>CM072925.1:88147738-89347738 GCA_036971965.1 Nyctalus aviator
TGGCTGTGCAGCTCGGTGGGGGGATGGGCTGCCAGGAGCCAGCCTTTCTCCCGGTGGGATCAGCACGTGGAGTGAGGAGGGGAAAGACCGGCTCCCCTCTGGGAGTCACTGCTCTTTGCAGTCTAGTGGGGGAGGCTTCAGCACCCACATGCCACAGGGGTCCTCAGGGACACAGGCCCATGGCCCCCCAAGGCGCCTGGGCTCATGGCCCCCCAAACCCATCCTCCCAGAGGACAGTCTGCCCTCCCCGCCTCCCAGGGACCCTCCCTCAGGCACGATATGAAAGGGAAAGCAGAGCAGACGGTCCGGCAAAACACGGGTCTCAGCCTTCAAAGGCCAAGCTGGTGCCCAGGCCCCTGTGTGCGGAGAGGCTGCGGGGAGAGGAAAGATGTGGGGTGGGCTGGCCAGCTCTCTATCCTCCCTCTTGCAGTAGAAGAGTTAGGAGGGGCAGGGAGGAGGCCCAGAGGTCAACCAGGAGCACACTGGCTTTGAAAACAAGGGCAGCCTGCGAAAGTGACCTGGAACATTCTGAACTCAATACGCTCTTTCCCTCCTGGGCTTCGTCTGGAGAGAAAATAATTAGGAAGGAAAGGAAGAACGAACCAGGTCCCACTGGCTCCCCGAGGCCCTGCAGGCGCACACTGCCCGCCCGCCCAGCTCCATCTCACGGCCACATCACCTGTATTTTACTTCCTGTTAATCCGCACCCAAGTGTATTTTTTTCCATTGATTTTCAGAGAGCGTGGAAGGGATGAAAGGAGGGATGGAAAGAGAGAGGAAGAGAGAGAGAAACCTAGATATGAGAGAGACATATTGATTGGTCACCTCTTGAACCTGTCTCAACCAGGGCTGGGAATCAAACCTACGACCTAGATACATGCCCTTGTTGGGAATCGAACTTCTGACCCTTTAGTGTGAGGACCTACACTAACCACTTAGACACACCGGTAGGGCCCAACATCCCCTTTGGAGGCACCCCATAAACCGAAGTGTGCAAATTGCACGAACACAGCCCTCTCTCCATGGACTCTGGCCTCGGGCAAAGCATGTCTCCTCTTAAGGTCAGGAGAGAGAAAGAGAGAGAGAGAGAAACTTCCTCCAGGTTCTGATAATGGTCCCCCAGAAACTCTACTCCTCAATCTCCGAGTCTGGCCTGCAAAATGGGATGCCAGGTATGACATCAGCAATCACCCCGGCCAGGCGGCAGTGCTGTATTCGAAAAACACTTACAGTCTCGTGTCAGCGTGTGTTTTGTGGTCATTTCTGTCTTGGCGACTTTTGCCTGTGTTGGTGGTCATTAGGAATGCCCCATGTTTTTCCTTTTTGACTCCCCATGACGGACATTTCAACCTAATGGCCATCGCCCCAAGCCTCAGCAACAGTCCACAGCGTCTTGGGTCCGAGTGGAGCCGTGACCTCGGTGGAGACGCTGGAGAAGCCTTTTTAAATTCCTTTATAAAGCGCGGTCTCCCTGTTTTGCACGGGAAGGGCTTTGCTGAGGCTGAGAGGATGCTGGAGGCAGTGTGCGCGGCAGAGCCAGGCGTGGGAGCAGCTGCAGGCCTCGGTGAGCGCAGGAAGGGCTGTCACGTGCTGTCCAGGTGTCTGACAGCAGGGACATCGATTCCCAAAGAGGAGAAACCGAGATCAGAGTGGTCCCAGGAGGAGGCGGTTGGAGTGCAAATCTCCTGGAGGCAGAGCCTGGGAAGAGTGAGGGGGAGTGAGCGGGACAAGTGAGGGGAGACTGAGGGCGGGAAAGGGCGTGGAGAGCCAGTCCACAGGCGGTAAGAGCGTTTATGTCTCCCAGTTACACCTCTGATAGGAGGCCTCAGCGGGTGTGGCCACCGAGTGCCTTGGGGTGCCGCCCGGAGCATTTCCTTAGCTTCACGGCTGCAGTCCCCCTTCTCCCACACTTAGCCGCGGTGGGCACACGTGTGTGAAGCCTTTGGGGTGAGCCGTCATCGTGTTAGCAGCCCTCCCTGCTGTGAGCCTCTCCTGTGAACTGAGGCCGTCCCTCGCGGGGCTGGGAACCTGGCCAGCTCTGGGCCGTGGCCTGGTGGCCGGTCTGGGCAACGGCGACCTGCTAACGGTGAGGAGCCCACTCCGTCCAGAGCACCCCTGCTGCTCCCACAGGACAATGCTCTCGGGAGGCAGAGTTTCAGTTCCCTTCGTCCCTCTAGGAGCATCTGCCGCCTGGAAAAGCAACTGCCACCGAGTCTGACTCTGCAGGGATCCGGCTTTTTCCAAATGCCGGTGGCCGGAGCCCGGCCGGGGCCCCGCACACAGACAAACTGCCCGCGTGAGTGACCGCGTTTACCGGGCGGTGCGGGCGGTGCGGGCGGTGCGGGCCGGGGCCCGGAGACCGTCCTTCACCGCAGACTGGGCAGACGGAGGGCAGCGTGTTTTCCGGAAGCAGCCAGCTAACTGGCTGCTGCTCAGAGCCGACGCCAGATATTAGGTTTCGGTAAAAGAGGGGCCTGGGCTTCCCTCCGGCCAGGGGGCTCCGAGCTCTGAGGATGTCGGGGAAGACAGATTAACGGAGGGGGCGGGTTCGACCCTGCGGCGGATTTGTGGTGCCGGCGACCAGGAGCTGCAGGAAGAGATAGGCGCGCGGGGTCGGCCCTCAGACCAGCATGTCCCTCTGAGGGTCACATGCATGTCACTGTGGACCCACTGCTGTCTCTGCACGTCTGCGGAGAGGCCAGCGCCTGTTCTGGCCCGAGCGCACCGGCGCTGTCCAGGCCTGCCCAGCGCAGACCGCAGGTGCGGCCGAGGTGGTCAGGAGGTCTGTCTGGCAGAGGCCTCACATTCCAGCGACCCTCACATACGTGAGTCATGATGTCAGCTTCAAACAGTCAGTCTCGCAAGGACCTCCCGGCAACGTGAGCGACGGGCCCCGGCAAGCCTTCCCCGGCTCCAGTGCCCAGCCCACCCACCTGCAAAGCATGGTGCTGCTGGCAGATCCTGTTACCGCCTTCTGACTAGCAAGGTTATGTGCAGTGAGGGTGATCCTGTGGCAAACCAGTGAACACAGCACGCGGTCACCAGCAGCTGCTGGCCTGTTCAAGCAGCGCTCTGTGTCTCTCTTTGTTGGGAACCTCAGCTAACGGAGCGGGCAGGGCCCTGCCGCCAAGGCCCTGCTCCCAGCATCTCTGCCCCCAAGCTGCCACCTCCTCAGGAACCAAATGCCAGCTGCTATGCAGGATAATCAACAACAGGAGCAGGAGGCCCTGAAGGGACAGTCCCCAATGGACAAGGGCAGGCAGGGCTTCCGGTGGGGCAGCGCGATGGGTTCTGCACTTGGCCTCTGGGTCCCTGTGCCCCTCCAGTCCTTTCCCTCCCTTGTGCAGTGTCCTTGTCCTGTGTCTTCCACTGACCGGGGCTGGAGCTTGCCCCCTGCCCAGGCCCACACCCACTGCAGCCAGGACCCTCCTTGTACTACAAACACCCACAGGTCACCCCCACCCTTTGCACACACACAGTGTTTTGGAAATGTCCTCCTTTGTTGACTGATCTCGAACCCACCTCCTCCAGAAGTCCTCCAGGACCACACCTCTCTCTCCCTCCATTCTGGGAAGCCCAACCGCTGGGCTCCCAGCTCTTCGCTGACCTGTGGGTCGGCCTCTCCCTGGCCCCCGGCAGGTGGCACGTTTTTGGAGAACCTTCCAGTAAGCTGGTCCTCTGGGGCTGGGAAGACCGGGGTGGGAGGGGAAACATGTGCTTGACACATGATCACAAGGGGCTGCCTCCGTTTCCCCAGCTCCGTGGGCAACCCAGCCTGGAGCCTGGCCCACTGTGCCCTCCCGGACAACCCGCTCCACCCAGCCAACGGCTGGCGGGTGCCTGAGACCCTCCCCGGGGGCACGACAGACAAAATCCCACCCCAGACCTGGCCTCCAGAGCCCAGGTGACTGTGCTGTCACAGGAAGTGGGGTGGCTCATGGATCTGTGGGGCCCAAGGGTGCCCATGTCTGCAAGCCCGGCCAGGTGTCCTTTGTCTTAAGCAAACTACAGGGTGCAGGGCCGATCCTCAGAGGGCGCTCAGGCACCCCAAAAGCTGAGTGCCCCAGGAGCAGGGGTCCTCTCCATGAACAAGCAGCAGTCCAGCCGGGCCCTGTTCCGCACACGGGCCGGCTCCCTGGGAGCCCTTGCACCCAGCACTCGAGCTAGGCCCAGCCACAGTCTGGCTCGGGCAGCACAGTCAACATGCCCCACCCAGGGAAGGGCTGGGTCACCTCCTTCCAGCCCTTCCTCCTGAATCCTGCAGTCCTCCCCGCCCCCACTCACAGGTGTCCCCACCCAACACGTCACTTAGGCTCTGCTCCAGGTGTGATCTGGCCCCTCCTGCTGTCCACACTCCCAAGTCCAGATCAGATCTTCCCATCTGCCCACAGCTCCATCCAGCCTCACTTACCCACCTCAATCCTCAGGAGGAAGCTCCCTCCCAACTCCTGACTCCTGACTCCTGGCTTGAGCCCCCAGAGAAGGTGCCCCCCCCCCCAGCCCCTGTGGGAAGCACTGGCTTCTAGTTGGGTGAGGGTGCGGCTCCCAGGAGAGGGGCGGCCCTAGCCGCGCATGGCGGCCCAGCGAGCAGCCCTGAGAGCGATTCTAGGGAGAGGCCCGGCTGATGTGCAGAAGCTGCAGGGGGAGGCAAGGCCGCTGCCTCCTGCCCGCCCGCAGTGTCCGGGCCGGTGCTCAGAGGAGGCCCTCTGCTGTAGGCTGGGGTGGGGTGGCCTGGGGTGAGGGGAATGGCACCAGGAGTCTGACTGGTGGGGTGAGACCAATCCTGGGTTCAGCAACTTCCATATCTGGGTTGTGGCTAGGAAAGAATTCAGAGCCAAGACCCAAACTGTAAGAGGACGTTTATTGGGAAATCATAGAGGTAGAAAAGTAACTCCTAAAGGAAATGAGCTCAGGAAACAAGTCTCAGAGGTAAAGGAAGGGCCCTTGGAATTTGGGGTGGGAAGCTAAAGGCAGCGCCTGGTGCAGGGCGGGAAGGGGGCGAGGAGGAACAGACACTGGGGCGGTCCCAGGAAGACATCTTAACAGGAGGAAAGGTCTCCCTGGGGCAAGGTCCCTGCTCAGCCCTGGGGCTTCCACCCTGGTGACCTGCCGGCCAGCTCCTGTCAGCTAACTGCCCTGCCTTCTCCCAGCTGATCCCTCCGCTTTACCCAGGTGAGGGCCTGAGGCTCAGGAGGACACCACCCACTCACCTCCTGCCCTCGGGCTTCTCAGAGGCTGTGTGCGCTGCGGGCAGGCCGGAGGGTGCCGCCTGGGGAGGACCGCAGGGAGGCCTCCAAAGCCCCGAGCACAGAGCCCCCGTGTCCCCGGATACCCCACTCCTGGGTATCCCCCAGAAGGAAAAGCAGAGACTTGGGAAGGTGTTTGCACACCCAGGACGCAGGCCTGCTGCAGCAAGCAGACCTCCAGCCAGGCAGTGTTTCCATGTCCCCAGTGGGGGGCGACGCAGTGAGTCCCCGTCCTCCGGGGCCGAGGTAACCAGTCCGGGCGCCCGGCCTCGCTCCGCAGCGTGAAGCCCGCTGTTCAGAGGCCAACAGCACAGCAACCCCACGCCACTCAGGAAGCCCGAGTGACCCCCGGCCCACAGGCCTGCACCTTCTTTATCCATCCACACCTCGGCGGGAGTGGGGCAGGAGGGCGGAGGGTGGGCCCAGGACTGAGCTTGGAGCAGCTGTGGGTGAGGGAGGGTCCTTTGGGAGGAGAGGTGGGGAGAGCAGGTGGGAAAGCCACAGCAGCTGGGCTGGCAGCCCTGCATGCCTGCCGGACACCGAGGTGAAGGGAGTGAGCAGCTGGACGTCCAGCTCTGGGTTCAGGGACAGTTGGGCCTGGGGGTGAGAAATGGGATGTCACCTGTGGGGTGTCCTTCTGGGTGGGGCTGAGGAGAGGGGATCGGGGATGGATAGCAGCACCCAGAAAGCTCCAGGGAGGGCCGCTGACCTCTCCCAGGTGCCCTTCTAAGGGGGAGTTAAGCCAGAGGCCAGCCCGGGGTACCCCACTGCTCCCCCCCTCCCCCCCGCGCTGTCTGTGCGGAGCCTGGCCCCGAGAGGAGGCTGAGCACAGGTGGAGGCTCGGCCACTGCACGGCGGGCTGGGCGGGCTGCCACACTCCGCCCGCTGGCAGGCCCTCAGAGAGACTCCCCAAGGCCCGACAGCGAGGGCCAGTCCCTGCTCTTGTCAAACCTCTGAGACGCTCTGAGCAAGCCACAGCCTCCTCAGAGCCTCAGGACTGAGCTCCTGTTAGAGCCCCAGTGACAGAAGGCAGGCCTGGCAGAGCGGTCAGCACCCGGCCCTCAGACATGCTCTCAGCCTGCAGGTCCCCAGCCCCGGTCTGAGGCCCCGGGGTCCTGAGGCGTCTGGGCCAAGTAGGGAAGTCACGGAAAAGGAGGCACCCAGGAAGGACCGGGCCACGGGAGGAGGGGCCATGCTGTGGTCACCGCATCGCCCTTCACCCTGTCCTCCAGCTGAGCCGCACGGTGCCCTGGAGCCACGGCTGAGCAGCCCCCGCGAGTCTCCGCTGCTTCCTGTGCGAAGTCTCCTTCAGGAGGCTTCCTTCCTGACCTCCCACCGCAGCCAGCACCCGGGGTCCGGGCCACGCAGCCTGGGCAGGACCGGGCAGGCCTCCCTCCTACCGCCGGCGGCACTGCGTTCCTGCGGCTGCTGCCTGGGAGGCGGTAGGCTGGGCGCTGCAATGGGTGGGCTGGGGAAGCGGCCAGGACGGGCTTTCTTTGCGTTTTGTCCTGTTTTGGTTTGGGGCCGCATTAAGTTAAACCAAAGAAGAAAAACAGCTGAAACCGGTTTGGCTCAGTGGTTAGAGCATCGGCCTGCGGACTGAAAGGTTCCAGATTTGATTCCAGTCAAGGGCATGTACCTTGGTTGGGGGCACATACCTGATAGGGGGTGTGAAGGAGGCAGCTGGTCGATGTTTCTAGCTCTCTGTCCCTCTCCCTTCCTCTCTGTAAAAAAATCAATAAAATATATCTTAAAGAAAAAGAAAAACAGTGGGAATTGTATTGCATGTGGCAGATCAGAGCTTCCGACAGTGACTGTTGGTCACTGCCTCACGGGGGCAGGAGCAGGGACAGGGCCAGGGGCAGGGACAGGGCCAGGGGCAGGGACGGGGGGCCTCCTCTGCTCCTATGGCCACGCCCCTGAGCCGGGGCTTCTGCTCCTCATGGCAGGCAAAGTCATCGCCAGGAAATGGGGGGCAAGGGGCGTGGTCTGCAGGAAAAACCAAGCTCACTAAAAGGGGCTCATTCTGTTTTCTCTGCACACGTTTCTGGGCAGAAAGGCAAGCCCGGGCCCTGGACCCTCGTGCCTGTGGGCTCTCTCTAGAGCCCGGACTCCAGGACTTTGCAGGGATGGAGACACAGTCTGCTTCCCTCTGTTTTTGGGGTTCCTTGCAGACGGGCAGCTGGGCAGCACGTGACCCTGCAGGACACAGGCGCTCCTGTCCGGCCTGCAGTGGCTGCGGCCGGAGCTCCGGACCCTGCAGAACCTGCTCTGTTGTGTGGACCTGGCAGCAGGGCAGTTTCCTCTTGAAAATGACGTATTTAGTTAATAATAAAACACTTCCCTTAAAAATACCCAAGAATGAGTTGCCCGGAAGTCGCTTAGGGGAGGAGAGGGCTCAGTGAGGGCCATGTCCAGTCTGAGCCCGGGCCTGGGGGTCACTGGTCACAGACCAGTCACCTGCCGTGACGGCGGGTCCCGGGCCCGACGCTGTCCACGCTGGTCAGAGGAAGGAGCTTCCTGTCACTTTCCCGTGTCCACTCACCACAGGGTGGCGGGTGGCCCTGCCACTGCCGGAGGGGGAACAGGACCGGGCTCAGCGCAGTGCTCGGCCTCTGCTGGTCAGGCTCAGCGTGCGTTTCCGGGGAGCTGGCCCCAGCCCGCCACGGCCACTGGCAATGGGCCCGGGAGTGGGGCCCCTGAGCCCTCAGGCTGACGGGACCTGCACCTTTGGGTGCTTCTGTTTCTCACCGTCCCCCACAGGGGACCTGCAATGAATCACATGAGGCCTTTCCGCCCGGGCCAGGCCCGAGTCCTCCACTCCAGCCTCTCTCCCGGAACATTTGAGTGCAGGCAGAGGTGCGCGTGGTCTGAAAGGGGGGCCACACTACTCGGCACCCACACCGGCGCCCCGGCACCGCCCCCGCCCCAGCTGCTGAGTCACAGCGGCTCCGCACCTGCAGCGTGACCTCGGCTGGGCAGAGCTGTTTCTGGTTGAGTGTTTGTGGCTCAGTGTCCTTCCGGCCTCCCTCCCCTCAGAGGAAAGAGTCCGCCTGGAAAATCACCAGCCACAAAGCTGGGAGGTTTCAGCCCGGCCGCCCGAGAGAAGCTTCCTGCTGGCTCAGCCAGCAGGGGGCACGTGGCTCCGGTGCGCCCCCGCCAGGAGAACCACGGTCCTGTGTGCCCCAGGAGGGCCGCCTCCAGACTGTCTGACAGGCAAGCTCCGAGCCTGTGCTCACACAGCACTTCTGGGAGCACGTGCACGAGCCCAACACCACCCGGAGAACGGTGACGGCACAGCAGGTCCAGAGCTCACTGAGCGCCCCCATCTGCTGGTGACCCCACCCCACTGCTGGTGATCCCCACCCCACCTGCCTGGTGACCCCATCCCACCTGCTGGTGACCCCCACCCTACCTGCCTGGTGACACCCCCACGCTACCTGCCTGGTGACCCCATCCCACCTGCTGGTGACACCCCCATCCCACCTGCTGGTGACACCCACCCCACCTGCCTGGTGACACCCCCACCCTACCTGCCTGGTGACCCCATCCCACCTGCTGGTGACACCCCCATTCCACCTGCTGGTGACCCCCACTCCACCTGCCTGGTGACCCCACACCTGGTGACGGTGTGGTGTGTGGCCTCATGCCCTCCTGGGTAGAGGTCAATCCTGAGAACATGAGGGTCAGAACCCAGCCTGGTCCTCTCCCCTCGGTGTGAGCGGGTCTGGCTGGCAGGTGGGCACCCCACGGCTCAGCAGTGCACACGCTGTCCCCTTGGCCCTTTCCCTCCGGGGGCCGAGGGCGACCCTGCCACCGCGCAGCACCGACTGGTCTGAGCACCGACTGGTCTGGGCTTCTAGCGCACCTGCTGCCCTCCACAGGTCAGGGCACAGCGATGCTCCGCCTCATTCCGTGCCCTCCGCTGCAGGCTCAGGCTTGACCCTTGGCCTGGTTGGGGCGTGTGCGAGAGGCAACCAATCTATGTGTCTCTCTCTGTCTCCCTCCCTGCCTTCCACTCATCCTAAAAATCAGTGGAAAAATAGAC
This sequence comes from Nyctalus aviator, assembly GCA_036971965.1. Classification (NCBI taxonomy): domain Eukaryota; kingdom Metazoa; phylum Chordata; class Mammalia; order Chiroptera; family Vespertilionidae; genus Nyctalus; species Nyctalus aviator. The sequence continues at coordinate 88,157,033 of CM072925.1, forward strand.
TCAGGTGAAAAATAAAACAAAAAAGAAAAAAAAGGGAGTAAACAATTTCATTGATAATTCCTCATTAATAGTTCCAATTGTATGTTGAAATGATAATTTTTGGTGACATTGGAGTAAATGAAAATACATTAAAATTGATTTCCCATTTCATGTGAAACCTCGCGTACACCTGCATTACATGTTTATTGGGCGGCACTAGTCTGGTACACTAACTAGCAGAACCGGAGGCTTTAAGGCTCCAGCCGGCGGGAACTCTGAGAGGGACTCACACCTCCCCGCGGTCCCGGGCCTCTGTGCGTGAGGGCAGGTGGTGCCTGTGCGGCTGTGGGTGCTGGGTGTGGGTGCGGGTGCGGCAGGGCCAGTGAGGGACCCTGTGCCCGCAGCGTTTCCCCGGTGATGACACTGCCCCAGCGCCGGGCCCGCAGGGGGCTGGCCACCGTTCTGACTGCTCTCGGCCTCGTCACCCTCCGAGAGGCCACTTCCTGGGGACTGAGTCCCAGAATTGCTCAGAGCCCCGCCTCCGAGCTCAGGAAATGCAGGCCATGTGGGCGTCACGGGTTCCCCGGGGCCGTCGCCGGCAGGAGTGGAAATGTTTGACTGGCCATAACTCTTCCCTGGGAAATTCTCGGTCTGAACAGCGGCAGGTGGGGTGCAGGTCTGTGGCCCCTGAACTTGAGCAGCTTGGGGGCTGGGAAGGAAGTCTGCTGGGCAGGGCTGTTTCCTCGCCCCACCCCCGGCCGCAGTGGAAAAGAACAGCCCAGGCAAGAACAGAGAGCCGCACGGAGCAGCGCCGGGCCCCTGGCGCCGGGCCGAGGCCGGTGGACGGGAGGTCCGCCCTGTGCGGGTCTGCTCGGCGCCGCCCGCCCGGGGAAGCCTTTCTATGGCCACCGAGGCGACAAGGTGGGCGTGAGGCGAATAAGAAGGAAGTGCCCCTCGCCCTTCCTGTGCCCCTCTGCTGAGGTGTGCGTGAGGCCCAAAGCCTGGGCCGTAGCCGCCCTGACCAGGGCTGCCACCAGCGCTGGGGGGTTTGAAGTCACGTGTGTTTTCCCACCTGAGTTTTCCTTTCATGTTTCCAACATCTAAGGTTCATACATGCAGGAGCTATGCCAACATGGCAGGCCCGGCTGTGTCCTGGCGCCTCACTGTGGCCGGACAACCCAGGTGCCAGGAAGGCTGCATCCTAAACCCCCACCTGGGGCCCAGGTCACACGGGCCGCTGGGTCCCGACCTGCAGCTCTGAAGCACAGGGAAGACAGGACCTGGGCGTCCGGGTGCTGAGGGCTGTGAGCCGGGGCACCGGTATGTTGTGTTCAAGACCCGGCGAGGGGTGGCCAGTGGCAGGATGCCAGACGCAGAGCTGTGGGCGGACCCTGCAGTGGGTAACCTTGGTGTGAGGGGCAAAGGCGTAACCGGTCCCCTCGGTAGACCGCTCCCCCTCCCCGTGTGGCCCTCCTCCTGGGAGACCCTCCCTGTTTGGCCCTCCTCTTGGGGAGACCCCCCTCTGTGTGGCCCGCCTCCCGGGAGACCCCCCTCTGTGTGGCCCTCCTCCCGGGAGACCCCCCTCCGTGTGGCCCTCTGCCTGGGGAGACCCTCCCTGTGTGGCCCTCCTCCTGGGAGACCCTCTCTGTGTGGCCCTCCTCCCGGGAGACCCCCCTCCGTGTGGCCCTCCTCCTGGGGAGACCCTCCCTGTGTGGCCCTCCTCCTGGGAGACCCTCTCTGTGTGGCCCTCCTCCCGGGAGACCCCCCTCCGTGTGGCCCTCCTCCTGGGGAGACCCTCCCTGTGTGGCCCTCCTCCTGGGGAGACCCTCCCTGTGTGGCCCTCCTCCTGGGAGACCCCCCTCCATGTGGCCCTCCTCCTGGGGAGACCCTCCCTGTGTGGCCCTCCTCCTGGGAGACCCTCTCTGTGTGGCCCTCCTCCCGGGAGACCCCCCTCCGTGTGGCCCTCCTCCTGGGGAGACCCTCCCTGTGTGGCCCTCCTCCTGGGAGACCCTCCCTGTGTGGCCCTCCTCCTGGGAGACCCCCCTCCGTGTGGCCCTCCTCCTGGGGAGACCCTCCCTGTGTGGCCCTCCTCCTGGGAGACCCTCTCTGTGTGGCCCTCCTCCCGGGAGACCCCCCTCCGTGTGGCCCTCCTCCTGGGGAGACCCTCCCTGTGTGGCCCTCCTCCTGGGAGACCCCCCTCCGTGTGGCCCTCTGCCTGGGAGACCCTCCCCCCCGTGTGGCCCTCCTCCTGGGAGACCCTCCCCCCCGTGTGGCCCTCCTCCTGGGAGACCCTCCCTGTGTGGCCCTCCTCCTGGGAGACCCTCTCTGTGTGGCCCTCCTCCTAGGAGACCCTCCCCCTGTGTGGCACTCCCCCGGGGCCTGTCCCCGGCACCAGGACATCTCACCAGCCCTTGCTGAGGCTCCTTGCTCCTCTGCCTCAGTTCCCCATCTTGACCACGAGGCAGCTGGCCTGTAAAGCCCCATCGCCCTGTAAAGTTCCTCTGTCCTTAGGACAGAGCCCAGTAGTGTGGCCCCTCCACCTGGCAGTGCCTCGCTGGACCAGGAGAGGGCAGCAGGCCTGCTGAGCCCAGCACCCAGGGATGCAGGGAGGAGGGTCAGATGGCTGCAGTGTGCATGACCTCAGACACAGCCAGAAGCCCTTCCGGACTCCGGACTCCCCTGCGGCCAGCACCTCTCTGAGGAGCGAGAAGCGGCAGGTCTGCACCCGCTGTGCCCTCAGCCCTGGCCGCACACTGAGCCGGGTGGGTAGGTGGGGGCAGCAGCAGAGGGACAAGTGAGACGGAGGCCCAGGGAGGTGACCTCTGCATCACTGCTGTTTGCGGTGAAACCTCACCCTTTTGGGGGCTCTTGGTTCTTGGCTCTTTTCCCTTTTGGGGCCTCCGGCAGCCGAGTGCCTATGGAGACCGCGGCTCTGTGCTGTGCTCTCCCACACGGCTCCCCGGAGTTCAGACGGAGGGGACTCTGGGGAGGAGCCTGTGACGGGAGGCGTTTGCCTTCGGAGGAAGGAGCAGTGACGGAGGCCATGCGCCAGGCTCTGCGTGCTCTTGGCTCAGAGGCTCGCTGGCCACGCTGGGCCTTGGATCCTGCGGAGGAAGGCTGCCCAGGCTGGTGCCTGCCCTCGCCACCCTACCTCTGGTAGCACAGGACAGCGGGCACCTCAGCTGGTGTCTGCAGGGGCGGAGAGGCAGGCAGGCAGCAGGTGTGGGTGAGGGTGCCTGGTCAGGACCTGGGACCGAGCAAAGGCCCAGAGCGGAAGCCAGAGTGCCTGACCTGCTGCCGTGGGCGCCCGCTGAGCTCAGCACCTCCAACTGGGGGACGAACCCCACCTTCCCGGGAGAGCCAGTGGACAGTGCCAGCTGAGAGCATGTGTGGGCGTGGCCTTGCCTTGCAAACCCGGGAGGGAGGGCGTCGGAGCCAGACTCCTGCGCAGGCCTGCGCCAGGGCACTGTGTCTCTCCATACTGACCCACCCGCAGCTTGAAAAGGAAGACACAAAGCCCGTCGCCCTGTTCCCTGTCCACCCACCTGCTCCAGAGGTGGGGCCAGTCCTTACCCAGACGTTTGGACTCAGCTATTGAGAGCTGGCCTGAAGCTTGTCTTGAACCTTCCAGTCACGGCTCTTCTGTGGCAGGAGGCGGGAGATCAGGGAACACTTTTCCAGCATCACCCGCACCTGCTGCCAAAAGATGCCAGGGGCACGGCTCCTTGGGGGTGGGCCCATAAGGAAGCCCGTGCATGGACGGGGAGGGCCCACAGGCACAGGTTGGGGGCTCACCTGCAGGCAGTGCCTGCTTCATCCCCAGCTGGGCGATCGGGGTCTGCTGGTCCTTTGGCCTCTGCCCCTTGGTTCAGGAAGAACCCAGGGAACAGGGGGAAGCCAGGGAACAGGGAGAAGCCAGGGAACAGGGAGAAGCCAGGGAACAGGAGAAGCCAGGGAACAGGGAGAAGCCAGGGAACAGGGAGAAGCCAGGGAACAGGGGGAAGCCAGGGAACAGTAGAAGCCAGGGAACAGGAGAAGCCAGGGAACAGGGAGAAGCCAGGGAACAGGAGAAGCCAGGGAACAGGAGAAGCCAGGGAACAGGGAGAAGCCAGGGAACAGGAGAAGCCAGGGAACAGGGAGAAGCCAGGGAACAGGAGAAGCCAGGGAACAGGAGAAGCCAGGGAACAGGGAGAAGCCAGGGGATAGGAGAAGCCAGGGGATAGAAGAAGCCAGGGAATAGGGAGAAGGCAGGGAACAGGGAAAAGCCAAAGAATAGGGAGAAGCCAGGGAACAGAAGCCAAGGAACAGGGAGAAGCCAGGGAACAGAAGCCAGGGAACAGGGGGAAGCCAGGGGATAGGAGAAGCCAGGGGACAGGAGAAGCCAGGGGACAGGAAGAATCCAGGGAACAGGAGAAGCCAGGGAACAGGAGAAGCCAGGGAACAGGGAGAAGCCAGGGAACAGGGAGAAGCCAGGGAACAGGGGGAAGCCAGGGAACAGTAGAAGCCAGGGAACAGGAGAAGCCAGGGAACAGGGAGAAGCCAGGGAACAGGAGAAGCCAGGGAACAGTAGAAGCCAGGGAACAGGAGAAGCCAGGGAACAGAAGCCAAGGAACAGGGAGAAGCCAGGGAACAGGAGAAGCCAGGGAACAGGGAGAAGCCAGGGAACAGGAGAAGCCAGGGGACAGGAGAAGCCAGGGGACAGGAAGAATCCAGGGAACAGGAGAAGCCAGGGAACAGGGAGAAGCCAGGGGATTGGAGAAGCCAGGGGAGGGGATAGAAGAAGCCAGGGAATAGGGAGAAGCCAGGGAACAGGGAAAAGCCAAAGAATAGGGAGAAGCCAGGGAACAGGAGAAGCCAGGGAACAGGGAGAAGCCAGGGAACAGGGGGAAGCCAGGGAACAGGGAGAAGCCAGGGAACAGAAGCCAAGGAACAGGGAGAAGCCAGGGAACTCACTCAATGGCTCACATCTCCATCACTTGCCTTTAAAAAAAAAAAAAATCCCCTGCCAAAACCAGTTTGGCTCAGTGGATAGAGTGTCGGCCTGCATACTGAAAGGTTCCAGGTTCGATTCCAGTCAAGGGCATGTACCTTGGTTGCAGGCACATCCCCAGTGGGGGTTGTGCAGGGGGCAGCTGGTCGATGATTCTCCCTCATCGACATTTCTAACTCTCTATCCCTCCCTATCTGTAAAAAATCAATAAAATATATTTTTAAAAAATCCCTTTACATTACCTAGCCAATTTGGCTCAGTGGATAAAGAACCTGTGGACTGAAGGGTCCTGGGTTTGAGAGACACGGTTCTCTTTTTGCCTCTCATCTTCCCTTCCACCCTCTCTAAAATTCCATGGAAAAGTATCCTTGGGTGAGGATTAACAACAACACAATTCCTTTTAATGTAGGGAAAGTACTGAGGCAGCCCCTGCCCAGCCCTGCCCCTGCTGTCTCCTCCTCTGCCGTTGCTCTGACGGACTTGCCGGTCAGGAGCCACTGGAAGGAAGGTGTCTTCTTCCTGACATGCGAGCTGGTCTGGTTCGAGTCCCTGCCTCTTTGCTTGTGGCACCCAGTGGCTGTAGAAGAGGATGAGTGGGAACAGGCAGTAGTCAGCATGTGGGCCAGCAGACTGACCAGCTCCTGGCCATTGCTTCTCATTTGTAGCAGAAAGTCACCTGCGAACCTTTGTGGGGACAGCGGTGTCCCTTTGAGCGGTGCCCTGGACGATCTGTTTATGTAATCATTCGTTCCTTTCTCATCACATTTCCTGCTCTTGCTGCCCACTGTCTCCGTTTCCTCTTTATTCCACTTGGGGCTCACCGCGTGTTCCAACCAGGCCCGCAGCGCCTCGCATGTTCAGTGACTACATAGGATTCACCATAGTTTATTAACTTATGTGGATTGTTTCCAGGTTAGGGTACACAGTGACTGTTCTTGCATGTTACTTCTCTCGCAGAAACTATTTCTTTAGGACATCTTTCTACGAATTTGTTGGGTTTTGGTACTCCATTGCCTCATCTCCCCACCCTCCTCTGTCCCCCAAAAGACTGGCCCATCTGTGTTTCCTCAGAGGGTGTTCGCCTGTTCTCCAGCCAAAATAGGTTTTGCAGTTAAAAACATAACTTGCCAATGTGATAGGAGATGAGGACCGTCACCCACGCTGTCCGTGCCTTCCTTTGTTTCATGGGAGGCAGGCATTCGTCACACGCACCGGCTGAGTGCGATTTGGGAATCGTTTGCATCTGTTCAAACCTTTTGCCCAGTTTTCTACAAACGTCTCTGTCCTTCAAAAAGGCATTGCTTGATGAGAATGCTATTGACAATTTGTGATATATATTGAAACACTTTCTCCTGGTTTTCCATTTACTTTTCATTTGGGATTATGGCGTCTTTAACATCCAGACATTCTAAATCTCCGTGTAGTCCGATATATCAGCCGTTCGCTTTGTGGCGCTCAGAAAGGCCCGCCATCCCAGGTAACCAGACTCGCCTGTGACTCCCCCAGTCCACTGCCCGGCATGGTGAGTGTGCATGGCGGCTGTCTCATATGGCTGCTGGGTTTGAGTCTGTGGCAACACTGGTTTCTGAACTTTGCTTCAAATCATTTACTTCAATCATTAGCTGAGGCTCCCACCTCAGTGAGCAGGGTTACAGATGGGATATAAGTCAACAGTTTTAGTTTATATTTATTTATTTGGTTAATCCTCACTGAGGATGTTTTTTCCAATGATCTTTTTAGAGAGAGTGGAAGGGGGTGAGGGAGAAAAAGGAGGGAAGATAGAGAGAGAGAAACATTGATGGGAGGGAGACACATTGATTGGTTGCTTCCCACATGCACCTCAACTGGGGCTGGGGATGGAACCTGCAACACAGGTACATGCTCTTAACCAGGAATGGAACCCTCGATGGCTGACTCTAACCATTGGACACACCAGCCAGGGCATGAGTCTAGGGTTGGAAATGGGTAGAAGCTGATGTGACCCAGACGTCTTTCCCAAGCCTCCATGCACACTCACCATGCCAGGCAGTGGGCTGGGGAGTGTCTCCCCCAGCTGGCCCGTGTATCTACGGCAGCGGCCCCTGCGGGCACATCCTCAGAGCCACTGCCAACCCCCGGGCGCCGGGGGCCTCCTGAGGACCGTGAGGACTGTGAGGAAAGCACCTCGGGCCCTGGATCAGGAGCTGCGGGGCGGGTCTCGGGTTGGGATGGTGAGGACACCCCACACCAGGTGGGACTGAGAACTGACTTGTGGAATTTCATAAATCAGACTATTTCGTTCTGAGGTTGAAAACGGATTAAAGTTTGAGCCGTCACACGCTGTGAGGATCCAGCCCGCTCCCTCGAGTTCTCTCCCTGCCAGAGCGCCCCTCGCGTCAGCAGTTTTCCGGGAAAGCAATCCTTTATGTCTAGCGGCTCGGGGCTCTTCTGGTAAAGCTGCAGCCCGGCCTGGCCAGGCAGGCAGGGGGGCGCCCGTCTGCACCACGCCTGCTCGGAGCCTCCGGCCACCAGGATCCTGGTCCCTTTCTGGCTGTTCTGGGAGCAAGCCGGGCGTCCTTCCCCTCCGAGCGGGGTGCAGGCACAGCTTCCGATTCCCAGGGAACAGCAGGGACGGCGCTGGCTCAGGCGCGCCCCGGCATTTCTTCCTGGTTCTGGTTTGTGCTGGCTCTTGGCGCGCCTGAGGAGGGGTGGGGGGCGCTTCCTAATGCATGTGCCCCTGCGTGACCGGCGGCAGTGACCTCACCTGGAAGTGCTCGGTGTACACAGTGTGCAGTGCAGGCTGGGGCGTGGACAGCCTGCCTGCGGGTGACACGGTCACGCGGTTCCGGACTGGCTGTGGGCACGTGGCCCGTTGGGGTCAGCAGTTCACGCATGGGACATTTTTGAGGCTTGAAGTTGCTACAAATATAACTTACCTACCTACCCCCCATCCCCTTGTCTGGGCCCCAAATTCTCCAAGAAGTGAGGGCTTCTCCATGCCCTCCGGGGGAGGGTTGAGCTCTGGGTGGCCGCTCCCACCAGGGAAGCCCTGCCCAGAGCCCAGGAGGAAGATGCTGCGCGGTGCACCCTGCCCGGCCCCCAGGGATGTGCGCCCAGCGTCCCGCACCCCTGCAGCCTCGGAGGCCGCGGGCTGGGGCTCCGCCAGGCAGCTGAGTAAAACTGCTAATGAATAACACGTTAAAACGCCTGCCTCGGGCTCCAGAGTGCTTTGCTGGCCCCCAGCCCAGCGCTTCCCAGAGCAGGGTCATCATGGGGTCCCTGGGGAGCGGAAGGAGCCGGCGTCCGCCGCCCCGCCCCCTCGTGTGGAGTGTGTGTTCAGCTGAGCGGCTGCGGGCAGGCGCTGGTCCTGATGCAGAAATCTCCCAGCTCCAGCCTCACTCATGGCCCCCCTCCCGCTGTCTCTCCCCCCCTGCTTTTCTTTCTCTCCTGGTCTCTCTCCCGTCTCTTTCTCTCTCATTCTTTCTTGGGTCTAGCAGTTATTTTACCCATTTTCATCCAAACCAAAGGGGTTAATGGTCACAGTTAGCGACAGGTGTCACCTGGCTAAGGAGCGATGGCCGAGAGGCGGTGGGCGCCCTGGGAAGGCTGTGAGGCTCAGACACAGGCGGCGGTCCCCTTTCCCTGGGGGCCGGCCCACCACTCGCCAGCCGCAGACTGACCTCGGCGCTGGTGACCACAGGGTGGACTCCTCACGCGCAGTCTCCGCGGCTCACTCACATCAGGCGCCATGCTCACACCGAAGGACAGCGTGGCTGGCCAGTCCCTGCAGGTGAAGTGCCCGCAGCTGGCCCCGCCCTCAAGGATGGGGACGGCTGCAGGGGCCCTCCCCTCCCTGCCCGACACCCCAGCACTTCCCGCCCAGCAGCGAACCACAGGCCAGCTGAGACAGACTGAAGGACACAGCGGGCCTGGGGGGCACATGGGGTCCCAAAGGGGATCTGAGAGGAGCTCAGACATCTCTGGGGGCCCGGCCCTCTGCCTCTGCCCCTCTCCAGGCCGGCTGCACGGGGCCACCTTCATGCCCTGCTGGGTCCTCACAGACAGCCCCGGCCAGGGCTCCGGGCACGCCGCCTGCAGGCGTCCTTGGCCAGGCCCCTCGCTGACTGGAAAATGGAGTGCAGGGATCCCAGAGTGCGCTGAGCCCGTACATGCCAGGCTGCTCAGGGACCACGTTGCAGGGGCTACAGCTGCCAAGGGGGACCCACCACCCCCTCTCCTGATGCCTGGGAGTACCTAGGCTCTGCCTGACCTCCCTGTTCTCCCTAAGCCCAGGGTCACAGGATCAGGGAGGCCTCAGTGTGGCCCGCCTTCTGCACCCTCCTCCTGCCTGCCCCCCGCCCTTAGAGGCAGGCAGGACCTGCGCAGGAGGAGCACCTGAGTGTGCGGCCAGGTGGAAATGAGCCAGGCCCTTCCCTCCCAGCCAGTGGCCGAGTGACAGGGATTGGAGCGTCTCAGCTCAGAGCCTGTCCCAGGGCCACCCCATCCAGGAGATGCCTCAACCAGAGGCCATTAAGCTGTCACGGCCCATATATCTCATCCCCTCCTGCTCGGCTCCCACGGCTGGGAGGACACTAGTGCCTCTGCTTCCTGTCTTTCCTCTCCACTGAGTCGCCACCAGCCAGGCCTCCCCTCTGCCAGCTCGGACTCCGGGGCGCTGCCATCGATCATTTACCCCAGCGCTGGGCTGCAGGGCCAACAGGGACTTGGCCATCCAGGCAGCTGGAGGGGCTCAAGGAATGCCACGCGGGGCCAGCATGGACTCCAGCCCCTCTGCCCCTGACTGGCTGTGTGGCTGGGCAGTGCCTCCTTAACGGAGGAGGGGCCACAGGGTCCCGAGGCCGCCAGCTCAGACCCCCCAGTGCAGCCCTGCCCTCCCGTCCCCGCACTGTGAGCGGGTGGATGCCTCCCACCTCCCCTGCGTGAACACACGCAGGCTCAGGGTCACGAGGCTCTCCGCCAAGTTTTGCTGTTATGAAGCCCTTGAAAAAACAATGGGGCGACATCTCAGCCCAGCCCACGGCGCTGAGAGGCCAGGGCCCGTCCCTCCATGTTGTGGACTAACACATCTGGGTGAAGTGCAGCCGCCGCACTGAGGCCTCGGGGACAGGCGGGCGGTGCAGGTGCACAGTGGCCTGAGTGGTTTCTGGGGTTTCCTCGTGGCTCTCCCAGAGGACAGCCCAGTCCCAACTGGCACAGCTTCAGGAGAGGCTCCAACTCTGATGGGAGCCCCTCCTCCTGCCAGAGCAACCGGGAAAGGGGCCCTTGCAGGTCCTGGTCGGGAGACAGCAGACAAGAGGGTCTCCTGATTCTGGGTGTGATTCTGTGTCTCAGAACCACCGGGAGGGGCATGGTGGGCAGACACGGCAGCTGCAGTGACAATGACCAGATGGTGGCGAGATGGCCCTGCCTGATAAACCTACATCCACATCTCCGGAGGGTGCACACAGGACAGAGTCCACGTGGCACAGTGTTCAGGATGAAGAACAAAATTAATCAACGGGAACCAGGAAAAGCAGCCATCCTCAAGAGGAGGCAGGGTGCCATATGGCACCAGCCAATGGGTGCCATAGCCCTGCCTGTGCAATCACACTACACCTGCCTGGGCTGTGACCAGCATGAATGGTGAGAATTCTCAGCAGAGAAGTAGAAGCTGCAAGAAATAAACAGATGAGAATGTTAGAACTGAAAAATACATCTGAAATTTAAAATTCGCTGAGGGACTCAAGAACAGATTGGAGACAGAAGAGGAAAGTCAGTGAACTTGAAGAAAATTAGAGAATGTCCAACCTGCAGGATGGAGAGAGCAGAAGAAAACGGAGCTTCCCTCAGCCACCAGTGGGGACAACAGCCAAAGGCCAGTCCACACTGGGAGTTCAAGAAAGAGAAAAGTTACTTCAAGGAATAATGGCTGAAACATCCCAAATTTGGAAGAAACATGCATTTAAACAATTCAAGGTGCTCAGGGAACCCCAAAGAGGATAAACACAGGAAAACCCCCACAACCCACCTAGAAACTTAATAATCAAATTGCTGAAAACCAAAGAAAATAGCAGGAAAGCAGCTGGGACAGCAACACGCCACGCAGAGAGGCAGTGATGGTGTGGTCGGGTCTCATGGTGGCGCCGCGGATGCTGGGCAGCTTCCTGAGCTGCAAGGAAAGGTCCCAGGGGCTGACCTGGTCTCCGCTGACCTGGTCTTCCCAATGCAGGGCGAGAAAGGTGCTCCCAGAGGAATGAAATGAAGACCTTCTGTGCCAGGAGGAAGCAGACTTTCAGAATGGTGACTAAACAAACATGAAAAAGGGCTGGGTCCGGTGAGTGTGTTAAGACATACATGACTATTTAAAAAAGGGACTTTCCACATCTGTCGTGTGACGGTGGCAGCGCTGGGCGCGGCGGTGAGCTTTTTCGACCTTCAGGTTTCCTCCCTGACGCCTGCCAACCTGGGTGGCGGCCCCCGGGGCTCTGACAGGGGCTGTCCGCCCCTGGGCACTGCGGAGAGCCGGCTCTGGCCCGGCTTGCTCAGGGTGACACTCAGGCTTTGGGCTTTTGCCAAACATCTGTGTCACCTTTGTGTCCAAGGCCTGGACACTGGCCGGTTCTGGGCGCTCACTCCCTGAGAATGCCCCATGACAGACCGGACGGGTCGTTGTTCCGGGAGCAGCAGGGCCTGGAAGGGAGGTTGGACATGCTGAGATGGGACGGAGCCCCTGCCCCAGGACACGCTCACCTTTGTCGCCATCTCCAGCCTGTCCTGGAATTAATCGCTAGTGGCCGGGCTTGAGGGGAGGCAGGCACGTTCTCCAGCGTGGGCAGCATTGTCTGCACAGGATTTTAAAAGTATTAATAAACCCAGATAGCAGTCAGTCTGCTTCTCCTGACTCCAGAGAGGCGATGCTGAGGAAATATGGCTTTCCCCACCTGGGGGGAGTGGGGGGAGTACACACGGCAGCAAACATGGAGCAGGATCTGAACCGGGCTGTGGGGAGGCTGTGGCCTCATCCTGCCTCAGGTGGGGGCCGTGCTCACCACTCCCTGGGGAGGGGCTCACTGGGGCTCTGCTGTGCTCCCTCCACCAGATAGGACTGTTCCTGGTGGGGAGCCTGCAACCGTGGGGTCCGTGCTGACCGTAAAGCTCCCACAGCTGCCAGGGTCTGACCCTGCTCTGCGGGCAGGGACCGCAGGAAAGGGGCTGGCTGGTAAGTGCTCTCTCCACAGCTGGCGCCTGAGGGCTATCCCTGCCCCGCTCCCAGGGCCAGGCCCAGCCCCCTCTGCACAGGCCACGGCAGGGAGATGCTGGGCCGCTGGCAGGGGCGTCACAGACTCCCGAGGAGCTCAGGATGTCCCCCCGGCTGAGCCCGGGGCCAGTTAGAGGAGCGGCGGCCACAGAAGGAGCCGATGACCCGCCCCGGGGGTCTGGCTGGCCGTTCTGCGGTCTTCCCTGGAGGTGCGCTGGACCCCGGAGCCATGGCCAGCTGCTTCTAACACGCTGCCCACTCTGCCAGAGGGGGCTGTGCAGGGAGTGCCCCCTAGCCTCAGTTCCCCCACCTCTAAAGCAGTCACCACTGTCTCCAGGGAGCTGGGGAGGACCCGCCCTCAGAGCAGGCACCCTCCCCCCGCCAGCGCCCTGCCTGCCCTTCGCTGGACCACGTGGAGTCGGCCGGCAGCCAGCCCTGCCGCTCCCCGTCCAGGTCGCCTGCTGCATTATTCACTCGGCACGGGCAGGCCGGCGGCCCGCAGGGTGACGTCCTCCTGGACCACGTCCCATCCTCGGCCCTCTTAGTCATCTTTGGCTCCAGCCTGGAGCCTGCTCCTGCCATTAATGGAACCTTGTGCAGGCTGCCTCCCCCATGGCCATAGCAGGCTGCCCTCCCCCAGCCCGGCGGCCCGAGCCCTCCTGGAGCGCGCTGGCTCTAGCTGGGGCCGCATCCAGGCGCCAGGCACAGCGCTGACCCAAAGCCACTGTCCACCAGGCAAGGACTGCGGAGGGGGAGGGGCTCTGAGGTCCCTGGGCTGGGACTGCGGACAGTTTTGCCTTGTTTTCCTAAAAAGTGTGTCCCAGAGGTACAGGAAGGCAATTGGAGGTTTGCTTTGGGGTGTGCATATATGTATGCATGCTTGCATGTGTGTGCACATGTGCCTGTGCAGGGGCAGCAGCAGGAAGAGCCTGTGGCCTGGGCGGGACCCTGGATGGCATCCCAAACTATCCCACAGCTCCTGTGAGGTGGGGACAAGTGCGGGTGGGGTCCAAGTCCTGGCTGTGCCCCTGCCCAGCAGCCATCCCGAGTACGGGATTACGTGTGGCAGATGTTCCCTTGGTGGCTCCTGGCCACTGGCCGTGTCCCCACTGGTGGGGCACAGCCAGGACCCCGGCAGCTCTGACCGCACTGGGCTCAGGGGCGCCTGCAGGGAGTGGGCTCCCCATGCTCCGCCATGAGAACGAGGGCTGGAGGCACTGCGGGTTCCCCGTGTGGATGTGGGCGCAGCCCCGTGCCGCGGGGCCGGCAACCCCCCTCAGGTCCTCAGCGCTGACAGTGTGGACTCGAGTCACATGAACCGGGCCCCCATCACTGTCCCTCCCTCTGCCTCAGTTTCCTCATCTGTGGAGTAGGGGTGCGAGGAGCCCCCGAGGCCTGTCCTGGGAGAGTGCACATGGAACGGGGAGCTGAGAACAGCCCAGCAGACACCCCTGCCAGACCAGGAGGGACCCGCTAGTGCCTGAGGCCCCCACGTGCTTTCTCGGAGCCCAGCAGACCCAGGTGCCCACCCGAGGCTCCTGCCACCTGGAACCACAGCCGGAGTTCAAGCCCCCCCTCAGCCTCTGACGTGCCGTGTGGCCCTAGGACCTGCTTATCTCTCTGAGCCCTTACTTCCATCTGCAGGTGGGGAAAGCTGACCCCACAATGTGGGGCCACAGTGAGAATGAAGGGAGGGGCTCTTGGTTTGGGGTCACCCCTCCGCCAGCAGAGCCAGAACACCCAGCCGTAAAGCCAATGTGCACATAGCCACCCTCAGAGGCCAGCTGAGCTCCAGCCCCGTGCCGGCATGGAGAACGGACTCGAAGACCAAGACGCACAGCACGGAGGGCTTCCTAGAGAAGGTGACCTTGAGGAACAAGATGATTGTGATGAGGAGAAGGGGATGTGGGGCAGGGAAGGCATTCAGGGCAGCGGGGAGACTCAGACACCTTGGTCCAAGCCCTCCCCCAAACAGGTGCCAGGTGGACTCCAACCCTCCCACACCCACCTGCACACAGAAACCGTCCTCTGACCTGCCCTTCACCACACCCACCACATGGACCTCTGAGGACCCATTTGTCTCCAGTCTCTGGCAATAGGGGCTCGGGCACACTGGGTGCCCAGGCACTCCAGGAGAGGGGGCTGAGGGCAGCCTGGGAGCTGCTGGCAGGACCAGGTATGGGTGCCATGTCCCCAGCGCGGGAGCTGCTGACTGGGAACCCCATGCTGCAAGTGGCAGCTGAGAATCCCATAAGATGGATTTGGTTTGGTCATTCTTAGTGGGAAACCTGGCAAATTTGTAGGAAATTGGCTATTCATGCCAAAATGACAGCACGTCTTGCTTCCACCTAAGCCTCTGCCTGCAAAGAGAGTGTCTTCAGCAGCTGCAGTCTCAGGCAGGCCAGCGGCATCCAGTTCTGTCTTAGGAGCGACTTACAAAGCAGACAGAGCCAGTCCGCTCCTGCCTGGGATGGGGAGGACCGGGACCCCGTCGTGTGGGCGCTGCTGAAGCCTGAGCAGCCGCTGTCCTCGGTGCTGAAAGTGAGCTCGCTGGGGAGGGACTGTGTCCTAAGGCCCACCCAGGCCACCTCACAGTCCTGGCATCTCTGGCCGTGACTGGACGGTGTGTGGGACAGGCTGGGAGCGTGGGAGTGCACGCCTCCAGGACAGAACCCAACAAGGGGATGGGACTGGTGGATAGGAGCTCAGCGTCCACTCCCAAGGCAGCTCTGAGTGCGTCCAGCAGAGAGAGGGTCCTCCGTGGACCTGAGCCCAGCTGCCCAGCGCATCACCTCTCATTAACTAGCCCTGAATGCCTTTCCTCCTGGCTGACATCACCTCAACAAACCATGTGCCCAACATCTCTGTCCCAGGGTCTGCTTCTGGGACCCATACAGCGCCCCCACTATGGCAACCTCCATGCCCAGATCAGGGTCCTGGCACACTCAGCTCTGGACAGGAGAGGCCTTTTCTTTGAGCTCTGGGCTCACAATCCCCACGGGGTTGCTGACATTGCCAGAGAGGCCCCGGCCCCAGTGGTTCAGGGTCAAAGTCCGGTGGAAGCCGTCCTTTCCGGAGTGTGTCCGGGATCCTGGGCTCCACCAGACGCTCCGGGAGCCGTGTGCCAGAGCCTCTGCTCTCCGCTTCCCAGAGGTGCCCGCACAAGGGCCGTGCGGCTTCGGGAGCAGACTGTCCCAAACACACTCACCGGAAAACCCTATTTCTGCTCCCACCTGCAGCCTACCTCCTGGGACCCATACTTCCCACAGCCTCGCCTACTGGAGGATGGAGTAGATAGGCTCTCAGAGGTGGAGTTCCTCTGTGTTTGGTAGTAAGAGTCACCAAATGCGATTTCCACACTTGGTCCAGGGTCCCGCTGTTCACACAGCTGTGAAGCCCTGGGAGCACGGGGAGGCGTCACCTGTGTCCCAGGGCCCCATGGCGCAGACCCTCCCCCAGGAACTCCGTATGGGCAGCGGGGTGACCTGTGTGCTGTCAGCCCAGGACAGGCAGGATCCGAGGTGACCAGCCCCGGTCAGGTCTCCGCCAGAGCGGGGCCATGCCGGCGATGACCCCAGGGCTCACAGTTGCTGAGTCCAACGTGCTGGACTGGTTCCCTCCACCTCAGTCTTACAGATGAGGAACCGAGGCCAGGGAGAGGCAGCACTGTGCTGGGTCACACAGTGCAGGTGGAGTCCCCGAGGCTCCAGGCCAGCCTGCCTTCACTCTGCCTCTGAGAGGAGGCTGCGCTGAGCCGGGGAGGGGCCAGCTGACGGTGCAGCTTCTGCTGGCTGCCTCCTGGGTGCCGGCGGCTACGCTCATACCCACACTGCACCGGACCGCCCACAGCCCTTTCTTCTGGACAGCCAGCCCCTACGGGGACATGTGTGTTTGTGGGGTGGGCCCTGCCATGGGTCCCCATGAGCCCTGACCCCCCCAGTGGACTGTGCATCTCAGACTAGCAAACCTTCTCTCTATTTCCTGGGTGAGTTAAGGTGGGAATGGGTGAAGAGCTGGCAGTATGCTCACCTGTAGGTTCCTCTGAGATCAGGGACACATGATGTTTAGATGGTGACTGGTGTATTGGTAGATGATAGACAGACAGACAGGAATGGGTACAGATGCAAACACCGACTCCAGCTGCCTGTTTCTCCTGCAGATCCTGACTGATACAAGGACACAAAGGCTGTCCCCAGCTTCCCAAACCCCATTTCCGTGGGTTTCCTGCTGCCAGACTTCTCCCTGCCCCCTCCCCCACCCCACCCCCCGTCTGCCCTCAGGAGGTGTGAGTGGTCCTTCCAGCGGTGGAGGCCCGGGTGGGCGGGGGTGGCTACAAACGCCTGTATCCTTGCACTGTTTGTCCATCTTCCCTTTCAGCCCACAGAGGCTGCGAAAAGCACCTGCTCCCTGCAAACTCTGGGGAAAGTGCCAGGCGCTTTCTTTTTAAACAGCCGGACATGTGATCAAATAACTGTAAGTAGGAGGGCTGCAATGCCCAAAGGCCACTGCCCCCGGGAGAGGTGGGGCTTTGGCGAAGGGTGGCCTGGGGTCTCACAGCCTGACTTTCGGAGACCTGGGGTCTGTGCCTCCCTCCCTCCTTGCCTCATTTCACTTCTAAAACCTGTCTGTGCTGGTTTTCATTAAAAGCAGCCTTTGCAACTGGTTTAACTTCCTGTTGAGAATAGTATGAACTAAAATGAAATCAATTGCCCCTCCCGCCCTCAATCCCTTGCCCCTCCCACAAATTGCCTCGCTCAGCAATTTCTCCAAAGCTGCAGAGCAGCCTGTTCCAGCCGCATGCAAGTGTGGGCACTCTAAGCGAGTCATCACCACGTGGCCTCCCAGCACCCACTTCCCAGGCATCTACACCGGCACACACGGCCTGCCAGTCCCGGTAGAGGCTTCACTGGGACTCACTCCCAGGGCCCACTGTCCTCCCACCCGGAAGTTCCCTCCCCAAGGCTGAGATCAGAATGGAGTGCACAGAGGAAGGGGCGGGACCTGACAAGGTGGGTCCAATCCCCTGTAGGCACCCACAGGCCTCTGGGTCCAGGGGCCACCCATGGGCTGGGCTTCCCTGCCAGCCCACCCGTCTTTTTGGTGCTGGGCAATCCATGAGCAGGCATGGGTAGCCCATTTGGAAGACGGGAAACTGAAGTTAAAGGACATGTTGCCACTTGCTCAAGGTCATCCACAGGCCTGGGTGCCAGGCTGCAGGGGCACTGCCCTCAGCCCCTCATACCACCTCTGTGCCTCTCAGGACCCTGACAGCCACACCCCCCCCCCCACACCTCTCTGTCCTGCAGTAAACCAGCTCACTCCTGGGTGCTGGGAGGCCACGTGGTGATGACCCATTCCCCCACATGGTGGTTGGCCCCATGGGAGGTGCTGCCAATGAGGGGTCTTGCCAACCAGTCCTGCAGTCCCTGAGTGCCAGCACAGCTCAGGACGCATCTACATTCTCACAGGCCTCGCCTTGGCAGTGCCCGCACCTGCATCTCCTGGCTGAGCTCAGAGCCAGCCTCCCAGGAGGTCATTCTCTGACTGAGCCCCTGTCCCCACGGCACCCTCCATGGCTGCCCCAAGGGCACACTCTGGGGGGGAGAGCGGCCCCATTCTGAGGAAACTGGCAAAGGTGAATAGAAGCAAGTTCTGTGGCTTCTGTTCAGGTGCCCAATTCTGGTCCAAGTTACGCTGCCCCAGGGAGCCAGCTCTCAAGGTCAAGGGTGTGAGCGCAGAGCATCCCAGGTGGCCTATGGGGGCCGCCTGAACGGGCCTCACCAAGGGCAGGCTGCACATTGGCCCCCACGAGGTCCTGGAGCTTCACTGCCCGGGAAGGGGAGCGAGAGAGACAGAGAGACAGAGAGCAGAGAGCAGAGAGCAGAGAGCAGAGAAGACGGAAAGAGCGGAGGGGGTAGCAGAGTTGGGACCACAGGAATGGCTGGGCCAGGTTGGCTGGAAGGCCTATGCGCTCTGATTCTGGAATCTTCCGTGTGTGTTAGAAGCCCAGCTTGGCCATGCCATGGACAGTAGTGACCTCAGGGGAGGCACCTAATTTGCCCAATAGGTAAGATGGGGCCAAACAGTGATCTGAGTGACCATATGGGGGGAGGGGGGCTCCTGGCACTGGCCTGGGCGCCCTGGATGTTCTCAATGGGGCTACCAACTATTCTCCCAACACCCGCTGCCCGACCGTCTCTTTTAAAACAAGCCTAGACTCCCACCCCATCCCAGCTGGGAGGGATGATGCTGCAGAACCCAGCAATTTCTAGAACCTATCCCAGTGCTGTCCAAGGAGAGAGGTCAGGCAGAGCCCTCGGGCTGCTGAGGCTGGAGCCCAGTCCCTGCCTTTGCCAGGTGCTGCCCTGCCTCCGTGTCTGGCCCCTGCGCGGGGAGGTGACGCTGTGCTTGGGCTGCAGACGGTCAAACGGAGCCCAGTGTGCGAGAGACCTGCTCAGGGCCTGTGGCCAGAGAGCCCCCTGCTCCAGGCCTGCGGTGACAGCTCCGAGCTCACACCCGGGTCTGGACACCTGTGCAAACGGTCTCTGCAGCCCTGGCTGACCCTGGGACTTCCTTGTGGACACACTGCAGGATGACCCGTGTCACCATGCCATTTGCTTCTTCCCTGCACCCCCTGCAGTGACGCGCTCACTGCTCCCCGCTGCAGCTGCCGGCCCCGCGGAGCTGCATGCTCCTCATTCCAGGGAAGGCATCACAGGAGGACGTGCCAGCGGACTGGCTGTGACGACGGCATGAGCCTGTCATTATTAATTATTAATAATCAATACAATTAATACGGCGCCTTGTGAATACTCCATGTGCCAGAGCTCAGATCTGTGGGGGTGCACTGGGAACTTGCCAGGCTTGTGCAGATCAGGGGGTCCCCAAGCACAGGAGTCTTTGGCTAGCACCCTCCCGCCAAAGTGTGCTGGGAGCCCTGAGCAAAGCATTTAATTAACTTGTGGAAACGCCCACTGACAGCCCTCTTCCAGCAGGAGGGTTCCTCAGAGGCTGTTCCTGAGCCCAGTGGGGGGTCAGGGTTCCTCCACCCGCCTCCTCGGGGTGCCTCCCTGCACCTCCATCCTGCATGCCGCCAGTCTGGGGACTGGCAGTGCGGGTGGCTGCAGGGAGCTGTCCGGGAGGCGGTTCTGAACCTCATTCTGCCCTCTGGGTTTTTGCTACTCTGTTTCATCCAACACTTTGTGCAGGAACAGAAGGGTCCTTCAGCAAAGTACTGGCCAGTCCTGAGAGAGGCCGCAGGCTTCCCGACCTGGGCCCCCTCAGCCTGAGCAGCCCCCGCAGTGAGCAGCCTCTTCCCAAGCCTGGCAGTGACACCCATGACCCACATGTGCAGCTGCTGTCTGTGTGGCTGTCATGACAGACGGGATTGAGTAGAAGCTGCCAAGTTAACTGCAGGCATGACCTTCGCCTGGAGTGGCCAGAGGCTGGAGTTCTTGAGGAGGGACGGGGGGCAGCGAGGGGAGCCTCCGGCAGCAGCAGCAGGCGGCTCGGGAGACCACCTTCCTTGGCGGAGAGAGGACTGTGCTCCCGGGCCTCAGGACTCGGAGCGCCAGGGGAAACGGTGTGCACCCCAGGGCGCCCCGAAGCCCTCTGCCCTGCCTGCTGGTGACGGTGTGTGGCGGGCTGCACACCAGAGCAGGACTGAGGTCCCACAGGCCCTCTAACCCGTCTTCCCCGCGGCCCTGGCCTCCCGGCGGCACAGTGGGTGCAGACGGTGTCCAGCCTGCAGCGACGGGGTGGACGACGGGGTGGTGGGTGAAGGCCCCCCCATGAGCTCACTCTGGCCCTCAGGTTCCAGTCTCTCCAGTTCAGGCCAGAGAGGGGCATCCGAGGCCCGAGAGGCATAAGGAGGAGAGGACACAAGAAGCCATCTCCTCGGGAGCAAGTCCCCGTGCTTTTGGTTCCAGGAATTAAACAACTCTGAGGGCTGTGCACCCATCCGCAGCGGCCCTGCCAGCAGCCTTCCCTGGCAGACTGAGCGGGCCGCCTCCTCACTCAGCTGTGACTGCCCGTTTTTTGTCACGGACACCAGCTTGGCCGGCCCCCTGCCCTGCCACCACGGCGGACCTCGGGGTGCCTCGTGTTTGGTGTGACTCTCGAGTGGCGGGGGGGAGGGCCCGGGGAACAAACCTAATCCCCTCACTGGGCCCTTTTCCTCTGATCTGGCCAGAACTCCCCTCCCCCACCTGAGGGGAAGGAAGCTCCGCCCTGAAGGAGCCCAGCCTTACGCCCCCACTAGGTGGGACCGGGAGGGGCCCGGGTTGGAACAGCGTCCTGGAGAATGGGGCTGCTGTGAAACCTCCTCCAGGAAAACCTGCTGTTTGTGGGGAGCCTGGTCCTCGGGCTGCCCTGGAGGCCTCGTCCCCCGGGGTGGCCAGCCCCACCTCACCTCTGAGGAGCCCTCAAGGGCTGTCCTGGCCTGTGGAGGCCTGAGCTGGGCCATGGGGGGGCTTGCTAGAGGTCTTCCTGTCATTGGCCCAGTGTCCACTGAGCAGTGGGCGGCACAGGCCTCTGCGGCTCCCTCCCCCACTCAGCCTGCCCGGGGGTGGACACCTGCCCCCCTGGCTGGTTTTGCTGCCCCAGAGCCGACAATGGCTGCTATACTGGTAAAGGTTTGGAAGGAAAGCCAAAGGAAGGTAATATTTTGGGACCTGTAAGCATTTTGTGGATTCAAGTTCAGTGTCCACATGGGAGCTTACTGGGCCCCCAGCCTGCGGCTCCCGGCGGCTTTCTGCCAGCCAGGCCGCCTGCTGCCTGCCAGGCACAGCCTGAGCTTCGTGTCTTCATTCGTTGAATCCGAAGGGGCCCAGGGCTTGTGCGTGGTCCTCACGGGGACCCAACGAGGGCCTGAGAGGCGGGCAGGAGCCGCAGCCACTGGGTCCTTCCAGCCGTCCAGGAGGGTGTCCCAGCGCGGGTGGAAGTGGGAACGGTCTCAGTCCGGTCATCCTTTCATTTACGAGGGGGAGTGAGGCCCGGAGCGAGGAAGGCAGCAGGCAGAGGCTGGCTGCGTCCGGGGTGGCCCTGCCCTGCCTGCCTGCATTGTGGGATGCCGAGACCCTGCCTGCTGGGGGAGGGCCCCCTTTCAGCCACCTGGCCACTGCCCCCGCCCACACTGGCAGAATCTGAATCACAGGGTGGACAGAAGGGAAGGGCCAGGCTGGGCCTGAGGGTAGGTGTCCTGCCCTGCCGGAATCACCGGCTCACACCTGAAGGCCCCCCACTTCGAGGCCTCCGGAGGCGGTGCGGTTCCCAGCCGAACCCACAATGGTCACCACTGGAGACAGGTATGAACTGTATCTAACCAGCTGAAAAGCTACCTGATCAGCTTCTTCTTCTCCTTCTTCTTTTTAAATCTTCACCCCCCAAAAAAAACTTCACCAGAGCATACTTTTCCATTGATTTTCAGAGAGGGAAAGACAGAGAGAACTATTGCCTCCTGCACATGCCCCAACCAGGGTCTAGGTCGGGAAGGAGCCTGCAACCAAGGTACATGCCCCTGAATGGAATAGAAAACGGGACCCTTCAGCCTGCAGGCCAGTGCTCTATCCACTGAGCCACACCGGCTAGGGCCTGATCAGCCTCTTGGGCAGAGACCAGCTTTGTTGGGTGGGAGCCCCTGCAGAGAGGGCAAGGGTACTCCTTTCCCAAGGACAAAGTAGGCTGGGCTCCAGGCTCAGGCAGCTGCCCCGTCAAACAGCAGACTGAGCTACTGTGAGAACGAGAATGAGAATGAGAACGAGGCAGAGGCTGGGCACACACACACACACACACACACACACACACACTCACACACACCCCGCCCAGCTCTCCACTTGGAGAAGTTCCTCAAGTCTTCCCTCTGGGACAGGCCAGGTCCCCGCAGGACTGACGTCCCCCGTGGTAGGCCTCTGGCTAGAAGGCAGCCTTGCGTGTTTCCCCGCCCCGGCGTTGGGGGCACTGCAGCAGGGAGAAGGTGTGCCAGCCACGGCCCCAGAGCCGAGCACTCTGTCCCTGCCGCTCCTGGCGGGGGCTGGTTCACCCCTGGTAGGCGTCGCACCGGGCCTCAGGCCCCCCGCTGTGGGCCGGGATGTTCCATGTTCTGCCCAGGATGAGGGTGAGATGGGGCCTCGCCAGGAAGGGCAGATGTGTTAGGGGGCCGGCTCACAGGTGAACACCGCCCGTGCCTGCAGCTGTCTCACCGCAGCGCTGGCTAGTGCCCCTCCTGCCGTGCGGGCAGAGTGGCCTTCCCTGGAGCCCCTGAGAAGCCAGGGTGCGGGTCCTTCAGCGGTACTTCACAGGGGTCTCCCCAAAGCCCAGCACCACAGAGCTGAGAGCGAGCCGCCACCTGCCCTCGCCAGTCTGTCCTCCTGTGGCGCTGCTCCCTCAGACACCGCGCTGGCCTCGCCGGGGTTGCTGGGCGGGTGTGGACAGGCCCAGGCCCTGCTTTCCTCTCCCCTCCGTCCTGGGAGCCCCTGCTGGCCATCCTAGAGCCTAGGTGACCTAAGTGACCTGCCCAGTGTCACCAGCCACCACTCAAGGGCCCCTAGGGCATCGCTGGGGGTGTCTATCCCTGGGGGCAGGCAGGGTGCAGACTTCAGGACACACTGTCGGTGATGCTCTGGTGTGACACGAATGTTTATTTCCAAAGCAGCCTGATGAGGACTGCAGATGGGACAGCCTCAGCTCTGCCTCCACCTCTCCGGGCACGGGGACGGCGTCTCTGAGGGGCCCGCTCTCTGAGGGGGCGATGGGTGTCCTGGTCCCACTGTCATGGGCCTTGGGGTTGGGTTGCTTACTTGGAGCTGACCAGGCCCTGCCAGGCTCCGCGTGGCTTCCGTGTGGCCTCCGTGTGGCCTCCATGTGGCTGCTGGGACCTCCACCGGGTGTCGGCGCGATCAATGCGCAGCTACAGCTGGTTGAAGGGGACCAAATCCATTGAACAGTTGATTTGGTTCCATTTTACCAGCTTTAGCAAAGCATTCGGCTCCCGGGTTCGTGGGAAACAGTGACGTCCACAAGGAAGCTGCCTCCTGTGCGATGAGGGTGAGACGGGACCTGGCCAGGCACCCCCGCCCTGGGCCCACCCAGCCTGCGAGCCACCTGACCAGGGGCCCCCTGAATGCTGTGGGGACTGAGCGTGAGGGGGGTGCCCAGGATGGGGTGTGAGGATCATACACTAGGAACACACATCCAGACACAGAGACACACACACACACACACACAGTCATACACATAAAGACACACAGACATGGGCTCACAGACACAAAGACATACACACACACACACACAGTCATACACATAAAGACACACACACAGACATGTGCACACCGAGACACATGTGCACAGACACACATATATACATAGACACACACAGATACACAGATTTACTAGGGGTATCGGTTAATAATGTGCATTTTTTTCAATTAATGGAGTTACACATACGTTGATATATATGCGATTTGATATGTATGGTATTTTGTTGTAATGACAAGCTTCAAAACTTCACATGTCAAATTTGCTGAAGGTATTAACATCATAGATATTTTTACACTTAAAAATATGGAATTTCATGTCCCAAACAAGGGCATTTGTGGGAAGTTTTAATTCATTACTTTATTTTGAAGAAAAGTGCTGCTGAATACTTCGGGAAGCTTATGGTGAACATGCTCCATCTCAAGATACTTGTGAACGCTGGTTTAAATGCTTTAAAAGTGATGATTTCGATGTGAAAGACAAAGAACGTCCAGGTCAACCGAAAAAGTTTAAAGACCAATAATTACAAGCAATATTGGATGAAGATGCATGTCAAACTCAAAAACAACTTGCAAAAAGATTAAATGTTGCTCAACAAACAATTTCCAATCGTTTATAATCAATGGGAAAGATGTTAAAGGAAGGAAAATGGTGCCACATCAACTGAACAAAAGACAAATGGAAAACCAAAAAGTCATCAGTAAAATGTTGCTTCAACGGCACGAACAAAAGTTTTTTTTTTGCATCGACTTGTGACTGGTGGTGAAAAGTGGATTTATTTTAAGAACCCCAAGTGCACAAAATCATGGTTGATCCAGGTCAACCATCAACATCGACTGCAAGGCCAAATCGCTTCGGAAAGAAGACAATGCTCTGCATTTGGTGGGATCAGGAAGGTGTGGTGTATTACGAGCTTCTAAAACCAGGTGAAACCCTTAATACTGATTGCTACTAACAAATAATCAATTTGAACTATACTTTGATCATGAAATGACCAGAATGTACCAGAAGACACAGCAAAATAATTTTGCTTCATGATGACGCACCATCACACACTTCAAAACCAGATAAAGACACGTTAGAAGATCTTGCCTGGGAAGTATTAACCCACCCGCCATATTCACCAGACCTTGCTCCTTCAGATGGCCACTTGTTCTGATCGATGGCACATGCACTGTCTGAGCAGCACTTCAAAATGTGCAAAGAAGTGGAAAATTGGGTCTCTGAATGGTTTGCCTCAAAACAAGAAAAGTTCTATGGGGACGGTACCCACAAATTACCTGAAAGATGGGGAAATGTGTAGCTAGCGATAGACATTACTTTGAATAAAAGACTTCTGATGTTTCTCTTGAAATCATTGTGTTTTCTTTGATGACAAAATCTGCATTATTAACCGGTACACCTAGTACACATAAAGACACACACAGACAAGTGCATTCACAGATATGCATATATATACAGACACACAGAGACACACACAGACACGAATTCATCTTCTCATGCCATTCGTACCCACTCACATTCAGACACATACACCCCAGGTGGGCACATTCTCAGCTGGAGCTGGCAGGACAGTCCCACCAGGGTCCGGGCTGCGAGAGCCCCGCCCAGCGGCGTGCAGGCTCCGGCACGCTCCGTGTGGCTGTGGGAAGTGAAGCAGGGGGCCCTGCTCCCCATCCTGCAGGCGACCGTGACGGCCACGTCACTGTGACCGCACGGGCGCCGCGGCCGCATCTGCTCGGTCACCCTCATGGCTCAGAAAGAACAAGTTGTTTTTTAGAAAATTAGTTTTCCTGCCAACACCCCATTCATCAGCAGTGATGACCAGGGACAGCAGCCCCAGCAGGTGGGGACCCACCGTCCTGTGTGTGAGGTCCTACCTCTGAGCACGCACAGGCCTGCCCAGCGAGGTCGCCGGCAAGCCCTGAGGGGTCACCTCCCCTGCCCCCCTGCACCCCCTTCTGTCTCCTCCTGATGCTGTGGGGACAGACGCTCCTGCAGTGGAGATGAGGGCGCAGCCATGCCACCCTTCAGCCCCGGGTCCCCTCCTGACCTCTCTGGAGGGGAGAGTGGTCAGAGTCGTGGGGACCCTCTGTGGTGGCCTTGGCCTTCCACCTCAACGTCAGCTCCCGAAGTCACCGGAGTCCAGTGGCCGGCCCGCCTGCCTCACCTCCAGGCGGCCGCTGGAGGAAGGGGCTGGTGGAGCCAGCTCTGCAAACACCTCTCGTTTTGACTTGGGGGCAGACCCAGATCCCGGAGCAGGCCCGGCAGCCAGTGAAGACAGCAAGGACACCCCTGGGCGGCTGCTGTCACCGCGGTGATATCGCCACACACGTCGAACCTCGCCGCCATGTGGGGAGGAAGAGCGCGGCCACTGCCCGCATCGCCCTTCTCAACTCCAGCTTCGGGCACGGAGCCGCCCCAGCACCACACACACACACACACACACACACACAACGGAGCCGCCCCAGCACCACACACGCACACACACACACACACACACAACGGAGCCGCCCCAGCACCACACACACACACACACACACACAACGGAGCCGCCCCAGCACCACACACACACACACACACACACAACGGAGCCGCCCCAGCACCACACACACACACACAAAACGGAGCCGCCCCAGCACATACACACACACACACACACACACACACAAAACGGAGCCGCCCCAGCACCACACACACACACACACACACACACAACGGAGCCGCCCCAGCACCACACACACACACACACAACGGAGCCGCCCCAGCACCACACACACACACACACACACACAACGGAGCTGCCCCAGCACCACACACACACACACACACACACACACATGCGTGCACACACGGCCCTGGCCCCTGGCCGCCTGCTCTTGCATCCTGCGTCACCACCTCAGGAGGAATTGCTCTCACCTTACAGACCTCTGCTTCTGCGTCCACACCTGCTGGCTCTCCCACATGCCGGTGGACATTCCTGCTCTGCTCAAGGCCATTTGGACACCAGCCCCGAGGAGGTGGCTGGCAGCCAGGGCTGGCGTTCTGGCCAGGGGGTCTCTGGGAGGACCGGAGGGTTGGCATCGCCAAGGAGCACAGCGGACACAGGCTGTTTCACCCCAAGCCCCACAGGTGTGGCATGTGGACACGCAGCCTCAGGCGATGGCAGGCGCACCGCGGTGGAGCTCCAGGCAGGGGTCTGCACACTTAGGGCGCTGTCTCCTACAACCCGTGCTATGCTGTGCCCACCGGGGCACCAGGGCTGAGTGGCGTCACCTGCACGCCCAGGGCACAGTCCACTGTTGACCAGCCTCCTCCCAGGGGCAGTGGGAGTCCAGCCTCCTGCTCCCCTCACCCACAGCCCCTCTCCAGGGGAGCTCCCAGCAATTCTTTGCTGAATGAGTGACCACATGCCAGTCACGACCTGAAGGCACACAGCTGTGTCCGCAGAGGAGCCCACGTGAGTGGCGCCCCGGTCCTGGGCAACTGTCCCTGTTGCTCTAACTCCGTCACCCCAAACAGTCATCTCTACTCTGGCAGGTATTTCTCTGTCCCTTTCCCTGGCGTCCTGGGCTCACCCACCACTGGTGGCTCCCAACTTCCTCTCAAGAATTTTTTTCTTTTCTCTCTGAAAGAGACCAAGATGCTGCTGTCCCACAGCCCCAAGGCTCCCGTCCGGCCCCGTGTCTCCAAAGCCAGGAGCTTCCTCAGCCCCTGATCCCAAGCCCCGCTCGAACCTCCGTGACCACCGGCTCCCAGGCCTCTGACCGGGGCATCCCACAGAAAGCAGGAGGCCCCGCCAAGCCAGCGCGTGGCCCGCAGCCCTGCCACAGGTCTGCATGTACGGAGCAGCGCGTCTCGCAGGGAGTGAGCGTGCCCAGGCGGCCTGCTCCTGGCCGTGGCTGTGGCCGTGGCCGCACGGGGAGCCAGGCAAGGTTTCCGGAAAACACCTCTCCCCCCTTCCTTCACTTGGCTCCCAGAGTGGGGGCTGCAGCTCACAGAGTTTGTGCATCTTATAAACCAAACAATTAACCAGGTTTTAAAACATCTGCAGATGGAATCATCCCACATGGGAAGTACACTCAGCATTTTTAAGCAGCAACTGATACCAGACGTGGGACTCTGCCGAAAACACCCGCAGCCCAGTTAAAATCGATAGAAAATTAGAAGCTATGAAGATGCACTGTGTGTCCAATTAGTTATAATCGGAGAAAACAGGGACGGAGAGAAAGCTGAAGCTCCACACGGTCTCCCGGACACACCGCCTCCCCCAGAGGCCCCAGTGGGCGTGGCAGGCTGACCCTGGGCCCTGCCCCAGCACCTGACTGTGGGTGCAGTGAGCGGGCTCTGAACTCAGCAGGCAGCCTGAGCCACCCGGGCCTTCCCCCTCGCGGCCCCAGGTCTGACCTTTGGTGGGGCAGAGGTGACCTTGGGCCCTGCAGCACCACCCACCTAGCTGCGGGGTCTACGGCTTCCTTGGCCTCTCTGAGCCTCAGTTTCCCACGTGGGAGCACCAGCCCCATGCGGCTCCAGTGATTGCCATTTCACGCATCCCCGCAGCTCAGCGACGGACCCCTGACACCTTCCCTTCCTCAGGGAACCCTAACCCGAACCCTAACCCTAACCCATTTAGGGCAAAAGTCACACACGACCACCGCCCCCAGGGATAGTGACCCTGACCCCCGCACAGTGGGCTCAGCCGCCAGCATCCTGCGTGACGGCACAGCTCCAACTTCGGTGCAAGCCTGGCGCCGAAGACGCTGCCCTGGGAAGCCTCACAGCAAGGATGATGCTACACCGTGCCAGCCCTCAGATAGGGGCCCACGACCAAGGCCAGGCTGAGCCAGGGGCAGCCCTCCCTCGCCCCGTCAGCCCATTCACACACCCACCCGGCCGGGCAGCTCCCACCCGTGGCAGGTGCCTTCCCTGTCCAGGAGGGTGTCACCAACTCCTATCGGTGCTTTTTAAGTTGATTTTTTCTTCCTACCGAGCTTTCAGAATTTAAACATCAATGACCCAGTATTTCTCCAGCAGCAACATTACCTATAGCGCTCAGATTCGCCACCAAATGCAGTTTTAACTCCATATTTTGGCTAATTATTAAAATAAACAGCAAAGAACTGCAGTTGCCCCTAGAGCAGGAGCAGCCCGCCAGGGCGGGTGGAAGGCGCTCCCCCAGGTCCGCTCAGGGGCTGCTAAGGCCGGACAGGCCCTCAGGGAGACCCCAGAACCAGGCTGCTTCCTGTTTTCCCCAATGCTGACCCAGCCAGAGCCTCAGCAGGACCCACTCAAACAGCTCCTTGGCTTTTTTGTCAAAAAAACTATTGTTTCTCACACTGATAAAACTTCAATACAGACATTTGGGGGGTTAATAAACTTGTCATGCAGCGGAGCAGGGCAAATTGATGGAGCCCTCCTGGAGATAAATTCCGCCTCACACAGACCCCAAGAGCGAGGGCGAGGGGAGGAGGGGCGGGAGGGGCCCACAACTGCTTTGCTTTCTTTGCAAAAATCGCAGGATAGATTTTTGTGTCTTATCTCAAAGGTAGGGCCGGCAAAAGTGAGATAATTTGATGGAAGAAATCCGTTTAGCCGAGACCCAGAGCAGAGAGCCCTGAGGTCAGGAGCGGGTGCAGCCTAGTGACCCATGTGTCCAAAGACAAGAAAAGCCACTCAGTGCCTGTCCACCTGCAGAGGAGGCCCTGCAGCTGCCAGGGCCCCAGCACCACCGCTGGGCCGCCGTGTCAGGCCCGAGCTCACACAGCATGTGCATAGTGTCCCTCAAGAGCCCTCTGCTCCCCCACTCAGCGAGGTCTGCGGCCTCAAGGTCTGGACAATGCAGCTTCCTGCCTCTAGGTCTCAGGCCTGGCACCCTGGGCTTCGGGCCTTCTCATTCCCTTAGGCAAGGTAGCAAGGTCATCGGCTCGCAGGCCCCGTAATGGTTTGAAATTCCGTATTGGAGATCCGCTCCTTGGGTTAAAGGTGGAGGAAAAGCAGGCTCCCCTGGGCTGGCCATGTCCACGAGGCCTCTGGGGGACAGTCTCCGCCTGCTGCACACCCAGGGGGAGCACACACCGCCCTGCCCGGGGGCGCTCTCCACTCCTTGGTGGGCAAAGGACCTGCCAAGCCCTGAAATGGACAATAGGCCTCCGGGTCTAACACCTGCCCGGAGGGCAGTGAGGGGTACAGAGCTCAGAGCCTCACCGGCCTGGCCTCACCACTCCAGCTCGGATCGAGAGCACTGTGGAGGTGGGAGGGGTGCGACGGCCTCCCCCAGCCCAGAGGCATCTGAGTTCAGCTCTCCGACAGCTGGGAATGCGGACTATTTATACCAGCCATGGAGCGGTGGCTGGAGAGACAAGCAGTCGGTCGCCATATGTGGGCATGACCAACAGCATCAGGCCTGCCAGGGACAGGGCCCGACTCCATGCATCTGTCCTGGTGTCCTTCACCCTCACCAAGTCTCCGCCGACCTCCCTCCCCGGGACGGCTTCCAGGGCAGCTGCCTTCTCTCCTCCCTGTTGTGTAAAAACACGCTGGGCCCTGCCCCTCTCGTCCCTCAGCTGTCCGCGCACACTGGACACGCTCAGGTGCACACATATACCCTGACCTCAGCATCGTCACTGGTGGGGGGCCCAGACCCTCAGCCACCAGCTCCTTGGAGTGTGCGCCCTGGCTGGGTGAGCCAGCGACCTTCCCGTCAGCCCCTGTGCAGTGAGGCCTTCTTGCCTTTGCTCTGACCGCTGTGCCCAGGGTCCTGGCTTCACTATCAAGCCTACGCAGCCAGATGCCCCTAGCGCAGGGTAGCAGACCTGACCCGGGACTTGGGTAGGCCGCTAAGAACTGGGGTGCACTGGCCCGTTGGCAAACGCTCCAGGGAGCGGGAGCCCTGGCCATGCCGCTGCCCACGGAGCAGCAGCCAGGCTGTCAGAGGTGGCCCTCCTGTCCTTGCCCTTGAGACAGGCAGCCCTGCATGCGCCTGTGGCTGCACCTGCACTGCAGGGCCCGGGCAGCAACTCTGCAGCAGCCTCCCTGCTCACCGCCCGCCGTGGCCGCAGCCCCTCCCCGCTCACTCAGCAGCCCGGCCTTTCTGAGGTCAAAGCCGCTTGCAGCTCGGAGTTCCCTGGGGGACCCAGAGCACAGCCAGGGGGCAGCTCTGCCCGGCTTGGTCCTGGGCCTTGCAAGGCAGCAGGTGCAGCCCTGGGTGGGACCCGGGGCAGCAGACAGGCAGTGGAGCACCCGAGCACCGGGAGTGCGAGGCTGTGCTGCGGTCCTCCCTTCCCGAGTCCCCGCCTCTTCCCCCCTGGGGGCTGGCTGCCCGAGGGCCGAGGGCAGTGAACGGGGGCGGGGGCCTCAGGAAGCTCCGGCCACACTGTCCCAGGCCTGACCCACCTGAGGCCAGAGGACTCAGGCAGGAGCAGAGCCGGGGAGCCATTGAGGCTGAGTCAGCGCAGTTCAGACTGAGGGCTGGTGCCCCTTCCGCTGAAGTGGCTACATTAACGCTCTGCCACCAGCCCACCCTCCTCTCCTGCCTGGCAAGCCCCTCCCACCTCACCTTCCTGGCCTTGCCCTGGCCCTAAGGATGACTTGGAGGGCAGCTCAGACATCGTCCCCCGGTCAGTGTGATCACACTCAGCAGTTAGTTCCTCAATACAGCATTTTCAGGTGAGGCTGACAGCTTTAAAAGATCACAAATACCCTCCTCCCACCAGCCCCCCTTTGGA
This sequence comes from Nyctalus aviator, assembly GCA_036971965.1. Taxonomy (NCBI): domain Eukaryota; kingdom Metazoa; phylum Chordata; class Mammalia; order Chiroptera; family Vespertilionidae; genus Nyctalus; species Nyctalus aviator. The sequence goes on from CM072925.1 coordinate 88,188,216, forward strand.
ACCCCTGTGCAATCACTGGGATCACAGGCACCCCACTTCGGAAGGGGGTGACACAGAGATAAGAGAGACCTTGCTGTCAGCACCGCGGCTGCCCTCCTCTGACCCCGCTCATGGCTCCACCGCCCCCCTCCGGTGCCATTCATCCCGAGCACCGGGCTGGGCTCAGGCGCCTGGAGGGGGCAGCCTGGCCCGGAGGGTGAGGCCACAATCCCCAGAGCTGCTGCTCGGCCAGCAGAGCCGCGGGCAGGCATGCTGGGCTGCTACACCCAGGCCCCTGGGGGGCCGCCTGCTCCCACAGCTCCAAGAACGGGGCGCTGCCACCCGCCCACCCACAGCACACAGCGGCACAGCCACGGTCCCTGGGGTGGCGGGCAAGCCCCCGGCTCCCTTCCCCTGCGAGTACTCGGCCCCCGTGGAGCAGGTTGGGGTGTCTGCCATCCTGGAAAAGCCCACCTCTCCCCTCCTCCGCAAGGAAAAGCCCAAGGGCAACACGCTGCCCGGCCCCCGCCCCTCCCTGAGCAGCCCGGCCGGAGCCTCAGCACAGACACAGCTTCCGGTCGGCATGGCGGGAGCAGCGGCCTCGGACGAGGCAGGCAGCGGGCTCTGCGGCTCTGGCTTCCACCGGGAGGTGACGGACTGGTGCCCGTGTTGACTTTGGCAGATCAAGAGACGGGGGTGGTTGACAGCCATAGCTCTCTCCCTGCAAACTCTAGTTTTCCTGCTCAGTCAAACCTAATTCAAACACTAATGCCTTCATTAAACACCACATCCTGCCATAAAGCCCTAATGTGCGGTGGGCAGCCAGAGGCAGCCTCTCTGTGCCGGCCGCAGTGACCACCGCCGGCCACTTCCCTGCCTGTGTCCGGAGCGGGAAGCCAGCCGGGCAGCGGTGACCTCCTTGGGGCGCTGGGCTGACCCCTCCAGGCCTGGTGGCCAGAGAAAGAGAGTGCCAAGGGCAGGCCCACTGGCCACGCTGGCGGCACTGGAGCCAGAGGGGAGACCTGAAGGTCGGGAAGGACCCAGACCCCAAGTCCTTCCAGCCGTAGCTGCAGCCCACTCTCTGGGCGGGGGAGCACCCTCGTGTCCTGGTCCCAGGCACCCAGGAGGGCCCAGGTGGCCAGGGACCTGGCTGCCCACACCCAGCGGCGGAGAAGGGTGCTCACCTGTCCCTCCCGGTCCCGCCCCACTCGAGAATGCCTACCGAAGGCCAGTGTGTGGAGCGGCTGGCACCTGCGTGGGTCCTGGGCAGCAACGGCAGAGATGGCACCCACGTTGGAAAACAGCGCCAGCTGGTGAAGCACGCGCCCTGGGCTGCAGAAGCCTCCATCTGAGAGCCAAAGCCTGGCTTCGGCGACACCCCTCCCGCCGCCGCCCTGCCAGCTGCCCGGAACCCTCTGCTCTTTGCTCCCACAGAAGGACAGGCCGTGGGGACCGGCCACGCACACCCCTCAGCCTCTGCCCTCCTCTCCTGCGCATCACCGTCCCCCGGGGGCCACAGCACAGCCCCCGCCCCGCTCCTGACTGGACCTGGTGGCGGTCACACACCACCTGCCGAGGCAGCCGCACCGGCCTTCCTTCACGGCAAACGCACTCCGAGCTGAGTCGGTGGAAATGAGAAAAGTAGTGGCCCAGCGGGGTGGGGGTGGGGCGCGGGACAAGGCGGGGTCACCATGGATCAGGCTCAGACCTCCGTTTTGTGCCCTCAGAGACTGGAGCGGGCGGACCTGGGGCTGCAGCTGCTCTGACCTGCCTGGGGCTGCGCCCGCCCAGGTACCAGGGGTCCAGCCACACACCCTGCACCTCTGCCTGCAGTGTGGCCTCTGAGGGCACACGCTGCTGCCCGGTCTCCCGGCTTCCCTCCTGGTCCAGCCGCCCCCTCTGGAACAGGCTGCTTTCCTGTCCCTCAGAGCACTTTTCTGTCCCCATCACACAAATAGCCCATTCTGCTGGCTACTGGCCCCTTTTAGGGTGTCAAGAAGTGACACCCCCAGAGCCTCACCGCCCAACCACATGCCCACAAGCCAAGGTGCCCCACACAACCCTTGGCCCCCGTGTCCCTGCATGGACCCACAACCGCCACGGGCTGCCTCCTCTGCCGCAGTCAGCACGCTGAATATTTAATGTGTGACGAACACGTCCACCTGCTGACACAGGCAAAGTGACAGAACAATACGGCGGGGACAGGCGGCTCCGCGCCCAGGCCGCCCGCCGCCCGGCCACCCGTCCGCCGGAGGCCCTGCAGGAGGCCCCACGGCGTGGACCGCCCCTTACTCCGGCGACCGAGTCCCCGACCTGAAATACATACTTCTTTACATTCCATAGCTTCAGGTCATATGGGCATATAAAGAAGTATGTCTCCCAGGCAGGCAGTGCAGCGCGCAGCAGCGGTGTGGCGGCCCCGGTGTGGAGGGGCGCGCCGGCCAGGATTCCGCCTGTCTACACCCCGTCGCCCTCCTTGGGCTTGGAGCCAGCACTCCCCTCCCTGGCCTGTGCGCCGCTGCCCTCTGACCTCAGCCCCTCTCCCTCTCTCCCTCCCTCTCTTTCTGCCTCTTTCAATTTCTCTCACAGACACACATGCACAGTCAGGAAGGCAGAAGCAGACCATGCACCCCAGAAAGTCTGGAGAATCCCTTCCATCACCCTAACAATCCTGTAGTTGTGCATCAGTGGAACCTGAAAGTACCCAGGCTGCCCACTCCCACCCTCGCCCCAGAGGAGGGAGGGGTCATTCCCCCTGAGAGGGTGCCAGCCTCACTAGCATCCTCCCTCTCCGTTTGGGTGCCCTCATCCCTGCCGGGGGCGCAGAGGGGACCCTGACTGGCCCTGAGCAGTTGGGGAACGAGCTGGCCCAGACAGGAGATGGCACAGGAGCCCAAGCAATGGCTAGGCCTTACCTGGGCAGCTGGCGCTCCAGGCAGGTCCCTGGTGGTGAGACTCCAGGAGTGGGCCCCGAGGGCAGGCTTGGCACTGTCTTTGAAGCACAGCAGGAGAAAGGCATCGCAGATGGACCAAGGCCCCAGCTGGGAGCTGCTGGGAGGCACCCTGGGCCTTGGGGGGGCACCCTTGGTGCCTGAGCCTGGACACTGAGCAGAGGTCCAGCCTGGCAATGGACTGGATGGCCCCTCTCCCACCACGCCTCCTCCTCCTCCCTCACTGTCCCCACTCCTGGCGTCACCACCCCCGCCTCAGCCCCTGGAAGGATGCTTGCACAGGCAGGCGGCTCCTGGGGCACCCAGGACGCGGCCCTCACCAGGCTCCTGGTGGCCTGCGCTCAGCCCCCACCAGGCCTGATCAATGGCAGTTTACAGGCAAAGACAGGCCTTCCTGTTGGTGAACTCCCCACCTCCACCGGCTACTGAAGAGCCGGCTAAAGAGGGCTTGAGTAAACTTAGCAAGAAGCAAACTAAGTATCAATTTAAATACTTAATTGTATGGATATTTCCTCTCTGCATCACAAGTCCCTCGTCCCAATGTCTCTGCCGCCCCAAAGCCAGGGGGTGCGAACCGCCGGCGAGGCCCCTGCGGGAAGGGAGCACCTGGCCGGCGCGCAGAGGGGAGAGGAAGCCCCGGCTGAGGGAGCAGAGGGAGGCCCGGGAGGCTGACTGGAAAGAGGGGGTCACTCCTGGCGGGGTCCTGCCGAGGGAGCGAGCAGGGGAGCCGCTTGCTGGGAGAGGGGGAGCCCAGAACAGGCACCGGAGGCTCCACAGCCAGCCCGTCCTGTGGTGCCTGCCCCTCCCACCGCACTGCCCCTGCAGGAGGGCCCAGAGAGGCCGGGGATGTGTGTCCTCGCAGCGTCTCCTCGGTCCCCGCCAGGGCAGGCCTGGCGGGATGGCGGGCTGGGGCTTCACAGGGGTGCCGAGAGCTCCGACCCCCTCACAGAAGGGCCACTGGGCAGAAGACCCGTGTGGAAACTGCTGTTCATCACGGCCACGTGCCAAGGATAAAAGGTGACCGACACCCCCATTTCTCCTCCCTGGGATGTGCCCAAGGACCTCCGTCGTGAAGGGAGTGTGGGCTAAATCTCCCGGCCGCCCTGACAAAGGAGACGGGGGTGGGAGACGCAGCCTGCTCAGGCCTGACCCTCCCTGGCCCCTCTCCCAGGAGCCCAGAGGGATGGATCGGGAGGGCAGGGAAAGTTGGGGCCTCAAAGGGTAAGAGAGTCACCCCAGGTCCAACCAGAGCCCCCGTGAGCTTCCACCAGCTCACAGAGGAACCTTGGCCACTTCATAAAAGTTTCCCAGGAGCAGCACCCACCGCCTCCCAGGGCCCCCACGCTGTGAGCACCTTCAGCGCCGGCCACCCCAGCCCCCCAGCCCCCGGCCTGGGCTGCGGCCGGCTTGGCATGGGAGGGCACCCAGCAGAAGACCCCTGAGACCTCAGGCTGCCCCCTCAGGACCAGGCTCCTGGCACAGAGCCGCAGCCCAGCACAGGGACCCGCCTGACCCCACGGGGGAGCCCAAAGGTGCGGAGTCCCAGCCTGGGGCAGTCTGGCCCCCTGCCCAGGCCCCTGCCCAGGCCCCTGCCCAGCATCTCAGCTCCGTGCCCAAGTTCCAGGTAAGTTTAGCCACTGCCTCTGGGCGGTGTCTTGTGCCTGGGCAGGTGAGCGCGCCCTCCCCGCCCCTCCCGGCCCCGCCCCCACCCGCGCCCGACCGACCGCCGCCCACCGGTCCGAGGCCGCGCTCGCTGGGCGCCGCCGTCAAAGTTCGCGCATCCCCGCCGCTGCCCTCCCGCCTGCTGCTGGCGCTGCAGTTCCCGAATGCGGACGGCGCCTGGAGCCAAAGAAAACTCCGAGCACCGCGAGCCACGCGGCCACCGGCTCCCACCGCCGCACACCCTGGCGCGGCCGGCAAGTTGGCGGGGGCGGCGGGACGCGGGGCGGACTCACCGGGCCGGGCTGGCGGCGCCGGCGGCGCGGGGTCGCGGCTCCCGGGGCGATGCTGCAGCCGCGGCAGCGCCTCCACCTTCTCCCGGAGCCAATCGCGAATGCAGGGGTGGGGGAGGCCGGAGCTCCGACGCGCTGCACGGGGGTGGGGAGGCAGAGAGAAAGAAGACACCGGCACCCCTCTCCGCACCCTGCCCTTCCCCCAGCCTCCTGCACCAGCGCAGACTTAGGGGAGGGCGATCTTGGGAGGAGAAGGAGAGGAGGAAGGGAGGAGAGAGGGAGGAGAGAGGCAGGAGTGGCGGCGACGCAGAGTTAAAGAGAAGCGACCTTACATCCCGCACACCTTGAGCCCGCCCCCCACCTGCCCTGGGCTGGGGCTGGGGACCCTCCTGCACCCCCCAGCTGGGGTCAGCACAAGCTAGAGGTCAGGCTGAAACAAAAGGGGCTCCCGTTGTGCAGGCTCACACCGCAGGCAGGAGGGGAGGGAAGAGCAGGGAGGCCTGACCCAGACCCCGGTGGATGGGGGCCCCCTCCTATCCGGAGCCAGCCTCACCTTTGCAGTCCTTATATACCCGGCCAAGCATCCCAAACACGCCGCTGGCCGAGTGGCCCCCTCGGGCTGCGCGCCCTGACCATATTTAGTCAAGCAGGGAAAAAATAGCCTGTCAGCTGGGCCGGCTGGCCGGCCACCGGGAACAGGGTGGGTGTGCCAGTGCCATTGACAGGCTGTGCGGGGCCAGGCTGCCATCAGCGCCCCCAGCCCTCCCCACCGGCTGTCCCTGCCCTGCCGGCCCCCTGCTATTTTTAGCCCAGCCCTCCCCGAACCAAAGCCCCGCACAGCCTCCCTGGCCATGGGGCCCGCTTCCCAGGGGCGCCCTGGGGAGACCCGGGTGATTCCCAGGGCGCGGGCCAGGCAGGGACTGCCCCTCCCCCTGCACTTGGCCTCTGGCTGGCTGGGCCCTCCCCAGGGTCCCACTGGTGCCCCCTGGCTCTGCCCTTTAGCCAAGAATCAGGGACTGGCTCCGGTGGTGACAGAGCACCCAGATCTCTGGAGGCTCCCAAGCCAGCCTGAGACTGATGCCCACAGGTCACCTTGGACAGGGAGCCAGCTGACGAGCTGCCACCCTCCACCAGGCCTGTAAGCAGGGCCTGGCGCCAGCCTTCAGGGAGCGTCCCTGACTCTGTGTCCTGGGGGACTGCAAGATCCGACGTCCATGCACCAGCCACTGCAGGCACCCCATCCGGGATCCACCCCAAACAATGTAGTGTAGTGGGCATGTCCTTACACAGCCAATGCCCCCGACACACACACACACACACACACACACACACACACACACACACACTGTGTGAGCTGGGCAGGTCCCCCTGCTTCTCCGGAGTCCCCCAGGACACAGAGTCAGGGACGCTCCCTGAAGGCTGGCGCCAGGCCCATGGCGGGTGGGTGCAGGTAGTTAGGTTCCGTTTGTCTGACCAGAGCGCAGCCAGGGGCCCTGCGATTCCAGGAGGCAGTGTCACAACCTCCACCCCTTGTGCGGCTCCAGTGGCTCCCTGTGCCGGAGGCCCCAGCGCACCCCTGCCAGGCTCAGGACTTAGGACACAGGGTGCAGGGTGTTCTCTGTGCTCACCCTGGGTCCCCACTTCCCAAGCCAGGTCAGGCGAGCATGGAGTGCAGGGGGGCGCAGGTGCCTCCTGGAGCAGCAGTGGGGCCGCCTTTGGGGAAACTGAGTGGTTGGGAGCCTGAGGTGGGGAACCGAGGGGAGCCAGTCGGGCTCTGCTCCCAGGCCCATGGGCCCGGCTGAGGGGCCTCCCTTGGCTCACCGGAGGGAGGGGAACCCTGAGGGTCTCAAGCTGCCCCCCTCCAGGCACTTTTCTGGAAATGAAAGAGCCACTTGGCCTCAGTAGATAGCCTGAAAGCAGCCCAGTGAGGGGCAGTGTCAGAACTGCCCACACCCCCTGTGCCTCTGCTCCCTCCTCTCCTCCCTGCCTGCAGGGAGAGGGGAGAGGAGGGTCAGGGCAGCCAGAGCCCTGAGCCACACGCAGGTGGGCGGGGGAGGGGCAAAACAGCAGGGGTGGGGTGGGTTGTGGCCTGTCCTGAGGCTGGCTCCTTTAAGTGATGCTCCAAGCCAGTGAGGGAGAGAGGTGTGGGGCAGGTGCTGCCATAATCACCGCCATAGTCACCCTCCTGATGGCAGCGGCTCACAGACCGAGCGCAGGCAGGTGTGAGTGGCAGGTGTGCAGAGGTCCCCAAGGCCCTAGGACAAAGCGGGTGGCAGTGCTTTCCATTCATTTACCCACTCACCAAACTGCTGGTGTCCGGAAGCTCCCTGTGGAGTATTCCTGGGGAGTACCCCCTGGGGAGCATCCCCTGGAGAGTATCCCTGTGGAATATCCCCCATGGAGTATCTCTGAGGAGTATCCCCAGGAGTATCTCCTGTGGAGTATCCCTGTGGAGTATCCCTGTGGCATATCCCTGTGGAGTATACCCTATGGAGTATCTCCTGTGGAGTATCCCCTGTGGCATATCCCTGTGGAGTATCCCTGTGGAGTATCCCCTATGGAGTATCTCCTGTGGAGTATCCCCTGTGGCATATCCCTGTGGAGTATCCCTGTGGAGTATCCCCTATGGAGTATCTCCTGTGGAGTATCCCCTGTGGCATATCCCTGTGGAGTATCCCTGTGGAGTATCCCTCATGGAGTATCCCTGTGGCATATCCCTGGGGAGTATCCCCTATGGAGTATCTTCTGTGGAGTATCCCCTGTGGCGTATCCCTGTGGAGTATCCCTGGAGAGTATTCCCTGGGGAGTATCCCTGGGGAGTATCCCCTGTGGAGTATCCCTGGGGAGTATCCCCATGGAGTATCCCTGGGGAGTATCCCTGGGGAGTATCTGTGGGTCTTCAAAGGGGCACAGAGGTGCACATCCGGTTGCCCCACTTCACCAAAGAGGAGTGAGGCTCAGCAGGCTGACTTGCCTGAGGTCACATGGGCAGAGCGGGGCAGTGGATGGCCCTGTGAAGACAGACCCAGTGTCCCCTGCATCGACACGGAGGAAACCACCCAGGGAGACCACCCAGGGTGAAAGGGGCGTTGAGACGCCAATGCCCCGCCCGGGCCTCCGCACAAAGGTGCAGGTGTGGAGCGCCATTCCCTGGGTGCAGGTGAATGGGCAGAGCCAGGCCCGACAGCATGGCTCTCCTTCCTCACAAAGGTCAGCTGCGGGCAGCATGTGGGCTGGGCCGGCCACACAGGAGGCTCTGCGCTCACAGCCGGGCTACGTGGCAGCACGGGCTCCTGAGATCTGGAAATGGGCTAGCCCAACTGCGGACTCCATCTTTTTAAAAAACATATTTTAAAATTTGATTTCAGAGAGGAAGAGAGAGAGACAGAAACATCATGATGAGAGAGAATCAGTGATTAGCTGTCTCCTGCACACCCTATTCTGGGATCAAGCCCACAACTCCGGCATGTGCCCTGACTGGGAATTGAACTGTGATCTCCTGGTTCATAGGTCAACGCTCAACCACTGAGCCACACGGCCTGGCCAGGCCCATATTTTTGCTTTGCTTTAATTTAGTTAATGGGCTGCTCATGGTGAGGAGCGTAGGAGGGTTAGGGACGGGATGGAGGCCCTGATGGTGGTGGTGGTCACAGTTATGGGAGGCCTTTGTGGGGGTTAGCAGTGATGTCGGGGGGACCAGGCAGAGGGTCCGGAGCACACTGGCTGGAGTGGGGACAGCACAGAGGCCAGGGGGCTGCACAAGGGGACAGACCGCGGCCACTTGGTGGGGATGCCACGGTGAGGGAGGAGCTAGTAAGAGCCAGGCCACCAGGCTGACCGCTCAGACCAGGGGGCCACGGAGCCTCAGGCTCTGGCTGGCCTTTAGTCCGTCCACAAGGTCTGCTGACTGAGCAGAGGTGCTGCTGAGAAAGGGTGTCAGGTGAGGGGTGCCAGGGAGGGGGGTTCTTGTGGGGTCGAATCCTGGGTTCAAAATAAGTCCACCGGAGGCTGATGATTAATTTTAAAAAGCCGGCAAGGATTTATTGAAATAAAAACTGGCCAGGACAGCCACACACAGGTGGTCTCCACATGACTGCACTGTTCCAGGTGTAGGCAAGTCTTTTAAAGGCCTAAACCGCAAGAACTTTCCTTTGTTCCTAAATCTTAAAGACTAAATTCTAAAGACTGGGGACAGCCCACAGGATCGGTTCCCAGTCACATCCTGCTGGACATTGGAATGTGGCCCTATCTTGCGATAGCAATAACACAGAGCAGAGCTCAGCGGTTAGTCTCTAAAGGTTATCTACAGTTTCTATCCCTAAAGCTACGGAATCAGTGGAAATCAATCTCCTGTGGTCCTGGCCCCAGGCAAGGGAAAATTGCCTTAGCCTCCAGGTCTCCACCTGGAAGCTGAGGTAAGTATTCCGTGTTTAATCAGACAGGAGCCAGACTTAGCAGGGTTAAAATTCAAAGAGCAGTTTTTACCAAAGTATGGTTCCACTATATTTCAGTTCTGTTCCTGCAAAGGAGGAGGGGGTGGGAAGAGGACTTTCACAGAGGAGTGGGGAGGGAGAAGAGGGGAGGGGAGGGGAGGGGAGGGAAAGGTGGCCACAGGCCTGATGCCTGGTGGAGGAGGGACACGGCCCAGCCCCACCGGAGCAGCAGGGACCTGAGTGTGAGGGGAGGCTGCCCCCGCTCAGAGCCGCAGCACATCCAGGGGGTCCTCGGGGAGACTGTGGAGGGACGTGGAGTCTGGTGAGTGAGGCACATGTGGTTTCTGAGTCTCAGGCACCTCGCGGGTGGGCCCCTTGAGTGAGCGGAGGGCGGAGCCGGCTGGAGAGCAGCAGATTCCCGGAAGCTCAGGACAGTAATGGAGCTGTGAGCACACCCCTGGGGCAGCGGCTCTGCTGAGAGCATTCCCCGAAATGCTGTCCCCATCCCCAGGGCCTGCCCAGGGCACAGGCGCGGCTGGGCGCTGGGCGGGGAGAGGGGTGCAGAACCCAGGAAGGCTCCAGCCTCACTCAGTGACCCTGTTGGGGTGCGGAGGGCGCCCTTCCGAGCCGGCGTGGGTGAGTGAGCGGTGGCTCCAGTGCTCTGAGCCTGTTTGCTCGGCTGGGACATGGGCCCGGCCGCCCTCACCCTCAGGCCTTCCACCCGGGGTCCAAGGCATGGATGAACGAGTGCTCACCCCCCGGCCCGTGGAGACAGTCCGCACCCTGAGCGACGGCCGGACCCAGTGCCACCTGCGCCCCCTGCCTCCCGGCCCGCAGGAATGGAGTCGGCTCGAGGCGCCGATCGGCGCGGCCAGGAGGGCGGTAAAGAAACAGAACCCCAAACTGGACGGTGACCAGTGCTGGCGAGGACGGGAGCCGGTGCGGCCGGTCCGCCTGGCGGCTCCTCGGCCATGGACGGCGCCGGCACTCTGCACGGGGTTTGTGCCTGAACACGGAGAGTAGCACCAGGCCCTCCTGCTCAAGCGGCGGCTGAGGAGGGCCTGCCGGCCAGCCCGAGCATATGCTCAGGCGGCGTGCTCGCTGCCGCTCCACGTGGCTAACCGTGTGCCGTGCTTTCACTGCGATAGCAGAGACATAAAGACGTGTCTGAAAGATGAAATAGAGATCTGTCAATGTCGAGCTCAGGGTCCAGCCTCTCCCCACTGACCTCCAGGGCCCCTGGGCGGTGAGGGAACCTGAATGCTGCCGAGGGCCCGGCGCTGCCTCACTCCAACCTCGCCTCTCCGGTACCAGGGCAGGGGAGGAGGGGGCAGGGGAGGAGGGGGCAGGGGAGGAGGGGGGCAGGGGAGGTGGGGTGCAGGGGAGGAGGGTGCAGGGGAGGAGGGTGCAGGGGAGGAGGGTGCAGGGGAGGAGGGGTGCAGGGGAGGAGGGGTGCAGGGGAGGAGAGTGCAGGGGAGGAGGGGGGGAGGGGAGGAGGGGGGCAGGGGAGGAGGGGGCAGGGGAGGAGGGGCCAGGGGAGGAGGGTGCAGGGGAGGAGGGTGCAAGGGAGGAGGGGGGCAGGGAAGGAGGGGGCAGGGGAGGAGGGGGCAGGGGAGGAGGGGTGCAGGGGAGGAGGGGTGCAGGGGAGGAGGGGTGCAGGGGAGGGGGTGCAGCGGAGGAGGGGTGCAGCAGAGGAGGGGTGCAGGGGAGGGGGTGCAGCGGAGGAGGGGTGCAGGGGAGGAGGGGGCAAGGGAGGAGGGGGCAAGGGAGGAGGGGGCAGAGGAGGAGGGGGCAGGAGGGGGGCAGGTCTGCGGAGGAGGCTGTAAGGGCCTCAGCGGGCCGTGCTGCCGGAATGTTTCTGTGGAAACGGCCTCTCTCCCCAGGCCCACGCCCTGTGCCCAGGACCTGCACATGTGGAATGTGTCACCTCTCGTGGCAAAAGGGCCTTTGCGGGTATGAATCAAGGAAGGATCTCGAGCTGGGAGGTGACCCTGCTATCTGGGGAACCCTAAGTGGAGTAGCAGGGCCCTCCCCGGGGAGGCAGGAGGGCAGAGCCGGAGGAGGTGAGGGCACAGAGGTAGGGAACAGACTGGGAGATGCTGAGATGTGAAGGGGCAGGAGCGCAGGGACCTCTCCGAGCTGCGAAAGGCCGGCCACCTTCTCCGGGAGCCGCCAGGAGGGCCAGGCCTGGTTCAGATTCCCGACTTCCAGAACAGCGAGGGGGCTATGTGCTGTTTTATGCCCCCGCCCCCCACCCCCCGCCTGTGTGCTCTACCAGGGGCCCATCCGGCCTGGAGAGGAGGAGCCAGCATGTGCCGGTACAGAGCTCGGGGCACTCATGCGGTGCCTGCCACTGAGACGCCTACGCTGTGCTCAGGAGAGCAGCCCTCTGCTGGCGGTCAGGAAGACCCTGGGCTGGGGAGGGGGCTGGTCCACATGCAGGGGCCTGGGAGGGCTCAGTCCGCTCCTGAGGGAGGTGAGGCACCCCGCTCACACAGGCACACGCTGTCTGGAGAAGCTTGAGGAGTGTGCAGGTCTGGAGGCCTGGGGGCAGCGCCGGGTGAGATGCCCATGGTATGGCCACTGCCAGAGGACCTCGGCCCCGCCCCCTCATTGCCTGGGAGGGCGCCTGCTGCCCAGCCCCAGAGCTCAGACACTCACAGGCACATGTGCACACAGACATGCACACAGGCACCCACACACATGCACACAGCAAAACAAATGTGCATACGCAACATTACCGAATGGCAGCCAGAAAACCTCTCTGACAGCCTGTAACGCAAGTTCTCTCTCATCACCATGACGTCAGCAGGGGGCGAGCCTGTTCTATTTCATCACCATGACGTCAGCAGGGGGCGAGTTGTTTCCAGATGCCCCATCCGAAATGATGGCAGCCTTACCCTCATCCAGACTCAGGGCGCTTGGGGAGGGTGGCCATGCACCACGCAGAGCCTCCTGAGAGGGTCTGCAGCTTCCGGCCTGTGCAGGGAGGCCTGGGACCTGCACTGCAGTGAGCCTGAGCCAACCCCGGGGGCTGGGGGCGGGCAGCCAGAGGGGCGCTGGGGACCAGGCTGAGCCCTGAGACTTTGGGGTCACCGAGTGCTCTGTGGGCAGATAGTCTGTTTTAAAGCACCTGGGGGGGGGTGGCCAGAGCTGTGGATAGAACCGTTGGGCGCAGTAGCGGCCCTGTGGCTCCACTGCGGGAACCTTCTGGCTATGGTTCTCCCTGGAGGAGGGACCCACCTCCCTGTGGAAGGGATGAGGCTCGAGTCTACAGGAGGCTGGGAACCGAGAGAATCCCTGACCTTTATCCACTTCCCTTCAAGCTCAAGTAGCCCACAGTGTTACCCCGTGAGGTCACCGAGGGGACAGAATTTCCGTCCAGGTGAGCAGCGTCCCGCACCTGCGCTCAGGGTCCAGCACAGTTCTCCCGTGTCCAACCTGGGCCCACTACTCTCCTCTCAGGCTGGACAGGCCTAGGGGTGACGCCTGGGGCACCTGCACCCTGCTCCCCTCCCAGGCGTGGCTGACGGGCACCTTAGCGAAGCCTCCAGTTCTAGGGGACTGCACAGCTCAAGCTGCCCTGGGGCCAGCGCTGAGCATGCGGGGCAGGTGACCCAGCTCCCAGCACACAGGCCCCCAGGGGGCAGGCCTCCCCAGCGGGCCTGGCTCCCCGGACAGTCCGCACCGGGCAGTGATCTGTTGGATCGGAGGTTTCTCTGCCTCCTCCTCCCGGCCTGGAGCCGGGCCCTGGGTTAAGGCCGTGGCTGTACCTCCCTGCCTCCTCCGGGAGCCCAGGAGTGTCCACCCAACAGGATCCCTGCCCTATAAATATTCATTCCAGATGGTTATAAAAGTGCTTTGAAGAAAAAGCCGCATTCATCTGGAGCAGGGAACTGAGCGGCAGCTGAGGAGATGACCGAGTTAGCACCAGGGTGGCTCCTCCCGGCACGGGGGCAGCCTCTGGGCTTGTGTTTCGGTGCTCTGTGGTGGCTTACAGGTGCCACCTGATGCTCAGGAATGAGGGGAGGCAGAGGTGATGGCCTCAGGAGAGGGTGCCGAGCCTGCAGCCACAGGCCATCCCACTGGGCAACCTCCCACCTGCAGGCCTCCGCCCACACCCCCATGGGGCGAGCCCTGCCACCTGTGCCAGGTGGTTGGGGTGCTGACCTTGGGTTCCAGCCTGGGAGAGCTTAGGGACAGCTCTGTGGCAGTCTACGCTGGAAGGAGGCACCAAGATTGGACCGGGGACTGAAGGTAGCCAGGACAGTCTTCTGTGCTGATGGCTAGCCAGATGGTCCATCAGGTGCTTCCAGGATGGGAGCTCACGCCCCAGAGGACCCCTCCTCCAGCAAAGGCTGTGCTTGGCCATGGAAGCCAAGGTGCCAGGCCTGAAAGGTGCCAGGCCTGAAAGGTGCCAGGCCTGAGGGAGGGCTTCCCTGGTGGTCCCACTGGCTGCCAGGACCCAGCACCAGCCCCAGGCAGACTAGGGAGGGAGGGGGGAGGGGGGAGAGGGATGACTTGCTGGCCAAAGGGACCACACAAAGGGACAGCTGGAGCCCTCCTCCCTCCCGCCTGCCCTCTCGGCACCCAGAGGCGGAGGCGAAGGCTCGCCTCCTCTCACTCAGGGTGCTGTGAGCTGTTGGGTGTGGTAATTTGTTACCGGGCATAGAAACGAACACAAACTGAAACCCACACTCGGAGGTCAGGGCGCCCAGTTCAGCCTGGGCCGCTGCCTCTTCCCAGCGTGGGGGCAGCTGCTCCCCAGGCCGAGGCCCTGCCGTCCTCATGGCTGCTGGGCCCTGAGGGAAGGATTCTCAGCTTGTACCGGGCTCTGTGGGCCAGGCACCATCTTGGGGCAGGAGATGCGGGGAGAGAACGGAGTGTGACACCAGGCCCATTTGTATAAGTTTGGGCTCCACTGAAGGCGCCGGGTTTGCAGACTCATATCTGCCCTGATTCCCCCCAGGCACTTCCTGTCGCCTGCCACCCCCGGTGAGAGATCCCAGGTCCTTGGTGTGGAGATAGCAGATAAGGCCAGGCCTGCAGGGGGTCTAATGTCTGGTGCTTCCTGACATGGGCAGCGTCAAGAGCCCTCTTACCTGCCCTTCCCCCACTCTGGTACCCGCAGGAATCCGCAACTCCCCCCACCCCCTCCGGTCTCACTGCCTCTCCCTCTTCTGCACCAGCTCCTCCCCTCCTCCCACAGTGACACCTCAGCCCCCACTAAGCTAACCTCAGGGTTGAGGGAGCGAGATTGTCACCCAACTAACTTGTGCTACAGTAATTGCTTGTGCGACGATATTCCAAAGCCTTGGGGGTGCTTGACCAGGACTAACTGCAGCCCCCCAGCCCCCACCGTGTTGGGGGCTCAGCCTCTGCAGGAGGGCATCCTGAGGCAGCTTCCCTCCGCCCGGGCTGAGGCTGCAGCCAGCTGCCAAGGCCTCGTGCGCTCACGGTTACGAGTGACGTCACTGCCCAGTCAGAAGCAACTCTATGATTATGTCATTGCAGAGGCAGTCGGACGCCAAAAACATAAATTTCCTCTGTCCACTGCTGACCCCGCCTCCTGCACACCGCCTTGGGCTGGCTCCTTTCCCTGTGTTTTTTTTTTTTCATTACTGACTGTGCCGACTTACCGGAGGGCTTGCTGGGGGTGGGGGGAACTGCCGACCAGGCCCTCAGTGCCGGGGCCTAGAACCCAGGGTCCGCACAGGTGGCCCGGGCTGAGGCCACACACAGAGTACAGGTGCCTCCCGGGAGCCAAGGTCCCAGAAGTGGTACCAACCCCTCAAAGCAGGTCCCTCGTGCCCCAGGACACAGATCTCAGCAGCGAGGCTGGGCACACCCACACCCTGGCCCGTTCAGGAGGTACTTGCTGGCCCACAGCCAGTGCCCGAGCGCGGGCACACAGCCAGCCTCTTGGCGCTCTGACCTCCTCTGTGAATCCGCTGTCACCTCGGGGAAGGGGCTAGCAAAGGGCCTGGACTGCAGTCCGGCCCAAACGCCAGCTCAGACACAGCCCAGGCCTCCCAGCTCGAGAGAGCTCCGAGCCAGCAATGGCATGGGAGCTCCCCGGAGGAGGTGACGTCCAACCTCATGTCAGACCTTGGCCCTCTTGACGGGACCCAGGTGGGGTCTGGGAGCCTCGGATTCGGGACACCAGCGGGGCCCTGAGCCCTCCTTGCAGAGCCAGCCCAAGGCACTGGTCCCGCCGGGGGCAGAGGCGACCTCGGCACCTGACCAGGACACTTTGGGAGACTGACATCAGCGTGGACTCGAGCCCCACGCCGGGCACCTGTTGGGCAGACCCAAGAATAGCCTTTTCCAAGAAACTAAGTTGGGAGGATGATGGGATGGGAGGGGGGGGAGGAGGGGCCCCTGGAGCCTCTGTGCCCCTGGCTGTGGGGACAGACGGCCTGGCCGGGAGCCTCGGGCCTGCCACCCGTGCCTGCCCGCCACCCCCTGAGCGAGGAAGGATGGCCTCACTATCCCCCCGGAAGTCAGAGGCCCCCTTCCTGCGTCCAGGGCTGGCCTGGCGGGGAGGGAAGCAGGACGGTGCCCTGTGACGCCCTCAGCTGCCTGCCACATGGTCACTGGCCAGACCCTCCAGGGACGGCCGGGTCCGCAGCTCTGGCTCTGCCTGAAGTCCCACGAGACCCGCAGGTGCTCAGGAAACCCACGAGGCCCTGCTGGCAGGGCCTCTCCGCCCCCCCCCCCTCCCCCCGCCCCGACCCCAGCCTCGCGGGGACCCGGCACCGCAGCTGCAGGCCTCTCTGCGCCAGAGACAGAGGGAGGAAGGAGCTTCCTGGGCTGCAGGAGGCTGTCCTCCCCCGAGTGGAAGCTGCCCGGGCCTGTCAGGGACCCGGGTTTGCCCAAGTGCCATCCCTCCCCGAACCCCCTACCGAGAGCCTTCTCCTCTTGTGCTGGTGGAACCATTTTTCCAGGAATTTCTAATCTTGAGCTTGTGACTTCTAACAAGTGTAATTAAAGATGACGACAACACTGGCCCCCGACCCTCCAGGTCAGGTCGGCTTTTTGCTAAGTCACAAGTGCCCTTCACAACATACTGTCTCCCAAGACCAGTCTGAGCAGCACAACAAGCAGGGGCTTAAAAGCCAGCCTCGCCTCAAACTTCTAGCACCAAGCGGTGCTCGCTGCCCAGCCACGGAGAAGGCCACCGCCCAGCTCACCCCGCGAAGCCGAGACCTTGGCGGCCGCTGGCCCGTCTGCCCAGGACATGGCCGGCTGGCAGAAAGCGTCCACTCGCACCACCGCTCGGCCTGGGGAGGGCAAGGCCGAGAGCCCCGGGGCACCCAGACTCCTGGCCTGAGCCTGCGCAGGCGGGTGCAGCGGAAGGTGGCGCCCGGCCACGCAGAGCCGGCATCGCTGAGTGCTGGTGACACTGGGGCTCTGGATGCAGTGCTGTGCGGGTCTCCGAGCCCATGACCGCTCCCGGCACTAGGCCCTGAGTGGGGGGGGCGTGGGGGGGGGCGGGATGGGGGACAGAGGCCCGGCAGCAGGGCCTAGGCCGGGACACAGGCTCCTGCAGGCTCCACTGGCTCCTGACTGCCCTCCAGCCCGCACGGAGCCCCTCCCTCGTGGGCCTCCCGCTGGCTTCCTGAGCACCCGAGAGCATATTGACCGCACAGACTGGACATTGATTGGCTGAAAGGTGAAGCCTGAAATAGTCCTCGCTGCCGGTAAGCAGGATTTTGACTTATTTAGGCAGCTATTCTCTGGTCACCTCCCAGGAAGCTGGGGGCAGGGGTAGGGCTCTGATCCGCCCGCAGCCCAGCACGTGCCAGGCGGGCCCTCGGTCAGGGGGGCAGGCCCGAGGCGGCACCCGCTCCCGGCTCTGCCATTTCTCACTGGGGGTCCCTGGGCAGGTTGCTTAGGCTCCTGTGCCTCAGCTTCCTCATCTGAGAATGAACGTGGGCCAGGATGATGTTGGTGCGGCCTATCGAAGCTTCTGGCTTGGACGTCTGCTCAGTTAAAGGCAGTGTCACTTTGGAAATAAGGGACCACACTCTCGAGGCCTCTCTCAGTGTGCTGGGAGAAGCCCGCCAGCCCCCTGGTGGCTTAGACACTGAGCTCCCGGACACTGTGATGGCAGGGTGGTCCTTAGACCTCGGACAGCGCCTGAGGCCCTCAGGAGCCCGCCTCACCTGCTGTGAGCTGGCTGTTCCAGTGAGGAGGGAGGTGGCCCAGGCTCCTGCAAGCACACCCTCGCTGGGGCCTGCAGGCCAGGGCCACACACCTACACAAAGTCCGAAATAAAATAGCAGGAAGCTGCGACAAATTATGGGAAGAGTGTGTGTGTGCTGGGGCGGGGGGGTGGGAGGGGGAGGAATTCTGGCTTTATTCTAAGGTACGGGGATGCCCTCACCTTACACAAACGTAGGAGCTGAGCCCAGAGCAGGAAGGAGGCAGGTGCAGGGTGGTGGCGGGAGCTTTGCTGCTTCTCTGACCCCTGAAAATGGTGACCTCCCCTCCCTCACCCTGTCCTCCACTCACCAAGGCCACCAGGGCCTGGAGCGGGGTTCAAACCCCCGAACGCCCACAGAAGTGCCAGGACTAAAACCGGGAAGGTGCCTCCTTCCCCTCCTCCCCTGTGCCCAGCACCCAGGACCCCAGGCCCAGGCGCTCGGCCTGCCGGGCAGCAGCGCCCCGCCTGCCTCCAGCTCGTTAGGACTAGCTGACACTCCTCCTAGAAATAATTAACTTGGACATCACAAAGGGCATTTCCCTGGCCAAGATCACCCGGGGCTGGCCGCCGCCTCCTGTCCCCGCGGTCCCTCCTCAGACTGCAGCATTGACGAATGGGGTTCAGAGGCTGGTGGCGTCACTGAGGGACGGAGCTGCTTCTCCTGCAGAAATGACTTCCGGTGCCTCATCAGCTGCAAATGGCCAGGCCGGGCGCCGGCCACAGGGCGGCGGGCAGGCTAGCAGAGCCGCCTCTCGCTCCACATCCCAAGAGACCATGGGCTGCAGGCATGGGGTCACCAGGGAGGTCACCTTAACTCCCTTGGGGGCTAATGTCAGGGCTGATGTCAGCCCCCTGCCCTTAGCACAAGCCTGTTCCCCAGTGACTTGAGCGTGGGTAGCTGGGAGGCAGCAGAGACGGGGTGAACGGAGAAGCCGTGGGCCGGGGCCACACACGTGGGAGCCATGTGTGTCACGTCCTGAGCTGGAACCAGGACAACAGCACAGCGCCGGCTGCCCAGTGGAGTGAGCAGGCTGCAGGGCTCACAACGGCTGGCTCACGTACGTGACCACCAGGCTGGGAGGAACCGGGGCCACCGGATACAGCCCTGACGGGGGTTCAGCTACAGAAATGGGTCTCTGTTCCGAATGCCGGGTGCTGGGTGCTGCCGATAAAAGGCCGGTTCTTCCCGGGGGTGTGCTCCAGGCCCAGCTTCTTCTGGGGCCGCCTCTCGGGTTCCTGGCTACAGACACTCCCCATCTCTGCTTCTACCCCCACAGCGCTCCCCTCGTGCGGGTCTGTCCCCGTGGCCACCCTGCCCGCCTCCCGCAGGCCCACCTGGCCCTGGTGCTGCAGTTCCTGCAGGTCCCGAACCAGCCCGGCAGTGACCTCGGTGCGAGCAAACGGGTCTGATTAGGAGACATGCAGAGGGACACGCCCCGCACTGGGTCCCCGGAGCCGTGGCGCGGGCTCCCGGAGGTTTGCTGACAGTGGGTTGGGCTTGGAGAGCAGGGGGTGTGGGTGGGCAGTGCCGGGGAGATGTCGGCCTCCTGCTGGTCCGTCTGCACGCCACAGTCCCTGGGTCCCGGGGTGGGGAGGCAGAATCTGGCTCCCAGGACGCCTACATGCCAGTGCCCAGCACCTGCCACGTGCCGGCCCGTTTGGCAACGACTTTGTCCATGTGGTTCAGGTGAGGGCTCGGCGGGAGACACCTGGCGGTCCCAGTACAGGGTCACAGAGATGGGGGCGTGCTCTGCGGATGGAGGGGGCCAGCCCAAGGGCCTCCAGAGCTGGGCACCGTCCTCCCTGGAGCTTGGGAAGGACCATCACACCAGCCGCTGATTGCAACCCACAGAGACCATGCTGGACTTCGATGCCCAGAACTGAGAGGACAGGTCTGAGTGGTTTCCGGCCGCTGGCTCTGCGGCGATGTGTCCTGGCAGCAGAGGGGTTTGTGCAGTCTGCACAGGAGACACGTGCTGCCCTGCCCAAGCAGTCACCTCAGGACCACCGTCCACTCCCCGGGAGAGAGGGACGCTGGCAGCTTCCGCTCCCGCCAGCGGGCCCCGTGGGGACAACCTCAGCTCCGTGAGCTCCAGGAAGCACAGACCTGTGCGCTGGGGACAGCACCCAGTGACAGAGTACAGGGCCACTGACACCTTCCCTATCACCCCCTTCATCTCCACCTGAGCCCGGCCCAGGCTGTCTCCACGCCTCACAGGGGGCCCTGGCTCAGTCCGCTTGGGCTGCTGTGACAAATACCCTAGGCTGGGGCTTGCACCCCACACGGGTTCCCTGTCCCGGCTCCAGAGGCCGGGCCTGAGGTCGGTGCCGTGTGCACAGGGCATGGAGAGGCGTCTTCCGGAGGCTGACGTCGACTCCCCAGCATCCTCTGGGGTGGTGAGCTCGCTGGGGTGCTTTTTATCAGGACACTGGTCCCATTCATGGGCTCCACCTTCATCTCCTAGGCACCTCTCAAGAGCCCCCAACTCCGTACACCCCACAATAGGGAGGGAGGTCAATGGAATTTGGGGGGCGACCCAAAGTCCACGCCAGTTCCCCTTGAGCCACGTGGATGGGCCCACTGCACAGGTGAGGAATGTGGCTCCGGGAACCCGGACCCTGTGCTACAGCCTGGCACGTTCTCTCGGCTCCCGTCAGACTGTGTGAGGAGCCGGCCTGCGGCCCTTCCCCAGACAGGCCACCAAAGGAGGCCGCGCTCACCCAGCCGTCGGCGCCGCGGCTGCACGCTGCCTGTGCTGCCTGTGCGCCCTCCGCAGCTGGGACTGAGGAGCCGCACTCGCTCGCTTCTCAGCTCGGTTTGGTTGGAAGCGGCCGGGGATTCCACACTCCCTGTCCAGCTCCGTGTGGAATTGGCTTGCGCTTCCCCTTGGCATTTCACAGGAACCGCTGCAGCTTATAAAAACACAAATCCAGCCCGACTGGCTTGGCCCAGTGGTTGAGCGTAGACCTATGAACCAGGAGGTCACGGTTCAATTCCCCATCAAGGCACATGCCTGGGTTGAGGGCTCAATCCCCAGTGGGGGGCGTGCAGGAGGCAGCTGATCCATGGTTCTCTCATCACTGATGTTTCTCTCTCTCCCTCTCTCTCCTGACCTGCCTGGTCAGCACCACTCCAGGCAGAGGTGTCCGGACGCACCAGCCCTATGAGGCTACAAGCTGCCCCTGAGACCCAGGCGTCTGCAGGCACGGCCCCCGCCCCGCCCAGGCACTCCCAGGGACCGGGCCAGGGCAGCTATCTTAGGAGTCTTGATCCCAAAGCATTTGAGCTGCCACAACAGGTGGGCCCCACACGGCCCCCCTTTCTGCTGCCTGGGGCTCCGCTCTGGGCCAGAGTGGGCCTCTGTCTGCGGGCAGGCTGTCCTGGATCGGACATTTGAGATTCCCAGGAGCCTCTGGCCTCAAGAGAAACCTCCCCCCACCCCCCCATCCCCCCACACACGCATTTGGTTCTGAGTGAGGGTTGCACGTTCAGCCCTCAGGGAAGACCTGACAGGCACAGTGCCATCCTGTCCCCACCCTGTGTCCCATGCCAGACCGCCCTGCTTGCCTCTGGGGTGGAGAGTCCCTGACCCCGGGCCAATGGGGTGGCCTGGCCACCTTCCTTAGTGTCCATGGAGGCTGAGCACCGCTGCTGGGGCCCAGTGGGGAGGAGGGTGGCTTACCTTCCCAGGAAGGACTTGGCTCCAGCCCCTCAGGCCTGCCTGTCCCTGGGCCAGAGTCCTGCCAGCCTGTCCTTCCCGGGCCTTCCTGTTCTGTGAGGGTGCACACAGGACAGCCTGGCCCACCACTCTGAGGAGACCCCGGGCCTCACTGGCACTTGCTTCTCCTCCTGGGGGCACTGGGAGGGCTGTGTGGAGCCCCACAGGCCCTGTCACTCAGCACACATCACGGCACCAGCGCTTGTAGCCCCGGCTCAGCAGTGAAAGCCAGCGAGGCTGTACTTGGGGCCCTGGGAGCCTACAGGGCCAGGCCATCCCTGCACACCCCACACAGGTCCCCAGCCCAGAAGCCACTGAGGCCCTGGCGTCTGCAGGCACTGGGCCCCCCGCCCTGTGCTAGTCCTTCCTGCACCTGCTCTGGCCTTCGGGATTAGCCCGCAGGGCTCCCAGCACCTCCCAATGGGCACCGAGGGGTAGCTGAGGGCCCAGTCCCGAGGGGTAGCTCCCAGCTCTCATGGGCCCCACCCCGCCAGGGGCTCACTGTTCACGTCCCCCCACCCCCGGCATCTGCAAGGTCTAATCCGGGCCCACCGGGGCCAGAGCAGGTGGGGCTCAGGAGCGGTTTGGGGAGACAGGTTCTGTGGTCTGGCCACAAGCTGGGGATGAAAACTTGCTCCCTCTACACACAGCAGCCGTCATCACCAGCCTGGACACTCGTGCTCAGGACACAGGTCGTGATGGATGGGCCAGCAAAGACCCCAAACTCAGAGTGGCAGCATCTGCCCTTGCCCTCCACCCAGTGGGTGTGGCAAGCCCATCTGACAGCCACTGAGGATCTGACGCCAGGGCAAGGCAGAGTTGGGGTCATAATAAGATACATAGTGCAGGCCGACCGTGTGGCTCAGGGGTTGAGCATCGACCTACGAACCAGGAGGTCACGGTTCAATTCCTGGTCAGGAGACATGCCCAGGTTTCAGGCTCAATCCTCAGTGTGGTGTGTGCAGGAAGCAACCAATCAATGATTCTCTCTCCTCATTGATGTCTCTCTCTCTCTCTCTCTCTCTCTCTCTCTCTCTCCCTCTTCCTCTCCCTCTCCCTTCCTCTCTGAAGTCAATAAAAATATATTTTTTAAAGATAAATATTGCAGATTTGCTCTGAACCCTGGGGACAGGAGCCTCAGTTCACAGCTGTAAGCATACCCTGGCTGTTGGTGCCACTGGGACTGCACGCACCACGTTAAAGCAGCCTGGGGAAGGTGTTGGCCCGCAGCATAGAGCATCCTGGCTGTCATGGGGTGGCCTTAACCTGGGCCATTTACCCTTAACTGACTGTGCCTCCTCCTCGCCCTCCCTTCCCCTCTCCCCTTTTCCCTCCTCTTACCCCCCCTCCCCCTCCCTGGCGTGTGCTCTGAACGGAGCTGAAATGAACAGCCTGGCTGGGCAGAGAGGTGAGAGGTGTCATGTGAACACAAATGCTTTTGGAAGGCCAGGCCATGCCGGCCCACCCAGGGGACGGTACCTCTGGGGCCAGAAAACAGTCCCCCTGGGGACACTGTCCCAGGACAGTGGCCAATGAGACAGTCTAAGACCACAGGCCCCAGCTGCCTGGCCACCTCCTCAGGGCTGTGGGCCTGACTTCTCCACAGGAGCCTCTCTGAGCCTCTCCGCCTCCAGGTCCCTTGGGGATCTGAGGAGGCTCGAGTCACCTCCTCCCCCAAACAGGCATGGGCTCGAGGGCTTGTGGGTCTGGCCCCGCAGTAGACTGGCTCCTGCCTGACACCCTCCTGGGCAGCCTCATGAGCAAGTCAGGGGACACATTCAGGAGGCAGGTCCCTCTCAGGCCCCCTCCCTCTGCCCCCTCTCTGGGCTCCCAGACCCCAGCCCTCCACCCCCGAGCCCGGGCGCCAGGCATGACCTCAGAGTTATATTAGGACCGGCAGCGGCAGTGGGATGGGCGTCTGTAACCAGATAAGCCCGCAGGACGCACTTGTCGGAGGCGCCGGATTTATCCTGCCCCGTCAGCTGACGGAGCGCAGCCCTGGGCTGCGCAGAGAGTGGCCCCGTACAGGGCAGCTGCAGACAGGGTCAGGAGCTGGGCTACCTGTCCCATGCACTCACCACACTCAGGTTAAAAATAGCAGCACAGCTCCGGGCAGCTCTGCCCAGGCCCCAGGAGCGGCTGTGCCCACAGGCCTCGGCACAGCCTCCGCCGGCACCGAGACCCGACCTGGAGCCCGAGGGACTCAAGGCGGAGACTTGAGCAGGCCCCTCACCACCACCAGACGCGAGGGGCTTGGGTGGCCACAGTCTTCGGGGAGGACAGTGCCCACCCAGGAGGGACAGAGGCCACCACTGCTGTGGAGCACCACCCTGGGCCCAGCCTCTGTTCTCCAAGGTCACGGCAAGAGGAAGGCCAGTGTGGCCTGGAACCCAGCACTCTGGCTCTCCGGCCAACCAGCCCAGAACATCCTCTAGCAGTTTTCCTGTTGGGCCCTGAGGCCGGCCGGTCTGCCAGGCAGTGGGGAGGGCGCTGGCCCCACGGGGGAGGGAGGAGCTGTGTCTCTCGTCACTGCTATTTTTAAAAAGTATTTTTATTGATTTCAGAGGGAATGGAGAGGGAGAGAGAAAGAAATATCAAAGATGAGAATCATTGATTGGCTGTCTCCTGCACATCCCAAGCTGGGTATCCAGCCTGCAACCCTTGACCAGAATCAAACCTGGGACCCTTCAGTCCACAGGCCAACATGCTAGCCACTGAGCCAAACCAGCCAGGGCTGGTCACTGCTATTTAAAGGCTGGGATTGGACAGGTGCAGGGAGGCGATGGGATATCTGAGCCGGGTGCTGGGGGTGGGGGGGCTGCATGGGAGGCTCCAGGCCTGGGGCAGAAAGCAGCCCTACATGCCCCATGCTGGGGCCCAGGTAGACCTGCCATGTGCTTGGCAGGAACAACAGGACCCTCAGTGCCACCGTGAGAATGCCCAGGCTCGGCCTGGATGGGGTGAGGGGTGTGGCCGCCAGGACAGCCGATCTCTTCCTGGGTCAGCACCTGCACAGGAAGCTAAGTCAGGCCTGCAGCCCAAGCTGGCCCCAGCCAGCCTAGAGGCTCAGAGGCAGTTTCTAGGCGCCTGAAAAAGCTGGAAACACTTGCCCCTGTCGTGAGCAATGCCCACAACTGGAGCCAAGCCGTTAGGTCATTCTGAGGGGACTGTAGCTTCCCACCAAGAAGCTATCATCACCATCGTGGTGGTCAGAGGTCCTTCAGATCCTCTTGTGGAAGGTTGGGGCCCACCACACTGGAAGTAAGACTCCAGGCAAGTCATTTATCTGCATCATTTATCAGTTTTCTCATCCTTAAACAGGGATGGCATTCCCTGCAGGCAGCCAGGCAGAAGCCCACAGGCACAGGCAGACCCCTGAAAAGATAGAGCAGGCTGGCATAATTCTTACTAAAGTGTGAATGACTTCTACTCTCCTGTCCCTAGGAAAGGGCTGCTGGGGAAGGAGTGGAAGACTGGGAGGGAGAACAGAGAGGCTACAGGGAGAATGCTACCCAGGCACTGTGGGCCTGACCTGACTCTAAGTCCATCTGGCTCCCAGACCACTCCAGCCCCCGGCTCAGCCTGTGGGGCTGGAGAGTAAGCTGAGGGCCCAGCCTCAGGAGCCCTACCGCAAGGTGCTAGCTCCTTGGGGTCTGCTAATGACACTGTCATCCTGCAGGATGGAGTGGCTGGGAAGTGCCCCTCGCCCCGTGGGGCTTCTCTGGGGAGGGGTAGTGTCTCCAGGACCAGCCCCCCGGACAGGTGGAGGCCCACTCCCAGCCACACCCTGGAGCCAGCCTTTGCTTGCAGCTGGCTCTTCTGTAGAAGTCACTCTGTGCCTCTCGCACTGAGGGCTCCATTTCCTTGCTGATCAGATGCAGGGACCAGGCCATGCGGCAATGCAAGTGGGATGTGGTGTCCACTACACACACCTCACCCTATTGCTGGCCCACACCCACACCTGTTCCGAGAGCCACACCATTAAATCGCCTCCATTCTCCCAGGAGCCCTC
Source organism: Nyctalus aviator (assembly GCA_036971965.1). NCBI lineage: Eukaryota > Metazoa > Chordata > Mammalia > Chiroptera > Vespertilionidae > Nyctalus > Nyctalus aviator. The sequence goes on from CM072925.1 coordinate 88,213,471, forward strand.
ATGCCCACTGGCCGAGAGGGCAGGGAGCCACCCTGGCAGGGCCCCCCGTCCTCAATGCATGCCCCTGGCTGCTTGTGGAGGGCTCAGCGAGCCCCAAGGGCCTGAGGCCACTGGTCACGTGGTCCCAGGGATGACTGTGCTCCCCGGGAGCCCTGAGCGCACCCAGGGGCGCCCACACCTCCTACCCAGAAGAGACAGGTTGAGGCTGGACTGCACGGAGGGGCCAGGGACCATGCTTGGACGAAGGAGCAAGGGGAAGGGTTACAAGCAAAGAAGTGGGGACACACAGAGAGCCAGAGAGGGGAGAGAGAGAGAGAGAGAGAGAGAGAGAGAGAGAGAGAGAGAGAGAGAAAAGGTGTAAGTTTGGGAGGAGCTGCAGGGCTGGCGGGCACCTTGTGGTGGCCATGCAGTGGGTGCCAGCCTGCCTGGCTGCAGTCTAACTGAAGTACCAGAACTCCGATTGATCAGGAGAATCCAAGATGGTGGCATAGGTAAACACCTAACTGCAACCTCACATAACAATTTCAAAAAATACAACTAAAATACAAAATGGACATTAACCAGAACTACAGGAAAGTCGACTGACTGGAAATTCTACAACGAGAAGGAAAGAGAAAACCAGAAGGAAAATCAGAGGAGCTGTAAAAGCCTAAGGTACGGAGACACTCTGCGCGCCGAGAGGACGCAGCCGAAGAGGAGGGGCGGCTGAGTGCCTGGCTGGGGTCCCCTAGAGGGAAGGAGATAAAAGCTCCAGACTGTGCTGAGCCTCAGTTCCAACTGCACTGAACCCCAGGTCTAGGCCAGACCCTGGGGACCCAGGCTCATACAGAGGGAGCTGGGCTGTAAGGCAGAAATTCAGGGGAGCAGTGAAAGGCACATTGCACACAGAGGATGGACAGTTGACTGTGCCGCTGGATTACCCTAGCAGGAAGGAGACAAAAGCTCCAGACTGCTCTGAACCCCACTTCCAACCCCATTTTCAACTGAACTGAATCCCAGTTCCAGGCTCATTGGGGGAGAGCCTAGACTGTTTGGTAGCAAGCAAAACTCGAGGGCACCTTTCTCTCAGAGGTGCTTGCAGTGAGTACCGAAGGACAATGAGGAACACTGAGACCCAGCAGCCTCATAGGGTGGGGCTGACGGAAGCCAAGGCTGTAGGCTCCACCCTGAAACTCCGCCCCATCCAAGCTGAACACAGAGACTTTTAAGGCTACCAACTCAGGGAAGCTGTGAAAATGCCGAGACAAGGAAACAGATCACAAATGAAAGAAATGGAGGACAAAAAGCGACTGGATATAGAGTTCAAAAACACGCTTATAAAGTTTTTCAAGAATTTCCTAAAAAAGGCTGATAAAATAAATGAGACCTATCAGGATATGAAAAGGGATCAACTAAAAAGAATAAGGGATCAACAAGAAATAATAAGGGATCAATAAGAAATAATAAGGGATCAACAAGAAATAATAAGGGATCAACAAGAAATAAAGAATACATTGTCTGAAATAAAAAATATTATACAAAGTCCTAAAAACAGAATGGAAGATCACAAGAATCAAGTCAAAGATTTGGAACATAAAGAGCCAGAAGATACTCCTTCGCAGAAGCAAGAAGACAAGAGAATCCAGAAAGTTGAAGATAATGTAAGAAACCTCTGGGACAACTTCAAGCGAACCAACATCAGAACTATGGGGGTCCCAGAAGAAGAGAGAGAGCAAGATACCGAAAACATACTGAAAGAAATAGTGACAGAAAACTTCCCCCACCTGGTGAAAGAATTAGACTTACAAGTCCAGGAAGCACATAGAACCCCAAAGAAAAGGAATCCAAAGAGGACTACACCAAGACACATCATAATTAAAATGCCAAGAGCAAAAGACAAAGAGAGAATATTAAAAGCAGCAAGAGAAAAGCAGGTAGTTACCTATAAAGGAGCACCCATACGATTGTCAGCTGATTTCTCAACAGAAACCATGCAGGCCAGACAGGAATGGCAGGAAATATTCAAGGTGATGAATAGCAAGAACCTACAGCCAAAAATACTCTACCCAGCAAAGCTATCACTCAGAATCAAAGGCCAGTTAAAGAGCTTCACAAATACAAAAAAGCTAAAGGAGTTCATCACCACCAAACCAGAATTATACGAATTGCTGAAGGGGGTTCTTTAGGAAGAGGAAGAAAATAAAGATAAAAATTATGAACAACAAATACATAACTATCAACAAGTGAATCTAAAAATCAAGGGAATTAAAAAAAATCTGATGAACAGCCGAAACCGGTTTGGCTCAGTGGTAGAGCATTGGTCTTTGGACTGAAAGGTCCCAGGTTCGATTCTGGTCAAGGGCATGTACATCGGTTGTGGGCATATCTCCAGTAGGGGGTGTGCAAGAGGCAGCTGGTTGATGTTTCTCTCTCATTGACGTTTCTAGCTCTCTATCTCTCTCCCTTCCTCTCTGTAAAAAATCAATAAAATATATATGTTTTTAAAACCTGATAAACAATATTAACTGGTGAATATAATAGAATTAGAGGTATGGAAGGGAAGCGAACTGATGATTCTCAGGGAAAAAGGGAGTGGGGGATGTGGGAAGAGACTGAACATAAATTGTGCACCTATGGATGAGGACAATGGGGTGTGGGGAAAGGGCAGAGGGTGGGGTGGGAACCTGGTGGAGGCGAGCAATGGAGGGGGGGGGGAATGAGGACCATTTGTAATAATATGAACAATAGAGATTTATTTAAAAATAATAATAATAAAGTACGGGAACTCCTGTGACAGGGCACAGGCTGCGCAGATGCCACCACAGCTCAGCCTGAGCCTCAGCATCCCCGACAGCACGCGGTCTACACCCACCAAGAGCAGACCGGGGTGTCAGCCAGGCTGGGCATGGTCAGAGCCCAGAGGCAGCTGGGTAGGGTGGGGGAGCCTCCACATTCACAAGGGAGGGACCAATGTGCCCAAGGCTGCCGGGAGGAGGAGACAGTGTATCACCAGGTCCCAGATGCCTCATCAGTGGTGTGGGCCCACACTTTATAGGCCTCCCCCCGCCCCCAATCCATGGCAGCAATGCCCCTCCCCCACCCCATCCTCTAGGCTTCAGGAGTCATGTCCAAGCTCTGTGCCTGCCCAAGCTGCTTCAGCCCCGCCACCCCCCCTTCCCCCCCCACCCCACCCGGGGTCAACTCTTGTCTCTCCCACGGGCCATCACAGGTGCCCGCAGCCCTGCATGAATGGAATGTCTCACACAGACCTTCCCACCAGGCCAAGAGCGGGGAGGCCCAGGCAGAGGACACAAGTCAATGCTCCCAGACTTCCTTCAGGGGCACATGTATGGGCAACGCAGAACCCAGGGGCAGGGGAGGACCCCACTCAGAGTTTCCCTTGGGCTGACGGAGGGCTGGCATCGGCTACCAGCCAGGCCACACTCCCCTCCCTAAGGCTTGCTGAACGACAGTGCCTAGAGGGCTCTGAGGCTGCCTCTGGGCGGGCAGAGGAGAGCGGCGATTGGCTAGTGACATGGGACAAGGGCAGAAGAGAACGGGCCAAGCATCAGTGCTCGCACTGCTGTGTCCACTCCAGAGCTTCCGTCTCCATGTGAACTCTAGCTGTGGCAGGTAAGTCTGTGGCCTCCCCTCCGCCTGGGGTTAAAGCACAGGGCCCTCCACTGACACACAACATCCTTGGCCTGCAGTGCCTCAGTCTCCCATTCAGCTGGAGCCACGCTCCTAGCGGATTCATTCTCTGCCTCTTCCATTCAGACATTGGCTTCTCCACTGATTGGCTGAAAACCTGTCCATCAGCTTAATGCTTGTGTCATGGATGTGCCCTCCCCTCCACCGTCCATTCAGCGGTTCCCATAGATACTAGAACACACCGTCCAGGGCTGGGCCAGAACAGTGACCCAACTGAACCTTAGCCACAGAGTGTGCCCTTGACCTGTACCCATAAACATGAGGTCTTGCATGGCCTGGAGCCTTCGTTTGGTGTTTTTATATTTTATTTTTTAATAAATCTTTATTGTTCAGATTATTACAATTGTTCCACCCCCCCCCCCCCATAGCTCCTCTCTACTCAGTTCCCACTGGTATCCCACCCTCTGCCCTTACCCACCCCTAACCCCACCCCCAATGTCTTCATCCATAGGTGTACAACTTTTGTCCAGACTCTTCCCACATTCCTTTCCCCCTGAGAATTGTCAGTACACTCCCTTTCTATGCCCCCGATTCTATTATATTTACCAGTTTATTCTGCCATAAGATTTTTTATTCACTTGATTTTTAGATTCACTTGTTGATAGGTCTGTATTTGTTGTTCATAATTTTTATCTTTATCTTTTTCTTCTTCTTCCTCTTTTTAAAGAATACCTTTTAGCATTTCATATAATACTGGTTTGGCGGTGATGAACTCCTTTAGCTTTTTCTTATCTGTGAAGCTCTTTATCTGATTTTTCTTATCTTTGAAGCTCTCTATCAATTCTGAATGATAGCTTTTCTGGGTAGAGTAACCTTGGTTGTAGTTTCTTGCTATTCATCACTTTGAATATTTCTTGCCATTCCCGTCTTGCCTGCATAGTTTCTGTTGAGAAATCAGCTGATAATCATATGGGTGCTCCCTTGTAGGTAACTAACTGTTTTTTTCTTGCTGCTTTTAATATTCTCTCTTTGTCTTTTGCTCTTGACATTTTAATTATGATGTGTCTTGGTATGATCCTCTTTGGATTCCTTTTCTTTGGGGTTCTGTGTGCTTCCTGGACTTGTAAGTCTATTTCTTTCACCAGGTGGGGGAAGTTTCCTGTCGTTATTTCTTCAAATAGGTTTTTAATATCTTGTTCTCTCTCTTCTTTTGTCATCCCCATAATTCAATTGTTGGTACACTTGAAGTTGTCCCAGAGGTTCCTTACACTATCTTCATATTTTCGGATTCTTTTTTCTTTTCTAGTTGGGTGTTTTTTGCTTCTTGCTATTTCAAATCTTTGACTTGATTTTTGAGATCCTCTAGTCTGCTGTAGGATCTCTGTATATTACTTTTTATTTCAGTCAGTGTATGCTTAATTTATAGTTGGTCCTTTTTCATATCCTTGAAGGTCTCACTAAATGTATCGGCCTTTTCTAGAAAATTATTTTTTAAAATAAATCTTTATTGTTCATATTATTACAAATGTTCCTCATTTTTTCTCCTCCATTGCTTCCCTCCACCAGGTTCACACCCCTCCCTCTGCCCTTTCCCCACACCCCATTGTCCTCATCTATAGGTGCACAGTTTATGTTTAGTCTCTTCCCACACCCCCCACTCCCCTTTTCCCCAAGAATAGTCAGTCCATTCCCCTTCCATACCTCTGATTCTATTATATTCATCAGTTAATATTGTTCATCAGATTTTTTAATTCCCTTGGTTTTTAGATTCACTTGTTGATAGTTATGTATTTGTTGTTCATAATTTTTATCTTTATTTTCTTCCTCTTCCTAAAGAACCCCCTTCAGCAATTCATATAATTCTGGTTTGGTGGTGATGAACTCCTTTAGCTTTTTTGTATTTGTGAAGCTCTTTAACTGGCCTTTGATTCTGAGTGATAGCTTTGCTGGGTAGAGTATTTTTGGCTGTAGGTTCTTGCTATTCATCACCTTGAATATTTCCTGCCATTCCTGTCTGGCCTGCATGGTTTCTGTTGAGAAATCAGCTGACAATCGTATGGGTGCTCCTTTATAGGTAACTACCTGCTTTTCTCTTGCTGCTTTTAATATTCTCTCTTTGTCTTTTGCTCTTGGCATTTTAATTATGATGTGTCTTGGTGTAGTCCTCTTTGGATTCCTTTTCTTTGGGGTTCTATGTGCTTCCTGGACTTGTAAGTCTAATTCTTTCACCAGGTGGGGGAAGTTTTCTGTCACTATTTCTTTCAGTATGTTTTCGGTATCTTGCTCTCTCTCTTCTTCTGGGACCCCCATAGTTCTGATGTTGGTTCGCTTGAAGTTGTCCCAGAGGTTTCTTACATTATCTTCAACTTTCTGGATTCTCTTGTCTTCTTGCTTCTGCGAAGGAGTATCTTCTGGCTCTTTATGTTCCAAATCTTTGACTTGATTCTTGTGATCTTCCATTCTGTTTTTAGGACTTTGTATAATATTTTTTATTTCAGACAATGTATTCTTTATTTCTTGTTGATCCCTTATTCTTTTTAGTTGATCCCTTTTCATATCCTGATAGGTCTCATTTATTTTATCGGCCTTTTTAAAAAAATTCTTGAAAAACCTTATAAGCATGTTTTTGAACTCTATATCCAGTCGCTTTTTGTCCTCCATTTCTTTCATTTGTGATCTGTTTCCTTGTCTCAGCATTTTCACAGCTTCCCTGAGTTGGTAGCCTTTAAAGTCTCTGTATTCAGCTGGGACTGGTTTGGCTCAGTGGATAGAGCGTCGACCTGCGGACTGAAAGGTCCCGGGTTCAATTCCAGTCAAGGGCATGTACTATGGTTGCAGGCACATCCCCAGTGGGGGGTGTGCAAGATGCAGCTGATCAATGATTCTCTCTCATCGATGTTTCTAACTTTCTATCCCTCACTCTTCCTCTCTGTGAAAAATCAATAAAATATATACTTTTTAAAAAGTCTCTGTGTTCAGCTTGGATGAGGTGGAGTTTCAGGGTGGAGCCTACAGCCTTGGCTTCCATCAGCCATGCCCTATGAGATTCCTGAGTGTTCCTGAGTCTCAGTGTTTCTCAGTGTCCTTCGGTACTTGCTGCAAACACCTCTGAGAGAAAGGCACTCTCAAGTTTCGCCCGCTACCAGACAGTCTAGGCTCTCCCCCAATGGGCCTGAAACTGGAGTTCAGTGCAGTTGGAAGTGGGGTTCAGTGCAGTCCAGAGCTGTTGTCTCCTTCCCACTAGGGCAGTCCAGCAGCAAAGTCAACAGTCCATCCTCTGTGCATTCACGTGCACTCCTCTGGAGCTCTGCCTTTCGCCGCTACCCTGAATTTCTGCCTTACAGCCCAGATTCCCTCTGTATGAGCCTGGGTCCCCAGGATCTTGCCCAGAACTGGGGTTCAATGCTGTCGGAACTGGAGTTCAACACAGTCCAGAGCTTTTATCTCCTTCCCGCTAGGGGATGCCAGCCAGGCACTCAGCTGCCCCTCCTCTCCAGCTCTGTCCTCTCCGAGCACACAATGTGTCTCTGTATCTTAGGCTTTTACAGCTCCTCTGATTTTTCCTTCTGGTTTTCTCTTTCCTTCTAGTTGCAGAATTTCTAGTCAGTCAACTTTCCTGTAATTCTAGATAATGTCCATTTTGTATTTTAGTTGTATTTTTTGAAATAGTTGTGCGAGCTGAAACCAGTTTGGCTCAGTGGTAGAGCGTCGGTCTGCAGACTGAAAGGTCCCAGGTTCTATTCTGGTCAAGGGCACGTACATTGGTTGTGGGCACATCCCCGGTAGGGAGTGTGCAAGAGGCAGCTGGTCAATGTTTTTCTGTCATTGACGTTTCTAGCTCTCTCTCTCTCTCCCTTCCTCCTTGTAAAAAATCAATAAAAAATATTTTTTTTAAAAAAGAAAGAAAGAAAGAAAGAAAGAAAGAAAGAAAGAAAGAAAGAAAGAAATAGTTGTGCGAGGCTGCAGTTAGGCATTTACCTATGCCACCATCTTGATTTTTCTCTAGAAAATTTTTGAAAAACCTTATAACCGTGGTTTTGAACTCTATATACAGTAGTTTTCTTTTCTCCATTTCTTTCATTTATGACCTGTTTCTTTGTCTCCACATTTTGGCTGCTTCCATGAGTTGATAGAGTGGCTTTGAGTGCTAGGTGTCCCATAAGCCCCAGTGGCGCAGCCTCCCCAGTTACCTGAGGTGGACACCCTTGGTGCACCCCTTTGTGGGTTGTGTGCACTGTCTTGTTGTAGTTAAGCCTTGATTGTTGTTGGTATCACTGGGAGGAATTGACCTCCAGGCCAATTGGCTGTGAGAATCAGCTGTGTCTATGATGGGAGAACTTCTGTGCTGGAGACACCCTTATGAGGCAAGACTTGCTTCAATGGGGCTTTGGTGCTCACTGACTCTGCCCCCTGAGTGTATCCCTTATGGATCGGAGGAGTTGTAATCTGGATGGTCCTACTCTGAACCCTGGGTACACTAACTCTTAGCTCTCCATGGAGGTGCTAACTTAATCTGTCTGAGGCCACCCAGCAGGAGCTATGGAGAGATCTACAGATTCCTCTTTATTTGGGCTTTGGAGGTGCCCAGATGAGGCCCAGCTGTGAAGCAGTGCAAGCTGCTACAGGGCCTTGGACCTTCTTTTGGATGTTCTGGGTCTCACTGACTCAGCTGCAGTCTGTTAGGTAAGTTTAGATTTCAAAGGACCAGGCCATTCATATGCAAAAGCCTCTATGCACAGCTTGGATGGAGTGGAGTCTCAGGGCAAAGTATACAGCAATGGCTTCCACAGCATCAACCCTGCCCTAAGAGGCCCCTGAATCACAGTGTCCCACAATAATAGCTAAAGCACCTCTGAGAGAAAGCTGCCCTTGAGTTCTGCCCACTGCCAAACAGTCCAGTTTCTCCCCATATGAGTCTGGGTCCCCAGAGTCTCACTCAGAACTGGATTCAAAGCAGTCAGGAGCTTGTGTCTCTCTGTGGATTGAAAAAGCCAGCTGCATATCAGTTGCCAGCCCTTCCCACGCTCACGCACCTCTATACCTCTGCACTTTACTTCCGCAGCTCCTCTGGGTCTCTGTCTGCTTTTCTCTTCCCTTCTAGTTGTAGAATTTCCACTCAGCCAGCCTTCCTGTGGTTCTGGATGATGTCTGTTTTGTCTTTTAGTTTGTAGTTTTGAAATTTTTGTGCAAGGCAGCAAGTTCAGGTGTTTACCTATGCCGCCATCTTGGTTTCTCCTCCATTGGGTGCTTTTTTAAAAATATACTTTTATTGATTTTTCCCCAGATTCAAAGGTGACCAGAGACCATACATGGAATTCTCAGTAAGCATTAGCCACATTGTTTCTGAGGCTGCCAGGCACGCCCTGCCCAGGAGGGCCCTGCTGAACAGCTCTCTCTGGAATACAGGTCGATGGGGCGGGAGGCTTGCTGTGGAGAAGCCGGGTTGAGGTTAGCACCCACAGTGATGAGCCCTGTGGACAGCAGAGGCCCTGATGTGTTGGGCTGAGACAGGCACTTCCTCCCTGTGGTCCCCGCAAAGACTCATCACCCTGTCTGACCATAAGCAAATTACCAGACTCTCCCAAATGGGGCCAGTCCTCCCACAACTGACAGGTCCTCAGAGACTAGGGAAGCCTGAGACACAGCCCAGAGCAGTCCAAGAGGTGTGATGACCGATGTCATGTAGGGTTCTGGAACAAAAGGGCATTGGGGAAACTGAGGGACCCAGTCAGAGATGGATTTTCTAAGGCGGATGTATCCAGGTGGTTCATGCTTGTAATTAACGTGCCACACTGACGGATGTTCATCATAAACTGCATTGATTCCCTTTCTCACAGTCCGGCTTAGTGAACATGGTGTTTTAAAATTATTTTAATGAGTTGCCAATTTAAAAAATCAAGGCCTGGACTTTCGGTTTCTCCTGAAAGTCTGGGAGACCAACCACAGGGGCCCAGACAGGGTCGAGCCGTCTGTGCTGCCGTGTTCATATTCCCCGGGGAGCCCTGCCCCTGTCAGTCAACGGCTGGGGTCTACCTGCCCTTCTAGGCATTGGGTTGATGGCTCTGCACTTGTCCACCTCCCACTGGACAGGAAACTGAGGCCTGCAGAGAGGAAGGGACAAGACGGGGGGGGGGGGGGTGGAGGGGCAGAGGAAGAAAGCACTCCCATGTCCCATCGCTCCCCCTAGTCCTGTCTGGGCCCCCAGCGCCGCCTGAGAATCCGCAGTCTAGCCCTGTCTCAGCACACCGTTGCCAGTGGAAGGAGAGTCGTCCTTCAGCGATGACCCTGGGCCGGGAGTTTGCTGACGACAGGAGTTATGGCCAGTCTGCGTGGAGGGCAGACACGAGTCAGCGGCTTGGCCGGGGAACCACTATGCCAAGGAGTTCCTGTGCAGCCTGCCAGGCCGCAAGGCAGCTGCCAGCTCACCTGGCAGTGTCCCTCCAGGAGCAGTGCACACACACACCTTGGGGTAGGAGGTGGGGGACTCAGCCCAGTCCAGTCAGAGGGCTGGGGACCCCCGCCCAGAGAGCTCCCCGGGTCCTTTGCGGGAGGCCCCACGGTGAGCTCACCATCTCCCAGCCCCCACCCCAGGAAGTGCGAGGCAGCCAGGCACTCTCCCCCAGGTGCCCTGGCACCACCGCTGAGGCGGCTGCAGCCACAGCCTCTGTCCGTTTCTCAGCATACTGCAGTTCTGCCTGGATTCAACTTGGCATCAAGAAATGAGAACTGCGGCTCATCCATTTTCTGAACACACTTCACAAAGCCTTCCCTGGACAAATGAGATGAGGCAGCGCTGGACTTCGATCCTGGTGGCTTTAAGGCCAGGGCTGGCCGCTGTGTGGCCTGGTGAGGAGGCCGTGGAGCTGCTGGGCTCCGCCTTCCCCCTCACAGCCACCAGAGGGCACCCGCCACCCGCTGGTCGGAAACGCACAGCCTCACGCCAGCGGCCACGGATTTACAAGGAAAGCCTTGGGTAGTGAGGGGAGGAGTCAACTCCAGAGCCAGGCTGCCGCCCCTGCCCACTTCTGGAAGGGGCCTGGCAGCTCTGTCAAACTAATGTGGCTCAGGGCTGTCCCCAGCAAGCCCAGTGCCGGCAGTTTGTGGAGGTTCCCTAGTTGTGCCAGCTGCCGCTCCACAAAGCAGTGTATGTGGGCCAACAATAAGCCCTTGAATGCCAGGCTCCAGGACTGGCCACCCCCATCCCATGCCCCACTCAGAACACCCTCAGCTGCTGAAGACTAATGCTCATGGAAAGGGTTCCGCACATCATTCAGGGCAAAGCTAACACCAACCTCAAGTCAATGGGCACATTGCCATAGACTGGCGCTTGTTTTACACGAAGGGCCGTGGAGCCAGGTGGGAGGGCAGGTGCGGCTTTCCAGGGCCTGTGCTGTCTAAGCTGCTGTTGTGGACTTGACTTACTTTGTGATTCAGAAAGAAAAGCCAAACGAAATCCAAGGAGAGTGTGTGTTGGCGCCTGCTCTCTTCCAGGAAAATCCCAGCTCCTCCGCTGGGCACACCTAACCCCCAGTTTCCTCCAGCTGCCTTTCAGAGCACTGGTTCAGGTGTCTCAAAGCCCATCTCACCACCCCCTCGGTCCCTCTGCCCTTTCCGCTCACCTCATCCAGCAACTCCTCCCACAGCTCCACGCCCTGCCCAAGAGTCCTCTCCTCTGCGAGGCCCACCGAAGCTTTGGGATGGGGGTCAGATGGGCCTGGGGACCTCTTGTCAATTCCTTGCTGAGTCCTGCCCTGGCCTCCAGCTGTAACTGGGGCAACAAGGCAGGGGTTCCCAGGACTGACAGTGGGACCTGTCCCCCTGGGCTCTCAGTGCTCATTGGTGATGATGATGATGATGATGATGATGACGACAATGGAGTGTGAGAGCCAGAACAGGCCAGGATGGGCTCACTCTGTCCCCAGCTGCCCTGAGAAGCTAGTCCTGTCGCCCCCACTTCAGAAATGAGGACACTGAGGCTCTCAGGTGCCCACTTCCCTGGACAAACGCTGAGATGAGGCAGCTCTGGACTTCAGTCCCGGTGGCTTCTTCCTGAGACTGGAAACAACACACATGTGCTCCAAACCCGGTGGGCTGGGCTCCCAAACTCACTTCCTAATGACCCTCGAGATCTCCTGGCCAACTGGTCAGTGGCCTCGGTCAGCGCGGCTCAGGCCGCCATGGAGAAGAGGATGTGCCTGGAGCACTGCTGGGTGGCCGCAGGTTTGCTTCTTCCAAGGCTGCAATACTGACCCACAACATTCAGTCCTAGGGAAGGAGGCCCGGCCGGCTGACCCTGCAAGGCCTCAAGCGGCCGGGGACAGAGCTCAGGGCTGCGGTCAGGAAGCTGGAGATGGCTATCCCTCCTGCACAAACTTGAGCCAGTTCATCTCCTTTGGCCTCAGTTTCTCAACCTGTAACATCAGGAGAATTCCCTTGTCTTTCTGTACCCCCAGACAGGCTGACCCCTCCCCCAAAGCAAAATAGCTCCAGGCCCGCGTCTGAAGCTTGGGACCATTGTAACGAGGTTTGTAGGCACAGGTTGTGGTATGTGAGGCTCAGTGTGGACCGGACCCGCACCCTCAGGCAAGATACCCCTGTCCAAAGGGGCCTCCTCATCCCCTGTGGCCCTGAGCAAGAGTTGAGAAAGGTGACGAGAGGAAGAGGGAATTTATTCCATGCCCTGTCTCCCTCCACTCTACCCCAACTGCCCATGGGGGCCAGAATGGAGGCAGGGAGGGAGGCGCTGGCATTCTCCAACCAAGGCCAGAGGATTACTCGGCCAGATAAGCCATGAGAAGGCTCTGGCCAGAGCAAGCACAGTTATCAGACCCAAGCAAAACCAACAGAGGAAAATGCCACAGCAGGGCTGGGCAAACACCCCGCCCTGCCCTCCACTCTGCAGTCTTCGGCAGGGCCTTTGCTGCTCCTTGTCCAAGCAGGGGGACTAGCCTGACTTCACAGGCTTATCGCCACGGTTAATAGTTTCCTCCCTGGACCAACGTTGTCAGCTGCATGACTTATCAGCCCCATGAGTGGGGAAAGTGTGAACGCCTTTGGAGAGAAGCCAGAGGGAGTTCTAAGAGGCTACCTCTGGAAAAACTGAGGAGGCCCAGCACATTAACCCCCCTTTGGCCAGTGAGCAGGCCCTGCCCTTCTGAAAAAGGTACCCGAGATGGGGAGGCTCCATTCCTTCTACTATCTGCTCTAAGGCATGAACCCTTGTCCAGAAAAGGTCTCTGTGGGACTGCTCCTTACTCTGTAGGCTGTGAGCACCTGTCCCCTGACAGACCCACAGAGAAAAACAGGACACCTCCCCTCCAGACAGCAGGGAGCAGGGCAGAGGGTGTGACAGATATGGAAATGACAACTGCCTAACAAAAGTGCTGTACGTGTCATATTGCTTAGTCTAGCATTGCTTAAAGAGTATTTGGGGACCATTAGTCCTGGGAAATGCCTTTCAAAAGAAGGCTCCCTGGCCAATACACCTGGAAAAAGCTGAATGCCAGCTCTCTCCCGGTCCCAAAATGCTGCTCATTGTAAATAAAAGATGAGGGTACAAAGTCCTCCCAAATGTCATCTTTTTAAGCCTGCTTCACTTGTTTCCACCTCACTTTGTTAACCTCAGAGGCCTTTTCAAGAAATGCCTGTGAAACCTTATCCTTCAAGAAACCTGCTCCAGGTCTCCCATTTGTCTAACCCTTTTAAAGCTCAGAGAGGGTAATCCTGAGGTCTGTCCCGTGGAGAAGGGGCTACACACAGCCCTTCAGGTCCAGGGGCTCTTCAAGTCACCCCAAACCTTCCAACCTCAGGATTGCCTGTTGATGTTGAAGGAATCGGGAACCCCTCTTTGTAGCATATGCTGATTGAGAAAACACGTAAAGACCTGAAGTAACAGCTAGTCTAGCCACTCTCAAAGGCGGGTGTGTGCTATGGGCTCCTCCAGATCGGAGACACAGAAGCCCAGCACACGGGCACAAAGTCTCACATCGCTGTGCCAGTCGGGTGCAGAGACCTACCAGTGCACGTGCTGGCTTTGGCCCACCTTCAATTGTGGGCATCTGGGACTCAAACTTCGGAACACCCTTGACCCAGACATCAGCCCCCGTGGATGGAGAGGCCCGGCTTGGGAACTCAATCAGAGAGTCAGTGAGGAGGGCCCGTCTCCTGAGCACAGCTCAAGTGACCTTCCTGCACACGGTGACCTCCGTGTGGCAAGTCTGGCCTTCCAATGAAATATCTGAATCAGGGGTCGGCGCGTGCAGAGCACGGTGAGACAGTAAGGAGGATGTGGTCTCTGGCAGCCAGGATGTCGCTGCCCATTCTAAAGGAGGAGCTCGGGCCGGCAGAAGTATGCCTGTGTCATCACAGCAGGCTCTGGTCTCTTTTTTCCAAGAGAAGAGAAACCTGCATTTTTATAGAAAAATTTCCCGTTTTTAAAACATGGTGGGCAAGCCCTGCCGCTGCCCATCTGCAGCCTCTGGTCTTGATGCTCTCGGACAGGAGTCCCAGACAGGGCACACTGCAGCCCCAGAGGTGCCAGGGGTGGGTGGCTTCTCTTTAGCCCAGGTCGGGACTCCCAAGATCTGTTCGCATGGCCCCTTGTTTCCCCGTCTGCCCACGTCACTCTCCTCTGTGCTCTCAGCGGGGCCTGCCCCAGGCCTGGCCCGCCACTCACTTGGTGGAGGAGTCAGGAGAAAACACGCATGCTCCCCTTGGCAGTGCCCAGCTCCAGCAGCCCCCAGGAAAGAGCACAGCTGTGTGCCAGGCGCTCTAGGAGCACGTCGCCCCTGGGCTGGCTGGAGTGGACCCCTCAGCCAGGCACCCCCAGGCTCAGATGCACCCCAGAGAGAAGAGGAGAAAAGGGGAGCTGCCCCACAGTCTGGCGCCTCCCTGTCTGCCTGGTAGGCGGGTTCGCCAGCCCGCCAGATGCCAGCAGCCCTTATCTTCTCTCCAGAGGAAGTGGAGCCAGGGCCGGGATGGGGCGGGATGCAAGCCCACGTCTGCAACAGGAGACTGGGACGCAGCTCCTGCAAACGATCTATCTGAGAAATGTTCCAGCTGCAGCGGCGCTGGCGGCACGGAAATTCTTTGCACATGAAGAATGGGCGGGCGGCTCGAGGCAGGCGCAGCCTGGGACGATGAGAGTCGGGCTGGAGCCAGGCGGCCATCCCAGGGTCATCCTAGAGGGTGTCCACCAACCTGCCCACCCCACGCTCCAGACCAGGGTTCATTTGCCAGGCGCCTCCCCGGTGGTGAGCCTAGGCAGCCTGGGAGCCAGGAACTGGCTTTCATCCCGACTGGTATCAGTGGGCACTGACCTGTAAGACCACCCCACAGCTCTGGGGGCCAGGACAGCAGCAGCGAGGTGTCTCCCCTCCTTGCTCATCCAGGTCATGGACTTTTCCAATAATGGGTCACTTCCCTAGAGCCCTAGAGCTCCTGAGACATTTTCTCACTTTGCAACAACACCCTACAGACTAGTGACAGAGCCTGCAGTGACAGGGCCTGCAGTGACAGGGCCTGCAGTGACAGGGCCTGCAGTGACAGGGCCCGCAGTGACAGGGCTTGCAGTGACAGAGCCTGCAGTGACAGGGCCTGCAGTGACAGGGCCTGCAGTGACAGGGCCTGCAGTGACACGGCTTGCAGTGACACGGCCTGCAGTGACAGGGCCCGCAGTGACAGGGCCCGCAGTGACACGGCCTGCAGTGACACGGCCTGCAGTGACACGGCCTGCAGTGACAGGGCCTGCAGTGACACGGCCTGCAGTGACAGGGCCTGCAGTGACACGGCCTGCAGTGACACGGCCTGCAGTGACAGGGCCCGCAGTGACAGGGCCTGCAGTGACACGGCCCGCAGTGACAGGGCCTGCAGTGACACGGCCCACAGTGACAGGGCCCGTAGTGGCAGGGCCCGCAGTGACACGGCCCGCAGTGACAGGGCTCGCAGTGACAGGGCCCGCAGTGACAGAGCTGGTCATGACACCACATCCCAGAGGGACGGGTGGCCCCCAGGGCCAGAGCTGTCCCAGAGGTAACCACTGGCCAAGATCTCAGGAGGAGGAGGCCCAGGACCTCACCCTGAGATGCACTTGCCGCTTCCCATAGACAGGCCCAAGGTCCTGACTCTCCAAGTGACGCCCCACTCCCACCTCATAGCTCTCTGCAGCGGCCCCCAAGCACTGCCACATGAGCTAGTGTCCCAGACATAAGCAGGCAGCAGCTCCCAGCCAGGCCAGGCCAGGTGTGGGTGCTCCGTACTGTGACGTGTGAGAGCCTGCCTGATCCCTCCCACCCTGTCCCCAAAGCCATGGACTGCAGGGGAATTGGGGGGCTGCACAACCCTCCCCATTGAGATGCCAGCGGGCCTGGCCCAGCTCCTGGTCACTGGGGAATGCAAGGCCTGCTCACAGGTCACAAAGCGTTATGACCTTTCGAGGCCAAGGAGGCCCAACTGGAGGTCCCACGGCTCCGGGTCACTCGCCTTCCCCTGCTCTCGTCCTGGCATGGCTGAAGAAATGGCTGGCCAGACGGGAGCAGAGGCCTTGGGACCAGTGCTGCTGCTTCCACTGGGGGTCCGGGGAGGCGGCAGAAAGGAGAGAACCCTCAAAGACATCTACATGAGTGCTCTTGGATGGGTGCAAACACGCGTGCACACATGTGCCAGTGTAAGCTCTGGGCGCTCCCAGAGCCCAGGACTGGGGAAGCACGGCTCAGATCCCGGGAAATGCACCCCCCAAATGACAGTGCTCGGAGAGGGCCACCAGGAGTTCAGGGAGACCCTTCGTGGTCACTGTCCAGGTCACTACCTGTGCCCCTCTCTGCTCAGGCACAGGGTGCGTCCGTGAGTTTGCAAACGCGGGAGGCTGGCTCTCCCCGCCCCGCACAGGCCTCCTCCGCCCCCAGAGCACCGTCAGCCAGGCGCTGTAGCACGTGACTTACTTCCATTGATTCAGTTTGTGAGCGCAGTGTTGTTCATAGTGGGAAACGTGGAAATGCAAAATCCCTGGAAGATATAAAGGGCACACATGTCCCAGCCCTTCCTTGTCCTTGTTCTGTCCAGACTTCTTGATGCTTCAGAACCTCCGAACGCCCTGGGTTCTCAGGGAAGTCCTCGGGCCAGCAGGAGCAGGCTGACGTGGCCCCACCCTGGAGGCGGTACACTGAGCGGACACAGTTGGAAAGAGATAAACTTCTGCTCTTGGCCGAGAAACCCCACCTTCCCGCCCACAGAGGTGGGGGCAGGAGGCTGGCTGCTGGCCGTCCCTGGTGAGCAGAGCCAGGAGGAAGGCCTGGGGTTCATTGATCCTCACTGTCCAGGGGACCCTGTGATCTAGGAACAATCCAGGTCAGGGACGGGGTGACCAAGCACCTCTAGGGGTCCTCCCCAGGAGGAGGGAGGGAGGCAAGAGGGGAGGAGGCAAGAGAGAGACAGGAAGGACAGAGGGAGAGAGAAGAAAGGACATTTTTAAATATGAGAGAGCATACAGGGAGACAGGGTGATGAAAAGCAGGGTGCCTGCCCTGGGCACCCAGCCCCAGGGCCTCCACAGTGAGCCAGCCCGCAGCCTGCGGAGGGCCCGGTCCCGCACGGCGTGGCCTGCAGGGGCCCCGGGCACAGGCTGCAGGGAGGGCTGGGTGAAGGGCTGCGTTCACAGACAGGGCGAGGTGGTTACTTTACAAGCGGGGTTTCTGAGACCCCCAGCCACCATGCTGCTGTCCGCCGCTAAGTGTGTGTGTTGGTGCAGCGTGAATTCCCACACCGACAACGCCCTGAGGGAAGGAACAAAGGGCCTTGGTCATGAGCTGCTCCAGGCCAAACCCTGGTCCAGGGAAGGAGTGGAGCCGCCTGCTGTGGGGGAACCCTCTGGCTGGAACCCCGCGGAACCCCTTTTAAGTCAGATGCTGTAACTCCACAGAGTGACCTGTGGTTTTCATTTTTATCTTCTCTGGGAAGATCAGGGACCTGCAGTTACAGAGAGCCCAGGAACCACATGGCTTTGTTCAAGGTCAGGCCGGCGGCTGGTCTGAGGGGGGGCGGATCATCACGGAGGTCAGCATTGGCGGGGTCAGGCAGTTTAATGGCTCGCGGCCCTGCAGAGTTCCCAGGCATTCGGCGTGCTTCACTCTCCGTGAAGTGAAGTAACTTCCGGATCACAGACACAAGGGGCTGCCTGACCAGCCACACATTCGTCTGTCCATCCTCACCTGAGCGCAGGCCCAGGGGGAGCCAGAGACTCCGGGCTCACTACCCCCCCTGTGGCCAGCCCAGGCCTATGCAGCCTCAAGTCCTGTCCGGGTTCCCTCCCGTGGGACAGAGCCTGCGGGGATGGGGAGTGCCTTGCCTGGAAGCTGATCGTAAATATTCCATCATGTGACAGGACATACACTCCTGCTGACGGGGAGATGGACCTGTGCAATTATGTCTCCCCCAAAACAAACTTGCCGTGGGCCCCTCCCCGGGGACCCCTCTCTAAGTGCACTGTCTGGTGACCTGGCCGAAAGGGCTGCCGGCTGTCATGTGCTGAGCGTCAGCAAGGGGCTTTGAAAGCAGATTGGGTTACAAATGACTCGGAGCCCGAGAGCTCGGCAGCCAAAGGGAGGCCCCGGCGGGTCACCCGCAGTGCAGGCTGTGGTGAGGCCTGGCGTCTCCCATTCCGGAACCCTCCCCGCACCAGTGTGCAGGGCGAGCACCGCTGTCGCCCCCTTTACAACGAACTTAGGAACAGAGAGAAAAGGAACTCACCCAAGGTCACACGGCTTCAGTTGGCAAAACAGAGCCCTGAAGGAGGTCTGAGTACTTTGCATTCACACTCTGACCTGCTGTCCGCAAGCTTTCCGCAGGCTCTGTGTCTGCTGGGGAAGCAGACAGGGCACGTGGCCTTCTGACCACAGAACACGATGTGGCACAAGCGAGGAGACAGAGCGACTTATGAGGGAAGGCACAGGCAGAAGGGGCTTTCAAGCCGGGCCCTGAGGGTCTGTAGGCGCTCAGCGAGTAGAGATAAGGTCAGAGGAAGGAGCCTCCAAGTGAGGGAGCAGCTCGAGCACAGGCTGAGGCAAGAGACAGGCTTGCAGAGTGGGTCCTGGTGGCTGGGCCACTGGCCTCCCTCCTGCAGGCCCACGGGATCACAGGTCCTTTGACACCAGAAGGGCGGGGAAGGCTGGGCAAGGCTGGGTAGTGGGGAGGAACCTGGGCTTTGTACATCCGGCTGAGATGCCTCTCACTGAAGTAGAAGGGAAGCTATGAGGGGTCCAGATGCTGTCACAGGCACCCCTCCCACCTGCCCCGTGCCCGGACTAAGGTGGGGAAATGCCACCAGGGCCTCTCTTCCACTGCCCCGGGACGGAGCCTACGGTCGGTCGGGGCTGCTGCAAGGCCAGAGCCCCGAAGGCAGCCTTCAGGAGAACCTCCTCAGAGACAGATTCGGGGGCAGCTCTGCCACTCCGCACCCCTTTCCACATCTGGCTGGACATGGTCTCAGCCTTTCAAACGTAAAGTGCATCTAATTTAGGGATTTGCTAATACAGAAAACATTACCAGAGATCACCTCCTTACGTCTAGTTTTGCAGTCTCCACTGTTTCAATTACCTGGTCTAATTACTAGCTTTGTGATGTGGCCGGCTCTGCTTTGTGCCCCAGCTGTCACGGGAAGAGCAGGATACCATCTCCCTCCCCAGCGGCTGAGGATTCACTAGCACACCATAGGGCAAAGCGCAGCGGGATTTTACTCTGAGGAAAATACAAGCCCCTCCCCCAGGAGTCTCCCCTACTGACCCCAGGATCCCAGTTTGCTGTGGATTTTCCCTCTTCCTCTGGACCTCTTTTTTTGGCGGCGTTGGGGAGGGGGGAGTGGGCTCTCAGCCTCCAGCAAGTTGAGTCTCCCCTTTTTAATTTCTCCTCCGCCGGTGCTGGCTCGGCCTCCGGGCGGGACAGAGCGCGGTTCAACCCACTTCAGTGTCTCAGTGTCAGGGTCTAGGCTCAGTGGGGAGGAGGTCACACTGGAACCCAGCAGGGCGCCTGGCCTGCAAGTTTCCAGGACTCTGATCAGCATGGCCTCCCGGCCCGCGCCCTGCTGGGGCCACAGCGAGAGGAGAGAAAGCCGAAAGCTGGAGAGAAGCCCGGAGCGGGTGGGCTGGAAGGGCCGAGGCCGGAATCCCAGAATAGCCAGGAGTGGGGAGAGCGGCAACCACGGGCCCTCAGCATCTCGGAGGCAGAGGCCGGAGTGACTGGTGGGCAAAGCAGGACCCTGGGAGCCCTGAAGGGCCCGCTCCCTGGCCAAGGCCCGAGCCAGGGCCTGGGAAGAGCCCGGAGCCCGCGCGGAGCCCTCTGTGGAGTCTCCGGCCCAGGGTGAGTGGGGACCCCACATTCCGGGGCACTCCACTCTGGGCGCCTCGATGTGCACCCGAATCTGTGTGCTGTCCGGGAGAAAGAAACCAGGCCACCTCACCCCTCCGCAGGCCCGCAGCGCCCCACCGGGAGACTAGCACCCAGGAAGTGAGCGAAGGAAAACACCCTGGCCCCGCACCGTCAGTGAGCCGCTCGGCCCGCCGCTGCCCTCCGCCGGGCGCTGCCCTCCGCCAGCGCTGCCCTCTGCCCTCGGGCGCTCAGAGAGGGAGCGGGTCCCTCCATCAGCAGAGCCGAGCGGGAGGCCACTGGCCACGGCGCTGCACTGTCCTCCAACCCGGGGAGTGCCGGGGCGCCGCCATGACCCCGCGCCCCCAGGAGGCGAGCCAGTCCCACCTGGGGTGGGGGCGAGACGCGGGCGGGGACCTCGGAGAAGGGCGGGTGCCTCCAGATGGGCAGCCGACCCGCCACGCCCCAGCCGAGGACAGCCCCCCGTGCCTGCCTGGTCGGAGCTGGG
Source organism: Nyctalus aviator (assembly GCA_036971965.1). NCBI lineage: Eukaryota > Metazoa > Chordata > Mammalia > Chiroptera > Vespertilionidae > Nyctalus > Nyctalus aviator. The sequence goes on from CM072925.1 coordinate 88,233,961, forward strand.
AACCCCTGGGGCTCCGCTGGTTGTGCGCGCCGCGGCGTCCTCTCGGTTCACGTCCTCCCGGTTCACGTCCTTCCGGTTGACGGCCGGGGCGCGGAGGGGGCGGCCCCCGTAGCCGGGTCCCCGCGCCGCGTGCCGATCCGGGGCGCGATAACCGGCCCATCGCCGCGCGTCGGTGAGCGTGTCCCTGACAGAAACGGCACTCGGGGCCCGGCGAGGAGGAGGGGTGCTGGTCCGCGAATCCCAAGATCAGTCCCGAGCCCGGCCCCCCGGCGGCCGAGGGCACCGCCGGCTCCTGCCGCCGCACCGGAGGACCCCACGCCGGTGCCCCGCGCCGCGCGCCTCGGCGCCTCCCGCGGACCCGGCCCAGCAGCTCGGTCCCTGGCGCCGCGGCCGCAGCCCGGCCCGGACCCCGCGGGGGAGGGGGGGTCGCAGGGAAGGGGCGGCGCGGCGGGGGCGGGGCGAGGAGCGCGGGCAGCCCGAGCCCGGGATTCCCGGCGGAACCCTGCGCCCCGGCTCCCGGGCTCCAGACCGCCCGTCACCGGCCGCCGCAGCCGCCGCGCTCCGGGCCGCACGGCGAGCCGGTGAGGCTGCTCCGCGGCCGGGCGCCCTCTCCTAGCGCGGGCCGGCGGCCAGGTCCGCACCCTTCGGCGGGACGTGCCGGCCCTCTCTCGGAGCCCGCCCCGGGTTCGAGAGCCCAGACGGAGGAGGTGAACTTGGCACTCCGGCGCCAGGGGGCCGGGCTGGCCCCTGAGACGGCGGCCAGAACGCGGGCCGCGCTGCCGCACCTGCGGGCTGGAGCGCGGGCCGCGGCGGAGGGAGGTGCAAAGCCGCCGCGACGCCCTCACGCCCCCCTCTCCCCGCAGGTCCGGCCAGCTCCGGGAGGATGTTCCAGAGCCTGGCCTTGGCCCCGAGCCCCGGCCAGGCCCCCTACGCGGACCCGGGCGCCTTCCTGCACGCGCCGGGCGCCGGCTCCCCGGTGTTCGTGCCGCCAGCGCGCGTCCCCTCCATGCTGCCCTACCTGCCCGCGCGCGAGCCGGGCGCGCAGCCCTCCGCGCTGGCCGCACACCCCGGGTGGGCGCAGGCGGCCCCGGCGGCCCCGGCAGCCTTCGCCCCCGGCAGCCCGCGCCCGCCGGCCTCGCAGCCCGGGGCCGCCGCCTTCTCCTTCGCGCACGGCCCCCCGGCGCCGGGCGGCGGCGGCGCGGGCGGCAGGGACGGCGCCTACCCCGGCGCGCTGCTGGCCCGCGACCCGTACCCGGCCCCGCTCGGGCGGCCCGTGGGCGCCGCGTACCCCGCCGCGTACCCGGCCTACGTGAGCCCCGAGGTGGCGCCGCCCTGGGCCTCAGGACCCTTCGAGGGCAGCGTCCTGCAGAGCCGCCCGGCCGGCCTTCCCGGCCGCAGAGCCGCCGTGGGTGAGTGCGGGGCTGGGGCAGCCCCTTGGGGCCCGGAGTGCAACCCGCACCCTACGAAATGCAGAGCGTTCCCGGGACCCGGCCTGGGACCCGCCAGGCAGCCTCTGCGGCCTCCCCGCCGCGGAGCGCTGAGCTTTCACACCGGGGGAGAAGGCGCACCGCTCTGCCTTCCGCACAGCAGCGGGTTCCGAGGTGCCCGCTGAGCCGCCGCTGAGCGTCTCTGAGAGGCCTTGGCGGTGGTTTTATAAGGTTCCTAACGCCCGCTTATTTGGGCTGCGACTCGTTCCTCCCAGTGAGGACCTGGTTCTTCCCGGCCGGACGGGATACCGGCTTCCAGGCCCGCACCCGAGACCCGTGTCTGCGGGTCAGGGCGGGACACCTCTCGCCCCGGGCCGCCCGAACGAAACCCAGGCGCCGGTGTGCCGCCCTTGGGGACCCTCAGGCCAAACCTCCCGCCGCCAGCCTCAGCCCAGACCGGCCTTCGGCGCCGCCGCCTCCTTGGCGCAGGAAGCGGTCCCCGGCGCCCACCGCCCGGCGCGGATCGTCCCTGCCCCATCCCGCCCAGCCCGCCGACCCGAGGCCTGTGCCGAGTTCCGTGGCCCCGGAGGCCTTGTAGGCTGCGCCGAGTGGCCTTCCCAAGTTGCGACCACGGCTAAGCTGGCAGGCCCTGTTCCTTGTAGGACCGGAGAGCTGGCCCCTGGGCTGCCGCTTTGAGCAGGACAGGCCCCCCCAAGGTCCCTCTGCCTCCCCAGGGGTGGAAACCTCAGGCCCTGGAGCTGGACCCGGCTGGGGGCTGGGGGCAGCTCCCTGTTTTCCTACCCAACGTTTAATTATGAAACCTTCCCCAGCTTATAAAACCAACCCTAAGGAGTGTTTTAAATCCACACCAACGTTTCTGCATATGAATTTAAAACTAGATAAAATATATTTACAATAAAACAAATTTAAGGCACAATTTTTAAAAGTTTGGGAAAGTGCTGCAGACGCCCAGAGTGCCGGGGAGGGACGGCTGGGCCCATGAGCTGCCTGTGCCCGCAGTGTCTGACTTCGTGGAGGAGTTCCCTGGCGAAGGGCGGGAGTGTGTCAACTGCGGGGCCCTGTCCACTCCGCTGTGGCGCCGGGACGGCACCGGGCACTACCTGTGCAACGCCTGCGGCCTCTACCACAAGATGAACGGAGTCAACCGGCCGCTGGTGCGGCCCCAGAAGCGCCTGGTGAGTGTGGGCCCAGCCAGGCAGCCGGGAGTCCAGCCCCGGGTGCTGCGTTCTGGGGATGCCCCGGAGGGTGACGCCCTCCCTGCGGCTATGGCGGGAAGGGATTTGGTGGGGTCTGCTGTCTCCCACTCTGGGTAGGGACGGGCTGCTGGGGCTCAGCCCTGTGGCTTTGAGGGCGACGGGGGTGACAAGCTTCTTGTCTGACCAGGTGGTGGGGGCACAGGGGACCTGCGTGGGTTGGAGGGGAAGCTGGGTGCTGTGGGTGGGTGCTGCGTTGGGGGACACAGCAGGGGTGTTGGGTCGCGGTCCCTTTGGGGAGCATTTTCTCCCCCATCCTGAAGGGAGGGACCAGAGCAGGGCTTCGGCTCTTGGTTGTTCAGTTGTTCTCTGGACAAATCTTGTTTTCACTTTTGGTTCCTTCTGCTGGGGCCTGATGGGAGCTGGGGGCTGGGAGCCGGACTTTTGCCCCACGCGGGGCAGGCTCCAGAAGCCGAGCAAAGGGGTAGTTACTGTGCTCTGTACAGCTCACAGGCAAATGCTGGTGTTCGCGTGACTGTAAGTGGAAGGGACTGCGTGAGTTTCGAGCTGTCTCGGTAGCACTGCCAGCGGCTCCTGACGAGGTCTGGAGGGGTCGAGCCTTCTGGTCTAACGCTGATATGAGTCCCGTCAGGGTCAGTCATCCGGTTCTGGCCAGTTCTGGCCGGTTCTGGTGCAGGCCCTGGCAGGGGTGGAGGGGGCTGGTCCCTGGCCAACACTGTGGGGTGGCCCAGCCAGCCGGCACAATTGCCATTCGGGGCTGGGGGGGAGAGGGGGGCCTCAGCCACAGGCCTTTACTGGAAACCAAAGCGGCTACGGGAGCATCAGGCCATCCTCCGCCCGAGCCCCAGACTGGGCAGGTGGGAAACAGCAGGGCAGCCGCTGTTTGCACCCTCTGTTCTGGCCTGGAGTTGGGGCTCTGTGGGTCCCCCAACCTTTCTCCACTCCTTAGAGTCCCCATCACCCCACAGTCTCGTCTCTGCCCTGCATTTATGACCCCCACCGCCTGGTGTGCTGTATCGCCTGTCTCTGGTGTCCCTCACTGAGGGGAGCAGGCTGAGAGGGGAAGGTACCGGGGGGACCCTATCCAGTACCTCCTGACCCCAAGCAGCAGCCAACCCTCCTCTGGCTCTGTTCACTCTCTCTGCGCCAGGCCCCGGACTAGGTGCCAAGGACACACTGGTCATCGGGACAAGATGATGCCCTCACTCTTTTTTTTTTTTTTTTTTTTTAAATATATTTTATTGATTTTGTACAGAGAGGAAGGGAGAGAGATAGAGAGCTAGAAACATCGATGAGAGAGAGTCATCGATCAGCTGCCTCCTGCACACCCCCTACTGGGGATATGCCCGCAACCAAGGTACATGCCCTTGACCGGAATCGAACCCGGGACCCTTCAGTCCCCAAGCCGACGCTCTATCCGTTGAGCCAAACCGGTCCCGGCAGCCCTCACTCTTTAGAGGGCTCACGTCCCAGCAGGAAACCCCTGACTTGGGGGTGGGCAGGCACAGCTTCCATCTAAGCGTTGAGATGGTTATCCACACAATAGCCAGAGCCCTGGACACGCAGCCTGTCCAGTCTGGGGCTCGGGCGGAGGATGTGGCAGACCCTGGGTATAGTCCAGGACTGTCCACTCAGGGTCCCCGTGTCCCCCTCACGCTGAGCCCCCTGCCCCCGTCCTGGATCTCCTAGCCCAGGCCCCTGGGCGATGAATTCAGGAACCGTCCCCACGCCGTGTAGCCAGATCGGACAGATCAGACAGCTCGGACAGCTCGGCCGAGCGCTTCGGCCTCGGCTGGCTCTGTGAGCAGGCTGTCTGGGCACTTGGCCCGGTGAGGCCCGTTCGCTGGTCTGGGGACCCAGGGCACGTAGGATGCCGCTAAGGGCAGAGCCCTGGAGTCCGCTCACCTCCCGAGGCGTAGGCCCAGGGGGTGCGCAGCCTGGCGGCCATGTCAGGCCCAGCCAATCTGAGTGTGGAACACGCCCAGGAAGTGTTTCTCAAGCCGGGCGGGGGCAGCGGGCTTACTGTCCCTCCCCAGGCAGCACCTTAGGGCTTCACTCTGGCTCACTTTGGGATTCCTGCCTGGCGTTCACGGAGGGCGGCCCCAATGCTTGCCCTGTGGACGGTCCTGGCAGGGCCAGACCGGTGTGGAAACCGAGACTCTCAGAGAGTCCTGGGCCCTGAGCTTGAGCCACATGGCTCCCGCCATGCTGGGGCTGGACCCATGGCCCCAGGCTTGCCCCCCACTCCGGGGTCTCACTGTCTCCGAGTGTGGCCAGACCTGAAGTCCCAGGAGGGGCTGCCCAGGATAAACTTGTCCCGACCTTCTTTTAAATGACTACAAACACCCAGAAGCTTGTCGCCAAGAATACAGAATGTGGCAGTAACACCAGACTCCCTGCAGACTGCCTCCCAGGTGCCTCCGTAGTCACGGACAGGCTGGGGTGCACCTTTGGCCTGAGGTCTCCATCAGTGTAAACAGGGCGGATAGTTGTGGTTCTCCATCCCTGTGGGCCTCCGCAGCTGCCTGCTGCCGGGCCAGGTGCTCTGCAGCCCCAGGTGCCCCGCTCCTGGGCATTGGAGCCGGTGCCAGGGCCAGGGACAGTAGGCTCCTTGGCCTGTGGCAGCCCCGTGCCTGCTCCGGGAAGTGGCCGGCGCCGTGGGCCCGGCGTCCTCCGCTGAGGAAATTGGCCCTTGCCTGGGGCTCTGACTGCTCACTGGCCGGTGTACAGCCTGCCTCGCAGGCTCTGGTCCCCACGAAGCCTGCCCTGAGCAACAGGGACACAAGCTTATCAGGCTAATGTCCCCCACGTATGTCTCCCCTTCCAAGACGTCCAGGGAACCCGTTTGAAATGGGAGCCTTTTGGGGGGCTGCTGCATGCACCTGTGACCTGCAGGCTGATTTCCCCCCAGAGTACCCTCCTCGTGGGGAGTGCTGCCCGCTGACTTCTGAGCTCAGGCGGCTGTGCTGTGGCCCCTGCCTTTAGGTTTCACTTCACCCGGAAAGAACGGGCCAATCGGAAAGCAGCGCCGCGGAGGCAGCGCCGGGCAGCCAGGCCTGGGGTGGCCGCAGCTGGGCCCCCAGGAGGCAGGTGGTGGAGAATCGGTCCCCCTGTGTCCTGCCCAGGGAGGTGGTTCTACCCACCTGAGGGCACATGGCCCCTCAAGGCCTCTGAGCCTCAGTTTCCCCTCTGGGAACTGAGTCTAGTGAGAGGACAAGATCAATGAGCAAACATTTTGGATTTTTTTCATGTTGTTCCCCCCCCCATTTTCTTAATTTAATCTCCAATTTCTCAACTTGGATGTGTGCTCACTGTAGGGATTGCAGCTTCCCGGTGTCCCCTCACACTCCCAGAGAGGGAGGCTGGGTCGCATGCTTAGCGGGGCTGGTCCTTGTGTATGTGCTCTGCACGCAGGCACCCTCTGTGTGCACAGCTCCCCGCACCCGCCGGGCAGGCAGAAGGGAGGGGCGGGGGAAGCCCTGGTGTCCAGTAAAAGCAGCTGCTCTCTGGGCGCGAGCAGCTGCGGCCTCTGCCGTGGAGAGGCAACTCACAGGGTCTGCGCCCTTGTCTGCTGACCACAGCCTGGGGGAAGTCAACAAGGCTGCTCCCTCAGTCATTGCAGAAGGAAGGATTCTAGAGACTTCTGACAGGTGTGGAAACTGAGGCTGGCCCTGTCTGCTGGCCCCTACCCCACCAGGCCAGATTCCTCTGTGGCTTGTTCAGCAGGCTCTTGATTGCCCTCGGGCTGGGTCCTGGACTGGACAACACGCAGGAGGGGGCATGCCTCCTATATGGGGTCCTTGTGGGCTTCCGTAGTCATGTGGCCTAGGCTGGCCCTGGCCGCATGGGGCCCAGGCCGGGCAGTGCAAGCGGAGGTGAGGAGGGCAAGTTCGGGGGCATCTGAGGCAGTGGCTGGTGAGGAGAGAGCAGCACCCCAGGACAAAGTCTGCAGGCAGGTAGCTTGGGAGGAGTGGTGCTGGGATGCGGGGAAGGGCTTCGGGTTCGAGGTGCCTTTGGGGGCCCCGGGCCTGAAACAGAGCATCTGGAGCTCCCGGGCAAGACTCCATCCAAACCAAAATGTAAGTCAGGCAGTCTGTGCTGAGAGAGGTGACTGGTGGGAGGGCTCCTCAGATCTCTCTGCCCCTATTAGGTCCCATTCCTGAGGCTCAAACAGCTGCTCTCTCGGGATTCCTGGAGTTAGTGCTGTCTGGGCCCTGTCAGGCACCTAAGCATAGGGAGGGTTGGGGTCCCCTGTCGGATATGGACCTGCAGGCTTGGGGGTCAGCTCTGCTGGGACACGTGAGGACACGTGCCTTTGGAAGGTTCCGGATGGGCCCAGTCTTGCTCTGAATGAGGCACACTGACACTGGTCCCTCGGTCCGCTGTCCAGTGGAGAGTTGTTGACTTCCATCCATGCTGAGTCCTAGGTTCTGGGAGGCAGGTGCCCAGAGGACCAGCCTGGGCCTGACCTCTGGAGGTGCCCCTCCACCGTAGAAGTGCGGGGTCTTCATGAGCTCCTAGCCTCACAACATCCTGCGGTAGATCTGGTATCACCCCTGTTCCACTGATGGGGAAACTGAGGCCCAAAGTGAAGGGACCTGTGCCAGGCTCATGGGGCATGGAGTCCAGGACACCTCACAACACCTCAGCGGCCTCACGTGGCCAGGCCTGGCTGCCGGTCAGTCCGAGTCCACAGCCATCCCCTCCTCCCGCTGAGCCTCGCCCAGCAGCCAGAGCCTTGGCCCCGCCCCGGGTCTCACCGGCCTCCCCCTTCCGCAGTCCTCCACCCGCCGGGCCGGCCTCTGCTGCACCAACTGCCACACGACCACCACCACCCTGTGGCGGCGCAACGCGGAGGGCGAGCCCGTGTGCAACGCCTGCGGGCTCTACACCAAGCTGCATGGGGTGAGTGGGCAGGGGTGGGAGGCTGAGGGCTGCTGAGCCTGAGCGGGGACAGGGAGCCCCCGTGGGATCCCTTGACCAGCCTTCCTGGCACTTAGGGACCAGGGGCTGGGGAGGGACGAGGTGGGGGTGGGGCTGGGGCTGGCGGTGTACACATGGAGCTCCACGTACTGCTACTTTCAGGCCCATTGTGCAGATGGGCTCACTGAGGCTTAGGTGGCTCTCTCACCGCCATTCAGCCAGGGGCAGGAGCTGGACACTTAGCTTGCCTCTGCACCCCAGGATGCCCCTGGCCCTGCTGGCTCCGGGAGGCTGGGTGGGCAACTTCTCCGCCCGCCTGGAGGGCAGCAGCAGCCTGGGCGGCAGTTCGCCCAGTGGGGCTGAGGACGCGTTAGCCCCTGGCTGTGCAGGGCTGAGATTAGGGCGGGGCCCAGGCCTGAGCAGGGAGAGGGACCCGTCGCCCACCCTGCATGTCTCTGCCAGGTGCCCCGGCCGCTGGCGATGAAGAAGGAAAGCATCCAGACTCGGAAGCGGAAGCCTAAGAATGTTGCCAAGACCAAGGACTCCTCAGGTGCCGGGCCAGGGCCTGCCAGGTGCCGGGTGGGAGCCTGGACCGCCAGCCACTAGTCGCTCCCAGCCCCTCTGATGGGGCCTGTGGTCCCTGCGGAGTTGCCTGGAGTAGCTCACCTTCCCACATTGGGACTTACATGTCTGATGCAAACATTGTCCCCACCCGTCCCGGGGTGGCTCCAGTTGGGGGAGGGGCAGGGAGCCCCCAGACGGCGGCGGGAGGGACGGGCTAGGTGGCAGCTTCTATTAACGTCCACCTTTCCTCCCAGGGTGCCCAGGGAACGCCACCGCCTCCCGGCCGTCCTCCATCCCCATCCCTGAGAGCTCAGCGGCCACTTTGACACCTAAGCCCAGCCTGGCATCCCCTACTTGCTCTGGGCCCTGTGTCGCCGCCCAGGTAAGGCATATGGGTGGGGTGGGCGCCCAGAGCTGGCCCCCGGCACCTCCTCAGGGAAGCCTGACTCCCTGGCCAGGCCAGGGCCCCTGCAGGCCTCTCCGGGAGCTCAGGGCTGGCCACACAGCTGGCCGTTGGTACGGAGGGTCGACCTGAGTTAGATGCGGGCTGAGAGCCCCGCGTGTGTCATCATGTCGACACTCACGAGAGGTCCCCCTCTCCATCCAGGAGGCTTCCTGACTCCGCCACCCCACCTGACAGCCTGGGTTCCTGAACTCATACCCCCTGTCCTCCCTGCAGGCCTCCAGCCAGGTGGACGACCCCCTGGCCCCCAGCCACTTGGAGTTCAAATTCGAGCCTGAGGACTTCCCCCTCCCCTCCATGGCCCTGGGCTCCCAGGCCGGCCTGGGAGGGGCCCTGCGCCAGGAGGCCTGGTGTGCACTGGCCTTGGCCTAGGTTCCCAGTCACCCACCTCGTGACCTGCGTTGCTCCAGCACAAGGGACAGCCTACCGGCCACCCGCCAGGCCACCCGCAGGAGAGACAGCAGCCAGCAGGATCTTGAGAGGCTGGGCAGGCGGCGGAGAAGCCTGGACAGATGGCAGTCAGGCCCCGGAGTGGGGAGAAGGCCTTGGGGACAGAGGCTCGTGCCCCCCCACAATAAGGGACCCCCAAATGCTGCACGAGGCTCCACACTACTCTGACCAGGAGTGTCTACGGCCAACCTGAATTCTGTTGTCAACACTCGCCACTGCCACATTCACAGGTGATAGCTGTTGGGAAAAACCCAGCCTTTTGTTGTGAAACCAGGATCACAGATGGAACGGCCGAGGCCAGGACGCGCCCCTCCTCCGAGCGGAGGACTGCCAGGGGCAGGTGTGCAGCCCGTGCACGTGCCACCCTTCCTCCCCCCCCACCCCGCCCGGGAAGCCCTGCCCCTCGCAGTCCAGTAAAGACTTTGTTCTGGGTGAATCTGTGTGTGAGCATCTCTGACGGGCAAAGTGCAAGACCTGAGCCCGTTCCCACCCACGGGCTGTTAGTGGGAGGAGCGCCATCCTGCTGGCCTGTTGTCCCCTGGCCATACCACTCCCCTTTCTCCTGCAAAGCCCTTCGCAGGCGGGGGGTGAAGTTGGTCCTGCCAGCTGGACACAGCTCTGCCCACGGCAGCTGATAGGGCACGCCCTGCCGAGGGCCCCGGCACTTGTACCCAGAAGCTACTTGAACCAACAAGGCCTCTGAGTTTTCCAGGGAAGCCAGAACTGGAATTTTTAAAAAATGTAAAGTCTTCCGATTGAAAGCTTCTTTCCCCAACTCCCAACTTGACTCAACAGCTTTTAAATAGGGAGCCGACTAAAAGTTGCAAGCCAGCCTCCTCGGCCACCCTGCAGCTACCCTGGCACCAGCTTCCAGAACGTCCGCTCACTTGCAGCTGCCCTTGGAGGTCAACCCACTTTCTTTTCTTTTTTTAAAGACAAGCGAGGCCATAAGAAAATCTTACCTAATACTAGAGAAATATGTAAATGGATCATACTTTCACTACGCCCACAGCTAATCAGATTGAGTATGCAAATTAATCCAACAAAGATGGCAGTTAATTAGCATACATACCTGGGTCCCGGGAACCTCCTCAGCACTCAGGTCACTCCCAACTGGCCATCGGACAGAGGCTTTAGGATTGGGAAAGGGCCAAGCCTGGAATCGGAGGGAAGGGGGGGAAAAATCAATGGAAACATATCCTCAGGTTAGGATAAAAAGAAAAAGAAAGAAATACCATATCCTATGAAAGACAGGTATTGAAAATGCTTAAAGATGTTGTCATTTTTTCACAGTGAAGGGACTGGAGTCCGTGTTGATGAAAACACCTTGGTGGCTGCAGTGACTGGCAGTGGCTGCAGCAGTGGGTGATGGGGCTGGCCTTCCCCTATTCAGCCCGGTCGCCTCCCGCAAAGGGGGGCCAGACTGCGGCTTAGGTCCGCTGTCAATGGACAAGCAGGCCTAAGCCATCAGTAGGACATCCCCTGAGGGCTCCCAATATGTGAGAGGGGGCAGGCTAGGCTGAGGGACCCCTTCCCAGTGCACGGATTTTGTTCACCAGGCCCCTGGTATATAAAATAAAGACCTTGATTTTTGCTTTCCTGTCTCTGTCACCTGTGGAATTTCCCAGCCTCACACCAACAAGTCCAACATTCAGACCATCCCTTTCAGAATACGTCCCAGGGGCCAGTCTGCTGGACATCCCTGGTCACCTTGAGTCTCACAAGGGCCCTGGGGGGGCGCCTGCAGAATGGATGATGCTCATAAACAATGCTTCGGGACTGCCGAGCATTCCTCTCACACACAGAGCTGTGCAGGGCCTGGGTCCCAGCGCAGCCCCCGCTGCAGCGCCCGTAGGGCAGCGGTCGCCAAGCGCTGGTCTGCAGACCCCTGGTGGTCTGTGAGGTCCGAAAGGTTGGCGACCATTGGCATAGGGAACTGCACGGCCAGTGCCAGAAGAAGCCCCTCGTGGCAGGTCAGTGTGGCAGCTCACAGGCAGCACTTCCCACAAGTAGGCTGATGGGAGGGATGGCGGCAAGCAGTGCCTTCGAGCTGTGCCCAGGTGCACCTGCCTGGAGGCCAGAGGTGAGATCGCTGCTAGAGAGAGCTGGCTGCCTTCTCGTCTCCATGTCCACAGGTGTCCGAGAGACTGTTCCCGGTGAGGAAACTGAGGCACCGAAAAGTTAAAGGGGCTCCCATTTCCTCATCCAGCCCCCCGCCCCCTCAAAGGGAAGCTCTGCCCTGTCCGGCCCATCCCTTGCCTTCCCCCTTCAACGGGTGGACACCTGATGGGAGGACCTGAGGCACCAGGGGCGCGAGGCAGTGGGCCAGCAGCAAGGCCCGCGCGCGGGCCCAGGTGTGGGGGCTGCAGAGCACCCTCATGCACAGTGCCGCCACCAGGAGCCCGGTGGCTTCCTCGGAACCTGCTTCCCGTCTGCAGCCGCGCACCGGGCATGGGCCCGGCCTGGAGTCCCCAGGATTGGGGGCAGCACTCACACTGGCCAACCAGAGGCTTCCTGGAGGGGGCAGTGGGGCGGGGTCTCCACAGACGCAGGGGTGGGTTGGGGGAGGGGAGGAAGAAGCCGTCTCTCCCACCTCTTTCTGTCATTTTTAGGATGTGCTCAGGGGGAGGGAGGCTGGGCCCACCTCTGGGTGTGGCGTTGCTGCTAAATTTAAGCCTTTCTCCCTGAGTGCCTCCGGGGGCAGAGCCTTAATATAGCTGCTGGGCACCCCCTTCCTGCAGCCCTTCTTCCGCTACAGCCCCCGAGGCTCTGCCCATGGGGCACAACAGCCGGAACTGGCTGGCGGGCTGCAGCCTGGCCACTCATCACGGTGACAGGATGGAAAGGCCGCCTCATGGGCACTGCCTGCCTGCACCCACCTCCCTCCAGCCTCTCTGCCAGGGTGCCCGAGGAGGGGCGCCTGGCCGGCCCATCCGCATCCTAGAGTCCACCGAGCCACCACTCCCCAGGCCCACCCTGGTGCCTGGGGCAGGGGAGACCCTGCGGTGAGCACAGGGCAGAGGAAGGGGCACACCAGGCCCTCATCAGAGTCTTAAGTCAGAACCATGTTGAGGTGCCCTTTTCCCAACCTCCAGGCCTGAGTGGCTGCACTCCAGCTGCAGGGCAGCCGCCAAACGTGCCCCAAGGACAGTCCTGCAGGCTCGGTCCTCGAGGCAGAAGCATCCTCTCCTTCACCCCATCCTCCCCTACCCCCGCCCCCCCCCCACACACACACACACACGCTCGTCCTTGACGATGGGTCGGGGTGATGCTCACCCTGCCTTCCGCCCGCCTTGCTGCGGGTCAGCAGTATGCTGGCTGCACGCAGGGTGCACATTTGCCCCTGGGCCCTCAGAGGAGCACCTGATGAGGGGCCCCCTCGGGCCAGCCGGGCCCAGGCCCCAGCGCCTCTGTGGGCCGGGACTAAGGCACAGGCGCTCACTCGTGGCAGAAGGGGCTGGAAGCCCCGGGCGCTCCTGGGCAGGCGGGAGTGACGAAGGAGCACAGTCCTGGGGACACGCTGGCACTGGGTGGGAGACCAATGCCTCAGGGCAGGAGTGGTGTCCTCCCGCTCCCTCACGGCTCTTGCCTTTGCTGCAAGCCCAGGGGCTGCAGTGTGGCCTGTGGCGCCCAAAAAGAGGCTGATGGGGCTCCCCTGGATCCCCGCCCCCACATGGACCCTTTCTGGCAGATGAGAGACCAGAGGGGTGGGGCTAGGGCCCCATAGTTGGGAGGCTGTGGTGCCTGTCTGTCACCCACGCCCAGCCCAACAGAGCCTGGCGGGCCCATCGGAGCCTGGGTGGGGGTGGCTAGCCCTCAACGGCCACGCGGAGGCCCGCGGGCAGCCCCCCTGCAATGCCCTGTGAGGCCCGCCAAGATGTTGACATGGACGGCTCCAGCCGACTTATTTATTATCTGATAAAGGGCTCTCGGCACCACTGGTGGACAGTGTCTGGCTGCACTGGGCCTGGGGGAGGGAGAGGGCGGTGGGGGACCGGAGCTAGACCAGGCCTCTGCATTGGACTCCGGGCAGGACGCACAGAGGAATCTGGGCTCTCCCTCCCACCACAGCCTTTCTTCTCACCGCCCGCCGCCAGCGGCCGAGGAGCGGCCCCTGGGGCCTCCAGCCTGGTGTAACACCAAGACCTGTGCCTCGAAGCGAGGCCCTGTTCTCACCGTCCCAGGAGACCCTTGGCTGGGCCTCCTCCACCCCTCCCACCCCCTTGGCCCAGAGCTCGGACTTTCCATGATGTAAATCTGGGCGCCTCTCCTCTGCTTCCAAATGCCCGGGCCCAGGTGCCGCCCAGCAAGTGCTTGGCCGGCTCCAGCCATGGTGGCCCCGTGGCCTCAGGTCCCCTCTCACAGCACCTGCGTCCACGCTTAGGTACTGGGGACACTGTCAGCCTCCATGCAGGTCGGGGCTCTGGGCGCTGCACGTGCTGCTCCCGCCGGTGACGCCTCCGCCTGTGCTAACTGACCGCGTGTTACTCCGGGCTGAGCCCCCACGCGCCTCTCCCACACGCCTGTCAGGCCGAGCCAGGCGGCTCCGGGCCCCCTCCTGGGGCCGCCCTTGCACATGGAAACAGCCTAGATGCCCTATAAGAGCAGGGGATGTGTCCCGCGAGCCTTTCAAGACCGCGCTGGAAGAGCATCGAACAATGCCAGCTCATTCCAAAGCGCTTCTCCCGGCACCCCCACGGTGCACAGCCACGCGGCGGCGAAGGCGGCCCCCGCGGTCCCACAGCCTCCTCCGAGGGCGGGCCTGTGTGGGACGGGCAGGTGGGGTCCAGTGCAGGCGACCTGGCCACAACCCGAATAGGCCCCTTCCCATGGAGGCTCAGCAGAGGCGGGCGACGCTCAGGTCCCTTCTGCTTGGCCGCTGAGGAGCCTGGGAGGTGGCAGCCCCTGCGTGGAGCAGTGGCACTTCCTGGCTGGTCGCTTCCCGACTGTGGCCACCTCTTCAGACAGGCCCTGCTTGTCCACCCGGTCAAGCGGACCCTCACCCGTCCCTCCTGCACCCCGGCCTTCCTGGCCTTGTCCGCCTGGGACGCGGTATAATGCTCCCATGCTCGCTCCCTCTCGCTGCAGCCGCGTCCCTGTGAGAGCCAGCACCGGCCAGCGGGCGGGGAATACACACATGAGCAAGGAGCCTGTTCCCGCTGCCCGGGTGCTGACCAGCCCTCCGAGGACCAGCCAGCCCCCAACCCTGTCCATTTGCCATAGGGTGGGGACAACGCGGGTGGAGTGAGGTCCCCCAGGAGGGTTTGTGGGGGGATTCATGGGAGAGGGAGGGAGAGGAGACCCGTCCGGGCTGTTGGCAGCAGCACCCTGCCCAGCTGCTCCTGCAGGAACGGAGCGTGCAGGCGGCCCTGAGGCTGTCCTGCCCCGGCCCGGACGGAGGTGGGCTCTCGCCTCCACGCAGTGCCGCCCTGTGCATGCGGTCAGGAGGGGCCCCCTTCAGTGGGCCCTGGGAGGGGATGTTCATTTCTTGCTCCCTCGTCCCAGACCACCCCTCTCCCCCTCTGCGCAGGCCGCAGGCCCCGGCCCCAGGCCCCTGAGGCCAGTTGGACAGGGAAGCTGGTGCCTGTCCTAGTTCAGGATGTGGCAGGGCTGGACGTTCCCACACCTGGACAACGGACTGTAGGGACTGGGGAAGGACAGAGGCCACTGGAGGGGCTTCAGAGCAGGGCACACTCCGGGTGGCCACAGGCGGGCAGCAGGCAGCCGGACCGGCCTGGCCCCGAAGCCCATGGACACTGGCCAGGCTGAGCCTGCTGGATTCTGGTTCCCAGAAGTTTGGAACTGATTCAGGATGGAGGGACAGAAGGCCCTAGCACGGTCTGAGGGCTTCATGTCTGACCTCTGAACTCATTATTCCCGAGTGGGTCTCTTGTGTGTAAAATGGGCCAAGTTGCTCAATATAAACATTTTGGAGATTGCACAATGGCCACGCCCAGTTCTGGCTTGTCTCTGTCTCTAACATGCAAAGACCCAGAACCCTTGCTCTCGACCCCCCGAGGCTCTGGTGGCCAGGAATGGGCAGGTCAAGGTGGACCCACAGTAGGCCATGTGCCTGGACAGGGAGGGAGGGATGAGGTCGAGAGGGGCAGGCTGGGAATGGAGAGACCCAGATGGATGGAAGCAGATACAGAGAGACACAGAGAGACACTGAGATATACAGACACTGAGAGACACAGACTCAGAGAGACCCAGAGAGACACTAAGATATACAGAGTCACTGAGAGACACAGACTCAGAGAGACCCAGAGAGACACTGAGATATACAGAGTCACTGAGAGACACAGACTCAGAGAGACCCAGAGAGACACTGAGATATACAGAGTCACTGAGAGACACAGACTCAGAGAGACCCAGAGAGACACTGAGATATACAGAGTCACTGAGAGACACAGACTCAGAGAGACCCAGAGAGACACTGAGATATACAGAGTCACTGAGAGACACAGACTCAGAGACACAGAGAGACAAACCCCTGACTTTGGACTTGGAATCCCTGAGCCCCACACCTTCTGTCTGATGGCCACAGCCCCCCTTTCCTGGTGGCCTGTCCTAGGGCTTGTGTCCCTTCCCACTCCGTGATGCTGCTGGACAGGCCCCCAGGTGGGGGAATGCTGGGGTCAGCGGGGGCCGAGGAGCACTTGGCGGCCACGAGGCGGTGGGGCCGGGCTCCCCACGGAGGAAGAGCGGGTGCCGGGCGGCAGGCAGAGTGGGCACAGCAGACTGCCCAGATGGCGGGAGCCAGGTGAGTTTTCTGAAGATTCTGAAGGAAACATCAGAAACCCTCATGCCTAATTGAGTAGGACCGCTGGCCCCGAGCCAGGACCTCCCTCTCCTTTGCACTGGAGCCTCCTAACAGTTTCAAAATGGGGAGGGGCCCTGGGAGGAGCCCCCCAGCATCCCCACTGAGAGCTCAGAGTCACTGGCCAGGGACACTGGCCAGCTTGAGGCCACCAACATGGTCTGCCCCTGGGACTGAGCACAGCCTTGACCTGCCTAACGGTGGGGCTGGAGACTGGTGCCCTGAGGAGAACAGGCACTGGTTTCCATCTTGAACTTGGAACCCTGGTGCGTCTGCCACCCTCAGGGTCAAGGACTGGGGAAGAGAGACAGATGGGTCTGGGCACAGTGGGTGGAGTGGTTTCCTCAGCTGAGCTAGGGACCTGATGAATGGCTTTGGAGTCTTCACTCAGGGACCACCTGCATCGGTTCCACAAGGCCCAGTGGGGGGCAGTGGGCCCCACCGTGAGCCCCTCTGAGTCTCAGTGCGGAAGCCAGAGCCTGAAATTGCCACGGGCACCTGGAAGAGTCAATGGCGTGTCCTAAAGCTTCTACACCAAACACAGAAAACACTTAAAACAGAGCCTCCTTCCATCACCAGCACCCAGAGCCGGCATCCCCGCCCACCCGGAGCTGACAGACGGCAGCTCGTCTGCCAGGATTTTCTAGTGAAAGATTTGGAACGCCACAGCCCAGCCCCGTTAACCTCCGAACTGAAATACTAGGCCCATTCGCTTCCTGCAGCACATCACTGGACAGTACCCCCCGCCCCCTCCGCCCCCCGCGCCCACCCCAAACCCCGTCAAGTTCTGAGCGTTTCCTGCACCAGCAAGAGCTCACAGCCACTCGCACATAAATCTCCCTTGTTTATTTTATGAATGAGAGGGGACATTAAATACTCAAATAGAGTCCATCCAGCACACTTCCAGCCCCAGGGTCACTTCGAGCAGGCCAGGCCTCTGTGGCATGTGGAAGTCATAGCCAGCGGGGTGCAGCTGCAGAGGGTCTCAGGGCAGCAGTGTCCCCAACCCACTCCTCAGGCCACACAGGGCTTCAGCTCGTGGGGAGAGAACACGGGCATCAGGACAGGCCAACTCCATGGTATTAACAGGCACTTTTTTTTTTAATTGATTTCAGAGAGAGAGAGAGAGTGATAGAAACATCAATGATGAGAGAGAATCATTGATTGGCTGTCTCCTGCATGCCCCATACTGGGGATGGAGCCGGCAACGCTGGCATGTACCCTGACCGGGAATCGACCTGTGACCTGATTCATGGGTCCATGCTCAATCACTGAGCCACACTGGTCAGACAGCAGGCATTTTTAGAGCTCGGTGGCCTGATTGGGTCCAGGCCTGAGTCCCAGCTGTCTCTGACAGTGGCGAGCAGAGGGTAAGCACAAGGCCATGCCTGCCCGATTCCCGTTGGCAGGGAGCTGAGTGCCGGGTCTGTGGGCGCTGAAGCCATCCACCTGGCTGGAGGCAGCTCCGGCCACCTGTCCTCTACCCTGTTTGTCCTCGGAGAGCTCCCCAAGGACCACAGAGAACACAGGCCAAACGCCCAGCCTCGTCTCTGCAGCTCACCACCAGCAGCCGCCCCGATCCGCAGGCAGAACAGCTCGCTCCAGCCTGGCTCTGGGACAGAGAAGGTCCCCTTCTTGGCCCCCTCTGGAACCCCAGAGGGAGGTGCAGCCAGGACTAGAGGCTGCGTACAGATCCTTGAGACCCGCTGGCCCACCCCATCGTTCCTCCACGCCCCTCCACGGCTCCCACCCCACGCACCCTGCTCCGCTGGGAACTCAGCTACCGCCCTGCCCTGCCCAGCCTTTACACAGGTGCCTGTTTCCCTAGTGAGATGGGGCTCCCAGCATCTCTCCCACTCCTGCACCCCCTCCCCGCCAGCTCCCAGCTGAGAATTCAATAAACCTAATCCTGTCAGAATCAGTGAAGGACTCTATGGATCTAAGTGCTACCTCCCGGGGCCCAGCTTGCTCCGGTCCTGCAGAGAGAAGCGGGCCCCAGCCTCCTGGCTCCCAGCCTCCCGGCTCCCAGCTCCCTGGAGGCCCAGACCAAGTCCGTTCCCTCCTCAGAGAGAAGTCCAGAAAACCCCAGACAATGGGCGCTAAAAATACCCTGGAGCAGGCAGGATTTCCCAGGAGCATCTGTGAGTGAGCAGGAAGTTATAAATACTGAATAATGTTAATTCAGAGCCATCAGTCATAGGGACAGCCATGTCCTTTGTGGGGACAAGGGATGTTTTTCCAGATCGGTAATTTATAGCTCTTTACAGTTAAATCCAGCTACAGGCAAAAGGGAAAATGAACAAAGCAGGGCCTCCCCAGAGCCCTGGTGAGCAGCCCGGGAGGGGCAGGGTCCCACCTCCACCCTCCATCCTGACCCTCGCAGCCCAAGTTGGGCTGCGGGACCTACGTGTCCCCGGGGACTTCAGGGCCGTCCTTGATGTCTTCAGACAACCTGGTCGGTCCTGGATCTGCTTCTCAAGTGGGGTTCCAATTCCTGCACATGATGCCCCTCAGCCACAGGTGGCTCCCCCCTCCCT
The DNA here is from genome assembly GCA_036971965.1 of Nyctalus aviator. Classification (NCBI taxonomy): domain Eukaryota; kingdom Metazoa; phylum Chordata; class Mammalia; order Chiroptera; family Vespertilionidae; genus Nyctalus; species Nyctalus aviator. Next base: position 88,252,380 of record CM072925.1, read on the forward strand.
GACCCACCCTGCCAGCTGCCCCCTGCCTCCTCATAGGGCTCCGGGTCCCTCCAGGAGTGGCGGCTCATAGGCTGGTCCCTCCATCCCACTGACAGCTCACTCCCACCTAGTGCTGTCCACACTGCCCACACTGTCCACAGCCCTTGAGACCCAGGCCCCAGCCCTTGCAGGCTGAGCCTCAGGCTGGGACAGTTAAGAGCAGCTGGGTGGTCAGGAAGGGGTGGCCCACGTGCCAGCACCCTGGATGGGCAGCCAGGGGTTAATGGCTTTGAGGACATCTGCTCCATGCGGGGTGCATGGGGATCCCAGTGCAAAGGTCTCAGAAAAAAAGAAAAGCAGCCATAAACCAAAGGGCAGCGTCTCCGGAAAGGCGGGCGCGGGACAGGCGGCACCAGTGGCAGGAGACGCTGGTGGTGGACGCTCCCATGGCCCGGGCACGGCGGCTGGAGGAGCTTCGTGTGTGCCAGCTGAGCCACCCTTTCCCAGCAACCAGGTCAGTCCTGGGCCTGCTTCCCAAGTGGGGTTCCCTTCCTGCACATGACGCCCCCCCAGCCACAGGTGATCCCAAAGGCCCCTCCCACCTTCAGCTGGCAGCGAGTGCCTCTCCCAGAACAGACAGGGCCAGCTGGAGCCAGGACTGCCGCCCAGGTGCCCGAGGCTGGCAGGCGCCCTAGGAGCAGGGCTGTCTCTGGGCTCCAGCTGGGGCTCCCCTCTTAGTCTCCGCCCCATCCTCATTCAGAGACTGGTCTCCCGTGCAGCCGCTACTCAGCTCTGCCTCCGGAGAGCCAGCCCGAAAGGCCCAGGGAGTCGGAATGGAGCCTGTGGAACAAGGGACACAAAAACCAGTGACTCAGTCAGTTGGAGCACCATCCCATATACCAAGGAGGCTGTGAGTTCAATTCCCTGTTCCCAGTCAGGACACATGCCTAGGTGTGGGTTCAGTCCCTGGTCAGGGTGCATACAGAGGCAACTAATGGTTCTCTCTCTCTTTTTTCCTCCCTCCTCCCTTCTTTCCTCTCCAATCAATGAACATATCGTCAGGTGAGGATTTAAAAACATATACACGCCCTAACTGGTTTGGCTCAGTGGTTAGAGCATCAGCCTGTGGACTGAAAGGTAACCAGGTTCGATTCCAGTCAAGGGCATGTACCTTGGTGGTGGGCACATCCCCAGTAGGGGGTGTGCAGGATGCAGCTGATTGATGTTTCTCCCACATCTATGTTTCTAACTCTCTATCCCTCTCCCTTTCTCTCTGTAAAAAAAACCAAAAACAAACAAACAAACAAAACAATAAAATATATATTTTAAAAAAATAAAAAATAAATTTAAAAATATACACTAATAGAAGAGAAAGATGCAAATTGACCGTACCATCACAACGCCCACCAACCAATCAGTAGTGAGTATACAAATTAACTCAACAAAGATGATGAATTAATTTGCATCTACAGGCACTGAGCAGCTGGGGATGGGATGCTTGTGTTGTTGCCATGGCAATGATGCAGGTGTTCCACACCGCCCCAGCTGCTCAGGGCCTCTGGGTAGCATGGGAATGCAGAAAGGTGGCTGTGGCCAGAGCGAAGGTGGTGCTGGCAGCCAGGGGAAGGAAGGCCCATTCTTGAACAAATCTTCATGCATTGGGCCTCTAGTAAATAAATAAAAATGATCAGAACTGGCCATCCCTAGCACAGACTGCTCCTGATCTGCCAGAGCCCCATTCTTTTTTCTTTTTTCTTTTATTCTTTCTTCCTTTTTTTTTTTTTTTGTAGTTGTTGTTGTTGTTAATCCTCACTGGAGATTTTCCCCATTGATCTCTAAAAAGAGTAAACGTAAGGGAGAGGGCAGGAGAGAAAGAGAGAGAGACATTGATGTGAGAGAGACAAACCCATTCATTGGGATCAAACCTGACCCTTAGATGCTCTGACCCCATTCTTTACCACATTCAAGCCTGAGTCAGATTCGGGGCTCCGCTGGACTCTGACTCCTCCCCCACAACTCCTGCTGCAGTCCCAATCCCTAGGACCTCAGAATGTGACCTTATTTGGCAATGGGGGGTACAGATGCCATTAGTGAGTATGAGGTCACACTGGAGCAGGTGGCCCTTGTCAAACTCGACTGGTGTCCTTATGAGAAGGGGACACGGGGACAGACAGCCACACAGGGAGCAGGGCGATGCGTCCACAGGCCAAGGGCTAGGAGCGGCTGAAGCAGATTCCCAGGAGGAGCCGGCCCTGTGGACGCTTGGATTGACCCTCTGGCCTCCTGCATGGGGAGGAGGAGTCTGTTCTTGAAGCCCCCAGGCTGTGTGGGGCTTTGTTGCTTTGGCCAGTGGCCAGGACACCTCACACCTGCCTGCCCACCACCCTCTGCTAGGCCTCTGGGATATCCGCCCCAGAGCGGGGCCTTGCCCTGCTTCTAGCAACAGGAACCATAGCCTGTGGGACCATTCGGGCCTGGATCAGTTTTTAAAAAAATCATCAATGACCAAGGATATGTTTTTATTGATTCTAGAGAGAGAGGAAGAGAGAGAGTGAGAGAAACATTGATTGGCTGCCTCCTGCATGCATCCCAACAGGCAGGGGGTCGAAACCACAACCTAGGTATGTGTTCTGACTGGGAAGTGAACCTGCAACCTTTTGGTGGAGGGGAGGACATGCCAACCAACTGGCCACCCAGCCAGGTCTGACGGCGCCTTGGCTGGTTCCAATCCCAACCCCAGCCAGCTGGGCCCTGTGGCTGGTTTTTGGCCCAAAGAGGAGGTTGAACCGGTATTTAGAGATGAGGTTCCACAGACAGAGTCCCAGGCTGTAGGCACAGCCCTCTCAGTGGCAGCTGGACTGTGTGTTCCATGCAGCCACCCAGCGGACACTCCAGCCTGGCTGGCCACCCAGGCAGGGTGAGGTCGTGCCAGTCTCTGCTGCCAGGCAGAGGTGTCGGCTGATGCCCCCGGGGGCGGGGAGGGCGCCTGGTGAGGAGCCAGCAGCCTGGAGAGGGCCAACTCACATTTTCCGATGAGACCACACTGGGCTGCTGGGGCCCGACTGGTAAGGGCAGGGGCCTCTTAATCCCCTGCTGGTCTGCCTGGACCATGAGGGGAGGGAAGGGAGGAGGAGGAGGAGGAGGGAGGAGGAGGAGGAGGAGGTGCCAGGGGAGGCTCCACCAGAGCCACAGGAATGTGTGCCCACTCCCATCTTCCCCTGGCCGGCTCTAGGCTCCAGAAAGGGGGCCATGGCTCCTGACCCTGTAGTCACCGCCCACACTGGGCTCAGCAGAAGGGCACACAGCATGGTGGGAGATGCTTGAGGAGTGAGGAAGGTATGAGGAGATGAAGAAATGGAGGTAGCCGAAGCCGGTTTGGCTCAGTGGTAGAGCATTGGTCTGCAGACTGAAAGGTCCTGGGTTCGATTCCGGTCAAGGGCATGTACCTTGGTTGCGGGCACATCCCTGGTAGGGGGTGTGCAAGAGGCAGCTGGTCGATGTTTCTCTCTCATCAATGTTTCTAGCTCTCTATCTCTCTCCCTTCCTCTCTGTAAGAAATCAATAAAATATATTAAAAAAAAAAAAAAAAAAAAAAAAAAAAAGAAATGGAGGTACTCAGTGTGGGGCCTCCTGGGAAGCACCTACTCTGGCCCCACATTTTGTCAACAAGACTGGCAGCCCAGGCCCATCCTATGCCTTGCTCACGGGCCCCCCGACAACCAGGGCAAGGCCTGGAAGGACGCCCACACCTGCACGAGCCAGGCCATCAGGAGGGCCAGGTGCAGGCTGGTTAGGAGCAGGGACCCCACACAGGTCCAACCCCAGCTCTGCACAGCCAGCTGGGGCCATGGGCAAGTCCTCAGCCTCTGTGGACCCTGGGTTCTCACAGCCCTGCCTGCTCTGCAGAGATTTACTCCTGAGGCTGTCCGTGGGGAGCCAGCCAGGCAGGGGCAACGGCAGGGGCCAAGTCACATGGGGAGTCCCGAGTCGTTCACTTTGTGCCGAAACCGACTGCAGATGAGGCCTTCCTCTGACCTCCGACCTCTGACCTCCGACCTCCATGTGTTGGGTTGACGTTCCTGCTGGGTCTGCAGAGACCCGGGGAGGAGGTGGAGCCCCCCGGAGCAGTGTGTGAGGGGGGAGGCAGGAAATGTGGAAAGCGCGGCTGGGCCAGTGCACAGATCCTGAGGGGGGCCTGGCCGGGAGCAAGGGGCCAGGCCGGCCTCGGGCAGACGTCAGGAGGGCCTCGGAGGGTGAGGATTCTGAGCGAGCTCTCCGTTAGCAGGAGCCTCTGCGGGGTTCTGGGAACAGAGCACGGGGAGACACTGGAGGTGCCCAGCCTGCATCTCTCCGCTGACCACCGAGCACCAGCAGCCAGGCGGGCAGCCACAGGCCTCCTTCTCTTCCCTCCTCATTCACGTAATTCAGCCCAGCCCAGGGCTGGAGGGAATGGAGGGGAGAGGCGCCTGCCCTTTTCCCCAGGCTCGCATGGATACGGGCAGTGCTCCCCTGTCCCGGCGCCCATCAGCGTGGGCCCCGGCGTTCCCGCTCCTGCCTCTGCAATCACAGTTCCCTTCAGACCGCTGGGCTCCGAGCCCCAGGGGCTTTGCTGCCTTTGTGGGGCTCCCCAGGAACCCCTGACGCCCCCGCCCGCTCCCGCCCCCGTGCGCAGCCAGTGACAGACAGGTGGCACTTAGGAAACCAGAGCGGGCAGCCCGGGCCCTGAGCTGGTGGCCGCCTGGGATAGGCTCTTGGTGTCCTGACACCCAGGGCTGCCCACAGACATGGACACGGGACACATCTTCTGAGGCATGTGCAGTGTGGCCCCTCGGGCTCTGAGGTCATCCACGGGCCAGGCACCTCGCAGCTCAGACACCGCAGACCGGCCCCAGACCTGGCGGGACAAGCCAGAGGTCAGCACCGTGAGCCCCGCAAGCATCTCCAGGCCTGTCCGCCGAGCCCTGGGAGCCGCGTGGGGAGTGCCCAGCACCTCCGGACCCCCAGGCCCTTGCAGCCACCCCAGCCTACCCCCGCCGCCACCTCGGCCAACACGCAGGCCCGCCTTCCAGGACCAGGAGGGTCCTTCCCGGGGAGAGGCCCCTTGCTCTGCCTTTGATCCTCCCTAAAGCTCTGCGGGCTCTGCTCCCGGTCGGCCATGACATTGACAATTGTTTATTAGTTCTGAAATAGCTGAAATTCACGTCAAACATTCTCATGTTAGAAAAATGTTTATGAAGTGCTATCGCCGTTTATGTAACCGTGTTTGGGAGAGCAACAGAGGCTGGAGGACCACACAGCCTCGGCCTGGGCTCCAGGCAGTGCCGCTCGGGGCTGGAGGGTCCAGAGCCCAGACCCCATCCCCAGTGCCCTGCTCCCGAGGTCAGGGAAAGGCCCCCCGGCCACCTAGCAACTGGGTTAGGGAGGGAGGCAGCCCCCCACCTGTGCCTCTGGCCCCTCCCGTGGGGGCATTACTGAAGCTTCAGACAGCTCTCCCCGAGGGGGCCAGCCCCAGCTTTGAGTGGGGACAAGGTCCTGCTCCCTGGATTTTAAAGTGCTCGCTTACCCCCTGGAAGCCTCTCTGTGGAGGTGCTACTTGGCCTCCATGTGCTCTGGCGGGCGCTGTGGCCACACGGGTAGGCCCTCGGAAGCGTGAGCTCAGACCTGGAGGGCACAGGGTCCAGCTGGTGGTGCCAGAATGGCCCCTTGGTTCACTCCAGCTCCCCCTAATGCCAGGCTGACCAGGCAGGGCCTCAGGGACAAGACAGCGTGGTTTCTGCCCTCCCGGGTTGTCCTGTCCAGCAGGTCAGGAAGGTGGGAAGAGCCGCATTATTCGTGGCACTGATATAGCGGGGGCACAGGGCCAAGACAAAGAGGGTATGCTGGTGCACCATCCATCTGGGGGCTGCTGCTTGGAGAGAAGGAAGGACTGCCAGGAAGGCGCTGGGGTGGTGATCCCCAGCCAGAGCGGCTCCACGCACACGGAGTTCCAGGAGAGACATCGTCGCTGCTACGGCAGAACTGGGAGCTCATCAAAACCCGTCAAACTGACCACCTCAGAAAAGGTGTGCTGAGCCAAATGCCTGCCACTAGGTAGATATTCAATGAGTTATTTAATAAGAGCTCCAACAGCTGGGGAGGAAAAGGGGCTCCAATCGAAGCAAAATACCCCAAATAATTGAAAACCGGAACTCAGACCTGCGTACCCAGTGTCACAGCTGCACCACACACAGCAGCCACAGGGATAAAAACAGGTCTCCGCCCTCCATGGCACAGGAGTCCGCCATTAGGAGGGAAGCACTGATCCAGGCTGCAGCAGCATGAGCCTCAGAAATGCCGAATGAGCCTGGCCAGTGTGGCTCAGGGGTTGAGCTTCGACCCATGACTCATGAAGTCATGGTTCGATTCCCAGTCAGGGCACATGCCCAGTGGAGGCATGCAGGAGGCAACCGATCAACGATTCTCATCATTGATATTTCTATTTCTCTCCCTCTCTCTTCCTCTCTGTGAAATCAATAAAGATGTATTTTAAAAAGAAAGAAATCCTGAATGAGAGAAACCACACAACCACATGCTGCAGGTCTGTTTAGGAAACTTCCAGAACAGGCAAATGCATCCAGACGGAAGCTGATGGGGCAGCCAGGAGCTGGGGGTGGGGGTGCTTCATGCCTATCACTCCTTTTGGGTGATGGAATGTTGGGCCTGGCCAGTGTGGCTCAGTTGATTGGGCATCATCCCATGCACCAGTTCCATTCCCAGTCAGGGTTGCAGGCTCAATCCTCAGCAGGGGTGTGCAGGAGGCAACGGATCTCTTTCTTTCTCTCTCTCTCTCTCTCTCACACACACACACACACACACACACACACATCAATGATTCTATGTCTCTCCCCTCTTCTCTCTCAAAATCAATAAAATCATATTTTAAAATAAATTAAAAAAGAAAATTTTTTTTAAAAAAATAAAATGTTCTAGAACTAGACAGATATGATTACACACCATTGCAAATGTGACAAATGCTACTGGGTCGTTCACTTAAAAATGGTTAATTTTAGATTGTAGGACTTTCACTTTAAAACACAAAACACCCGAGCAAAGCTTTGGAAGATCTAACCCTGAGTGTGCGGGGGCCCACCCAGGGCGGCCTTGCCCCGGGCCAGGGATCTGGGGACAGAAGGCCACGCCCTCCGCCTAGCACAGACCCCCGTGGGGAGCACAGCCGCCAGGGCCCGGCACAGCCAGCGCTCTGAGCACCAGGCGGGCAGCGCCCGAGAGCAGGCCCCATCTGAGGACTGGGGACCCAGGGAGAGCCACCCAGACCCCCCGGCCATCCACAGCGTTTCCTGGGGCCCCTAACTTTGTTCCTTTGTAGCTGGGCCATGAAACAAAGACGTAAGTTCTGCCCCGCAGTGCGTTGCCATCTGATCATGAGCACTCGCAGCCAGGAGGACTTCCTTCTGGACAGAGCTGGGCGGCAGGTCATCGCGCCTGGCCTGCACCAGGCTTGCTGGAGGCCAGTCGCCGCCTGTGTGGCCCCGGCCCAGGATGCACTGAGACCCAACCCCCAGCCTGAGCTGCCTGAACACAAAACTCCTGCAACTGGGCTTCCCAGCCTCCATGAGGAGAGGGCTGCCAGCTGGCCCTCGGGGTCACAGAGGGTCACAGTGTCCGCCATGTCCATCCAAGGGGCAGCCACCTCCTGCCTTGCCGCTCCAGGACGCTGAGACCAGCGGGGACAGATATTCTGATCTCCCTTCCCATGTCCTCATTATGTAGCCTTCTTTTTTTTTTTTCTTTTTTTTTGGCCATAAAATTCTGACTCTTAGTGTTTTCAACTCTTGTTTCTCATAAAACAACAATATTAGTATTTCTGTAGAGACACGTGGGCCATTACTGTATCTTTATGATGTGCGGGGGATCCATGGTGCATGCAGCGTGGCTCTCTGACATCACACTCCCGGCCAGGAAGCATCGGCTGCATCTGGGTTTGACACTGCCTCCCGTGCGTGCAGGAAGACACGGTTTTATTAACTGTGAGGTGCCGGCAGACAGTCCCGCTTGGGCTGGGTCACTCCCGTCACGGACACCTCCTTGTCCCGTCACAACCACGGACCGACATCCCGACCCCGGCAGCGACTAAACCCCGTTACTGCGCATGTAAGTGCAGCCGCTGAGGAAGCCGGGGGCTATTCTGTGCAGACACACAGGTCCAAGTGCAGCCGCCGTCTGTCGGGCTGTTTCTCTCTGGGGACAGGAAGCAGAAAGACGTGTTTTCACCTTCCCGCAGTCGTGAGGAGGCCCGGAGCCACAGGCCAGGCTCTGGCGGGGGTCTGGGCGAGTATCGCTGCTCAGTGGCCAAGACGCCTTCCAGGACAGCCCTGCGCACCGAGGCCGCACTGCCCAGCACCAGGCTGAGGCCCTGGGTCCTCCCCAGCTGCTGACCCAAAAAATGCCAAAATAAAAAATTGTACCAGTGGTCACGTGGGGGTACTCAGTAGGCCAGACACTGCCGGCATCCATGGGTAGTTATCGCATTTAATTCCCATACCTGCCAGGGACAGCATCCCAGCGGCCCCCATTGTCCCCAAAAGAAAGCTGAGCTGGGAAATGCCCAGGGCACCCGCTGGCTTTCCCCAGAGCCCCCACCTTACTGCCCTCCCTGATGGCTCAGTTCCCCGCAACTGCCCTCCCCTGTAGTCCTAGTGTCCCCCAACTGTCCTAATCTGCAGGCCTGCCCCCCCCCAACTGCCCTAACTTGAAGCCTGGTCCCCCACAACTTCCCTCCACTGCAGGCCTGGGTCCCCTCAACTGCCCTCCCTTGCTGGCCTAGTCTCTTCGAACTGCCCTCCTCTGTTGGCCCAGTCACCCCTAACTAGCAGGCTTCTCAGGAGGGTCTGAGAGAGTCAACGCAATCCCCCTCAGAACCCAGCCTGCTGTCTTGTGGACATGGACCAACTGATTCTAAAGTTTACATGGAGGCGGAAGACCCAGAGCAGCCAAAGAAACCGTGAAGGAGCCCTCGCTGGCTTGGTTCAGTGGATAGAACATCAGCCTGAGGACTGAAGGATCCCAGGTTCAATTCCAGTCAAGGGCACATGCCCGGATTTTGGGCTCAATCCCCAGGAGGCATCCAATCAATGATTCCCTCATCATTGATGTTTTTATCTCTCTCTCTCCCTCTCCCTTCCTCTATGAAGTCAATAAAAATATATCTTTAAATAAAATAAGATAAATAAATAAGCAATGAAGGTGAAGAACAGAGTTGGAGGACTGACGCCACCGACTGCAAGACTGACTGTAAAGCTACAGCGATCAGGACAGCGTGGTCACTGTGAAAGAACAGACACAGCCCAACAGAGCAGGACAGAGCCCAGAAACAGACCCACAGACAGGGCCAGCTGATCTCACCAAAGGAGCAGACAGCTCAAGGAGAAAGCACAGTTTCCTCAGCAAATGGTGTTGGAACCGCCGGGCATCCACAAGCCAAACAATGAGTCTGCACGCAGCGTTAACCCGAATGGACCACAGGCCTAAACGTAAAACGCACGTGTGACCCTCCGAGAGCGCAACGCAGGAGAACCGAGAGGACCTTGGGCTAGGAGGTGACTTCTACGACAAAGGCACGGCCATGAGGGAGAAAGGTGATGAGCTGAACTCAATTAAAACTAAACACTTCTGCCGAAACCGGTTTGGCTCAGTGGTAGAGCATCGGTCTGCGGACTGAAAGGTCCCAGGTTCGATTCCGGTCAAGGGCATGTACATTGGTTGCGGGCACATGCCCAGTAGGGGGTGTGCAAGAGGCAGCTGGTCGATATTTCTCTCTCATCGACGTTTCTAGCTCTCTATCTCTCTCCCTTCCTCTCTGTAAAAATCAATAAAATATATTTAAAAAGAAAAAAAAGAAAATTAAACACTTCTGCTCTACAAAAACAATACCAAGAGAATGAGAAGACAAGCCACGAGAGGAGAGATATTTGCAAAAGACACACCTGAAACAGGACTGTTTCCCAAAAGATACAAAGAATTCTAAACCCAGAAAGAAAACAACAACCCAATGGAAAATGGGCCAAGACCTTCCCAGACCCCTCACCAAGTAGCTACACAGATGACCGGCAAGCAAATGGTGAGATGCTCCGTGTCCTAGCCCGCAGGGAAGGGAAGTTAAACAAGGAGAGTCCACTGCACACCCATCAGAGCGCCAAACCCAGAGCATGACACCGCCGAGTGCTGGCGAGGACGGGAGCGGCGGGGACCCCTTCACTGCCGGTGGGAACGCAGCCGGTGCAGCCGCTCTGGAAGGCAGCTCGGTGGTCTCACACTGCACAGCCTCGTGGGACCCAGCAGTCACGCTCCCTGGTGTTTGCCCAAAGGAGCTGAAAGCCGATGTCCACACAAAACCTGCGCACAGGCGTTTACAGCAGCTTTGTTCTTAACTGACAGAACGGGAAGCAGCTCTGATGTCCCTCGCCAGGGGGATGGATGAATCTCCCCGGTCCAGCCAGCCAGGGGGATGGCACTCAGCACCGAAAAGATTCCACTCTGGGATTGCACAACCCTGAGTGTGAGCTCTTTGCTCCCTCCATCCTAGTCTTATCTTTATTTAAAACTTTGATATTTTGTTCATTTCAGGTTTTTCTATTGATTTTGATCTTTTTTATGCTCACCTGAGGATATCCTATCTAATAAAAGAGTAATATGCAAATTGACCATCACTCTAAGACACAAGATGGCCGCCCCCATGTGGTCAAAGATGGCTGTCCCCATGTGGACACAAGATGTCCACCATAAGATGGCCTGCAGGAGAGGGCAATTGTGGGCAGTTAGGGGTGACCTGGCCAGCAAAAGAGGGCAGTTGGGAGGACCCAGGCCTGCAGGAGAGGGCAGTTGGGGGACACCAGGACTGCAGGGGAGGGCAGTTGGGGGGGGGTGCTGACCTGCAGGGGAGGGCAGTTGGGGGGACAAGACCTAAAGTAGAGGCAGTTGAGGGGGAAAGGCCTGGATAGTTATGGGGGAACCAGGCCTGAAGGGGAGGGCAGTTGGAGGGGTCCAGGCCTGCAGAGGAGGGCAGTTGGAGGGGTCCAGGCCTGCAGAGGAGGGCAGATGGGGGTAATCAGGCCAGCAGGGAGGGCAGTTAGGAGGGGTGACCAGGCCAGAAGAGGAGGGCAGTTGGGAAAGACCAGGCCAGCAAAAGAGGGCAGTTGTGGGGGGGGACCCCCAGGCCTGCAGGGAAGGGCAGTTGGGGAGGACCTAGACCTGCAGGGGAGAGCATTGTGGCGGGGGGGCAGGCCTGCAGGGGAGAGCATTTTGGGGGAACCAGGCCTGCAGAGGAGGGCAGTTGGGGGTAATCAGGCCAGCAGGGAGGGCAGTTAGGGGTGACGGGGCCAACAGAGGAAGGCAGTTTGAGGAGACTAGGCCAGCAAGGGAGGGCAGTTGGGGGGGGGGGCAGGCCTGCAGGTTAGGACAGTTGGGGGACATCAGGACTACAGGGGAGGTCAGTTGTGGGGAACCAGGCCTGCAGGGAGGGCAGTTGCAGGGTACTGGGCCTGCAGGGAGGGCAGTAAAGGGTGACCAGGTCAGCAGAGGAGGGCAGTTGTGGGGAATCCAGCCAGCAGAGGAGGGCAGTTAGGGGAGACCAGGACAGCAAGAGAGGGAAGTTGGTGGTAATCAGGCAAGCAAGGAGGGCAGTTAGGGGTGACTGGGCCAGCAGAGGAGGGCAATTGGGAGAGACCAGGTCAGCAGGGGAGGGCAGATGGGAGGGGCACCAGGCCTGAAGTGAAGGGCAGTTAGGGGCAATTGGGCCAGCTGGGAAGTAGTTAGGTATCAATCAGGCTGGCAGGGGAGCAGTTAGGGGGTGATCAGGCTGGCAGGCAGAAGTGGTTAGGGCAGGCAGAGGCAGACGAGCATTTGGGAGCCAACAGTCCTGGATTATGAGAGAGATGTCCAATTGCCTGTTTAGTTCCAGGCCTACTGAGATCAGGCCTAAACAGGCTATCGGATATCCCTCAAGGGGTCCCAGATTGGAGAGGGTACAGGCTGGGCTGAGGGACACCCCTCGCCCCGTGCACAAATTTCATGCACCAGGCCTCTAGTGTTTTTATAATTTGAGAGAGAGAACAAGAAAGAGAGAAACATTGATGTGAGATAAATATCAATCAGTTGCCTCCCATACATGCCCCAACCAGGAATCAAACCTGTAACCTAGGTGTGTGCCCTTACCAGGAATCAAAACCACAACCTTTTGGTGCATGAAGATAATGCTCCAGCCAACTGAGCACCCCGCCAGGGAAGATTGTGCCCTTTTAAAATATTGCATTAAAATATTGGCAATTGTTTACATACTAAACATGCAACTGCCATAGGAGGGCAGTTAGGGGTGACTGCCCAGTGACTGCACCCAGCATGTATCCACAGAGATGAAACTTCACCCACACAGAAACCTGTCCACGAGTGTCCACCACGCTCTTCGTGGATGCCTCTTCTGTGGGGGGTCCGTCTCACCATGGAGCGCTGCTCAGCAACCACGAGGAGGACCAGGGAGCAGACACGGGCCCGGGAAGGACCCCCGCACAATGCCGAGCAGAACAGAGGGTCCAGGCACATGTGGTGCGGTCCACGCGGATGAGGAGAAGCTCAGAAGTGGAGACAGAGCAGTGCTGCCAGGGGAGAGGGGGGAGGGGTGGTTGTAAAGGGTGAGGCCCCAGGAGGGGTGCTGGGAGCGTGCTCTGAATTGACTCTGTGGGAGGAAATAAAACATGTAGAATTTAGCACATGCACAAACTCTCTCACACGGATTTGGGTAACATGCCATCACTGGGTGACACCTTTAATAAAAAGATCACACTGGGCCCCTGTATATTTCTTGCAGCTGCATGTGACTCCACAATTTTCTCCTTTAAACTTTTAACGAAAGCAAACCCCCAAAACATGTTATTTCTCTTAATTACTGAGTTTTTAGTGCTGCCTACAATTCTGCACCCACTGTCCTCACCCTGCTCCCAGCCCGGGGGACTAGCTCCTGACCCCTCCTCTCCTCCTGACCCGGCTCCTTGCCCTCTCCCTTGAGACCCCCAAGGGCCTCTGCCACCGGCTCCCCCATAGCCCAGGTTCTAGCAAGAATCCCCATGATTCCCCCAGCAGCGTGTGCAGGACTCACCATCCTAAAGGTTGTCAGTGGTCCTCATAGGCTGAGCAATTCAATCACCAAAGCCGCTGGCAGTTCCTCAGGCCGTTAAACAGAGAACTGCCACGGGGCCCAGCCCAGCCAACCGGGTGTACGCCCACGAGAGCTGAAGGCAGGTGCCCACTGGCTTGCCAGCGCATGTTCACAGCAGCCAAAAGGTGGAAACAGCCCGAGTGTCCACCGCCAGAGGACGGCGAGCACCTGTGGGCCCTCCATGCGACAGAATATTACTCAGCCTTCAAAAGGAAGGAAGGACTGGCTCGCGCCACAAGGGGGCAAACTTGGAAAACATGGTGCTCAGTGAACAGAGCCAGACAGGAAAGGCCACGCCTGTGAGTCCACGCCTATGCAATGCGTACAAGAGGCAAGTCCACGGAGAGAGAGCGTAGTTGCTGCCACGGGATGGCAGAGGAAGCCACGCTGGCGAGCATCAGTCTCCTCAAAGTGACAGTGTCCTGGGGCCGATAGTGCAGACGCTGCGCACTCGTGAGTGTGCCAAGTGCCCGCACTGTCCACTGACAGGGCTGGAAGCACAGGGAGAGGGTCCCGCAGAGAAGAGAACCTGGGAGGAGACAGGCCCGCAGCACGGTGCCGGGAGGCGGGAAGGCGACCATAAAAGGGGCCTTTGGCCTCACCTGTGAAGGTTTAGGGCCCTAAAGGCCGCCATCCTTGCACCGCTGTGCTTTCAAAGTGTCCTTTTAAGAAAAGGGTGCCTTGCCGAAACCGGTTTGGCTCAGTGGTAGAGCGTTGGTCTGCGGACTGAAAGGTCCCAGGTTCGATTCCGGTCAAGGGCATGTACATTGGTTGCAGGCACATCCTTGGTAGGAGGTGTGCAAGAGGCAGCTGGTCGATATTTCTCTCTCATCGACCTTTCTAGCTCTCTCCCTTCCTCTCTGTAAAAAATCAATAAAATATATTTTAAAGAAAGAAAAAGAAAAGAAAAGGGTGCCTTGTGTGGAGGCCACCGGGGGTGCCTCAACCCCCCAAGGACATCCAAGGCCCCTGACCCTCCCACTGCCAGACTGGGCCCGTCCCGGGCCATCGGGAGCCTGTCTGCACGGAGGGTGGGACAGAGGCCTCAGATGTGGAGGGGGCAGCCGCACCCCTCAGGCCCCTCTGCAAGGCCATATTCATAGGTGACCCATTTATCTGGGAGCCAGGGCTCAGGGCGGCCGGCCTGGCCACTGCCCATACCCCCATCTATCAGTCTAGTGACACAAAGTTGTGAAGCAGCGAGACAGGCCTGGCCCTAAAGGTGCTTTAGCAGCTGCCTTTGAAACCTTATCTCCTGTCCTCCCCCTCCCCCTGCCCCCCAGGCCTCGAGAAAAGCCAGACTGATCCCTGAGCACCTTCTGCCTCCAGCTGTTCCAGGAGACAAACCTCCCCGGCTCCACGCCCTAGCCCCTCACATGCGGGGGACTGCCTGGTCCCGAGGAGCTCCAGCCCCCCACAGCCCCGGCAGTGCCCCCCAGCCCACTTGGGCCTTGGTCTCCAGCTGAAGGTCGGGCGTGGAGCAGACTCTGCCCCTGGGCTGGTGGGGAAGCCACGGTCTGTGGGTCATGCAGGCGGGCACCCGGAGGCTGGCTGGGCGATGTCTGAGGCAGGTGCTGCCTGGTTAGTGAGTCCGACTCCCCAGCACCCAGCACCCTGGGCTTCAACAGAGTGAGTGGATGAATGCATGAATACATGCATGATATAATCTCATTTAATCCTCACTTCAACTCTGCAAAGTAGGAAACTCTGTCTTTGGGTTACAGGTGAGTAAACTGAGGCTCAGAAAGTGCCCGCTGTATGTCTGATTCTGACAGCCAGGCTACCAAGCAGGAGGCCAAAAAATGGGCACGGGCACGACCACGCATGTGCTCAGAGCCAAGGATACACCAAGAAGTAGTTCTTGGATGGCTGCATGAGCGAACAGGTGGGTGACCATGGCACAGCCAGGCGGGACTGGGGAAGCTGCAACACCCCAAACACCCACCCCCCATGCAGCGGCCTCCCCCCTCTCTGGTGCTTTCCCCTCCCTCTGCTCGGGGCCCTCAGAGGCTGACACTACTGGCCCGGTGTCCCTCCAGCCGCTGGCTGGCCCAGTAGTGTCACCTGTCCCCTGGCCAGCACAGGCGACCGTGGACCCCTGTTCCCTCCCATCCCCACAGGCACTCCAGCCAGGTGGCTTTACCCTCTTCATTCCCCAACTGTGTCCCCGCTCTCTCCTCCCTCCCGTCCTGTGCCCCATCCAGGGCACCCTCCTGCTCTCCCAATAGCGCTGGCACCGGCTCACTGGGCCAGAATGGTCACTGTCACCAGGGCCTGCGCACAGTGGGTGCTCTGTAAACAGCTGTCCCGGGAGCACCAGGTGAGATCTAAGGTTGCTGCCTTGGCCGTCCCGCCTGTGCCCTGGCTGGTCCCACACAGAGGTGCAGCAGGACGTCAGTGGCAGGTCACACACCTGCCTGCCCGTGCAGCCCTCGGTGAGCGCCTGTTGCATGTATGAATGCATGAATGAGCACCGGATATTCAGTGTCTGCACATGTCTGGGGCAGAAGCCAGGGGAGACTCCCATACCTCAGGCAGTACCCACATTGCCACATCCACTCCCTTATGCAGTGCACACGCAAGCACACACAAGCACATGAAAACGTTTGCGGCCAGCACACAGATACCACTCAGAGGGCTGGCCAGTGGGAGACATCACTTAGGAGCACCCTAAAGCTCTAAGGCTGACTCTACACCCTCCCCAGAGCCAGGGGCCACCCTGGCAGCAGGAAGTCCCTCTAGGACCTCACCTGGCCTGGAGCCAAGTCCTCCTCTGAGCCCTGCGAGCAGTGCTGAGTGAGGGTGGGGGAGATGGAGGGGTATGGAGGGAGGAGCGTGGGGTGGGGATGAAGGAGGTGTGGGCACTTGGGGCAGGGAAGACAGTGTGGGGGTATGTGCAGGGAGCCGGGTGGAGGGAAACATGGGTCCTGGGGCAGGGGGGGCAGGGGCAGCAGCGTGGGGAGCCCGCAGCCCTTGGGGGCCAGCTCCTTGCTGTGTGAGTGGGGCCACAAGGTCCCTGTGCAGAGAACAAACTTGTAAACCACAGTGCCAGCCCCTCCCAAACCCCAGCAGAACCTCTGGGCCCAGCCCCACTGCCCCCCTCCTACCCACCCCCTGCCATTTGCCCCAAGACCCAGAGATGCCCACTCCTAGACCTGCCTGCTATCATCAGTGAGAGCCAGAGGGGCAGCACTGGGCAGGGCCGCCCCAAGACCCAGGGGCCACTTCCAATGGCAGCTCCCGATTCCCGCCCCCTGAGCTCCTATGGGACAGTTTGCAGACAGGGACACCGGGGCCAGAAGGTGACCCTCTGCGAGCCGCGATGTGAGGAGGAAGGGCCCTGCTGCCCGCCTGCGCCCAGGTAACCAGAGAGGAGCCAGCTCTGCCTGCCGCCCCACCCCCAAGCCCTCCCCGCCCGCCCTGCCCACCCCCCCATGTTGGAGGCCCCAGATTCTCCTTGTTAACTGGCCAGAGGTGCGGGCCAGGGCCGCGTGTTCCCCAGAAACAATCCCAGCTCTATGTGGGTTCAGACCCGACCTGTTACTCCACTTTCTGCGCGATGGCAGAACCCGTCGGGCGGCTTTGGGCTGCCCTGCCTCCTTTCTGCTCCTGGCAAGGAGAGCCCAGAACCTGCCCAGCGGGTTTGGCCAAAATTGCGCCTTGCTGCCTGTGCAGGTTCACACATTGCTGCCTCTATCTCAGGCAGGAAGGTCCGCGGAGGTCAACACGGGCAAGGGGCCATGTGAGTACCCGGGGCCCGGGACCCCACAGCTCTGGCAGCTGGTGGCAGGGGAGGAGGGGCTGGGGACACTATGGGGGTCACCCAAGGCACCCAGCCCCTGTATGCTAAGCAGGAGGTGGGCTGGCCAGGCTGGTAAGAGGGGTTCAGCCACCTGCTCTGAGGTGCCTCGTCCAGGGAGCCAAGTGGGGGAGGGGGCCCAGTGAGCTTCCTGGCCAGAGGCAGGATGCAGAGGCAAGACTGGGGTGAGGGTCTGGGGCACCAGGAATGGGCTGCTAGCCAGGCACCTCCTCCTGGATCTGCCCCACAGCTGAGTCCTCATGGGCAGAGGGTGAAGCGGGGTGAGGAGGTGCACGGGGCTGGGGAGCACAGCTGCCCTACCTTGGTGTCTCTGGAGAGGCAGTGGCAAAGGGCTCCCAGGACCATGGGTCCTGCTCAGCCGCCCCACCAGGCCTCCGGGACGCAGCAGTAGCCCATGCCCTGGAAGCCAGCATGCAAAGCCCACGGTTACCTGAGCCGCGGAGCAGCTCAGCCCGGCCCAGGAGCACCCTCCCTGCTCCTCTGTGCACGTGTGCACATGCTTTGGGATGCACAGCTATGTGTGCACACGTGCGTGCGTGCATGCATACTCATGTGCAGCTCACCTAGGACCCGGCAGTGCTGTGTGCGTGCCAGGGGAGGTGGCTGAGGGGAGCACATGTGTGTGGCACTCGTGTGTTGGGATGTGCTCTAACATGTGTTAGGATGGTATTAGGATCCTGTCCGCCCGTGTGTATGGGTGTGGGCATCATGCTGTGTGTCTGGTGACGTTAGAAACCTCCCCGGCAGTGACACATCCCTGAGCTGGTCCAGGGTCGTCAGGAGGCCCCATTTCTGCCCTGGCTGTGCCCCTGAGAACCTCTCTTGCTCCTCTATAAATAGGGTTGGCATGGCCACTCCATGGACAAGCATGAGACCCAGTGAGCCATAGCAGGGAGTGCCCATTGGGTGCTGGCACGTGGAGGCTCCCAGACTGGCCCTGACCACTGTGTCTGAGGAGTCCCGACAGCCTGAGGTGGCAGAGGCCCCCTCCTCCAGGAGCGGGGGGGCTCACCTCTCTGTGTGGAGAGGGACACTGAGGCTCAGCCCGCTGGGTGACTGCCCAGCAGCGCAGAGGCCCCCAGAGAGTGGACAGGGCCTCAGCCTAAGCCTGTGGAGCGGCCAGTGAGCACCTCCTCAGATGGCCGCGCACCGAGCCCGGCACGCAGTTGGTGCATAATTAAATCCTCACGCCACAAGCACTCAGTGGGCGCTGATGGCATGCCTGGTCCCTTGCAGGCCCAGCAGGTTAGGGTCCATCACTTGGAACAGTATATCCGGTGACCTCTCCACACTCCAGAGAGTCTTTGGGGTCGTTTTAGTGCCCCAGTAAACATGTAGAGCCCTGGCACCATGCTTGGCACAGTGGGCATGAGGAAGCAGCATCGTCACGGTTGCTCTGTGGATAGGCGGACAGACAGACAGACAGACCGATGGCGAGAAGGAGCAGGAGCGACCGAGCACAGTGCACGCCCCAACCAGGAAGGCCGCAAGGGGGCGTGGAACCAGGGGCCCCAACCAGAAGCAGGGCCAGAAACCACACCCCTGGAGCTTTGCCATTCAACCTGACAGTGCCCAATCTGCTGGGGCCTCAGTGTCCTCCCTGCCTGGGGGGCAGATGGCACCTGCCCTGGGCACAGCAACTGAGACTCAGTGGGCCTGAAGTGTCTATACAGTGTGCACCATCACTACAGATTTCTAAATTGGGGGGGGGGGGTGGTCCTCCTGCAAAGGGTCTTCGTGGCAATGGGAGAACTGGCCGGAGAGAGGAGGGGTCCTATAAACGGAAATGACAGTCCCTGGGTCACATGTGAGAGAGCTGTGACCCCAGGGAGACTGCAGGCGGGGGATGCAGGATCTTCATCAATAAACTGAGCTCTCAGCACCGGGCACTGGGCTGAGCATGTCTCACCTGGGCAGGCGTCCCCTGGACATATGTGACCTGGCGGGCATCCCCTGGGCACGTGTTAGTGGGAGGAGCCTCACAGTACCTGATATGGGGGTAGTGTTACCCCCAGATGAGGAAATTGAGGCTCTGATAGGTAAAACCACTACCCAAGTTCGCACAGAGGACAGGTAGGACAGGGCCGCTACCAGGGCTGTGGGCTATGGCTTGGACCCCATGTCTTTATCACTCTGGCCTGGCTGACTCGGCATGGCCGGCCCACCTGCCCTTCCCTCCCACCCACCTTCCAGCGGCTCAGCCCCAGCGGAAACCTGCAGCTGGGCGTCCAGAGGTGGAGGGCTGGGTCCTGGCCTGTCTGGGGCCCTAAGGAGCACAATTCAGGTCTTTGCTTCCAAGCTCCACCCCGAGAGCGGCTCAGGTCAACCTCTCCTGTGCACAGGCCGCCAGACTTCTCTGAGCCCTCAGCCCCACTGCCTGGGCCCTCCTGGCAAACAGCCGGCCTGATCCGGAGGCCCACTGACCTCCCAGCAGGAGGCTACAACCCAGAGTCATTTACCCATGGTGCCCCTGGAGGCCATGTCCACTTGGCCTCAGACAAAGCACTTCTGTCACCTGCCCCCCCAGGAAAGTCACACTGTCCCCATGACACTGCTGCACGGGCCGTGTGGCCAGGGGCTGTGTGTGTAGACAGGAGACTCCAACTTTGCTGTCAGCCACCAGCACAGCCTGTCCCAGGACACTCGTCCGTGTGGTTCCCCTGCCCGGCATGGAGGGGCATCCCCTGCCCGGCATGGAGGGGCGTCTCCTGAGAGAAGCAGCTGGGAGGGCTGGCAGGGAGGTTTGGGGCACAAAGAGGAGCCGGTGAGGTAGGGGTGGCACCCAACAGAGGGCACCACCGTGACGTCTTCAGAAGCCACGTTTGCCTGAGGTGACCAGATTGTCCTGCTTTTGGCAGGACAGTCCTGATTTTTAACAATTTGTCCCGTGTCCCGCATTTTTGGAAAGAATTTTTTAAAACGCCGTGGGACGCGGGACAAATAGTTAAAAATTGGGTCTGTCCCGTCAAAAGCGGGACGATCTGGTCACCTATGTTTGCCTCTCGCTTGCACCCAGAGCCCACACAGGCTGCCCCCGGCCATGACACCATGGGCTCCCTTGGGCACCTCCTTCATGGGCGTTGGCCCAGCCCACAGCCCTCAGCCCACAGCCCACGGCCACCACAGGAGCTGGAGGGAAGAGGCTCCAGTCAGGCCGGTCAGGGTGGAATTTCAGGCACTGCGGCTCAGCCCCTCCCTGCCCTCCTCGCCCTCCTGCTGGAGACCTGAGCCCATGGAGGCCCCGGTTAAAGCCTTGCCTTCCTGGGGCCCCACCATGAGGTCAAGGTCAGCACAGTGAGCACAGCGGGACTACTAGGACATGCCTTTGTCCCCATGGGGTGCGGGCACAGTATCCACAGCTTCCAGAGAAGGTTCAAATCTGGCTCCCACATCCACTGGGCAGCGGGCGGGGGGGCGGGGGGAGAGAGACACAGACATGATCTTCTGGGGCCTCAGTTTCCCCATCTGGAGAGTGGACTCTACGGTGTGGTCAGGTTTGGACTGTCATGACAGTGACCAGTGTACCGCGCTCAGGAAATGGCCGAGTTACCATTTACACCCCTCCGCTCTGCCCTGGCCTCCCCGGCCTCCGGAACTCAGCATCTTTCCTTCATCGTGAGCCACCATGCGGGCACCCCACTTCCCCACAGCCCAGGCAGGTCTGGTAAACGAGTTTGGGGAGCCGGGCCTTCCTGCCGCTCCACCCTCCACCACACCCTGGCCCTGCACAGCCGGCTCCTTGGGCACTGCGGGCCCAGGATCTCCTGTCCTCCAGCGCTGCCTCCCTCTGGAAGCACAGGCTTCCCGCTGTCCTTTGACTCGGGCTCCAGGGCGTGGCTGAGAGCCAGACTCATGGTCTGTTTCCAGGCAGCAGCCTGGTCCTGTGCTTGCTGCCCCTGACTTCTCTTGGGGTCATAAGACCTGCTCCATTCAGGCCTTGTGACCCCATGGCACCTGCCACCCCTGCTTCCTAGAGCCCAGAGCGGCAGACCGGCTTTCCGCCCTGCTCCCATGTCACTAGGTGATGGCAGTGGGGGCTGGGGCATTTTTCTGGCCATGGCCATCTAGTAGCTGGCATTTGGGGTTTCCCAGTTTGGGGCTGTTTTGTAGGATGCTGCTGCTGCTGCTGCTGCTGCTGCTACGAACCCAGGCATCCTCAGGGCAACCTTTGAAATGCAAATGAACCATGCCCCCTTCTGTGGCCTTGGCCAGAACTCAGCACAGCCAGGGGTGATTCTGAGCAGAGGTTGCAAGGGCCCACGTGCGCTGTACGGAGTGTGTGCTGGAGCCGGGCAGAGGCAGGGAGCCAGGTGCAGGGCCCCGGGGATGCAGCTCAGTCCCGTGGTGGCTTGGGCCCAGTGGGGTGTGGCAAGGAGGGAAAGGTGAGATTCTGGGCGTAAGTAGAAGTCCTGCCAACATTTGCTCCTAAGGGGTCAGTGCCGGAGGCCAGGAGAGGGTCTGGAGTTACAGGAGCCTGGCTGTCTGTTCTCAGCGCCCAGTGGCCCCCAGGGCACCTCATGCTGAGAACAGGAGGGGCCACCTCCCCGTGGCCGGAAGCGAGACCCAGAGGGAAGAGGTCTCTGCCTCGGGCAGGCAGGACAGGATCCTTCTGCTCTGTAAGACTCAGAGCCCCAGGGAGAGGCCAAGGACCCACCCCTGCAGCGCACATAAGGGGGCTTGGCTCAGTCTCAGTCAATGTAGACCTGGGGTTAAAATTGGCACCCACAACTGCTCAGACTCGAGGTGGGCACAGAGAGCACTGGGCCTCAGCACCCTGACACACACACACACACACACACACACACTCACATGCCCACATGTGCACACACAGCACAGCATACACACTTCCTGGTCAGGACAGAGCACACCAGACTGAGTGAGGGGGCCCCGTGCTGAAGTTTGAGCCTTGGAGGCCCTGGGCACCCCGTAGCTGGCAGTGCCCCCCCTCACGGGAGGAGCTGCAGGAGAGAGCTCCCCAGAGGGGCTGCATGTCACAACTGGCTAGTGGGCTCATGGAGCGTGAAATGGGTGCTCTGAGCCAGGCCAGGCCCAGCCAAGGCTCCTGATGTGGGGCTCACCCTCCAGGCCCGGGGCCAATCTGCAGCTACAGCGGGCAGGGGAGGGGAGAGTAGAGGCTCTGCCTGCAGGAGGCCAGGATTGGGTGGTGGACGTTGAACAGACAGGCCTCATCCCTCCTGTCCCTCCTCGCTCCCCCTAAGTATGAATGCTAAGAGAAGGACAGTGTAGGGGAGCCCACTGGGTCCTCAGTGTGGGCATGACCTGAGGGGTCCCACTGATAGGACACCCCACCACATCCACGGAACCGGCACCTGGACCTCTCCAGGCAGTGGCCCATGACTGGACCTTACACCCACAAGCCCTTCCCCACCAAAGTGCTCCTCTCCCACTTCCTGCCCCACAGGCCAGAAGCAGAGGGGCAGTAGGGCCGAGGGCATCCTGCACCTGAGCACAGAGGGCCTGGGCCAGGGCCGGGGGCCATGGAGAGCTTCATGGAGTCCCTGAACAGGCTGAAGGACATCCATGAGAAGGAGGTCCTGGGTGAGTGCCGAGGGGCAGGGCAGGTGGGGCGGAGGCCAGGCCAGGCTGCTCCCACACATCTCCAAACCTAGGACCTCACCTTCCAGGGCAGAGGCAGTAATGCCTCAGAGCCCAGAGCATCAGCGTGGCCAGGTGCCCAGCCTCAGAACAGCACCCAAGTGTGCCCTGCAGGGTTCTCCCAGCCGTCAGCCCAGTCCGAGTGGAAATGAAAAGCCAGGCTGCTGCAGAGCCAGGCACTCCTTCGCTCAGGACAGAGGCCTCCGCGTCCCCGCAGCCTCTAAGAACGGGAGCTCCCGGATCCGGAGGCCCGTCCAGAGCATTGATCTGAAGTCCTCTCCTGGACACCCAGGCTGAGCCCCACCCTGCCCACACACCTGTCCCCTCTTCCCCTGGCTCCCGGGCCCTGGCCAGACCCTCCTGAAACCAACATTCCATAAGCACTCCCCCCTCCCCCCCAGAGTGCCCAAAGGGCATGGGTCACCGCCCCAGAGATTGAGAGGCAGGTTCTGCTTGGGCTAATGAGCCAGGCTGGCCACGTGAGGTGGCATGGCGGGACTGCGGGGTCCCCCCAAGAGCCCATTTTATTTCAGTACTAGCTGCCCCCCACATTAACCAGGTCCTGCCTCCCGGGACCTGGTTAGGTGGTTGTTATCCCAGCTGTGAGGTCCCAATCAACCTCAGACTGACACAGAGAGTCAAAGCCCCCAGAGGAAGGGAGACACTCGACCAGGGCAGCAGTCTGAGAGGCGACCGGTCAGGGTGCAGAGGGACGGAGGTGCCCTGGGCTCTGCCGCACAGCTGGGCCTGACCCCCACCCCTTCCTTGACCCTCCAGGCCTGCAGAACAAGCTTCTAGAACTGAACTCAGAGCGTTGCCGGTGAGTTGGGATGGGCTGGCCCAGCCCAGTGGGAACAGATGTGAAGGACAGCAGCTCACCGGTCACTCACTTCGTCCTCCCAAATTTCAGGGTGTCCCCCGCCCTGTACAAAGGGAAACAGGCTCAGCGTGGGCAGGAGGGAGGGACCCACTGGCCCATGTCATACATCCAACAGCTGGTGAGCCAGGACTGGAAACTCCAAAGACACCATGTGAACAGGGACCCTCCATGGGCCTGGGCAAGCCACACCCACCCAAGACTCCTGCAGTATCGACAATTATCAGTGGGAACACACGTCATGAGACATGGAGAACTGAGGGGCGGGGCTCTCCACATCAAGATGGGGTTCAGTTCCGTAGCACTGCAGGTGGCAGAGAGAAACCCCACCTCGTTGGTCCTCCCCCACCCCCACAGGGATGCCCAAAGGGTAGAGGAGCTCTGTGCCAAGAACCACCAGCTCAGGGAGCAGCAGAAGGCTCTGAAAGACAACGTGCGGGTGCTGGAGAACAGGTAAGCCTGGTGCTGGGGAGCAGGGAGCAGGGTGCTGGGGAGCAGGGAGCAGGGAGCAGGGTGCTGGATGCTGGGGAGCAGGGAGCAGGGTGCTGGGGAGCAGGGGAGCCAGGGGCTGGGGAGCAGGGGAGCCAGGGGCTGGGGAGCAGGTAGCAGGGTACTGGTGAGCAGGGGAGCCAGGGGCTGGGGAGCAAGGAGCAGGGTGCTGGGGAGCAGGAGAGCCAGGGGCTGGGGAGCAGGGAGACAGATCTTGGCCCCTGCTGATACGGGGCGGCGGGGAGGACAAGGGTCTGTGGGGCATGCGTTTGGGAAGCTCTCTGGATAACCTAAACCAGGCAGCTTTCCCTGACCTTCCCTGCAGCGCTCTCATAGCCTGAAGTAAACTGCATTTTCAGGGTTCCTTCCCAAACTCAGGGGGGAGGGGGCGGGCTTCCCCGGAAAAGGCAAGGACACATCCCTGGAGGGTCCCAGCCCTGCGGGGGGGCTCAGTCTGCCTCCTCAGAGTGGCCTCCTGCCTGCCCCACACACACAGGCTGCGGGCCGGCCTGTGCGACCGCTGCACCGTCACCCAGGAGCTGGCCAGGAAGAAGCAGCAGGAGTTCGAGAGCTCCCTCCTCCAGAACCTGCAGCATCTCTTCGTCCTCAGTGAGCTGCCACTGCCCCTCCCGTGGGCCATAACCCCCAGCCTGCTCAGCCTGACATGGGTCACAGGGAAAGAGGGAAGGTGATCCTTGTGTCCAACGGTCACCCCACACCCCAATTTACAGGCGAATGATACGAAGCCCCAGCTGGCCCTGGCGTGTCCCTCACTCATCAGTCCCCTGCCCTCTCAGCCTCTACTCCCCTCCCTGTGCTCTGAGAGGCCCCTGAGGCCCCACCTGAGGAGGGCAGCCTTCTTCACCTTGGGGGCATTCCAGGGACAAGGTCCCCATCGCTTTCCTCGGCCTTCAGGCTGGCGCAGTCGACTCAGCCACGCCCAAACTCCCTCAGGCAGCAAGCACGCCTGCGCACACCAGGCCCTGCGGAGGCAGGACAAGGAGGGAGGCTCCGGGCTGCGAGGACCCCCGTCCCTCACTAACCGGTGTCTTTGCAGCCAATGAGGTGACCCGGCTGCAGGAGGAAAATGAGAGCTTGAAGGAAGAGCTGGCCCAGCTTCGGCGCCTGGGGTGAGTGGGGAAGGCGCCAGGGGCCTGAGCACCCTGATCCCTCATTCCCAGCTCACAGCAGGCCCCGGCCGCATCCACGGGCACCAGGTACAGAACATGGGGCACAGGACCCTGTGGGGGACCAGCCCAGTACTGGGGTGGGCGTCCCATGGCCACTCACCACAGAGCCAACTCCCAACCTCAGAGCAACAAGCACCACAGGTACCTTGTAAATGGACAGGAGCCCAGCGGACCCTTAGAAGCAGGGCTGGTCCCCACAGCCCAGCAGCTCTGCCTCTCAGGGCTCTGCACCTGGGCCGCATCTCGGGTGGTGTGACGGGCCCCCTTTCTGGCCACCTGGGTCCTCCTGCAGTGGCGGCTTGGCCCCCAGGAGGACACCTGGCCTTTCTGATTGTCTCTGGGGGGCACTGCCCTCCCCTTGGGAGACAGACCCAGGCCCCAGTGCAAGGAGGGCTCCTCGGACCCCTCCTCACCCCCACTGCTCGTCTCCCCGGGCCCCTGGAAGGCCGGCACCGAGAAGCTGCCCGGAGGCCACGCGGAGGCCGAGGACCACCCCCCAGAAGCGGGTCCACGGGGAGAAGGTGCTGTGAGGGGGGGGGGCGCTATGAGGCGGGGGGCAGGCATCCCAGGCCGGGGCCTCTGGGCAGGGGCCGGGCCAACTCCCAACCTGGCCTGTCCGCCGCATTTCCTCACAGACAAGCTGGGGCACAGGATGTCTCCAGGGGCCAGCATCTCCCCGGGCGCCAACCTGCCTGAGCCACGGGCCTCAGACATGGTGAGGACGAGGGACCCCAAGCCACCTCGCCCAGCCCCAGCTACATGCCATGCGCTGTCCACTGGGACAGACAGGGACCCCTGAGCTCCATTCAACGGGGTGGAGGCAAGGCTCAGAGCTAGTGGATGGCCTGTCCAAGGTCCCACAAGAGCAAGGGCAGAGGGCAACAGCCCCCGCCCCAGGCTGACCGTGCCCACCCTGTGCAGAGCCCCCAGCATATCTCCAACCAGCTGCACGGGACCATTGCCGTGGTGCGGCCAGGGGCCTGGGCCTGCTCCGCTGACCGGGGCTCCGCCACTGGGACGCCCTCTGCCCAGAGCAGCCCGCCCAGCCTGCCTTACGAGCACAGCCTCTCCCTGGACAGGTGAGGGTCTGCCCACAGCCACCACCAGGAGTGGCCTCAGCGAGCACTGTCCCCTTGGAGCGGGGTCAGTGGCCAGGAGCCCCTCCATGGCACAGCAGGAGCTCACGCTCTTCCGAGGCTTGCCTTCCTGGTGACTGCCTGTCACAAAGTCCCCACGGGGATATCCCCTGAACCAGGACGGGGTGGGGGCTGGGGGAGAGGTGGAGCCAGCGCTCCAGGAGAGGGCAGATAGCTGATGCCCAGAGGGGAGAGGCCACAGAGCCCCAGGTTCCAGGTCACATGGCTTGGCCTCTAGAGCAGGGAGGAGGATAGGGGGCTCAGGAGCCTACCCTCCCCCCTATCTTCCCTCTGACCAGGCCAGTTCTCCTCACCTCTCTGGGTCCTCCCTGTGATGGGGCGTTGGCCGTGAGCCCCTGTCATTGGGCTTTTTCCCACCCCCCAGCTTCCTGAGGGCCTCTCGGGCCTCCACCAGGCCCTACGAGTCCCTGAAGCACGCCCTCCAAGCTGACCGCCTCTGTCTCCTGAACCGCCCTCTGTCCCTGCACCTTCGGAGCCCCCACAGCAGCCCCCAGGCCCCCGCCGTAGCCCCTGACGGTCCCCAGCCCCAGACCCTGAAGGCCGGAGAGGCAGAGGCCTGGGAGGCGCCCTCGGGCCTGCTGGGCCTGCCGGGCACCCTGGTGGACATGCAGGATCCTCGGCTAGAGGGAGCCCTGAGCCTGCTTCTGGCCCAGCAGCTGCGGGGACGGGGACAGGCAGGTGGTGCCAGGATGAGGGGGCCCCCCGGGCCAGGGGAGACACTGCCCTCCCCTCAGACCGGTTCCGACTCTGATGGCTCAGAGGGCGAGGCGATGAGGGCAGCCCTGCCCAGGGGACAGCGCCAGCGGCCCACAGGCCCAGGCAGCCCCAGGGGAAAGGAGGCCACAGCCACAGAGGACCCTGCTCCAGACAAGCCCCTGGACCTCTCCGAGTGGGGGCGGGGCCAGGACACCCCCAAGCCTGTGGGCCGGCCAGGGAGGTTCAGCCCCAAGACTGCCCACACTCCCAGCCCTGAGCCGCCCCAGGGAGCGAAGCCACTTGCCCAGTCTGGATCCTGGGGGCGAAGCAATGGCACCACGGGGGCCGGAGCACCAGGGCCAGAAGAGGCCGCCATGCCTGAGGTAAGGCCCAGCCCCGGTCTTGCTCCCGCGCCCACACCAGGCCAGCAGCCTTGCCCGGCAAGAAAGCCTGCTCCTGACTCACGCGCAGGCCAGGCTGTGCCCAAGGCTGGGTTGGGGGGCAAGACAGTCTCCCCAAATGAATTCAAGCCACCTACTTGCTTCCCTCAGGACTCCCCACATCCTCTCCTGGAGCCCCGGCCCAGCCTGCCATCTCCAGGCAGGACAAGCGATGGGACCAGAGAGAGGCCCAAACCGTCCCCCCTTCCACAGAGGCCTGATGCCAGTAGCCACCCAGGTAAGGGTGAGTGCCAGGGTCAGGAGAACCCAGGAGGGGAGGGATGTGCAGTGGTCAGCACCAGCTGAGTGTACCTGTCCCAGCTCCGCCACAGGCAGACCTAGAAAGGAGTTGGGGGTCAGGGCAGGTGTGTCTCTGACCACAGGCGGTGAAGGGAAGGGTCCTAGCAATTAGGGTCTGGGGCAGGGCGTGGGTTCCCCATTACACAGTGACCAAGCCAGGGGACACCCTAGCTGGTGGGGTCACTGTGCAGGAGCTGGACCAGGGCAGGTACCGCGCTCTCTGTGCCGCAGCTTCCTCGTCTGCAGAGTTGTTGCCATCCTGGTCTGGCAGGCTAGGACGCGCCCTGCTCCCACCAGACAGCCGGGCCACCAGCCTGGCCTGACCCCCGCCCTGCACCCTGCAGAGCTCAGCAAGGCCCAGGCACAGCGGCCGCTGTCGGACAAGCTGGACGAGCCAGACACCTCGGACAGTGAGGTGGGTCCCAGGCTCAGGTGGGGCCCCAAGCGAAGGCTTCTCCAGGCTCGGGGGAGGGTCCTGCCCTGACCACACTCCCACCCGCAGGTGGGCCTGAGCCCGGAGGCGGGGGCCACATCCAGCACCCCGGGGGACGGGCCCAGGTGCTTCTGCGCCAAGGAGCCCGGGCAGGGCCGGCCACAGAAGAGGAAGTGGGTCCAGCCCTCTGACCTGTGGGACAAAGGTATGTGGCAGAAGCAGGGGGGGGTGGGGAGTGGCCACAGCCCAACACCCCGCCCCTTGGAGAATGGCATCCTCAAACTGACCCAGACCCTGAACCCAGTTCTTGAAGCTCTCCCAGAGCAGGACCCTTAAGAGGAGGGGGAGGGGTCAGGCCTGGGTGATTCCTGGTCCACTCCTCCTCACAGCACCCGGCCAGTCCTCCAACCTGGAGGGATGGGGTCTCTTGGACCCTTTTGGCCACCGGGATGTGTGGGGTGTGTCTGGACAGCGGGGAAGCGGGGGCTGCTCAAATGTTTGTGAGATGCTCCTCCTAACAGGGTCCCACGTCACCTCCACTTGCTGTTCTGGCCACAAAGGCAGCTTTGGCAGGGGCCAGGGAGAAACTTTGAATGCATAAGCTAATAATGGATGCCGCCCAGGTGTTTGTCCAAACAGGTCTGCCACTAGGCAGGCCAGGCTAGGCCGCCACAAGGCACCATTGTTGCTGGGAAGGTGACTGAGAGCCGTGTTTTCTCAGGCGAGCCATGGAGGAGGCCAGCCACCTGTCTGATTTCCAGGCACTTCCTACTGGGCGCTATTTGGCCCAGACCCGGTGGGCACAGTCCATAGGGCATGCAGGTGTGCGCCCCACCCTGCTCTTGGAGCTGAGCTGCCCAACCCTGGTCCTCCCACCTGGGCCAGTGCAGGGGCTCCCCAGCTGGCACCGACACCTCACGACGTCCACACGGGTGGTCAGTGAGAACAGAGCCTTTGCCCAGCTTGTGGCCCTCACCATTATGTGCCAGGCAACATGCCACATGGCTCAGCTCCAGCGGCAGCGCCCTTGTAGCTTATGCCCATAGAAGGTTGTCAGCAGTGTCCAGTCTTCACTGCCTCTGGACCTCACAACTCTGCCCAGTGAAGGACCTCACAGCCTCACAGGTGGGGAAACTGAGGCACAGAGAGGTGAGGGAACTCACCCAAGGTCACAAAACTGGTACACAGGGTCAGGATTCCACCCTGGTTCTGACCCAGGTCTGAATCTTGTTCTGCATCAGAGACGAGCCTGAGGCATGCTGGCAGGCCTCCCCTGCCAGGGTCCCAGGGATCTGACCCCTCCCCTGTAGCCCGGCTGAAGGCAGGCCAGGCCCATGGAGACACCCAGCCAGTGTCTCAGGATTCTGAGAGTCTTTCCCCATCAGTGCGGGTTATCCAAAACGTGCCGGGCCCTCTCTTTGCAAAGCAGCGAGGGGGTGCCAGGACTGGCACGCCTGGGGAGAGGGTCCACGCTTCCACCAAATTCCGATTGAGCCGCTGCGGCTCTGGGTCTGCTGCTGTCAGAACCAGTCACCTCTGCCAGGTGGGCTCTCGAGCTCCCAGGCCCAGAGACTGCCCTCAAAGGCCCTGGGAGAGCCCAGTGTCATTTCAATGGAGGACCCATGAGGCCACGGCCGTGCGTCCCAGCCTAAACTCATTCCACTTCCCACAGCCTCCAAGAAGCTGTCCTGAGGAAGAAGGAACCCCCAAGGGCGCCCCTGACAGCAGCTGAAGGGCCCAGGAGCCCAAGACCCCAAGGACGACGGCCCTGCACCCAGCAACAGCAGCGGGAGGGACCCTATGGCGCTCTGCCCACTGAGGCCAGGACAGCCACACCACCAGCCCAGCCCAGCTCAGGGGGAATGAGATTGAGTCCTGGCCGCGGCCAGAGGGGCTGGGAAGGCCAAGAGGGGTCTATAGCTGGTGTTTGGAACCCTTCTTCTCCATCTATCTTGATGACTGGCTGCACCTCCCATCCCACCTTCTCCCCAGCACCTTCTCCCTTGAAGGGAACATGAGTTCAGAAGCACAGGAGGCAGGGATCCTCAGGCCCTAGCCCAGCCCCACCCCTGCAGCACACAGACAGTCCTTACCGGGCAGCACCCACCACCCCTCTGTTACCCCCCACCCCACCCCATCCCCGCCCCTTTCCTGACTCCACTGGCATCCCAGACTCCTGGCCACCCTTCCCTGATGGCCAGCAGAGCTGCACACATCGGTCTCCGGCGCCCCCTCGTGGAATCCTGCATATAGACGCTGGGCATTGAGGGCCCAGTCAGTCCAAGGGCTCAGGGAGGCTGAAAGGCTCGGCGAGGCGCCTTCGCAGATAGGGTCTTCAGGGTGCTGGGAGAACACAGGTGCAAAGAAAGATGGCCTGCCGAAACCGGTTTGGCTCAGCAGTAGAGCATCGGTCTGTGGATTGAAAGGACCCAGGTTCGATTCTGATCAAGGGCATGTACATTGGTTGTGGGCACATCCCCGGTGAGGGGTGTGCAGGAGGCAGCTGGTCGATGTTTCTCTCTCATCGGTGTTTCTAGCTCTCTATCTCTCTCACTTCCTCTCTGTAAAAAATCAATAAAATATATTTTGAAAAAAAGATGGCCTATGTGGCTAGCAGGGTCAGGGCAGCCTGGCTAGCAGGGTCAGGGCTGCCTGGCCAACACCTGCCTGGGCAAGTGACTCAAGAGGCTCTTGAATGCATTCAGGGCCAAAGACGTCACTCCCTTACGGGAGGGCAGGAGAAAACCAGCAAACATTAAGGGACAGGGCACTCTCTGGGCATGGCCAGGGAACAGAGCAGAGGCTGTGCACAGCCCTCCTCACTGGCACCTGAGTCCCTGGCCCCACCCCTGCCGCTGACTGCTCAGCCCTCTGCATGGCCACAGCCCAGGATTCCACCTCAGCATTCAGGCCACTCTGCCCGGCCGGGCATCATCTCTTCAAGAGGGTGTGTCTCAGAAGCCTCGAGGAAAGGAGCTTAAACAGCTTCTTGGGTTCACCCAGGACCACTGGGTCAGGATTTAAGAAGCTCCAAGGGGCTTCTGGCTGGTTTGGCTCAGTGGATAGAGCATTGGCCTGCAGACTGAAGGGTTCTAGGTCCAATTCCGGCCAGGGTACATGCCTGGGTTGCAGGCTCGGTCCTCAGTGTGGGGCGTATTAGGAGGTGGCCAATCGATGATTCTCCATCATCATTGATGTTTCTATCTTGTCCTTTCCCTCTCTGAAATCAATAAAAATAGTCAATTAAAGAAGAAGAAGCAGCTCCAAGGGGCACTTTCCCTGCACATGAATTTGAGGATTGCTCCTTCCAAGGCAGGACAGGGGCCATGGCTGGGCCTGATGAGGCCGTGGGCACACACCTGGCTGACAGGGCGCTGCTCCACCGCACTCTGAGAGGCCAGAAAACAAATCCCCAAGAGAGAAGTTAGGGCTGTGGGTGCAGGTGCCCATGAAACCTCCCAGCTGTTAAAGATGGTTTTGATTTCCCCAAAATCAAATAAAACAACCTGTGGCCCAAACCAGGATGGCTAAGTGGTTCAAGTGTCAGCCTGGGCACCGAAGGGTCTCGGGTTCAATTGCCATTAAGGTCACACACCTCAGTTACAGGCTAAATCTCCAGTGCTGGGTGAGGGAGGCAACCAATCAATGTGTCTCTCTCACATCACATCGATGTTTTTCTCTCTGTGTCTCTCCTCCTCCCTTCCACTCTCTAAAAATCAATGGGAAAAAAATATCCTCTGGTAAGGATTAACAAAAACAAAAAAATACAAACCAACAACAACAAAAAACCCAGAGCCTGTGTACTCCATTCACATCCAACTTGCCAGCCCGGGTGGTGAAGCCTCATGGGCAATGTGGAAGGGCAGAGGGAACGGAGAGGACAGGCTGGGCAGTGGGTGAGCCTGCCTGTGCGGGCAAAGATGTCATTAGGAGGGCTACGCCAAGATGAACGGTGGGTAAGGGGCCTTAGGGGAGCGGGCCATGCAGCGGGCCCTGGTTGATGATGGTGACGACTCCTCATGTCCTCAAAACCAGAAACTTGCTGACCCGTTTCCTTGGTGCAGGTTGATGCCTGCCTCCTCCTATTGAGGCAGGAGCTGCAGAGGCCAGGGTCGTGTGAGGCAATGGGCAGCCCACCAAATCATTCACTGGGCTGTATAACCAAACAGCAAATGCCGAGCTTCCAGCACATGGCAGCCCAGCGCCGGTGACATCCGGGGCCAGCTTTAACCTGACAATACCTGAAGTTGAAATCACTGTCCTCACTCTACGGATAAGTAAGCCCACAGGGGGAAAGCTGGGGCCCCAGAAGGCAGCACCTGAGCAGGAAGCCATCGGCTCTGAAGTCAGCGGAACCTGGTACAGAAAACTGAAGCCTAGGTCATTGCTGCTGATGGAAGTGCGGGACTGTCCCAACCTGCCTGTCATCCCACGCTTCTCCACTCAGACCCTCTGTCTCTTCTTCAGCCAACGAGGGAGGCCAGGTGGCACCACCGGCCATTCGGGCCATAACGGGAGCCTTGGAGCTCCTAGAAGTAACAAAGAGGCGTCAGTTTGCAAACCCAAGGGCCTCCAGCACGGCAGGTGGCACAGCTTCAGCCCCTGCACCAGCACACACCCAAGAGGAAGTGCACTGGAGCCTGAAGACCCAGGCTCGATGGAGACTGACCACAAACGCCGCAACCCAGCAAGAGCCCAGCTTCCGAGGCGGGGACTGGAACCCCGGCCTGTCGCCGCGGCCGCCAGGACCGCTCCACCCGAGTCAGACCGGGCGAGAGCGCAGGCGAGCGGCGGGCCTCAGGCTATGGGACCACTTCTGAGACCCACGGGAGCCGCCCCCGGGCCCCGCGCTGACCAATGGGCGGGGGCGACGGCAGTCATTTGCATGAGGGCGCGTCGTGACCAATGGGCGGCGAGCGCGGGCGCGTGCGCACGGGCTGCGACGGCGGTGGGCGGCCGCGGGCTCAGTCGGAGGATGGCCGCAGCCGCGGCGGGAGGGGCCTCCGGCCCGGGCCCCGCCGCCAGGGCCCCGCCGCCGGCGATGCGGAGGCGCGGGGACTTGCGGCGCCGCCAGGCCGCGCTCTTCTTCCTCAACAACATCTCCCTGGACGGGCGGCCCCCGAGCCTGGGCCAGGTCGGCGAGACTCTCCCGCCGCCAGCGCCGCCCGCCGAGGTCCGCGAGCCGCCCGCGCCGCCGCCGCCGCCTCCCGGGTCCGAACCCGCGCCGCCCGGCCCTCCCGGCAGCGCGGTCAGGGCGTCGGCACCCCAGGGCCTGCTCAGCCCCGCGCCCGCGCCCGCCGGCCTCGGCCTGGACGCGCCGCGCCCGCGGTGAGTGGGTGGAGGTGAGCGGGGCGGGCGGGCGGGCGGGCGGCGGGGCCCGGGCCGTGAGCCGGTGGGACAGGCCGCGGTGACACAGGTGGGTGGTCGGCCGGCCAGGACGTGGGGAGCAGGAAGTGACCCTGGCCCCCTGTGAGCCCAGATGCAGGGGTGGCATGTCCTGGGCCCCGTGGCCTAAGATGTCAGGGCCGGATCATCGGTGCGCTGTCAACCGAGACATAATGTTGGGGTTTCCTCGGACCCTGTCAGTCCCCAGACATAGGCGGCATGGTCCCCATCAACCTGCCAGCGCCAAAATATGGGGTCATGGTGCTCTCAGCCTTGTCAGTGCCCTGAGCATGAGTTTCGCGGTTCCAGAGTCCGGCCTGTCAGCTCTTGACACGCCCCCTCCCAGCCCACTAGCATGTCCCCTGGACAGAGGCTCCCGGCCGCCCTGGTCGTCCCCTGCACCCGACCCCGTGGGCCAGGGGCTTCCCTGCATTGTGCCATCCAGCCTCAGTCTCTGCGCCAGGCCAGGCGCCACCGCGCGCCCTGCCCCTGCCCCCACGTCCTCCGGAGCCTGTGGCGCCCAGGTGGCAGTTACTCCTCCGCCCTGATTCCACCTCCAGGAATCCTCAGCCCATCTCAGAGCAGCCCTACCCCTGCTCAGCCCCCCAGTCTGCCCCTGACCACAGCCCTGGGAGCCAGAGGCCTCTTCCTTCTCCCAGAAGCAGGGCCTCAGGGTCCAGAGATCCTGCCTCCTTGGCCCCTACCTCCGACCCTGAGGTGACCTCCACTCCCTGCCCTCACCCTGAGGAGTGATGGGCTCCTGGGCTGGGCCCCTGGACTGCCTGCTCATCACAGCCCTTCTGCTGCCAGACAGGTGGCACCCTCAGGCTGGCCCTGAAGGTGTGCAGGAGGGGCTGAGTGCAGAGCCCCCAGGGTCTCCGCCGTCCCCTGGAGTTCAAGGTGACCCTTCTTACCTGAGGTCAGCATGGCTGCACTGGTGTGGTCACCTCCAGCCCCTGGCCCTCGGGCAGGTCCGGGCGATCGGGTCCTTTTGGTTGGGAGGGCTGCGCCCAGAGTGCTTTGTAAGCGCGGTTTGCTCTTCTCTCTGGTGTGAGTGCTGGGCAGCCATGTGTGGTTTAAGCGTCAGTTCAGCAAGCAGTTGGGGCCCCAGTCCTGGGCCAGAACCTGTGAGCGGTCAGCAGCCTCCATGGACCCAGAGTGGCGGGAGGGCCCCTCGTCGTTCTGAAGGGAGCGTGAGGAGGGCCCAGGCTTGGGAAGACTGGGAGGTGGGAGGTGGTTAGAATCGGAGTCCCTGGGCCCCCTGCTGCACCACCACAGTCCCAGGTCCCTCCGCCCCTTGCCTCTCCCTCCTACTTAACTTCAAGTCCCGGTCAGATGTCCCTCCTGCCCCCAGGCCTGCTCCTGCCCCAGCAGGTGTCCCCAGGCTCCGCTGCCAAGCTCAGGGCCCTGCCCTCGTGTCTGGGGTCACCTCGCTCCCTGACAGAAGGCTGGCCCCAGGATCAGGGTGTCCACTTCTCTCTGTGCTTCCCAGGCCTCAGCAGAGTTGCTGCTGAGTATGGGAGGGTGGCCAGCCTAGCAAAGATGGCTGCAAGCTACTGGCTTTAGACTGTTGTTTTCTAGGAGTGGGGAGAATTGTGAGGTTGTCTTCCCAAAATCTGTGTTGTGACTGAGGTGGTTTGACCCAGGCTCTAGCAGACCTGGTGGAATCCTAGCTCCACCATTCAGTGGCTCTGTGACCTTGAGCAGGTGGCACGGCTTCTCTGGCCCTCAGTTAAATGGCCTCTATTAAATGGACTTGTGTTAAGCACTACCTGTCTGAGAGGCTATTGTGAGGTTGGATGAGTGTCCAGGACTCTCGGTGCTTGTTTTCATTTCAGCAAGTAATACATCAGCACAGCAAGGTGCTCCGCCCCTCTCCCCTCCCCTCCCCCCCTCCTTCCCGAGGGAGTGGGGCAGGCCCCCGCACCTCCACTGGACAGCTTGCAGTATCCCAGGGTTCCCTCTGTCCTCTAAGAGACCACAGGTCACCAGGGTGAGGCCAGGGCCTTGCTCCTTCCAGGGACCCCGGGAGGATTCCGAATCATTGGCACTGGCACCTGTTAGGTGCCCGATATAGAAGGGCGGTCACTTCATTGCGGGGGGAGGGTGTCACTGTTCTCAGATGGTCTGATCGCACATACAGTAGCTCCTTCTCAGAACCCCTCACTCGGCCTTGGTGGTCTTCAGACCTCAGACAAGAGCCCTTTCTCAGCTAGGCTTTCTTCATTTAAAAGTACAGGAAGTTCATGGACACTGCAAGCGCTAATGAGCAGTGATTTCTCTCCTGCCTGAGCGCCCTGCTGCTTTTAGAGAAGGAGCCCTGGAATCCAGCTCCCCGAGGGCGGGCGGCAGAGCAAGATCCCTGAGCGGGAGGGGGGGAAGCTGCACCTCCCAGCTCTGTCCCTCCGTCCCCCACCTGTAAATGGAGGGGAATAATACCGTCCACTGAGACTACTCCCTCCCTTGAAACACAAGAAGAGAGGTAGAAGAAAGTCGCCAACGAAGGTCAGTGACACCGCTGGGAACAGGTTTTCAGGGTGGTGACATGGATGTAACCGGAGTCAGCGGGAGGAGCGAGCTGGGCCAGAGGCCAGGCGGGCTGGAGAGTGTGGGTGCTGTCGTGCTCCAGGGCATCTGCCAGCACCTCCCAGGGACTGCCGCTGGCCGGGCTCTGCACCTGAGGTCCCAGGTGTGCGGGAGCCATTGGCACCTCCTGGGAAACGACCTGCGGAAATGAGCGTGAGAAAGTCCCAATGGCTGCAGAGGCCCCCTGCACTCCTTCCCTCGGCACCCGCCCCGCCCGCCGGCCTGGCTGGACCCATCCTGCATGTCCTGGTCTGGATTCTGAGCCAGTGGCGTCTTCTTTACAGAAGGCGAGTTGCCTCCCAGCGCTGCTCCCTCGAGTTCCTGGAAGACACCGTGGGATGTCCCTCCGTTCAAAGGTAAAGATCCCACCTGCTGCCTGGGAGCCCTGAGGCCCTGGGGGCCAGAGAGATCCTGGAGGGTGAGTGACCTGTTTCTCTCCTGCAGAACCAAGCACATGCCCGGGTCCCCCAGGCACAAGGGCCTAAAGAAGACTCACTTCATCAAGAACATGCGACAGTATGACACCAAGAATAGCAGGTACCGGCCGTTGTGGGGCTGCTCCCGTGTCCTCCGTCACGCCTTGGGGGCCGGCTCTCGCCCTGGAGCCACAGCCATACATGTCCCTCTCCAAGTATCCGGCCTCCCTCCCATTAACTGCTCTCCAAGCCCATGGCCAGCCCACTGCCTCTCCCCCAGGACCCGGGGACACCGAACTTAGTGGAAGTGCTGAGTGAAGGGACATTGGAGCAGAGAACATGTTGGGACACGTCCAGGATAGAGGGCTTGGTTTCATCTGAGAAGTATGGGAGGTCAGGAGGGCGGTGGACTAAACCTAAACACGGCTGCCCTGAGTCACTACTGTGGCAGCAGGTGCCCCTTCGGAGGCCTGGGGCCTGCAGACAGGGCCACTCCTGTCGCCTGACCCTCGTGCACCACCCTTCCGGCCCTGAGACATCTGAGCTCATCACCCTGACCCAAAGACCCCCACACCGATCCCCCTCCCATGGGAGGTCACACTGCAGGTCCCACCTTCCCTGTAGTGGCCGTAGATTGGACAGACCTGATCCCTCAGCACGAGGAGCTGGGCCTAGTCCTGAGGAGCAGGCCCTGAGCGGGCCTGAGAGCCAGGTGGGCCTCAGTGGGTACTGAGTGCCCAGTTATCCAGCCAGAAGAGGGGGGAGTCTCACTGTTCTCCTCCTGCTAGACTGGGGCTTGGCTGGGCAGAGCCATCCAAGAGGGGGAAAGGCTGTCCTTCCTGCCGTGTGCTCCATGCAGGGCACCTCAAGGGTCACTTTGGCTCGGGACATTGAGCGGATGCTTTTTGATACTCTTAGTCCCCCATCTTTCCGGGGGGAGGGGGACTGAACCAAACAGCCCTCTGGGCACACACTTCCATCCCGTGTTTCCTCCAAAGCCTGACCTCTCGAACTAGGGTCCTGACCTCCGGCCACCCTGCCACGTGGGGCCAGGTGAGACCCTTCCTGTGCAGCGTGTTACGTGTGGGGGACCCGTGAGAGCTGGCATGGCCAAACCCACTGACCCTGGCCGCTGGGCCTCTTGGCCTAAGAGTCACCAGAGTCTAGGCGGGAAGGAACTCTCCCCTCCTCAGGAAACACCTGCCACCTGTTCTGACCCAGCTCTCCCCGCAGGATCGTGCTGATCTGCGCCAAGCGGTCCCTGTGTGCAGCCTTCTCGGTCCTGCCCTATGGAGAAAGCCTGCGGGTCAGGTGAGTGGCCCGGAGGCACAGGCTGGGCTGGTCCAGGCTCTTGGCAGCTTCACAGGTGGTCAGCAGATCAGCTCCGCCTGAATCTTCTCAGAAGCTCTGCCATCTCCTGGTTCTCCGGGAGGGGTGTGTCCGCACCTTACTGCAGTTAGAGTTACCTAAATGTCAGTGCTTGGGACATGCCTTCTCTGCGTGCATTCTTGTGACCAGTCCCAGCAGCTGTGTCCTGCGTGTAACCGAGGAAGGAGGAGATGGCCGTCAGGGTGGGAAGCACCCCTGAAGTCTAGCAGGGTGGGGGCACACCCCTGAAGATCGGGCGTGGCCTAAGCTTCGGCACAGGATGCGGGGCATATAGTTGCCAGCCGGTGTTTTAATGGGGTGGCTGGTTCTAGGGAAGGAGAGACTAGACAGTTCTTAGGACAGGTGAACTTCACTGTGTACCCAGTGATGCTAGTTCTGCTGTTCTTCCAATGAGAGCATGTGCCCGTGTGTCTGCAAGGTGAGGTTCTGATGCCCACCCGCTCAGACAGAGGGACCCAGCCTCTCTCCGGTGCCCTGTATTGCAGTGACCTGAGGGTGGACAGCCAGAAGCAGAGGCATCCGTCCGGTGGCGTGTCTGTTTCTTCCGAGATGGTCTGTGAGCTGGAAGGTGTGGAGCTGGGAGCAGATGGAAAGGCAAGAGCTGATGCCATGCACACAGGCCAGCAGGCGCAGATCTCATGTTTATGGAGGAAAAGGCACATGAAGTTGTGCTTTCCTTTGATCTTCTAAAATGCAGTGGGCAGTGGGAGCAAGCCACAGCCCTGTAAGATGGGCCTCGCCCTCAGCACTGGTGGTTGGAGGTCAAGGGCATCAGAGGCAGGGAGAAGATTCCTGAGCTACAGATCCAAATAAGAGCTGGTGAAGGTGACATTCTGGAATGTTCTTGTTACTGAGAACACTAACATAGGCCTGAGCTGGGCCACAGAGGGGCGTGGGGGTGGGGGGCTTCCTGAAACAGCAAGGAGGAGCAGGACTGACCTGGACGTGCTTCCCTTCCCAGGTCGTATCTTACGCCAAGTTCCTGTACCCTACCAACGCCCTCGCCGCACAAAAGACAGACAGCCACGGCCCGCCGCCCCAGCCCCGGACCAGCATCCCCCGGGCTGTGCCAGCATCCAGACACAAACCTGCTGCCAAGTCAGCGCCGATCAGCACGGAGCTAGGTACCCTAACCAGGCGCACGGGGGCAGGACAGGCAGCCATACCTGCCAGGCCAGCGAGCCTGAGGGGCAGCAGAGCAGTGAGTCACATTTGAGCCCACAGCCCTCAGTTTAGACCAAGGCGGGCTTGAGGTGATGGGTTGAGGTACAGCCTTTCAGAATGGAAGGGACTCGCGGTGAAGTAGACCCAGCCAGGCCATGGAGAGAAGTTTTGTCCACAGAGGGTGGGGGATCCATCCTCATCAGGACGTCCTTTCCTCCCACCCACGCCTGGACCCCTCCTAGACCCCAGGACCACCGCTCCCTGTTCCTGGAGAACACCTGCAGCCCCAGCTGCTCCCAGGCGCTGCACAGGGTCTGCTGAGGCTCGGGCTGATGGGAACTGGGCACCAGAGCTTGGGGCCCGTGGTGGGTCAGGGCTGCCTTCTGCCTGCAGGGAATGATACAGGGGATCCCCTGGAATACAACCCCAACCTGCTGGATGACCCGCAGTGGCCCTGTGGCAAGCACAAGCGAGTCCTCATCTTTGCATCTTACATGGTATGGCGAGCACCAGGCAGCACTGCCCCTTGGGTGCTGGGGGGGAGGGGGGCTGTGAGCAAGCGGCCCCAGCACTGGGGAGCCCAGCACCACCAGGACCCCAGCAGCACCCTGGGAAGGGGATGTGCAGCAGGCAAAGAGCAGTGCTGGCCCCACCACCCTGGGGTTCAGCCCACGTGCTCCACAGCCTGGATTCGCCACTGTGCACTCAGCTCCCCTGCCCTCTGTCCAGGTGTGTCATTCTCACAGACCTGGAGCCGCTCTGAAGGCTCAGCGCATTCACATCTGCAGGCCTGGCCGCGGGAAATTGCCTCAGTGGCCCGGCCCCACCCTGCTGCCCTCTGTGTTGCAGACCACGGTGATCGAATATGTGAAGCCCTCCGACCTCAAGAAGGACATGAATGAGACATTCCGAGAGAAGTTTCCACACGTCAGACTAACACTGAGCAAAATTAGGAGGTAGGGAGGGCCAAGGACATCCCCAAAACCTTCATTTTTAATGGTTTTATTGAATTTTTTAGAGGGAGAGGGAGAAACATCAATGAGAGAGAAACATTGATTGTTGCCTCCTGCACACCTCACACTGGATATCAAGCCTACAACTCTGGCATGTGCCCTGACTGGACATCGAACCGGTGACCTCTTGGTTCCTGGGTGAACAGTCAACCACTGAGCCACACCAACCAAGTGGCCCAAAACCCACTTCTAACGTGTGTCATCCTATGAGGTCCTGTAGGCCTGTCTTCCCATTTCCCGCTGATTCCTGAGCCTGAAGATCCAGATGCCCCCTCCCACCCTCTGACCAGGCCAGTAACACACAAAGCATATGTACATACACATGCACATGCATACACATGCACGCCTCTGCTGGTCAGGCTGCCTGTTCACTTTTTGCAGCTGCCCCCACCCACTCAGCCCTCCTCACTGGTGCCCACGACACCCCATGACGGGGGCACCACCATTGTTCCTGTCAGTAGAGGAGGAACTCGCAGGCCAAGGCAGCCTGCCTATAGCCTCACAGTGTGCAAGTGCTGGAGCTGCTGACCGAGGCAGATCTCCTGGGCACTGCCCCCTTCTGGGGTCCTGCGCTGCCAAATCCTACTAACACCCCACCTCAGCAGCTCCAGGGCTTCTAGGATGCTCTTGCTACCACAGGAGAGTAGGGACTTTGTCCTCTGTGGCAGCCCCTAGAGGATATTGTGGGACACCTGGTACAGGGGGGAGGGGGGGTAGGACTCAGCCAAGGGGCAATTGGGGCCCAAGACCAGCACGCTGCTTACCCAGCAAGCCATGGGCCCTGATGCTGGGCTGTGCCCACCTGGAAGGAACAGAGCTGTGCTAACGGCCCTGTGTCATGGAGGGGGTGGTGGTCCTCCACCCCAAGAGCACCTGATTTCCCTCTAACCCTGCAGTTTAAAACGCGAGATGCGGAACATATCTGAGGAGTGCAACCTGGAGCCTGTGTCTGTGGCCATGGCCTACGTGTACTTCGAGAAGCTTGTCCTGCAAGGCAAGCTCAACAAACAGAACCGCAAGCTGTGCGCCGGCGCCTGTGTGCTGCTTGCTGCCAAGATCAGCAGCGACCTCCGCAAGAACGAAGTAAAACAGCTCATAGACGTGAGTGCGCTCAACCCTTCCCCAGCCCTACTGCCCCTCCCAGCCCCGCCCCAGCCACCACCCCATCCCAAGCCAGTGCTGCCCCTCCCAGGCCTCACCCCAGCCTTAGCTGGGCACTACCCCTAGAGAGGGTGGTCATTGCCCACTAACCTGGAGTGAGGCCGGCCACCACTCCCAAACCTGCCGACTTGGAAACCAGAGCAAGGGACCCCGGCTTAACCCTTCTCTCTTCCTCCATACAGAAGTTAGAAGAAAGGTTCCGGTTCAACAGACGGGATCTAATTGGGTTTGAGTTCACAGTGCTTGTGGCCTTGGAACTTGCTCTTTATCTTCCTGAGAACCAGGTGTTACCTCATCACAGACGCCTCACACAGCAGTTCTAGTCTGCTGCCTGGACAGCCCACGCCACTCCGCACACCATCTGTGGGCCCCCGGAGCTGTTCCCAGGCAGTGAAGTGCAGCCCTGGCCCCCATGGCCTCACCCTCCCAGCTCGGGCACGTGGGCCCTGCCTTCGCACGCTTTCCTCCTTGGGGGGCCATGCTTCCATTCCAAAGCACAGCACATCACCGTGGTGTTTGAGAATATTCTGGCATTCTCATGTAGATAGAATGTGGGGTTTGTCATTTTCCTTTTTTCACATGCCTGACACTGGCCTGGCACTAGGACCCTCGATTTATGCCTTGGATCCCGATGTCGTGGCATCTTTCTGCTTTGCGCTGCCTCGCCTTCCACATACCATTGTGGTCACTGACGCATGGCAGTGGTGACTGTTCCACGTGCTGCTGAGTGGATTCAGGTCCCTAGAGTTAATGCAGTGAAGCATTAACCTTGACTTTCCAGTTTTTGGATGTGGAACACACCGTGCCCAGCCTGCTGTCCATTCCCCTCCCCGCGTCACAAGCAGAGCCCAGGGCAGACTCCAGGCTTGATCGGTTTTGTTCTTGGACCGCTCATCTCCCAAGCATCATGTCACTGTGAAGTCCTTGTACCTGAGTGTTATGCCAGCAGGCTGCTGCAAACACAAGTTGCCCCCTCACCTCACCCAGAAAACCCCACTGGCCTGTGACACTCTGCATCTTCAGATGATTGCGTTGCTGGAATGTGGCTCTTGATCTTCTTAAGCAATATTATGACAGGACAGCCTGTCTTTTGGGA
Organism: Nyctalus aviator; assembly: GCA_036971965.1. Taxonomy (NCBI): domain Eukaryota; kingdom Metazoa; phylum Chordata; class Mammalia; order Chiroptera; family Vespertilionidae; genus Nyctalus; species Nyctalus aviator. The sequence goes on from CM072925.1 coordinate 88,294,794, forward strand.
TTCTGTTCTGTAGGTTTCTTATAAGGGAACACTAATTAAATGTGTGAAGCTGTGAGTTGAAACCACACTTGCTCAAGCTGGGAGGAGACGGACTACTTCATGGCCCACAGCACCGCCTCCCCAAGAGGTGGGCTCAGTGCCCTCTCCTCCCAAGGCTGTCGGGGCACTGTCACACTCAGACCGCACTGCCGGTGACCCTCACTCCTACGAAGGCCCGGGCTCTGCTTTTCCAGGTTTGTTGTCCTTTGCACGAATTCTGTGGTCCAGTTCTCCAGCTCACTGCCCCACCAAAAACACTGACTGGTGAGTCAGCTGGCCTGAAAGATGGCCATGGATCATCAAGCTGCTTTCCTATTGTGCTACACCTGTTACTGGAGGGGCCCCGGGCAGCCCCCCTCTTGTACTCTCTTCACACGGGCTGGTGTTTTTGCAGAACAGCCAGTTCTGCTGATCACAGCACCCAACCACCAGCAACTCGGCCCAGACCCCAGAAGAGGTACAGGCCAACTACTCGTCTTATTGCCTACAAGCCTGTTCCTTCCACTCAGACTGCAGTGCGCCTCCCTCTCCAAGATGGCTCCCTGAATCCAACCTGCATCCAAGGTAGATGGTGTTAAGGTGCTAGGCCCAGCAACTTATGGAAAGCATCCCATCCTGCCACATATATCTCAAGGACACTTCCGTGTTACAAGCACTGTAAGGGACTTTCGCAAAATATGTGTCCCGGTTTACAGCTTAGCCTCGAAGGATCTGTCTCTGGGAATTTATACACAGACGTCAGACCAGCTGAAAAATATGGTCATTAAGTTTGCACATTTATGTAGTAAGATTTAGTAATCTGCCAGTCTCATCTGTAGCCTTCCCAGCTGTGTGTCCTTTAAAGAAATGATAGAGCTGCCACTGTGTGGTACTCGAGAACCCCTGCAGAAAAGCCAGAATTTAAACCACACCTCAGGCTGCATCCCCAGCCTCCAGAACAAACCCCAGCCTGAGGGTGTCCAGGGCCCAGCTCTACTCCCTCAGAACCCAGTAGCAGTTGTGGACTTGAAATGTGTGTTAAGTGACTATCTGACCTCAATGTCAAGTTGTGTCATAAGTGTTTGTATTTGTGCTTTAAAGTAAAGTTTGGTTTTGCAGCATATAAGTGGCCTCCTTTTAATGAGCTGACCCCTCCTCGCCCACTCACAGCAGGATGTCAGCTCTGACCCCTCCCCCAGCACAGAATGAACCAACATGAGGAATGTTTCCACTATTTATTTATGACAAATTAAACATCTGTGATGCTCTTCAGTCAGAAGTTCCTAAACAAAAGGAAAAACAACGTTAAAGCCTCGTCTCCGGAAAGTCCCAGCCTGTCCCCAAACTCGACTTTGAGACAGCTTACTTTGAGACGATGCCATCGGCCTTGGCCAGTCGGAGAATGGAGTCATCTGACTCACCCTGAGAAAAAGCACATTGGAACTATGAACAATGTCCCCTGCTACCCTGAGCTGGCAGGTCCACCAGGTACCACCCAGTCCTAATGGTACCTCTCCCCCAGTCTCACCACTCAGACCTCAACTGGACAGAAAAAGGCCTTGGAGATGGGAGTGTGATAACTGGGAAGTTCCAAGGTAAAAGGGTGGTCCTGCTTAGGGCCTTTGAGCATCCTTTTCACGCCTCACCCCACCACCCCCAGGGACAGGCAGGCAACCAGTGCAACCCAGTTCCATAGGCTCAAACGTATTCTGCAACAGTCAGACCTGAGAAACAGTGCAAGACACATTCTCCGTTACCCCCCAAAACCCCACAGATGAGCCATGTCCAGGACACTCACCATCCTCCGGATAGCCCCGCAGATAGCATAGGTTTTAAACTGGCCGTTGAACCTGCCTGTCACCTTGTCAACCTGTTGATGGAGAATGAGGATCAGACAGGCACTAGAGCTCCTTTACCTCTAAACCCGGGGTCTAGGGATCATCAACCTCAGGGCCGACCCCGCTCTAGTCTGGGATGGACCTCTTCCAAGCCCTAGCGCCCAGGCTCACCTCGGCCACGTTCATCTGAATGGACGCGTGGTCCTTGGCGCCGATGATGCGGTTGCTGGCGGAGCTGCAAGGAGAGCGTAGTGAATGAGAAGTCACAAGTGTTCGTCTTTGTGCTTTAAAGTAAAATTAAATGCTGTGGCACTCACCATTTCCGCGGCACGTACAGGTCCACGAACTCGCCGGCGTCGTTCTGCATGTTGAGAGTTCGCCTACGAGACCCCGGGCGGTGCCGTGAGGACAAGCCGGGTCGGTGCGCCGGGACCCCGCGCCGTGGCCTCACGCCTCACCCCGCTCCCCGCTCCCCGCGCCGCGGCCTCACCTCAAACCCCGCGCACCCGGACCCCAGCCTCCGCGCCTTGGCCTCGCGCCGCCCCGGCCCGGAATCCCGGCGCGGAATCAGGCCGTGGGCCACGCGGCCTACCTGCTGCCACCACCACGAGCGCGTCGGCAGAAAGAGCGCGTTACGTACCCCGGCAGCACTACGACGGGCGGGGCGGGGTCAGGGGCAGGGCCTCGGCGAGTATTTCCGGGTCCCGGCGCGCCCGCGAGTCTGCGCAGAGCCTGGCCGGGCCCCCACTGGCGCACTTCCGTTTGGGGCGGGGGCGGGGCCTCGGGCCTTGGGCGGCGAGTGGGCGGCCCTGAGGTGCCGGCGGGCCGCGGTGTCGCCACGCCAGGCGGGCCGGAGACCCGTGCGTCGGCGAGGGCGGCGCGCGGTGCTAACGGGCGGCCCGGGGGTTCCATCGGCTGCCAGAACGGACCCCGCGGAAACAGCCTGGGTGACGAGACCAATCGTGAACGGGGACGGAGCAGCGCGGCTGGTGCCGGGTCCTCCGCGGGCGGTCGCAGTCCTGGGGCCTAGAGCCCAACTCCTCGGAGAACGAGGCCCGAGCGGCAGGCGCTGGGTGAAACCCACAGCCCTTGCCTGCACCACCCGACCGCTCCCCGGCCCGCCTCCCCCGCCCACCACCCGCTCCGGCCCTCCAGGCCTGGTGCCGAGACCTGTTAATAGAGAAAATAGAAAAATCCAAAACTGCACACGTGTGCAGGGCAGCCAGCTAAAACATGGACTGGGGTGAAGCAAGACCCCTTCAGGACGGGCTTGTGACGCGGGCCCCCACACACAAACACACACAGGGGCTGCCTAGGCTGAGCCAGGAAATGCCCCTCATCCGCCAGGTCAGCCCCCACATCGGCGCTCCGCCCGGCGCTCTGGTGCCGGTTCGGGCTCTCACCCTGGGCTGCTTGCGCCTGTGGGGTGATGTGTGAACGATGCTGGTCAGCCTGGCCTCTGTGCCGTGTGTGAGTGGCTGCCAGATTTCCAGCTCCGGGGGGATTTAGCATGTGGAAACCAGTGTTTGTGTGGGCAGTGTGTCTGCTCTTGCTTCCACTGAGCTCCCAATAGCTGGGCAGCAGGAGTGAGTTCTAAGCAAGTCTCATGTAGACCCTGAGAGGTGAGTGCTGTCTGTGCATGTGCGAAAATATAATGACACATGATTTATGTGTGTGGTTGGGGGTTTGCACATCTGATCTGGCCTGCCTGCCTGTGTCTGTGTGGGTGAGCCCAGCTGGGCTCTGTAGCTGGAAGGCAGGAGACAGGCAGCTTGAGCACCAGAGTGGCAGAGAGGTCTGCAGAAGGTCTCCCTTGAGTATTCAGCAGAATAGAGAGCCCAGAAAGCCCGCATATATATGGTCAAATAATTTTTTTAAATATATTTTATTGATTTTGTACAGAGAGGAAGGGAGAGAGATAGTTAGAAACATCGATGAGAGAGAGTCATCGATCAGCTGCCTCTTGCACACCCCCTACTGGAGATATGCCCGCAACCAAGGTACATGCCCTTGACCGGAATCGAACCCGGGATCTTTCTGTCCCCAAGCCGACGCTCTATCCAGTGAGCCAAACCAGTTTCGGCTGGTCAAATAATTTTTGACAAGGGTGTCAACACACGGTGTTGGGAAACCTGGACATCCACATGCAGGAGGAAACTGACCCTTACCTCACACCATACATAAAGTGAACTCAAAATGGATCAAAGACCTAAATGTAAGACCTTAATCTCTTATAAGAAAACTAAGGCACAAACTTTTAGACACTGACTTGGCAATGACTTAGGTAGGTCACCAAAGGCCCAAGCAGCAACAAGAAAAAGACATATTTGATGAAATTTTTTAAATTTGTGCATCAAAACTATCATCAGAGTAAAAAGGCAACCCACAGAATGAGATAAAATATTGGCACACATTTGATAAGGGATTAATAAGCAGAATATATAGAGAAGTCCTAAAACTAAACAAAAAAAAATGATTAAAAAATGGGCAAAGGGCTTGAATAGGCGTTTCACAAGAGAGAAATTGACCAATGTGTACACTTAAAGATGCCCAATACCACTAACCATCAAGTCACAGCTATTTTACACCACCTCACACTTGTTAGAATGGATGCTATAGCCCTAGCTCAGTAGTTGGCAAACCTCGGCTCGCGAGCCACATGCGGCTCTTTGGCCCCTTGAGTGTGGTTCTTCCACACAATACCACATGCGGGCGTGCATGTACAGTACAACTGAAACTTTTTGGTCCATGTGCAGAAGTCGGTTTTCCGCCTGGGCAAGTCTATTTTGAAGAAGTGGTGTTAGAAGTGGGTGTCGGTTGCATGTGGCTCAAGAACCGCGGTTTGCCGGCCACTGCCTCGGTTTGGCTCAGTAGATGAAGCATCGGCCTACAAACAAAGTTTCCCAGGTTTGATTCCAGTCAAGGGCTCATGCCCAGGTTGTGGGCTCAATTCCCAGTGGGGAACTTGTAGCCGATCCATGATTCTCATCATGGATGTTTCTATCTCCCTTCCTCTCTAAAAAAATAAATAAAAAATAAAAATAAAATAAAATTATATATATATATATATATATATATATATATTTTATATATATATTTATTTTATTTATTTTTTTTTAAAAGAATGGATACTGCTGAAATCAGTTTGGCTCAGTGGATAGAGCGTCAGCCTGCAGACTGAAAGGCCCCAAGTTCAATTCCGGTCAAGGGCATGTATCTTGGTTGAGTGTACATCCCCAGTAGGGGGTGTGCAAGAGGCAGCTGATTGATGTTTCTCTCCCCCTCTCTGTAAAAAAAAAAAAAAAAATCAGTAAAATATATTTTAAAATAAAATAAAATAAAAAAGAATGGATACTATAAATAATATAAGCCCTGTCTGTGTTGCTCAGTGGTCAGAGCATCAGCCCAGTACAGAGGATCACAGGTTTGATTCCTTGTGAAAGGCATGTACCTCAGTTGCAGGTTCAATCCTGGCCCAGTCAGGGTGCATGTGGGAGGCACTCATTTGATGCATCTCTCTCACGTTGATGTTTCTCTCCATATCTCCTTTCCTTCCACACTGAAAACCAGTGGAACATATATCCTCAAGTATGAATAACAAAATAAAAAAATGGAAGTAGCCCAGCTGGCATGGCTCGGTGGTTGAGTGTTGACCTATGAACCAGGAGGCCACAATTCAATTCCTGGTCAGGACATATGTCTGGATTGCAGGCTGATAAATGATTCTCATCATTGATGTTTCTATCTCCCTCTTCCTTCCTCCCTAAAGTCAATAAAATTAAAAAAAAAAAAAAAAAACACACAGGAAGTGTTAGTGAGGATGTGGAGAAATCAGAACCCTGGTACATTGGTTAGAATAAAATGGTGCAGCTGAAAAGAAACATGGAGGTTCTTTTAAAAAGACAGAATTACCATATGATCAGGCTATTCTGCGTCTGAGTATGCACCTAAAATAATTGAAAGCAAGGACGAGAACAGATATTTGGTACACCCATGTTCACACAGCAGCATTATTCACAGTAGCTAAAATATGGAAGCCGACCAAGTGCCCATCAACAGATGAGTGGATAAACAAAATGTGATAAGTACTTAAAGTTGAATGTTTTCAGCATGAAAAAGGAAGAGAATTGTGACACATGCATATGGATTGACCTTGACATGCCGAATGGAATAAGTCAGTCACAAAAAAGACAAATGCTGCTAATTCCAAAGATATGAGGTGCTTAGAGTTGTCAGAATCAGATAGTAGAAGAGTAGATTCCAGTGTCTGGGGAGGGAGAGTGACTGTTTAATGGGGAGAGTTTCAGTTTTACAGGATGAAAAAGTTCTGGAGATGGTGATGGTGTATTTAACCTTAACATTATTGGTGTATTTAACAACATTGAACTGTGCACTTACACATGGTTAAAATGGTAAAATTTTATTATATAGTAGGGGCCCTGTGCATGAATTTGTGCACCTTGAAAGGAACTGTGGGCTGTGAGGCTGTGGTGAGCACAGCAGTTGGTCTTGGGCCATCCTCCACGCCCCCACCCAGCCCCTCCTGCTATGGCCCCAGTCCCCTGTCTGCCGGCAGCCCTGCACCCCCCACCACTGCTCCCACATGCTGATAGCTCAGAACAATTGGGGCTGGCGCTGTCAGTGGGTGCGCAAATATCTGTTCACGTCCTTGCTTTCAAATGTTTTAGGTGCATACTCAGACGCAGAATAGCTGCTGCCCTGAGAGCCCCTCAGGAGCAGGGGGAGGGGGAGAGCCCTCAGGGGTGACTGGGGCCGGCAGTCACCACTCGCACCCTCTGACGGCACTGAGCAATCGGCGCTGGGTACTGGCAGTGGGTGCAAGGGGGGGCCAGCACCAGCAGCAGGTGCAAGCTCCTGGCAGGACCGTGGCACGGGAGCAAGGAACTTTCAGTAACCACCAGAGGTTCACCCTGATGACAGCAACCAGCACCCCGCCTTGATCTGGTGCCCCCACTCACCTGCTTCACCATTTGCAGTGGCTGACGCCCACCGTGTTCCACATACCCCTGGTGGCCAGCACATGTCATAGTGACCCGTTGTTCGGTTGTTCCACCGTTCGGTCTATTTTGCATATTAGGGTTTTATATAGAGATTTTACCACATTAAAAAAAATTAAAACTATAGGACACACACGGGCATCGTGATTTTCTCTCCCTGTAGCAGGGTCCCAAGGCCAAGTTCTTTGAAGGGAAACTGCTCCCCACCCTTGGGCCATGAAGTCTAGAGGAGCCCCTCTTTGAGAAACCCTGTTGTCCAAAGTTCAGATCCCACAAACAGGAACAAGTGGTCCCTTGAAGAGTGCAGGGAGGATCTCAGCATCAGGGCCTCCTGGCAACTATAGGGGGCGGGTGGGCAGCAGACTGCCAGATATTGGTAGCTAGGGGATAATGTCCCCACATCCTGCCCACACGGTCCCCAGCAGCCATTACCATTCATCCAAGACCACACCTGGCCCTGCACACAGCCCTGCTTCCTGCCTATCTCCCTGTTAGCTGAAGAGGGCTGAGCTCTAGGTCCCTAGCCCCTTGCTGATGGGGTGGGAAAGAACCAGAGGCCAGGCAGTACAAAGGGCATGGTGGGCAGGAGGACCAGGCACTGGAAGACACTGTTGAACTGAGCCCTTTTTGCAGATCCCAGGGCAGCCCCAGAGTCTCGGGGTAGCAGCTGTTCAGCAGGGTAGTCCTAGTCGTGGTCCCTGAATGCCCCTTCACTCCAGAACATACATCTCTTCCTGCCCCCCTCCATCACCAAAGCACTCTGCATAACCTTGACTGGAAATATCACATTGGATTATAGATGACGTTCCCACATTCCCCCTGCCTTTTGGCTGTGTGACCTTGAACAAGTTATTTGACTGCCTCCTCCTTCCAGCTGTGAAGTTGGGTCAATGGTAATAGAACCATCCCACAGGGCTGAGCCATCTGCATTCAATGAGTTAACACAGGCAGGGCTGAGGGCAATGGTATATGTACAAAGATAATAATTTAATAATTTAATTAAAAATTTAAAAAAAAAAAAAAACAGAGGCAGGGCTCGGAATTGGTGTGGCATTCAGTAGGTCCTCAGTGTGGTAGCACTCACCACCATCATCACAATCATCACCACCACCACCGTTATCATCTTCACCATCATCACCACCATCACCATCACCTTCATCACCATCACCATTATCACCACCACCCTACATCACCATTATCACAACCACCATCATCATCTTTTCTGTCAAAGAAGAGAGTTTAGGCAACTACCATTTTGGTCTGCATGACTTAGCAGCCGCCATTTTGGTTCACGCCATTTTGGTTCATGCCATTTTGCAGCTCCCCTGCAGGCCACCATTTTGAAATGGCCAAGGTCAACCCTTTCCTTTAAGTTAGACAATCATGCAAGACTGGGAGCCGAACCTCTTCCAATCAAGAGTGAGAAACAGATCACATGCATCAGAAATAAAAGGCCAAGTAGATTGCCTGCTTAACGTGCTGCTGCCAGACCCTGCAGGAGTAAAGGTATTGCCATGGTGACTGGCTCTCAAGTATCCTTTGTGTTTTACCATGACCCCTAATTTTGAGGGCTCGCCTTATTTCTAACAACCACAATCATCACCACCATCATCATCACCATCATCGCCATCACACCATCACACCATCACAGTCAGTATTGCTATTATGCTGTGGCCCCAGGTCACATGGGCATATTTGAATCCTGGGCTGTTGACTAAAGGAGCTGCACTGTAACTACCCCAATCTCACACAGGTCCCCACTCAGACTGCCTAGGCAGGTGACAGTGGCCAGTAAGATCGGTTGGAGTGTATGGTGCCTGCACTCTCACAGACAGGTAGGAAGGAGGTGCCTGTGCATACTTCTAGGGGAGGCTCCCTCCTCCTCTCAGAGCAGCTGTCTCTGGGCCAGGCAGGCCCGGCCAGCCTAAAGTGCATTGTGTGTGCAAGGGAACGGCTCCAAGTGAGGAGACTTCCTTCCAGGCCTGGGCAGGGGCCAGGGCAATTGGTGGGTCAGAGCCTAGGGACAAGCTTCCACCCACGCAGACCTCAACAGGAGCCGAGGCTGAGGAAGAGGAAGTGGCTCCCGGCCTGCTCTCCTCCTGACAGAGTCTCACCCAGAGGGCACTGGGAGGGCGGGAGTGCACAGGCTTCCGCCAGCCGCCCTCCAGCAGGTCCTGGACCCCTGCCTCCCAGGGTTATTTGGGATTATCCTCTGGTGTGAGGGATGCAGGCACCACTGGCCCTTCCCAGTCTGGGTGAGGCTCAAGGACACACGTGGGTCAGGCCCGAGGGGAGCGGGGCCATCAGCAGCCTTAGTCACTGGCTGTCAGAGCCCCAGGGAACCAGGCAAAGAGCTGGGCCAGCATCTTTTTTTTTTTTTCTTTTTTTTTTTTTTCTTTTTTTTTTTTCAAGGGGTCACATTATTTTAGTGTTTCTGAAAACTCTTTCCCGCCTTAACTGGTTTGGCTCAATGGATAGTCAGCCTGTGGACTGAAGAGTCCCAGGTTCGATTCCAGTCAAGGACATGAACCTTGGTTGTGGGCACATCCCAAGTAGGGAGTGCTCAGGAGGCAGCTGATCGATGTTTCTCTCATTAGTGTTTCTAAATCTCTGTTAAAAAAAAAAAAAATCAATAAAATATATATATATTTTTTTAAATTATTTCCCCACCAAGAGACTTTGCATCTTACCACTTGACCGAATGTTGATGAACGGGTAGTTGGGCGTCACCAGCTTGTTAAAGTTAAATTTATAAGTAAATCTTTTCCCTTTTGTTTTATGAAGGATCCTCTTGTTGTAATAGTATCTGAGGGCCCGGCTCAGCTTGTCATAATTCATCTGTGGTTTGCACTTCCTGCGGCCCCAGAGGCGGGCCACCTCGTCCGGATCCTTGATGACAAACTCTCCATACGCTCCCTGCTGCCAGGCGATGACATGGCGGAACTCTTCCTTCTGCAGCAGCTCCAGGATGAAGTGCCACAGCTGGATCTGCCGGGAGCCTGGGGAGGACTCTGTTTTATAGGCCCAATCAGGAAACTGATACCCTCCACCTCCTTCTGGCTTTTCCACGATGCTACAGCCCGCTTTCATTTTCACCCTCCTGCTCTCCCCGGCAAGGTCCGTCTTCGGTCCGGTCTCCTCCGCGGCGGCGTCTCCAGCTCCTCCTCATCTACCCCAGTAGGAAGTGGGCCAGCATCTTGTTCTGCTCTATTTTACTGCCTCGTTTATTGTACTTTGTTAGATTTTTTTCATTGAGCTATATGACCCACGCGTGAAAAAGAGTACAAACCCCAGGTGTCCCACCCCCTGGATTTTCATATCCGTGTCCACCAGGCAGGCGGGGCCCACTGCTCACTTCGCTGGTATTGGGTCAGGGTCTGGATGGACCAGTCCCCTCTCCCACACAGCCCCCAGGAGGCGCCTGTGGGCCCTCCCAGGTTACAGGTGAATTGGGACGGCGCCCAGGGCCTGGCTGTGCACGGAGTCCACCTGGAAGGCCAGCCAGCAGAGATCCCTGCCTGGGCCACCCCAGCAGAGAGACACTGTGAAGTGGGAAACACCCAAGACACCCCATCTCTGACTTCTCCATAGTTACTAGCCGGAGGACTGAGCTAGTGACAGGACAGGAGGCACTCCCATCGCAGAAGCACACAGTGTGTCCAGCCGGCTTGTCCCAGCAGAGACAGCAAGGACTGGCCTTGCTGGCCAGAGGCCAAGACATTCCAGCCAAACCCAGTGGAGCTGCAGGTCTAAGGGACAGGCTGCCGACACCCGCCTCCACCCTAAGGCCCGGCCAGCCAGGTGCTTCTTGCTGACCCCACAGACTGAGCTCATGTCCTGGCTCCAGACTAACCTCCGACCCTGGGCAGAAAGGGCCCTGAGCCTCAGTTTCTCCATCAGGAGGTTGAAGCGGTTCTCCCCACCCCAAGGGTGCAGCTGAGGGCTGGGCAGGAAAGGGGCAGCTAGGGGCCTGGTCAGGGGAGGTTCTGAAAGGCTGCATCCTATCTGTGCTCGGGGACAGGTGTTCACAGGGGAGAGACTCACACCCTCTCTTTGAGGCTGCTTCGGTCTGCCAGTCCGTCTGCTGGTCAGTCTGCCGGCCTGTCTGGGAGGTGACCTGGGATATGTCTCAGGCCTGGTTCTTCCTGCCCTTGGAGGAATACGCAGTGTTGCCAGTCAGCACGAAGCCCTGGCACCACGTGTTAGAGCCTGAGGAAGCAGGGATCACCGGAAGGGGTGTGCCCAGTGGCCACACGCTGTATGCTGGGGGCCACTGACGCCCTGACCATGGGCCTGGCACCTATCAAGAAGGACCATGGCAACCCCATGAGGAGGTAGCTAATGAGTCCATGTTACAGAGTGGAAACTGAGGCTGAGGGAGAAGGAGTGGCTCCCCAAGTCACAGTGCTGGGGTGCAGGAGGGATTGAACCCAGCCTCGAGCTCCGGGGCAGAGGGTGAGATGCAGGAGAGGACCTGCCGCCCAGGGCTGAGCTGTGAGGAGGAAGTGAGGGGCTGCAGCGCATCAGGAGCAGTGGTGAGAGGTCCCTCCTTCCTCCCATCCCCGGTGGTCCAAGGGGGACCAGAGGGGAAGTGTCAGGGGGCCCTGGGGAGTGACAGGGCCTATTCTCTGGGCCCCATCCAGACACCAAGCCAGCCAGGTGTCAGTAGCTGCTGGAACACGCCCAAAGGCAAAGGTTTGTGCCCAAATTCCTGCCCCAGGTGAGTGGACCTGGCCGGGCTTGTCTGGCTGGCCCCACCCGCCCAGCTCCTCTGGCTCCAGGCAGCTTCTCCCTCCCCACCAGCTCTGCAAGTGTGGGGCCTCTGAGGCCTGGGTGTTAGCAGGGCCCAGCTCGCAGTCATCACCCCTCCACCTGCTGTGGTCTGCAGGTGGCTGTGGGCAGGAGGCTGTGTGAGGCCAGGGCTGTCCTGTCCCGGGGTGCTCACGGCCTGAGGGGCAGGAAGAGGACAATACACAGCTCATCTGAGGGGGTGGGGGGTAGTGTCTAGGACAGCGAGTCTCACGTGGCGGTTCCCCCAGGACACATGGCAGTGCCCAGCTGTCACCTGGGGGAGGGGATGGTGCTACTGGCCACTAAGGGGTGGAAGCCAGGAATGCTGCCCAGGACAGCCAGCAGAGAGGCTTCAGCCCAGAGGTGCTGAGGGCGATGACCCAGCTGAAGGCCTCTCTGAGGAGGAGACTTTGTCATGCAGTGACCAGCCCTGAGAGGAAGACGGGGGGGCGGGGGGGGGGGGGCAGACACACTGGGATGAGGGCAGGGGGCAGGTGGGGTCTGGTGCTGGCCCTCTCCCCAGGGCCCCGCTCCCAGCAGCCTCTGCTGCTTTCCTCCCTGGGTGGGCAGGCGATGGGGGCTCACACATTCCTGGCAGAGATGGGGGGAAGGCAGTCTGTGTCAGCTCCTGCAGTTCCTGGAACAGGGCCTCAGGCTGGCTGAGGACACTCAGGGTCAGCCTCCGCTAGAGAGCGTGTGGGTGCAGGCCCAGCTGCACAGGGCCTCCGGGAGGGGAGCTAGCACCTTGCAGATAAGGCCAGTGTGTCATCAGCAGAGCCCCTGGCCAGCCAGGAGCAGTGTCACAAGGGGCCAGAGCCTCTCGGGTCCTCGGGCTGTGAGCATGACATTAGGGGTGCCCGTTAGCACTGGCCTAGCCCAGGCCCGAGGGAGCCGGCTGTTTGGCACAGGGTGGAATTGGCCAAAGGGCCAAACACAGATGGTGGAGGCGAGTCAGGAAAATAGCTCATTTGCTTGGGGCCCAGGGAGGAACATCCCAGGGCAAGGCCAAGCCCAGGGAGCTGGGAACTCTCAGCGTTAGACCCCAGAACCCCCCAATTGGTGCCCGGGAGGGGCCTGGAGGAGCCTGTGGACAAAAGGGGCCACATGCAAACTCGACAAGCTCAGGGGAGGCCTGCGTGGCAGTCTTGCAAACTCAGAGACCTAAAGTCACCACAAAGGATGGTCTGAAATTAAAGTTTAACTAAACACAGTTATGGTGGGCAGTTAAGTCCTAGGTGGGTATCTTCACTCACAAGGTCAACCTTTACCTTAAGTGAGCCTATGTGTCTTTTTGCATCTGTGATAACACACCCTGGAAATGTCTGGGTAGCTTGTAACTTCCCTTTTTCTGGAGCCCTTGAGGCACAACCTAATGTGCCTGGGCTCCAGGATAGAGACCACAAAATCCTTCGTTATCATGTTAATTGTTCCTGCACCACCTAAGTACGCATCAGTCATTCTGCTTTTTGTCCAATCCCAGGGGTTTTCCACCGCTTTGCTTTCTTCCACCTCCTTAATCCATCACCAATGGATTCCATGTAACCCACCGGTGTCCCTCCTCTGATGGCAATGTATAAATACAGATGTAACCCGCCATTCTCCAGAGCATTACCTCAAATTGTTGAGGTTCTGCTTCCCAGCATGTCGACAGTTTGGCTCAAGTAAACTCACAAAAATCCTTGACAGGTTTCAACGGTTTTTTAGATAACCAGCCTCTGAGCCACTGTTTATACTCCCCCGGGGAGTGTCTCCAGAAGAGCCAATGTTTTGTAAATGTTGAAACTTGAGGCAAACAGAGGCCTGGAGCTGAGTCTCCACCTCTCCTCAAGGGCAGGAAGGAGGCCACCTGGCCCACCCTCTCCTACCAGCCCAATTGAGCTGGATGCTTCCAGGCCTGCAGCATGGTGAGAGGCAGCACAGCCACGGACAGTCACTTATAAGTTGTGGACTCTCAGTCACGCCTCTTCTGGGCACGTACCCAGGAGCTGGGGCCTTGCTGCCAGAGCTCCCCAGCGGGCAGGTGGGCACGCCTGGCAGGAAGTGGCTCTGTGACCAGGCTGCTGCCCCTCATCAGGAACAAGCCCTTCTCCAAATGCCCAGGAATACACAGGCACTCAGAGGCCAGACTTGGGTGGGAGTGGCTGAGCTGGGCTAATCTAGGGCAGCTGCTGGGAGAGACAGAGACACAGACAGAGACAGAGACAGGGAGAGAATGAGAGACTAGAAGGGTGAGACAGAGACAGAGCAGTGAAGGGAGGGAGGGAAGGGAGAGGGTTTGGGATGGGGAGGGCCGGGCAGTGTGCTGTGGGGAGCAGAGCCCCGGGCCTGCTGACTGATGCTGCTCGGAGGAAGCAGCCAAGGCCAGGCAGGCCCAGGAGGGAGGCGACTTGCTGAGGGCAAGTGGCCTGGCTGGTGGAGGCACGGCCCAGCCGCTGCTGAACCCAGGCCAGTGGTGGGCAGGAGACCACACCTGCTGGGATTTGTGTGGTTTGTGTGGTGCTGGGAGGGGCAGGCTGACCTCAGATTGCAGCTATGACCATGGCAGCCCCAGCAGGGTCAGGTCTGGGGGCTGCAGATCCAAAGTCGGGAATCTGGCCCCTGAAGGCACTGAGGATGGGAGGCTGGGGTTGGGGGCTGATCCCGGCAATCCAGGCATCGCTCACCCACAGCCAGCCCATCCTATCCCTGCCCTTCCCGAGATCAGATTCTTGCTGGGCTTGGAGCCCTCCTGGCCATATAAGGCCGTCTGTGGGCACCTCCTGGGAAGGCTGCAGAGCCCTCACCCTGCCCCCCACGGGAACCAGAGCTTGGCCAGGCCTACAAGGACCAGGCGTGGGAAGGGACCTCAGGAGCTCAGCCCTGTGAGGAGGGGGTGGGCAGGCCAGGCCTGGGGCTGGGACTTTGGAGAGACCTCACCACGCCTGTTCCCTGCAGGGCCGGGCTATGGATCGGGAGGGCGGCAAGGATGGGGTGGGGTGCTGGTGTTGACACAAAGCGATGAACGGGGGATGTGGAACCAGGAGGCCTGGACTCCCAACTTCACAGCCCAGTAGGGTGCTGGGAGGTACCTGATGTGCCCTAAGGGGGGCCTGCCTGTTGCTGGACCAGCCCTTTGCACTTGCAGAGGAGGGCCTGAGGTGGGCTCTCCGGGGAGATGCCTGGAGGGCCAGGACAGGGGCAGGGAGAGGGGGGGTGGCCAGACCTAGAGGTTGGACCAAAAGGGTCTACAGAAAGTTACAAGGTGAGCTGATCACAAGCCCCTAAAGGGGCAGGTGTGGCCCATCGGCTCCTCACGCCCCAGGCAGAAAACGCACCTCTTTCCCTGTCCATTGTCTGTGCATCCGGGCTCACACACCTCTGAAATGTGCCTCTGACCCTCCTGACACACAGCACATGCTCCGAGCTACCCAGTGCTCCCACCCACAGGACTCCCACCTCCACTCAGGTCCCTCATGTCTCTTCCTTTATTCACGTGCATAAAAGAAGCTGGAAAGCTGTCATTTCTGGGAAGCATTTGACATTGCCTCCTGGCAATGTCGTGTTTGGCTCACTACAGGTTTGAACATTTCTTACGTGGGGGGGGGGGGGGCAGGCTCCATTGTGTTCAGGGCGGAGGGAACCAGGCCCAGGACCAAGGATCCTCAGACAGGGCTGACCAGAGCGGGGGCAGTGCTGGGCGGCAGCCAGGGGCCTGGCTTTCATCGGAGGCCAAACAGGAGCCCCGCTGCCTGGGGGAGGCAGGCCGGCCCAGCAGGCACTCAGCTGCTGGAGCTGTTATCGGAAGGGTTCCAGTCCACCGGGACAGCCTGACAACGGCGACTTCTGACTTCTCCGGTCTTCACAGATCCACGGTCCAGTGTCAGCTGGGCGAGGGGGCTCTCCCACACTCAGCCTGGGAGGGAGACACTGAGCCATGGGAGGGGGCGTCCAAGCTGGAGCCCGGCCTCTGGACTGCTGTCTGCATTGACGTCAGGCTGGTCACCCCATTGAGTCACGGCCCCATGTTCCTGAGTATCCTGGGCGCTCGCGGGGCCGGCCTGCCTGGCAGGATCCTGCTGGGACGGTGAGCCAAGTCAGGAAGGCAGCTTTGGGGAACCTCTGTGGAGAGGGATGCCAGCTCAGGCCTCTGGCTCCGGAGCATGCCTAAGCCTGTCTGTGCCCCTCCCCCCACCAGGGGCTGAAGCTCGGGGACAGAGGTCACGAGGCTCCCAGAGGAGGGGCTGTGGCCGTTCACTGTGTGAGTCAAACCTGTCTGTTCCTTGATGACCTGGTGGCCTCTGAGGTTTCCCGGGACCTCGTGCCCACAGGTGGCCTAGTCCCGACAGCAGCAGGGCGGGAAAGGCAGGGCTCCTTCCAGAGCAGCAAGGGGCCTGTCCCCAACCGTCCTCCTGCTAAGGACGCAGGCTCTCCCTGGACCCCTTCCTCTGAGGCAGCAGCCCTCGGGTAGGGAGGTGGGTGGCAGACCACAAGGGTAGGGGTTACTGGCCTGGGGAGGGGTCCAGGCTGCTCTGGGCCTCCTGCTGGTCCTCAGGTCTAGGCCTCCATTCCTGCCCACTGGTCCCAGCCTCGAGTCCCAGCCGAGGGCCGTGGGAGGCTCCAGCTCAGCAGCGGCTAACGGAGCGGGAGTGCTCCCATCCTGCTGGGCGGGCTGCATCCGGCCTCCAACGAGCATTTCTGCAGCCCAGCCACGTATGTAAGAAGTGTTTTAATAAAAATTTCGTAACATAATTTTTACAATATCCTGTTATATATAATTATTAATAACGAACTACAATGTTCACTAATGACTGATGACTATAATCATGTTGCATTCATTTCCCTTATGTGTAGGCGCACCATTTCCCTCCACTAATACCAGCAGTGAATATTTTAGCAGCGATTACCACGTCATTAGTCTTAGACTGACTTCTTTGGTGTGCGTAACAGGAAGTATTTTGCTTTCAGAGAACAAGAAAAATAGGTTTATTTGTGTTACCCTTATTAATTTGTGCAGTTATTCAGTGTCTGGTAAGTTAACAATAAAAAAAAAATTAATTTGTATTAAAATGTTCTATTATTTTTTTATAGCAAAAGAGGAAATTTACTAAAGAACAAGTACAGACTCCCACGCGGGGAGGGGGAAAGAGTCCCTGTTCTGTTATTATTTTTTAAATATATATTTTATTGATTTTTTACAGAGAGGAAGAGAGAGGGATAGAGTTAGAAACATCGATGAGAGAGAGCCAAAACCAGCTTGGCTCAGTGATAGAGAGTCGGTCTGTGGACTGAAAGGTCCTGGGTTCGATTCTAGCTCTCTATCTCTCCCTCTTCCTCTCTGTAAAAAATCAATAAAATATATTTTAAAAAAGAAAGAAAGAAAGAAAGAAAAAAAGAAAGAAAGAAAGAAAGAAACATCAATCAGCCACCTCCCGCACACCCCCTACCGGGGATGTGCCCATCACCGAGATACATGTTCTTGACTGGAATCAAACCTGGGACCCTTGAGTCCACAGCTGATGTGCTACCCACTGAGTCAAACCGGTTAGGGCTGTTCTATTATTTTATGTTAATGATCAGGGGCCCAGTGCATGAATTCGTGCACCTTGAAAGGAACTGTGGGCCATGAGGTTCCAGTGGGCACATGGCCTGGTCTCCTGTCTGCTGGCAGCCTCACTCCTACTACCCTTGCTCCCAAGCGCTGACAGAGCGGTCCCTGCTTGCACCCTTTGACAGTGCGGAGTGATAGGGGCTGGTGCCAGCAGGGGGCATGCTGCTCTGATCGCCCTCAGAAGAGGGGGAGGTGGAGAAAGCCTCAGGGATGATTGGGGCCAGTAGCCCACCCCCCACACCCCCTGCTCACACCCTCTGAGGGCGCCAAGTGATCGCCCTTCAGGAGCAGGAGGAGGTGGAGAAGCCCTGAGGGGCGATCAGGGCTGGCAGCCTTTGCTTGCACCCACTGACGGTGCCAAGCAATTGGGACCAACGCTGGGCACTGGCAGCATGTGCGAGTGGCAGCCCCGGCACCAGCAACAGGTGCGAGAGGTGGGACCACAGTGCGGGACAAAGAATTTTCAGTAAACGCCAGAGGCTCACCTGGATGACAGCAACTGGCACCCCGCCTTGATCTGGTGTCCCCGCTCACCTGCTCCACCATCCCGCCATGGCCAATGCCGCCATGTTCCACACTGTGGCGCCTGCTGCCAATGCCTGCCATGTTCTGTTAGCGCACCCTGGTGGGTGGTGGTCAACACATGTCATAGCGACCGACTGGTTGTTCGATTGTCTTGCCATTTGGTCTATTTATATATTAGGGTTTTATATATATATATATATATATATATATATATACATATATATATATATATGACTCATTTATTTAGCCCTTTGTATTCAGCATGTCTCTATACAAATAAACCTATGTTTCTATGAAAATTGAAGCTTTTTTTTTTAATATATATTTTATTGATTTTGTACAGAGAAGAAGGGAGAGAGATAGAGAGTTAGAAACATCGATGAGAGAGAGTCATCGATCAGCTGCCTCTTGCACACCCCCCACTGTGGACATGCCCGCAACCAAGGTACATGCCCTTGACCGGAATCGAACCCGGGACCTTTCAGTCCCCAAGCCGACACTCTATCCATTGAGCCAAACCGGTTTCGGCTGAAAATTGAAGCTTTTGGTTTTTTTGCGGCCACATAAACTTAAACCTTCTTTATTTCGCCCGTCTTAGCCTTTGAGTCTGACATGACCTCCTGATGAGGCTGCTTCCAGCTGTGAGTGCTCACTGGCCCGGTAATGTGGTCCTCCACGCCTGGGACTTCAGCTGCCAGCCTCCCAACCAGCCTGGGGGCACCTGCTTCCTGTTCATGCCCACAGACGCACTTGCCTGCTGGGTTCCCTGGAAGGGCACCAGGAAGGGGCGGCCACACCACTTCAAACCACAGCAGTAGCTCCCTCAGCCCCTTCCCTGGAGACAAACACAGGCCAGGAAGCCTAGGCTCCCTCCTCACGCCACACTGCACGGCCCTCTCGAGGGGGCAGGGCCCAGGGACGGCTGGGGCCCCGGGCCTGGAGGCCCGCACAGCCACCTGTCAGTCATTGTGAGCACAAGGACCTGTGTGCGGAGCAAGTGGGTGCCCCATGCGACTGCTTCCCGGAGAGTCTCTGGCTGAGCCAGGTGCCGGCTTGGCTGGCAGGTCCCACACTTGCCCCGCAGATGAGCAGCAGGGCTCCTGGGGCAGCAGGGCCATTGCAGTGGGCAGGGGGAGGAAGTCAGGACTCGGGGCACCAGGACTGGGTGTGCCCTGCTGGACATTCAGGACAGAACGCTGGGCTACCTGGTTGGGAGGCACCCAAGGACCTGGGAAGGCAGTGAGCGGCTGACTTTGTGCTCTTGGCTCTCCCTGGACCTTTGGCCTCGTTTTCCTGTCTTTACATGGGAAAGGTGCCTGCGGCCGGAGTCTGAGGAAAGCAGGACACACTCGCTGGGCCCCTGGGGAGGACGTGGGCAGCAGGGTGATAGGGGGCAGAAATGGGCTAGTTCCTCTCCCCTCAATGCCCCCATCCTCCACGCTGCCCCCTCCCTGGCTGGGCACAGACACAGAGGCAGAGAGTGGGCACCACATCTCGCTGCCCCACCTCCCACCAGCCATCAGTTGCTCCCTGGCAGCTGTGAAGAACCTCCTCCAGCGGTGCTGGGGCGGACTCAGCACATTCTCCTCGCCTGCCCCTCCTGCTCTGTCTGGGGCGGTGGGCGGAGACCTGGCTCCCAGGGGGTTCAGAGGGAGCCCACCCACCACCTCTGCTCACTGGTCCCTCCAGGGAAATCGGGAAGCTTACCTAGATCAGGGGGAGATCCCAGCCTCTAGCCCCCAACTCCCAGCTTCCATGGGGGTGCTGGGGGCAGGAGTGTGCGGCTGTGGTGTTTGTGAGGGGGGGAGGGGAGGAGAAGGAGGGGGAGGCATCTTGGACACTGTGCCTGGAGGCAGCTGTCCTTCGCAAGGGACCATAAATTACCCTGAGCAGGCCTGTCCGGTGCCGCCAGATTCCTCCAGGTCTCCGCCCACCCTCTGAGCCGGCCCTCCCCCACCCTGAGCCTCTGCACAGGGAACTACCGCCTCTTCTCCGCGCCCACTCCAGGTGGAAGAACTGAGTGAAGTTACAGAATGAACAAGTTGGAGAGGGAGAGGGGCAGGAGGGGCATTCCCCCTGCCTGTTTTTCAACTCCTAATGGAGAGAAGGGGCCGCCCAGCCCCTACCTACAGACTCAGGATTTGAGCGGGGGGGCCAACCTGGAAGATGCTAAAGGTGGTGCAAACTGTGGGGAGGGGGCAGGACCCCCACCAGGACAGCAGGATGTGGCCCCACGAACTCACCTGGCCCCCAGGACTGTCCAGAGGTCTCACGTGGGACAGAGCCCGCTGGCTGGCTCAGAGAACGGGGAGCTGCCAGCACCCCTCCCCTTGGGTTTCCCTGGAGGCTGATTGGGTCAGAGCCTCCTCATGTAGAAACAGCTGGGACAGAATCCCAGCCTGGCCTCTAGGCTTTGTCAGTCTCCTGGGTGTCCTCCCTGTACAGGGGAGGCCTGAGCAGGAGGGTTCAGCCTGGCCCACCCAGTCTAGTCCACATTGCCCCAAGCACAGGCACTGCCGGGCACCTGGAGGTTCACATGCCCCCACCCGCACAGCAGGTGCTCATACATGTGCTCCGGGCTTCCTGGCATCCACCAGGCCCTGAACACGCTTCCTTCACGGTTTGCGTGGGTGCCAAGTCCAGTCCCTCCCGATCCATCTCCCTGCTTCATATGCTTTTCCCAAACCGCGGGGGCGGGGGCGGGGGAAGCATGGGGTCTGCCATGGGGGTTCCTCTGTCCCTCTGCCAATGGGATTCCCTCCAGGGCCCCAACACGCCCCGCACACGGACACCCGGCCGCGCTCACGGACACCCGGCCCTGCACACGGACACCTGGCCGCCCAGGAGCAGAGTGCTCCTTCCCGCACACCTGCAGATGAGGATGACATGGGACGTGTGAGGGAAATAAAGCCAAAAACCGGCCTTGGGAGAGGGGGCGGCTGTGTAGGGGTCTCCGGAGGGCACCCATCCAACTGTGTGCGTGTGTGTGTGTGTGTGTGTGTAGCCAAACAGACGTATGGCCATCGCTGGGGCCGCTGCGTGGTCCGGGGTGCGGGCGGGGAAGCGCTGCGTCCTGGAAGGACAGACGCCGCGGCTGGAGCGAGCGGTGCGGGATGGTGTGGCCGCCCGGCAGGAGCCCGAGCCGCCGGCGCCGGGCCTCGAGGGGCCGAAGGTGCGGAAACAAAGAGCGGAGGCTCCGGGCTGGGAAGCCGGGTGGGCGCGGCGGACCGGGAGCCGCGGGGCGCGGGATGTCGCCTGGGACCCAAGCCCTGCCCGGGGGGGCCGGGCCTCTCGGGGTCCCCACGGCCTGGCCCGGGGCCAGCAGGTGCCCCTTCCGGAGGCGGCCGCTGGGTCCGGAAGGGTTAAGGCCGCCCCTCCCCCCTCCCGTCCCCGGGGCGCGGGGCTCAGGCGCCCGGGCGGGCGGGGCGGGGCCTGGCGTCCGGGCGGAGCGAGCGGCCCCGCGCACACCCAGGGCTCCCGGGCGCGCAGTGCGGAGAGCACCCGGAGCTGGAGATGGCGAGGTGGCGCCCCGAGCCGCCGCCGCTGCTGCTGGCCGCGCTGGCCCTGTTGGGCGCGGCGCGGGCGGCCGGCGACCTCAGCCTGCACCCGCCCTACTTCAACCTGGCTGAGGGCGCCCGCATCGCCGCCTCCGCCACCTGCGGCGAGGAGGCCCCGGCGCGCGGCGCCCCGCGCCCCACCGAGGACCTCTACTGCAAGCTGGTGGGGGGCCCCGTGGCCGGCGGGGACCCCAGCCAGACCATCCAGGTGGGCGCGGGCCGGCGGGTGGCCGCGGGGGGTGCGCCGGGCTCGGGCTCTGCGACTCCGGGCTGACCCGCCCCGGCTCAGCTCTGCGGCTCCACATTTCGGAGAACAGACGGGACCCCAGCTCGCCATTCAGGCTGTGCCGGGACCTGCGTGCTCCCGTCGCCCCCGCCCCCGGAAGGCGGGACGCCGCGGACTGCGGGCGAAGGGGGCGGCTGGTGCCCAGACCTTGGCGCCCGAGGCCGGGGTGCGGGCGATGTGGGAGCGGCGCCGCCTGTGCGGAGGGGCGGACCGATCCGCCTTCCCCGGGACGAGCTGGAACTTGCTGTGGCGTCCGGATGGGACTGGGACGGCGGGAGGGACCAGACCCCGGAGGTTTCCCCGCTCGCTGGAAAGTGAAAGCCATCCCTACTGGGGTGTTGGGGCTTGGCGGGGACCTGGGTGGAGGAGGTGGCAAACAGCTGGGTTTCTGACGGGGTGGGGACGGGAGCGCCCTCAAAGCGGCACCTCTGCCCCCAGGTGGCCAAGTCCTCAGGTTGAAGACCCTGGGCAGGGTCCCTCCCACGCCAGGAGCCGCAGGTGGGGGTTGGGTCAGGTGCCCACACATGGTAACACCCTCTCCCCTAGGGAGGCAGGCTGCCAAGGCCCCCAGGGCAGGGGTCCTGCGAGCTTCTGGGGTGGCCTTGGGGAAGCAGGTAGGGTCTGCTCTAGGGGTCCCTGACACCTTTCCATTTCTGTGGAACCTTCAGGAGAGTTTGGGGTCCCCAGGGCCGGGAGAGGGGAGAGGCTGGGGGAGGGCAGGAAGGTAGTCGGATGGTTGGATAGCTGGGGTGGGTGATGAAGGAGCCTTCACTGCCCGCCTTCTGCTTCCCGCCCTCCCCTTCTGCCTGCCCTGGCCCTCGGTGCAGGGAGGAGCTGGGGGGGCCCTGTGTGGCAGAGCCATTCTTGGCGGAGTGCTGCCTCCCTCAGACGCCCATTACCTGCATGCTCTCCTCTAAGCCCCGCACAGCAGAGCTGGAAGGTCTCACGCTCACATTTCCTGTGGGGAAACTGAGGCCTGAAAAGGCGCAGACACCTGTGGAAGCCTCACAGCTCTGACCTGGCGGGGTGAGCAGTGAGGAGTCCCTGGAACATCTGGTTGACGCCAAAGGGGCTGGCTCCGGGGAAGGAACTTGTAGGGGGTTTCCAAAGCTGCCCCAGGGGCTGGCCAGCCCCCACTGCGCCTCACTGCTCAGCTGAGATTCCGCCACTCAAGTAGTGGAATCTCCTGGCTTCCTCTGAACCCAGACCACTCCTCCCCACCCATGCTGCCTGGCCCAGGTGGCAGACCCTGAGAAGGGAAAGGAGAGCCTGGAGCAGAGCTAAAAGCCCCTCTCCCCTGCCTCTCTTAGTTGCGTGGTTTTCCTTCCAGAACCTTAGTCCCCTGGTCTGTAAGATGGGCACGGTGTGAGGGTGCCCTTTCCCTCCATTTGGAGGCTGGGAAGCCATTCGTCACAGTGACCAGTGGCAGCCCCAGTGTTAGGGGACAGAGCTGGCCCTGAGTGAGAAGTGTCAGCCTGCTTGCCTGGTCCACAGTCTGGCAAGAGAGGCCGAAGCTTGCCTGCGAAGCCGGCGGCACTCGGGGTAGGACCTGCTCCGAGGCCGCTGGGGCGAGGCATGGTAGGAAGGCCAGCAGGACACGAGCTGAACAGCCATGGGACTTTAGACAAGTCCCTGGACGGCCCAGCACCGCCCCCCTGGTCTCCGATCGGGTCGGAGAGGTGCCAGGAGAGAGAGCCCACTTTCTCTCCATCCAGAGAGCCCGATCTTGTGCCATGTGGGGGAGGTCACAGAGGGCATGGGGCCCTGGGCTCCCAGGGGACCCCCTGGAGGAGACAGGACAGAGCTGGCAGGGCCAAGGCAGGGGGAGCCCTGCTGGCGAGGCGGTCCGTGCGGGCAGCCTTTCCAGCATCAGGTGGGCATGGGAGGAGCTCAGGACTGGCCCCAGGCCCCGGGGCAAATGGGGGGCTAGGCCACTGGCGGTGACTCACCGGGAGGGGAAGTTCTGATGGCCTCTCCCTGTTTCCGCACTCCGCTCCCAGCAGGAGCCTCCACACCAAGGTGTGGAGGGAACTGCGTCCCCTGCCCGCTGCGGGCGGCCAGGCACAGTGAGGACTATAGGGTCGCCCTCAGACTGTCCGCAGGGGCCTGGCCGGAGCCCCCGCATCCAGCCACACGGGCTCACAGGCCGGAAGGCTCTTACACAGGCAGCCTCCTCTGGAACACCGCCATCCCAGCCACACGCCTTGACCACCTCTTCCGAGAAACCTCCCGCCACCGGTCCCTGACAGCCTGCACCCATGTGCACAGCACTGCTGGCGACACCCTTGAACCGCTCCTCTGTTCGCCCAAGAGCTCCCACAGGCCTGGGAGCCAGAGCTCCAGGTTCTAGCCCAGGTTCACCATCCGAGCCCGGCATACGGTCCCCTGCTCACGCCACTTCTCTGTCCTCCGTGGCTCTGTGCCCGGTGTGGCAGCTCTGGTGTGAGCGCAGGAACACAGGCCCGCACCCCCAGCTGGCAGCCCCGGAGCAGCGCAAACAGACTCACTAATAGCCAGACGCCAGGTCTGGAGGGAGGATAAAAAAGCAAGGTGATGTCTGGGGGAGCAGAGGGGGGAGAGGAGGGGGCCAGCATCCTGGGTGGTCTGCTAGATCTGGGTGGGGCACTGTTAAGGAGGTGACATCTGAGCTGAAATGGAGGACAGGAGGTCAGAGTGCAAAGGCCCCAGGCAGGAGCAAGGTGTGAGATGGGGGACTCAAAGCACCAGGACCCAGAAGCCCACTCTGCTGCCTCCCAGGTGCCCGGAAGGAGCCAGGGCAGCCCATCCAGCGGAGGGGGTGCAGTGTGCGTGTGGGGCCTGGGAGTGGGGGTGGGGCATCCCACACGCCCACTTCCAACTCCTCCAATGAGGCCTGGCCCCCTGGGAGGCTGAGGGGGTAGTGTCTGCCTTTCCCAGACTCTGGCCTCAATCACTGCCAGGTCCCCGAGGGCTGCCTTTGTGTGTGCAGAGGGATGGCAGGTCTGGTTTCCTCTGGGTGGGAGGAGGGGAGAAAGGGAGGGGAAGGGGGAGGGGGAGAGAAAGCAGGAGGGGGAACTGGAGGGCTGGGCTCCACTGGGCCAGTGGCCAGGGCCCAGCCCTGCCCCCACCCCACCCCACCCCAGGTTCTGAGCACCTGCTCCTCCACGTTAGGGACGGCAGGCCAGGACGCTGGGAGCCCTCTGTCCCCCCGGGGACAGGCCCCTGGCAGGTGTCTGGACTGTGATGGAAGCAGCTGCCAGGCCTGGGTGGGGTCATTAATCCAGGGACAGCTGAGGCAGGTTCCAGCATTACCCCCACTCTTCGGATGGGGACACTGAGGCTTAGCAGCTGTCCTGCCTTGGCCAGGTCCCAGCGCTCAGAGCAGCAGAGCCAGGAGGTCCAGGCCCTGCCTGCTGGCTGCCCACATGCCTCCACTCTGGGCCTGTCTGCACAGGCCACTGGAATGGCTTGGCTGTCTCTCTGGAGACCCTAATCCAGATGGCTCTCTGTGAAGCCTGGCGGGTGTGTGGGAGACACGCCATTGGGAGGCGGGGAGGGGGTCTGGCTGTCTTAGTGCTCCTGGCCCCCTGCCCCCTGCCTCCGGGCCTCTCCAGCTCTCTGTGTGTAGGAGCAAGCGAGTTGCCCCTTGACTGCTTCCCTCCCCCCCCCCCCCCCCCCGCCCCCAGCGACACTGGCTTTCTCCCTCTTCACTCAGTGGTTCTTCCTGCCCAGGGTCTTTTTGCGGGCATTCCCTCTGCCGGATCACACACCGCCTTAGGGTGTATGCCACCTCCTCTGAGAAGCCCACCTTGATTTTCCCATCTAAAGTGGGTGTCCCTGCCCTGGCCAGTGTGGCTCAGTTGGTTGAGCGTTATCCCGTGCATCAAAAGGTTGCTGGTGTGGTTTCCTGTCAGGATGTGTATGGGAGGCAATTGATCGATGCCTTTCTCTCTCTCTCTCTCTCCCGTCCTCTCTAACAAAATCAAGCACACGTGGCTCAGTGCTTGAGCTTCGATTTATGAACCAGGAGGTCATGTGGATTCCCGGTCAGGACCCAGGCCCGGTTGCAGGCTCGATCCCCAGTGTGGGGAGTGCAGGAGGCAGCCAATCAATGATTCTCTTTCATCATTGGTGTTTCTATCTCTCTGTCCCTCTCCCTTCCTCTGTGAAATCAATAAAAATATTTAAACAAACAAATAAATGGGCTGGGCGACCCTCTCCTTCCCCACCTTGGTCTCTCCATAAGGGATGTGGCCACCTCTCACTGAGTGAAGGAGGCAGTAGTCACAGGGAATGAGTGAATGGTGGATGGGGCCTCAGGTTGGGATGTCGGCTGTGATGGTGGAAGAGTGAGTGGAGGGGACGAGCAGTCCCGGCCCTTCTCCGCCATCTGACGGCTCCGTCCCCCCAGGGCCAGTACTGCGACATCTGCACAGCCGCCAACAGCAACAAGGCACACCCCGTGAGCAACGCCGTGGACGGCACGGAGCGCTGGTGGCAGAGCCCCCCGCTGTCCCGCGGCCTGGAGTACAATGAGGTCAACGTCACCCTGGACCTGGGCCAGGTAGGGCTCCTTTGCCTGTCACAGCCCTCGCCTCTGCGATTCTGACCCCGGGTCCCACCGGAGAGCACCGGGCCAGCCAGATCTCCTGGGGCGGGCCCAGCACAGACACAGGTGTAGCCGCAGGCACCTCGCGTGTTCTCTCCACGTCCCTGTGGGGTGGAGTGGGGGTGCTAAGGGTGCAGAATGGCGGCAGCAAACGCTAGGCCTGGTGTGTTCTGAGGAGTTCTGCCGGGAGCCAGGCTCCGGCTTGCTGGTGTGGGAGGGGCCCAGGAATGCGGGGGAGGCCGGTGGAAGTGGACATTCCTGGGATACCTGTGCTGCCGGCGCCCGCCCGGGGTCAGGTGTGCCTGCTCCCTGCTCCGGGGCCTGTGCAGCCAGGAGGGTGAGGCCGGCATTTTCCAGAGTCTCCTTGGGGGGCCCTGCCGGATCAGACTCGGGTCCGGGTTGTGTCCTGGTACTGTGTGACTTTGCCCAGGTGCCTGGCCTGGGAAGTGGGCTAGCAATCCCGTCGCCTCCTGGGCTGGGGTGGGGGCGAGTAGGTGAGGCCAGGCCTGCCTGGAGTTGGGGTGACAAGGTTGATCTTGCCAGACCGCGCCCCGGAGGCAGGGAAGGGTCAGGCCTAGAAGCGGAGTCCAGCCACGTGACCCAGTGCGCCTGCCCGTGGCCACGCCTCCTCCTGCGGCTGCTGCGACCCTGAGGGTCTGAGGAAGGCGGTCCAGTGTCTCCCCTGAGCTGACCGGAAGGGCAGACCCAGGAGCAGGTTCGGGGTACAGTGTTGGGCACCTCCCTGGAGGTCTACAAGCCTGGCCTAGTGGTTGGTAGGTGGTGAGGGGAATGGGTTTCGGTTCTAACAGGTGGCCTGAAATGTGGGGGGCTCTGGATTGGCTGCGATGCCCTGGGGAACGGGGCGGGGGGCGACTAGGGAGAAGCTGCCCCTCATCAGGCCCAGGGCTGGTGATGGTGCCTGGCCCTGGCTGGCCGGGGCTCTGCGGGTCGGTCAGGGGGAACTTGTGCTGAGCTGGTGGGTTCTCGCCGCTCCTCCTGCTCCTCTTCTTCCCCTCCCCATGGGGCAGGCCTGGCCAGGCTGGGGGAGGGGCGAGGGCCAATGGCCCAGTCTCCATGGCAACCCCAGAGTGGCCTCAGAGCAGGTGGCACAGTGCCCGCAGCAAGGTGCTGTGTGGGGCTGAGGAGCTCGCGGGGCCCCTGCCCCCTGGGCTCCGTGCCGCCGGAGCCGGGCGGTGCAGGCAGCTCCTCTGCCCTGTGGACGGTCCCGGGCCAGGGAGAGGGTCAGCGTGCGCCCCTCCCTCACGATAACGTGACCCAAAGGGGAAGGGGCCTTCCCAGCCTCTTTGGGGAGGTGGACCCCCCCCTCCCCCATCTACCTGCCCTGGGTCCCTCCTCTCCCTCTCCTTCCTCTGCTCATCCACCTACCTCCCCCCACCCCAGTCCCTGCTGCCCAGGAGCCACCAGCCCGGCCAGGGACTGCTCACCGGGTGCTTTGGGTGAGACGATGGACCCAGGCTCCCTCCATGGGCGAGAGGCGGGATTCTGGGGGAACGGGAAGTGGGGCTCATTGCCCTCCTCCCTGAGCCACAAGCAGTGACTGGCTCTTTGGGGTGCCACCTGCTGGGTTGGGGCGCAGACTGGATTCTGCCCTCAGCACCGGTGTGGGCAGAGGAGCCCATGTAGGGCGGGGGGCGAGGGCTCTGGGGCCGAAGCACCGGGGAGGCGCCTGCAGGTGCAGGCGGGCCTCTGGGCCTCACAGTGACCTGTGCCTCCAGGTCTACCCAGATCTGAGCGCCTGGTGCCCACCGTCAGATTGAGGGGTCCCCAGGGCAGAACCCCCCAAGCACATTCCCTGGCGCAGATGAGAGACAGGCGGGGTGGGAGGGGGCCGGCTGAGCCAACCAAGTTACTCCCCCTTTGGGTAATCCTTGGAGGCGAGGGTCCAGGCGGGGCTGGGGCTTCCTACAGGAAGCGGGGCTGAGTGGGCAGCGGGGCTGGGCACTCCGGTGGCAGGCGGCCAGCTGCCTTTGTTCTGGGATCTGGAGCGGATGCCCTGGAAAGGGGGTGGGGTGGCAGCCTGGCATCAGGAGCCTTCCTGCTCTGGGAGGCTGAGGGAGGGCCGTGGCTGTGTCAGCCCTCCTCTGCCCGGCGGCCGCCCGGAGCTGGCGGGGCGGCGAGCCTGCCCTCCCTCAGTGTCTGTCGCGTCCCGTTCTGACCTTTCCCACGTGGGGGATGTGGGACCCTCTTCCTTCCCGTGGCCGATGGAGCAACAGGTCCCAGGAGCCTAGGTCCTGGCCGGGAGGGAATGGAGGGGCTCAGGCCTGCATGGATCTCTGCCAGGGACCCTCAGGCCTGAGACAGCCCTCAGTGCCAGCCTCCAGGTGGGGCCCGGCACCTGCTGTGACTGCCTAGGACCTCCCAGGGGCCACAGGTTCTTGCTTGTCTCCGTCTCTCCTGTGGGCCCTCCTGTGGCCTCGGGCTCTCCCTTCCCTGGACCCAGTGCAGGGCAGGCGCTGTTTCTGACCTCCTGGGCTCAGTCTGCCCCTACCAGGGATTCTGCCATGGGGTCTCAAGCCCTGTGCCCAGTCACCTGGGCAGGTGAGTTGAGGCCCATGGAGTGTCCTCCTCCCTGTCCAGTCAGCTCCCTGGTGGCTCTTACCTGTGGCTGCAGCCCCCATTCCCCAGAGCCAGGTGAGGACCGCTGAGCCCTGTGCTGAAGGGCCAGGGGAGGGTCTGTGCCCTCGCTGGGGGACAGGACATCAGATGGGTTTGCTGAGGAGCAGAGCTCCGGTGAGGCTGCCCTGGGCACCCGTGTGGAGAGACCAAGACCTCATCTGGTCTCCGGGCCTCTGTACAGGGGGGGTGAAGGCTCCTGGGCACCTGTGTTAGGGCCTTTGTGCCTGAGCAAAGGCCCTTGCACACAGCTCCTGTGGCTGGACCCATTTCCAGGCGCCTCACCCGCAGGCTGGCAGTTCAGGGCTCCCTGTGCGGCCGCCTGGTCCCCACATGCCTGCTGGCTGGCTCCCCAGCGGGGTTATTCCAGGGGAGTGGCAGGAAGTTCGGCCGAGGCTGGCCAGGCTCTGGTTACTGAGCCCAGCAGCCAGAACAGGTGTGGGGCCTGGACTGGACTCAGCCCCTTGAGCTGGCTCCCTGGGGAGGGCCATGGGGAGGCACCTCTCCTTGTGAGAACCGGTGAAACCCTGCCTCTGCGTGGCCTTTTGCTGACACAGCCCTTCCCTGCCTGGTGCCTCCTGCGCTGCCGCACCCTCAGCACCGGCACACCGCGCCTGGCTGCTCGCCTCGCTCAGGTGCACAGAGATGGCCCGCCACCTCACACTGGGCCCCCCAAGACCCCTGTTTTCCATCTGGCTGTTTGTTTTTTAATTATTATTGAATTTCAGAGAGAGAGGAAGGGAAAGGGAGAGAGAGATAGAAACAGCAATGAGAGGAACGTCATTGATCGGCTGCCTTCTGCACACCCCCACCAGGGATCAAGCCTACAACCCAGCATGTGCCCTGACCCAGAATCGAACCAGGGACCTCTTGGTTCCTCCGTCAACACATAACTGCTGAGCCACACTGGCTGGGCTCCCATCTCTGTTTTTTTGGTTTTATCATTTGTTTTTTAAAAATACATTTTATTGATTTTTTACAGAGAGGAAGGGAGAGGGATAGAGAGATAGAAACATCGATGAGAGAGTCATCGATCAGCTGCCTCTTGCACACCCCTTACCAGGGATGTGCCCGAAACCAAGGTACATGCCCTTGACCGGAATCGAGCCTGGGACCTTTCTGTCTGCAGGCCGACGCTCTATCCACTGAGCCACACCGGTTAGGGCTGGTTGGTTTTATTGTTGTTAATCCTCACCCGAGGATATTTTTCCATTGATTTTTAGAGAGAGTGGAAGAGAGAGGGAAAGACAGAGAGAAACATCGATGTGAGGGACACACCGATTGGTTGCCTCCTACGAGAGCCGGACCCAGGCCAGGGCCGGGCCTGGGAAGGGCTTGCAATCAAGGTACGGGCCGCTGACCAGGACTGAACCTTCGGGCCGCAGGCAGCGCTCCACCCGCTAGGGCCATCTGTTTTAAACAAACCCACACGTTGACCTCCAGCAGCGCCGCTCACCAGACTAAACTGTGTGTGTTTGAGGTCCCCGGGATAAACTCCACTTCTGTGGCTGGGCGGCCACCTGGCCCGCGGGCTCCTGCGGGGGGCGGGGAGGGAGGGCGCAGGGAGCAAACGGAGGCCTGGCCCACTCCGGGCACCCGTGCACTCTCGCTGGGGAGCTCCTGAACACCCCCCTCCCTGAGATCCCCACCTGCTCCACGCACCTGTTCCACCCGCTGGGCACCCGTCCCTCCCGCAGAGCCGGCCCGGGCCTCTGCTGTCCCCTCTGCTTTCCCACGTTGTACTTTCCCATTCCCCGTCTCTCCTGGCGCGGGCCCTCCCCGGCCTGGAGCGGACGGACTCACTGCCCTGCCCTGGACCCCAGGCCGGGCAGCCCCCGCTGTGGGGCACCCTCCATCGAGGTTCCCAGAGGGGCCTCTGCGGAGAGGTGGGCCCGCTGGGGAGAGGGCAGCGCGAGGGGCTGGGCCAGGTGCTTTCAGCAGACCGCCGGGGGCACAGAAGGCCGGCCCAGCACCTGGGCAGGGAATCCAGGAGGCCTGGGTGCCCTGCTGTTCACTCTGGCCTGGGAGCTAGCCCGGACGCCCGGTCTAGGAGGGGCTTCCTGCCTCCACCCGGCCACCGCCTGGGACCCTGGCCGGGCCCCAGGAATCAGCCCGCTTCCGGCAGGCCGGGCTGAGTCAGGACTGCCCAGTGATTCACACAGCCTGCCCGGTGGGTGGGGGCTGGGCCCTCTCCTCCCGGCCTGACTTTCCCTGGCTCTGAAATGGGCCAGGGCAGAGACGGGGCATGCTGGCCTGACCATCTAGCAACAGGGGATTCCAGCCACCACCCTGCCTTGTGACAGAAGTGCTGAGCCCAGGAGGCTGCTGGCCACCCTCTGCACCCTCCAGGCTTCATTCCTCCTGGTGTCCAGATCTCTGTCCGGCCCCAGCTGGCCTTCCCCTCCCCACGGCCTCTGCTCTCCCGAGTGGAGTGCGGCAGCAGGACAGGTGGCTGCTGCTTCTGCTTGTCTGCCTCAGGGCCAGGTGGCATCACACCACACTCCTGACCCTGTGTTTCTTTCCTCTGCTCCTGTGCCCAGGAGGGGATGTGGCTCCCCAGGCCGCACGGCCATTAGCGCCTGGAGCCCACCCTGGGCCTCCTGCTCTGGCCTGGCCCCGTCAGGCATTGGGCACCGGGAGGGGGCAGATGCCCTCCTGCGGGCCCTCTGTGGTCAGGCTGGGAATGGGGGCCAGGGTGTAGTGACCGAGAGGCCGTCCGGCTGCTGTCCTGGAGACGTGCCTGCCCCAAAATAGCCAGATTGTTAAAAATAACTCAGGAGGCCTTTGTTTGGCTTTTGCTTAAAAGACGTTCTTTCCCTCTGCAGAGAACTCGGCAGCGGGAAAGGTCAGCCTGCGCTGGAGCAGAGCCTGCGGGCGGGGGAGGGGGCAGGGCAGTGGACGAGGCGGCCGGGCTCTCCGGGGTCATGCCCAGTGTGGCCTCAGGAGCAGCACAGGCTGGGGACAGGTGGAGAGAAAGCTCTGGGCTCACGCCTTACGCCCTCCAGCCGGGCCAGGGCCCCCCCAACCCCTGTGTGACAGACAGCTGACCAGGTGGACAGCGGCAGGGGCGGGTCTTCCTCCCAGCATGACGGGCGTGGGGGGGGCGTTCCCATGACGCCCGGTCCTGCCCCATCAGTGTCTTCACATCAATATTTGTGCAAGTGCCCTCAGCTGGGAAAAATGCAGCTGCCGCCGCGGGGAGGGGCAGAGCCGGCCAGTGACGCTGCAGCCTGGTGGCCTCACTCAGGGAAAGGCGGGGGTGGGCCCAGGCTGGGTGGGAGCCTGCAGTCTCCTGGGGGCCTTGGTGACTCACAACACCCAGGTCCCCTGGGGCTTCCTGGAATGCCTGAGGGTTGGCCAAGGTGCTGGCGGGTGCAGGGCCTGTCCCCTGGGGCGCACCCTCCCCCACCCAGTGGGAGGGAAGATGACCTCAGAGCCTGGACATGGTGAATAGGCTCCCGGCCCCTGCCCGGAAAGGCCCTGCCTCCACGGGGGGCCGTCCCTGAGCCAGGCCTTCCCAGAGGGCCGCCTCAGCACAGCGTGGCTCTGCCCGGGACCCTGGCCCCCCACATTCTTAGCAGCCTGTGCCTCCTGAGGGCTGGGCCGTGAGGGGTCACCGTCCTCCATGGGGTCACCATGGCCACCTTGGGCAGTCCTGGGGGCACCCCTGCTCTGCCTCCGCTGGTCCCGGGGGGATCCAGACCAGTGGACGCCCCAAGGGGATGCTCCTCTGGGCTGGGCAGGCCCTCGGAGGGGCGTGGCGTCACCCCCGAGGTCCGTGGACAGCGCAGAGCCCACGGGCGGTGCCCTGTGAGCAGTCATCACGTGTGGCATGTTGACCAGCGTGTCCAAGCCTGTTTCTGGGCCTGCCCCTCCTGACCACAGACTCGGGGTGCTCGTGTCCCCCGCTACCCTGTACGGAGCCCTTGGGGTCCACACCACCAAGTTCAGCATGTACAGTGGCTGTCGGCTCCCATGTTCCCGTGGCATTGGGGCCGAGGGGAGGCTCGCTGGTCCTCAGAGCCGCCTGGGAGCCGCGTCCTCCCCTGTGGGAGACCGGCTGGGAGTGGGGAGGCAGGCAGGTCTGGGCCCTGGACCACCGCACCCCCAGGGCCAGGTGGGGAGCCCTAGGAATGGCAGTGTCCCCCGTGTAGGCCTCAGCGGCCACAGGTGGTCATCGAGCCCAGGGCTCCTCTGTTCGGCTGGCCCTCTCCCCGGGTGTCTGGCCCTCACGGGAACACGCACGGGTGTCCCCTGGGGAGAAGGAGCCCACGCCCCCCTCCCCACCAGCTCCCGGCGTGGGGAGGGCGTCACATCACCCCTCCCCCGCAGGTGTTCCACGTGGCCTACGTGCTCGTCAAGTTCGCCAACTCCCCGCGGCCGGACCTCTGGGTGCTGGAGCGCTCTGTGGACTTCGGCCACACCTACCAGCCGTGGCAGTTCTTCGCCTGTAAGTGTCCGGGGCCCGGGGCGGGCAAGGTCCCGGTGGCTGGTCCTGCCCGCTCCGTCACCCCCAGCTTCTTGTGGGTCGGGACTGTTGTGGGTGCACCCAAAGGCAGGTGGCTCCTTCCCTGGCGTGGGACCAGGCCACAAAGCCTGCACCTCCCCACCCCGACCCGCAGCCTCCCGGAGGGACTGCCTGGAGCGGTTCGGGGTGCCCTGGCTGGAGCGCATCACGCGGGACGACGACGTGGTCTGCAGCACCGAGTACTCCCGCATCGTGCCCCTGGAGAACGGCGAGGTGGGCGGGCCCGGGGCGGGGCGGGGTGGGGCGGGGGCGGGGCAGGGGCCGGCCTGACCATCCCTCTGCAGGTGGTGGTGTCCCTGGTGAACGGGCGCCCGGGGGCCATGAACTTCTCCCACTCGCCGCTGCTGCGTGACTTCACCAAAGCCACCAACATCCGCCTGCGCTTCCTGCGCACCAACACGCTGCTGGGCCACCTCATGGGCAAGGCGCTGCGGGACCCCACCGTCACCCGCCGGGTGAGCGCCGGCCAGGCGGCCGCAGCGGCCCCGGTCACGCGGGGGTTCTGGGTCACATGGGCGGGTCTGAGCCATACGGGGGTCCTGGAGGATGGGCCGGGCTGGTGTGGGGGCCGCGACACTCACAGCCAGGCGTGCAGTACTATTACAGCATCAAGGACATCAGCATTGGGGGGCGCTGCGTCTGCCACGGCCACGCGGATGTGTGTGACTCCACAGACCCCGCAGACCCCTTCAGGTGAGGTCTTCGGCTCCTGCCCACCCCTCCATCCCCCAGCCCTGCCACCTGGGGAGGAGGCCTGGCTCCCCTGCCCGCCACGTCCCTGGCCCCTGTGCGCTCACTGGCCGCCACGCCGTGCGTCTTTCCCGTGTGCACAGCGAGGCGGAGGGGCCGTGCCTGGGCCCAGCTGCCCGTGAAGGTGAAGTTCTTGTCCAGACCTGGGGCCTGGCGGACAGGAGTCGCCAAGGGAGGCGTCCGCCTGCGGCTGCACACCCTGTCCTCTGCCTACCCCACGCACACACTGCCCGCCGCCCCCACCCTCCACTTCACCCCCCACCACAGGCCGGGCCCACGGCCCTGGGTGGGGAGCTGAGGGCGCCGAGCAGGCAGCGCCGGGCCGGCGTCAGCCCGTGAGGCCGGGCCCGCACCTGCGTCTTTAACCAGCACCGGCAGCTGTGTGCCCCGTGCCTTCCCTGCCTCAAAACCATGCAGCCCCACACGTGCTCTTGGGTCTGGGGTCTTCTCTGTGCCTCCTGCTGGGGTTTTACTGCTTTGTCTACACCCCAATTCATAGGGAGACCAGTGAAGCCCAGACAGCATAGAGGTGAACCCCAAACCAGTGCTTTGCAGCCAACGGGTCTGAAAAGGGAGGGCACAGGCAGGCCCTGGGGACCCCCGCTGTCCACGCTCCACGCCGCCCTGGGCAGGTCCCCTCCTGCCGGCTGTGCTCAGGCACGGCGCTGGCTCTGAGCACCTTGGTGCCAAGCAGGGACTTGTGCGGTGGGCAGGAGCTCGCCAGGCAGCCGGTGTTCTCGGGGGAGAGGCAGGTCTGCCCTTGCCCACTGGGCGGCACCGCACCCGCCCTGCGCACCGCACGGCACGTGGGCGTGGACGAGCTCAGCGCCCAGGCCGGGCGCGGGCTGCACCGCGTCCCCAGGCCCGGCCCCGGCCCCGCACACACCAGTGTCTCCCCTCCCCCCCGGACGGAAGCCGTGGTGGTTGCCGTCAGTGTCCGGCTGCTCCGGCTGCTGTTACAAAGCACCACAGATCATGCTTTGCTCCTCACAGTTTTGGGGCCTGCGGGGGCCCCTTCCTGGGTCCCAGAGGGGTCCTCTCACCGCATCCGCACATGGTGGGCAGAGGGACAGGGCACTCTAAGTCCTTTTAGTGAAGGCTAGTCCCTTTAGTGAAGGCTCCACCCCAGGACCTAATGGCCCATAGACCCCACGGCCGTCACGTTGAATGGGGTCATAGCCAGGCTGTGGCAGCTGGTGAGTCTTGCCCGGTTCTGTTTGTCATCGTCCTGTTTGGCTGTTTTGCCCTCACTCGTGGGTGATACGTGAGCTGGCTATAAAATTCTGGCTGAAGGTCATGTCTCTCAACACTTGGTCTCTTGGCATCTCTGGATGCTTGGGAGAGTCCCCCATCCTGCGCACTGTTGCCTGGGCATCTTCTGGAAGTGTCTGTGATCTTCTTGGTGCTCTGCTGGTCCGCTCTGTGGTGTTAAGGGGTGGACATGTTTTCTCTGCCTCAGACTCATGCTTTTTTTTTTTTTTTTTTTTTTTTTTTTTTTGAGAAAGAGAGAGAGGAAGGGAGAGAGAGAGAGAGAAACATCGATCGGCTGCCTCCTGTACATGCCCCAACTGGGGATCAAACCTACAACCTGGGCATGTGCCTTGACCAAGAATCAAACCTGCCATCCTTTGGGGCACAGGGTAATGCTCCCCCCAATCGAGCCCCAGGGCCAGGACAGGATCTGAGAACACGACTCTTCGTTAACCTAGACCATCTTTGGCTGTCCCTCTGCCTGCTGGGCTCCTCACCTGGCCTTTTCTCCTCTGGAATCGGGTCCTGGTTTCCTTCCGTCTCGGGGTGTCTGGCTCCCCCCCCTGCCACCCCATCTCCAAGCTGCCTTCGGATGTTGCTTCCACTCAGTCTCCTCGGCTGCGTCTGACCTGCAGTGCGCCCACCCACTGCATGCCCATCCCACATGCAGAGATTTTGTTTTTTGTTCATGGCATTCCGACTGGTCTTTGTCACATCCACCTATTTTTCACAAGTTTTAGCTTCTCTAGGCTTCAGCCTTTAAGCATCCTTGCTTTACGGGGTCTGTGCTGCTCCATGAGGGCATGGGTCAGGCCTGTCTGTGTGGTGGAGGCCCCGCTCCTGCAGGCCTGGGTTGGGAAGAGTGGCTTTGCCAACCGTGCTGGGTATCGCCAGCCTGGCACAGCCATGTGAACTCCTAGCTTAGGGGTGCCCGTCCATGTCGGTCACTGGAAAGTCTAACAGCAGCTGCAGCCTGTGGTTGCCTACCTGTGGCAGCTGGTCCTGCCCTCCTGTCCCACCAGGCCCTCCAGGGGTCCCTGGGCTCTGAGGACGGCGGTGTGGACCCTCATGGGGACGGGCTGGGGCGGAGGAATTGGAGCTCTGGGTTGTGCACAGAGCTGGCCCAGGACCCAGAAACACACAGCTCACACGCAGCTCCCTCTGGCCCCACCTTGGAGGACAGCTGGCCTGGGCCGGGCGGGGCTCTGGCGTGAGTGTCTGTCTCAGGAGGTGGCTGCAGCCTCAGTCCCCATCTGTGGCCAGCTGTCCCCTGCCCCTGCGCCAACAGGAGCGGCTGTCCGGGGCAGCAGGCAGATTCCAGCCCTCCCACAGGTGTGTCCCCCCGGCCGGAAGAGGGAGCAGTGTTTGGCACCTGCCTCTGGAGAGGGCCCTGGACTCAGGGGCTCCTGACTGAGCTCTGGGTCCTGGCCTGGAGGGGATGGCACAGCTCCAGGACCCGGAGCTCAGGGTGACCACGCAGTGCTCAGCTCACACCCACAGCCGTGCACCTTGGCCGCCTCCTGCCTCTTCTGCGGGGTCTGAGCCCGCTCTGCCCTGTGTCCCACAGGCTGAAGTGCGCCTGCCAGCACAACACGTGTGGGGGCTCCTGTGAGCGCTGCTGCCCTGGCTTCAACCAGCAGCAGTGGAAGCCGGCCACACCCGAGAGTGCCAACGAGTGCCAGTGTGAGTGCCCCCACATGCACACATGCTTTTGCACGAGCTCATACATGCACAGGTCTCATGCACACTTACCCACTGGCAGCGCTCACTCCTGCACACACAGTGCCCATGGATACACTCTCACACATGCGTGCCTACATGCTATACATGCATGAGCACACACATTTTCACACGTGTGTACAGTTCACACTTAGACACGGGTGCTCATGTGCGGACACACAACACTCATGCATGTTCACTGCTGTACTGCCACAGGCTTGCACGCTGACTGCACATGCACATGTGTGTGTTTGGCCACATCTGAGGTTGTCTGGTTTGTGGGATGAAGTCTGGGGTCCCCCAGGTGGGGTCCTGAGGGCCTGCTGACATCTGGGTGCCTGCCCTTCCCTGCAGCCTGCAACTGCCACGGCCACGCAGACGACTGCTACTACGACCCCGAGGTGGACAGGACCAACGCCAGCCAGAACCAGGACCGCGTCTACCGAGGCGGCGGCGTGTGCATCGCCTGCCAGGTGCGCGGGCTCCGGGGGTCGGCCGCACTGGCGGGGTGGGAGGGCCCAGGTGCTGCTGGGTGGGACACCCTGGACTCAGTGGCGCCCCCCGCCCCTCAGCATCACACCACCGGCATCAACTGTGAACGCTGCCTGCCCGGCTTTTATCGCGACCCCGACCAGCCCCTGGACTCGCCCCTCGCCTGCCGTCGTGAGTGGGGTCAACCTGCTGGGTGTCCTGGGGAGGGTGGCTGGGAGCAGGGTCTGCCCAGACCCGTATCCCAGGGCCCGGTCACTCCGGGAGGCCGCTCCGGGAGCCGGCCAGCTCCCCCCGCTGCCCACACTGAGACGCCCGTCCTGGCCCGAGTCCCGGCTTGGGTCTCATGTCGCGCGGCCCCCATCCAGGTTGCGACTGCGAGTCCAATTTCACCGACGGGACGTGTGAGGACCTGACCGGCCGCTGCCACTGCCGGCCCAGCTTCACGGGGGAGCGGTGCGAGGCGTGTGCCGCGGGCCTCACAGGCTTCCCACACTGCTACCGTGAGGGTGCTGCCGGGGGCGGGCCCTGGGACCCTCTGGCCCTGCCTCCCCCTGCCTGTGCTGAGCAGCCTGGCTGACACAGTGTCTCCTCCCCAGCCTCGTCCGTCCCCCGCAGCCCCTCCGTGGCTCAGGTGCAGCAGGCCGGACAGATCGTGAGTAAGTTTCCCTGAGGTCCCCTCCGCCTGGTGCCCTGGTCCCCTCCGCCTGGTGCCCGGGTCCCCTCCGCCTGGTGCCTGGAGCAGGGGCAGGAGCGCCCCTGGAGGCCCCGCAGGGAGGTGGGCTATTCACTTCAGTCACATTCCTTTGGGTTCTCTTCATTTTCTGCGAACAATACATATGCATGCTGGGAAATGGTCAGAAACCTTAAGTAAGCTCGCCGTCAAAGCAGACAGCCCGCGTGGCAGCCCCGCCAGCACCCGCTCGGCACCGCGGGAACCGCTGTGGACACGCACACTGGCGTTCACACACGCCGTGTGCTCTGCCGACCGTTCAGAACTGCGTTTCCCACGCCCCGCCACACTGCACGCATGTCACTCCTCGGCCCGTCACACGGAGCGATGTGGCGTTCATTCAGTCCCCGGGCTGGGACGTAGGCTCTTTCCCACTGTCTTCTCTGGAATAATGTTCCGATAAACATCCTTGCAGCTCAAGCTTCCCATAACTCCGCAGTTCTTCTGTAGGAAGGGTTCCCAAAGAGGGTTCTGCGGGCACCCAGGGACCCTCGGGCTGGGGCGTCAGCTTGTTCTCCGGTGAAACCACCTGCCAGCGCCGGGCGCCAGGCGTTAGCACACGCGTTCAATCAAGTCACTGCTTTGGGACACAGCCAGGTTCATTACCACAGCCCGGGCCTCGAGCGTGCCCACCCAGCATTGAACCACAACCTTTGGTTCCAGGATGGTGCTCCAGTCAGCAAGCCACTGGCCAGGGCTGTTGGGGTTTTTATTTTTATATTGAATTGTATGAGTTTTGGTTTTTTAAAAAATACATATTTTTATTGATTTCAGAGAGAGAGGGAAAGGATTGGCTGCCTCCTCCATGCCCCCTACTGGGATCGAGTCCACAACCCGAGCATGTGCCCTTGACCGGAATCAAACCTGGGACCCTTCAGTCCTCAGTCCGAGGCTCTATCCACTGAGCCAAAACAGCCAGGGCTATGAGTTTTCAATATATTTTGGATATTAGCCCCTTATCAAATGTATCATTTGCAAATATCTTCAATTCAGTAGGTTCCCACCCAAGCTGTATTTCACGTTTAATCTGTGGATTATATAACAGTCTATTAACATGGACCCGCCTTTGAACATAGATGCTCTCATTAGTGAGGCTGGTAGAAAGGTTTCTGGTTTATGCCATCTTGCTTTGATTTGTAAATCACCTCGTGAAATACTTGGAAAGAGGTACCCTTGACTGAGAATTGAACCCGTGACTTTGATTGTCTGTTTTTATTCTCTTTCTTTTTGTCTCTTCCTTCATTTGACCTAACAGTAATGCATTGAATTTATTGGTGTTTTCAAAGGATAGCCCAAGGTTATACTACAAGATTGCTTGGGTTTTTCTCTGACTCTGGGGCAGAGATTTTGTTTCCTTATACAGAAATTTTGGAACTAAAGTCTCTAATACCTTCTCTATCTTTTCTTGTGGTTTATTATAGTTTTTGATAGCTTCTTGAATTATTTCTTTTCAATTTTTCTTAGTTGTCAATTCAAAGATTTAAAGCAGCAGTTCTCAAGCGGGGGTGATGTTGATCCAGGAAAACGTCTAAAATGCCCTTTTGGTTGTTGTAACTGGGGTGCTGTTGGCATCCAGTGGGTGGAAGGAGGCTAGGGGTGTACAGCATATCACACAATGCCAGCCAGTGTGGCTCAGTGGTTGAGCATCAACCTAGAAACCAAGAGTTCACGGTTTGATTCCTGGTCTGGGCACATGCCTTGGTTGCAGGTTCAATCCCCAGAGTGGGGTGTGCAGGAGGCAGCCAATCAATGGTTCTCTCTCATCATTGATGTTTCTAGCTCTCTCTCCTTCTCCCTTCCTCTCTGATATTTAGAGAAAATAAGAATGCATCTTTTTATTTTTTTAAATATATTTTATTGATTTCTTACAGAGAGAAGGGAGAGAGAGAGAGCCAGAAACGTCGATGAGAGAGAAACATCGACCAGCTGCCTCTTGCAAACCCCCTACCGGGGATGCGCCCGCAACCGATGTACATGCCCTTAACTGGAATCGAACCTGGGACCTTTCAGTCCGCAGACCGACGCTCTACCACTGAGCCAAACCGGTTTCAGCAAGAATGCATCTTTTTAAAAACAAACAAACAAACAAAAAACATTTTATTGATTTTTAAAAATATATATATTTTATTGATTTTTTTTACAGAGAGGAAGAGAGAGAGATAGAAGTTAGAAATATCGATGAGAAAGAATCATTGATCCGCTGCCTCTTGCACACCCCCTACTGGGATGTGCCTGCAACCAAGGTACATGCCCTTGACTGGAATTGAACCTGGGACCTTTCAGTCCACAGGCGGACGCTCTATCAGCTGAGCCAAACCGGTTTCAGCAAGAAGAGTGCATCTTAAAAACAAAACAAACATACAGTGCACAATACGGCCCCACCCCTATGGTAGTTGTCCAATACAGAATGTCAGTGGTACTGAGTTGAGGAACCTGGGCTAAAGCTATCAGTTTGCCTCAGAGTATAACTTTGGCTAGGTGTATCGATCGCACAAGGTTGATTGTTGTGTTCTCACTATTGCTTTTTTCTATATTGTTGGTCATTTCCATTTTTATTTGCTTTTGACCAGAGTTCTTTTAGAAGCATGTTTATCATTCTTGGTGGTTTGATTTTTTTTTTCTGCTTTTTTTTTTTTTTTAATAAATCTCTATTGCCAAAACCGCTTTGGCTCAGTGGATAGAGTGTCGGCCTGAGGACTGAAGGGTCCCAGGTTTGATTCCAGTCAAGGGCATGTGCCTTGGTTGCAGGCACATCCCCAGTTGGGGTGTGCGGGAGGCAACTGGTTGATGATTCTCTCTCATTGATGTTTCTAACTCTCTATCCCTCTCTCTTTCTTTCTGTAAAAAAATCAATAAAATATATATTTAAAAATAATAATAATAATAAAATAAATCTCTATTGATTTCAGAGAGGAAGGGAAAGGGAGAGGGAGATAGAAACATCAATGATGAGAGAGAATCATCAATCAGCTGCCTCCTGCACACCCCCACACTGAGGATCAAGCCCACAACCCCAGCATGTGCCCCAACCAACCAAACCACGACCTGGTTTACAGATCGACGCTCAGCCACTGAGCCACACTGGCCCGGCGCTGTCCTTCCTTTGTCGGTTCAGTCCTCGTTTTGCCGCATCATAGTCAGATTCAGCAGTGGACGATTTCTGCTTTTTGTGTTTTGAATTTGGTATTTTGTTTTCCACCCTTTTGGGTTGTTCCGTGAACATGTGGCAGGAACATGTGTTCTCTGTTGGATGCAGATCTCTGTGTGTGCACCTGTTCCAGCACGCGTGTTAATTGTGCCGTTAAATCCACTCTGTCCGAGCATGGTTTTTGCCCATTCTGAGAACAGCCTGTTCCATCTGTCTCTCTAGGAGTCTGGTTTTGCCAAACTCTCGAAATGTGGGAAGTCTATTTAGCTTTTTGCACCT
The DNA here is from genome assembly GCA_036971965.1 of Nyctalus aviator. Lineage (NCBI taxonomy): Eukaryota > Metazoa > Chordata > Mammalia > Chiroptera > Vespertilionidae > Nyctalus > Nyctalus aviator. The sequence goes on from CM072925.1 coordinate 88,336,533, forward strand.
GAAGACCGTGTTTGTTCTGCTCTCAGAGGCTTGGGTTTGCTGCCTCTCGTGATGGGTGCATAAGTCCGTTTTCTCCGCACACATCCCGTTTGTCCCCATTAACGCTCGTGGCCTTGGATTGGCGTCCCTGTCTCCGCGCTCACCTTCTCTCCCTGCACTGGGTGCTCTGCGTCTTCAGCTGTTTCCTGCCGAGTGGCTCCAGGCGCGTTCTTTCGGGAGGACGTGACCCAGTTGTCCTTTGAGAGTCAAACCGAGGCCTTGGGTTTTGCCTCAGACGGGAGCCGGCCTGGCACAGGGATGGTGCCGGCCTGGCACAGGGATGGTGGCGTTTCTCCCTTTCGGCTTAATTTCCCCTCGCTTGCCTTTTGCTGGTTGAACAACCAAATGTGTTTTGGTTTTGGTTGGTTGGTTGTATTTTCTTCTCTGGGGGTTTGTAAGTCCTGGCCCTTGGCCACCCTTATACTTTGGACAAATATCGAGCTGTTTCTCTCTCAGTAACAAATCTAAATGGAAGTCATGGCCCTCTCTTTGCACAAGGTAAGACTTGAACACATTTTTCTTTTTTCTTTTTTTCTTTTTTTTTTTAAATATATTTTATTGATTTTGTACAGAGAGGAAGGGAGAGAGATAGTTAGAAACATCAATGAGAGAGAGTCATCAATCAGCTGCCTCTTGCACACCCCCTACTGGGGATATGCCCACAACTAAGGTACATGCCCTTGACCAGAATCGAACCCGGGACCTTTCAGTCCCCAAGCCGACGCTCTATCCATTGAGCCAAACCGGTTTCGACTTGAACACATTTTTCCTCCTTTCTTCCTACCCCCGTGTTGCTCAGTGGTCAGCCTGGATACCAAAGGGTCCGGGTTTGGTGCCTGGCCAAGGGCACGTTCCTGGGTTGCAGGTTTGATCCTGGCTCCAATAGGGAGGCAGCCAATCTGTGTGTCTTCATCGGTGTTTCTCTCTCCCCTTCCTTCGTCCCTGCCACTCTCTAAGAATCAATGGAGAAAAAATCCTCTGGTGAGGATCAATGACAACAAAACGACTAGCGTTTTCTCTCGCCGTGTCGCGAGGCTGTTGCACGTTTGTGGTTGTGTGGACGCCCTGTGGACTTGGTGTCCACGTCCCAGACGACGGAGGCCCCGAGTGTGGTCGCCGTCTCGTCCGTCACCACTGCTTTCCCTGGAAGGTCGACTTCCCCTTCTGGGGTTTTATTGTCATTTATTTGTGTGATTTAAAATTAGAATTTTCATGCAATATCACGTCAGTGTTGGATGTCCAACACAGTGGCAGTTGTTTGTGCCCCTTAGGAAGCGACCCCCCGGGACGCCCAGTGCCCTCCTGCCTTTGACCGTCTTTTAATTCTTGTGCCGCGTAGAACGTTCAATGTGCCCTGGCTGGTTTGGCTCCGTGGATGGAGCGCTGGTCTGGGCCAAAGGGTCCCCGGTTTAATTCTGGTCAGGGTTGTGGGCTCGGTCCAACGTGCAGGAGGCAGCCGGTCGATTCCCTCTCATCACTGATGTCTCTCTCTCTCTCTCTCTCTCCCTCACCCTCTCCCTCTCCCTCTCCCTCCCTCCCTCCCTCCCTTCCCCTACCTCTCTGAAATCAGTAAAAATAAAAAATTATTAAAAAATGGAATAAGTGCGGATACGGATGGTGGAGAGGGAGGGGCCTGTGGAGGGCGGGTCGGCAGGGCCTCTGAGGCTTCCCCCTGCCCCGCCCAGGCTGCGACTGCAACGCTGGCGGGACCCAGGGCAACGCCTGCCAGAAGGACCCGCGGCTGGGACGCTGCCTGTGCAAACCCAACTTCCAGGGCACCTACTGCGAGCTCTGCGCCCTGGGGTTCTACGGCCAGGACTGCCACCGTGAGTGCAGCCCCACCCGCGCCCGCCCCGTCCCCGCACGGACCCTGGACCAAGCGTGGCCCCTCCCGCAGCGTGCCAGTGCGCCAGCCCCGGAGTGGTGGACGGCGGCTGTGACCGCGACTCGGGCCAGTGCACGTGCCGGGCAGGCTTCCAGGGCGCCGCGTGTGACCGCTGCGCCCCCGGCTACTTCCACTTCCCCCTCTGCCAGCGTGAGCACGGCCTTCCCGGGGGCTGGGGGGCCCGGGTCCTGTCTCCCCACCCAGCACCCTGTGCCTCTCGCCCCGCAGTGTGTGGCTGCAGCACCGCGGGGACCCTGCCCGAGGGCTGCGACGGGGCTGGCCGCTGCCTGTGCCGGCCCGAGTTCGACGGCCCTCACTGCGACCGCTGTCGCCCCGGCCACCACGGCTACCCCGACTGCCGAGGTGAGCGAGGGCGGCCGGCAGACGCCCGGGAGGAGGGTGGAGGAGGGCCACGCCGGTGCCCATGGCCGGCCCTGTCTCTTGCAGCCTGCGACTGCGACCCCCAGGGGGCCCTGGACCAGCTCTGCAGTGTAGGCGGGGCGTGTCGCTGCCGCCCTGGCTACACAGGCACCACCTGCCGGGAGTGCAGCCCTGGCTTCCACGGCTTCCCCGCCTGTGCCCGTGAGTGTCCCTGCAGGAGGCGGGGGGAGGCACGGCCCACTCTGTGCCCACGCCCACTCTCCGTCCTCCCCAGCCTGCCACTGCTCCGCCCACGGCTCCCTGGACGCAGCCTGCGACCCCCGCAGTGGGCAGTGCAGCTGCCGGCCTCGAGTGACAGGACTGCGGTGTGACACGTGTGTACCCGGCACCTACAACTTCCCCTACTGCGAAGGTGAGGTGGTGCGTGTGCGAGTCAGGCTCACACGCTGCACACATCATGTGCTGGGCGTTCCCGCCACTGTGTGCTCTGTGCCCGTGCATGTGCCCACGCGGTGGTTCTCGCATGCGTTCACGTGAGGTTCATATGCTGTGGGTGTGTATCCATGCACATCTCCGTGTATTTGTTCCTGGATGTGTGTTCACGCGTTGTGTTTGTGTCCATATGCTGTGTGTGCGTGTGTGCTCACATGTGTGTTCACATGTGTGTACATGTGCTGAGTGCCCTGGTTGCTTGTTCATAATCATATGCTGGGGCAGGGAAAGGGCACATGCCCTCGTGGTGTGGGGACCAGAACATGGAAGTGCACATGTTCACGCTGTCTGCACATGTGGGAGCTGTGGGGCCTGGCCGGGCCTGGGGCTTCTTTGCCATCAGGGTCAGTGACTAAGGAATGACCGAGCGGTGTCTCCACAGCCGGCTCCTGCCACCCTGCTGGCCTGGCCCCCGCCGACCGTGTCCTTCCCGAGGTGAGCCGTCAGCCCTTGGTGGGGTGAGACCGATGCGCCCCCTGCGAATGGTCACTGGGGAATCTCGGGGCCTATCTGTCCCCCTGGCGGGCCCTCCGTCCACTCTGGGGGACGCCAGAGGTGTGCAGGCCGGGCTCCAGGGCTGAGAGTTGGTAGATAGGAGGAGGAACCCACTCTGACCCTCAGTCTCAACCTCTCCCAGGCGCAGGCCCTGTGTACATGCCGGGCACACGTGGAGGGGCCAAGCTGTGATCGCTGTAAACCTGGCTTCTGGGGGCTGAGTTCCAGCAACCCTGAGGGCTGCACCCGTGAGTCTGCCCAGAGTGCATGCTGGGGCTGGTGGGGAACCCTGGAGGGACAGGGAGGCGAGGGTTGGCCTCGGAGTCCACTGTCAGGCCTGCCCTTCCCCTCCCGCAGGCTGCAGCTGCGACCCCAGGGGCACACTGGGTGGAGCTGCTGAGTGCCAGCTGGTGAGTCTGAGGGCCAAGTGCTGGGGCTGTCGAGGCAGGTGCGTGGGACACCGTTCCCTGCCTAGCCCCCCCTCCCCTCTCCCCCCAGGGCAACGGCCAGTGCTTCTGCAAGCCCCACGTGTGCGGCCAGACCTGCGCCGTGTGCAAGGACGGCTTCTTCGGGCTGGGCCAGGCCGGCTACTTCGGCTGCCACAGTGAGTGCCCTCCTGCTGGGCCCTCAGACCACGGCTGGGGGCCGAGGCCTGGGGCACAGGGGAGTCCGAGCCGGGGGTTCTGGGCTCGGGGAGCTGGACGCTGCACTGGGACTCACGGAGCTGTTCCTGGTGCTCGGCCGGCCCGGGCTGGGCTGGGGGAGGGCTCTGCCCTCGGGCCCTGACAGACATCACCCCTCATTCCCGCCCCTTCCTCCGGCCTGCACTCAGAGCCTCCCTGGTGCCGAGTCCCGGCTGGCTTCTCAGCCCGTTCCTCCTGACAAGGTGGACGGAGCCCGGAGCCGTCCCCTGAGCCGGGCGTGGAGGAGGCCTGAGGCGGGTGCGGCCGCAGCACTGACCTCACCCCTCTGTCCAGGCTGCCGCTGTGATGTTGGCGGTGCGCTGGGCCAGGGCTGTGACCCCAGGACGGGCGCCTGCCGCTGCCGCCCCAACACGCATGGCCCCACCTGCAGCGAGTGGGTACCCGTGCCAGTCGGTGGGGGAGGCGGCCTAGGGAGGCGGCTGGCCTCGGGGCTTGTCCCCAGAGACCCCGGGGGCTGTGCGGACCAGGGCCCGCCCCCCGACAGCCAGGGCTGCCCTGACCCTGTGTTGTGGCCAGGCCGGCGCCCGACCACTACCTCCCGGACCTGCATCACCTGCGCCTGGAGCTGGAGGAGGCGGCCACGCCCGAGGGCCACCCCGTGCGCTTCGGCTTCAACCCCCTGGAGTTTGAGAACTTCAGCTGGAGGGGCTACGCGCAGATGGCGCCCATCCAGGTGGGCACAGCTTACAGTGCCCGGTGGGTGGGCAGGCCTGTGAGGCACAGGACCCAGCGGCAAATGGCCGGGGAGGGGTGACCCGGTGCACCGTGTCCCCCAGCCCAGGATCGTGGCCAGGCTGAACGTGACCTCCCCTGACCTCTTCTGGCTGGTGTTCCGCTACGTCAACCGCGGGCCCTCGAGCGTGAGTGGGCAGGTGTCTGTGCAGGAGGGCAAGTTCGCCGCCTGTGCCAACTGTGAGTGCATCGGGCCACTTCCAGCCTCTCCCCTCCCGCCTGTCCCAGACCCCCGCGTCACTCACACCTCCCCGCTGGCCCGGCGCTGTGTCCACTCCCGCCTCCCCACAGGCACGGAGCAGAGCCAGCCGGTGGCCTTCCCGCCCAGCACCGAGCCCTCCTTCGTCACTGTGCCCCAGAGAGGCTTCGGAGAGCCCTTCGTGCTGAACCCCGGCTCCTGGGCCCTGCTCGTGGAGGCCGAAGGCGTGCTCCTGGTGAGGCGGGCTGGAGGGGGGCGGGCCGAGAGGGTAGCAGGCTAAGGAGTGGGTAGCGGAGTGGGTAGCGGGCTGAGGAGGGGCTGAGGAGTGGGTAGCGGGCTGAGGAGGGGGTGGCAGAGTGGGTAGCGGGCTGAGGAGTGGGCTGAGGAGTGGGTAGCGGGCTGAGGAGGGGGTGGCCCAGCACTGACGCCCCTCCCCCCGCAGGACTACGTGGTGCTGCTGCCCAGCGCCTACTACGAGGCGGCCCTGCTGCAGCTGCGGGTGACGGAGGCCTGCACCTTCCGGCCGGCCGCCCAGCGCGCTGGGGAGAAGTGAGGGCCGGCCTGGCGAGGGGGGCTGACCGCCACTGCACACGGGCCTTGGCCCCGTGCTGACTGAGATTATGCCCCGCAGCTGTCTGCTCTACACCCACCTGCCCCTGGACGGCTTCCCCTCGGCTCCCGGGCTCGAGGCCCTGTGTCTGCGGGACAACAGCCTGCCCCGGCCCTGCCCCCGGGAGCAGCTCAGCCCCTCACACCCCCTGCTGGCCGTCTGCCAGGGCAATGACGTGCGTGTCCCCGGGGGGCGGGCCGCGACCTGCGGGAAGGGTGCCCTCGCCCTGGGAGACGGTCCGTGTGGCAGTGAGGACACGGGCAGGACACCCTCAGGGCCGCCTCTTATGAGCCCAGCCTCTGGCCGCGGTGAGCGCGTGGCGGGTGGCTCAGGCTCAGGCTCAGGCTGGACCGCTGGGCTCTGCTCAGCAGAGGTGAGGCCGGGGCAGGGAGGCCAGAGGGAACGGGGCAGAGGCCGAGAGATCCCGTGCTCTCGGGGCGGGCCCGGGAGGGGTGTCCCAGGAAGCCTGTGGGTCCTGCTCTCTGGGGGGCGGGCAGGCCTCTGACCGCCCTGTCCCCAGGTGGACATCCAGCTGCAGGTGGCGGTGCCCAGGCCGGGCCGCTATGCCCTGGTGGTGGAGTATGCCAACGAGGAGGCCCACCAGGAGGTGGGTGTGGTCGTGCACACTCCCCAGCGTCTCCCCCAGAAGGGGGCGCTCACTCTGCTCCCCTGCCTGTACAGGTACTCAGGGCGGAGGTGGGGGGATTGGGCCCCAGGGCTGCTCACCCGCTGACTGTCCCTGCCCCACCCAGCACCCTCTGCCGGGGCACCGCTCTGGACGAGCAGCACCACCTGGTGGCCTTCCACCTGGACACAGAGGCCAGCGTCCGGCTCACGGCCCAGCAGGTGCACTTCTTCCTGGTAAGGCCCTGGCACCTCTCCTGCACGGCCAGGGCCCCGTGGCGGCAGGTCTTTTCAGAAGAGCTTAAACCCACATAAAGGGTAGAGAGAAGTGCCCTGGCCGGTGTGCTCAGTGGTTAGAGGGCATTACTTGGGTTGCAGGTTCAATCCCCAACCCCGGTTGGGCACATGCAGGAAGTGTCTCTCACATCCACGTTCCTCTCTCTCTCCTCCTTCTCCCTCCCTCCATTTCACTCTCTCTAAAAATCGATGGAAAAATTACCCTCAGGTGAGGATTAACATCAAAAAAAGTAGGAGAAGGGAACGAGCCCAGGTCCCATCACCAGTGCCACCGATAGCTCGTGCCTGTCTGTTCTTCCAGAACCTTCCACCTGCAGGGTTCTTCCTCTCACTCATAGTAACACCAGCCCCCCTGGGGAAGGGTGACACACTGGCGCAGGGAAGGGTGGTGATCTCCACAGAAGTCCCTTTTGGGTACAATTTACCGGAGCAGATGCCGTGGGAACAGGCCCGCCCTGTGTCTGTGCGGGTCCGTAGTGCAGCGTCAGCGGCCGCGTGGCCGGTCCCCTGCCCCCACCTCCCGGCCGGCCAGGTCGCCGCGATGAGCCGTCGTCACAGACACTGCCGTCTCCACCGCTCTGGAGCCCAGAACGAGCGGCAGGGCTTATTCCACACAGACCAGAAACGCTGGCGTTGGCCCTCTGCGAAGTATGTTGCGGCCACTTCCCTTGCCCCGTGGTTGGCAAACTACGGCTCGGGAGCCACATGCGGCTCTTTGGCCCCTTGAGTGTGGCTCTTCCACAAAATACCACGGCCTGGGCGAGTCTATGTTGAAGAAGAGGCGTTAGAAGTTTAAGTTTAAAAAACGTGGTTCTCAAAAGAAATTTCAGTTGTTGTTCTATTGGTGTTTGGCTCTATTGACTAATGAGTTTGCCGACCACTGGCCTGGGCCTTTAGGAGGTTCCCAGAGCAATAGATGCACGTTTTTATAAAAGCGTCCAGAACAGCGAGAGCCGGGCCAGGAGAGGCCCGCCGCGTGGCGCGGTGTTCCCGTGTGCGGACCCCGGGACAGCTGCGCTGCCTCTGGGCGCCCCGCTGGGACCCGTTGTCTCCCAGCTGGCGGGCACATCCCCAGTAGAGGGGGGTCATTCAGCATGTACCACAGGGCATATCAGTAAAATATATTACAAAAGAGCAGAACTCAGGTAGGACACCAGTGTGGACAGATTCCACCTGTGTGCCCCCGTGCACGCCTGGCCTCCTGCCCACAGCACAGCATCACTTTGGTGCCCGTGGAGACGTTCAGCCTGGAGTTTGTGGAGCCCCGGGTCCACTGCGTCAGCAGCCACGGGGCCTTCAGCCCCAGCAGGTAGGGGCGGGAGGGGCTGACCTGCGGGGGGCTGAGCGGCTGTGGGCACACTGGCCAGGCCGCACTCAGCCCCATGCCCCCCTCCCCAGCACCTCCTGCCTGCCCTCCCGCTTCCCGAAGCCACCCCAGCCCACCATCCTCCGGGACTGCCTGGTGCTGCCCTTGCCGCCCGGCCTCCCACTGACCCGCTCGCAGGAGCTCACGCCAGGCGCACCCCCGTCCGGACCCCAGCCACGGCCCCCCACCGCCGTGGACCCCGATGCTGAGCCCACCTTGCTGCGGCACCCCCAGGTGAGGACGGTGTGGGTGACGGATGTGCAGGGGAGCCCCATGGCCCACACCTGCCCCTCACGGAGCCTGTCCCTGCAGGGGACCGTGGTCTTCACCACCCACGTGCCCGCCCTGGGCCGCTACGCCTTCCTGCTGCACGGCTACCAGCCCGCCCACCCCGCCTTCGCCGTGGAGGTCCTCGTGAACGGGGGCCGCGTCTGGCACGGTGAGCGGGGGTGGGCAGGGGGCAGACTCCCTCAGCCACGCAGCCCAGGGGGTCACCACGCGGTGTGCACAGATGGCGTGCGGCTCTGTGGCCCGTGGCCCGATGCCTGTCCCCTGGCTGTGAGTGACAGCTCCACACACCTCTCCTGTTGTCAGTTCTCAAACGAGATGCCCTCGGGCCCACAGTGTCCAGTGCCCACAGCCCGCCCGCAGCCCCTCCTGACTCTTCCTCACGTGTGTCTCAGGAGTCAGGGGTCACCGTCACCCACCGGCCATCAGGGTGCCACGGGACCTTGTTGGGACACGTGTTCTACGTGTTTGCCCGTTTTGTCCCCGCTCCGCCACGCCCAGGGGCCACGGCTGGCCCGAGTGGTGTGAGGGCCTAGTCCCTCCCCCTGGTGACTGCGGGGCAGCCCGCCCGGAGGGCCTGAGGCCCGGGGCTCGGTGAGGGTGGGGGATGACCTGCCTTTCCTCGCCTCTCCAGGGCATGCCAACGCCACCTTCTGCCCACATGGCTATGGCTGCCGCAGCCTGGTGGTGTGTGAGGGCCAGGCCATTCTGGATGTGACCGACAGCGAACTCACCGTGACCCTGCGTGTGCCCGAGGGCCGCTGGCTCTGGGTGGTGAGTCTGCGGTGGTGTCCCTGATGCAGACGTCCTGAACCTGCGCATACCTCACTCCTCACACCCAGCCCACACTGGGCACACCCGCAGTCATTCGAGGGGGTGGGGGTGGGGGGACAGGGCTGGGGGTGATGCCCCCACTGTCTTAGCTGCCCGGCCAGGCCTCGGCCGGCGCAGAGGCCCCGGGATGCGCTCCAGCGGCGGGCCCCCTGCTGGGCCCGCGGAGGTGACCGGACCCGTGCCCTAGGAGTACGTGCTGGTGGTCCCCGAGGACGCCTACAGCCCCAGCTACCTCCAGGAGGAGCCCCTGGACAAGTCCTACGACTTCATCAGCCAGTGTGCCACCCACGGCTACCACATCAGGTGGGCGGGCTCGGGGCGGGCTGGCGGCAGGGTGGGGGGTCCGGGCAGGGAGTTGGCCTCACCACCTGCCCTCACCCCAGCCCCGCCGGCTCATCCCCGTTCTGCCGAGACGCGGCCACGTCCCTCTCCCTCTTCTACAACAACGGGGCGCGGCCGTGCGGCTGCCACGAAGTAGGCGCCACCAGCCCCACGTGCGAGCCCTATGGGGGCCAGTGTCCCTGCCGCCCTCACGTCATCGGCCGAGCCTGCTCTCGCTGCGCCACCGGCTACTGGGGCTTCCCCAGCTGCAGACGTGAGTACTCCGTCCCCGGGTTCGCCAGCAGGGGGCGCCCAGGCTCAGAGGGGCTTCCCACGGAAACGTGGACATGGGACAGGAGAACATTCTAGAGCCTGGCAGGCCAGTCCGGCCCCCTCCTGTCTTGTGGGACCTCAGGCAGCATCCGGCCCAGGCTTTGCAGGCTGCCCAGAAGGTTCTGGGCCGGCGATCCCAGGTGTCGGACCCCACATCGGAGCAGCCCCTGAGGCCAGGGCCCGGGGCTGGTGGCAGGGCGGGAGGCGGGCGAGCTGCGGGCTGGCCTCCGGGAGGGGCAGCGGGGCCACAGCCGGCACGCTCCCCGCAGCCTGCGATTGTGAGGGCCGCCTGTGCGACGAGCTCACCGGCCACTGCCTCTGCCCGCCGCGCACCGTGCCGCCCGCCTGCGTCACCTGCCAGCCCCGGACCTTCGGCTGCCACCCCCTGGTCGGCTGCGAGGAGTGCAACTGCTCGAGGCCCGGCGTGCAGGAGCTGGCCGACCCCACCTGCGACCAGGACAGCGGCCAGTGCCGGTGAGCCAGGGGCCCCGACCGCGGCGGTCCGGGCTCAGGGTGGCATGTCTGGGCCCAGAGGCCCTGGCCCACACTCCCTCCTCGGCCGCAGCGCCCTCTCCTTCAGTCCGGGGGCAGGGGGCCGCCTGCCTCTCGCTGCAGCGTGGGGGTCCTGGTAGGGGGCCCAGCCGCTTCTGCTGCCCTCTGGCAGGTGCAGACCCCACGTGGCTGGGCGCCGCTGCGACACCTGTGCTCCCGGCTTCTACGGCTACCCCGGCTGCCGCCCCTGCGACTGCCACCAGGCCGGCTCGGCGCCGAGCGTGTGTGACCCGCTCACGGGCCAGTGTCACTGCAAGGTGAGGACAGGAGGCCCTGCCCCGCCCGTCCTGCCTCACCCACGGGGGCAGCCTCCGGGGCGGGGAGGGCTCCCGAAAGCTTCTGGAGAGCGGCCCGTTGGCCGGGGTGACGGGGAGCCGAGGTGGTGAGGCCATCGCACAGCTGCCAACCGCCTTGCCCGGCCGCTGCCCAGGAGAACGTCCAGGGCCCCAGGTGTGACCAGTGCCGCCTTGGGACCTTCTCGCTGGACGCCGCCAACCCCAAAGGCTGCACCCGCTGCTTCTGCTTCGGGGCCACCGAGCGCTGCAGGAGCTCCATCCACTCCCGCCAGGAGGTGCGTGCAGGCGCGGGCTCCACCCCGGAGGGCACGCTGCTCCCGCCGGCGGGCGGCCCTGAAGCGCGGTGCTCACCGAGTCCCCCTGTGCCCACAGTTCGTGGACATGGAGGGCTGGACGCTGCTGAGCAGTGACCGGCACGTGGTGCCCCATGAGCTGCGGGCGGAGGCAGGGCTGCTCCACGCGGACCTGCAGCACCTGCCCGACACCGTCCCCGAGCTGTACTGGCAGGCGCCGCCCTCCTACCTGGGGGACCGGGTGAGTGGCACGTCGGCCTCCGGAGGCCATGTCCCGGGCGGCGGGCGGCTCCGTGAGCCCACAGGCCAGCACCTCCCTGTCCCACCTCCAGGTGTCGTCCTACGGGGGGACCCTCCGCTACGAGCTGCACTCGGAGAGCCAGCGGGGAGACGTGTTCCTCCCCACGGAGAGCCTGCCGGACGTGCTGCTGCAGGTGGCTGCCGGGCGGCTGGCGGGTGCGGGTGGGCACAGCCGAGCCGGGCGGTGGGCAGCCCTGACCACGCGCTTGCCCGCCTCCCCAGGGCAACCAGATGAGCATCATGTTCCTTGAGCCGGGGCGCCCGGAGCCCGGGCACGTGCACCAGGGCCGGCTGCAGCTGGTGGAGGTGAGTGAGCGGCGGGAACCAGCCTGGCCCGGAGAAGGCCACGGGGGCCGGACCGCGGGGCCTGCTGGGAAATGGTCCGGGAGCAGGCGGCTCACCCCACTCGGCGTTTGTGTTGCCCGGGGCAACGCTCCCAGCCCGTGCTGGCTTCTACTCCCCGCTCCCGGCCGGGCCTGTGGCCCTGCCCAGCCTCCTGCGTGTGTCTGCCCCTCTCCCTCCGCTGTGTCTCCGTCTTAGAGGGCTCTGTGCCGTCCGGCCTTCGGGGACGGGCTGCCCCGCCCAGCTGCCGGCTCGCCTGTCTCTGAGACGTCTTCTGAAGAGCAGTTCTTACACTTTCTGTGCTCGAGGTTATGAATTCATTTCAGTTAGTAGTGTGTTTCCCTTAAGAAAGTGTTTGTCTCTCTGAGATTAGAAAGCACACACATAAGTTTCCTCCTAAAGCTCAAACTGTCTGTCTGTTTAAATCTGACACACCAGAGCTGGCTCTGTGCACGGCCAGGTAGGGACCTGGGCGCCCCCCTCCCCCCCCAGGATTGGTTGTTCCAGCTTCCAGGGTACCCCCTCCTCCCCCCGGGACCTGAGAGCCCCACCCCGGGAGGGTCTGTGCCGGGCCGGTCTGCCCCCCTGAGGACTGCGGTGGCCCCGCAGGGTAACTTCCGGCACACGGAGACCCACAGCGCCGTGTCCCGCGAGGAGCTCATGATGGTGCTGGCCGGCCTGCAGCAGCTGCAGATCCGCGCCCTCTTCTCCAAGCTCTCCAGGGCCGTCGCCCTGCGCGGGGTGGCCCTGGAGGTGGCCGGCCCCATGGACGGGGGGCCCCTGGCCAGCAATGTGGAGCTGTGCATGTGCCCTGCCAACTATCTCGGGGACTCGTGCCAGGTGAGGTGGGAGGGGGCAGGCACCGTCAGTCTGCCCCCCCCGTCCCGCGCCCCGCAGTGCCCGCTCTTGCCTTCCATCCCATCGGTGTCACCCACCCTTCTCCGCCTCCAAGCACCCGACCTTCCTGCCTCAGGCTGAGCCAGCCGCTTGCTCATCTGTCTGCTAATCTCCTGTCACCCCGGGTCCCTGCCAGCCCTTGACCACCCCCCGCCCTGTCCACCGTGGCTCTGAGTCTGCCCTCTGCTGCCCCCCCAGGAATGTGCCCCCGGCTACTACCGGGACGTGAAAGGTCTCTTTCTGGGTCGCTGCGTCCCCTGCCAGTGCCACGGCCACTCGGACCGCTGCGTCCCAGGCTCGGGCGCCTGCATGGTGAGTGGGCCTCGGGGGAGGAGCCAGAGGGGCCTGTGGGACCCGGCGGGGGTGGGTGGGACCTGGGGCCTCCGCTGTCGGCGCTGACCTGTCCCCCCGCCCAGGACTGCCAGCACAACACCGAGGGCGACCGCTGTGAGCGCTGCCGGGCTGGCTTTGTGCGCAGCGGCGTCGAGGACCCCGCGGCCCCCTGCGTCAGCTGCCCCTGCCCGGTCTCCGTGCTCTCCAACAAGTAAGCTGGCAGTCAGCGCTGACTGCGGGGGGCCGGAGCTGTGGGGGCCCCAGGCAGGCCCTGGCTCCGGCCTGGATGCACAGGTGCCCGCGCGGGGAGCAGGTGGTGACCGTCCCCGTTTCCGCAGCTTCGCGGTGGGCTGCGTCTTCCCCGGGGGCCGCACCCAGTGCCTCTGCAAACCCGGCTACGCGGGAGCCTCCTGCGAGCGGTGAGCCGGCGGCGGCTGGAGGGCAAGCTGGGCTGGGGCTGGGGAGCCACAAGCACAGCCACGCCGCTGACCCCGCCCCCATCCCAGGTGCGCCCCTGGCTTCTTCGGGAACCCGCTGGTGCTGGGCAGCTCCTGCCAGCCCTGCAACTGCAGTGGCAACGGGGACCCCAACATGATCTTCAAGGACTGTGACCCCCTGACGGGCGCCTGCCACAGCTGCCTGCGCCACACCACCGGGCCCCACTGCGAGACCTGCGCCCCTGGCTTCTATGGCAACGCCCTGCTGCCTGGCAACTGCACCCGTAGGCCTCAGGGGAGGGGCGGTTCAGTGCGGGGGGGGGGTGCTGGATATCCCCTGGGAGCTGCTGTGTCCCATGCTGGGCCCAGCCAGTCCTCCCCGATAAGACCCAGGCGGCTTTGGGCCAGCCTCCGCTCAGGCATCCCGGGAGGCTCCTGCAGGCCTGGCTGAGCCTGGATGGGGGTTGGGAGGAGGGCGGAGTGGGACGTAAGGGCAGTTGTGTGAGCGGAGCCGGGGGCCTGGCCGGCTGGAGTGGCCTGGAGCAGGGATGGCGGAGGTGGTACGAAGTGTGGCCCGGGATTCCCATGGGGCAGCAGGAGCTCGCTAAGCCTGTGGGGGAAGGAGGGAGTCAGGGAGGGCAGGGCTCCTTCACAGCCCACTTTCTGCAGGGTGCGACTGCTCCCCGTGTGGGACAGAGGCCTGTGACCCCCACAGCGGGCACTGCCTGTGTAAGGCAGGTGTGACAGGACCTCGCTGTGACCGCTGTCAGGTAGGGCTGCCCGGGAGGGTGAGCCTTGTTGTACAAGGGCGGAGCCTCAGGGCTGGAGGGCGGGGCCTCGTGACTGGAGGGGCGGGGCCTTGGGACTGTATGGGGAGGGGCCTCGGGACTGGAGGGGGGCCTGGGGCCTGGAGGGCGGGGCCTGGGGCCTGGAGGGTGGAGCCTCAGGACTGGAGGGTGGGGCCTCGGGACTGGAGGGTGGCCTGGGGTGCCAGGGTAGAAACCTGTGGTTGAAGGAGTGGAGGAAGCCGGTCTGGAGGGCTGGGCAGAGCTTTGATCACACCTGTGCCTGCAGGAAGGACACTTCGGCTTCGAGGGCTGCGGGGGTTGCCACCCGTGCGCCTGTGGACCAGCCTCCAAGGGCCCCGAGTGCCACCCTCAGACTGGACAGTGTCACTGCGTGCCAGGGGCTGGGGGACTCCAGTGCCGAGAGTGTGCCCCTGGCCACTGGGGGCGCCCCGAGGAGGGCTGCCGGCGTGAGTGCAAGGGGCAGGGCACCATGGGGTGGGGACCTCAGGGTGGCGAGTACCCAGGGCCTTCTGCCACCACACACCCTCTCCTACCCCGCCCCGCTCCAGGCTGCCAGTGCCGGGAGGGCCACTGTGACGTGCACACGGGCCGCTGCACGTGTCCCCCGGGGCTCAGCGGGGAGCGCTGCGACACCTGTAGCCACCAGCACCAGGTGCCGGTGCCTGGCAGTCCCGGGAGCGGCGGCATGCACTGCGAAGGTGCGTCCCCGCTCACTGCACCATCCGACCACCCATCTCACCCCAGCCTGGCACTGCCCTGTGCCCTCAGCACTGACTTCAAATCTCCCTCAGTTCTCTGAGGGACCCCACACCTGTCCTTACATTGACCCTCGGACCCCCTCCCGATGAGACCTCTGGCCTCACCAGCATGGTCCCCTTAGCCCAGCTCAGTGCCCCATGCCAGCTCCATGGCCCTGCTGCCCCCCCACCACCACGTGGACAGGCCTCCCTGCCCATGCCACCCCTCGCACTGACTGCCCGCTGCCCGCAGTGTGTGACCACTGCGTGGTCCTGCTCCTGGACGACCTGGAGCGGGCCGGCGCCCTCCTGCCCGCCATCCGGGAGCAGCTGCGAGGCATCAACACCAGCTCCCTGGCCTGGGCCCAGCTGCACAGGCTGAACGCCTCCATCGCCGACCTGCAGGTACCGAGCTGCGGCCCCGGCCCCCACCCCGGTGGCATCCTTCCCCATCTCACTATCCCTCCCCCCCAGAACCAGCTCCGGAGCCCCGCCGGCCCCCGCCATGAGACCGCACAGCAGCTGGAGGCACTGGAGAGACAGAGCGAGAGTCTCGGGCAGGACTCCCAGCGGATAGACAGCCAGGCAGGACCTAGCCCGAGGCCCTCCCCTCAGCAGACCCCTCTCACAGGCCCTGTCCCTAAGCCCCGAGCCCTCCATTGTCACTCCCGACCCTCAGCTCAGGCCCAAGGCCCCTCCCCAGGCCCCTGACCTTTCCCCACACCCTGCAGCAGCAGAGGCTGCGGGCTGATGGGGTGCTGTGTCCACTGGCTGTGGCTGATGGGGTGCTGTGTCCACAGGCTGTGGCTGATGGGGTGCTGTGTCCATAGGCTGTGGGCTGATGGGGTGCTGTGTCCACAGGCTGCGGGCTGATGGGGTGCTGTGTCCACTGGCTGCGGGCTGATGGGGTGCTGTGTCCACTGGCTGTGGCTGATGGGGTGCTGTGTCCACTGGCTGTGGCTGATGGGGTGCTGTGTCCACAGGCTGTGGCTGATGGGGTGCTGTGTCCACAGGCTGTGGCTGATGGGGTGCTGTGTCCACAGGCTGTGGCTGATGGGGTGCTGTGTCCATAGGCTGTGGGCTGATGGGGTGCTGTGTCCACTGGCTGTGGCTGATGGGGTGCTGTGTCCACAGGCTGTGGCTGATGGGGTGCTGTGTCCACTGGCTGTGGCTGATGGGGTGCTGTGTCCACAGGCTGTGGCTGATGGGGTGCTGTGTCCACAGGCTGCGGGCTCATGGGGTGCTGTGTCCACTGGCTGTGGCTGATGGGGTGCTGTGTCCATAGGCTGCGGGCTCATGGGGTGCTGTGTCCACTGGCTGTGGCTGATGGATGCTGTGTCCACAGGCCGCAGGGGCCCGAGTGAGGGCTGGACAGCTGCTGGACAGCACGGAGGCCACTCTGGGCCGGGCACAGACACTGCTGAAGGCCATTCTGGACCTGGACCGAACCCTGAGTGGTAGGGCTGGCCCGGGCGAGGGGCAGCGGGGGAGCTGAGTGAGCTCAGGGCTCAGCAGGGCCGCCTCCAGGGGGCTCGACCCGGAGGAGCCGGCAGGTCCAGATGCTTCAGTGGGGAGATGGTGCTTACCCAGGGAGCACAGGGCGGTCGGGAGGTAGGGCAGTGGGGGTGTGGCCAGAGCGAGGGCGGTGGGCACTGCAGAAGGGCCCGAGCGCCCCTCCCGGGCACCTGCCTCCCGACGGCGAGCTCCGTCAGCATGAAGGAAACGCGCCGCCGGGAGGATCGGAGGGCCTGGCCGGCCCCGCGTCCAGGACAAGTGCAGGCCCTGCTGAGCGCCGGCCCGGGCCGGGGTGGCCCAGCGGGTGGCCGAGCAGAGGGACGCGGCTGTGGGCTGTGGAGAGGGGTGCGGGCCAGAGGCCGGCTCCCATAATGCTGGGGCAGGGCCTCGGCCTGGGAGCCAGTGGGCCGAGGTCTGCCCCGGGCTTCATGGCCCCTCCTCACACCCTCAGAGCTCATGGCAGAGCACCTGGCCCCGGGCAATGCCTCAGCCCCGTCCGGGGAGCAGCTGCGCCAGACACTGGCCGAGGTGGACCGACTGCTTGGGGAGATGCGGGCGCGGGACCTGGGGGCCCCGCGGGCAGTGGCTGAGGCCGAGCTGGATGAGGCCCAGAGACGTAAGTGTTCAGACCGAGGGCAGAGGTGGGGAGGGGCGAGGACTCAGCCAGAGTCCAGCACTGAGGTCAGTATGTCACTGTGTCCACATGGGGTTTCTGCCAGTGCTGGCCCGCGTGCAGGAGCAGCTGACCAGCCGCTGGGAGGGGAACCAGGCGCTGGCTGCCCGCACACGTGACCAGCTGGCCCAGCATGAGGCTGGCCTCATGGACCTGCGAGAAGCCCTGAACCGGGCAGTGGGCACCACGCGGGAAGCCGAGGAACTCAACAGCCGCAACCAAGAGCGCCTGGAGGAGGCCCTGGTGTGGACCGCCCTCCCCCTCCCTCCCTCTCCCCTTCCTCCTTCTACCCTCCCTACCCTGAAGCCCCACCTCCCCCAATCGCCCTCCTTTACCCCTCCTCCCCTCACCCCTTACCCACCCGCTCCCCCATCATGCCCCTGGGTTTCTATCGCCTCCTGCTCACGCCTCCTCCCCCCAGCGCTGGAAGCAGGAGCTGGCCCGCGACAATGCCACTCTGAGGGACACTCTGCAGGCTGCCGGCGATACCCTGGCCCGGGTCTCTGAGCTTCTGCACGGCATGGACCGGGCCAAGGAGGTGAGCTCTGCCCCTCCCGGCTGTACCCCAGGCGGGGTTGGACAGTTTGCATGCAGAGTGTGTCCCCTGGGGTCCCAGATCAGGGTCCCACCAAGCCCCTCCGCCCCCAGGAGTACGAGCGCCTGGCTGCCAGCCTCGACGGGGCCTGGACGCCGCTGCTGGAGAAGATACGCGCCTTCTCCCCTGCAAGCGGCAAGGTGGACCTGGTGGAGGCCGCTGAGGCCCACGCGTGGCAGCTGGACCAGCTGGCCCACAACCTCTCCAGGTGCGGGCCAGCGAAGGTGCCCGGGGCACAGTCAGTCCCTGCCAGGGCGTCAGGGCCTCCGGGGGCACAGTTGGTCCGGCGGGTCCTGAGGGAGAAGTCACTGTCCTCACAGGAGGCCAGGCCCCTCAGGCAGGCTGGCCTGGCAGCTGATGGTGGGCCTGTGTGCTGGCCTGAGGCTCTCTGGGCCCCTCCCTCCACAGCATCATCCGTGACGTCAACCAGGACCGGTTCATCCAGCGCGCCATCGAGGCCGCCAACGCCTACGGCAGCATCCTGCGGGCCGTGCAGGCCGCCGAGGGCGCAGCCGGCCAGGCGCTGCAGCAGGCCGGCCACACGTGGGCGGTGAGGCCCTGCCCTGCCCTGTCCTGCCCCTGCTCTGCCCTGCCTGCCCCTGCCCCTGCTCCTGCCCTGCCCTGCCCTGCCCTGCCGCTGCCCGCCCTGCCCCTGCCCATTCCCTGCCCCTGCCTTGCCCCTGCCTCTGCCCGCCCTGCCCTTGCCCCTGCCCATGCTCTGCCCCTGCCCTGCCCTGCCCTGCCCCCACTGTGTGGGTGTGAAGTGTGTCCTGTCCCATGTGTGCAGATGGCGGTACAGCAGGGCCTGGCGCCCCGAGCCCGGGAGCTGCGGGCCAACAGCAGCGCCCTGGAGCAGGCTGTGCTCGGGGAGCAGCAGAGGCTGGGCCGCGGTGAGTGCCGGGCCCTCGGGACCCTCTTCTGGGCTTGTGTGGGTCTGCGCACTGTTACCCCGGCAGCTGCCCTGCTCCCCACTGGCTCGGTGTGCCCACCCTGTGGCTGCGGAGGGCAGAGGGCCTGGGACCAGCTTCTGCATGGTGGGTGGCTCCTCCTGCTGCCCTGGCCGGAGGCTGTGTGCGTGGCAGACTTGTGGATGAGAAAGGCAGGCAGGAGTGGGCAGTGGCTTGGCCTTTCTGAGCCCCTGTGCTCTCATCGACAAAACGGGGAGGATGCCTGTTTGCTGTGGGGCTGGGAGGCCGCTCTCACCCTTCCCCTGAGGCAGAGCCCTGCCATCAGGTGTCCGTCTATCTGGGCAGGCCAGCCTCAGGCCTCCGTGCTCAGGAGGGCCGCAGTGGGCTGCACACACTCGGGGGCAGGAGCTCCTCGGTGCTATGGCTGCCTCCCCCGCAGTGAGGGCCACCCTCCAGGGCATCGGGACCCGGCTCCATGACACACGGGCCAGGAAGGAGCAGCTGGCCGCCCGGGTCCAGGAGGTGCAGGCCATGCTGGATATGGACACAGGTAGGCTGGGCCTCCCTCCTCCCTCCCTCCCTGCTTCCCCAGAGGTGAACAGCCACCTGCCCGCCACTCTGGCCCCTACTGCCCAGAGGGACTCCGGGCTGGGGCACATCACACCTGTGCCACGGCCGGGACAGCTAAAGGGGACCCCAAAGGGGTGACCCTGCACCTGCAGACCCGCCTCTGATCGGGAGACAAACACCAAACAAAATAGACCCAAGCAGCAGTGAAAACTGGAAGGGCCAGGAAGTGCTTTAGAGAGGAATTGGGGGCGGGGGGTCAGGATGCTGGGGCAGCGGGGAGGTGGAGGGGGTGCGAGGGGACGGTGTGGCGGGAGAGCCGGTGGGGCCTCGGGTGCAGGGCCCGGGCGGCCGGCAGAGAGCTGTGTCTGACGGCCCGGGCGGAAGCCGGTGGCTGCCCGGAGAGCATCGTGAGCGCGGCCATGAGGCGCAGGGGCTCTGGCAAGGCCCGGGGAGGTGACACGGCCCGGGGGGCGTGGGGGCTCTAGGGAGACCGGGCCCCGAGGCTGGCACAGGAGAAGCCACCTGGCGGGGAGGAGGGTGGGTTTCCGGCCTCAGCGCCCCTGTTGCCGGTCCTAGTGGAGGGGACTTGGCGATGTCCCTGACGGGAGGGGAGGCTGGGGGTCTTCTCTCGGCCCCGCTGAAGCCTGCCCACTGCCCGCCGCAGACGAGACAAGCAAGAAGATTGCTCACGCCAAGGCTGTGGCCGCCAGAGCACAAGACACGGCCAGCCGCGTGCAGTCCCGGCTCCGCGACATGCAGAGGAACGTGGAGCAGTGGCAGGGCCAGTACGGGGGCCTGCAGAGCCAGGACGTGGGGCAGGTGGTGCTGGACGCCGGCCGCTCAGGTGGGCGCCCCGGCATGCGGCGGTGAGAGCAATGGGCTGGGACGCAGGGCTCGCAGGCCACATCCCCCTCCTCCCCCCGCAGTGTCCACCCTGGAGAAGACCCTGCCACAGCTGCTGGCCAAGCTAACCCTGCTGGAGAGCCGGGGCGGGCACAACGCCAGCCTGGCCCTGTCCGCCAGCATCGGCCGTGTGCGGGAGCTCATTGCCCAGGCCCGAGGAGCCGCCAGCAAGGTAGGCGTGAGTGCCAGGAGAAGGGGCATGGGGAGACTGGTGATGGGTGCTGACGGGCCCTGTACCCTGCACACAGGTCAAGGTGTCCATGAAGTTCAACGGGCGCTCGGGGGTGCAGCTGCGTGCCCCTCGGGACCTCTCTGACCTCGCTGCCTACACTGCCCTCAAGTTCTACCTCCAGAGCCCAGAGCCCACACCCGACCAGGTCGCTGAGGACCAGTTTGTGCTCTATATGGGCAGCCGCCAGGTACTGGGCCAGCTTGGCAGGCTGAGTGGAAATGGCATTGGGTTGGCGTGGGAGGGTTACACTGGGTCCCTGTGCCACTGAGCCCCACCGCTGCAGGCCACTGGCGACTACATGGGCGTGGCTCTGCGGAACCAGAAGGTGCACTGGGTCTACCGCCTGGGGGACGCGGGCCCCACAACCCTCAGCATCGACGAGAACATTGGGGAGGAGTTCGCAGCCGTCAGCCTGGACAGGTGAGAGGCCTTCCCCGCTCCCCGCCCCCGACCCCCCAGCAGCTGCACATCGTCCAGCCCGTCCGCTCCGCCCGCAGGACCCTGCAGTTTGGCCACATGTCTGTCACTGTGGAGAAGCAGACAAGCCACGAGACCAAGGGGGACACGGTGGCCCCTGGGGCCGAGGGGCTACTCAGCCTGCAGCCTGACGACTTTGTCTTCTATGTGGGAGGCTACCCCAGCAACTTCACGGTGAGCCGGCAGGCCGGCCTTGGCCACCGCCCCTGCGCTCCTGCCCCAGCAGGTCCTGCGGGGTTTCCGGCCTCTGGGGCCTGTCTTGGGTGGGAGGCGCCTGACAGGTGTGTGCCCACAGCCCCCGGAGCCCCTCCGCCTGCCCCGCTACCGGGGCTGCATCGAGATGGGCACGCTCAACGAGGCGGTGGTCAGCCTCTACAACTTCGAGAAGGCCTTCCAGCTCAACACAGCCGTGGACAAGCCTTGTGCTCGGTACGTGCGGCTGGGCCCGCCCTCACCCCCCTCGGCCCCGCTCCGCTGACCCCGTGACCTCTGACCTGCAGCACCAAGTTGACCGGAGACCCATGGCTCACAGACGGCTCCTACCTGGAGGGCTCTGGCTTTGCCCGCATCAGAGTGGAGAGTCAGATCAGCAACACCAAGCGCTTCGAACAGGAGCTGAGGCTGGTGTCCTACCGGGGGATCATCTTCTACCTGCAGCACCAGGCAAGCCTGCCCCGCCCCGCCCTGGCCGCGCCCCACCACCGAGCCCACCCCCACCCACCCTCACCGGCCCCCCGCCCGCTGACCCACCCGCCGCGCAGGGTCAGTTCCTGTGCCTGGCCGTGCTGGAAGGCCGCCTCGTGCTGCTCTATGACTTCGGCCAGGGCCTGCAGGAGGCCAAATCGATACAGCCCCCTCCGCCCCTGACCGTGGGCAGCAAGGCGGTAAGGCCAAGCCGAGGACCGGGGGAGATGGGGCCGGGCTGGCGGAGGAGCGGCAGGTGCTGAGGACCCGCCCCCTGCCATCAGATCCAGGTGTTCCTGCTGGGCAGCGGCCGCAAGCGCGTGCTGGTGCGCGTGGAGCGGGCCACGGTGTTCACCGTGGACCAGGAGAACGCGCTGGACCTGGCCACTGCCTACTACCTGGGGGGCGTGCCTCCAGACCAGCTGCCCCCAAGGTGAGCGCATGCCACAGGCGGGGCTCTGTGCTGTCTCAGCCGGCCAGCCCCCGCCCTCCCCAATGCCAGTGCCCCATCCTTGCTTGCCCGGCAGCCTGCGCCAGCTCTTCCCGTCCGGAGGCTCCGTGCGTGGCTGCATCAAGGGCATCAAAGCTCTGGGCAAGTACGTGGATCTCAAGCGGCTGAACACCACGGGCATCAGTGCCGGCTGCACCGCCGACTTGCTGGTGAGCCCCCACCCTCTGCCCCGCTCCGGCCGGCAACCCCTCCGCAGGTGCGCCCGGCCTCACGGTGCACTTCCTGCAGGTGGGACGGGCCATGACGTTCCACGGCCATGGCTTCCTGCCCCTGGAGCTCCCCGATGTGGCCCCCCTCACCAGCAGCGTCTACTCCGGCTTCGGCTTCCGCAGCACCCAGGACAGCGGCCTGCTGTACCACAGAGCGTCCCCGGTGCGTCCCCCCCGCCCTGAGCCCGACTGGCCAGCCCTCCCGCCCCGAGTCTCACCCCGCCCCGCCCACCCTCAGCCGGCTGCAGCGTGGAGTGGGGCCAAGGGGCTGCAGGGGTAAGTCTGGCCCCTGGCGTGGTCCAACTGACGGACCGCTGTCCCCAGGTTGGGCCGTGTGAGGTGTCCCTGCAGCAGGGCCACGTGACACTGCGGGTTGTGACGACCGAGGCGAAGACGCGGGGGGCGTTTGCTGATGGTTCCCCCCATTACGTCGCTTTCTATAGCAACAGCTCAGGGTGAGCGGGGCAGGGGGGCGGCGGAGCGGGGTCCTGGGTGCACCTGCTGCGGGTGTGGATGGCGGGAAACACTGCTCTCCTCACAGGGTCTGGCTCTACGTGGACGACAAGCTTCAGCAGATGAAGCCCCACCAGGGGGCGCCCCCCAGGCCCCGGCCACAGCCACAGCCTGAGCCGGCCCGTCGGCTCCTCCTGGGAGGCTTGGGGGCGTCCAGCACCATCATCCGTAACTTCAGCGGCTGCATCACCAACGTGTTTGTGCAGCGGTGAGCTGAGCGGTGTCGGGGCTATGCTGACCCCACCTGCTCAGCTCCGGTGCTGACTGCCCTTGCTGTCCTCGCAGGCTCACGGGGCCCCAGCGCGTGCTTGACCTGCAGCAGAATGTGGGTGGTATCAACGTGAGCTCCGGGTGTGCCCCAGCCCCTGGCACCCAGATGCCAGTGCAGGCACCTCAAGGACTCCAGGCCTCAGTGGCTCAGAAGGTGGGCACCACAGGCATTGGGGGACAGACAGGGTCAGCGGGGTGAGGGTAAGGGCAGGAGACGGGGCGGGTGGAGCTGGGGTGGGCAAAAGATGGCCCTTAAGCACCCCTGCGTTCCCATCTGACCCACAGGTCTCCCGGCACACCCGGCAGCCCACCCAGGACTCTGCCTGTACGCCTCCTCGGCCCCTGGGGACCACCCATGGCACCTACCAGTTTGGGGGCTCCCTGCCCAGTTACCTGGAATTCACAGCCATCTTGGCACCCTTTAAGAACTGGTAAGACCAGGCCAGGAGGGGGCGGGGGGAGGGCCGCCCAGGCTGACACGCCTGGCTGCTGGCTTCCAGGTCCCAGCTCTCCGTGGTGGTCCGCCCTTGCACCCGAAGAGGCCTCCTGCTCCTCGCTGTGCCCCTGGCGGCGGGCAGCCCCTCCCTGGCACTCTTCCTGAGCCACAGATACTTCGTGGCTCAGACACAGGGCCCGGGGCCCGAGCTCCGCGTCCTGAGTCACCAGCGTTCAAAAGCTGGCCAGTGGCACAAGGTAAGGGGCTGAAGAGAAGGGCTGTGGCGGCCCTGGGGGCTCCCGCCTGACGTGCTTCTCCACCCCCAGGTGTCTGTGCGCTGGGCGAGGACTCGGCTCCAGCTGCAGATGGATGGGGCCTGGACTCAGAGCCAGGAGCAGCCTAACCAGGAGCCTGGCCAGCAGTATCAGGGGGCAGAAGGCCCCCAGCCCTACACTCTCTTCGTGGGGGGTCTTCCTGTCCGTGGCCCCAAGCTCCCGGTGAGAATTGCCTCTCCCAGCATCCCCTGCCCGATCCCCAGCCCGGCCCTCCCTCCCCAGCACCCTGACCTGACCCACGTCCACCCCCGGTACCCCCAGACGTTCATCAGCAGCTCCCGGTTCGGCGGTTGTGTGAGGAGACCGACGGTGGATGGGCAGCCCCTGAGCACCCCCAACCGATTGGTGGGGGTCACACCTTGCTTGTCAGAACCCCTGGAGAAGGGCCTGTTCTTTGCCGGCAGTAGGGGAGCCATCACTCTAGGTCTGTCTGCTGCCCCCCCCCCCCCGCCCCCACGCATGTGCCCTGGGCTGTGGGGTTAGGGGAGCCATGCCAGGAAGCAAGGGGTCTGGGACCAGGCCCTCCCCCGCTCACAGTCCCTCCCCGCAGACACCCTGGGAACCACCCTTCCTGCTGTGAGCCTGAAGCTGGAGGTGCGGCCCCGGGCAGCCACGGGCCTCATCTTCCTCCTGGGCCAGTTCCAGGTGCCCCCCTACCTAGGACTGCAGGTGCTGGAGAAGCAGGTACGTTGCGGGGGGAGAGGGGGGGCAGATGGCCAAAGGGCAGAGTTGGGGTTGGCAGGGCCCTCCTGATGCCCAGCCCCCCCAGGTCCTGCTGTGGGCAGACGATGGTGCGGGCAAGTTCTCCACGCTGGTGACACTCTCCAAGGAGCTGTGTGACGGGCAGTGGCACCAGCTGGCAGGTGAGCTGGGCCCCGTCCCACAACCAGGCTCTTGACACCCGCAGCCCTGCTCTGCAGAGCAGAGGGCATGGGAGGGACGAAGCTGCAGAAGTCATGGGGTGGCCTTCCCTGTGGCCGGCGAGGCCTCCCAGGCCAGCCACAGGAGCCCGTGTCCCACAGTGACCAAGAGCAGGATGGCCCTCCGGCTGGAGGTGGACTCCCGGAGCAACCAGACCCTGGGTCCCGTGCCGCAGCCCTCAGTCAGCACCCCGGTGCCTCTGCACTTGGGGGGCCTGCCAGGTGAGTGTGGCCTCAGCCTAGGAGGGGGAGCTGCCTTGGGGACCAGGCACTGGGGTCAGCTGCTCTGTGGTGGACGCCAGCAGAAAGCCAATCTCTGCCCCAACCGGTTTCCCTTCCTCTTCCCC
Source organism: Nyctalus aviator (assembly GCA_036971965.1). Classification (NCBI taxonomy): domain Eukaryota; kingdom Metazoa; phylum Chordata; class Mammalia; order Chiroptera; family Vespertilionidae; genus Nyctalus; species Nyctalus aviator. The sequence goes on from CM072925.1 coordinate 88,361,227, forward strand.
CGCACCCCAGGATCCTCACACACACAGGCTGGGCCTCCGTCCTACCATGGCTGCATGAGGAACCTGATGGTGAACCAGGCTGCTGTCGCCTTGCCTCGCTCTGCACGTGTCCAGGGCGCAGTGGGGGCCAGTGGCTGCCCAGCCACATAGCCCAGCTGCCCCGGGGGACCCTAGCCATGCAGGAGGGCACCTGCTGCTCAGACAGCTGGCTGACAGTGCCACCCTCCACCAGTCTCCTAGATGAAGTTTGTATGAACTTCCCTAGAGGAAATGGTTTAAGTTATGTCTGACTTTAAATGAAAGTTTAAAATACAATAAAATGGCTTTTTTATATCTTTTATAACTGTGAGATCTCCCTTCCACCAATTTTTACTAGTTTGAGAAGTCTATAAATCACTGGTCCCTTTTCTTGAAACAAAAATTAAAAAGGAGCTTATGTAACTGAGTGTGAATGTTTTTCTAAACACCTTTTCTTTATTGTTAGAAGTATTGCATGTCTCCTTCCCCCTCCCCCCCAACCTCTCCGGCGTGTGTGTGTGTGTGTGTGTGTGTGTGTCCCCGCACATGTCCTATGAGAAAGAGGGAAGCACAGACAGGTGCAGCTCATGGCCACCTCCCCAGGTCGTTCACCTCAAAGTCACAGTCCCCAAAACACTGCAGACCAAGGGACGGGGTGGGCACAGAAACACCAGAGTTGGCAGGTAAAAGAAAAAACGTTTATTTATTAGCAAGTTAGAACAGAGGTGTGAGGGTGTGTGACAGCCCACAAACACGCTGCTCGTCCACACAGCCAAGAGCCCCGCCCACAAAAGACAGCAAATAACTTAATCTAAGCTCATGTCCTCCTCTTCGTCCTTCTTGTCCTTCCCATCGCCCTCCTTCTGCTCCGGTCTGGCACTGTTCTGCATCGCTTTGGCAAAGGCTTCCACATCTACAAGGCATTGGAAAGCCTGAGGCCAACTTCCCGGGCCTCAGGGACAGCCAGCCGCGTGTTGTGCAAACAGGGAGGCTGTGCCTTTAACCGCAGGACGCCCAGCCCCGCCACAGCAGCAGGCGGAGCAGCAATACTTACCACCCTTGTTGGCGGCCTCCACGGCCTCTGCAGGCAGGCCAAACTGGCACATGAGGGGGCCCAGCTGCCCTGAGGCCAAGGCCGCACTGAACATGCCCAGGGCCTGCAAAGAAGAACCAGCTGTCTGAGCAGGCGGGGTGGGGCTGGAGGCAGTGCCCCAGGAGGCCGGGACTGTGGTGACGCAGCGCTACCTGCTGGAACTGAGGGGAGGTCAGCGTGTTCTGGATCTCCTCTGCAGTCTGTGGCAGCGACTCCCCAGAGGGCAGGTAGGGAAGCAGGCGCTCCTGGACGTCCGCGTTGGCGAGGATTGGTGCCATGATCTCGGGCGTCAACACACTGGCCAGGTCAACTAGGACGCAAGCACACGGCCGTTAGGGCTGGAGGCTGGCCCAGGCGCCCATTCGGAGGGCTGCGAACTAGGCTGTGCTCTCCTGGGTGTGGTGTGGCGAGAGATGAGGGAGCAACGGCAGCGCATGTGTAGGACGGCAGCTCAGCCCAGGGCCACGCTCGGCCGTGCCTTGGAAAGCCAGAGGGCGGGGGCAGCAGGCACCTTCACCCCCTGGAGCTGAGGAGCGTGTTACCTTGCTGGCTGCCTCCTGGCCCGGCCGGCACGTTCATAGTGGCTAGAATGCTCTGGAGGTCGCTCAGCTGGATGGGCTGGGTTGGGCTGGCTGCCGAGCTGGTTCCATTACCTGGATTGGGCGTGGGGCTCGGGCTGGACACCGAGGCAGCTGCTGGAGCAGAAGGGGCTGGGGTGGCACGGGCAGAAGAGGTGGTGGAGGATGGCGTCACCGCTGCGGACTGGCTCCGGGAGCTGGGAAGAGCAGGGCAGGTGGAGCCGCCGGGCGCCCACAGAGGCACCCTCACCACGCTGGTCCTGCCCCAGAGGCCCTGCACCGGGAAGAACCTGGGCTATGAAAGGACCCTCCCAGAAGCCCATTTGTCCTGCAGCGCCTCTGCCCAATGTCTCTGTTCTCCCAAAAGCCACTCAGACGGCATTCTCTCCCTATTGCTCTTCCATTAGGAAGAGAAGAACGATCATCAGTGGCTAATGGCAGTTGCAGAAGCAAAGCCAAGAGCCGGTTTCACACTCAGGAGAACGCGGCACTTCCTCATGGTTCCGGGTGCTCTACACTCAAGAGAAACTTCTCGAGGAACAAACCATAGAAGTGACCCCTGGAAACATAGCCTTGTGCCCAGGCTTCTTGAAGATGGGCACTCACTCCTGGTGGCACTCAAGGGAGCACGGGCAGGGGCAAGGCTCACCTGGATGAGGAGCTGCTCGCCGGAGGCCCTCCACTCCCCAGTAAGCTGGCCAGGCCTGGCCCAGTCAGGGCCCCTAGCCCACCTACGAGGAGCAAGGAGACACACACTCAGACGTCGCACCTGGAGCACCGGCTCGCCCACCGAAGCAGGAGAGATGCCCGGCATGCAAGCCCAGGGACGCGCAGGGGGAGGTGTGGCCCTGTGAGCGGCGGTGCCTGCTCAGATCAGTGTTCTGGAGGCCAACTCCTAAGTCAATGCCTCTGTTCCATTCATTATCCTTGGGGTCAAGGTAACAGAGAAGCAAGTGCAGCTGTGAGCCCCACCCACCCACACCCACAGGGGCAGCAGGCCCCTCCTCAGCCGGCCGGGCTCCCCCGAGCCACACAGCGGGGCCCTCACTGGGGCCCTGGAAGGCCTGGCCCACTCGGCTCCTGCTCAAACCAAAAGGCTCACAGGCCCTCCTCCAAGGAAGGCAGTGCAGGGAACACATAGACACCACTCAGCCAATCAGGAAAGAGACTCAAACACAAAAGCAACCACAGCTCAAGGTGTCCGAATTAGAACCAAAGCTCCGTCCGCAGGCCGTTACCCAGTCCTCCGAGGCCGGCCGGTCCGATGAGCTGCATGAGCTGGCTGTGGCTCATGTTCCCCAGCAGGCTCTGCAGGCCGCCCTCGCCTGGAAGACAGAGGTGCTCGGGTTCAGGGCCCAACTGCGCCCACCCTGCAGTGCCCTGGGAAGGTGCTCTCAGAAGAGTTCGTACTGCTGGGGCCTCCAGGCAAAAGGAGCTACAACACACTGCCTCCAGGACTGCCCACAAGCCATGTGCGCTGGGAGAGGACATGCGTGTTGCTTGGAGTTGCTGGGTGGGTCTCTGACACTGTTCTCCCTGTGAGGATGGGAGTGGGGACCTGGGAAGGCCTTCAGCTGGGACTCCTCACTTGCACTTAAAACACCTGGTCTGGGCCACGGCCAGAACCTCAGTGGTTAGAGCACCACCCCACGAGGCCACGATGGCAAATGTGATCCCTGGTCAGGGCACATGTGAGGATCCACCAGTGAGCGCACAAATAGGTGCAACTGCAAGCGACGCTTCTCTCCCCTTTCAGTCTTAAAAACCATACAGGGCCTGCTCCATCACACAAGGGGAGGGCTGCATACCGCCCAGTGCAGACAGCTCGTGGCCTCCACTCCCGCTCGCCCCCAGCGCTCCCGGCATCGGCGGGTTGTTCAGGTACTCGTTGACTTTCCGGCAGTGCTCCTCGTCCTGGTCCGTCTTAGGCTCCTGGGGGAGGACAGGACAACAGCCGCAGCTGAGCAGCCGCCCACCAGAGCCCAGCCTTCCAGATGAGACCTCGGCTCAGACAGATGAAGTCACCTGTCCACGCCCCGTGGCACCGGGAGACCAGCACTCCCACCCGACGACGTGCCCGTTGTGGACAAAAGCACCAAGAGCACGAGACGTGCAGGGCAGGTCCCGTCCCGCAGGCTGCAGGCTTCCTTTGACCAGACAGTCCAGGCCCTTCCTTCAGCGCATGCACTTGATGAAATGGCCTCTGCCACGGCACTGCCCACACCACCCGGCCCAGGCCCTTGGGGTGAACAGGGCGCCACCATGAGCCTCTTCCTGGGTGTGGTGGGGGTCATCGGGCATGCCACCCTTCAGTGAGACTGATCTATCGCCACTGGGCATGCGTTTGTGTGGGGACACGGGGACTGACAGGCATGCAGGAGGAGGGGAGAAACTAGTAAACTAGCTCATGTGGGGCGAACCTCGACAAGACTTCTTGGCAAAACTGGAGAAACAAGCTCTGCCCCAGCAGCTGCCAACCTCAGCCCCACCTGAGCCTCAGATGGAGCTGGACCGGAGCGGGCTGCGCGCCCAGGCCTGCTCTTCCTGGCCCAGCTCCTGCACCACTACTGCGGCAGGGTGAGCAGCTGGGCCCCCAAAGGAAACCTTTTCCTGCCAGCTCTCCAAGTCCAGACTGGGACACACACACACACACACACACACACACACGACGACATGGTGACATCTGTCAAAACTGCACACACGTGTACCCAGGGTACCCACAAGCCACTCCTCCACTTAGCACACAGATCATCCTCACACAGCACTGCCCGGAGAGGAAGGAGCCCAGGCATGGCAGCCGCTTGGCTTGATGGAGGCCTGCCTGGCACCCTGAGTGCGGACCCCAAGACCCCAGAGCACCCCGCTGGGGAGAGGCGGGCTCCGAGAGCTGGAGAGCACTGCAGGAGGCCCTGAGGCTCCACTCACGGCAGGGTTCGGTCACCCCGGCTGGCTGTGGAGCCAATTGTGCCATCTGGTGAGCAGGTTCTAACCTAGTTCTATGAGGAGGAAAGAAAACAAACAAACAAAGCCTACATACCTGCATCCAGAAGAAGAGCCGTTTGGACCCTGCCTTGAACTTGAGCACGTAGACCCTCCCGCTGGGGCACTGCGGCACGCGCTTGAACTCACAGTCGTCAGGGAAGATGATCAAATCCTGCAGAGAGCCCCGGCAGGGAGGTCAATCCTGCGACCCGGCATCCAGCCCCGAGCCGCCCGGGAACACAGGCTGGGCGCTGTCTCAGCGCGTGGGGCGGGGAGGAGGGCACAGGGCCAAGACCACCCTCCTCCCCAGCAGGGTCTCTGCAGGGCGGACAGGCCAGGGTCAGAGGCACCCAGGAAGGAAAGGCTTGCAGGCCAGGAGCAGGCCTGGTGCTGAACAGGGAACTCGAGCTCTTAAAGAATTTTTTAATAGAAACATCGTGGGAACATTCCTAGATAAGTCAAAAAGTCAACTCTGACCTGCTCTTGAACCTAACACAAAATAATTTAGTCTGAAGGACAAAGAACACTAAGTAAAATGACCACTGGAGGAAGCCATCTGGTGGGCTGGAGACAAGATCAGGATTTTTACTAGCTTCTCCCATTCTAGTACCTAATCTTCAAAGTTTAAAGTAGATAGAGTTATGCCCAGCTGGCATGGCTCAGTGGCTGAACACCGAACTATGAACCCGGAGGTCACAGTTTAATGCCAGGTCAGAGCACATGCCTGGGTGAGGGCTTGACCCCCAGGGCAGGGCGTGCAGGAGGCAGCCAATCAATGACTCTCTCTCCCTTCCTCTGAAATCAATAAAAGTATAATAAATAAGTAAAGCATATACAGTGACAGGAGAAACCCACACAGCCTGTGGGACTGGGAAGACCGATAAGCAAATCAAAACAGCACTGAGAGTGACCTCGCAGCAACCCCACACACCCACCCACGATCTCCAAGACCAGCCGCGCTGACCCGCCACGGGCCACCCGGAGGGCAGACTCACGTCTTCCACATTCCCAGACGTCCTGTCTTTCCAGCAGAAGTGAATGAGGGAGTCATCCGTCTGCTGAATGTACACCAGCCCTTTTCTTTTGTCTGGGGTGACAGTTGTTCCTTTTAATGACATTTTTCCTGCCCGAAACTCCACCAAATACTTGTTGGATGACCCACGGGAGCCTGGCACCAGGCTTGGAAACAGAGCGCCGGAAGTCGCCATCCTGAAAGAGGGGCCGACAGTCACCACTCAAACGTTGCGCTGGCACCAACCCCGCGAAAGCGGCCTCGCTGAACCTCCGGCTGCTGCTACTGGGCGCCAGGGAGCACCGAAAGCTGCCCAAAGCCGCTCAAACCCACTGGGAGGCGGCCAGGCTCGGAGCCTGCGGGCACCTGAGCCATGGAGCCAACACCCAGCGTCTCACGTTTCTCAAAGAAATTAATCTCGGCACGCAGAGGGCCACGCTGCCGCGGCCACTTTCTGTTCTTGCAAACTTGTTCCTTAGCCTGGGACACCCCCCACCCCCCGCCCCTCAAGAATTTAAAAACTTGTCCGGGGACACCGCCAACATCAGATGGGACGCAAGACTTTGGCCTAACGCCTGATCTCTGTCGGGCACGGGCCGCGAAGCTGCAGGTGCGCTCCTTTCAAACACCAAGTCTGCGGGGTGCGCGGCCCGCCTCCCCCCCCCCCCCCCCACCTGGCAGCCGGCGCCTCGGCTCCGCGCTGGGCGGCTCGCAGCAGGGCGGTGCCCCCGGCTGGCCCGAGAGTCCACGCCGCGGGCCCCGACCGCGAAGTCCTCGCTCCGCGCAGGGACCCTCGGGCCCCAACCCCCGAGAGCGCGCCGGACGGCTCCCAGACCTCGGCTCCCAGGCCCCCGGCTCCCTCAGCCCCCTGGCCCTCTACCCCGAACCCCCGGCCCCCGGCCTCCGCGGACCCGGCGCCCAGCTGGGGGCCTCCCGGAGGCGCAGGCCCGGTCCTAAGCCTTCCCCGTAGTCGTCTCCGCCCCCGGTCGCCCCACTCCACCTGGCCAACGCGGAGACTCGGCTGAGAGCTGTCCCGTGCGCGATCGCTCTTCCTCCTCGGAGCCTGCCGGGCCCCGCCGGAAGCTTCTGCTCGCCCCACCTACCCGCCGCTCTCGCCGCCGATTGGACCTTGTCCGAGGCCGGGCTGACACTGGCCCGCGAGCGACTGGCGAGAACGGCAGTCCATCACGCCGCCCGGGCCCGCCCCCATGCCGGCGGCTCCCTTCCGGCGGAAGCGCGGGCCGGCGGCCTGCGGCCAGAGCGGCCCCTATTGTTGCTGTGTCATAGGGGCGCGGCGGCGGCCCCTGGCGGCAACGCCGGGAACGACGCGGCGGGCGCGGGCCGAGCTGGGAGAGATGGACTCCGGGATGCCCCGGGCGAAGCGGCGTCTCTCAGGGTCACTGGGGGTTCGGGGCGTCAGTTCCTGAGACGGAGGGGAAACCGTCAAGGGGACTGGCTTCGGGTCTTCCGGAGAGTGACTGAGCCGCTGCCCCGGACTCCGCATTGCCCGTCGGACCTGGAACTCAAGGGCGCATGGTCCCCTGCCCCAACCCCACCGATAACAGTGCTTACAGGCTGTCCCCCCTTCCTCCCAGGCCCCTAGGCCTCGCCCCAACTGCGCTGACATTGGCCTCCCTCCTTCCCACCTGCGCCGGGAGTTTCAGAGGCTGATGTGCAGCGTCTTCCCTCAAGGCAGATAGACCCCCCAGGAGTGGGAGGGTAGACCCCCAGGATGGGAGGGGTAGACCCCCAGGGTGGGAGGGTAGACCCCCAGGATGGGAGGGGTATGCCCCACAGGAGTGGAAGGCCGCCCACCGCTGCCTTCACGGCCCACATGGGCGCCTGTGCCCCTCGGAGCCCGGTGTCCCAGCACTCAGAGCCCTGTGTCCACCCAGCACCCAGAGGAGAGGCGTCCTGCCATGGGCTCCACACTGACCTTCTGTCTGCGTGCACATCAATGTGTTCTTATCCTTTTTATGAAGAGCACAAAGGTGAGGTGTTTTCACTCACTGTTGTGTGTGTGTTTTTAATTATTTTTTTCATTTGATTTCAGAGAGGAAGGGAGGGAGATACGTAGAAACATCATTGCGGAGAGGGAATCATTGATCAGCTGCCTCCTGCACACTCCTCACTGGGGTTTGAGCTCGCAGCCCAGGCACTGCCCTTGCCAGGAATCAAACTCGGGACCCTTCAGTCCCCAGGCTGTCACTCTATCCAGGTCTTACCTGTTGTAAATTGTGCTGCTATGAACATAGGGGTGCATACATTCTTTCTGATTGGTGCTTCAGGCTTCTTAGAATATATTCCTAGAAGTGGGGTCACTGGGTCAAATGGCAGTTCCATATTTAATTTTTTGAGGAAACTCCATACTGTTCTCCACAGTGGCTGTACCAGTCTGCATTCCCACCAGCAGTGTGCTAGGGTTCCCTTTTCTCCACATCCTCACCAGCACTTGTCATTTGTTGATTTGTTGATGGTAGGCATTCTGACAGGTGTGAGATGGTACTGCATTGCCGTCTTAATTTGCATCTCTCTGATGATCAGTGACTTTGAGCACTCTTTTATGTCTCTCGGCCATCTGAATGTACTTTTTGGAGAAGTGTCTATTCACATCCTTTGCCCGTTTTTGAATCAGGTTTGTGGGGTTGTTTTTGTTTAGTTTAGTTCTCTCTATATTTAGATGTATGATTTGCAAACATTTCATCCTATTTTGTAAATTGCCTTTATACTCTAGTGATAGTATCTGATGCACAACATTTTTTTTAAAGTTCAATCGGCCCATTTTTTCTTTTTGTTGTCCGGGCTTTGGTGACATAGCCACGTTACTGCCAGTCGGTGTCATAAAGCTTGTGCCCTCTTCTGAGAATTTTACAGGGTTAGCTGACATTTAGGGCCTCCATCCATTTTGAGCTCATTGTGTACATGGTGTGAGGTAAGGGTACATTCTTTTGCATGGGGATGTCCTATTTTCCCAGCACCGTGTGTTCCCCATACCTTTCCCCTCGAATGGTCTTAACACCTGTCATTTGACTGTACACTGAGTGGCCGGATTATTATGATCTCTGAACCCATAATAATCTGGCCACTCATTGTGTGTGTGTGGCCAGGTGCACAAGGGTGTGTGTCCCTCAGCCCACCCTGTCAAATCTGGGACCCCTCAAAGGATGTCCTACTGTTGGTTCACAGGGATCAGGCCTAAACCAGTGGTCAGACAACCCTCTCACAATCTGGGACTGCTGGCTCCTACCTGCTCATCTGCCTGCCTGCCTGATTGCCACTAACCACTCTGCCAGCCGGCCTGCTCGCCCCCCCCCCGCCAGCCTGATCACTCCCAATTGCCCCCCCTGTGCCAGTGTGCTCCCCCGCTGCCAGCCTGCTCACTCCCACCTTCCCTCCCCATTGGCCTACTCGCCCCCAACTGCCCCCCTGCTGGCCTGCTCACTCCAAATTGCACCCCCTGCTGTCCTGATCACCTCCAACTGACCCCCACTGATGGCCTGCTTACCTCCAACAAACCCGCCCCCCACCAGCCTGATCACCCACAATTGCACTCCCCTCTTGGCCTCTAAGTGCCTCTACCTTAGCCCCACCACCAAGGCTTTGTCCAGAAGAATGTCCGGAAGGTCTCCCAGATGATCTCCCTGTCTAATTAGCATATTACCGTTTATTAGTATAGAGGCCTGGTACACAGGTGGGACCCAGCTAGTTTTCCCTGAAGGGTGTCCCAGATCAGGGTAGGAGTTCCCTTGGGGCATTAGACGCCTTGGGCAAGGGGCCTGTGGTAGTTTGCAGGCCAGCCACACCCCCATGGGGTGAGGGTCCCTACTGGGGGGGTATGGCCAGCCTGGGAGAGGGGCTGAGGGCCATTTTCAGGCTGGCCACACACCCTTCAGGGTGGGGGTCTCCACTGGGGTGCCTGGTCAGCCTGGCTAAGGGGCTGATGGCTGTTTGCAGGCTGGCCACGCCCCCCAGTGACTCAGACTCCCAGCCCCTCTTTTTTTTTTTCCAGTGCCTCCTTGAGCGGTCCAGCTGGAAGCAGGTATCTGGAATTTATTTATCTTCTATGATTAAAACTTTGAGCAGAGGCCAGGGCAAGCCAGGGCAGCAGGAAGCTTGGCTTCCTCCATCACTGGAGGCAACCCAAGCCTCCTGCTCTCTTCAGTTCCATGGCCACCGCCATCATTGTTGCGTAATTTGCATACTTGCTCCTAGTTGGCTGGTGGGCATAGTTGGCTGGTGGGAACAATTTGCATCTTTCTCTTTTATAAGGCCCAGTGCACAAAATTCATGCACAGGAGAGGGAGTGTCCCTCAGTCCATCCTGCACCCTCTCCAATCTGGGACATCCCTCTCACAATCCAGGACTGCTGGCTCCCAACCACTTGCCTGCCTGCCTGCCTTATTGCCCCTCACTGCTCCTGCTTGTCAGCCTGATCACCTCTAATCACTCCCCTGCCAGCCTGATCAACAACTAACTGTTCCCCTGCTGGCCCAGTTGCCCCTAACTGCCCTCCCCTGCTGGCCTGGTCATCACTAACTGCCTTCCCCTGCTGGCCTGGTCACTGCTAACTGCCCTCCCCTGCCAGCCTGGTTGCCCTTAACTGTCCTCCCCTGCTGGCCTGGTCGCCCCTAACTGCCCTCCCTTGCCAGCCTGGTTGCCCCTAACTGCCCTCCCCTGCCAACCTGGTCATCCCCAACTGCTCTCCCTTGCAGGCCTGGTCGCTCCCACTGCCATCCCCTGCTGGCCCAGTCTCCCCTAACTTCCCTCCCCTGCTGGCTGATTGCTCCTAACTGCCCTCTCTTGCAGGCCTAGTTGTCCCTAACTGCCCTCCCCTGCCAACCTGGATGCCCCTAAATGCTCTCTCCTGCTGGCCTGGTAACTCCCAATTGCCCTCCCCTGCAGGCCTGGGTCCCCCCTAGCTGTCCTCCCCTGCAGGCTTGATCACCCCATCTGCCCTTCCCTGCCAGCACTCTTGTGTCCACATGGGGGTGGCCATCTTGTGTGTTGGAGTGATGGTCAATTTGCATATCACCTCTTTATTATATAGGATTAGAGGCCCGGTGCATGAATTTGTACATGGATGGAATCTGGCCAACCTGGCCAGGGGAAAGGACATGGGTGGTTGGCCGGCCTGCCTGCTGGTTGAACTCTGCATATTAGCCTTTTATGATATAGGATATACACTGAGTGGCCAGATTATTCATTCAGAGATAGATCATCATAATCTGGCCACTCAATGTATATGTTGACACAGTGGTGGTTACAAGACAGTGTGACTTTGTACAACTGCACACATGGTTTCATTGTGTATAGGGCTTGAAGCCACTTCCTCCACTTACCTGCTGTGGAAGGTGGGGCACACACACCTTCCTGCACCTCCCTTTCCTGTGGCCTGGGTTGACCTGTGGGGAGTTATAGCACTGTGGCACCAGGCTTGGGCTCCTCGGGCTGGGTGCTCTGTGGCCCCATCATCAGATGTGGTGCTGTGGCAGCGGCATTCTGAGCATTCTGCAAGCACTCACACCTACGACTGTCCCTCTGCCCAGAGCCTTCTTGGCTGTTGGCATGAGTGTTCCCACTCAGCTCAACCTCCCAGGAAGCACAAAGCTGCTGGGCACCTAGGACAGTGGTCAGATGGTGGGGACCCTGGAGTCAAAGTAATAGTACTCTGGGCATTTAGTTGCTTCAATTTCCAATGCCTGGAGAGGAGAGACTCAACCAGAGCTCCCGCCGCTCAAAGACCCAAACCCCCACCCACTACATGCGCCCTCCCAGGGTGTCACAGCATCCCTGGTGCCCTTCTCCATGCCAGCAGGCTTCTGGAGCAGTCCGTTCGCTGGGCCCACCCTGCACCGGCACAAGGGCTCGTCTGCAGCCCTTTCCAAGGGGCCAGAGGACTGAGTCAGTGAAAACTGCTCAGTGCAAAAATGTCAGCAACAACCATTCTTAAAGGACCGCTATTCACAGCCAAGGTTTAACTTGGGTCTTCACAGGTCAGTACCAGTCCTCCCAGAACCCTATGAGATTTGCTAGGGGCTAAAAAACGAGCCAATCACCAACGTGCTGGCGTGCCGCAGCGCCAGGGGAGCATGGAGACCAGACCAGTTCAAGGCACCAAGAGGGAGGAAGGACCCAATCTGTGTGTTGTCACTCTGCAGGGACCACGCAGCACCTTCCAAACCTTTGGCCCAGGACAGTTTGGTTCTCAAACAGGGAAGGAGCTGTGTATCCAGTGAGGGACTGATTGTCGAGTAAACTCAACCCAAGGACACTCACTTTGCAGGACCCTCCTCACTTGAAGATGGAGGAGACAGGAGGCGGAGGGGTTACACACATGGAGAAGCCACCAGGGGATGTGCCCAGAGACTCAACCAGAGGTTACACGCTCTCACTAGGGACCAAACCTTTGCACCACTGGACACAGCAAGATCCCTCGAAAGATGCTTGTAAGTCCAAACGTTGGGAGGGGAGCAACCAGAACTAGTAGGAACTACTGATTCCACTCTCCTTGGGTCCAGCTGTCCCGTGCAGGACACAGCTCTTCACCACCCCACCCCTCCAAGGATAAGGCTGCCAGTGCTTCTGAATTTTGGATCTTAGCATTTTTAACCATCTTTATCTCCTTGTTCCTCACACACGTGAGGCCCGTGAGGTTTGTGAGCCACCACCTCCGTTAGGAGCACTTTCCCCAGAGCTGGTGTCCTAAGAAGCGTCTCACCAGGCTGCCCGGAGGTGGCAGGTTTGTGGGGAGCCTCCCGCAGTGTTTCTCTCATCCTGTCCCAGGTGCTGATCTTGTGACCCAACAAGGACCCCGCATGCAGGCGGCCTGTCCGCTGCATCCTCAGCATGTCTCCTGGCAGCCCCAAGCCCCTCAGGCTGCACGTGGCCCATCTCCAGAGTGGCGGGGTTGGACCAGGTGTGTGGCCCATCTGCCAGCTGACCCTCCCTCAAGCCCAACAGCATGAGCCATGGGGACAGTCTGAGAGGGAGATGGGGCCAGGACCACCATGGAGCCCTCCCGGGCCTCTGCCATTCCACGAGAAGGGCTGTGCCGGCTCAGTCTCGCACGGCACTTCCCTGCTGAGAGCACGTGTCCAGAGAAGCAACAGACAAGCAGCCCCAAGTGGCAAAGTGCTGTGATGCCCGTGAGGGACCAGCCCTGCTTCTCCAAGACCTTCTCAGGAGTAGGCCACACCTGTATGAAATCCGAGGTCCCGGTGACACCCTGACCTTGACCCTCCCCCTATGGGAAGGCAGCACCTCTCCTGGGAGAGAGCTGCACCACCCAAGGCACCGGATGCAACCATCCAGCCCCAACACTGAGCTCCCTATTAGCTCTCTGGCACCAGTGGGTCCCTTCCCATCATGTACACTTTACACAAGACACGCTCCTCGAGGTTGAGCTGTCTGCATAGCCGACTCCCGGGGACTCTCAGGAAAACGGGCCCTGGGTCCATGGGCACACGGCTGCACCCAGGACTCTGTTACAACATGGGGCTTCCAGGTGCAAAGCTACAAAATCAAGTCTTCAGAGCAAGTCTTGGCTTTCAAAAGTTTTAATTACAAATGTGATTCTGAAGCCTGGACACACAAAAGTGACACCCTCTCAGAGGGAACCCACCACTCCATGCGTGTGCATGTGTACATGTGCACACATGCGAGTGTGCACATGTGTGTGTTTGTGTGTGCGCGCCCGTATGCAGCAGATTGTCTTCCATTCAGAGAGTGGTACCATGATCTACGTGTTGATATTTCTATAGAAAGAAAGTCACCTGATCAGGACATGTGCAAAGATGAATGTACACCTGTGTTCTGTAAAATAACCCAATTCACCTTCAGTAGCCTCTACTCTGACCCCCAGTGCACACCAGGTGTGGCCTCCTGTCTCCTGAGTTTCAAACACGCATGATAGGAAAACAAGGACACAGTGCTGTGGTGACAGACCAAACGTTCTAACGAGTGGCTCGTTTGTGACATGGGTTTGGCCTGCAGTGACAGTGCAGCCTGGTGACCAGAGCAACACGGCCAGAGGCAGGGCTCCCTTCAAGGCTGGGAGCCGTATGGGCACTTGGTCAACAACTTGCAGTGTTTCTGGACCCTGTCATGGCAATGCTTCCGTTTGCATATACAGTTGGCAATTAATGCATGTCTTGCTCTTCAGCAAATCCTAGTCAAGCAGCTTTAACTTAAATATTTAAAAGTTATCTTTACATCATTGAAGGTTGGCAAAAACACACAGAACCTGACAGCGACCATTTCATTTAATCCAATGCTCTGAAACACTCATTCTGTTCCCGACGCAAACACTCATTCTGTTCCTAGCCGCAGAGAGCTCGCTGCAGGGTTAGTTTCAAGATCTGTCTTTTCTGTCACTGGTTCCAATTTAAACTACTTTTGGACACTGTGACGCTTCATTCTAGGAGGAACACGGTCCCTCCTTCCTGTTCCTTGCGCTAGTTTCAAATTTATCCAGGCTGCTGTCAGGTGAGCATGCCCCAGCTGACCTGTCACATAGAAGGAGTTGAAGAATGTTTCTTTCCAAGTCTTAATGAAAACATGATGATCCCAAGGGAAGCTTTATGGAGAGACGGCAACGGTAATGAATGGTTGGCAGTCAAAAGTTAATTAGGATCGAGTCTTCAGCCATGATGGTGCTTTCTCCGTGAACACGGTCCTTAGAAAGGCCGGTGCTGCCGTACCCGGAACTCAAGGAGCCACGTGGCGGAGTCCAGCTGGCAGAGGCCCAGGTCCTGGCGCACTCCCTGACCTCAGTAGATGTCCGGGCAGCCTGAGAAATCCCGCTCGAAGTAGCCCCCTGAGTATAGCCAGTCGGGGGTCCCGGTGTGCGGATTCCTGCCCTGGTGGAACCACCTGCAACACAGAAGAGGCTCAGGGATGGCTGGGCAAATCACTGCTGCCGGCCTCCAGGCAGGACAGAGAATCCTCTAGCCATCACCCAGAAACGTGCATTTCTAAAGGCAGCCACTTCAACTCGGTCTTAGTAATCACATTTTCACAACTACCACTCCCCTGCACACATCCCCAATGTCAGCCTCACTTCCTGACAAACCTCGTGAAGTTAACAGAAAACACTCAGGCGGGGCCATCACCAGAGAAGGGGCGCTGAACCCCAAGCCACTTTGTGCCTTCCAGTGAGAACAGTGACAGTGCTATTTCCATCCTTTCGAGATGGCCAGGTCTGCACGGTCTGTTAACTGAGAGGGGCGGGATCAAGGACAGAGAGGGTCACAATGGCCTCCAACTTGTCTATGAGCCAAACCAGTCACTGTCATTAGCCTCCATCAGGCTCCCAGCACATCCGTCACCCACCCTTGGCCTCTGCATGGTGGAGAGAAGCGGGAGCAGGTGTGGAGGACTCACGAGGTAGAAGTGTCTTCTCAAGATAAATGTCATTATTTTCACAATAAAAAAAATTCAATGTAGGAACACTATTTTCAAACTATCGTTTTCTGAAACAGCAAATTCCACATATCAAACTATCCTATATAGTAAAGATGTAATATGCAAATTGACCATCACACCCTCCTATAAGATGGCCACCCCCATGTGGTCACAAGATGGCTGCCATAAGATGGCCGGTAGGGAAGGACAGTTGTGGGCGATCAGGCTTGCAGGGGAGGGCAGCTGGGGGGAACCAGGCTGTCAGGGGAAGGCAGTTGGGGGTGACCAGGCCAGCAGGAGAGGGAAGTTGAGGGCAACCAGGCCAGCAGGGGAGGCCAGTTGGGGGCAACCAGGCTTGCAGGAGAGGGAAGTTGGGAATGTGGGGACCAGGACTGCAGGGTAGGGCAGCTGGTGGGAGAGGGGGAGACAGGCAGCAGGGGAGGCCTGTTGGGGGGGACCAGGCTTGCAAGAGAGGGCAGTTAGGGGTGACCAGACCGGCAGGGGAAGGCAGTTGAGGGGGACCAGGCTGACAGGGGAGGCCAGTTGGGGGGGACCAGGTCAGCAGGGGAGGCCAGTTGGAGGGGAACCAGACTTACAGGAGAGGTCAGGTGGGGATGTGGGTACCAGGCCTGCAGGGGAGGGCAGTTGGGGGGGGGGGGTGACCAGACCTGCAGGAAAGGGCAGTTAGGGGCAACCAGGTGGGCAGGGGAGGACAGTTGGTTGGCAACCAGGCCTGCAGGGGAGGGCAGTTGGGATGATCATGTCAGCAGGGGAGGGCAGTTGGGGGCAATTGGGCCAGCGGGGGAGCATTTAAGCATCAATAAGGCTGGCAGGGGAGTGGTTAGGGGGTGATCAGGCTGGCAGGCAGAAGCAGTTAGGGGCAATCAGGCAGGCAGGCAGGCAAGTGGTTGGGAGCCAGCTGTCTCGGATTGTGAGAGGGATGTTCGACTGCCAGTTTAGGCTTGCTCCCACAATGATCAGACCTAAAAAAGCAGTTGGACATGCCCCAAGGGGTCCCAGATTGGAGAGGGTGCAGGCTAGGCTGAGGGACTCCCCCAACCCCGTGCACGAATTTATCATACTTAAAAAGTGCTCAGGGTCAAATATCCAGGGGCCAGGAATGGGAGGCTGGTCCCAGGTGACCTGTCTCACACCAGCAGGTGGCACTACTTTTGGGAGCATCAGCCTATCAGCGTGGTGGGTACAGCCTGGACAAGAGCTAAAGCAAAGATGGCTTCTCAGCCACAGCTGTGTGGGGCGCTCCTCACTGTCCCCAGGTGTGTAATCCTCACTGTCCCAGGTGTGTAATCCTCCTCACTGTGCCCAGGTGTGTAATCCTCCTCACTGTCCCAGGAGTGTAATCCTCCTCACTGTGCCCAGGTGTGTAATCCTCCTCACTGTGCCCAGGTGTGTAATCCTCCTCACTGTGCCCAGGTGTGTAATCCTCCTCACTGTCCCAGGAGTGTAATCCTCCTCACTGTGCCCAGGTGTGTAATCCTCCTCACTGTGCCCAGGAGTGTAATCCTCCTCACTGTCCCAGGAGTGTAATCCTCCTCACTGTCCCCAGGTGTGTAATCCTCACTGTCCCAGGTGTGTAATCCTCCTCACTGTCCCAGGTGTGTAATCCTCCTCAATGTGCCCAGGTGTGTAATCCTCACTGTCCCAGGTGTGTAATCCTCCTCACTGTCCCAGGAGTGTAATCCTCCTCACTGTCCCCAGGTGTGTAATCCTCACTGTCCCAGGTGTGTAATCCTCCTCACTGTCCCAGGTGTGTAATCCTCCTCACTGTGCCCAGGAGTGTAATCCTCCTCACTGTGCCCAGGAGTGTAATCCTCCTCACTGTGCCCAGGTGTGTAATCCTCCTCACTGTCCCAGGTGTGTAATCCTCCTCACTGTGCCCAGGTGTGTAATCCTCCTCACTGTGCCCAGGTGTGTAATCCTCCTCACTGTGCCCAGGTGTGTAATCCTCCTCACTGTGCCCAGGTGTGTAATCCTCCTCACTGTGCCCAGGTGTGTAATCCTCCTCACCGTCCCAGGTGTGTAATCCTCCTCACTGTCCCAGGTGTGTAATCCTCCTCACTGTCCCAGGAGTGTAATCCTCCTCACTGTCCCAGGAGTGTAATCCTCCTCACTGTCCCAGGAGTGTAATCCTCCTCACTGTCCCAGGAGTGTAATCCTCCTCACTGTGCCCAGGAGTGTAATCCTCCTCACTGTCCCAGGTGTGTAATCCTCCTCACTGTGCCCAGGTGTGTAATCCTCCTCACTGTCCCAGGTGTGTAATCCTCCTCACTGTCCCAGGAGTGTAATCCTCCTCACTGTCCCAGGAGTGTAATCCTCCTCACTGTCCCAGGTGTGTAATCCTCCTCACTGTCCCAGGAGTGTAATCCTCCTCACTGTGCCCAGGTGTGTAATCCTCCTCACTGTCCCAGGAGTGTAATCCTCCTCACTGTCCCAGGTGTGTAATCCTCCTCACCGTCCCAGGAGTGTAATCCTCCTCACTGTGCTCAGGTGTGTAATCCTCCTCACTGTGCCCAGGAGTGTAATCCTCCTCACTGTCCCAGGTGTGTAATCCTCCTCACTGTCCCAGGTGTGTAATCCTCCTCACTGTGCCCAGGAGTGTAATCCTCCTCACTGTCCCAGGTGTGTAATCCTCCTCACTGTCCCAGGTGTGTAATCCTCCTCACTGTGCCCAGGTGTGTAATCCTCCTCACTGTCCCAGGTGTGTAATCCTCCTCACTGTCCCAGGAGTGTAATCCTCCTCACTGTCCCAGGAGTGTAATCCTCCTCACCGTCCCAGGAGTGTAATCCTCCTCACTGTGCCCAGGAGTGTAATCCTCCTCACTGTCCCAGGTGTGTAATCCTCCTCACTGTCCCAGGTGTGTAATCCTCCTCACCGTCCCAGGAGTGTAATCCTCCTCACTGTGCCCAGGTGTGTAATCCTCCTCACTGTCCCAGGTGTGTAATCCTCCTCACTGTCCCAGGTGTGTAATCCTCCTCACTGTCCCAGGTGTGTAGTCCTCCTCACTGTGCCCAGGTGTGTAATCCTCCTCACTGTGCCCAGGTGTGTAATCCTCCTCACTGTCCCAGGTGTGTAATCCTCCTCACTGTCCCAGGAGTGTAATCCTCCTCACCGTCCCAGGTGTGTAATCCTCCTCACTGTGCCCAGGTGTGTAATCCTCCTCACTGTCCCAGGTGTGTAATCCTCCTCACCGTCCCAGGTGTGTAATCCTCCTCACTGTGCCCAGGTGTGTAATCCTCCTCACCGTCCCAGGAGTGTAATCCTCCTCACTGTGCCCAGGAGTGTAATCCTCCTCACTGTCCCAGGTGTGTAATCCTCCTCACTGTCCCAGGTGTGTAATCCTCCTCACTGTCCCAGGTGTGTAGTCCTCCTCACTGTGCCCAGGTGTGTAATCCTCCTCACTGTGCCCAGGTGTGTAATCCTCCTCACTGTCCCAGGTGTGTAATCCTCCTCACCGTCCCAGGTGTGTAATCCTCCTCACTGTGCCCAGGTGTGTAATCCTCCTCACTGTGCCCAGGTGTGTAATCCTCCTCACTGTGCCCAGGTGTGTAATCCTCCTCACTGTCCCAGGTGTGTAATCCTCCTCACTGTCCCAGGTGTGTAATCCTCCTCACTGTCCCAGGTGTGTAGTCCTCCTCACTGTGCCCAGGTGTGTAATCCTCCTCACTGTGCCCAGGTGTGTAATCCTCCTCACCGTCCCAGGTGTGTAATCCTCCTCACTGTGCCCAGGTGTGTAATCCTCCTCACTGTGCCCAGGTGTGTAATCCTCCTCACTGTGCCCAGGTGTGTAATCCTCCTCACTGTGCCCAGGTGTGTAATCCTCCTCACTGTGCCCAGGTGTGTAATCCTCCTCACCGTCCCAGGTGTGTAATCCTCCTCACTGTCCCAGGTGTGTAATCCTCCTCACTGTCCCAGGAGTGTAATCCTCCTCACTGTCCCAGGAGTGTAATCCTCCTCACTGTCCCAGGAGTGTAATCCTCCTCACTGTCCCAGGAGTGTAATCCTCCTCACTGTGCCCAGGAGTGTAATCCTCCTCACTGTCCCAGGTGTGTAATCCTCCTCACTGTGCCCAGGTGTGTAATCCTCCTCACTGTCCCAGGTGTGTAATCCTCCTCACTGTCCCAGGAGTGTAATCCTCCTCACTGTCCCAGGTGTGTAATCCTCCTCACTGTCCCAGGAGTGTAATCCTCCTCACTGTGCCCAGGAGTGTAATCCTCCTCACTGTCCCAGGTGTGTAATCCTCCTCACTGTGCCCAGGTGTGTAATCCTCCTCACTGTCCCAGGTGTGTAATCCTCCTCACTGTCCCAGGAGTGTAATCCTCCTCACTGTGCCCAGGAGTGTAATCCTCCTCACTGTCCCAGGAGTGTAATCCTCCTCACTGTGCCCAGGAGTGTAATCCTCCTCACTGTCCCAGGAGTGTAATCCTCCTCACTGTCCCAGGTGTGTAATCCTCCTCACTGTCCCAGGTGTGTAATCCTCCTCACTGTCCCAGGTGTGTAATCCTCCTCACTGTCCCAGGTGTGTAATCCTCCTCACTGTCCCAGGAGTGTAATCCTCCTCACTGTCCCAGGAGTGTAATCCTCCTCACTGTCCCAGGTGTGTAATCCTCCTCACTGTCCCAGGTGTGTAATCCTCCTCACTGTGCCCAGGTGTGTAATCCTCCTCACTGTCCCAGGAGTGTAATCCTCCTCACTGTCCCAGGTGTGTAATCCTCCTCACCGTCCCAGGAGTGTAATCCTCCTCACTGTGCCCAGGAGTGTAATCCTCCTCACTGTCCCAGGTGTGTAATCCTCCTCACTGTCCCAGGTGTGTAATCCTCCTCACTGTCCCAGGTGTGTAGTCCTCCTCACTGTGCCCAGGTGTGTAATCCTCCTCACTGTGCCCAGGTGTGTAATCCTCCTCACTGTCCCAGGTGTGTAATCCTCCTCACTGTCCCAGGAGTGTAATCCTCCTCACCGTCCCAGGTGTGTAATCCTCCTCACTGTGCCCAGGTGTGTAATCCTCCTCACTGTCCCAGGTGTGTAATCCTCCTCACCGTCCCAGGTGTGTAATCCTCCTCACTGTGCCCAGGTGTGTAATCCTCCTCACCGTCCCAGGAGTGTAATCCTCCTCACTGTGCCCAGGAGTGTAATCCTCCTCACTGTCCCAGGTGTGTAATCCTCCTCACTGTCCCAGGTGTGTAATCCTCCTCACTGTCCCAGGTGTGTAATCCTCCTCACTGTGCCCAGGTGTGTAATCCTCCTCACTGTGCCCAGGTGTGTAATCCTCCTCACTGTGCCCAGGGGTGTAATCCTCCTCACTGTCCCAGGTGTGTAATCCTCCTCACTGTGCCCAGGTGTGTAATCCTCCTCACTGTCCCAGGTGTGTAATCCTCCTCACCGTCCCAGGTGTGTAATCCTCCTCACTGTGCCCAGGTGTGTAATCCTCCTCACCGTCCCAGGAGTGTAATCCTCCTCACTGTGCCCAGGAGTGTAATCCTCCTCACTGTCCCAGGTGTGTAATCCTCCTCACTGTCCCAGGTGTGTAATCCTCCTCACTGTGCCCAGGTGTGTAATCCTCCTCACTGTGCCCAGGTGTGTAATCCTCCTCACTGTGCCCAGGTGTGTAATCCTCCTCACTGTGCCCAGGGGTGTAATCCTCCTCACTGTCCCAGGTGTGTAATCCTCCTCACTGTGTCCACAGGTGTGTGGTCCCCCTCACTGTCCCAGGTGTGTGGTTCTGCTCACTGCCTCCAGGTGTGTAGTCCTCCTCTCTTCCCGCAGGGGTGTGTAATCCTCCTCACTGTCCACAGGTGTGTGGGCCCTCCTCACTGTCCCCTCATCCACGCAGGGCCTCACCTTGTCTGCCACTCCGTGTCCTCCTTGGCTCGCTCCTTCCGGGCTTCCCTCTGCTTCTCCTCCAGCCGCTCCTTCTCCTGGCTCGCCAGATCTAGGCCCAAGCACACAGCTGGGTGAGGAATCAGGTGGACAGTGATGCTCCTGGTCACCGTTCGAGAACCATGGAGAGTAACTGTCGTCAGGAAACCGAACCCAAAGGCCTTGGCCTGGGACGTTGAGGGACAATGGGGTCCTAGTGCAGTACCAGCCCCGGGCAGGCGCTCAGCTCCTGCGCCATGTCACCCACAGGGGCAATGTCAGGAGAGCCCTGGCATGGGTCCCACCCTGGAGCCACTTCCTTCGCACCGACAGTTACATCAACCTTAACCCTCAGGTCAGCGGCTGTGCTGTCCCAAGGACTGAAGACCCGACCACAGGTGCCCACCCACCACCCTGCCCTCCAGACTCGTCCCTGAGCAATTTGCTGACCCACAAATGGCAGCAGGCACACCCTGCATAGGCACCGGGAGTGCTGCTGCCCTCGCTCAGAGCAATGCGTGGTGAGCAGGAGGCAGCCGCTCATCACACTGACCCCGCCCGCCACCCTACAGCGGTCACCCAGCGTGTGCCGCCAGGTGCCGGACTCAGGACTGTCGCATCCCACCTGCAGCAGGGCCCACACGACGGCCGTTGGGACTATCGACCAGCATGCGGTTCTGAAAGGCAGCCTGTACTCTACCTAAGAATCGAGTACTGGGACTTGACTGGTGTGTATTCCTCTTCATCACATCTTTCTAGTAACTTAACCTTACTGTTATTTACAAAAGGACTGGTGGCCTACAGGCTGAACTCTGAAACCGTCACGCTGGCAGTCCGCGTGCTGTGCCGTCCCCGGGCGGCCACGCAACTGCCCAGTGCTCAGGCACGCACCCATGTTGCCGTTCTCCATGCTTCGGATGTCGGGACGCAGGCGGCAGTCTGTGGGGGCCAGGATCTTCTCCATGCCCGTCTGCAGTTCGTTGAGACTAACAGTGAAACTGGTGAAGTTATACATCTGAGGACAGACAGAAATCTGTGACGGCACCGCCCACTCTGGAGCCACAGACACGCTCCCTGGAGACGCCCCCGTCAGGATCACGCAGGGGCAGGGCTCCTTCCTGGGCCTGAGACGCACCAGCCTCGGGCTCCTCTGGGCCACCCCACTTGATGCCCAACTTGTAGGTCTGACTCCCCAACATCTCTGGGATGAGTGGCTTATTTTTTACATGCTCTGCTATGTTATTGGACATGGTAATACAATAAAAAATTATAATATAATAAAAAATTATAATTATAAGGACATGGTCCAGATGGGTAATACAATTAAAAAATTGTATATTTATTCTAATTCAGAATATGAAAAATACTATATAATTTATTACATAATGTTATATTCATCATGTATTTTCATATATATTATTGTGACATAAATGCAACAAATTTATATGTAATAGAAATTTAAGTTTAATTTTCAAAAATAAATGTCAAAATGCACTGAAGCATTTAAATTGACACGCTGGGAAAACAACCCCTGCAAGCCACTCTGGAAACCCCTTTGGGTAAGATGTGGTTGTATAGACCTTCCAGGGTACATGGTGTGTCCCGAGGCACCTCTACCCAGGAGAATCCGGGGCCACTGTGATACTGTGATGTGTGCAGACAATTCCGTGTCAACATGCCACGACTCATGTAGACAGAGCATTGCTGTGTCGCTGGAGGTTCTGTGGGACAGGAAGTCCTCGGAGGCTCACACTGAGCTCATTCTGATCAGGGGATGGAGGGTCCTCTGTCTGCTCTGGGACAGAGGCCTGAGGTAGCTGGTGTGCACATAGGCTGGAAGGGCAGGGAGGGGGGAAGCACTGACCTGGGCAGAGTTGGGGGGCCGGGTGTTAATCCTCCAGAGGAGCCTGCTGCCTGGAATGACCTGCACAGTGTCCTGGACCTCAGGCACGGCGTCCACTTCAGTGTCCGCGTCCTCCACGCCAATGGCCTGAAACACAGAGCACGCTGGTCGGCAGCCGGAGGGAGTGGCCCTTGGGTGCCTTTCACCCCATCTGAGCCCACGCAGAGCACGATGAGGAAGGAGGCGCCGCTGCCCCGCTGTGGCCTGCAGGCCGGGCTCCCCTCCCCCTGCACAGGCTCCTGCACAGGGGCCCGAACACAGGGTGCCAAGTCAGTGGCAGGCACGGCTGTCCTTCTGGGAGTCAGCACCATGAAAGGAGGAACTGGCATCATCAAGAAGAGCACATTCATCTAAGCTAAGAGGACTGAAGAGCTCATTTCTGAGAGGGGCACCTCCCTCCGTGCTGTCCTCAATTAGGACATGGTCCAGATGGGTGATCGCGTGATATCCCATCACTTCTAGACCACACCCCACTGGAGACCAAACCCTTTACAGAGATATGCCACCTGCGGCTATCTTTCCAACCCGAGGGGGCTGGAGATGGAGCAGTGGTTATTCACGCAGCTGCTGGGGACAGAGTGCTGGTGTGACAAGTGCCAGTGTGACCCACGCAGAAGGGCCGGCCACCTGACAGCAGGCACACAGTGAGGTCCAGAGCTAAACCTCACTCTGTCCCCTCCAGACTGCCCAGGACAGCGAAGGCATCAGCCAGGGTCTAACACGCCGGTCTGCACAGTCTCTAAGTGGAATTTAACTTCTCTGAGTGACACAGGTCATGGAAGCCACACTGCTGGCACATGGGAACTACCACATGAAGACACGGAGCAGCCGGGAAGCCTGTGCCGCCTGAGAGGAGCGTGTCATCTAGAACACGGGGCGCCTCTGTAAGCGCATTTCCAGGTCCAGCTCCGAGGCCTTCGGGCAGCGGGGTGCAGGCTCCCGGGAGAAGCCCCCTGCCTGGCACAGCTCTGACTGTGGGAGTCGTCTGGACTCAGAACTGAAACGGCAGAGGACGTTCACTCGCCTGAGCAGGTCTAAGCTGACAGGGCAGGCAGACAGGAGGTTTGTTAAGAGGCATCCAGAACATGGCATTTCTGAAGGAAATGGAAGCGCCTGGTTCTACTTTGCTTGACTCGGGGGACAGACAGACGCTGTGACACAAGACCTGTGCCCTCGCGCTGTCAGAGTGCAGATACACCCTCCCAACCCCGAGGCCCACAGACAGCAGCTTCACTGGCAGCAGGTTCTGTGCCTCGTCTTCCCACAGGGCCCTGCTGGGGGTCACGGCTGGTTCCCAGAGCCTCTGCCAAGCAGTGCTAGGAGTGGGGTAGGAGCAGGGCGGGAGGTGTGCAGGAGCGGGGTGGGAGCAGGGCAGGAGCGGGACGGGAGGGGGCGGGAGTGGGGCGGGAGGGGGACGGGAGTGGGGCGGGAGGGGGGCAGGAGTGGGGTAGGAGCTGGGCAGTGCCTTACCGACTGTGACTTCCTCGGGGTCTCCCCCCTCCGCTCCTGCTTCCGGAAGGACTCATACGCCGCAGGGTCTATGCCCCACAGACACTCCGTCCATTTGCCGTAGATGATGAAGAGCTTCTTCTTGCTGGAACCAAGGGGTTTGGAAGCCATGCTCAGACAGACCACCCACCCCAGTGCAGCACCCCTTCCACCATGGCGTCAGTCCTGCCTGGCTGTCCTCTTACGATCTTAGGCTACCTCTGCACAAAAACGCAAAGACGAAAACTTGCATTTTAGAATCTCTGCTCTGCCATTCGACACTGATGGTCCTAATACCGAATACCAAAGGAAGGAAGAGGGAAGGACAATAGCTAACAGGGTGGACGAGGGTGGAGACAGGCGAAGAGGCCATGCTCAGATGTAAAACCCCCATCTGCCGACCCCCCCGTGAGCGCGCTGACTTCGAGCCCTTTCTCTATAAACCCCGGAACAGGCCTCTTCCTGCCGAGCATGCTTTATCCTCCAGGCCACACTGACAGGCGGATTCCGTGTCCTTCTGCCACCTGCTTCCTCAGGCGGTAACAACCTCTGGGCCCTTCCCAGATGGGCCTCCTGCTGGCTCCCGAAGGAGCAGAGCCAGCGTCGGGCGGTTCCTGTGCAGCCTCTGGGAGAGCACATGGGCCCCGAGCTCCTGGGGAAGCTGCTCTGCCAAGGAGGCCCGGGGCACCCGTCCTCAGAGGCCCAGCCTGGAGGCCGCACCCCTCTCAGGAGACACAGCTCGATGGACACGCACTGTCACTAACAGGCCAGCATCAGGAAAGCGCTCACTCGAGTTTGGGGTGGAAAACAAAACCAGACCAGTGGACGCTGGACCTCCGGGGGAGAGGCTGCTGTCCTGAGGGTGCAGGAACAGTGGTGCTCAGGCTGAGTGGGACTGGGCAGAAGGCCTGCTCCCCGCAGGAGCTTGTTTCTACTGAGCATGGACAGATTCGGGGAGCGGAAGGAGTCTTGGCCATTACATGGCCCAAATTACTTATGGGGAAAATGAGAAAATTGAGACCCAAAACGAGATTACTAAACCAAATAGGGGAAAACTCAGAAAATGTGTTAAAACAATACTAACCATTTCTCTGCTCAAAGCCTTTAAACTTCCCCCTTTACGGGGGAGAACCAGTGTCGTGCAGGTGAAGCTCAGAGCCACGCGAGCTTCACCGACCGCCTGCATGCACGGTACGGGAGGACCTGGGGCCAGACTCCCAGCCACCGGTCTGCAAACCTGCAGCAGCATCTCAGGAGCCCTCCTGCTTCCGCGTGTCCACATGGCCCAGCCACTCCCCACCCTTGAAGTGACACTAAAGCGGCTTTTACCTCCTGTTATGCTCAATCATGAAATGGTTTTCTAAGTGAAGAACGGGTACAAAAGGGTCCTAATTTTTCCTGCCCTGAACAGACATTGTTTAATGACCTTCTTTGAAGCGCACACATGCTCTCTGAGCCAACCTGCACGCGGACCTACTTCTTGTCTTGAATGTGTCCTTCCACTTTGTGAAGCTCTTTTCCAAACAGCCCGCATGGTCTGAAGTGGAGCACACACTTGTCTCCAGTCCTGCGGGAGAAGCACAGGCCTTGGTTGTGGGACTTGAGCCGTCCAGAAAGATGAGAGAGCGGGAGACAAGGTGAGAGAGGAAGAGCAAGAACAGGAGTGGGAGAGGGAGAGGAAGCAAGATGGGGGAGGGAGGGAGGAAGGGAGTTAGGAAAGGAAGGAGAGCAGAGGCTGCCTGGGGCTGGGGAGTGACAGCCAAGGGCACAGGGGCCTTTCCAGGGTGACGGGAAGGCCCCAGCGGTGCCCGCGGGGACAGCTGCACAGTTCAGTACTTAGTACATATCACTCTATCCTCAGGTGCCCACTTTTACTAGGTGGACTTTATGGCATGTGAATTACATCTCAATGAGGTTGTGGAAAACAGAACTGGTGTCAAAGATGTCCAGGAAGAAGGAATGACAGGCCGCATGTGGACATGACAGAGGATGATCACTGTATTGTTTAAAATTTCAAACTAAGACGAAACCGATTTGGCTCAGTGGATAGAGCATCTGCCTGCGGTCTGAAAGGTTCCAGGTTCAATTCCGGTCAAGGGCATGTGCACATCCCCAGTAGGAGGTGTGCAAGAGGCAGCTGATCGATGATTCTCTCTCATCTATGTTTCTAACTCTCTATCCTTCTCTCTTCCTCTCTGTAAAAAAATCAATAAAATATATTTTTAAAAATTTCAAAATAAGTTAACTTGTGATTAGAAAGAAAACTTTCGCCGAAACCGGTTTGGCTCAGTGGTAGAGCGTCAGTCTGTGGACTGAAAGGTCCCGGGTTCGATTCCGGTCAAGAGCATGTACCTTGGTTGCGGGCATATCCCCAGTGGGGGGTGTGCAGGAGGCAGCTGATCGATGACTCTCTCTCAAACAATGTTTCTAACTCTCTCTATCCCTCTCCCTTCCTCTCTGTAAAAAAATCAGTAAAATATATTTTTTTTTAAAAAGAAAGAAAACGAAAAAAACAGGAGAGATCCAAGATGGCTGCTCGGGTAGACACCTAACCGCAGCAGCACACAACAATTTCAATGGAATACAACTAAAATGTAGAGTGGACATTGCCCAGAGCTACAGGTAGTCGACTGACTGAAAATGCTACAACAAGAAGGAAAGAGAAAACCAGAAGGAAAATCAGAGGAGCTGAAAAAAAGCCTAAGGTACGGAGACATGCTGCGCGCCCGCATGCGCGCGCGGAGAGGTCGCAGCCAGAGAGGAGGAGAAGGCTGGGGGCCTGCCTGGCGTTCCCTAGCAGAAAGGAAATAAAGCCCCCGGCCTGGGATGAACCCCCAAACCAGCAGCGCTGAGCCCCAGTTATGGGCCAGACCCTGGGGACCCAAGCTCGGGCAGGGGGAAACGGGGCTGTGAGGCGGAATCCCGGGGGAGCGGCGAAAAGCAGGGCCCCCGGAATCGCGCGCACCCTGCGCGCAGAGGACTGAATGTTGACTCTGATGCTGGATTGCCCTAGCGGGAAGAAACAAAGCCTCCGGCGGCGGCGGCGGCGGCGGCGGCGGCGGCGGCGCTAAGCCCCAGTCCGGACTTTCACCATTCTAGGCCAATCCCTGGGGACCCAGGTTTAAGCAGAGGGAGACGGGGCTGTGAGGTGGAGTCCTGGGGGAGCGGCGAAAAGCAAGGCCCCAGGAGTCCTGCGCGCACACAAACAAAGCCTCCGGCGGCGCTGAACCCCAGTCCGGACTTTCGCCATTCTAGGCCAATCCCTGGGGGACCCAGGCTTAAGCAGAGGGAGATGGGGCTGTGAGGTGGAGTCCTAGGGGAGCAGCGAAAAGCAAGGCCCCCGGAGTCGCGCGCGCACACTGCCCGCAGAGGACTGAATGTTGACTCTGATGCTGGATTGCCCTAGCAGGAAGAAACAAAGCCTCCGGAGGCGCTAAGCCCCAGTCCGGACTTTCACCATTCTAGACCAATCCCTGGGGACCCAGGTTTAAGCAGAGGGAGATGGGGCTGTGAGGTGGAGTCCTGGGGGAGCGGCGAAAAGCAAGGCCCCAGGAGTCGCACACACTGTGTGCGCAGAGGACTGAATGTTGACTCTGATGCTGTACGCCCCTAGCGGGAAGGAGAAAGAAGGCTCTAGACTGGGGGAATGCGATGAGGAGCAGGAGCCCCTGCCGGACACCGGCCAGCCGGGCACCAGCAAGGAGCTGGGCGAGGGGGCCCCCAAGGGGGGGGGTGCCCCTGAGCCTTTGACCGCTGAGCGCGGGCAATGGAGCCGAGGCTGGGGGCTGCTTCCTTGGTGGCGCCGACCCCAGCAACAGGCCGAAGCAGCGCAGGAACCCGCGGAGAACAAAGGGGTGCCACAGGCCAACCTGCTGAGCTTCCAGGACAAGGAGGAAGAAACCAAAGAAGTTCTCAATGTGAAGAAATCAAGTGAGAGCAAAAGACAATAAAATTACTTAAGAAAGAATACAAAGAAGATCTTGAAAAAATCAAAGACTAAGTCAGAACTCAACTCACCAGCCAACATTGCAACATAAATGCGTTGTTGTTTTTTTTTGTTTGTTTGTTTTTAAAAAAAGAAGGAAAGAATGTTGGAACAGCGGCAGCCAGGCCTAGAGTGGCCAGGCACAAGGCGGTGGCAGCCAGGCCTGGAGCAGCAACAGCCAGGCCCGAGAGCAGCAGCAGCCAGAACCAGAGCAGCAACAGCCAGCACTGGAGCCAGCCTGGGCAGTGGCAGCCATGCCTGGGGCAGTGGCAGCCATGCCTGAGGTGGAGGTGGCCAAGCCCAGGGTGGCCAGTCCAGGAACACCAAGACCCGGAGTGGCTGGGCCCAGAGAGGCTGGGCCCAGAGCAGCCGGGTCGGGAGCAGCCAGGCCCAGAACGGCAGTGGCCAAGATAGGAGCATCCTGGCTGGGAGCAGCCAGGCTCAGAGCGGCCTGGCCCGGAGCAACTAGGCCCAGAGCAGACAGGTCGGGAGCGGCCAGGCCCGGAGCAGCGGCTGCCAGGCTAGGAGCGGCCAGGCCCAGAGCAGCAGGGTCTGGTGCGGCCAGGCCCGGAGCAGCGGCTGCCAGGCTGGGAGCGGCCAGGCCCGGATCATCAGGGTCGGGTGCGGCCAGGCCCGGAGCAGCGGCTGCCAGGCTGGGAGCGGCCAGGCCCGAGGCAGCAGGGTCAGGTGCGGCCAGGCCCGGAGCAGCGGCTGCCAGGCTGGGAGCGGCCAGGCCCGAGGCAGCAGGGTCGGGTGCGGCCAGGCCCGGAGCAGCGGCTGCCAGGCTGGGAGCGGCCAGGCCCGGGGCAGCAGGGTCGGGTGCGGCCAGGCCCGGAGCAGCAGCTGCCAGGCTGGGAGCGGCCCGGCCCGGAGCAGCAGGGTCGGGTGCGGCCAGGCCCGGAGCAGCGGCTGCCAGGCTGGGAGCGGCCAGGCCCGAGGCAGCAGGGTCGGGTGCGGCCAGGCCCGGAGCAGCGGCTGCCAGGCTGGGAGCGGCCAGGCCCTGATCATCAGGGTCGGGTGCGGCCAGGCCCGGAGCAGCGGCTGCCAGGCTGGGAGCGGCCAGGCCCGAGGCAGCAGGGTCGGGTGCCGCCAGGCCCGGAGCAGCGGCTGCCAGGCTGGGAGCGGCCCGGCCCGGAGCAGCAGGGTCGGGTGCGGCCAGGCCCGGAGCAGCGGCTGCCAGGCTGGGAGCGGCCAGGCCCGGAGCAGCAGGGTCGGGTGCGGCCAGGCCCGGAGCAGCGGCTGCCAGGCTGGGAGCGGCCCGGCCCGGAGCAGCAGGGTCGGGTGCGGCCAGGCCCGGAGCAGCGGCTGCCAGGCTGGGAGCGGCCAGGCCCGGAGCAGCAGGGTCGGGTGCGGCCAGGCCCGGAGCAGCGGCTGCCAGGCTGGGAGCGGCCAGGCCCGGATCATCAGGGTCGGGTGCGGCCAGGCCCGGAGCAGCGGCTGCCAGGCTGGGAGCGGCCAGGCCCGAGGCAGCAGGGTCGGGTGCGGCCAGGCCCGGAGCAGCGGCTGCCAGGCTGGGAGCGGCCAGGCCCGGATCATCAGGGTCGGGTGAGGCCAGGCCCGGAGCAGCGGCTGCCAGGCTGGGAGCGGCCAGGCCCGAGGCAGCAGGGTCGGGTGCGGCCAGGCCCGGAGCAGCGGCTGCCAGGCTGGGAGCGGCCAGGCCCGAGGCAGCAGGGTCGGGTGCGGCCAGGCCCGGAGCAGCGGCTGCCAGGCTGGGAGCGGCCAGGCCCGGGGCAGCAGGGTCGGGTGCGGCCAGGCCCGGAGCAGCGGCTGCCAGGCTGGGAGCGGCCAGGCCCGGATCATCAGGGTCGGGTGCGGCCAGGCCCGGAGCAGCGGCTGCCAGGCTGGGAGCGGCCAGGCCCGAGGCAGCAGGGTCGGGTGCGGCCAGGCCCGGAGCAGCGGCTGCCAGGCTGGGAGCGGCCAGGCCCTGATCATCAGGGTCGGGTGCGGCCAGGCCCGGAGCAGCGGCTGCCAGGCTGGGAGCGGCCAGGCCCGAGGCAGCAGGGTCGGGTGCCGCCAGGCCCGGAGCAGCGGCTGCCAGGCTGGGAGCGGCCCGGCCCGGAGCAGCAGGGTCGGGTGCGGCCAGGCCCGGAGCAGCGGCTGCCAGGCTGGGAGCGGCCAGGCCCGGAGCAGCAGGGTCGGGTGCGGCCAGGCCCGGAGCAGCGGCTGCCAGGCTGGGAGCGGCCCGGCCCGGAGCAGCAGGGTCGGGTGCGGCCAGGCCCGGAGCAGCGGCTGCCAGGCTGGGAGCGGCCAGGCCCGGATCATCAGGGTCGGGTGCGGCCAGGCCCGGAGCAGCGGCTGCCAGGCTGGGAGCAGCCAGGCCCGGAGCAGCAGGGTCGGGTGCGGCCAGGCCCGGAGCAGCGGCTGCCAGGCTGGGAGCGGCCAGGCCCGAGGCAGCAGGGTCGGGTGCGGCCAGGCCCGGAGCAGCGGCTGCCAGGCTGGGAGCGGCCAGGCCCGGGGCAGCAGGGTCGGGTGCGGCCAGGCCCGGAGCAGCGGCTGCCAGGCTGGGAGCGGCCAGGCCCGGATCATCAGGGTCGGGTGCGGCCAGGCCCGGAGCAGCGGCTGCCAGGCTGGGAGCGGCCAGGCCCGAGGCAGCAGGGTCGGGTGCGGCCAGGCCCGGAGCAGCGGCTGCCAGGCTGGGAGCGGCCAGGCCCTGATCATCAGGGTCGGGTGCGGCCAGGCCCGGAGCAGCGGCTGCCAGGCTGGGAGCGGCCAGGCCCGGAGCAGCAGGGTCGGGTGCGGCCAGGCCCGGAGCAGCGGCTGCCAGGCTGGGAGCGGCCCGGCCCGGAGCAGCAGGGTCGGGTGCGGCCAGGCCCGGAGCAGCGGCTGCCAGGCTGGGAGCGGCCAGGCCCGGATCATCAGGGTCGGGTGCGGCCAGGCCCGGAGCAGCGGCTGCCAGGCTGGGAGCAGCCAGGCCCGGAGCAGCAGGGTCGGGTGCGGCTAGGCCCGGAGCAGCGGCTGCCAGGCTGGGAGCGGCCAGGCCCGGAGCAGCAGGGTCGGGTGCGGCCAGGCCCGGAGCAGCGGCTGCCAGGCTGGGAGCGGCCAGGCCCGGATCATCAGGGTCGGGTGCGGCCAGGCCCGGAGCAGCGGCTGCCAGGCTGGGAGCGGCCAGGCCCGAGGCAGCAGGGTCTGGTGCGGCCAGGCCCGGAGCAGCGGCTGCCAGGCTGGGAGCGGCCAGGCCCGGATCATCAGGGTCGGGTGCGGCCAGGCCCGGAGCAGCGGCTGCCAGGCTGGGAGCGGCCAGGCCCGGAGCAGCAGGGTCGGGTGCGGCCAGGCCCGGAGCAGCGGCTGCCAGGCTGGGAGCGGCCAGGCCCGGAGCAGCAGGGTCGGGTGCGGCCAGGCCCGGAGCAGCGGCTGCCAGGCTGGGAGCGGCCAGGCCCGAAGCAGCAGGGTCGGGTGCGGCCAGGCCCGGAGCAGCGGCTGCCAGGCTGGGAGCGGCCAGGCCCGAGGCAGCAGGGTCGGGTGCGGCCAGGCCCGGAGCAGCGGCTGCCAGGCTGGGAGCGGCCAGGCCCGAGGCAGCAGGGTCGGGTGCGGCCAGGCCCGGAGCAGCGGCTGCCAGGCTGGGAGCGGCCAGGCCCTGATCATCAGGGTCGGGTGCGACCAGGCCCGGAGCAGCGGCTGCCAGGCTGGGAGCGGCCAGGCCTGAGGCAGCAGGGTCGGGTGCCGCCAGGCCCGGAGCAGCGGCTGCCAGGCTGGGAGCGGCCAGGCCCTGATCATCAGGGTCGGGTGCGGCCAGGCCCGGAGCAGCGGCTGCCAGGCTGGGAGCGGCCCGGCCCGGAACAGCAGGGTCGGGTGCGGCCAGGCCCGGAGCAGCAGCAGCCAAGTCCAGAGCAACTAGGTTGGGAGCGGCAGTGGCCAGACCCGGAGCAGCTGGTTGTGGTACGAACGAGAGCAACAGAGGCCAGGCCCGGTGCATCCAGGCCCGAAACAGCTCGCTCCTCGCCTGCCCCCGCCCCAAGGCTGCCTCTCAGACACGGCTGGAGACTTTGGCGGGAACTTGAGGGTCTGCTGAATCAAGTGATGAAGGCTTAGATCTGATTGTGTTGAGTTAGTATAGCGCTGGGGTGTTGATCTGTAAGCGCCTTGGGTGGGGCCTGGATGAGGTTGGTTGAACTATTTGGAAATGTCTGTTGTCTGAAGTATATCATTGGGCATGTGGAGATATTATTGATATGAGAAAATGCTAAGTAACTGATTTACTATCTGAAAAGGGATTTACTATCGAGGAAAGGGAGGGAGGAAGAGACTAAACATAAACTGTGCACCTATGGATGAGGACATTGGGGGAAGGGGAGGGGGTGGAGGGTGGGTTGGGAACCTGGTGGAGGGAGGAGGAAATGAGGAACCTTTGTAATATTATGAACAATAAAGATTGATAAAAAAAATAAATAAATAAAAAAATTAAAAAAAAAAAAAATAAATAAAAATAAAAAAATAAAAAAGAAAGAAAACTTTCAACACAGAGCGTGAACGGTGCCTCATGCTGACCAGAACCAATTCCCACCAACACGGGCCCGGGGCTCCATCTGGACAGCGAGGTGGACAGTGAGGGGCAGCGCAGAGCAGAGTGAAAGCGAGTCCAGAGATCACAGCCGCCTCCAGGACAGTGTGTGGGCCACCCAGCGTGCGGTACCTGTGGTTTAGGATCTCCACCGTGCCGTACTGCTCTATCCAGAGCTTCCCGATGATCACATTGTGCACACAGCAGGTAGGGTTGGTCCAGGTGTAGGCCTCATTGTGTCTGTCAGAGACCAGAAAGCACGCCTGTCAGAGCCAGCAGACACCGGTGTGGACAGAGGAAAGCAGCAGCAGGGAGTAATTGCCCTAATACCCGCAGCAGAGAGCACTGCTTTGAACTCCCTCCAACAGCGGCTCCTTACTTAGCATTCGTTTGAAATTTCTTTCTTCTTTCCTTTGTAGCAACAACAAAGGTTTCTACTTGATATCAATGCGGCTGAGACAAAGAGCTCTGCAGTGAGGATGAGCCACCTCCCGCCAGGTGCTCCCAGTGGGATGCGTGGTCTGCAGTTTGCAACAGCACTGCACCCGCCTTCCCTTTTGTTCCCCATCCTCCTGTGACCTGACCCCAGAAGAAAAGGCCCCCGGACATGAAGGGAGCGGATTGCCAGATCTGTGTCCCAGGGAGGCTGCGACATCAGCTCGGTGCAGGGTATTTCGAGACAAATATCTGCAATGCCTTGAATCTCCCAGTTGAAAGCCAGACACCTTTCAACTCTACCCGCCTCGTTCCAGGAAAAGTGAAGACCACCGCGAAGTCTCCAGAAGAGCTGCTCCCTGAGGTTCCCATGCACCCCTGGCAGCCAGCCAGGCAGGGCCAACAGGGGACAGGTTCCATCCAGTGCTCCCCCACGGTGCTGCCGCAGCTCAGAACAGCCCCTCCCTCCCCCATTGTAGCCTGGACTCTGTGATGGCTCTGCAGATGCTACAGACTCCGCTTTTGAGCTTTTGCTTTGAGGTGTGGACGAAAAGAGGCCACATGCTAACCTAATAATTCAGGGAAGCCTGCATGGTGGTGTTGCAAACTCAGTAACCACAGGATGGTCTGAAATTAAACTTTTTAAACTAAACGCAGTGACGGTTCGAAGTCCTGTTCTGAGTGAGTCTCTTCCCTGACGAGGTCCATCTCCACCTTAGCTGAGCCTGTTGTCTTCTGCATCTCAGACAACCTGTCCCGGAAGGTCAGAGTGATTTCCCTTTTCTGGACCCCTCAGAGCACAGGCACCACTCTGCGGAGACACAACCCCCACCCCACCCCCCTTGTCATGGAGTTAATTGTTAACTATCCCGCACCCACTGGGTAAAAG
The DNA here is from genome assembly GCA_036971965.1 of Nyctalus aviator. Taxonomy (NCBI): domain Eukaryota; kingdom Metazoa; phylum Chordata; class Mammalia; order Chiroptera; family Vespertilionidae; genus Nyctalus; species Nyctalus aviator. The sequence goes on from CM072925.1 coordinate 88,395,385, forward strand.
AAGCAGGTGTCCATCATTTTACTTCTTATCCAATCCCAGAGGTCTCCCGCTGTGCTTTCTCCCGCCCCCCTCACCCACCACCAATGGAGTTCCTGTGACCACGCCGCCCTCCTGTGACGGTGACGCATGAACAAGGGTGCAGCCCGCTGTTCTCCAGAGCCCTGTCTCCACACTGGAGGTTCTGCTTCCGGCAATTGTCCACAGTTTGGCTCAAATAAACTTGCAAGCACTCTTCACAGGCTGAATGTTTTTTAGGTTAGCAGTGTGTTATCGATATCAGATCGGGGCATGCAGATTTAGACTGGACAGGGGTGGGGCATCCTCCAGGTGCCCCTTGCTGTGGCTCCGGAATTCACCCCGCCTGCACTCAGTAGCGGGGGTCTGTGTGACCAACAGCACAGTGTGGGGGAGGGTATAGCTGAGTCATTTCTGGGTTAGGTCATAAAAGACACTGGCCCCCTCCTGGTGGCTTCGCCCCTTGGACCCCTGGCTCTGAGGGACGTCAGCACCAACTGCCAGAGAAACAGGTGTGTGCCCAAGTCCTGACGCCAACCCAGGAGCCCAGCGTGACCCTGCGCAAGTCCCGGCTGCTCAGAAACCACGTCCTGAGCTGCAGAGTGGGGTCTTCGCACAGGATAGGTCACTGCTACAACAGTGCCCGGAGTGTGCGCAGGCCACGAGGGAGCACGCGCAGGCCGCCTGGGGCATGTCAGGTGGGCACTAACAGGGGACAGCCCGGCCCCTCCCTCCAGAGAAGCGCCCCAGGGAAGAGGTTTCCTTCCACAAACAGCGGAGGGGAGGGAGGCGGCTCCGGCCCAGGAGGCTCACCTGAGAAGCTCCAGAGTGATGGTGCCCCGGGGCTCCGCTTCCACGCTCTTCCCCCAGAACTTGAGCTTCGGGTAGATGGAGCCGTGGAACAGGAAGTCCTGACCGAGTCCTTCAGAGTAAAACGCACTAACAGGGGGGTGGTGGCTGACCTGCTCGGATATGAACCTGAACCCTAGGTCTTCCCTAGGCACGAAAAGAGAGAAAGAGGGGGAGCCCATTAGTGACAGCAAAACCCATGAAGGCAGCACAGCGTCCCTGTCAGCTCAGTGGCCACGCGCAGGGGACTGCAGGGCCCTCATGTCCTGGAGAGGCCCTGGGAAACGGGACCACTCCACGCTGCCACACATGGCAGAAATAAACAACACAGAAATATGCTCTGGTGTCACACTTGCCTAATGCTGACACCACACACATGCATTAAACTGTGCTCCACGGGGCCACCCAGCACACGGAGGTCTGCAAGCATCTCTTAGAGCAGTGATCGCCAACTGGTGGTCCGTGAGGTCCAAAAGGCTGGCGACTGCTTAGCCAGTGCCTGAGTGCACCCAGGGCAGACGCCTGCCAGTGCTCAAGGGCTGCCACTGCCCCCCGCCAGAGCCATGACTCCCAGCCTTCCCAGGGGCTCCTCTCCCTTCTCCTCCAGGCTCCTGTAAGGTGGGTGATGAGATGTCTCACGCTCTAAGATATTTCTGTCCAGGAAATAGGATTTTTAGTACGCTCTCTTGTTCAAGAAGAATGTCATGTTTTAATTATTCCAGTTCTGTGAATACACCTACAGTTGTAGTTTAATCATTATAAAAGCTCAACCTCATAATTACTAACTTAACTGGAATCTGAATTTCCAACAGAGGAAAAAAAGTTGAAAAAATAGATTTTTAAAGGTTGCCTGCCAAGGCATGTAATTTACACAATAAATGCCTGTCTAAGCAAAGCAGTCTTTTCTCAGCAGCAGCCCAGGAGGATCTGTGGCTCCCTAACAGGAAGGCTGCTCAGGTCCCAGAGTCCTGGGTCTCGGACGCACAATGAGCCACAGACACGGGCACGCGGGGACCTGGGACTGAGATGGGAGAGTGAACTGGGGTTTAGAAAGAGCGTGAGTTTTCTCTGTCCGGCGTGGAATGGTGGTCCGGGCCTGATGGGTGCAGATGAGGTGTTCACCCAGCACTCAGCACTAGTCCATGTTCCTTCATCCCATGGGGCTTATTTCCACCGCCAAAGTTCTCTTCATGCCATGCCTTGACTCCCTTTTGTTCAAGACATTTCAATGACACTTGGAATGTACTGAGATACTAACTAACCCCTCTGCTCGCATCTAGCTGAGGCCGGATCCCGGCCATGGGCACCCACACCTGCAGACAGAGGCAGATGCCCGCTCAGCATAAGTATCAGGACAACGCTACTGTATTCCAATAAAAGACCCCCTTAGTAGTGACTCTCGGGCATCCGGGACCTCAGTTTCCCCGTAACTAAACTGAAGGCACAGGACTGCTCACCGTCTCTCTCGCTGTGGCATGCTGTAGTCCATAGTCACTTGCTGCACCTGTCATCGGCAAAGAAGCCCGGGAGGCACACACTGCTGCTCTCTGCTAGCACATCCCGCTTTCTCCACTTAGCAAGACTTCGAGACCACTGCTCGCCACCAGCCCACGCAGCCCCACCGAGAATCCAGACGGCATTCCCATACCAGTGGAGCCAGGGGAGGACAGCCACTGCACCAACGGGCAAGTCAGACACCGGTCTGCCTCTGGGGTGTGACCACTAACCCATGTCACACCGGGGAGCGGGGGGCATGCAGGTGCTCAGGCCTGCCCACATCTCCAAACAATGATCCTGCCCCCACACGGTCTGTGACCAGACTGACACAGCTGCACACACCATCGCAGCCTCTACTCACCTGAGCGCCATTGTAAGCAGACAGACACCCCAATTCCCCAGCCACTCACTCACCTGATCATCACAACACATGTGTAATAAAGGGCTGGCGACCTCAGTTAGAAACTTCAAAGAAACTACACTTCTCTGAGCCCAAGATGCCACTGACCAAATAACACACCATTATTTTATTTTATAAAAGAAAGAAAAAATGCTGCAAATTAAACTGGGACAGAAATGCTAAAACATGAAAAATGTCTTATCATCAATGAATACTACATTTAGAAAAAGTTTCAATAATCACGGGGAAATGATGTGCATAAGGTTCAATGGAAAAGGACATAAACGAGCATTGCTGCATTATGGAAACGTGTGCGCACACAGGAGAGGACCTTGGCTAGACTTCAGCCAGACTCACAGATGTCCGACTCATCGTTCTCCCTTTTCCTAATTGTACACATCTCCTCAGCAGAGCACGCTGTCATAACTAAAGACAAACTAGCATTTAATAAAGGACTGCAAGAGGCTCCCCCTGGGTCCCGAGGTGGGCGAAACAGGAAAGTCCATACATGCCACTAACTGCTCCGGAGCCAGCCAGGCTGTGACCCTCTGGCCTGGGGGCCCACACCCTGCCTGTGAGCTCTGGGTGGCACGCTCAGCCAGGCCGCCTGGACCAAGGCTCATTCTGAGTGACCGCACAGCCCGAGAGGCAGGGACCCTGGTCCACTTCACACCAAAGCTAACGAGGTTGTTCGCAGACTCTCCCTTCTCCACTCCTGAGTCCAACACAGGATCACATTTCCAACTCTACTTTCCAGCACTAGGGTTTTGTTACAGATCGACCCGACATCCCCCATATGCGACCCCCTCACCCCGGCAGTGCTCCAGGCCCCTCAGTGAACCTGCCATCCACAGGCTGGCTGTCAGAGGGCAGAATCATGCTGCAGGAAGAACACCCTCCGTCCTCCATAGCACCGCGCATGGCACTCAGGCCTGGCCTTACCTGACCAGCTCGTACGTCTCTCCCAGGAGTGGGTTGAATGGCTTGCCGGTCCTCTCCCACTGGGAAGCCACCGCCGACACTGCAAAGGCAGCCACACACTGCAAACAACACACAGGCCGTGAGCAGTCCCCATCAGGAAGGGCCCGAGGCTGCAGGGAGCAGCTGGCACCTGGCATGTCTGCAACAGGATTCACTATCTAGTGACTGTTCAGTCTTCCCCTGTGATGTGTCCAACATCACAGAGATTCCAGGAAGTGCCCTTTGTCACCACCACTTCCTCAAAACCACAGACAGCAGGAGCCCTGCTGCTTTCCAGGTCCCAGCCATGCGTTTATCCCCTTTAAACACACATGGGCACATGAATACACACAGGTACACTCACACACGCACGGGAACACATGTGGACAGGCAAGCACATATACTCACGCATACATGCACAGGCACAGGTGTGGTGCTAAAAAGACTGGGAGGAGTGAGGCGCAGGCCCCATGCACTCCTGTGGAGAAACGCCCAGCACAAATGGCTCAGCTGCTGGCAGGACAGCACCCAGAGTGCGTGTGCACTGTGCTGCCTCTTCTCCCTTGGAGAGGTGCCCAGTCAAATAGGGTCACATCCACTCACTGCCGCGGTCTGGCTCCCCCCGCGCAGGGCCCGCCCACCTGCATCCTCTCCAGGGCCTTGGGCTGGCGGGAGGCTCTGTGGACGAGGTAGATGTGCTCCATGTACTCCGTGATCCGCTGCAGGAAGCTCAGGGGCTCGTTGAAGGCAATGGGCATCGTGATCTTGGACAGCTCCTGAAGGGACAGCGAGGACATCACAGGCGGTTCCCAGAAAGCACAGCCCCTGGCCTGCCCCACGCAGTCAGTCACTTCTTGGAGCAGCAAAGGCCTGTGGGAACAAGATCTGAAACCCGCTGACTGGGTGAGCCGACCTGGAAGGGAAGCCAGGCCCTCCCACCACATGGTGAGCTCCACTCTGTCTCCCATAGGATGGCTCCCAGTCCTCTGCCACTTCATGCCCCCTGCCCTGTTCCAGGCCACGTGCACACCAAGGTGGCAGGAGCTGCCAAATGGCCGCCTCCAGTGGCCCTCGCTCCAGAATGTATGCATGCCTATGTTCACAAACTACAACAGCTAAGATTTATAAACAGCCCAGGTGCCCATCAGTAGATGAATGGATAAAAAAAGCTGTGGTACAGCCCTAGATGGTTTGGCTCACTGGATAGAGCAACAGCCTGCACACTGAAGGGTCCTGGGTTCGATTCCAGTCAAGGGCAAATGCCCAACTTGCGGGCTTGATCCCCAGTATGGGGCATGCAGGAGGCAGCCAATCAATGATTTTCTCTCATCACTGATGTTTCTCTCTCTCTCTCTCTTCCCCTTCCTCTCTGAAATCAATAAAAATACATATATATCTTTTTAAAAGGCTGTGGTACATTTATACCATGGAATACTATGCAGCAGTAACAAAGGAGAAGCTCTTACCCTTTAAGACAGCATGGAGGGACCTGGAGAGTGTCATGCTGAGTGACATAAGTCAGTCAGAGAAAGACAAGTGTCACATGATCTCCCTCATGTGGAATCTAAGTAACAAAATAAACTGATGAACAGAGTGGGTCCAGATACACGGAAGCAGGGAGCAGAGAGGGAATCTCAGAGGGAAGGCGGGAGGGGAGGTGTGGTGTGCATCTATGCATAACCCATGGGCACAGACAATGGTGAAGCCCTGGGGTGGGGGTGGGCTGGAGAGGGTCAATAGGAGAAAAAAGAGGACATATGTTAATACTCCCAACAATAAAGATTTTTTAAAAATAAATTTAAAAAAAAACAACAAAAGAATCACTAGCCTCCCATCATGTCCAGGGTGACTGGAAGCCTTAGGCAGGGAAGGGAGACTACCCACTCTGACAGCTGCTCTCAGGCATTGTTCAGGCAAAGCGAGCAGCGCAGGAGCAGCCGGGAGGACACTGCAGGGCCTCTAGGGGCGTTGTAGGGAGGAGGTCCGACAGACTTAGACAAGGCAGAGGCCCCTCCAGCAGGAAGCTGCTGACAGGGAGGGGGGCTAGAGAAGGGAGGAGGGAGGAGGGAATTACGCAGACAGTAATTTCAGGAAAGATGCTGGCCTGGCTCACGCCAGGAGAGGAAACAGTGACCATGAGATTCCACTGCTCACCTGCTCATCAGAGCCTGACACCCACTGCGGTGGTGGGAGGCAGCCCTGCACCTGCTGGTGGGAGGGCAGTGGTGTTCCCCTCCTCTCCCAGATTTGCTGCCTGGGCAGAGCTGCACGTGCACTACCCTGGGTCCAGAAATGAGCCTATACCCAATAGCAGGTAGGGCAGAAGGAGTGGGAAGCAGCCTGGGAGCCCTGGCACTGGGGGTGGGTAAGGTGGTGGGAAGCCTGTAGTTATCCTGGAAAATGGGAGGAGACACACAACATCACTTTATGATTCCTGGAAAGATGGAGCACAGAATTTCTTTATTTGTTGCCCCTCAGGGAGGGACAGGGGCAGGAAGCTGAATAAGCATATAGAGGGATACTCTTGTTTGAGAGCGTTGACTTAGGACTTACAATGTTAAAATAAAGTTTCGTTTAGGAAAGCAATCTGCACGCATGGAGAATAAAATGGAACAGCCCTGGGCATAACCACCCAGAGGAGCCCCTTCCCCAAAGCAGGGATAGGAGATGCACGTTGAGGACGGCAAGAGCTAGGGGCACCAAAGGACTTGGATTTCGGGGCAAACACGCTGTTGGGTGAGTAGATCCTGCTCCCAGAGCTGCCGTGCACTTGGGATAAAGCGAGGGAGTCACTGGTTACTTGCTAGGCTCAACCATCAGCACTAGGCAGCACCAGCGTCAACACCTGAAGTGTCGGTGTGTGGGGGAGAAGAGAAACATGTGAGCCAGAGAGGTCAAATCAATCCTGTCATCCCTGAAACAAATCAAACACAGCTGCTGTCTCCCATAGAATACGTAAAGAAGACTGGGACGAGAGCAAGCCCGCAGCTCCCTAGGGCCCAGCAGGGTCCCGAGGCCTCTCTCCCTGCACGAGTAGCTGGCTGCAGGCTGGGACAATAAAGGTACAGGGTGAGCTGGAGCCTTGAAGAAGCTCTCACAGCCACAGATGCACTGGAGCATGTCCAGCAGGTTAAGCCCTATTCGTTTAAAATACATAAAAAAGAGCCAAAACCGGTTTGGCTCAATGGATAGAGCGTCGGCTTGGGGACTGAAAGGTCCTGGGTTCGATTCCGGTCAAGAGCATGTACCTTGGTTGCGGGCATATCCCCAGTAGGGGGTGTGCAAGAGGCGGCTGATCGATGACTCTCTCTCATTGATGTTTCTAACTCTATCTCTCTCCCTTCCTCTCTGTATAAAATCAATAAAAAAAATATATTAAAAAAAAGATAAAATACATAAAAAAGAGCCCAGTGTCGCTCAGTGGTTGAGCGTCAATCCATACATCAAGAGGTCACCAGTCAATTCCCAGTCAGGGCACGTGCGCGGGTCGTGGACTGTCCCCAGTAGGAGCATACAGGACGCAGCTGATTGATGTCGATGTTTCTCTCTCTCCTCCCTTCCTCTCTCTAAAATGACTAAAAATATATTTAAAAATTAAAAAGACATACTACTCACTTATGCCAGCATACTGGGTGATGGTAGTGAATCAAACACATAATCTGAAGACTCTGAGGAAGATTCGTCCATTGGTGCTGACCTCCTAATGACACCTCACTCACCGCAGACAGTCCAGGTAGTATGTGAGGCGGGTCAGTGTGCGCTGACCTGCAGCCCTAAAGAGTGCATGGGTCTTGGCACTGAGCCCAGCAGTTCTTAAACTCAGAGCAAGAGCAACAAGCTGTCTCCCGATGGAAGGACCCCACACAGAGATGCAAAACCACAGATAACAGGAACCCTGAACAGAGTGCACACCTGACGGTATCATGGTAGTCATGTTTAAAAAGAGCCCTATCTTTCCTGACCAGCGTGGCTCAGCCGCTGGGTGTCACCCCATGCACCAAGAGGTCAACAGTTTGATTCCCGGTCAGGGCACATGACCAGGTTGTAGGCTGGATCCCCAGTGGGGGCGTGCAGGAGGCAGCCAATCAGTGATTCTCATCATTGATGTTTCTGTCTCTCCCTCCCTCTCCCTCTCCCTTCCTCTCTAAAAAAAAAAAATCAATGAAAAAATATATTTTAAAAAAGAGCCCCATCCTTTAGCAAAATATAGGAAATACTAATGGTCCAGTGCACAGATTCATGCACATTGAAAGGAAATTAACTAGAAGAAATATTTTAATATTGCTATTCACCCTTTCTCTATAATAGAAGTATCAATAATTGGTCTTCAGAGATTTTGTTGACAATACCCTTTTCTTTCAGCTTCAGAATGTCAACAAAAACAATCAAATTCACAATTAACAATGACAGATTGAAACACATGCATGCAATTGGCACCAGAGAGACCTTTATATGTATCTCGAATGCATGAATCAATGTTTATTTTTATTTTTTATTTTTATTTTTTAAATATATTTTATTGATTTTTTACAGAGAGGAAGGGAGAGAGATAGAGAGCCAGATATGTCGATGAGAGAGAAACATCGACCAGCCGGCTCCTGCACACCCCCCACCGGGGATGTTCCCGCAACCAACATACATGCCCCTGACCGGAATCGAACCTGGGACTCTTCAGTCCACAGACCGATGCTCTACCACTGAGCCAAACCGGCTTCGGCTCAACGTTTATTTTTAAATTGCTAGTGCGCATCATATGTACCGGCTGGTCAGTGGGTTGGCCAGACAGACAGATGGCCACTTAGCCTTTTATATATATACACTAGTGGCCCAGAGCACGAATTTGTGCACATTAAAAGGAAATTAATTAGATGAAATATTTTAGTATCGCTATTCACCCGTTCTCTATAATAGAAGTGTCAACCAAATTCATGATCACCAATGACAGATGGAAACACATGCGTGTGATTGGCTATAGCGAGAGGTTTTTATGTATCACACGTGCACAAGTCCTTTTATAGATATAGAATAAATTTGCTTAATTAGACCTGCTTTCTGATTTAGCTAAACTTTTTCCAGCCCAGTGAAGCACCCCAGCTTCTCTTTCAGGTATTTGTCAGCAACACAGCAGTAAATATCAACATGAAGCAGATTATTATTGTAGATCACACAGAGAGAACAGAGGGTAAATATTTAACTGCAGCAGTGACAAAGCCTGAAGTCATTTTCAAGGTCTACCATTTCTTACTTCTTTTTAGCCAGGTCAAGTTTCTAAGCTTTCTAAATCTCTGTTTTCCGGCTAATGAAAAGAAAATAGGATTCCATCGAGTTTCCTATCTACCCACTCCAGGACTTCTGTGAGGATCAAGTGAGATGAGGCATGGGAAAATAATTCAAACTCCAAGCATCAGAACTCTGCCTGCAGCCCTCATGGATGGCCTTCTGGGTCTCACCCTCTGTGTGTGTCCAGGAACCCCACAAACACCCCCATTCACACCGATTACCAAGAGCACATCACAGAACACTGAGGGAAACGTTCCAAGTTTAACCTAGAGAGTTGTTTCCTCCTGTCCATCAGTAACCTCGCTTCCTCACCTCCTCCCCTTACATCTTTGTGCCTTCCCGGTTTCATCATCTTTACTCCATGCCGCTTATAAATCTGCAGAGTCACCCTAGCCGGTTTGGTTCATTGGACAAAGCATTGGCCCATGGGCTGAAGGGTACCTTGATTGCAGGCTTCATTCTGGCACTGGAGGCAACCAATCAATGTGTCTCTCTCACATCAGTGTTTCTCTCTCTCTCTCTGTTTCTCTCCCTCCCTTTCACTTCCTTTAAAAACCCTTGAATGATGAGTAACAAACAAAGCAAAAAAAATGTGGGGAGTGAACCCTTCTGTGCGTTCACATTGTCTAACGCTGAGCTCAGACAGGCTGCCCACTCACCAGGCCGATGCACTTCTTCAGGATACCCCACACACTGAAGTCACTCCTGGTGAACATCGGGGCCGGCAAGGACGTCCTGAAAAACAGTAACCACAGCAACACATGTTATTATTAATCCAACGTGAGGTTCCCTTATGACTGGTGATTTTGCTCAATGACCACTTTTCTCTCTTTTTCCTGGCATGCCTGGGGAGAAAAAGATCAGCCTGCTAGCTCAGTCCCAAAGAAATGGACCTGTGGGAGGAACCCTGGGAGAAAATGACTGTGACCACACCAATGACTCTCCTTCCAGAACTGGGGACGGGTTGCCTTATTCCCAGAGCACAGTGTACCAGCAGCCTGCAGCACTGCAGAACCATGGACAGAGGCCAGGCCACAAGGTCCCCAAGAGGGAACTACATTAAGAAAGCCTTTTCAGCCCAGCCAGCGTAGCTCTGTGACTGGGCATCAGGGCACATGCCCGGGTTGCAGGCTAAATCCCCAGTTGGGAGCGTGCAGGAGGTAGCTGACCCATGATCCTCTCTCACCATTGATGTTTCTCTCTCTCTCCCTCTCCTTTCCTCTCTCTGAAATTAAAAACAACACATATTTTTAAAAATGTTTAATAAAATAGTTTTAAAAAAAGAAAACCTTTTCAGAAATGCACTGTTTGCCCCTTTTAATGTGTGTGTGTTCCTGAGGCACATCCCTGCCCCGTGACTCCCCTGCAGCCCACAGGCAGCCCCACAGGCATGTCTGCACCGTAAGACCCAGCGCACAGGAGACTGGGATGGGGAACCCCTGACCCAAGTGGGGCCTGGTCTCCCTTCTGCGAATTTGGCTTGATGAGACCCTAACTCCATCTGGGAGGGAGGGGTGCCCAGTGGGACAGAGGTGCGGGTGTGCAGGAAGTGAGATGGACCAGAGACTGAAGACTGAGCCAGTGGTTCCCTGAGTCCCAGAAGCCACCGGTCTTCCTGGACGGGGCAGTGCTCTCAGGACAGGAAGACATGAGCCGGCGCCTCCGCTCCAGCACTCTGCTTGGAACGGTGACAGCAGTGCTCTCACCCCATAAGGACCCCAAGCTCCCCCTTGGGATGTCAGTTAGGGCAGCTGAGTCAGGGCACACTGCTCATTTTTAGGGATGGGAGGGAAAAGAGAGAGGCAGCTGGAGACAAAATGAGAAAAACTGCCGTTTATAGAGCGCCACATGCCAGGCTGCCAGCAATTGACACCTGGTCAATTGGCAACTGTCATCTGGGCTAGACTCAGGGGGCTGAGAAGGGAGCATGGAAAGAGGAGGGGAGAGGAGGCAGCAGAGATGGAGGAGGTGGAGACACCACAGCCCGATGTGGGGGCCCTAGAGGACCCAAGAGAAGCCACTGTGGCTGGGCCCAGAGACAGTAGGGAGGGGGCCAGAGAGGAGAGGATGCTGGCCCTCAGCCTAGAGGAGGTGATCTTAGAGTTCACTGTCCACACCGAGATACTTCTGAGAGAAAAAGGGTGCTGTTGTCGAATTCCAAGGAGGGGCACCATGTGAACACCCACCTGAGATGGTTTTCTTTCTTTTTTTAATTCCTCACCCAAGGATATATATATTTATTTTTTTTTAAATATTTTTTTATTGCCAAAATCAGTTTGGCTCAGTGGATAGAGCGTCGGCCTGCGGACCAAAGAGTCCCAGGTTCGATTCTAGTTAAGGGCATGTACCTTGGTTGCAGACACATATCCAGTGAGGGGTGTGCAAGAGGCAGCTGATCGATGTTTCTCTCTCATTGATGTTTTTAGCTCTCTATCCCTCTCCCTTTCTCTCTGTAAAAAAATCAATAAAATATATATATATATATTTTTTTTTTTTTTTTTCTTAATAAGATATATTTTTTTTAAATATTTTTTATTGCTGTAACTGGTTTGGCTCAGGGGATAGAGCATTGGCCTGCGAACTGAAAGGTCCCAGGTTCGATTCAGGTCAAGGGCATGTACCTTGGTTGCAGGCACATCCCCGGTAGGAGGTGTGCAGAAGGCAGCTGATCAATGTTTCTCTCTCATCGATGTTTCTAACTCTCTATGCCTCTCCCTTCCTTTCTGTAAAAAAAAATCAAACTATATTAATATATATTATTTAATTGAATATATAATATATATTTAATTAAAATATAAATATAGTTTATTGATTTCAGAGAGGCAGGAAGAGGGGGAGAGAGGGAAACATCGATGATGAGAGAGACATTGATCGGCTACCTCCTGCATGTCTCCTACTGGGGATCAAGCCTGCAACCCAGGCATGTGCCCTTGACAAGATTGAACCTAGAACCCTTCAGTCCACAGGCCGATGCTCTATCCACTGAGCCAAACCAGCTAGGGCTCCCGAGGATATTTTTTCCATTTTAGAGAGAGTAAAGGGAGGGCAGGGAGGGAGGAGGAGAGAGAGACTTGGATTGGTTGCCTCATGCATGTGCCCTGACAGAGCTGGAGATCAAACCTGCAACCCAGGTACATGCCCTTGACTGGAAATGGAACCTGTGACCCTTCGGTGCTTGAGCTGACACTCTAACCATTGAGCTACCAGCCAGGACCCACCTGAGTTTTAAGTGAGGGGTGGACGTGGCCTGGTTAGACCTGTCTGAAAAAGTGACTGCTGCAGCATGAAGAAAGAGGGGGTGTGGATGCAGTTACAGGGTGACTGCAGGAGACCCCAGGGATGGGGTGGATGTGACAGCAGTCAGAAGGACTGAAGGGGCCCAGGCGTGTGTCAGAGTTGGGAAATGGGAAGGGGAGAAAAAGGGGAAGTTTCTGTGCTGACTCGCCAATGTCACTATGGATCAGTTGCGGGGTGCGGAGGAGGGGCTGACAGCGGAAATCGGGCCTGCATGGGCCAGGTCACCTTAGCATGCAGGAGGTGTGACATCTACCGAGCAAGCGACTGAACAAGTAAAACTATGAGTCCTCCAGGGCAGGCGTGGGGTAAGCATTTGGGCCTAAAACTCAGAAAGGTCAGGCTGAAGGTGGATGGCACCCTGGAGCCCAGATGCAAGCCAGATCAGGGTGGACAGAGGCCCACCTTCCACTGACACCACCTCACGAGCTCCACCCCGCTGACACATCGGGTCACAGTCATCAGAATCTCCTGGCCTGTGAATGAAACCCTGAGAGGAGACTGGAATGTGGTCTCCCTGCACTGAAAGAGGAGGGTCCCCGGCAGTGTGCCAGGCCGCAGGTGTGGTGCCAGGTCACCCGCCGCGCTCAGGCTTCCCAGCACTGTGGGGCAGGGTGGCCATCCTGCATTCTACAGATGATGGGAACAGGAGTCGCACAGCGCCATCACTGACTCTGGAAATCTCGGCTGCACGGATGCCGGGTTCTGTCAGAGGAGCTGGCCCACATGGCCCTCCGGCCTCAGCGTGTTGGGGGCCGTCACGGACATACTGGAACGCCATACCTGTGCCTCTGAATCCCATTCTCCTGTGGGGGCCTTTCCCCAGCTTCCCCAATGCCGTTGCTTTTGCTGGTGTCCACAGGCAGACCTCCGGGGGCTCTCTGACTGGCCTCTGAAAATTCCCCAGAAGAGTTATCAGAATCAAAGCCTGCGTAAGACAAACAGAGTGGTCATTTTTGCAGGATTTGGAAGCTAAAAGCCTGCCTCCCAGAATTCTGTGCAAGCAGAATACCTGAAGGTCTAGATTGCTTCTACGGGCACATTCAGGTTAATTAAGTCTGCTTCTCAAGAACTAAGGCAGAGAAGCAGGAGCACTGGGGGAGCTTCCAAGGGAGACAGACCGCCCACTCTGACCAGGATTTCACATACACCAGGTTCCTTCGGGCCTGCTGGGCACTGTCGCTGACCTGAGGTTCAGCCTCAGGGACCCACAACAGGGTTCCTGTGGCTTTATTCAAGGCTCACACCCTTCTGGGCCGGAGCCTCTACAACACTCTAGCCTGGGCCTCAAGGAGGCAGCGTGTCCTGTCTGCACAAGATCTGCAGTCCCACTGCACACCTCCTCTTCAGAGCCAACCCACTGGGCCGGTTTCTAAGGAAGGCAGACACTGTGCCATGCCACCACCGGAACCGATCGGACTGACGGTCACTGAGAGCGAGTGACTGGTTTAACTAGAGCACTCCTCCACAGCATAGAAAACCGGGGGAAGGAGCATCTAGGCCTCACATACACTACAGCTGAGTATGTTCTCCAGGCCACCCAGACTCAAGAAGAGCGCCCACTGGGATGTGCTCCAGGGCCCTTCCCCCAAAGGGCTTCCTCTCCACGGAGCAGGCAGCGGTGGGGAAGGAAGGCGTGCTCCGTCCCATGAGGAAGAGTGGGTGCATCGAGCAAAGCAGAGGGACTGGGCCGCCAGGGCGGTGGCTCCTGCCGGTGCCGGTGACGGCCCAGACTACTTCAGCAGGGGCCTGCGCTCACAAGGTCCCGCCATTTCACAGAAAGTAAGGCGAGGCCCAGGTGTAAAGCTAGGGGCTAATTGTTGTCAGACCCCAAACCTAGTACAACATCTGCTGCTGAGCCTCCCTAAGAATAGCAAATATACTTTCATATTCTCCCACATTGACAAATTTATTCAATGTCGGAGTGAGATTAATTGCACGATGATTTTGAAAGGATACAATAGAAATGAACCTAACTGACCGCTGTCTTCTGAAAGAGCCTCTAACGTTCACAGCCAATCCCAAAAGCACATCTACCTGAAGCCCAGTCTACACTTAGCTTGTAGCATCCTGACTACAGAGAATGTCTGCAGGGCCTGTGCCAGGCGGCCCATCTCCACACCCTCCCTCAGTGCTGAGAGCTTTATGTGGACTGTTTGCTTCGAGTACAGCTGGACGTGTGCCCAAAAACAGGCCACATGTCGTTGACAACTATGTGAAGGTCTTGCCTCAAATTAGGCCAGTGCTCTGTCAACATGTATTTACTGTAGAAAAGGGGAAGCCTGAAGTCACTTGTGATCTGATTCTTCAGAGACAACCCCTTCCGACAGGCCAGTTCGGGAAGTTTTAGCCCTCGGTCTGTACGTGGTTTCATGGACTTGAAGGCCTTCCTGGAAGAAGTGGTTGCCTGTTGAAGTCGTTCCTCTAATAACTGCTGGGTTCAGAGACTTTTTAGGTGAGTTAAAGGGGAACCCAGTGATACAGACAGTGAAGCAGGCTGCTCTGCATCTCTGTGGCTACTTCACTGCAAGGGGACCCTTCCCATTGTCATTCCTCCCATTGTCTGTTTTGGACCCAAAAGAGGGAGGTGACAAATCAGTTCACCTGCCTTTTCCCCCTTTCCTGAGTCCATGCAGAGCATTGCTGCTGTGCAGACAGAAGAGAGGCACCACCCAAACACCACACCACGGAGTTCCAGACCTCTCCGGGAGAATCCTCTGGCAGAAACTCAGACGGCCAGCAGTCTCGGTCACATTGGTTCCCAGGAGAGAGGGACCCATGGAGGCCAGCCTCTCTGGAGGCCTGAGGCAATCCCCTGCACCCGCCACTAGTGGGGGCTCAGTCTCATCAGGAGCTGAAGTGTGAAGAGCATGTGAGTCACAGACCCACCTCTGGGAGGCAACTGGCCATGAGGGATGGCGGCGTGCGCAGTGCCTCCCTCCTCCTGGGTTTGCCACAGGAATGAATCGGTAATCTGGGCTGCCTGTCCATGCACTGGCCCCGCTCCTCCTTTGGGAAAGAGAAGCTTGGTGGTGATGGAAGCACGCCCCAAGAAGGTGCTGACAAGGCTCAGGGGACAGCGAAGCAGGCCAAGAGACAGTGACAGCGGTCACAAAGAACCGTGTGCTGTGCTGGGCTCCATATCGTTTTGGCAGTAACACAGGTGGCCCCCTGACTGCACTTGGGAAGACTCACTAACACCTGGGTACCCAAAACAAGATTCCAAAAGTGGGCCGCAAGGGTGGCGGGTAGAAAGTAAGCGGCTGTCTTGAACTTTAAGAGCTTTGGACCTTGCCGAAACCAGTTTGGCTCAGTGGATAGAGCGTCAGCCTGCGGACTGAAAAGTCCTGGGTTCAATTCTGGACAAGGGCATGTACCCTGGTTGCGGGCACATCCCCAGTAAGGGATGTGCAAGAAGCAGCTGATCGATGTTTCTCTCTCATTGATGTTTCTAACTCTCTATCCCTCTCTCTTCCTCTCTGTAAAAAATCAATAAAATATATATATTTAAAAAAAGAGCTTTGGACCTCAAGTGGTCACTGTGATGGGGGAAAGGGGCTGCTCTAAGCTTATATGTCCCACCCAGCCCAGTGACCCAGCCTACTGCCCCACCGCCCTCATACAAACACTCCCATCAATGCTGTTTCCACTTGGGCACACCAAGCAGCTTTCCAACTACAGGCTCTGTGCCGCTACTTAGAAAGCTGTGGGGAAATGGAAAATAACTGAACTTTGAGCGTTTACATTCAAGAGCAATTCCTTTAAAGACTAAAAACGGAATTGCCCTTTCTTTTTATTTCCTGTCGTCTAAAGCCGAGCTTTCTCCCCAGATCTGAGAGTCAAACCTGGGAACATGCTTTCCTGACCGTCCTCAATCTGCAGACCTGGGTGGGGGCTTTGCGCTCCATGAACTAGTGAATGATGGACCTTTTCTCTGTGCTCACCTGTGACGGCATCAAAGAACTCCTCGTCCCCGTTCATGCTGGGCAGCCAGGAGCCCTGCCCCGATCTGCAGTCTCCTACTGAATCATTGCCCGGGTCTACATTGACGGCATCAGGTGCGTCACACGGGAGCTTTGGGGGTAAAATCCAATAGGTGGTGGAGATCTAAGAGGAGAAACATTTTGACATACTTACCTTTCAGAAGTTTTATGGCTTAGAAACATTTTTCAAATACCATTTGTCATTTTTTCAATCAATCTCAATTACATCTTAGCAAAGAAATAAACTAATAATTTAATGACAAATGCATGAGCCTGGCCAGGGGCCTCGGTTGGAGCATCATCACCAACATAAAAGGCTGTGGGTTTGATTCCCAGTCAGGGCATATACTAGTTTGTGGGTTCACTCTCTGGTCGGGGCACATATGGAGGCAACTGATCAATGATTCTCTCTCACCTCTGTTTCTCTCTCTCCTTTCTTCTCTCTACAATCAATAAAAAAACAGGCCTAGCTGGTTTTGCTCATTGGATAGAATGTCAGCCTACGGACTTGCAGTGTTTCCCAAAGTGTGGTACAAGGTAACCCCCCAGGGGAAGAGTTTGGTGGGGGTACGTGTTGCACCGGAGTTTGGTGGGGATATGCACTGCACCGTGCTTAGCTGCACCTAATACATCCATTTTCTTTTGACGAGGGGTACTCAGCATTACGAAAATTATAGAAGGGGTACTCATATGTCAAAAGTTTGGGAAACACTGGACTAAAGAGTCCTGGGTTCAATTCAGGTCAAGGGCACATGCCCAGGTTGCAGGCTTGATCCTGGTAGGGGGTATGCAGGGGACAGCCAATCAATGATTCTCTCTCATCATTGATGTTTCTATCTTTCTCTCTCCCTCTCCCTTCCTTTCTGAAATTAATATATATATATATATATATATATATATATATATATATATATATATATATAAAAAACATGATTTAAAAAAGAATTTTTAAAAATCAAAGAAAAACAAACAAGCATATCCTCAGCGAGAATTAAACAAAAATCTTTAAAAATAACAAAATTTGGAACCCTTGTGCACTGCTGGTGGGAATGCAGACTGGTGCAACCACTGTGGAGAATAGTATGAAGTTTCCTCAAAAAACTGAAAATGGAACTCCCATTTGACCCAGTAATCCCACTCCTAGGAATATATCCCAAGAAACTAGAAACACCAATCAGAAAGGATATATGCACCACAATGTTCATAGCAGCACAATCTACAATAGCCAGAATTTGGAAACAGCCTAGGTACCCGTCAGCAGATGATTGGATCAAAAAACTATGGTACATCTACACAATGGAATACTATGCTGCCATAAAAAAGAAGGAATTCTCATCATTTGCAGCAACCTGGATAGAATTGGAGAACATCATGCTGAGTGAAATAAGCCAGTCAATGAAAGAGAAACACCACATGACCTCACTCATTTATGGATAATAAAAAACATTATAAACTGATGAACCAAAAGATATAGAAACAGTAAAGCAACAAGAAGACTATCAAATTAAAAATAACAAAATTTGTCTGCCCAGAGTGGCTCAGTGGTTGAGCATCAACCTATGAGCCAGGTCAGGTTGATTCCTGATCAGTACACATGCCCAGGTTGCAGACTCGATCCCTGGGGGGGACAGAGGGGGGGTGGAGAGATGCAGGAGACAACCAATGATTCTCTCTCAACATTAATGTTTCTATCACTCTCCCTTCTCCCTTCCTCTCTGAAAGCAATAAAAATATATTTAAAAAAAATAACAAAATTCATCTCAGAAAATATGAGATGAAACATTTATAATACAAATATCCAACAATGAATACATCAATAAGTAATCATTATGTGAAGTTATTTTTATTTTAAAATCTTCATCTACAGCCAAGGTTGATGTGCTCAGTGGTTAGAGCATTGGATTTGATTCCTGGTCAAGAGCACATACCTGAGCTGCTGGCCCTGGTCAGGACATGTGCGGGAGACAACCAATCTACGTGTCTCCTTCACATCAATGTTTTTTTCTCTCTCTCTTCCCCTCTTCACTCCCTCTCTTCCACTCTCTCTAAAAATCAATGGAAAAAAATATCCTCAGGTGAGTATTAACAAAAGTAAATTAAAGATGAAACCATCACCTAAGTTGTATAAGAAATGGTAAAACGACTGGCTTGGGCAGTCACTTGAGCAGGTTAGTTTCCATTCCCAAATCAGAGTCCAGACACAGCTCAGGGATTGTGCTGAATTCTTTCTCAGAACAGGCAGGTGGTTGTAAATGAAAAATTATGTTAAAATATTTACTTCACATCAACAGCAAGCCAATTTTCAATTCTGGAGAAGCTGCTATATAAGTTAGCTATTATCAGCATAAACTGAAATCAACTTAAATTTCCTTAAAATTATTTTGACTCAGCCCAGCTGGCATGGCTCCATGGTTGAGTGTCAACCTATAAACCAGAGGGTCATCGGTTGGATTCTCAGTCAGGGCACATGCCCATGTTGTGTACTCAATCCCCAGTGTGGCATATGTAAGAAGCAGACAATCAATGATTCTCTCTCAAGTCTAACAAATGCACCTTTATGTTTTTCTTAGAAAAACAGATCTAGTCACTTGGGAATCAGGTGACTGTGGACCTGGAGGGTTTATGTCCACAGTCAGCTCACTAAAGAGCAGGGTTGCATGTTCTTTCTCTTCTCTATAAAAATGGGCAAGGCAACTGAGATGTAATCTTTACACAGCACAGAAAGTTCACCAATGATACAAACACTCTGGCTCCAAAAACAAACAAATAAAAAAAAAACACTCTGGCTCCTTTTTGGAGGTTAACTATGAATTCTGAATTTGAATTGTTCAAAATAATATAAATTATATTTAATAACTTAAAAATGCATTAGAAGCAACAATCAGACAGAGGATAAAGAGAGGACTTCAACAACAAACTAACCCAACGAGATCTGGTAGACACATGCAACATACGCGTTTTCCGGTGTACACAGGACATTCTCCAGGACATATGAGACCACAGAACCATCTCAATAGATTTTAAAAGGCAGATATTATACAAAGCATCTTCTCTGACCACAAGAGGATGAATTATAAATCAACAAAAGTAAATCTGAAAAGCCCACAAAACAGTAGAAATTAAATAGCATGCTCTTAAACATGGATCAAAGAAGAAATCACAAGGGAAATATCCTTGGATGAGGATTAACAACAACAAAAGCAAGGTGGTTGAATCCTATCTAATAAAAGAGTAATATACAAATTAACCATCACTTCATTACACCCATCAGCCAATCAGCAGCACATATGCAAATAAACCCAATCAAGATGTCTATGGCCACAGAGAGCAGGAGTAAGGCTTGGGTTTCCCCGGCAATAGAGGAAGCCAAGCTTTCCACCTGTCCTTGCGGGCCTAGGCCTCCACTCAAGACTACAAAGTTTCAGCCGGGACTGGTATGGCTCGATGGATAGAGCGTCAGCTTGGGGACTGAAGGACCCGGGTTCGATTCCGGTCAAGGGCATGTACCTTGGTTGCGGGCATATCCCCAGTGGGGGGTGTGCAAGAGGCAGCTGATTGATGACTCTCTCTCATCGATGTTTCTAACTCTCTATCTCTCTCCCTTCCTCTCTGTATAAAATCAATAAAATATATTAAAAATAAAATAAAATAAATAGCAAATATAACCTTAAAAAAAAAAAAAAAGACTACAAAGTTTCAATGACAGAAGATACATAAATCCAAACAGAAATGGCAGCAGCCATGGAGCTGGAAAGAGGAGGAGGCTAGGGTTGCCCCCAGCAATGGAGAAAGCCAAGCTTTCAGCACAGATTGGCCGGCCCAGGCCTCTGCTTAAGGCTACAAAGTTTCAATTACAGAAGATACATAAGCCACAGCTGGTTTGGCTCAGTGGATAGAGTGTCGGCCTGCGGACTGAAGGTCCCAGGTTCGATTCCAATCAAGGGCATGTACCTTGGTTTCGGGCACATACCCAGTTGGGGGGGGGGGGTGTGCAGGAGGCAGCTGATCGATGTTTCTCTCTCATTGATGTTTCTAACTCTCTATCCTTCTCCCTTCCTCTCTGTACAATAAAATATATTTAAGAAGAAGAAGATTCATAAGTCCCAACATAAATGGCTGCCGCCATGGAGCAAGCAGAAGGCTTGGCTCCACTCCAGACTACAAAGTTTCAATTGTAGAAGATAAATATACCCCAGATACCAGGGCCTCTGCAGATACCAGGGCCTCTGCTTGGGTTGCCAGGGGGCATGGCCAGCAAACCATCACAGGCCCCTCGCCCAGGCTGCCCCATGCCCCAAGGGAACCCTCACCCTGATCCAAGACATCCTTCAGGGCAAACCAGACAGCCCCTACCATGCACCAGGCCTCTATCCTATCTAATAAAAGAGTAATATGCAGATTGACCATCACCCCAACACACAAGATGGCTGCTCCTATGTGGTCAAAGATTCTGCCCCCATGTGGACAGAAGATGGCCACCACAAGATGGCCAGTAGGGGAGGGCAGTTGGGAGGGACTAGGCCTGCAAGGGAGGGCAGTTGTGGGCAATCAGGCCAGCAAGGGAGGGCAGTTAGGGGTGACCAAGCTGGCAGAGGAGGGAAGTTGGGGGTGACCAGGCCTGCAGGGAAGGGCAATTGGGAGGGAACCAGGCCTGCAGGGGAGGGCAGTTGGGGGGACCAGCCCTGCAGGGGAGGACAGTTAGGGATGACCAGGCTGGCAGGGAACAGTTAGGCATCAATCAGGCTGGCAAGGGAGTGGTTAGGGGGTGATCAGGCTGGCAGGCAGAAGCGGTTAAAGGCCAGGAGGGCAGGTAGGCAAGCAGTAGGGAGCCAGCAGTCCTGGATTGTGAGAGGGAGGTCCAACTACCCGTTTAGGTCCAATCCCACCAGGATCGGGCCTAAACGGGCAGTCAGACATCCCTCGAGGGATCCCAGATTAGAGAGGGTGCAGGCGGGGCTGAGGGACACCCGCCCCCATGCACTAATTTCGTGCACCGGGCCTCTAGTCAGTAATAATAAAGCTCCCAACAAAGAAAAGCCCTGCATTTGATGGCTTTGCTGGTGAATTCCACCATTTCAATTGGAAATAACATCAACTCTCCTCAAAGTTTTAAAAAAAATGTGGAGATGGGAAAACTTCCTAACTCATTCTATGAGGCCAGCCCACAACCATGACACCAAGGCCACATAGACACTAAAAAAAAACACTACATGTTGAAACCGGTTTGCTCAGTGGATAGAGCGTCGGTCTGCGAACTGAAAGGTCCCAGGTTCGATTCCGGTCAAGGGCATGTACCTTGGTTGCGGGCATATCCCCAATGGGGGTGTGCAGGAGGCAGCTGATCCCAAGTAGGGGGTGTGCAGGAGGCAGCTGATTTATGTTTCTAACTCTCTATTCCTCTCTGTAAAAAAATCAATAAAATATATTTTAAAAAGAAAAGAAAACTACAGACTTACATCCCTTATGAACATTGATACAAAAATCCTCAACAAGCCGGGACCGGTTTGGCTCAGTGGATAGAGCGTCGGCTTGGGGACTGAAGGACCCGGGTTCGATTCCGGTCAAGGGCATGTACCTTGGTTGCGGGCATATCCCCAGTAGGGGGTGTGCAAGAGGCAGCTGATCGATGACTCTCTCTCATCGATGTTTCTAACTCTCTATCTCTCTCCCTTCCTCTCTGTACAAAATCAATAAAATATATTTAAAAAAAAAAAAAAAAAAAAATCCTCAACAAAATACTAGCAAACTAAACACATTAAAATGCATTCAACGAATCCCTGCGGAAAACCAAGATGGTGGCATAGGTAAACACCTAACTGCAGCCTCTCACAACAATTTCAAAAAAATACAACTAAAATACAAAATGGACATTACCCAGAATTACAGGAAAGTCAACTGACTGGAAATTCTACAACTAGAAGGAAAGAGAAAACCAGAAGGAAAATCAGAGGAGTTGAAAAAGCCCAAGGTACGGAGACACCGTGCGCGCGGAGAGGACGGAGCCGGAGAGGAGGGGAGGCTGAGTGCCTGGCTGGCGTTCCCTAGCGGGAAGGAGTTAAAAGCTCTGAACTGTGCTGAACCCCAGTTCTGACAGCACTGAACCCCAGTTCTGGCCGAGACCCTGGGGACCCAGGCTCATACGGAGGGAGTCTGGGCTGTAAGGCGGAAACTTAGGGGAACGGCGAAAGGCAATCCCGGAGGCGTGCACATTGCGTGCAGAGAACAGACGGTTGACTGTGCCACTGGATTGCCCTAGCGGGAAGGAGACAAAAGCTCCAGACTGCTCTGAATCCCACTTCCAACCCTACTTCCAAATGAAGTGAACCCCAGTTCCGGGCTCATTGGGGGAGAGCCTAGACTGTTTGGCAGCAGGCGAAACTCGAGGGCACCTTTCTCTCAGAGGTGCTTACAGTGAGTACCAAAGGACACTGAGGAACACTGAGACTCAGGAACCTCATAGGGGGCGGCTGACAGGAAGCCAAGGCTGTTGGCTCCACCCTGAAACTCTGCCCCATCCAAGCTGAACACAGAGACTTTTTTTTTTTTTTTTTTTTTTTTTTATATATTTTATTGATTTTGTACAGAGAGGAAGTGAGAGAGACAGAGAGTTAGAAACATCGATGAGAGAGAGTCACCGACCAGCTGCCTCCTGCACACCCCCCACCGGGGATATGCCCGCAACCAAGGCACATGCCCCCGACCGGAATCAAACCCGGGTCCCCCCAGTCCCCAAGCCGACGCTCCATCCATTGAGCCAAACCGGTCTCGGCTGAACACAGAGACTTTTAAGGCTACCAACTCAGGGAAGCTGCGAAAATGCCGAGACAAGGAAACAGATCACAAATGAAAGAAATGGAGGCCAAAAAGCGACTGGATATAGAGTTCAAAGCCACGCTTATAAGGTTTTTCAAGAATTTCCTAGAAAAGATCGATAAAATAAACGAGACCTATGAGAATATGAAAAGGGATCAACTGGAAATAAAAAATACATTGTCTGAAATAAAAAATATTATACAGAGTCCTAAAAACAGAATGGAAGATCGCAAGAATCAAGTCAAAGATTTGGAACATAAAGAGCCAGAAAACACTCCTCCACAGAAGCAAGAAGACAAGAGAATCCAGAAAGTTGAAAATAATGTAAGAAACCTCTGGGACAACTTCAAGCGAACCAACATCAGAATTATGGGGGTCCCAGAAGAATAGAAAGAGCAAGGTACCAAAAACATATTGGAAGAAATAGTAACAGAAAACTTCCCCTGGGAAAAGAATTAGACTTACAAGTCCAGGAAGTGCACAGAACCCCAAACAAAAGGAATCCAAAGAGGACCACACCAAGACACATCATAATTAAAATCCCAAGAGCAAAAGACAAAGAGAGAATATTAAAACAGTAAGAGAAAAGCAGGTAGTTACCTATAAAGGAGCACCCATACGATTGTCAGCTGATTTCTCAACAGAAACCATGCAGGCCAGACAGGAATGGCAAGAAATATTCAAGATGATGAATAGCAAGAACCTACAGCCAAAAATACTCTACCCAGCAAAGCTATCACTCAGAATTGAAGGCCAGATAAAGAGCTTCACTAATACAAAAAAAAAGATAAAGGAGTTCATCACCACCAAACCAGAATTATATGAATTGCTGAAGGGGGTTCTTTAGGAAGAGAAAGAAAATAAAGATAAAAATTATGAAAACAGCTGAAACCGGCTTGGCTCAATGGATGGAGCGTCGGCTTGGGGACTGAAGGACCCGGGTTCGATTCCGGTCAGGGGCATATGCCTTGGTTGCGGGCATGTCCCCGGTGGGGGGTGTGCAGGAGGCAGCTGATTGATGACTCTCTCTCATCGATGTTTCTAGTTCTCTATCTCTCTCACTTCCTCTCTGTACAAAATCAATAAAATATATTTAAAAAATAAAAAAATAAAAAAATAAATAAATAAAAATAAAAATTATGAAAACAAATACTTAACTATCAACAAATGAATCTAAAAACCAAGGGAATTAAATAATCTGATGAACAATATTAACTGGTGAATATAATAGAATCAGAAGTATGGAAGGTGAGTGAACTGGCGATTCTCGGGAAAAAGGGGAGTGGGTGTGCGGGAAGAGACTGAACATAAAATGTGCACCTATAGGTGAGGATAATGCGGGGGGAAGGGCAGAGGGAGGGGTGGGAAACTGGTGAAGGGGAGCAATGGAGGGGAAAAATAAAAATGAGGAACATTTGTAATAAAATAAAATAAATGCATTCAGCCGAAACCGGTTTGGCTCAATGGATAGAGCGTCGGCTTGGGGACTGAGGGGTCCCGGGTTCGATTCCGGTCAAGGGCATGTATGTAGGTTGCGGGCATATCCCCAGTAGGGGGTATGCAAGAGGCAGCTGATCGATGACTCTCTCTCATCGATGTTTCTAACTCTGTATCTCTCTCCCTTCCTCTCTGTACAAAATCAATAAAATATATTTTTTTTAAAAAAATGCATTCAGCAACACACTCAAAGGATTATACACCAAATGGGATTTATTCCTGGAATACACAGATAGTTCAACACAGGAATATCAATCAATGTATACATCACACTAACAGAATGAAAAACACATGATCATCTCAATGGATCTAGACAAATCATCTAACCAACTTCAACACTTTTCATGATTTAAAAAAACAAAACACCCCACCCTCAATAAACTACCAATAGAAGGACACTACCAGAACATAAAAAAAGCCATAGATAAAAACTCCACAGGGAACAACACACTCAAAGGTGAAAAACTGAAAGCTTTTCCTCAAATTTCAGAACAAGACAAGGATGCCCACTCACCAATGCTATGGATTGTAGTACTGGAAGTTCTAGCCAGAGTAATCAGACAAGAAAAAGAAATGAAAGACATCAAAACTCAGTAACAACAAAAAAATTTCCTGATTCAAAAATGGGCAAAGGACTTAAATAGACATTTCATTTCACCAAGGAAGATGCACAAATGGCCAACAGGGTGGCCTTGACAGGCAGGCAGAAGGACACCAGCCTGACCCAAGGAGCCAAGGGACCCAACAGGAGATGGCCTAGAGCCCCACCATACACAAGTTTCCCCGAGTCCATTCCTCCCCTTGAAACTGATATTCAACAATGAGTGCCAGAGACACACTAGATACTTGGAGGAACAGGGACATGAATCCAGAACAATCCAGAACGAAGTGCTTCAAAATCACAAGGTGAATTGGAGGCTCTCCCGTGCAGTGTTTGTGTCGATGAATCTTGTCATTCTGTCCTACAGCAGAGAAAGCAGTTCCAAAGCAGGGAGAGGAAGGAAGCTCAGGGCAGCAGCCCTGCCCACCCAGGCACCATGCGCCCTGAGAGCAGCGGAGAAATCAGAGGAATCAGACCATCAGTAGGGCCACTGCTCTCTACTTGTCCACTTCCGAGAGCAGAACCAGAGCCCTGGACCAGCAGGTGGCAGCTGGACAACTGGAAGGCCCAGTATTGCAGCCCTAGGGGCATGGGAAGCCCTGGGGGAGGGGGGAGGCGTGGAGTATGCCCATGCTCCTAGCCCCCCCCCCCCCCGCTCCAGGATCCCCACTGCCCTGCCTGAAGCATCTATGCCACCAGACCAGATGCTTCGGATGCCATCTCCATCTGACAGAATCCAGTCTGAGACCCTCGCCCTTTCACCGCTGCCTCTCCCACCCCAGGTCCTTCCTTGTCAGTTCTCATACGAGTTCCACCTGCTCAGCCTCTGAACCAGTTTCACTGTGCTGAGAAACCGGTCATCCTAGCATGACACCTGCCCGCTCACTCCCAACTACACTTCCTGAGCACTAATGGGCGTGGGGTTTAAACCGGGGTCAGGAAAATCCCTGAATTACTACACCCACCTCCAAAAATGAGAAAAATAAAAAAGGGAAAATGTGTTCGTTTTTCCCCAGGAAGATGACTCAGACTCTCTACTAGGTTCGCCAAGGTGTCGCTGACCCAGAATAGGGTTAAGACCCCACCAGGGTGTCCAAGCATGGCCGAGGGTACAGCAACCTGGTGGGATATGCTGCACATCCCTGGGCCTCCCTCCCAAAGCTGCACTTGTTTCTTTTTTAATATATTTTTAGTGATTTCAGAGAGGAAGGGAGAGGGAGAGACACACACACACATCACTGATGAGAGAGAATCATGATAGGCTGCCTCCTGCATGCCTCCCACGGGGAATCATGCCCTGACTAGGAATCAAACTGGTAACCTCCTGGTTCATGGGTCGATGCTCAACCACTGAACCACACCAGCTGGGCCAACGCTGCACTTCTTATGAGGTTCCCAGCAGCCGGGTGAACCCTGATGAGCATCGGCAGTCAACTCCATGCATGCAGAACTGCCTTACAAACAGAACGTGGCAACATTGGGTGTGCACCTGCACGGGAAACCACAATGCCCTCCCTCCTCACTACCTGCTCCTCGGGTGGTGTGACATTTCCATGCTAATTTATCTGTGGAATCCCAACACTCGGAGCCTAACTCACCCCGAGCTCAGCACAAGTGGCCCTGGGCCCTCTTCGGTGTCAGACAGGTGCCTGTTAACATGTGCCACCACTGCAGTCCTGAAAGCTGCTGCGGGAACATCAGACACAGCCACCCTGATACCAAGGCTCTAGTGGAAGTCACTTTCCAGCCAAGCCCAGAGTAGAGGTGCCAGATGACAGTGACTTTTCTCTCAGCCTGGGAGCAGCCTTTGTCTGTTCAGTGGGACACACAGTCCCACCTGGTATGTCACAGCCTGCTCTCCCCACTGGCTGCCATCGTCCTCTCTGGAACCCGAAGTCAGGACAACTTCCCACAAACCATCCGCAGACCATTTCTCCCCAAGCACCTGACACCAGCCGGAACAAGCTTCTCCTGGCACCTTCTAAGGACAGCGCTTCCACCCTCTTGTCGAGGAACCAGCTCAGGTCAGACAGGTCTGCCCAACCAAGAGCCACTCAGAGGTCCCCATGCCGGCGTGACTCGACAGAGCCGTGGGAGGGAGATAGATGCCCAGGTCAGCAGAAGCGCACCTTCCCACTGCCCTTCTCAGACCCGCTGCCAGACAGGGCTAGCTCAGTCAGCACAATCCCAGAGTCCATGTCTCAAAACAACCCCGCAAGATGCCTCTGACACGCAGAGAAAGCAAGGAGAGACAGACACACACACCAGGCAAAAGGCTACAAGCGGCCCTGCTGCTCAGTCCTTCCGGAAGGCGTGCTGCACTGTTTAGCCCAGGGCACAGGTCAGAATACTTGTGTCACCAGCAGGTCCCCGTGACAGCAGGACACACTCTGAGATCTGCGATGGACCCTAAGTCCTTTTCTTTTCTTTTTAAATATATTTTATTGATTTTTTAACAGAGAGAAAGGGAGAGAGATAGAGAGCTAGAAACGTCGATGAGAGAGAAACATCGACCAGCTGCCTCTTGCACACACCCCTACCAGGGATGTGCCCGCAACCAAGGTACATGCCCTTGACCGGAATTGAACCTAGGACCTTTCAGTCCGCAGACCAACGCTCTACCACTGAGCCAAACTGGCTTTGGCCCTACGTTCTTTTCTGAAGTGGGTAGAAAAGGAAAAAAGCACCATGATATTCATGGGCATGGCTAGGTGACCGTTTAACCACACGGTCATTAAGGAGAGCTGCGGGCATGGGTGGGTCCTCCACTCCATGTGTCCACCATGGGCCTGACCCTGGCAGGGCCAACACCTGAGATTTACCATCAAAAACACTTTGAAAACATAAAATTATAGCAGAAATACAAATTAACCACTGTCCTTGGAAACGGCATTTAAAGTGTCGAACTAATCCTTGAAATATTAACACTTAGGATTTAAGTATTTCTTAATACTTAAGTCATGTTCAAATACTAACTTCTGTTCAGTCTCGATAAGCTAAAGACCAACCTTGAAGTACACCGAGTTTCAGAATCAAGCCTTGCCCTTGTTAGTGCTAAACTCTACCGCCCTAGTCTGTTTGGCTCAATGAATAGAGCATCAGCCTGTGGCCTGAAGGGTCCCAGGTTCAATTCCAGTCAAATGCCTCGGTTGCAGGCTCCTCCCCAGCCTGGGCCCTTGTTGGGCCTCGTGCAGGAAGCAACCAGTCAATGTGTTTCTCTCACATCAATGTTTCTCTCTGTCCTTCCCTCTCTCTAAAAATCAATGGGAAAATATCCTCAGGTGAGGAATAAAAAATAAATAAACAAACTCTATGAAGTCAGCCTTCCAGCAGGAAGTACAGCAGTGACCAGAAGACAGCCACACCCACACTGTCCACTTACTGTCCAGGACCTCAGCTGAGTGACAGCAGGTCCCCATGGGCCCAGGGTCTTTCTATAGTCATCATTATTATACAGTATCACTGTGACATTATTATAAAGCATCACGGTAACATTCAAAGAATGCACATCTGCCTAACAAAAACTTATTTGGCTTCACTTCTAAACTGAATTTTTGTGTGTGTGTATGTGTCACCGACTGCACCACTGGAGCTCCGGCCATCAATGTGTCTCTCTCACATCGGTATTTCTCTCCCCGACTCTGGTAAGTATTAACAGCAACAACAACCAAGAGTGTGAACTCGAGCCAGACTGCCTTTCTGCTCCATAGCTCACTGCCGTGGGATGCAGAGTGTTACTCAGCCTCTCTGCCCCTCAGCTTCCACACGAGAGAAGGAGGCTCCTGTTAGCACTGGTCTCGCAGGCTGTGGTGAAGACCATGTGGATGAAGCAACTACAGGTGCTTCCAGCCACCCGGGCACAACTGCTCCATGGCATCCTCCCCTCAGGTAAGAGCTGCCAACAGGAGGGCACAGAAGGCAAACAGGAGAGATAAATTCGACTAAGGAGATCCAGGAGATCCGTCTGTTAACTCATCACTCACAGTCATGTTTTAAATGACAACACCAGCCCCGGTCAAGAAGGAAGTGTAGCCAGTAAATTTCCTGTCTTCAGCCAGGGAAAGGGAACTATTTGGAGCACCTTCCATGTGCCAGAGACTGCAGGGGACAATCATTACATCCTCTTCTCTGATCAGCCCACAGGGGGTGGTACTGTCACAGAGAAAGGAACCGAGGCCAGGGAGATGGCCAGCGCAGCACAGTCAGGAGGGGCCTCTGCTCTCTAGCTGTGAACTGTCAATTCCAGGGACACAGGCAATGCAACCCATGTCCGGATGGGGACTAAAGCGAGAGCTGCTTCAGGATAAAAACCCAAAAACCTGAGCACAGCTTCCTAAGAGGTGTGTCCCCCCCACACTACCCCCCTCCACACACACACACACTCAGGAGCAGCCTGAACCAAGGGACCACCTAGCTTCTGGGCTCACCAACTTATAAAGTCAACCACCGGGTTTTGACCCACTGTTGAATTTAACTGTAGAGCAGGAAGGAACCTTTGAAAACCGGCCTCCATCTGTGCTTACAACTTACCAAGTGTAAGTCCTACTCTCCTGGTTTCCGCGCTGTAGCTGAAGGAAGGGACCTTTTAAAATCTGATGCCCTGTCTAGTCTAGCTAACATGCGCGTCAGGTAAGAGCCCTCCACAGTCCGCGGCGTCTGCTCCGGTGGACAAACAAAATAAGGCAGAGCAGGATGGGGGGACACAGGCACAAACCTTGAGGAAGCCGCCACAGGTGGTCACCCCACGGGAGGGGGGTCTCCCGCAGCGGGACCGACTTCTCACCTCAAACATGGAGAGAAGCCAGGGGCCCAAACGCCCCGCCCGGCGAGCCCACCGAACTGATGACCCGACCGCGCAGAGGCGCCCGGGCCTCCGAGTTCACCCCGAACCCGACTTCCGTTTGCGGCGGCAGGTCCGGCTGGGGCCACAGTTGCCTGGCGACGCAGGGTCTCGGCTGCCGCCCGGGACCCAGGCCCAAAGCCCCGCCACCGGCACCAACTTTCCTCCCAAGTTCCCTCGCGGCCGAGACTGCAGGGCCCGGGCCTGCTCGCCGAGGGGTGGGCGCCGGGCTCCGGCTACCCGGGCCCGGTCCGGCCTCCCTGCCGCCCGACCGCCCGGTGCCGGGAGCCGTTCCTGGCGATGCGGGGTCCGGGCCGGGATCCGGGCCGGGGTCCGGGCTGGGTCACTCACCTGGACCGCGGTCCGTCCGGCGGCCGCCTAGCCTCGCTGCCCGCCCCGCCCCGCAGGCCCGCGCGACCCACTGACACCGAGGCGGAAGTGCGGCCAGCCGCCCCGCAGACTGACAGCCCGCGCCAGCCACTTGCGGCGCCCCGCGCCACCGCGTAGACCGTCGCCCGCCCAATCAGCGCTCGACCCGAGAGCAGTGCTGGGAGGCGGGACTATACTAATCACTTCGCTGGAGTGACACTGTCTACGCTCCTCGGAGGTCCCGCCCATACATAGGAGTGACGGCGCGGACAGCCAGTCATAGTATGAAGAGGCGGGGTTATGCAGATATTGACCCGAAGAGGGCGGGCGAGAGGTAGGAAGGGGCGAGGCCTGGAGAGCTGAGTTTACAAACAGGGAGTCAGGTGGCTGGCGCGGGCTCTGTGCCCAAGGCTCCCAACCTCCTAGGGCGGGCGGTGCCTCCGTCAACGCAAGCATCTTGCAGGCCTCCCCACCGCCCAAACTCCTTGGCATGCCCTTCACTGCTCAGCAAAACCCGGCGCCTATTTCCCCCGGCTGCATTCCTGACCATTCCCTTTCCTGAGTTCCTGACCTGCAGTGCTCCATATTTAAGCCCAAGAGCTCTGGAGTGAGACCCCAGCTTGCATCCTTACTAGCTGTGTGGCCTTGAGCTTATGAGCACGGCAATTTTCCTTTGCAAATCAATGTCTCCCACCCTAGTCCATTTGTCTTGGGTCTGATTTGGGGGTGGGTGGAGTAAGGTGAACCAGGCTGGCTCAGGGGTGAGCAGGTGACCCTGTACTGGCCAAGGAGGGTCAGCCCTGAGGCTTTTGCTGGAGATCAGAGAGCTCAGGCCAGAGGGATGGCTGAGACTCTCCCATCTGCTCACAGACCTTCCCAGAATTGAGGGAGGTGACAGAAAGATGTAAGTATGGGGCTACTGAAGCATCTTGTCACCATGAATGGAGAGAGCACCTGAGAATGAAGCCAACCCAGGAGAAAGCAAGACCAAATACCCCGAGTCACCTGGGACCCGCTGCACCTTAAGCATGCTATTTTCTAGACTTTTCCGTTATCTGGCCAGCTACCGTTTTCTTTCTGCTAAAGCCAGTGAATAGACCCCCAGAGCACCGCTGGTCCCTGCGGTCACAGAGCGCATCCTGAAGGCCCTGTTCCCGGCTACCTGTCCCACAAAGCCAGCCCCCATTGGGCCTCTGCACTCCCTCCTCAGCCTGTGTTTCTCCATGTCTGGCAGTGGGGAATGGCACACATGTTGGCCCCAGCAGGACAAGGGTGCTTGGGGGCCAGGAGAGGCCTTAGTGGCAGACACTGTGCTCCTCATAAACAGTAGGGTGTAAGTGAGCGGCAGGGCCTCTGTAGCAAGGGTGGAGCTCAGGCAGCATGTCTGGGGCCAGAAAACCAGTCACTCCATCCCCAGGCGGGGCCAGGTCACTGGTGGGCCCACGGTCAGCCAGCGCTGGAGAAGAATCTCTCCCAGCCTCTGCTGCTGAGAGGAACCAGAGGGAGGCGGGGCTGGGCCTCAGAAACAAAGGTGTTTCCATGGTTACCCTTGAAGAAACAGACTGCAGCAGGAGAGGGAAGGGTATGCAGTGCATGCCGGCCCCCAAGCCCGGACAAGGACAAGGACAGTTGCCAGGGAGATGCTTGCAGCTTCCCTGCAGGCCTGGCCCTGACCCGGCAGAGTCCTGGAAAACCACCACCCTCCACACCCCTCACCCTGACTAGTCCCTAAGTCTCTGACCTAGTGTGACTCAGTGTTTGAGTGTCAACCTATGAACTAGGAGATCACGGTTTGACTCCCAGTCAGGGTACATGCCAGGGTTGTAGGCTCCATCCCCACTGTGGGGCATGCAGGAGGCAGCCAATCATCGATTCTCTGTCATTATTGATGTTTCTATGTCTCTCTCTCACTTTCCTTTCCTCCCTGAAATCGATAAAAAATATATTTAAGAAAAAAAAAGGGGGGGGGGCCAACCCTAGAGAGGCTCAATCTATCAGCCCAACCTTGGCCATGACCTTGGAGGTGAGTAAGCTGAGGCCAGCGGAGGCTGGGGTCCAGTGAGCCTCCAGTCTGCCCACGGATCACCTCATGCTACCCCCTTTAAACAGAAGCAATATGCTGGGTTCCCAGCCACTGCTGCCTCTTCCTGGCCCCGAGGCCAGGATTGGGTGGGAACCCTCCTGCAGGAGGAGGCTGGAGAGAAGGTGCCTTAGGACCAACTCAGGAACATTTTCATAATCTTTGCTAGATGAAGAGGCTAATTCCAGAAGCAAAATTCTGCAGGAATGGGAGGACGGACAGGAGCGGAAAAGGAGACAGAAGTTTGGGCTATACAGTAATGACATGACAACAGTGGCAGCGGACATTATCCAGGGCCTGTGATTCCTATGCCTCATCCAGGTTCACGTTTGCAGCAGCCGACCGGTAGACACTGTGTCACCATTCCCACTTTGCAGATGCGGGGACGACTGGCCCTGCTCTGTAGAAGTAGCCTCGACATGTCCCAGACCAGGATCCACACCTGAACAAGATGCCTGGTGCTCCGGGTGGCTGGGACCTTAGGGCTTCATGGGTCATGATATCAACTGACTGATGACCTGCTACATAGTTGGGGGGGTGTCATCACGGTGTCCCCCTCCGTCCAGAGCATTGGGCCTGGCTCAGGTCCCAGAGTCCTCTCAGGACCCAGGCACCCATCCATATGTAATCCCCAGAGCTTGAGACATGCTGGTCTAATCATTTTGGGGTGACTATTCCCACCAGAACTGCTCTCAGACCAGGCCAGCCTCAAGAGTGAACCCCACAGTCCTGCCAGTCTGTGACTCCCGAGGCAGGGATGATTGGAGCCTCCTTGTCACAATTCCTTCCTGTCAGAATCAGGGACTATAATGGCCTATGGCTGCTCCCTCCCCCCCCTTTTCTGGAAGGCAGCCAACGGACCCTGTGGGCTGAGGTCTGGCTGCTGGGGTCAGAGATTCCAGCCACATGGGAATGCATGTCGGGGCTTTGCCCCGAGAAAGCTCATTCACATCCATCATCCTAGAGGAGGCTGAGCAGAGGCAATTGCTCCCCACTTTGGATGGGGAAACTGAGGCTCAGAGAGTGGAGCAGCCTGCTCAGGGCCTATACAGCAGAGCAGGTCAGCGATGCCAGCCCTGCCCATAACCCACTGCCCTTTCCCCAACTCCACTCTTACCTTCTCAGCAGGTTTTTTATCTCTGTCTGTGGCCAGAGGCCAGAGCTGCCTCCTGCGCTCCAGTAGGGCTGGGCATCCAAGAATGCTGGGGCCCGGCATTACTGACCTGGCCGTTGCCCCCGGGAACATGGCCTGAGGCTCACTTCTCTCCCTGTCACCCCCGCTCCTTTCTGTGGATTGCTGGGGAGTCTGCAACCTGGTGGCCACTGCAGCCTGGCCCTGCCCCTCACGTGGCCCAAGCTGATCCTTCCCACACAACTTTCCAATCTCCTGTGCAACGTGACAGCGCTTGGCACCCTGTTGTCGGAAGAGGGTATTTTTAGTGTTGAACCCACCACCTAGAGAGAGTCAAGTTATCAATAGCAGCCTCAAAGGGCTTTTTCTTTTTTTTCCCATGGCTTCGGGACCTGAGCAATCTGCGCCCATTAAAGTCTGCCAACTTTTTAAAAAATGTATTTGCAGTGATTTCAGAGAGGAAGGGAAAGGGAGAGAGAGATAGAAACACCAATAGTGAGAGACAGCCTGGCTGATGTGGCTCAGCAGTTGAGTGTGGACCTATAAACCAGGAGGTGACAGTTCTATTCCCGGGCAGGGCACATGCCTGGGTTGCATTCAGGAGACAGCCGATCAATGATTCTCTCTCAGCATTGATGTTCCTATCTTTCTCTCCCTTTCCCTTTCTGAAATCAATACCAAACTAAAACCTGGGAGACTTTTCTATGAAATGTTTTGTAGGATGCTGGAGTGGCCATCCACCTTGCTGGGGGGACATTGGAGCCGACTTGGCTGCCTGCCCTTTAGAATTCCTTAGAGCTGCAGGCAGGTAAGGTGCCAGGCATCATCAGGGACCCAGTTTCTATATTATTTTCCCACCCTCCTAGTGTTGGCTCCCATTCTCACTGTCACCTCATGGCCAAGTATGGCTGCTTGTGCTCCAGCCATCACATGTGCATTTGGCCGGGAAGAAGGAGAGGGGGGGAAAGAACAAGCACAGAGGTGCTACCCCCTGTCCCCCCGGGTGAGTCAGCTCCCTGGTGTATCTGTCTGAAGGTACACCTAGCACTTCTGCTGACATCTCACTGGCTAGAACTTCACCCCTTCCTGCTATTGGTGCAACAGCAGCATTCTACTGAGTGCATTGCCAGCCTGAATAAGACAGAGGACTCGGGGAGAAGATCGTGGGTGGCCACCTGTCAGAGGACCTGTGCAGACCCCGGATACCACCTAGGCCTGCCTGCCTCTGGCCTCCAGGTGTCCTCCAGCTTCGGCCGGGCCAGGTTCCAGAGGTGGACACCTCTCAAGGTGTGGCTCACCATCACATCACTGCCTGGGAAGTGGGGTGGGGCCAGGTGCAAGGCAGAACTCTCAGCTCTCAGGCCCTGACACCCTTGCTCCAGCAGCCTGTGGGGTGGAGCCTCGGCACTGTCCCGGGCGCTGAAGCACTGGAGGCTGCGCCCTGAGCTCTAGTTTCCTCTCCAAGTGCCTGCTGAGCACCTGCTGCCCGCTGCCCGCTGCCCTGCGTGGGGCAAGTATGCGTGCCGTGAGCACTCAGACCTGGGGCCACAGGGCAAGCAGGGGCCTCTGCCCTTCTCTCTCCACCCTGCCCAGGGGTTCTGGTGGTGGCAGGCGCATCCGAGCAGGGACCAGTGAGGCAGGAGGGAGGGAGAGGGCTTTAACTTTCCAGATGGGGCTAGCCCCGGTGCAGGGTGGAGTGAGGGGAGGGGGAGTTTAAACATACCTGGGAGTAGGGGTGAGGTATGGGTGGGGGAGCAGTGAGCCATTTCTCTGGGTCTGGGAACGGCTCTCAGCCACTCACTGGCCACGCACACTCACCCAGAAAACACGGGAAACAAGCTGTCCCTCCTGGCAGACCCTGGATGCGTGGGGGCCACCAGGCCAAGGCAGGGTGGGAGCTCAGCAGGTGGAGGAGCTGCGGGGGGGTATCAAGGGTGTGGCAGGGCTGGGTACCCTGAAGCAGCCCCTCCTTTAGCCTTGCTGGGCCTTTGCTTAGGAGGTCGGTGGGTCTGGGAAAGCTTTTTAAACAAAGCCCATCTCTTTCCCCAGGGCCATGAGGACAACTTAGGGGGTCTCTGTGACAGTGGAAGGCAGGGTGGGGACTGTGGTAGGAGCACCCTGCTCCGGAGGGTGGGGTAAGAAATAGCGGGCATTTGGGTCCTGGGGATAGGCGTGCTCCCCCTCCATCATCCCATCCATGGGAGAGGAAGGCAGAGGAGGGGAGAGGATTGCCAGGCACACCCCAAACTTGCCCTCACAGTGGAGAGGTGAGAGTGGGCCCAGTAGGCTGGAGTGTGGGCTGGGGGTGCCAGGGCCTCGGGGCTGCAACCTGTGTGGTTTCGTGGGGCTCTGTGCTCAATTGACTGCTCTGCTGTCACCATTTGAAATTCTTAACTTGGGGGAGGGTCCCCAGTTCTGTAGCCATCCTAAATGAGGGGGCCCAGTGCAGGACTCAGGGCCCATGGGTGTTGCTCTCCAGTTTCGGGGCTTCACCGCCAGCTGGGGGCTCCGACCCCTCCAGTAAGGGTGGAGGGGGTGAGCAGGCCAGGCTTGTTCTGGGGACAAGGCAAAGGGGCCGATGAGAGGCCTCGTGCTAGCCAGTTTGCCAGCACTGCCCCAGCCCAGGAAGGCAGTCTACCCGGAATCCCACAGCCCGGGCTCAGGGGACGCTCAGGGCTGGATCCTCTCCAAGGTACCCCCTGGAGGCAGAGCTAGCTGGCACCTCCAATCACTCACTGGCCTCAACAACACGATCTTCTGGGTTCCTAGTTAAGCTGCATATAGCAGGTGTTCAATAAATGCCTGTAGGAGATGGGTGGGATGATCTGATCTGGGCAGATGACCAAGGGTCAGATGGAGCCAGCAACCTCATGCAAGTCCAGGCTCTGCCACTTTCTTAGACTCAGTATCCCCAGAGCTTGGTGAGGCCGAGAAGTCAGGCATGGAAAGCCTCCTGGAGAGAAAGCCCATGTAGGAGGGACTTGGGGGGCAGAGGACATGGAATTGGGTGACAAACATCTGGTGCTCTGCCCAGCATCCACCCTGTCTTCTAGGAACAACCCCAATTCTCCAGTGGGGACCCCCACCCCAACCAGGCTGACCTCACTTCTAGCTCCAGACAGGGGCACATGATGGCACCTGGCACATCATTTTGGAATGATTGGCGTGCCGTGGGCTTGGGCACAAGGCCCTGCATCTGATCTGGAGCTGAGAGCTGTGGAATGCCAGCCTGGAGGTGCCACCTTGAGGGACAGCTGCATGAGCGGGAAGCAAGCCTGCACCAAGGGCTGAAAGACAGGCTTTGTGAGAGTTATCTGGTTCCTGGATCCAGCCATGCCTGAAGGAGACACACCATGGGTGTACTGTCAGATGTATGCCCTGTGGAAGCACGGTTTCTATGCCCTCTTCTCCACAGACAAGGAGAATAGCCACCTGTTCGGACAGGCCTCTGAACCCCTCCTCCTCCATCAGGACATCCCAGGCTGGGACACCCCCTCCCAGACGGCACACAGGTGAGTCACTCAAGGACAGACTCCAGGAAGCCCCAGGTGTTTCCCAGGTGGCTTTTAGCCCCTGGCTTATCTGGTATCTCGCCATCGCACACACGGGAAAATTGGGCCTCGGGAAGAGATGGGCCTACCTGTGAACCTCATTACTGGTCACAGGACTGTTTTCAGCTCTGCCTGAATCCGCTGAGCAAATTTAGAAACTGTGAAAGGAAAAGGCAATGCCCGGCAAAGTGGGCCCAAACTGAGGCCTGGCAAGGTGTGGGGAAAGGGCAAGGGCTAATGGGTCCCGCTGGAGTGGCAAGCCGCCCTTTACCCAGGGCCACAGGGAGCAGTTAGGTGGCCCTCTGTGACAGTGTGGAAGGCAGAGCTCTGGTCTGGAGCTGGGGCTCCATGTCCTCAGTCCACAGCCAGAGCTGCCCTGTCTGCCCGGCCCTGACAGGGTTTCCCGCTGCGGGTAAGAGGGACAGGGGCACAAAGCCACTTGGCCAGACAGGTCCCAAGCACACAGCCAGCCTCCTAAGCAAAGCCCAGCCCTGCCACACCCTTGACTCCGCCCCTCCGCCTGCTGAGCTCCCGCCTGTCTTGGCCTGGGGGCCCCCAGGCATCCAGGATGTGCCAGGAGGCACAGCTTGTTTCCCCTGTTCGGTTGCTGTAAGAGTGTGCGTGGCCAGTGAGTGTCTGAGAGCCGTGCCCAGACCCTAATTCGGGAGTAATCACTTGACCTCTGCCCTGGCCCACGACCTGGTCCTACAGCCAGGGCGCTGTGGAGGGGGGACCTCTCTGACCTGGCCTGTCCCCACAGGCGGGAAGGAGACAAGCACCAGCTTCCTCCAGGAGCCTTGCTCCTGGCCAAGTCAGAAACCAGCCACAGAGACACACACCGACCCACAGACACAAGAACAGCCAGACCCACATCCACACGAACGGAAATGCACATACATAGACACACATAAAGGCAGACAGACATATACAGCCACAGACAGAGACACACACACAACTGGCCCTGCTCCTGGGGGTCGCCTCATTCTTTATTTTCCTGACAGGCACAGGCTCTCCGGGGAGCTGCCGGACCTGGGGGAGTATCAGACGAGTTGGGGCCAAGCTCTCCCTTCTCCTGCCGGAAGCCGCTCTCTAAGTGGGGCCCCCGAAGGCTGCCTCTGCACTCTAGAGTCTAGAGGGAGGGTAGCCCAGGATGACATGCGGGATCAGCGCTGCCCCTTTGCCCAGGGGATGGGACTAGGCACAGGCCACAGGCACATTCACATGCAGGAGCAGATGCCGGGGTGGGCCCCAGCACAGAACAGCACGGCAGGACTGCAGAGGCCTGGGGAGTCCTGAAGGTTCTGAGAGGTCAGGCGGGAAGGGGTCAGGTGGCCTGTTCCTGCCGGGCGGGGCTGGGGTGGGGGTTACCAGTGTGTGTGCTGGGAGAGGCATGCAGGCTGGGCTGGGCGGGGCTGTGGACCGGGTCTGCGCAGTAATCAGGACACCAGGCCCAGTTCACCTCATCAGCATGTGGTCAGGGCGCCCAGCCTGGTCACTGCAGGGAGGCCCAGGGCGGGACAGCTGCCCCAAAGGGAGGGGGGGCTGTGGATGGTCAGGCTGCTCCAACTGCTGTGATGGTGGCCTGTGGACAGAGGGCTCAGAGCAGGAACACTCCGGTGGGGGCAGGCGCTCCAAAGGCAGGCCGATGGCAGCCAGCAATGGGCCAGGGGCTGGCCAAGAGTCCAGACAGAAGAATGGCTTGGCCACCACCCAGCCAAGGCTGAGGGCAGGGAGTTTGGGCCTCTGCTGGGGGTCTCCCCTAGAGCTCTCAGGGCCCAGGCCCAGTGCCCAAGCTCCTCAGCACTGCCAGCAAAGACACTGTGGGGGAAGGGAGACAGAGGCCCCTCACAGGACCCCCAGGGCAGCTGCTGGAAGAACTGTGGCTCCACCTGACAGACAGCCTCCCCTCCATCCACAGGTGGTTAAATGACACTGAGCCACCACCTAAGACCCACACTGCTGCATGCGCAAGCCAGCCACCAGATTGTTTGAGCAGGGCTCATTCTGGGGTGCTGTTGGCAGCTCCCCTTCTTCCTGGGGAGTGAAGGGAAAGTTGGGAGAGCAATGGAGCTGCAGGGAGAGATAGCAGGGAGAAAGTCCCTGCTGGGAAGGAGGTGAACATGGGAAAGACAGGTGGGAGCTCCTGGATGCAGCTGTGCCTAAAGCCCATTTCCTGATGTTCCCGCCATGGACAGCAAACAAGAAACACTCCCTTCCTGAAGCCTCTCTGAATTGTGCCCCTGGTTCTCCTGTCCTCTTTCCCCTTCCTGCCAACAGGGCCTGGGCCCAATTGAGCCCTGACCCTCAAGGCAGGGAGATCAGACTTGGCTTTTATTTCAAATCTGTGGCATCAGGAGCCATTCTGATCACACCCGAACTCTGAACTCATCAGGCTGCACCCATAGCTGGCTCAGAATGTCACTAGGGGAAAAAAAGACAAGGAACAAAAAAAGAAAAATCTGCATTTCCATATTTAAATGAGCTGCCACAGAAGGAGAAAGCAAACATCAGTTCCTTCAGAGCGGTCACAGCGCTGACCCTGGAAACGTGCCTGGGCCATACTGGCAGGACAATTGCCCGGCAGCTGGCTCGGCCTCCTGGCTCCTCTCATTAGTGGGCCATGTCCCCACGCACAGGGCAGAGCACTATGGGGGCAGTGGTGGCCTGCAGCTGGTTGGGGAGAAAGCTTCTAGTGCAGTGAGAGCGTGGAGCACAGCCTGCTGCCCGTGACAGCGCCGGACATACAGGGCGTGCAGAAGCACAGGACGTGTGGGACAGTGTTTTGCTGGCCTGACACTGGTGACCCCAACTTTGTGTCTCCAGTGCAGAGCCCCCTGCCCCCAGCCCCAGAGCTGCGGGCCCAAGCTCTGATTCCAGGCCTGGGACTGGACCCGGGGGGCTAACAACTTCCCCACCAGAATGTCCAACCGGCATCAAGCTGGACACGCTTCAATCAGAGCACTGCACCATCCCTCAACCTGCACCACCCACAGACTCCTTGGCTCATTCCTGTCAACACCATCCTCGGAGATGCCTGAGCCAAAACCCTGTAGTCAGCCTTGATCTGTCTCCCATACCTCTCATATGTCAGCTGCAAAAGACACCATGTGCCCAGGCCAGCGTGCACCCCTTGGGGAGGGGACCTCTAACCCTGCAGAGCCCAGAGGGTGGAGGCACAATTTCCCCAGTGGGTCACTGGAAGGGGCCAGTGGGCCCAGGCCCACCTCCACCCCAGCCCCAGGTGCTTAGCCCTCCTTGTTGGAGATGAAGTGCTTGTACTTCCTGTGAGACTGCATCAGCGGGTGGCGGCCCCTGTGCCGTGAAGCATGTGGCCACAGGACGTGTGTCAGGCAGTGCAGCCAGTGCATCCCTGTCTGGGAAGTGGCCCCAGGTCAGGGGTTCCACACCTGGACGCTGGTGCAGCCTCGTGGGCAGAGGGTCAGGCCCACACCTGAGCAGGTATGTGAGGAAGGGCTCAATGTGGTCAACTCGCCACCAGGTGGCAGTTTCTTCTCCTGGAAAACATGCCACCGTGGGGGCTCGGCCTGGCTGTGGTTGGTGGGGTGGACATTCAGAGGGGGCAGTAGCCAGGTCAACCTGGGGAGGTGGGAGTCCACACTCCTCACCCCAGCAGGGCCTCCAGCGTGACCACCTCATGCCAGTTCCGGGTGGCCGGTGCCAGGGGCCTGCTACACCGCCTCTTCCAGATGGAAGCTTTCTGGTGGGTGTTTGCATTTGCTATGAGAGCCTTCATGCTGGGGCCCACAATCACATGTCCACCCACATGGCTCCAGCCCCAAACCTCTTGTCTCCACCAGGTCCTTGTCCCTCCACGCCCTGACCAGCCCTCCAGGCCTCTGGGCACTGCCTCTGAACGCGTGGGTATTCTCACCTGCGCCACTTTCCTGCCCACACAAGGTGCTTGGCCAGGAGCTTCAAGTCCCACCTACTGGGAAGACGTGTCCTTTGCTCAGCTCCAGCTCAGCAGCAGACCCCAAAGGCCAGACTGCCACCAGGGGCTGCCAGCTCACCTCACCCCACATGGCAGGCTGTCTCTTGAAGGGGAGTCTGTGCTGTGCTCTCCATCCCCGGCCCTGCTTCCTTCCTCTCAGCCAACAGCTAGCACTGCACACACACTACTTATGACTTCGTACCCTCTGTCACAGCACAGCCGGGTGCTGAGGGCTAGCAGTAAGAGCTCTGGGTGGGTGGATGGATGGGTGGATGGATGGGTGGATGGGTGGATAGATAGATGAATGGATGGATTCCGTTCGTAACGGTAGGGCTTCAGAATGAAGGCAGGCCACGGTCGTCGCTGATTTCACCTTTGACTTTGGAGCGTGGTCCACACTGACCGGGGAGCGAGGTTGGCGGCAGAATGC
The DNA here is from genome assembly GCA_036971965.1 of Nyctalus aviator. NCBI lineage: Eukaryota > Metazoa > Chordata > Mammalia > Chiroptera > Vespertilionidae > Nyctalus > Nyctalus aviator. The sequence goes on from CM072925.1 coordinate 88,436,928, forward strand.
TGGCCCGTGTGCCCCTGCTGCGTGGCCAGCCCGTCCCAGGGACCACACCAGCAGACACTACAGAGAACTGAGGAAATACTACATCACCGGGCTGTCCTCAAGCAGACCTTTGTACTTGAACTTGGAGCCTGCGGGTGGGTCTTAGGGTTTGTGCTCGGGGAGAAACAACAGCTGCCATGAGGGAGGGGAGCGGTCCCACGGGCAGCTCCTTGGCAGGGCAGCGCCAAGCCGGGAGGGTCTGTGGCTGGCTGGTTGGCATTGCCTCTCAGAGCTGCAGACTAGATGTGCAAGCTGTGAGCATCGCATGGCTGTAGTTGTGACCCTCTTGTGCATGAACCTTGTAGCTTTAGTGTCCTTTCCCCGAAGAGGCGGCCAGCAGGGGGCCCCACGGCGCTGGGCGCCTAGACACTAGCAAAGGGACAGTCTGCAGGCTCTGTCCAGCGGGTGTGCTTCCTCCTGCATGAGAAGTTGCAGGCGCTGGTTTTGCTAGTTGCCTAGGGTTGGTGTGAATGGGGCATTTCCCCCATGGCCTCTTTGTTGGACTGGACATATTTCACCCCAAATGTCAACAGTTTCAACAATGGAGAAACCAGAGCCCCTCTGTTTGGGGGTCTGAGTGAGTGGAAAGTTGGGGTCTGTCCTCTATCCCTGCCCTCAACCAGCCTTTCCCAGGGTTCCCCACCATCTGGGGCCTGGATGCCCACTCCTTGGGCATCCTATGCCCCAACGGTTGGTGCATTTGCTGGCCTCAGGGGCCTTGACCTCAGGAATTGGCCAGGAGGGTGGCCATTAAGAGAGGGGTGCCTGGCCTTGTGTGAGCTTGGGCAGTGGTGTCCAGCTCTGAACAGGGCACACTGGTCCTACCAACCTCATAGAATAAATAGGGGGCTAATAAGATCATACATGTAATGATGGTGCTCTCCACGTGGGCCACGGCCATTCTCAAACCACTGGCCCAGCCCTGGCCCTTCCTCTCAGAGGAAGACCACCCCTGCGTCTGACTGAGCCCATCCCCCACCACAGCTGCTGTGGGTGAGTCCACCAGGGATATCTCCAGAATACTGGTAGCCACAGGGTCACTGAGGCTTTGAAGGAGCCAACAACTACACAGACGCCCCCTTTATGGGCCCTCCATCCTGGATGGTAAGCGACACATACTCCTCCATGGAGCCTGGGGAGGAGGGTCCCAGCCAGTGAGTGGGAGAGCCAGAACCCCCTCTGAAACCTCATTCGACTTCATCTCCCAAGGCTGGGCAGGGGTGGGGGCATCAGCTTCTCTAGCCAGAGCCAGCCCCGGGAGGGCTGGGGAGGAGCAGGGCCTGGTGGAGTCCATCCCACGGGAGCTGAGCCCTGGCCCAGCACAAAGGCACAGGAAGGCTTTGGTGATGAGACGATGGGTCCAGCAGCCCTCACTGACCACTCCAGGAACTCGTCACCTTGCTTGTGCCACCACCAATTAGTGCCTGGTCCTGGCACAGAGCTGTCCACCAGTTACCTTGGGTGCCGTGAGGGAGAGCTGGGGGCGCTGGGAAGAGGAGCAGGCTCTGCTGGTGGGAAGGAGGGCATGGCCAGGTACTCAGTGAGGCTTCTGGGAGCCTGAGCTGGAGCCCACATGCCCAGCACAGGCTGCAAGCAGCTGTGGAATAGTGGGTCTGCTGCAGCGAGAGTGCAGGTCCCCTCCCAACACCGTCTCTGAGAGAGGGCAGAGGGAGCCCCGCCCCCACTCAAAGTTTCTGAAGTTCCTCTCGGTGCTAGTGGGAGGGGTAGTTCCCGAAGGATCCGGAAACTGCTGTAAGGATAGGAGTGCCTGTGCCTGGGGTCCGGTCTGCAGCCTCTGCCCCAGTCTCCCAGCCCCCACCCACCCACGGACACTGCGTTTCCGTCCTCTCCAGGCCCGCAGAGATGTGGCTGCAGGAGTAGGAGCCCCTGCTTCCTCCCCTCAGGCACTGTTCCCCTTGCTGTCACTGTCAGACGCGTGAGTGTCTGTCTAGCTGCCGTTCTGAGGCCCCAGACTGATGCTGGGTGATTTTCCCCGGTGTGTGGGTGTCTGTGTATCTGCGTGCGGGCATGTCTGTCTGTCTGTGAGTGTCTCCAGCTGAATCTGTCCTTGACCCTGTCTGTCTGAACATCCCTGGAGGGAGGGGCATTCCCTCCCTTGCCTCTCCTCCCCCACCCCTTCCCGCAGGCGATAACACAGTTGCAGCTACTGGTGCCTTGATTGTGCCAGCGAGCAGAGTGACCTCTTCTGTCCATGCAGTGCTGCCACCTCACGGTGCTGTCTGCCAGGGGGGCCGTGGACTCCAAGCTGCGGGACACTCCCCCCTCAACCTGGGGCCGCTCCTGAGCGCCTGGTGGGCAAGCTCCCCTCCTGGCAGGGCCCACTGGCTCCCCATCTCTCCTTATGTAACTCCCCATCTGCCTGAGCCTTGTAGGTCACCCTGCCCGCCTCGCTGGGCCCTGACCACGGAGAGACTGAGACCCAGAGTGCCACGCAGATGGGGGTTGGGGGCTGACCCTGACCAGAGCACAAGCTCTCAGAGATCCCTCCTTTTTTTTTCTTTAAGACGTTCCTCCCCTCAGACTCGCTGGCACCAAGGATGAAGGAGGAGGGGTCGCGAGGGTGCAGGTGTTTCCCCTACTCCTACTCCAGGGCCCCTCAGGCATCCGGCTCCCGACTCCCGATGAGGCCGGGTGGGAGGGCACGAGGCAGGCGGAGCGGCCCAGAGCCTGGCTCCAGAGCAGCTCCCAGCCCCGCCCTTCTCGCGCCCTGGCCGGGCTCCCAGCCGGCGGCGGTGCGCACCAGGCTGGGCCGGCGGCTGGCGGGCACGCGGCGCTGTCCGTGGTGCTGCCGGCGCCGGGCGGGGCGGGGGCGGGGCGGGGTGGGGGCGGGGCGCGGGCTGCAGCCAATGGGGCGGGCGCGGAGCCAGGCGCCGGGCGCGGGGGGCGGCGGCTGGGCTCCGGGCGCACTTGGCGGCGCGCTGCACTTGGGGCGCACAGACGCTCCGGCAGCGGTTCGGGCTCCGGCTCCGCTCGGGCCGCTGTGGTTGGGCCACCGGCCCGGTTCGGGTTGGAGTACAGCCTGGACCTCCTCGGCGCTGCCCGCCCGGCCTCTGTGCCCGCGGACCATGCGCCGGGCATCCCCCGGGGACCCCGGCTGGGTTGAAAGCCCTCACACCCCAGGCTCCCGGGCCCGGGCCCCTCCCGGCCGCCCCGCCGGCGGTCCGCGCCCTGCCCCGAGTACCGGCGCTGCGTGAGCCGCAGGGCCATGGAGCGCCCGCCGCCCAACGGGCCGCTGAACGCGTCGGGGGCTCTGGCTGGAGAGGCGGCGGCGGCGGCGGCGGGCGGGGCGCGCGGCTTCTCCGCCGCCTGGACCGCGGTGCTGGCCGCGCTCATGGCGCTGCTCATCGTGGCCACGGTGCTGGGCAACGCGCTGGTCATGCTCGCCTTCGTGGCCGACTCGAGCCTCCGCACCCAGAACAACTTCTTTCTGCTCAACCTCGCCATCTCCGACTTTCTCGTGGGTAAAGCCTCCACCCCCCGCCCGAGCCCTGGAGCGGCGGGGATCGGAGCGCCGGACTTGGGCTCCTTTCGTACTGGCACACGCCCTGGTGGGGGCGGGGCGGGCGGGCCGGCCCGGGGAGGGGGCGCCCGGGACTCGCGGGGCGAAGGGCGCGGCGAAGTTCCTGGCCTCGCCGCCCGCTGCGGGGCAGGGATGAGGGTCTGGGGAAGGGGCCGGGCATGCGGGCGCTCCAGGCGCCAGGCGCAGCGGCCGCGGGCACAGCGCCGGCTCCTGCAAACAAAGGCTGTGGGGGACTTAGGACTGTGGCGGGCGCCGGGGAAGGTTTGGGGGAGGGGCACGGGATGGGGGTTAGAGCCGTGTGGTGGGAGGGGGCATGTGGAAGGAGGCGGGGAGCGCTCTCACGTGTCCGGGAGCTGCTGCGGCTGCAGCGGCGCGGAGGGGGCTGGAGCGCCAGACACCTGTTGGGGCTGCGCGTGCGTCTGCCAGGCGCTGGGAGAGGGGCTGGGCGGCGGGAGCGGTGGTGTGGCAGTGGCGGAGTGCCCTCTGAATCGGGAAGAAGGCTTTCTTGGTTTCTGAACTGAAGAGGAAAGGCCGTCCAAAGCTAGGATAGGGGCTGGGGTCCAAGGGGCAAGAGGGGGTAGATTATCCCTCTTTCTCTCTTTGGGGCTGGGAGGGCTGGACAGGGTGGAAGGCCAGTTCCAGGTCAGAGGGTGTGTCTAGGGGACAGGAGGGAGTGGGTAAGGTGAAGTTGCTGCCAAGAAGGGTGGCGACTGACAGGTGCTGCCTGTCTGCATTGTGGAGGGTCTGACCACAGACCCTGGTCTGGCTCTGACTCCCGGCCCTGCTCTCCCACAGGAGCCTTCTGCATCCCGCTGTATGTGCCCTATGTGCTGACCGGCCGCTGGCCCTTTGGCAGGGGCCTCTGCAAGCTATGGCTGGTGGTGGACTACCTACTCTGCACGTCCTCCGTCTTCAACATCGTGCTCATCAGCTATGACCGGTTCCTGTCGGTCACCCGCGCTGTGAGTCTGGGAGGCAGGTGCCCATGCTCTCTTGGGGGGAGTGGTCAGGAGTGGCCCAGAAGGCACCGGCAGGGGATGCAGGCAGTGCCAGGTGAGTTTGGTCCCACTTGCCTCACACCTGGCATGCCAGGCACTCTATACAGCCAGCTGCCCACTCAGTAGCCATTTGCTGGCAGGAGGCATCACCTGGCCCCGGCATCAGATGTTCCTGAAGGAAGGGGGTCACTTCAGCCTCCTTTCTGGGGCAGGTGCAAAGTCTTTGGAGCTGAGGGAGGATCTGAGCCAGAGGCCCTTGGTGGCACCCTCTGCCCCGTGTGTGTGTCTGTGTATGTCTCTGTGTGTGTGTGTCTGTGTATGTCTCTCTGTGTGTGTTCTGTGTGTTTGTGTGTCTCTGCATCCCAAGAAGACAGGCATCAGCTCCTGGCTCCACCAGTTCCCCTTGGTGTGAGTGGCCACCATTAGCTGGGGCCTTGGACCACCTGGGCTCCCATGACAGTACCACATGGGCACGAGGCTGGCGCACTGGAGCTGAAGTCTCCTTGCCCATATGTCTTCTCCTTGGTGGCTTTATTGGGCACCCCGGGGGCTCTCTGCTCAGGAGCCACATGTGTCCTATCTAGAAGGGCATGGGACAGAGTGCAAAGAGCACGGGTTTGAGGTCCGTAGGCCTGGGTCGAACCCCAGTTTTTCCCCTTAGCCCATCCACCTGGTCTGTCCCTCCCTCCTTAGCCATCTAGAGAAGAAGTGGGAGAGCAATGGGGAGTTGAGCCGGGACCGGTTTGTTTCAGTGGATAGAGCGTCGGCCTGCTGACTGAAAGGTCCCGGGTTCGATTCCAGTCAAGGGCATGTACCTTAGTTGCGGGCACATCCCCAGTGGGGGGTGTGCAAGAGGCAGCTGATCGATGATTCTCTCTCATCGATGTTTCTAACTCTCTGTCCCTCTCAATTCCTCCCTATGTAAAATCAATAAAATATATTTAAAAAAAAGAAGAAAAAAAAAGACTGAGATGATATCCAAAGATGCCTGACCAGCATGTCCCCCGCAGGTGTCTTACCGGGCCCAGCAGGGCAACACGCGGCAGGCGGTGTGGAAGATGGTGCTGGTGTGGGTGCTGGCCTTCCTGCTGTACGGGCCGGCCATCCTGAGCTGGGAGCACTTGTCAGGCAGCAGCTCCATCCCCGAGGGCCACTGCTACGCAGAGTTCTTCTACAACTGGTACTTCCTCATCACGGCCTCCACGCTCGAGTTCTTCACGCCCTTCCTCAGCGTCACCTTCTTCAACCTCAGCATCTACCTGAACATCCAGAAGCGTACCCGTGACCGGCTGGACGGGGTCCGAGAGGCCACTGGCCTGGAGCCCCCACCGGAGGCCCAGCCCTCCCCACCAGCCGCACCTGGCTGCTGGGGCTGCTGGCAGAAGGGACACAGGGAGGCCATGCCACTGCACAGGTATGGCCCCAGGATCGGCGAGGCGGCCCCTGGCACTGAGGCAGGGGAGGCAGCCCTGGGGGGCAGCGGTGGGGGCACCGCAGACTCGCCCACCTCTAGCTCAGGCAGCTCCTCGCGGGGCACAGAGCGGCCTCGCTCACTCAAGAGGGGCTCCAAGCCCTCGGCATCCTCCGCGTCGCTGGAGAAGCGCATGAAGATGGTGTCCCAGGGCTTCACCCAGCGCTTCCGGCTGTCCCGGGACAAGAAGGTGGCCAAGTCGCTGGCCATCATCGTGAGCATCTTTGGACTCTGCTGGGCGCCGTACACCCTCCTCATGATCATCCGGGCTGCCTGCCACGGCCACTGCGTCCCCGACTACTGGTATGAGACGTCCTTCTGGCTACTGTGGGCCAACTCGGCAGTCAACCCAGTCCTCTACCCGCTGTGCCATTACAGCTTTCGCCGGGCCTTCACCAAGCTGCTGTGCCCCCACAAGCTCAAGGTCCAGCCTCACAGCTCTCTGGAGCACTGCTGGAAGTGAGCTGGCCCTCCAGGGCTCCTCTGCCCACACCCTGGTTTCTGCCGCCTCCTCTTCGGCCCACACTTTTTCCGTGTGGCCTCTCTTAGACCACCTGCCTGCCATAGGGGCAGCTTGGTGGGCTGGCTGAGGACCCTGCTGCCTGAACTGGAGTGTGAGTGGCTAGCCCAAATCCTAACTTCCCCAGGAGAGACAATCTAGGGGTCTCAGCCACAATGCCCACCTCCCCAGACAGTGTGGCAACCGTTACCGCGTGGTGTTCTTCCCAAAGCAAGCGCGTGGCGTGTGCTCCATGCTTCCTGCCTGCAGTCTGCTCTGCATGTGTGCACACCTGCACACCTTCCCCTGCTCCAGACAAGCCCGGGCCACTGGCCCTGCAGCCACCTGCCCCTTCTTATGCCCGGCCCGACTCCTGCAGCCCTCTTTCCTCCAACTGTGTCTGTCCCCAAAGTGCCAACAGCTTGCTGCTGTTCTCTGCTTTTCCATTCTGGGTGTTTCAGGAAGACAAAGAAGAACACACATCTGTGAACTCGATGTTCCTTGGATGTTTAATCAAGAGAGACAAGATTGCAGAGGAGCTCAGGGCAGGATTGGCAGGTGTGGGCTCCCACGCCCTCTCCTCGTGCTGCTGTTTCCGGCTGAGCTGCACCAGCTGCTTCTGCCCACCCTGCCCCCGGCTTGGGTGCTGGGCCCGACTGGTGGCTCTGAGAGTGGCCAGAGCCCGGACATCTGCTGTCAGCAGGCTGCCACCCACTTCCTCTGCTCAATCAGTGTTTCCTGGGCTGACGGGTCCAAGGGCCAGCTCTTCCCCGAGGGTCCTAAGGCCTGCAGGGCAGTCAGAGGGACCAGGCCTGTGTCTAGTGGAGGGTCCCTTCACCACATTCCGTGCACCCTGTGGCATCCTGCATGCTCCGCGCCCTTGGACCGTCCAGCGGCCCTGTAGACTCTGAGGTCCACAGTAAAGTGTATTTTTCTATGGGTGCTGATTCCTGAGGACTTTGTGGGGGGTGGGCTGAAGTGGGGTGCTAGGGAGACACCAGGTCACTCTGGTGTGAGACCCAGGCCTGCCCCTCCCCTGGCTTCAGTGTTCTAAGTGGGGGACTGCAGTGGGGAGAAAGCAGCCTGGCTGGCGCAACAGGGCTTAATCTTAGCAAGGGGCAGGTGCCCAGCAGTGCACCCTGCTGGGCTGTCACCTGCCCAGGGGACTCATTCCCCAAGCCCCACCCGCCAGCCTGCTTGCCCCCAGGATGAGCTTCTCATCTTTCTTGGCCATGACTTCCGCCTGGGAAGCTTCCCTGCTCCTGGGGCTGGAGCTGAGGGAGGGGCGGGGAGGGGGGAGGACAGAGAGAGGGGAGGCATCTCTGGGAGAGGAGCCGTCCAGCCCAAAGGCCTGGAGGCAGGACAGGGGTGACGATGGAGAAGGACCTGCATGATTCCTGTGCTCCCCGTGGCGGCAGACCTCGGCTTTAGCCCAGGAAAGGGGCAAGGGCAGCCCGACTCAGGATATGCAGACTCGGGTGGGAAGCCACAGGGTCCTCCCTGCCCCTCACAGATAGCCCCTCCTCTGTCCCCACGGTGCTGGCCCTGCCCACACTTCGCTCCCCATGCAGACAGTGACAGCACAGGCAGGTCAGAGAGCCGCCTGGAGACATGAAGATGACAGCCCTCCGGCAGACTCTGTGCCACCCCAGGTGACTGCACTTCATTTCCCAGGAGCCCGGGAGACTCCTCCAGCTGGCACCCGCCCTCACATTCCCCTGCACCATGGGGACCCTCTGGTCTAGGCAGGCCCCTCCCTAATGACCAGAGAAAGGGGCTCCCTGGAAGCTGGGTGCTGCATGAGCAGAGGCTGGAGCGGCTGAGGGGAGGTGGTGCAGGGACAGTGGACACCACCGTGTGGGGGCCAGAGCTCAGGGAAACCCCGCCGGTAGCTCTGGAGGCTGATGCTGCCTGCACACTGGCCACTGGCCATCCTGCAGGCCCCACGGCCCCAGCCTGAGCCCCCAGCCCAGGGCCGTCCAAGCGAGGACAAAGGACTCGTTCTCCGTTCTCTGCAGCAGCCCTCACTGCCCCTCCGCCCAGCCCTGCTAAATGGCTACAAATTGGAGGATAAAAGCACAGGCTTTCAAGCAATTTTGCCTTCAATCTCTGGAAAGTGCTGCTCTGCAAGGGGATGGGGGAGGAGAGAAGTAAGTCGCCAAGCCCATTGGGCCTGGCCCAGCAGCAAACAAACAAGCCAGGGTGCCTTTCTCCTGAATCCCACACTGGGCCAGAGACAAAGCCCTTCTCCCACGGCCCACCTCCTGCGGCGGGTGTTTACTGAGCACCTACTGTGTGCCAGACTGGCTGCTAGGAGACGCAGAAACAAACATCTGGCAGATAAGTGGGGCCACGTCCATGCGGTTGGGGGCTGCAGGGCTGTAAACAGGGCAGAGGCCTCAGAGGAGGGTGGTCCAGCTCACAACCCCAGGTAGCCTCTCGGAGGAGCTGACATCTCCTTTCTCCCATGTTCCCTGGGCTCCAGAGGCTCAGGGTGGGGAGCTCAGCGGTGCCTGGAGAAAAGTGGATGGCCTGGCTCCCAGCAGGGCCCCTGCCAGTTCTCCAGATGCAGGAGGGGCTGTGGCCAGGCTGGAGGGGCTGAGGGTCAGCCCGGGACCAGACAGCCTGTAGCATCCTCCTGCCTGGGCCCCTTGCGCTGGCACTGGCTGCAGGTGCCCTGGTGCTGGCTCTGGAGGTGCCCAGAGCAGCTCGTGTGCGTCAGGGTCCTTTCCAGCCTGGACTAAAGACCCTAGCTCTCAGGGTGCCCAGCAGGCAACCCCTGATATTTCAAAAAAGGCACAGTTAACCAACACTTCCTTTGGGGAGTCAGGGCCATGATGAGGGAGCAGGTACTCTGGAGCCTGAGCTGTGGGGGGACCCATGTGGCTGACCACTACCTCCCTGCATCCCCGACCCCAGCCGGACCCTCATGTCTGAGCTTGGGGGTACAAGAAATCTTTCCATCATTTACTGGAGCACCCCATCCTTGTAGCCACCCCATCCACTACATAGACACCAAAACTGGGCTTCAGAGACAGGGTGATGCACCCATACCCAGCAGTCAGGGGACTCCACCCGCCCACTCCGCTGGGTCCTCCCTTGGGCACCATGAGGTGGTCCCCACGCACTGTGTCCTCGCATGGACCTTCTCTGTGCCCCTCCCTCAATGGGGAGCAAAGTGTCTGGGACCAGGCTGTGGGGCTCACGGGAGGACACTGCCCCAGGGACATGGGCATCGTATCCAGAGCTGGTGCCCCGGTGGGAAGTTTGTCAGACAACTCTCTGAGGCACAAAAATGTCATTCAAAAGAGAAAGGAGAGAAGGGAGAATGGTGACTTTGGATGAGAGGATGGAGGGGTGACACTGGGAACTGCAATGGACTAAAAAATGCATCTGTGACCCCCAAAGTCACTCCAAACTTTAGTTCCCAGGTTTAAACAGGACCAAATTGATGATCTTTAAATGCAATTCCAGCAAACCTAGCTCAGAGCTGAGCTGCAGGAGCGAGGGCAGCCCTCTGCCTTCTACCCTCTTCCCGCCCAGCTGGTCCCTCAACTTCCCGAGGCCAGGTGGCCAGGCAGTGCTCCTCTCGGCCTCTCCCTGGTGACCCGCGGGTCCTTGGGCTCCCTTTGAACGGTGTCAACAAGCTGTCCTCACCTCATGGCCAGGCAAGGGGGGCGGCAAGGCCCACCTCAGTGGGGACGGCAGTGGCTTTCGCACCCTGGATGTCAGGGCAGGGCAGGCGCCCAGCAGGATGGGAAGGGCCCTGCTTGTATCTGCTGAAGCCGAGACAGATTCTTTTTCTAATATATTTTATTGATTTTTTACAGAGAGGAGCGGAGAGGAATAGAGAGTTAGAAACATCGATGAGAGAGAATCATCGACCAGCCGCCTCTTGCACACCCCCCACTGGGGATATACCCGCAACCAAGTTACATGCCCTTGACCAGAATCGAACCCAGGACCCTTCAGTCCGCAGGCCGACACTCTATCCACTGAGACAGATTTCTAGTTCCGAGCGAGCATGCTGCTCTCCCCTGGTTTTCCCAGACCCAGGCGACATCTGTGTGGCCACGGCTACTGCTGAGGCCCCACTACAACAGGAGAGGCGTGAGGAAGGCATGAGCCTCCTCAGAACGCAAGGGAGGAATGAGAGAGCTTTCCAGAGACGGGCAGGGGGACCTCATGGGGAGTGGGGACAGGGCAAGGCAGCTGCTACCCCCTGGGGAGCCCTGCAGCTAGACACTCTGGGAATTAGGGCTGGAAACTGGGGAATTTAGGAAACCCTGCATCCTGAAGCTCAGGTCCCCATCCTCAGACCTGCTTCCAGAGAGGCAACCAGGCTTCGGCCACCGAGGACAGAAACAGCACCCCGAGGCAGAGGAAACGAGGCAGCAAACGCAGGGCAGCTCCGGGCAGGTCTGCGCCTTGCCCCTGTGCACACGGCCAGCCTCACGCAGACCACGTCACTGGGCGAGGGGCAGGCACGTCCTTGTCCATGGGTGAGATGTGGACGGGGTGCCCCGCTGAACAGCCTCAGGACAGATGACTCGCAGAAACGGCCGGAGGGATGGCAGGGGCAGGAGCGGCGGTGGCACAGGATGTGAGCCCCTCGGCACCCACCACTTTTACAAGTGTCTTCAAAGTAAAGGAAGCCTGGACACAGCTAACACAGGCCATCACTCACACCTTCACTCCCCAAACGTCTGTCGTGCCGTCTCCGTGCACGGTCCTTGGGTCCCGAAGCTGTGGGGACACAGCTGAACAGGACGAGACCCTGCCCTCGGCGTGCTCCCGGAGGGAAGGCGCATCTCCCTGGTAGCCACCAAGACACAAGGCCTTGGACAAGGGCCTCGTGTCCTGGGAAAGCCTCTGGGCCTGAGCGAGCCACCGGACGACACCACCACTGCTGGTTCTAGAACGCAGGGCCCGGGTGTGCAGACAGGGAGCGGACAGGGCGCATGCTCCGGCACACGTGAACTCCTGAACACCCATTCAGTGTGCTGACTGCCACTCGCTCCTTCTCCTGACTCCTCCCGTCCCCTCTGCTCCCTCCCTGGAGGGCCCTCAGGGACAAGTCAGAGCGTTAGGTTTTATTTGGGGAAACAGTGGCTGCAGTGTGCTCTGGTAGATGAGCAAGTGGGCAGCAGCGCCGCCCTCACCGACCCCTGCAGCCTGTGGGCGGGTGGCTTATGGAGCACCAGCCTCTTAGCTGCTACCACTCAGCAGACAGAATCTCCATGGACTAGCTGGCCAGGCCCTGGGGTTCTATGCGCTGACAATAGGCTACTGGTGCAGGCCCAGGAGTCTCTGATCCTTGCAGGGACAGTGCAGGAGGGACCCGGCCCATGTCCTCTCGGAGCCCGGCCACCATGAGCTAATAACTCTCTGCACAGATGAGCGTCAGAAGCTGCGTCTCTGGCCGGATATTGGGTGCATTCAGTCGTGAAGCCAATGCTATGTTCAGTTCTCAGAGCCTGGCGCAGTCTGAGGACAACAGGGGAGGCACCTCATTGCTCAGATGGCGGCATCCGACACAGCACGCGCCTGTCCCCGGCCGCTCTGCAGGCGTGGGGACAGCTAAGGTCTCTCAGGTCCAGTGTGACAGTCGCTCATGTGTGGGCTGGCGCTTAGGAGCCGGACCAGTGCCTCTGGCTCGGATCTGGCTGTGCTGGTTCCCTGCGCACAGGGCAGCGTGGCTCCTACCACTCAGGGGTACTTCGGGGACAAGCCCATCTCAGGGGCCAGAGAACAGGCCGAGGATGCGGGAAGCACCGGGAGCAGGCCGCCGGGGCCTTCGAGGCGGCCCGAGCCGAGTGGGAAGGTGCACCTGCAGCTCCCACCGCAAAGAGCCGCACTACCACCGGAACAGCTGGCGGCCCTGTACCTGGCTGGCAGCCACGTGCTCGTCATGCAGCTCCTTGATGCGCAGCAGCAGCTCCTCCAGGTTCTCCCCCGTGAGCGCCGACAGGCCGATGGCCTGCCCGCCCAGGCGGGCCTGCAGCGTGGGCAGGTTGGCTCGCGCCTGAGGGAGGTCAATCTTATTGGCGACGACGGCGTGGGGCCGCTCAGACAGGCCTCGCCCGTACTTCTCCAGCTCATACTTCAGGTCCTCCACTTGGGTCCAGGGCTCCGGCACCGCCAGGTCCACCACGAACAAAAGGAAGCGGCAGCGCTCAATGTGCCTGAGGAAGGCCAGCCCCAGGCCGCGGTTCCGGTGCGCGCCTCGGATGATGCCTGGCACGTCCGCCACTGTGGAGACAGAGCAGGGCCGGGCCGCCTCCGGCCCGTTCCCCACGGTCTGAGACTTCCCTTTCAAGGAATACCTAAACCCCAAGTCAATCCAGTTATTGTCTCGGTGACTCATCAGGCCAACTGCCATGAAGACATTTCACAAGAGGCTTGGAAATATTTGGGTGACAGGCACAGTGACAGATCCATCTAATAAGGAATATTTATTCACCTGAATTACACATTCCAATCTTTCTGGCTTCAAAAATGATTTTAAGAGGAGGACCCAGCTTTCTGTAACCCATTAATAACTTGATTACTGATAGATTTGATTATTCACAGAGTTCCTGGCGAACGGAAAGTGCCATAGAAACAGAGCTACCTACCAGCGGGCTTGCTATTTTTAATGGGTTCGTTATCTTCTGGGAAAAGTTTCCCTATCTCAGAATGGTAACAGGAAAGCTTTAAAATCACGGTGGGCTCCATGACTGGCATGCTGAGTTCCCAAAAGGAAGGGGAGTGGAGGCAGCAGGAAGAAACAGCCTTTCCAGGTCAGAAATTTACATTCTAATTCTGGCTGCACCCCCAGGCATCAGATGGGGTGGGAAGAAAGTGTAAACCCTAACTGTGGCCACAGAATCACAACTGCTAACTTAGGAAAGATGCTGCCGCTTTCCAGGCAGAAAGCTGCTTGCTAACGGTTCCGAATGACCCACCTCACAACCCCACCTTTGGGAGGTCTACCTGCTACTTGCTGGTGGTGCTCATAGTGCACAATGCCCACGTGAGGGTTCAAGGTCGTGAACGGGTAAGCAGCCACGGCGGGCTTCGCGTTTGAAATGGCCCGGAGAAGCGAGGACTTGCCTGCGTTGGGGAATCCGACCTGCAAGACAGCGGGATGTGCTACAATTTCCTCCGCCAGGGACAGACAGAAATCGGTGACTCTCAGAACTGGGAACCACACAGGTCAGGGCCCAGCCCCGTTCAAGGTCACAGGACGTCAACTGGGGTGAGTTATTCTCCCCTACAGGCTGGTGGCATGCCCCACCCACCAGAAACCGCTTTTCCACAGCTCAGTGTGCAAAGCACCCCCTCCTCCCACTGGGGCTCCCAGTGGTACCCACCATGCCAGCGTGGGCCATGGTCTTGAGCTCCAGGAAGAGTTCCCGCTCCTGCCCAGGCTCCCCGGAGGTGCAGGTGACGGGCGCGCGGTTATCATTGGCCAGGAAAAAGCGGTTGCCCTTTCCTCCTGCACCCCCCAGAGCAGCCACATACTCATCCCCGGGGCGTGAGAGGTCAGCCACAACTTCGTTCCCCTCCTTCACCAAAGTGCCCATGGGGACCTGAAAAATAACGCAGCATTTGTCCGGGAGCAGGAAGACAATGGCCAGACCAGGTGTTTCCTGTTTGGGAGGGGGTGCAGGGCCAGAGAGGAGCCCCCCAGAGCCACTGAGTTCCAGGAGGAAGGTCCCAGCCCTCCAAGGATTTCACGGGGCTGGGGACTCCCCAGAGAGCTGTGCACACAGCTTTTCAAACAGTGTTTCTACCCAAGAGGTGAGCGGAAGCAGCAGGAACGCCGAGCTAACGTGAGAACAGCAGTGCTCAGAGGGCCCGAGAGGGTGGGGACAGGGGGCTCCTGGGCCAAGGTGAGACAGACAGGGACCCTGTGGGTTTCCTTTTTGTAAAATGTAATGATTTTGAGACTTAAAAAAAATTCTCACCAGAGGAATGAGGATATCTTTTCCATTGATTTTTAGAGAGTGGAAGGAACAGGGGGTAGAGGGAGAGAGGGGGTTAGGGCAGAGAGAGAGAAAAAGAGACAGAGACAAAGAAATTTGATGTGAGAAAGACACATAGACACACAGATTGGTAGCCTCCTGCTGGAGCCCCAACTGGGACCGGGGACTGAACCTGCAATCAAGGTACATGCCCTTGACCAGCAATCAAACCCGCAACCCTTCAGTCCGTAGCGATCCTGCCAGGACGCTTTTTGTGACTTTTTGAGCAGGTCATACACACATGGTATAAAAATCAGTACAAAGCTCAGGCTGGGTGTGCTCGGTGGGAGATGGCTGTGGTTCAGGCCACGGGCCGCTGTGGACCACAGCTCGGCACCTGAGGAGCCTGAAGGCCTGGACTCGGGGCCGGGCACGCTCTGCAGCTGGGGCTTACCTGGACGTAGAGGAGAGCGCCACTTCGCCCGAAGCAGTTTTTACTGCCACCATCTTCTCCATCAAAGCCCCGGTACTGGGACAGGACTGAGGACAGTGACTTGAGTTGTCGGTCGACTAAAAGAGAAAACCTACATGTTTCTTTGTGTTAAAAATAAAATCGGGCCCTAGCTGGTTTGGCTCAGTAGATGCGGAGTGTTGGTCTGTGGACCAAAGGGTCCCTGGTTCAATTCCAGTCAAGAGCTCATATCTCGGTTGTTGGCTCCTCCCCCACAGGGCCCTGATTGGGGCTCATGCAGGAAGCAACCAATCGATGTGGTCTCTCACATCAATATTTCTGTCTTTCCCTCTCTCTTCCACTCTCTCTAAAAATCAATGGAAAATTATCCTTGGGTGAGGATTAAAAAATAACTACTAACAAGCCCTAGCTGGTCTGGTTCAGTGGACAGAGCATCAACCTGCATACTGAAGGGTTCCAGGTTCAATTCCAGTCAAGGGCACATGCCCGGGTCGCAGGCTCGATCCCCAGCAGGGGTTGTGCAGGAGGCGGCTGATCCATGATTCTCTCTCATCATTGATGTTTCTATCTCTCCCTCTCTGAAATCAATAAAAATATATTTTCAAAAACAAAACAAAAACTAAAAATAAAGTCTCCATAATAATAGTGCCAACAATAAAAATAAAATAAAATAAAATACAAGTCTACTTAAAAAAAAAATCAGCTGCATATTGTTAACTTTCTTTTGTCTAGTTCAGAAACATTAGGCATGCACATGGAAACAGAACAAAGCTATAGCAGAAGTTACTAAAGTAGCAAAGTGGTATTTTAAAAAGCTATAAATTCTTATCTTCTTTCAAAAAATATTACAATTTTTGAAAAATTCAAAATTACCTATGTTATAAATTTTTAAATAGCTACATTTTATTAGTTGGAAATGTTTCCAATTTAAAAGTAGTTACATTTTATTATTCAGATATTTACTAAGTTTCCAGTTTACTAGCAGCTGTGCTCAAAAGGTACGGAATAATCAATACCCTCCCAGCACTTGCCTAGATGGTAGCATACATTTCCCCTCTGACTATGTTACTATAACGTCAGATTTCCTGATAGATATCTCTGTGTACCTGGAATTCTTCTTAAACCCCACTATAAAAGTTGGGTTTTGGTGCATTTTTTAAATGTAAACATTCACATAATGTAACAAAATGATATCCATACATCAACTTCTGAATTCAAACTCCTCTCAGGATGAGGTGGAAACTTCCTGCCCAACATGTGCAGACACAGTGGTCCTGCCAGCTGCCCAGAGCACCTGCCTCTCAGGATGACGTGGCCACCGTTGCCTCCGTCGCCACCATCGGGACCCCCAAACTCCTTCCGGGGCTCACTGTGGAAGCAGCTCATCCCGTCGCCTCCGCGTCCCCCTCGGACAAGCACCCGGCGATGGTCCACGAAATGGCTTTTCTGCAGAGAACACAGATCCGGTTCGTCACGAATGCTGCAATCCTCTAACCAAGCAGCTCCTGGAGCGCCTCTCCTCCCCACGTGGGCTTTAAAATTAGAGGCCAATGATGCTACTATCACTAACCTCTCCTAAAGTGCAAATCTAAGAAACAGCCCGGCAGACATGAGAAGTGGCCGGTAAGGAAAACATACTCAATGACAGACTCAATGTGCCCAACTGGAGGAAACAGGGTTGTTTAGAAAATATTCCTGAAACAGCGTCGTCTCAGCTTCTTCAAACAGAAGCACATCACTAAAGGGCATCTCTGGGCTTGACCGAACAGGGCTCCTTTGTAAGCTCAGTGATGCAGAGAGCGCCGATGGGAGGGTGTTTCTCTCCAGGTCTCTTCAGCTAAAGCACTGAAACCAAGCAGGTGACTGCTGAATAGCTACTGGTCCCAACAAGTTCAGCTACCCGAGAAGCCAGGGCGAGGCACCGAGGCACCACCCGGCAGGCCATCCAGTCCTGGGAGTCCACCTGCTTTCTGCGCTGTGTGCACAGAGATTGGCCAGCACCCAGCCCTCCGCCAGACCGAGCATTTGCCCCTCCACCTGATGCACAGTTTGGTTTTTAAATATATATATTTTATTGATTTTTTTTTTTACAGAGAAGGAGAGGGATAGAGCTAGAAACATTGATGAGAGAGAAACATCAATCAGCTGCCGCCTGAACACTCCCTACTGGTAATGTGCCTGTATCCAAGGTTCATGCCCTTGACCAGAATCAAACCTGGGACCCTTGAGTCCGCAGGCCAACGCTCTATCCACTGAGCCAAACTGGTTAGGGCAACACAGATTGTTTTTTTAAGAAAACACAAATATTTTCAGATTTTTTGGCACCACACATAGAAAAAAAATGAATTACTCTTTTAAAAACTTAGCATATAATTTTGCTGTATGCCAACATTAAAATCCATCCAATGGATGGCAAGCTGGTGTGGCTGTGGTTGAGCATCGACCTATGAACCAGGAGGTCATGGTTCAACTGCCAGTCAGGGCACATGCCTGTGTTATGGGCTCGATCTACAGTGGGGGGCATGCAGGAGGCAGCCAATCAATGATTCTCTCTCATCACTGATGTTTCCATCTCTCTCCCTCTCCCTTCCTCTCTGACATCAATAAAAACATGCACACTGACGAGCACTGGAGGTGAAGCATGGCTCCATTTCCCCGCTGGGCAAAGACGGTGCTACGGACATGGCTCTGAGCACCGGCGCTTCTCCAAGGAGGTTCTGCTGGCCTGGAGCCCGTTAGGAGGAAACGAGATGGGCGTCTCGTGAATTAAAGTAAAGCCCACTCCTGTTTGTTTTCCCTTGTTCATGTTTTACCTAAGTTTCATCATTTTCAAGTGCTACCTGTGTCCCTTCAATCAGACAACAGAACAGATGGAGACATGACAACGAGAACTCATAATGCCTGTGAGAGGGAAGCTTCCGTAAGTTCCCTCCCCGTCAGAAGCCTCACCAGTTTTTTCTCGGAGAGCAGTTTCTTTCTGGAGGATTCCTTGGCGCAGTCCTCAGAACTGAGCGAGAGCAGCCGGGGAGCGGTGTGCTGCAGGGGGAGCCGGCCCAGGGCTGCCTGTGGGGCCCGAGTCCAGTGCCCTAGGCCCTCCAGCACGCGCCGTGGTCCTGCAGTGAACAGCCTCCCAGACATCATGGCTCCCTAACAAAAGCCACATTGGCTAAATGAGCCCCTGGTTTACACATTAAGTCAACAAACTAAAACCTCAGCGTGTTTTTGGAACAAATAAGTAAACTGCGGGCTATGACTTTCTCCCCTCACTTGCCATGCTGGACCCCGAGTCACGAGGAGTCACGTGACCCGTTGGCCTACATGCTACCTGGGGCCAGGTTTGTGTACACAGGGAATCAAACCTCTCTCGACCCTGGAAACACTCCCCCATCAAATGCAGTATCTGCTAAATGAAACTACGACAGGAAATCGGAGCCTAAAACAAAAATTATGGGGAAAAAATTAAAGCACCCATTTATGCAAATGCTGTGCTCTTATCTTGTGCAGCTTAAATGTCAACCTGGAAACGAAACAGCTCTTCGAACTAAGCCAACAGGTAGAATAAGTCAAAATCAAAATATTTTGACCCGAGCCGGGACCGGTTTGGCTCAATGGATAGAGCGTCGGCTTGGGGACTGAGGGACCCGGGTTCGATTCCGGTCAAGGGCATGTGCCTTGGTTGTGGGCATATCCCTGGTGGGGGGTGTGCAAGAGGCGGCTGATCTATGACTCTCTCTCATCGATGTTTCTAACTCTCTATCTCTCTCCCTTCCTCTCTGTACAAAATCAATAAAATATATTAAAAAATAATAATAATAAAAAAAAAACAAAATATTTTGACCCGAGTGACCGAAGTTTATGGGATGCAGGTAATGTAGTGCTCACAGTTGTCCCTCCTCCCCATCCATGGGGACACCTGATCCTTGGATAGTACCAAACCCTATAGATACTATGTTTCTTCCTATATATACACACATATGTACCTATGATAAAGTTCAATTACTAAATTAGACACAGTATGGGATTAATAACAATAATGATAAAATAGAACCATTGTAACAAAATGCTGTAATAAGGTCATGTGACGTGGTTCTGGTGGTGTCTGTCTCTGTGATAACTAAGGCGGCTACTAAGTGACTAATGGGGAGTGTGGAGCTAGAAAAGGGGGTGGGGGAGAAAGAAACTACAGCAAAATATTTCATCACACCGCTCAGAACACGTTGCAATTTAAACTTACAAATTGTTTATTTCTAAAATTTCCATTAGCAAAATATTTCATCACACCGCTCAGAACACGTTGCAATTTAAACTTACAAATTGTTTATTTCTAAAATTTCCATTTAACATTTAAAAAAATATATATTTTATTGATTTTTTACAGAGAGGAAGGGAGAGGGATAGAGAGTCAGAAACATCGATGAGAGAAACATCAATCAGCTGCCTCCTGCACACCTCCCACTGAGGGTGTGCCCACAACCAGGGTACATGTCCTTGACTGGAATCGAACCTGGGACCTTTCAGTCCGCAGGCTGACGCTCTATCCGCTGAGCCACACCAACCAGGGCTTAACGTTTCTTTCTTTAAAATATATTTCTATTAATTTCAGAGAGAAAGGGGAAGAGGGAGATAGAAACATCAATGATGAGAACCACCAATCTGTCTCCTAGGTCAATGTTCAATGACTGAGCCACACTGTCCAGACAACACTTAAAAAAAAGAAAGAGAACCAATTCTATTTTTGAACAATTAATTTTTATTGATTTTTAGAGAGATGGATAGATAGAAACATCGATGAGACAGAAGCATCATGGATTGGCTGCCTCGTGCACACCCCCTACAGGGGATCAAGTCCACAAGCCGGGCATGGGTCTGGACCAGGAGCGGAACCAATGGCCTCTTGGTTCCTGGGTCGATGCTTATCCACTGAGCAACATGACCAGGCCTCCATTTAACATTCTGAATGTCAGCTGACCTGGGGTAGCTGAGAGCTCGGAAAGTGCAAGTGGGTAAGGGGCAGCCACCATAGCTGTAAGCACTGCTCTTAGTAATGAAGGGCTTAAAGAATGTTGTCACATGTGAGGTTCCATGTCCAGAAACCAGAGAAAAGCAAAGTAAACGGAAGGAGAGAAATAATAAAGACCAGAAACAAATGAAACAGAAACCCGACCACTGAAAACGTACGGAGGCCTGCCTGCCGCTGCACACATGGGGAAAAGCACCTGGTCACGGGTGAGGGCAGCTAGGACTGAGCAGTTCAGCTGAGACAAGGAGCGCCAGGCAAGGCTGCTGCCACAAGACAAGGTTCTGCCCAGAGTCTTTTTTTTTTTTTAAATATATTTTATTGATTTTGTACAGAGAGGAAGGGAGAGGGATAGAGGGATAGAAACATCAATGAGAGAGAATCATCGATCAGCTGCCTCTTGCACATCCCCTACTGGGGATGTGCCCGAAACCAAGGTACATGCCCTTGACCGGAATCGAACCCGGGACCCTTCAGTCAACGCTCTATCCATTGAGCCAAACCGGTTTCAGCTCTGCCCAGAGTCTTAAAGGGAGCTGACACCTAACTTGGGGCCCCTGACATCCAGACCAGGAGAGAACAAAGGTCTGGCTCCTGGTCACGGCGGCCCTAGAAAACATGATGATGCCCGGCGCACAGCTGACGGGATGACGTGCTTGTGCTTCCGTTCTTTGCAAAATGGGGATCATAACTGGTACTTAACCTTGTAGGATTGTGAGGATTAAATGAATTAATGGTATGAAATCTAGTCTTCTATTATAATAAAAGCATAATATGCTAATTAGACTGACCGTCCTCCCGGACGACCTGCCCAATGAAGCAGGGGCTGCGAGGGAAGCATGGCTCCCAGGTGCCTGTTGGCAACCAGATGGAAGCCTAGGTCAGGTCCCAGGTGCCGGAGGGCACATGGTGCTGGCAGCCGGGGGAGGAAGGCTTACTCTTGCACCAATTTCATACATCGGGCCTCTAGTAACAATAAACACTAGCCCTAGGCGGTTTGGTTCAGTGCATGGAGCTTCAGCTGGGAGACTGAAGGGTCCCAGGTTCAATTTCTGTTCAGGGCACATGCCCAGGTTGCAGACTGCATCCCCAATGGGGGTTATGCAGGAGGCAGGTAATCAATGATTCTTCCTCATCATTGATGTTTCTATGTCTCTCCCCCTCTTCTTTCCTCTCTAAAATCAATTAAAAATATATATTTTTAAAAATCAATGGAAAAATATCCTCGGGTGAGGAACACACACACACACACACACACACACTAAAATAAACAATAAAAATAAATAGATAAATAAAATATAAGCAGAGTAGACAAACCCCACACGCTAGAGGGATTAAGGAAGTAAGAGAACACAAACCACATGGCCAGGAACATAAAAAGTGTCACCGAGCCCTGGCTGGTGTGGCTAAGTGATTAGAGCTTCGGCCTGTGCGTCAAAGGGTTTCGGGTTTGATTCCTGGTCAAGGGCAGGGCACATACCTGGATTGCAAGTTTGACCTCCTGCAGAGGCAACCAATTCCATGTTATAAATGTACTAACTATCTCACACTGATGTTTTTCTTTTTCTTTCCCTCCTCCCTCCCACTCTCTCTAAAAATCAATGGAAAAAATATGCCCTGAACCAGTTTGGCTCAGTGGACGGAACGTTGGCCTGCGGTGAAGGGCATGTACCGCAGTTGTGGGCAAACCCCCAGTGGGGGGTGTGCACGAGGCAGCTGATCGATGTTTCTCTCTCATTGATGTTTCTAACTCTCCCTTCCTCTGTAAAATATCAATTAAAAAATTAAAAATCAATAGAAAAAATAATATCTTTGGGTAGGATTAACAAGCAACAAAAAAGAGTCACCCGCTTGAATCCTACAGGCATCAAAGGGCAAGAGAACACCAAGGAACCACTTGTGCCTCAAACTCAGCAAGTTCCTAAAAGATGCACAAAGATACAAGAAGAAATAAAAACAACATAAAAAACCCACAAAGAAAACAGAGAACAGAAAATGTCAATTACCCGTAACTACTAAAGGAGTCCAATGTGTTATTAAAGAACATTCTCTGTAACATAACTCCAGACTCAGGCAGCTTTCCGGTAAACTCCATCAGACATCCCAGAAGTAGTCACAGCAATCTCACATGAACCTTCTCAGACAACAGGAGAGTGAGACTGCACCCAAGCCATGCCCTGTGGCCAGGAAGCCCCAGTTCCCAGATGTGACACACGGAAAGGAAACGATCAAGAACAGAGGCACACAATCCCGACAGCGTTGTGTCCAGCTGCGCCTGCACATCAACCGCAGGACCATGCAGGTGACCGCTGGGACACAAGGTGTCATCAGCAGTGGATGCCACACTGACTGTCACACCATCTGGTAAGGTCACTGACTCCCAAGCAGGGAACTGGGATGTAACTGGGAATGGAAGGGGACGACAGAAGCCACAGCCAACGCCATGATGACTGGAGAAAGACTGAGCTGCTCGCCTGGGAGGAGAAGGCACGGATGTCTTTGCCTACCCCTTCTGTGCGACACTGTCTTTTAGACACTGTAATAAAGAAGTTTTTAAAGGAATTTTTTTTTTAATATTTTGCTACTGATTTTAGAAAGAGAGGGAGAGAAACATCAGTTAGCTGCTTCCTGCACGCCCCCTACGGGGGATCAAGCCCACACCCCAGCATGTGCCCTGACAAGGAATCAACCCCGGACCTCTCAGCACAGGATGACACTCAGATGACTGAGTCATACCGGCCAGGGCTGCAATAAAGAAATTTTTTTTAAAAAGGAAAGACAAAATATAGGTCTGGTTGTTTCCATAGAAATCTACAAAATCTGATTAGCATTCATAAATGAACCAAGAAAGGTTGCAGGTTATAAGGTTAACACACAAAAATCAACTGTATTCTTATATACAAGCGGTAACACTAGTTACAGAAAGTTCCGGACAGAAGTTCAATGATAAACACTGGAAACACCTGCCTCGCTATCTGCGGGATTCTACTGTTGGAGCCTTTTCAGGAATTGGGTCATCTAGTCCTCACAGCAATTCTGTAAGAAAACGAGGAGACTGAGACAAGGTGAAATGACCTACGCCAGCCTAGTGCTGTGAGCTGGGACAGGCACAAGTGGAGTTGAAAACAGGTTGTTAAAGGAAAAATAACAACTCACTGATCACCAACCCTGCATGCAGCTAAGCCCACTGGCAAGTGATGCCATCTGCGTCGAGGTGGCAGAACCAGGCTTCCCCGCCCTGGCGACGACACCTGAAGGTGAACTGCAGAGGTGAAGTGTGGCAAAGCCAACTGGAAGCCTGGCCGCCCAGCCTGGCCTCATTGGAAGTTCATCCCCTTTCAGCCCTTCCATTTCTGTTTGGAAAACCCCCTGAACCAGTACTTGCCAGGTGAGCCATTCAGCTGTGTCTCACACTGTACTTGGTCTTCATTTTCCTTCTTTAAAAAAAAAAAAATATATATATATATATTTTATTGACTTTTTACAGAGAGGAAGGGAGAGGGATAAAGAGCTAGAAACATCAATGAGAGAGAATCACCCACTAGCTGCCTCCTGCACACCCCCTACCGGGAATGTGCCCACAACCAATATATATGCCCTTGACCGGAATCGAACCTGGGACCCTTCAGTCCGCAGAAGCGACGCTCTTTCCACTGGGCCAAACCGATATCGGCTTCATTTTCCTTCTAATGTTGCACCTGTGCTATCCAGGAAGCTACCCATTGGCCACATGTGGCTATTAACTTTAAATCAATTTAAAAACCTGAAAATGTAAAAACTGTCATTCAAGCCACATTCCAAGCACTCATAATCATATGTGGCCGGTGGGTGCCAAACTGAACAGCACAGATGGGAATGTGTCTGCCTCCACACGTTACCGGGCCAGGGGGGCAGAATACAAAAGATGAGACTGCGTACAAAAGCCCTGGTCCAAGTTGGACCAACTCTGATTCCAGGTGAGGCTTTAGAAACACTAGGGCCCAGCTGATGTGGCTCAGTGACTGTCGATCGACGACCACTCCTGGTCAGGGCAGAGGCCGCGTCGCAGGCTCACGCCCAGTAAAGGATGTGCAGGAGGCAGCTGGTTCTCTCTCATCATTGATGTTTCTTTCTATCCCTTGCAGGGTCCCTCTCCCTTCTTCTCTCTGAAATGAAGAAAACCTTTTTTTTTTTTTTTTTTTTTTAAAGGAAGACTGGGGAGTCAACTCGGCAAGGGCTACGCTTCAGATATAACTACTTTGTTCCCTAAAGTGTGAAGTTCAGTTCTACTGGGCCATGGGAACCTCTGCTAAACCTTGTTGTATGGAAATTTTCATATTTATTCTTTACAACAACTGTATGAGCCGGTACCCTGTTTGGGTTTCCAGACCCACTTTCCATTCTGCTGCTTCAGGGACCTGCCCTTGGCTGCCCTGGTCTCTGGCAGAGACTGGAGGAGCAGGAGGCCAGCAGGGTGACTTCCCTGCCCCCCTTCAATCCCTGCTGTCTCCGGTAACTGCCCCGCCCCTTCTGCCTTGGCATCTAGTGGTGGAAGCAACTCCAATGTCACTGCTCCAGGTTGAAACACCACCTCTACCGTTTTCCTCCTCTCCCTTTATAAACCTCCGTAAATTATCCAATGTGATGGGGCCGTATTCCTGAGCTTATATTTTTAATGCCAATTTTAAAGCGGGAAAGGCTGGGGCTCAGAGGTGACGCGACTTGTCCAAAGTTAGTGACCTCTAGCCTCACCGACAGGGTCTTCAAAATGAAGTATGCACATACTGCCATTTCCCAAGGTAACTTCAAAGGAACCAGTGTTCCGCTTCTAAGCTTTTGCTTACACAGGCCTGAGAACACACTTGCATTTAGAAGAATCGCGTTCTGCCTCCCCTTCCTCCTTTCTTCGGGGTCCTCTCCTTCACAAAACAAAGGCACCGCCTCTGGAACGCGCGATCCTCGCCTGCCCGCGGGGTGAGCACGAGACCGCCGCCCACTGCCACAGAGCGGAACTGCACCGCCTCCCTTCGCCAAGGGCGGCCGTGTAAGGGAATTCATGGAAAATCGCCCTTGCAACAAGAATTTAATGAACTGTTTCTAAGAACAGGTGCTGCTGACGTTCCGTGCCACAACCATACAAAGAAGCACCCAGAGGACAATGTTTGGTATTTAGGTCCGTGCGCCAAAGAGAACATCTGAGCTCCTTAAAGGGTGCCTGACCGCGGGGACCGGCGGGGCCTGCGCAGGCCCGCTGACGGGCGCACGTGCGCACCGCCGCCCGCCGGCCCAGGGCCGCGCTCACGCCCGGCGGCTGTCCCGCCACACGCAGGACGCGGCTGGAGGGTCGCCTGCTCGGCGCCGCGGTCCCGCTCACGGCCTCCTCCCTCCTCCCGGCCAGGGCTCCCGAGGTAGCGGCCGCTGGGCGCGCACTCACCTACTCAGCCGGGCTCGTCACTTCCGGGGCCGCGCGAATCCCTTCCGGGGCCCGGCCTGGACTGCGCACGCGCAGCGCCTCCCCGCACGCCTCCCGCCGCGGGCGCTCCGCCGCTCCCCTCCAGCCTCCGGGCACCTGCTCAGGACCCCGGCCCACCAGCCGGTCTCTACCTTCTCTGTCGTCTCATCTGGGTGTGGTCTCCGGTGACCTCACCGGCCCTCCCATCGCATACCCGACCTTCACACTCTCCGAGCATCCCCCTCCGTCTGGCCACCGGCCGGAGCTCCCGGGGAGGGGTCCGCGTTGTAGGGGACACTGCGACAGTGTCCTGGGTCAGCTCCCTGCCGCCGTGGTTGTCAGACCTTACAGGACAACCTGCCCGGAGGTGCCCGCTGGACAGCACCCAGGTAACAGGTTTCCCAGGAAGGTGATTCAGCATGGAGACAGACGCCTGGGTCCAGCTACAAGTCACAGAGCATCCCATTAACGTCATGAAAACTCACTTTTTAGAGTGACTTTTGAAGAAACAGTTTATTAATTACACCAAAAGCATAAACAATTTATACACCAAACTCTGCCGGCTGGAAAAAAACACACAATTAGGATGATCTCTGAAAAAGTCCTGTGCTCACAGATGAGTTTGACCTGTTCAATAAGTAGAAATGAAGTAATGGCTAAACATTTTAAAATGGAAATGAAAATGGTCTTCCATTTTGTGCAATTCTGAGCGGGTGCCCAATATTCAAATACATATACACGTTGGCAAACTCCGAGGCCCACTTAGGCTCCAATAGCAGGAGCACAGGAAGGCGTCCCTGGAGGGCCTGGAGACCATGCACCTCGATGTGAGGCCCCCGATTCTCCACATGAGTTCCAAGTACTTTCAGCACCTGTGGTTCCCGAACAAACCCCAATGGGTGCTGAGCTTTTGCACACCAATATGAATTTGTCGGCACTTCTGAAAACTGGGTTTTCAAGTTCAAGACCTGTTGGGTGTCAGGAACAACAGGAGGCAAGACCAGCACCCATTCCTGTGTCTCCCTCTGCGTCGCACTGACCTGCAGAAGTAGTCATAAAAACAAAGCCCGCCCACCACACTGCACAGACAGTTCATTTTAGCCTAATTTTTGCAAACATTCACATCACAGAAGAGAAAATATTACACAGCTAACGACAACGAATTGCTGGCATCACTTTTTCTCTACAATGTCACATAAACACAGACAACACATTAAACGAGGGGTGGGAACCTTTTTCCTGCCAATGGCCATCTGGGTATTAATAACATCATTCACAGGCCATGCAAAATTATCAACTTAAAAATCAGCCTGCTCTATTTGGTCAAACATTTAATTAATTCCCCCCTGATTGCCTTGGCAGGGCCAGACCCAATGATTTCTCGGGCCTTATACAGCCCACGGGCCAGACGTTCCCCACCCCTGCATTAAATAAACATTTTGTTATTACTCCTTAAATATATTAACACCAAAAATCATGTATAAATAAGGAAATAAATGTACAAACTATTTCACAAAGTGCTTTTTAAAATATATACACAACATTCAAGAAATTCTTAATGTAAGACATTTCAGTTTGAAGTTTCAGGATAACTTTCAAGTGTCCTTTTCTTTCAAAAAAGTGTTCATTTAAAAAAAGCCAACCTACACACATAAAAGGCATATTCCCAGGATGGCAAGAAATAAAAATAACCTAGTTTCACTGTTATCTAAAATGTTTAACATTTTCAGTGGGAAATTTTAGTTCTTGATTGAGTCTACAAATTAGTTCTATGACAACTGTCAGGGAAGAACAAAACAAAATCAAGGGAGATGACACTACTAATGTCTGTGTCATTTACCAAATAAGAACTCTCATCTCAGCCATTTAATATAGATATATATTTTTAAGCCCTTACAAGTGTTTAGGGTTTTTAAAACCAATATACCTCTAAAATAAACGCTTCTATCTTAGTATAGCTGATATATCAAGAATTGGATATTTTTTGTATTTTCTTGGTTGTTCTTGGAAATGTCAGCATTCACCCAAAGATGTTTTTAAAGAATTCACAGTAAAAGCAGGTATCACCCAAGTTAAGATTGATAAAATGTCAGTATTACTTAGTGAAATGTAGGATTTTTTTTTTTCTCTGACCAGACTTTTCCAAGTGAGCTATCAGTAATGCTTGCCCAGAATTTAAATAGGATTTAACATCCTGGGAACGTAAAAATTATTCACATTTCTCTATGTAAAAAGTTTCCTTTTCACTAGGAACACCACAATACCTTCAGTGAGGTTCTTTTTAAAATGAGGTGTACATTTCAGACGTCCCTAAAAGAAAAGGAACGCTTGCTTGGAGACCTAAACAAGCAGGTCCCGGAAGAAATAACAAAACAAACATCTTGCCAACTGTGTGGAAAACTTGGTATCACTATTTTAAGCTATAAATTTAGAATGGGGCACATTTAATACTCAAACCCCCAAAATGACCATCAGGTAAACATGGGCTGGAGCCCAAGCCACGTCAGAGAAGCTCCTCTGCCCGCTGGCACTGCCTCCTGGGGTTCGGCTAAAGATGGCTGCTTTCATGGACTCGTATCTGCAGCAGTCACTGACCCCGCTTCACCCTTTAAAAGGAGAGCAGGTCACTTTTTGGATAGATGGACTCAGTGAGAGACATAGGTAATGAGCTTCGAGAGGTACCTGGCTGTTTGCAGCTTCTCCACATGAAACATATGCAGTCTTTAAAAGAAACAGACCCAAAACACAGACAAAGCCCCTCCCACTGAGGCCGAAAAGAGGCTGCACCCAGGGCTGTGTGAGCATGTCCAGCTGCGGGGTCCCAGTGAGACAGTTTCACAACCCATGTGACCCTGCGTGAGGAGAGCTGGACCTACGATCTGTTTACATGACACACTGACTATGGCATCTTATAGATTTCCATCGCTGGGCACAGAATACTCTGACGGCAAGAGCACCCTAAAGCTAGAAACATCAACGTCTCCATTCACCACGTGGTCATACTCAGCACCAGGTAGATCACACCATCGGTGTGCAGTCCCAAGCCTCTGGCACACTCGGCGTCATACCCAGCATGAAATGTGCACACTTCACATGCGACACATGTGGGGCAAAGGGGGAACTGATGGGCCACAGTCTGTCAGAACCGCCACAGGTCCGTCCACGCCGAATGGACACACCGCTGCAAGGCTCCACAAGAACGCTGTCCTTACTGCTGGTAATTCCCATACTGGCCCTGCAAGAGACCAGGACAGAGATTACTCCCGGACACACGCACAAGGCCCGCCCGGCCACGGTGCAGGATGAGACAGGAAGGAGGTGTAACAGGCAAACAAGCGGGCAGGGCAGCCACCGGCTTTCCCAGCAGAGGGCCTTATGGTGGTCTGAGCCAGCCCTCGGCCCCCAGGTCCTCTTCCAGCACTATCTGCCCGGCTCCTTCCTGCCCGCAAGCAGCCAGCTCTGTGGGACGAGACCCAAGCTCTACAAGTGTGGCCACCTGTGTCTAGTTGCCGTGTCTCCGGCACGCAGAGAGGGCACACGTGAGCCTCCGAGGCAGGAGAGAACGCCAGACCCCGAGTGAGCTGAGCACGCACAAAGCCAGCTGTCTGACTAGGTAATCTTTAAAACCTTACAGTGTTAGAGAATAACACCCTGGAAGAGGCCCTGGAAGATGGCTGGTTCACCTCATTATTTGTGACCACAGAACCTGTTATGTTTTGACAGACATGCAGACCTATGTGTGGGGAAACATCCAGAAAGCTTGCCTGCTCATAGCCGTACGGCCGTTGCTGCTGCGCGGACGGGCCAGTCTGCGACGTCCTATAGCTCCCGTACTGTTGGCCTTGTCCTTGCTGGTAGCTGGAATACTGTGAGGGGGCTCCCTGGGCCGGCCCTGGGGACACACCAGCTGTGGTGAGCCACCCCACCACGCCCAGTCCCCTGGAAGGCTCCAGACAGCAGACCCAGGCCCCCTGGGCAAGTCTGTAGCGAGTGCGCTCAGCTGGCTGAGCTGCTGTCCAGTACGTCGCCTGCTGCCCCGAGAGCTTCACGTCACGGTGGTCCCTGTGGTCCACATGCGCTCACAGCAACCAGTGAGCACATGTGCAGTCAGTGGACGCTAAGCTCTGGGAGAGCTCAGACCGGCTGTGGGAGGCAGCATTGTGGGCCCGGAAGTAAGCAAGTGCTCAGAAAACAAAGCACAGGCACCGCAGCCAGCGCTGGGATGGCATGGACACAAAATAAATAAGCACGGAATTACAGCCCAACGTGAGGCCAACATCCACGTCACCTAATAAAAATAACGACTTCTTTCTGTTTTGTTGATTATTTTTAAAATATATTTTATTGATTTTTTACAGAGAGGAAGGGAGAGGGAGTTAGAAACATCAATGAGAGAGAAACATTGATCAGCTGTCTCCTGCACATCCCCTACTGGGGATGTGCCCACAACCAAGGTACATGCCCTTGACCGGAATCGAACCTGGGACCCTTCAGTCTGCAGATCGATGCTCTATCCACTGAGCCAAACCAGTTAGGGCTGTTTTGTTGATTTTTATCTGGCTTTTCTATTTCTATATTTTGGGGGTTGCTTTCCTTTTAAAGGGATTTAGAGTTTTAGTTTGTTATATTTCTCTCACTCTCACAGGCATTTACATGGCAGCATTTCATATATTATGAAATTCTTTCTTTATGTTTCCATTATAAAATATTCTGTAATTTTTGTATAGCATTTCTTCCCTGACCCTTGGGTGTAACTTAAGAGAATTTTAAACATTCTACATTGTTGTTCACTATTTAGTTCCATTCTTACTATGTGTGTGTGTGTGTATGTGTGTGTGTGTGTGTGTGTGTGAGAACTACTTTTAAAAAATACTAATTTCAGAGAGGAAGGAAGAGATAGAAACATCCATGATGAAAGTCATTAATCAGCTGCCTCCTGCACTGGAGATAGAGTCCAGAACCCAGGCATGTGCCCTGACAGGGAATTGAACTAGTGACCTCTTGGCTCCTGGATCGATGCTCAACCTACCCATGCTAGCCTGGCCTTGTTATAGTTTGAGTGTTACTTCGCTATAGTCTGAGAATGTGCTACATAGAATTATTTATATTTACAAATTCTCTCTCTCTCTCTTTTTTTTTTTTTTTTTTTTTTTCATTTTCTCCATGTGACTGATTTTTGTGACATTTCTGTTTTAACTAAAAATAAAGTGCCCCTGAGGCCTGATCATGAAGTCATCTTTGTATAAATGGTGATTAATGGCTCAGTGGAGGAGACAGACCTTCCCGACAGGATGCCAAATAATCCATGCAGACCCCCCCTAGAGTGTGGGCTGCACTTGGGGACTCACTCCCAAATATTACAGAAGGGGGAGGAAGCAGCTGTAACTGGCAGATGCCCCCTGACCCCAGAGACCGAGATCACCATCAGAGGCGTCATGCTGACAGGAGGTGACAAGGGCACCTCACCTCCATGGCCTTTCCAAAGCCCACAGGCCAGTCTCGTCCTGAGAAAACATCAGACAAACCCAGCCTGAGGGACACACTGCACAGTCCCTGCCGGCCCGCCTCACGGCCGCCCAGCGGGAAGAGGAGAGCCTGCGGGAAGAGGAGAGCCTGCGGGAAGAGGAGAACCGGCGGGCGGGCTGGCTGCAGCATCGCTCCGCACACCAAGGACAGGTTGCAGGTGTGGGTCCGGTCAGGGTACACACCTGGGTTTTGGGTTCGATTATCAGTCAGGACGAGTATAGGAGGTAATCAATTGCTGTTTCTCTCTCATATCAATGTTTCTCTCTCTCTCTCCCTTTTCTCTAAAATAAAAAATAAAAAAAACACAAAAAACACATATCCACGGGTGAGGACTTAAAAAAACAAAAACAAAACAACAACAACAAAAAACAAAGAGAAAGTCGGAGCGACTGTCGGAGCCCAGAGGAGTGGGGAGACTGGGCCCAGCGGGTACCGATCAGAAGGACATTCTGGGAAACCAGTGAGGTCTGAGTCCCGTGGGCTAGGACTGGGACTGTGGGCCGACATGGGCTCTTAGTGTGACTGTCAACGACAACAGGACTCTCCTCTCCTCGCAGCTTTCCCACAATAAACCCTAAACCACCTGTCGGAGTGCAGGGGGCGCGGGCTGGGCGCCCTCTTACCGTAGCCTGGCTGCTGGCCCGGGTAGCTCTGCTGATTGGGGTACTGCTGCTGGTACCCCGCCTGCTGCTGGGCTGTGCCCTGCTGGTAGCCCGCCTGCTGCTGGCTGTACTGGGAGTTCCCTGCAGAGTGGAGGAGACGCGGGTGATTTCTGCTGATGTCGGCTGTCAGGAGCCTCGCTTTCCCCACTCTGATTTCCGGAGCAGGAAGCCTGGCACTTACCCACCAGATCAGGCCGCACCCCCTGGGAGTTCACTGCTTTTCCTCTCTCGGGGGTGAGGTGGCGCTGGGCCTCTCCTCCACGGGGCCAGGCAGCGGGCAGCGGGCACCCACCCGAGAACCAACTCAAGTATTTCCCTCCCAAATCCACGTCTGGAGAGTCACGCTGGCGGCCTGAAGGCAGCGGTGTCTGCAGCAGGGACGGGCAGGCGCTACACTCGGGCTGCAGATCCCTTAGCCGTCTGCCTCTTGGGTCACCCTGGTGCCAGGGCCTCCGGAACCTGGCTTCCTGGTTCCGACCCTCTACACTGCTTTCCTGACCTGTGGTTCCATCTCCAGGGGCATCAAGTGGGTGGACTGGGGTAAAGGGTGCGGGGTGCGAAGATCTGAACACCCTGCAGCCATCGAGGACGTGTCCCTGCATGTAACACCCTGTGAAACCACTGACCCTCAGCTGGCCTCGTCTGCCTTCTCTTCGGTCTCTTGGCAAATCCAGCATTTGGGGGCTGCTCTGCACACACAGCCTGTCCCAGAGCGGAGCCTGGTTCCCTGCCCCCCGTGGCCAGCCCTCCTGTTGCATGACCACACTAGGCGAGCAGGACCCCGCCTGCCACCCACTTCCAGAAGTCCATGTGGCCCCACAGAGCCCTGGCCTTGCTCTGAGCATGCCAGGTGCCCGCGAACCAGCATCTCAGTGAGGGCACACCACTCTCCCGCGTGGTGCTGTGCTTACCGCCCTCATAGTAGTGCTGCGTGGACTCCTCGAAGGACCGGTCGTAGCTCTGCTCTGAGTAGGACGTCTGCTGATAGGCATAATCGCTGTGCCCTGCAAGCAGACAGACGGCTGGCAGTCAGGGACTTACCCTCCAGGCCAGGGGTGGGCAGTGCCCTGGGGTGGGGTAGCGGCCAGAGCCGGGCACAATCAGCTCCCCACAGATAGAGCCCATGACGGAGCCCACCGACGGTCCCTGTAAGTAAAACGCAGATGGCCACACGGCCCTCGGTGTCCTGAGGACTGACTACATTCAGTCTTGGCAGGCACATGGCCATTGGCACCAGATCCGCTGTCTGCTATGGGGGATCCCATTGGGGGTGCTGTGCCCCGCAGACCTTCACGCTATGTGGCGAGCCTGGCTAGCCCCGTGCTAGTCTCCGCTCCCCCAACCCGATCCTGCCGGCTTGCTGTCTGGGAGTCCTCCCCAGACATCCCCTCCGACCCTGTAATGCCACCTGCCACACCGGGACTACTGAGAGGACGATGAAGAGAAAAACCCTTGGTGGGAATAGACTGACAGCTGGGAGCCGAGTGTCGCAGACATGAGCAGTGGCCGGCCCATCACCTTCCTGGAGGCAGTTCCCAGGCCACTGCGCCCTCCCCTGGAGCAGCCGCAGCTACCTGCTCGGTGTCCCCCAGCTGCCCCGCGTCGCCGTCTCTGGGGAAGGGACCAGCAGCCCACGGAGGCGAGTGGCCGTGACAGGTGCCGTCACTCAGGCACAGGGACCGGATGCCGGGTGGGCAGAGGCGTGCCGGGGCTCACCATCAGCGTAGTACTGCTGGCTGAGCGGCTCCGAGGCCGCCTGGCCGTGGCCGTACTGCTCGCTCCCGTAGTACTCCTCCTGGCCCAGGTACTGCTGCGATGAGCCTGCGGGCAGGCGGGCTGTGAGCAAACACCCCACACCACCTCGACGGGCCACACATGGAGACGCCCCACCACACTGCCACTGGGGGTACCACGCACTGCCCCACACGCAGCCCTTCACACCCTGGGCTGTGGCCCAGCCATAGCTGCCCACCCCTCTGCAGCCACCAGCCACCCGTGACCCACTGAGCGCTCCAGCCTCGTCCACCCACCGCGGAGACACAGCTTTCAAACTTCCATGTTTCCTGGCCCCGCTAGGCTCCAACTCACAGCGCTCTCCTTGTGCCAACACCAAAAATGTGTGGTGTCTCACACACACACACACACACACACACTCATGGCACCCTCCATGTGCAACACCAAAAATGTGTGGTGTCTCACACGCGCACACACACACACACACACACTCTCACGGCATCCTCCTTGTGCAATACCAAAAACGTGTGGTGTCTCACACGCACACACACACACACACACTCTCTCACGGCACCCTCCATGTGCAACACCAAAAATGTGTGGTGTCTCACACGCACACACACACACACACACACACACACTCATGGCACCCTCCATGTGCAACACCAAAAATGTGTGGTGTCTCACACGCACACACACACACACACACACACTCATGGCACCCTCCATGTGCAACACCAAAAATGTGTGGTGTCTCACACGCACACACACACACACACACACACACACTCTCTCTCACGGCACCCTCCATGTGCAACACCAAAAATGTGTGGTGTCTCACACGCACACACACACACACACACTCTCTCACGGCACCCTCCATGTGCAACACCAAAAATGTGTGGTGTCTCACACGCACACACACACACTCTCTCACGGCACCCTCCATGTGCAACACCAAAAATGTGTGGTGTCTCACACGCGCACACACACACACACACACACACACTCTCTCACGGCACCCTCCATGTGCAACACCAAAAATGTGTGGTGTCTCACATGCACATGCCCACACACACACGCACACACTCTCTCTCACGGCATCCTCCTTGTGCAACACCAAAAACGTGTGGTGTCACACACACACACACACACACACACACTCTCACGGCACCCTCCTTGTGCAACACCAAAAACGTGTGGTGTCACACACACACACACACACACACACCCCGTCCTCCCAGCCCTGGAAGGGAGAACATGGACTGCGGGCGCATAGTGGTACCTTGCTGGGAGGGCCGGTAAGGTGCCATGGGCCGCTGCCCCATCATGCTGCTCCCCTGCCCGCTCTGGCCCATCATGGCGATGGGCTGGCCCTGGTAGTGCTGGCTCCCGCCCTGCGCCGAGTTGTAGTGGGACGAGGCAGCCTGCTGATGCATCATGGACACTGGGCGACACGACAGACCCGAATAACCCCGAGAAGTTCCCAGGGCAGCACTCACCCCCTCGCCCAGGCCCGAAGGCGCTCTTCTCCCAGGCAAGCCTTCCCGGAACCCCGGGGACACTGCCTACCTAGAGGTGATCTCCTCTCTTCCCTGTCTCACTGCCTACCAGCGAGCCTCAGCACCAGTTCTCACCAGTAACATTCAGAGGACGCCACAGGCTCCCAGGCCATCCGGACACCCGCCACCTGCCTGTCCACTCCATCACCCTGCTCAGAGCTCTCCCTCAGCAACGCCCAGCACAACGGATGTGAGCCATGTCAAGAGTGAAAAGAGCTCCAGCTGGTGTGGCTCAGTGGACAGAGTGTTGGCTTGCAGACTGAAGGGTCCTGGGCTCAATTCTGATTGAGGGCACTAACTTCGGTTGCTGGCTCCTCCCCGGCCCAGGCCCTGGTCGGGGTGCATGTGGGAGGCAACCAATCTTAGTGTTTCTCTCACCTAGAAGTTTCTCTCTGTCTTTCCCGCTCTCTTCGACTCTCTAAAAATCAGTGGAAAAATGTCCTCAGGTGAGAATTAAAACAAAAAAAAGCTAAAAGACCCCTAACTAGATGGTGTTGCTCACTTAGAGCACTGGCCAGTGGACCAAAGGGTCACAGGTCCAATTCCTGGTCAAGGGCATGTCCCTGGGCTGCGGCTTTGATCCCCAGCCCGGGTCAGGGGCCCGTGTGGAGGCAACCAATCAATGTCTCTCACACTGCTGTCCACCTCCCTTCCACTCCCTCTAACAATAAATGGGAAATATTCTGTGTGAGGATTAACAAACAAAAGAGTGAAAAAACTCAGATGAGCTATGTCTTGGTAATAGGCTTCATCTGACTTAATAGACACACACACACACACACACACACAGGGCTGAAATATGATCATGTCCATATATAATTATGACTAGCACATTGAGTACGCCTTGCACCCGCTTTTCTGGGCTGGCTCTGGAACCCGTGTCTGATTCTCATGGGACACTTCAGTTTGCACCTGATGCTCCCGGAGTACTCAGCACCTGAGGCCACCATGTTGGACAGCCCAGCTCTGGGGGCCCCTGGCCAACCCTTTGCCCTTGTAGTTCTCTGCCCCACTGTGCTTCCCCCCACCCAATGACCCCGGTCCTGTCCTCTCAGCAGAACCCAGGCATCCTCTGCAGAGCCTTCCCAGTCCCCCAAAGCTGGGCACTGCCTGACTTGTATTCACCAACCCCTGACCCTGGGGAGCTCCGGGGGGCAGTCCTCAGGACCCCTCTTCCCCTCAGCACCAGCCCGTGCCTAGCAGGGCAGCCTGTGTGTGACCTGCACGCTCTGGAGGGACCCGAGGACAGGTGTGCACTGGGCTGGGCCCAGGCGGGGCGCTACCTGGGTTGGACTGCATGTTGATGTTGGCCCGTGACACGTAGTTGCTGATGGCACCTTGGCCCTGCAGGGGCACGCTCTGCGAGGAGGGTCCGGAGTGGCTGTAGCCGGGCCCCGAGCCATGGCCGCTGCCGGACATGCTCATGGAGGTTGTGGGCAGCGTGCTCTGTGCTGTCTGCTGCAAGGTCACATGGTTCGGACCTGCCAGGAGAGACAGGTGAGGATGCCTTCAACCCACGCAAAGCCACCACTGACGGCAGGCCAGGGCTCTCTGCCCGGCACCCGCTTCCTCAGGCAGACGCCCTGTGCCGTCACTAACAGGCCCCAGCGGTCAGCAGTGCTGCTGCAGACAGGAGCACGCCCATTCTCCCCAGAAAGTCCATCGGGACCTAACCTGAGGTGCAAATTCAGCAGGAGGACTGGAATGAGTGTCACCCTGGCCCCTGCACCTGGCACTGCAGCTGGCCCGCAGCCAGAACCTCTGGAGAGAGGGGTCTCCTTCTCTGTCCCATGTGGCTGCCTGGGATCCTGCATTGGTGACACTGTTGCCAGAACCAACCACAAACCCAAACCCCAAACCAGGGTGCTCACCGTTGCCAATCTGGCCCTGCATGAGGGAGGCTGGGGGCAGGCCAGTGCTGATGGCGTCACTGAGGCTGCCCTGGGAATGCAGGCCCTGGCTGCCGCCGCTCTGGGACAGCGCTCCGGGCCCCAGGTTCATGTTCTGGGTGGGCGGCTGTGGGCAACAGGAGGTTACGGGGAGGAGGGTCAGTTCAGATAACGAACACCAACCAGCAGTCACTGGAGGAACTTGTCCAGCTGACTTCCCTCATCATGGGAGGACCTGCCCCTTCCCACCCCCTGTTGGTGACCTTGGCAATGCCAGGTAAGACCTCAGACCTCTGCTCCCTCGCTGGCGGTCTGAGGCAGTGCCTGACTGTGCCAGGCAGGGTGGGAGCCGCCCCGCCCCCTTGGCACTCACGGCGGGCAGCAGGGACTGCATATTCTGGTTGGAGTCCGCAATCGTGGCCAGGTAGACCAGGTTCCGGTGCAGAATCTGCTGGTACCTGCAGGCGAGGGGCGTGTGGTAAGCAGGGGAGCCCGCAGGCCAACCCAAAGCAAAGTTCACCCAGGATAGCTTGCCCTGCATCCGCCCAGGGATACTAGGCACCTGGGGACAGGGCAAGCAGCAGTGCTCTGCAGTCCCAGATGGGCAGGTGGGGTGTGGGTGCCCGTCCAACAACAAACTCAAGGTGGCCAAGGGGGACCCGGCTTCTTCAGAGGGGTGCGGACAAGCCCTCTGCAGATGCCCCTGGCATACAGGCATTGGGAGGAGTGCCCAGGGCGTGTGATGGCCACTCACACACGTCTCCCGCCAGGGAGCTCTGATGCCCAGCCTGTGCACCGCCTCTGTGTCCAGCCCTGGAGGTCTTCCCTGGGTGGAGCCCCCTGTCCCCAGTGTGTCCTCAACTGCTCACAGAGGTGCCAGCGGCCCCTCTCCTCCCATACTTCCATTTCCCTTCACCTCTCTGGGGAGCAACCCGGGGGCAATGCGGTCACCCTCCAGGGGTGACGCTCAGTGGCTTAAGTGACCTCCAAAGCCCAATATGCCCAGGCCACTCAGCACCCCCACAGGAGGCATTTCCAGCGCTGGGCAGTCTGTACCGCCTGACAGCTGAGCTGCGGGAGGGCTCACTCACTGGGCACACTCGGCCGTCTTGCCCTTGCTCTGATGGTCCAGGATGCACTGAATCAGGTGGTGGTTCTCATCCAGCATCTGAGGGAGAAGCAGACGTGAGCGCAGGACATGGTGCATCCACAGTGCCTGCCGGAGGTTGGGGGTGCGGGCTCAGTCGCTGACTCTATGTGACAATGTCTGCTGTCAGCATTCTACGAACACATTGCCACTCATTTGTGTGACCTCAGCCAAGCCCTTTCCACAGCGCCCCCCTCCAGGGGCGGTCCCATGTTCTCTCGTCACCTGCAGATGGGATCCCACAGTCCCAAGACGCTCCCTTCCTCCATCTAGGGCCCCAGAGCATGGAGCATGTGTACAGCTAGGGGGTGTTAAAAACCTACAACAGGGAGTGGGGACCCTAAGACCTGTCTGGAGGGTGTGAGGTCCACAAATGCCAGCCACACAGCCCTCCTTCCCAGGGGAGGCGGCTTGTATCCCAGAGTGTCACAAAGACCTACAAGAGCCACCTCTTCAGGACGGCCACCGGGGGGACCACAGCTACGAGACCCAGGAGAAGGTGATGTAAGGAGAGGGAGAGGGAGGACAGCCTAACTAACGAGGTGGGAGGGTGGGAAGGGAGGGCCCTGTGGCAGGTACTGGCAGGTGCAATGTCTGGTGAGCACATAGGCCAGCCAGGGGCGGATCCAGGGCACCATTCTCTGCCTGGACGTGAAGAGATGGAGAAGCATGCGGTCATTCCCGGCTGCCCCGCAGGACCCTCCCTGCTTGGGAAGGAGCAGCATAACAGCCCACAGCAAGCCACTTCCAGTAGAAAGGCCTCTGTCCGGAGACTATCGCCAGAGGAAAAGCCTTTTGTTCCCACCAGGTTGTGCCCAGTCATCTGGCCCCAGTGGCTCCTCCAGGCAGGCTCAGCTCCGCTGGCCCCTGAGCGGGTAAGGCCCTGCAGTGAGGGGCCAGAGGGGCCCACCTACCTGCCACTGTGCTGGCGCCAGCACAGGACCCCAGCGCCACTCCCTCAGTGTGCCACATGCCCCTAACTGGTCTCTGCTAGTGATCCTATCCTCTGGAGCCCGAAGAAGAGGCAGGGGCCAGGCCCCAGCACACTGCAGGACTACGGTGAGCGCCCCTCAGCCTCCAAGTCCTCAGGGCTGGTTCCTCTCTTTAATTTTTTAAGAAATACATTTTCATT
The DNA here is from genome assembly GCA_036971965.1 of Nyctalus aviator. Taxonomy (NCBI): domain Eukaryota; kingdom Metazoa; phylum Chordata; class Mammalia; order Chiroptera; family Vespertilionidae; genus Nyctalus; species Nyctalus aviator. The sequence continues at coordinate 88,475,997 of CM072925.1, forward strand.
GATTTCAGAAAGGAAAAGAGAGAGAAAGAAACATCATGGATGAGAACCAGTGATTAACTGCCTCCAGCACGCCCCCCACTGCACATGCAACCTGGGCACATACCCTGACCTGGAATGAAACTGGCCTCCTGATTCATAGATGATGCTCAACCACTGAGCCATGTCAGCCAGGCTGATTTTTTTTTTTTTTTTTAAGAAGAAGGTTCTTTTTTAAAATTTATATCTTTTTTAAAAGTATATTTTATTTATTTCTTACAAAGAGGAAGGAAGTGGGATAGAGAGCTAGAAACATTGATGAGAGAGAAACATCGACCAGCTGCCTTTTGCATACCCCCTACCGGGGATGTACCCACAGCCAAGGTAAATGCCCTTGACCCTAATTGAACACAGCTCGCAGGCCGATGCTCTATCCACTGAACCAAACCGGTTTCAGCCAGACTGATTTTTATTGACATCACAACTTCCACCTTCCCTGGCTTTCCCACTCTGTCCCCACTGTGGAGGTGGGGTCCCAAGTACAGCAATTCCCAAGTTGACCCAGCAGCCTGCCAACACGGGGAGCCACCAGGGGGCGCTGTGAGCCCAGAACTGCCTGCCAGGCTTACCTGGGGACCCGTGAAGGGGTGAAGGATGCTCAAACGCACCAGGAAAGGCATTCCGGTCCTTCATACATTGTGACTCTTTCCTCCAGACCAGTTAACACAGGAAAACACTGGAACAGAGCTTCTTTCCCTGGAAGGCTCCAGCCTCCCGGCAAGAATTCCCTCCCAGAACCTCACCAAGTTGAGGACTGAAACAGTTTCTGCACCCGTGTTTACTTCGGGTGTGGAGGAGCTAATGGGCGATGCTCAGCAGCATTACAAATGTTTCTTGTAATGTTATAAAATGTTATAAAGTTTATCAGCGTGAGAAAATGTTACAAAATCTGTCAGCATGAGAAAATGTTACAAAATACTAAGACAGAGAGAGAAAAAGAAACAAAGAAAGAAGTAGGACACAGAATATTGTCTCAGCTAAGTTAAAAACTCAGGAAGCCCTAGCCGGTTTGGCTCAGTGGATAGAGCATCAACAGGAAGACCAAAAGGTCTGGGCAGGTTGGGGTCCATGCAGGAGGCAACCAATCTATGTGTTTCTCTCACAATGATGTTTCTGTCTTTCCCTCTCTCTTCCACTCTCTACTGCCTGTGCTAAGGAGCAAGGAGGCACCTGCATGCCAGCCAAGGCCTCGTGCTCAGAGGCCCTCCAAGGAGCCCAAACCCAGCCTCACAGTCCAGGGAGACAGCTAGTGGTGTCGGGAGCACAGCCCTGGACAGCAGGGAGAGCGTGCAGGGCAGGTCCTGGCCTGCAGGCCACAGACTTTGCTGGGACACCGCCCATCTCCACCTCTGGGTCCCTGTGCTTCTCACCAAAGCGCAGTGCCACCTGCATCAGAACTGTCTGTCACTTCAGGCTACCACCTGCACCCGCTGCTCCCCAGGTCAGCGGCACTGCCTGCACCTCTAATTTGCACCTCATGCCTGCTCTATGCAGACCATGGGTAGGACCACCTGCAACTCCCTGGATCTTCCAGACCCTTCTGCTTCTGCTTCTCCTGCCTCGAACACCCCTCCTCTATACAGCCTCTGTACTGGGTGGAATTGTGACCCTCAAAATAGGTTTGACCCTAACCCCTGGTGCCTGTAGATGCAACTTCATTTGGAAACAGGGTCTTTGCAAACACAGTGAAGTTCGGATAAATGAGGTCAGTCCAGATTAAGGTGGGTCCTAAATCCCATAACAAGTGTCCTTACAAGAAGAGGGGAATTTGGACCCTCAGACATACAGAGAAGAGAGGCCACATGAGAAAAGACAGAGATGGGGTGACACACCCACACAGGGAGGGACGCGGAGGACTGCCAGGAACCACTGGAGCTCAGAGGAATGCATGGGAGCGATCCTCCCCCAGAGCCCCACACAGGAACCAGCCCTGACCTCCAGCCTCCAGAACTGAGAAAATGCTTCCTGTTTTAAACCACCCGTCTGTGGTAACCTGCCACAGCAGCCAAAAGAAACGAATCCATCTACTATCCCAACACTTCCCTTGACAGACCCAGTGTCACGGACACTGGGCACTGACAGGTTGGGACTTTGCAAATAAGTCAGTGACATGCAAACGTGGAAGCCCAGGCAATATGTCAAAACCCAGTACATGACTGCCAAAGGAGAATGAGGGAAGGGACATTTGAGTAGGGCCTTGAAGGTTGAGTAGGAGTTTGCCTGGCAGAATTCTATGCAAATATGCTCCAAGGGCAAGCTGTATACTTCCTGCTCTCTCACTACCAAGCAGCTTCTGAAAAACCCTGGCTTTTCTCAATGCTCTGAGCATGAGCACACGCTGTGGACACAGCTCCTGTGAGTGTGAGTCACACAACTCTTTGGCCTTCTCACACTGCAAGTAAGAGACTCCTGGGTACATGGATTCATAGATTCACTCACCACGGTGAATCTACACATCGCTGGCTTCCTCAGGTCAAATCAGATGACAACCTAAACTGGACCCATTTCCAACCAGCAGCTCCCTTCTCTCTGACTAACGTTCAGGAGCAGAGCTTTGCCTGGCAATGTGGTAAGCTTTACTAAGAAGGGAGCGCAAGGTGTAAATAATTGGATGAATGTTGAAGGCGAAAGCTGGCCTCTGCTCTTCACACTGAGACCCTGGTGATTGCCGAGTGTGTCTCTGAGCAAGCACTTGACCTTCACCAAGTGTTCCCACATCAGGTGTCATGGTTGGGGCAAATCCTGGAGCCTGTCTGGGTTCAACTCCTGGATCCATCACTAATCATCAGGCACTTGGCTTCTCTCTGCCTCCGTTTCCATATCTATACAATGAGAATGATAGTAACTACTACAGGAATTAAATAAGCCACGATCTGTAAAGCCTTAGAGCAGTGCCTGGTATCAGTAAGCACCACATAAGTACAAAATAAACAAACAAAAATGCCAGATTTTAAAGTCTGTGTTTTTGCTGCTTCTCAACTAGCTTCTTTCCTGGTTAGTTTACTGAGACTCATCTGTCAAAACCAGCCAAGCAGACAAGGTTCACAGACCCTGGCATCATCAAGAAGAGGGGCAGGGCACTGGGGTGAATGCCCTCAGGGAAAGAAGAGGCTCCTGGGAACCAAGGAATACTGCTGTTACCCCCATGAATTCCAAGCTTAGAAAGAAATAAACAAATCTACTAAAAACGCTGGAGAAACAGCAGAAAATACTAAATCTAACTTCAAAATTTAAGGGTTTTGTTAAAAGTGCCCCAACTCCATGTAGACGTTATCTCTAGAAGGTCACAAAGCGAACCCGTCAAGTTTCTGACATGTAAGGGTGCCGGCCCCGGGGTCCGGCTGGAAAACAACTGGACACGCGCTTAAGGCAGCAAAGCGTGGCCAGCAGGTCGAGCTCAAGGCGGCCAGCACTCCTCACAGGGCCGCGGAGGAGCCCGAACGGGAAGGGCATCGCACACTCGGGACGTGCCGGCCCTTACTGAGGGGTGTGTGTGGCCAGCTGTGGGCCCCCTCCACTCGCCAAGCTGGGCCCTGGGGCCAGGGGCCGCCCGCGGGGCTGCGCCACAGCCTCCCTCAGCCAGTCCGACCGAAAGCCCTCTGCGCCTGGTGTGGCCCGGCTACCCCCGGGCTTAGCCCACGACCCGCACCCCGCCAGCACCATCCCGGCCGCCCTACGCCCCTATCTGCGGCGCCGGGTGCCCGAAGGCGGCGGGTCCGCACTGCGCCCGGCTCCGTCCGCGGGCACGACCCTTCGGGCACCACCCTCAGGTCGCGCGGCCCCGTCACCCAGCACCCCTACCGCAGCCCCCGCCCACTTGGGCGCAGGCTGGTGGCGGGGTCTCGTGGGGCCCGGCGGGGTGACGGCCATCGGCTGCGCCCCGGCTTTGTTCGCGCCCCGAGCTCGCCGGCTGCTCGCGTCCCGGCCCCGCCGCGCACTCTCGCGTCCCGCACCGCCCTCGCCCGCGGGGCCCGCCTACCTTCTGGATAGTCTGCTGCGTGACCTCCCCTTTGCCTCTCGGCCGGGCGGACGCGAAGGCCACCGACATGGTCGCGGCGCGAGCTCAGCACCAGATCATCGGGGCTTCTCCTCCCGCTGCGCTCGGCGGCCCGAGGTGCTCATTCTCCGCAGGCGCTGGGGGTGGGGGTGCGGGGGAGCCCGCCGTGGGCTCCTCCGCCCGCCGCCGCCGCCGCGCCGCCCCCGGGCCCGCCGCCGCGCCGCCCCCCGCCCCGCCGGGCCCCACGGCCGGCCCCGCGCGCCGCCCCCGGGGGGCCGCGCCCCCGCCCCGCGCACGGCCCGCCGCCGCCTCGCCGCCCCCCGCCCCGGCGCCGGTGGTTCGGCCCGGCCCCGCCCCGGCGCGCACGTCCGCCGACGCCGCCACGCTCGCGCACGCTGCGGACGCGGAGCGGGGCGGGGCGGCGCGGCGGGCGCCGGGGGAGTCGCGGGACGCGCGGCGGTGAGTGTGCGCTTTTTCCGGCCTGGCCCGCCGCTCGCCAGCATGAGCTACGACCGCGCCATCACCGTCTTCTCGCCCGACGGCCACCTCTTCCAAGTGGAATACGCGCAGGAGGCCGTGAAGAAGGGCTCCACCGCGGTGAGCGCGCGCTCTGCGCCCGGCCCGCTGGCGGCCGAAAGCAGGCGGGCCGGGGTGCAGCTGGGAGCGGGCGGCCCGGGCCGCGGGGCCGCGGGGCCTGCGGTGTGCCAGAGGGGCTCGGCTGGGGCATCGGGGAGGCCCCGGACTGGGAGCACCTAGGAATCCGCGAGGCCCAGACCGGTCTCTGCCGGGGCGGAGGATGCCCCCGATCGAACGGGACCCGGTCATGGACGGAGCGTTCCCATGGGGTCCGGAGGCCCGGTGCTCCTGCCACTGAGCCCGGCCGCGGCCGCGCTGACAAGCTCCTCTTTGCCGCCAGTGCTTTGTGTCCGATGGGCGTCAGTTGGTCACAGGGGCCGAGGGTCGGGACCCCTGAAGGAAACGGAAAGGGCACGCTGGGCCCTGTGGACCCGGGCGGGAACGGCAGGACGGGACAGTCTGATGGGGCTGCCCTCCGAACACTGGGTTTGCAACAAGGGCCGTTGAGGGGGTGTTAATGGTGATCCGTCAGGTGCTTTGCAAACCAGCAAATGGGGTGCGATTGATGAGCTTCACAGTGCCCCCTTCCTCTTGCCTCCCGGTAGCGCAGAGCGGGCCGGGAGGTGCCGGCCATCTTGCGCCGCCCCGCCCTGCCTTTGAACCCGGGTATGGGCTGTGCCGAGGCCCCTACGTGTGAGCAGGCGGGGCTGGCTGCTCACTGGCTCTGTGAATGTTAAGTACGCAGGTGACTTAAGTGCATTCAGATAGGTCCCAGCTAGGGGACTTCCCCCACTAGGGAGAGCGTTGTCCTCAGGCACAGGTGGGCTTCCAGAAAAAAAGCGGAGGGTCTCCGTATGAGCTGAGTAGTTCCCACTGAGCTGGAGGTTCTCTCCTGGGTAAGGAGCGGGGCAATGCGCTGACCCACTGTCCTGAGCCTTCTCGTTTTGAAATTCTTCACATCGGTGTCAGTTTGCTTATTGGCCAGGTTTCCTTTTATTACCTGGTATTTCAGAGATGTGAGCAAGCAAAACAAAGAAAGCACACAGTTCTGTGAATTTTGGTGTTTCCGTTTCTTGAACATCTTTTGAAATTAAGATCAGAATCCATCTTGTGACATAACTCAGCTTAAAAAGCACTGGAGTGAGAGTCTACTTACCCTTCCCTCCCCCCCATATGATGAGGCTGGCTTTGCTTAACCCACTTAGCACCTCAGGGCTGGCCTGCCAGTCCTGGGGAGCTCTGAAGAAAGCGCCTTGAAATCTGACACGGCAGACCAGTCATTTTGCACCCCCAGAGGCATTTGGTATCCTGTGCAGACATTGTCCCATGTCCAAGACTAGAGGGTGCCTCTGGCATCTAGGGGTAAACACCTTAGAGCACAGCAGCCCCCACCTCAAAGAGTGAGCCAGCCCAGGGCCCGCAGCACCCAGGCTGAGGAGCCCTGCTCTGAACTAAGCTTCTCTGAGGGATTGACCCCATTTGTCTTTCACATGCATTGCCAGGGGCCAGGGGTGAGTGGTAATTTTAATGTGTCCTTCTTCCCTGTTCAATGCCAGCCATAAGCGGTGCTAATCTCCCAGGAATAATTGGCACAGGTGTCCTGCACACATTCAAAGGGAAGGGTGGGTAGTAGTGTAGGCCATAAGCACTGAACCACAACTTTCAGAACACCTGGCTTGGTCCTAGGATCTCGGGCTGTGAGCCTTTTCGTATGACTGATTCAGTGGGTTGAGTGACACGTGTACACACTGGTGACACCACACGTGTTGTCATTGAAGCTACAGGTCTAGGCACAGTCACGACAGCTGGGGAGCTCCACCACAGCAGATCAGTAGCGTGGTTGGCCAGCGTGGCACCCACAGCTGTGACCCAGGACCCTGAACACCTGCTCAGAGCTCCATGCCTGCTGCACACCCTCAGGTCACTTAGTGCTGTGCTGGTTTTTCTTGAAGGTTGGCGTTCGAGGAAAAGACATTGTTGTTCTTGGTGTGGAAAAGAAGTCGGTGGCCAAACTGCAGGATGAGAGGACAGTGCGGAAGATCTGTGCCCTGGACGACAACGTCTGCATGGCGTTCGCAGGTGAGCCTGGGGCCAGCGGAGCTTTGAGAGACGTGTGAACTGGGTAAACCCATGTCCTTTAAAGCAATGTGTTTGGGCCTTTAAAGGGTTGGCGGTGGTTACTTGGTGAGGAGGCTCGCTGCCCCTGGTGGCTGGAGCAGAGGCTGCAGGAATAGCTACATATGGCTTTGCCGTCACCTCCACTGTCATCGGCATGTCTCTGATTATAGTTACTGTCTAGAGAGAGGTCAGGCTTTCTACAGCTACTGCGCCTCTGCAGCAGGGCAGGTGGGAACTGTGTTCTCAGCTCTCCTCCCTTGGTGGGTCCATTTGGGGAACATGCCAGTTACCCTGTGCTGAACGAGGGTGACTTGCCTGACTTCACGGGGCCTGGCACACACAGCTCTTGGTCAGCCCAGAGGCTGAGCAGCCCACCCAGTCTGGGGTCGGTGCTGCCAATGGACCCCGTGCTGAGTTTTAGAGCAGTGGTCGCCTGCCTTTCGGACCTCGCGGACCACCAGTGCCCCGTGGACCACCGGTTGGTGACTGCTGCTTTAGAGGACTGGTTTTGGAACCCTTGCTGTCTGCTCATGTGATCTGTCTCTGATCATGGCCACGCGGTGATGCTCTGCTGTCCTGTAGGCCTTACCGCTGACGCAAGGATAGTCATCAACAGGGCACGGGTGGAGTGCCAGAGCCACCGGCTGACGGTGGAGGACCCGGTCACCGTGGAGTACATTACCCGCTACATCGCCAGCCTGAAGCAGGTAGGCCCCCTGCGGCTCGGCCTGGACACGTGTGGGCACCGCTAGGTCCTGGAGGGCGTCCTGCTGTTAGTGTGGGTGCTGGCACACGTCACTGCCGGAAGGTTGAGGCCTGCGTTCATCTGGGGCCCAGCCCTGCTTGTGCATGTGTTTGCTGTCACTTGCCCATGTTGGTGGCATCGTTCTTGTTGATGGGATTGGGGCTCCACACGCCTATTTCTGGAGGGAAGGATTAGTTTTATCTTGCCATTCTGAGTGATGGTCACTAAGGACTTGGGAGGGGCTGGAAGCCACCCCTGCCCTAAGGTGAACTGCTGGTCGCCTTTCACACCAGCTGTGCAGCCAGAATGTGTGTCTGCTGTCCCACCCTCCGCACAGCCTCAGCTGTGCTCCATGGGGCGGCCCTGCGCCCAGCCTGGCTGGATGGATGAGAATGCAGAAAAGTAGAGGGGGAGTGATTGCTATTCTTGCTCATCCTTAGAAGTAACCTGAGGAGGGGACCCGGGGCTGTCCTCGTCCCTCACTAAGTGCAGCGGAGATTTCCCGTGGGCGTGGGCGGGCTTGTGGTGCTAAGATGTCACAGTGATGTGTTCTGTTTCCTGTCAGCGCTACACACAGAGCAATGGGCGCAGGCCGTTCGGCATCTCAGCCCTCATTGTGGGTTTCGACTTTGATGGCACCCCCAGACTCTATCAGACTGACCCGTCGGGCACATACCATGCCTGGAAGGTGAGTCCCTGGCAGAGAGGGGTCGCAGGCTGTGTTGCCACAGTGAAGGGGCTTGGGAGGCCCTGCGGGCTGTGCTTCCCTCCGGGGTGTGTGTGCACACAGCCTATGGAACAGCACTGTTTGGGGGGGAAGGGCAGTGAGCTGTAAGGACTCATGGCTTAAAGTGAAGTGGCCACGAGTCTGTCAGCACCGATACGGTATCTACTATTGGGGAGAATCGGGGCAGGCCCGGGAGCACAGCACAGGGGCAGCTGCTGGACTACACAGTGGCCGAGTTGTTGGTTTGGGTCTGGGTTGTCCTGTGACGTAGAATACTCCCCTCTCAGGCCAATGCCATAGGCCGGGGTGCCAAGTCAGTGCGTGAGTTTCTGGAGAAGAATTACACTGACGAAGCCATTGAGACCGACGATCTGACCATCAAGCTGGTGATCAAGGCCCTCCTGGAAGTAAGTGTGCCTTTGCATCTGGGCAAGCCGGTGAGGACACCCATGCCCTAAAGGTGTTCCCTGGTGGCATGCTACAAGGGTTTGCTCTGCTCAGCCAGCTCCTACATGTGACTGGCAGAGTCAGGGCACAGCTTACAACCACACTCAGCCTTCCTGGGGCTCTGGGTACTGGGAGAGCAGAAATTAGGACTGCTGGGAGTTGTAGGGTCTAGCATCTTACAGATGCTAAAGGGTAAAGCCAGAGGCAGAGAGGGGTTAGTTGGAGGCTAGGCTGGGGTAGAGAGCAGGGGGTTGGTATCAGGAGCCCAGCTGTTGTGCAGGAGCAGGGACCAGAGACCCAGCCAAGGTCTGCCTGCCAGGAGGCAGGAGGCATAGCAGAAGCTGTGGATGCTGGGACTGCAGTGTGCCCGGCCTGTCCCCTCGAGTGGCAGTGCTGTGTTTGAGTGCACAGGTGATCGTCTAAAGCAGCAGCTGTCAACCTTTCAGACCTCATGGGTTGGTAACCCTATTTGGTCCTGGGTTAGGCTTGGCTATCTAATGCTCTCTTCTCGCCCTCTTCTCCCAAGGTGGTTCAGTCGGGCGGCAAAAACATTGAGCTGGCTGTCATGAGGCGAGACCAACCCCTCAAGGTAAACCCACGTCTCTTGCTGTTTTCACAGTGGAGCGCTCCTGGGGACAGGCAGGGCAGTGCTGGTTCACGCTGCTGTGGCTTTAGCACCAGGCAAGGCTCCTCACAAACGGGTGGGAAGCAAGCACGCCAGGGCTGACCGCGTGGTCACAGATGGGGATCACGTGTGCCTGGCACGCGGACAAGCTGTCAGCAGCTGTGCAGGTTGGTTTCTGCTTTTCACTAATCCCCACTGGCCACATGGCCTTGTCATCCTGAAGCAGCTGTAGGGTGTCCAGGAGCCCCCTCCCTGTGGGGGACCTTACTGCACTGGGGCACCTCCGAGGCTGAGGGACTAACCAGAAACTCTCTTTTGGTAGATTTTAAACCCTGAAGAAATTGAGAAATATGTGGCTGAGATTGAAAAAGAAAAAGAAGAAAATGAAAAGAAGAAACAAAAGAAAGCATCATGATCAAATCTTGCTTGGAGCAATTTTTAAATGCAAATCATGGCTGATGTGAGAACCAACCAACTCGCAGGCACTGATATCCCGTTGTCTGTGTCCTACAATAAATTCCATGTTTTTAATCTTGCCTTTTTACAAGCCATGCGTCTTTTGGGTGGATTTATGATAGCTCTATTTTTAATTTTTTAAAAAATTTTTATTGACTTGAGTGGGAGAAAGAGAAACTTTAATTTGTTCCACTTATTTATGCGTTCTTTGTTTGATTCTTGTTATGTGCCCCGACTGGCATCCTGCAACCTTGGCATATTTAACCAGCTGAGCTACCCGGCCTGGCCTGGAATTCTAGTAGCTCTTGAGGAAATGGAGTTGACCCCTCGGGGTCAGTCTCTGAAAGCTTTCCTCCCCTCTTTGTTGCCAGGCTCCAAGACAACAGCCACAGGCTGAGTGGGGGTTGTCCCTTGGGGACTGTGGAAGGGCTGCAAGGAGTCTGAGCGCATGCAGTACCAGAGGTGTCGGGGCTGCAGTAGGAAGGAGCACCTGGCACTTCTAACCCTCCTTTTCATGTTCCAAATAGGTTGATTGTTCTTCTGACCTTTGTCCAAGCTCCTAATTAACATAAGGTCAAGGACAGGAGCACAAATAGCACTGTTTAAGTGTTTACCGCATAGTAGCAGTTGCGTTTAGAACTATCCTTGTGTTTATGGTTTTTCTAGGTCAAGTCAACATTTCTCATATTGTCTCTGCTAAGACTTCTGGTGCTTACTGTATCACCCTCTCACTTTCTAATCTTTTTATCCTCACTGAAGACGTTCGGTGATTTTGAGAGAGGGGAAGGGGGTAGTGTTCAGAAACATGGACCAGTTGTCTCCTGCACGCACCCTGACCAGGAATCAAACCCTTGAGATGAAGGCCAACCCACCCACCCAGTGCCTTATTCACTTTTTAGCCAGAAAGCCTGTAATCCTAGCCTCTAAGCCATTAGCAGTGGAAATCATAGTCTCAATGTCCCTACAGAAAACCCTAACAAGCACATTGGCCTGCCACTCTGGAGGCTATTGGTTTTGGTGACAGGTGGCCTTTGGGTCCCTGGGCGGTTGCCCCTTACAACTCTGCTAGGATTCTAGGGTCCCCCTTTCTGCCTCCAAAGTAGCTTTCTTACTCCACATTCCCCTTGAGGGCACATGTAATCTATCTTATGAAAAGGAGTCAAGAGGCCAAGATATTTTAGTTCAGCCTAAAACGCAACTGTCAATGGTTTTCAGTTCAAGACTTGAGCAGCAAGGTTGGTTACATATGGTAACAGAATTGACAATATGTAGAATCTCAGCACAGAAAATACTTTAGTCCAACTGTTCCCAACTAATTTCAAATTTGTGCCCTGGCTGTCTGAATCTAACATGTGCACACCTGGGAGGATTATTTTTATTCCTCAAGGATGTTAGTTGTCCAAAAAAAAAAAAGGAAGTTTGCCAAAAACGTGGCCCAGCCCTGGAACAGGTTTGAAAGCAGAGAACAGGGATGCTTGGCAGCTTAGAAGCTGTGTAAGGGATGGACCAAGGAACCATTTCTCAATCAGGTTCATTTGTGAACTGAGTTTTAGAAACTACTTTGTGTCAGGAAGGCAGAGCCACTCATCCCAAAAGGGTGGCCCACAGTGAACCGGCCTGACACTGCCCAGTACAGCTGAGACGAGCATCAGAGGTTCCCTAAGGCCCGCCTGTCAGGTGTGATGGGATTCAGGTAGAATCAACGGGATCACTTACTTTCAAAGCAAAGAAGAAAATTTTAAAGTTTGCGTGTTTATTTTAATTACAATATACATTACTCCAACAGCAGCCCCATTGCTACATTCTAATTCTTAGCCATTAAGTCCTACAAAAATAAACCCAAGCTTTTACAGTAACTTAATACAGAACCAAAATCTTTATGGCTGTCTAGGGAATTTAGTTACCAAGGTGCTTCTGTCCACCAAGATGCCCTGTCTTCAGGGGGGAGCATGCTTGTACTAAGGTGACCCATTGACTCATGCAACAGTTTACATCCCACCTCCCTCCACCCTCCTACAAAACAAAACTATTTACAACTCGGAGCTCTATCAGCCGAGCTTGCAAAAAAGACTGACTCATTTCCAAGTGGATGAGACTCAAATAGTGGCCTGAGTCCAACACTGTCTAGCAGGGGCTGGCAGGACAGAGAGGATGGGTACACCATCCCAACCCTGATTCCTGTAGAAGCCAGGCTCTGAGCAACAGCTCCCAGCTCATGTTCAGGCCCCTACTGTGCCTCCAAGTGTGTTATCATGCCAGTCCCAACCTCGACACTGCCACCCTGGACATCAGGTGGTCTGTCTGCTCACACATGATCTGCAGGACCTCCACTTTCCCTACGGGGGCCCACCTGACCCCACACCCCCTGGGCTGGCCCTACCTTGCTCCTGAGGCCCACCAGTGGCAGTGGGGATACCGGGCCAGCTGGGTGACAGCTGTGCTTGGCTGCCACACGGTCCACTTCAATAGTGAAAGTTGTAAAAAACAAAATTTTCAAAGTGAGGATCAAGCTTTCACTCTAGAAAACTTTTTGCAAAACACCAAAACCTTAGGTTAGACTGTGCATAACTGAAGAGGAAAGATCCAGAGACCTCAGAGAGGTCACCCAAACACTCCCGAACATGAGCAGTTCTAACTCAGACCATGTCCAAGTTCCATGACGTCAAAACAAAAGTAATAAACGGTGACCCATTGTCTGTCCAGCAAGTGCAGCGTCCTCACTCAGCTTCGTTTCTGCCGCTGCCTCTGCAGAAGCCTGAGGGGAACATGACACCATGTGAGTGCTCTCAGCAGGCGTCCCCCGTACCAGCCAGGGCTTCCCAAACTCCCCCATCACAGCCCACCAGGAAAATTCTTTCTGCACGCATGCCGCAGCAGGCAGCTCCGGGTCCCATCCACCATGACCCGCTTACCACCAGCCCTTGGGGGCACACGCGTCACCTGGGACCTCGTGACAAAGCCAGGGCCAGGCTGCACTGAGGCCCTGGCTTGTCAAGCTCTCCTGGCTGACCCCTCCCCTGAGGAGCAAGCACCCACCTTCCTGCACAGGAACCCACTTTGACAAAGCTGGGCCCGGGGTCCCCAAGAGCCCCCTGGAGATTTGGAGGGTGGCCCTCGGCTCTGCACTCTTCCTGAAGAGGCTGGGGGTGGGGGGAATGGAAGGGAGGTACTGCATCCCCATGGCCCCCCCTTTAGAGAACCCACAGGTCCCCCACCCACCTCTGGCTGCTCTTCACACCCTGCCAGTCCCGGCTCTGTGGGAAGTCGGGTTACGCCGGGTGGTGCCACTGCCTCTGCCCCCTCGCAGTCCACCTCGGAATCCACGGCCACGAAGAAACCTTCCCGACACCCCAAAGGTCTCCGTGTTGAGCTTCCTCTCCTCAGCCCACGTGGTGCGCCTGGAACTGAACCAGACAAAGGCTGTGAAAACTGACTGCCGGGGCAGCCATCCCAACTTTCTGGGCCTGTGAGGAAGGACAGACAGACACTGTGTTCCTGGAGCCATTGGAGGGGTGACCCAGCTAGTCCCCTGCAGTTTGACACCCAACAATGCAGGAGTTCCAGGCCCAGTGCTCACGGAACTAGGCTGCTGGGCACAGAGCTCATGCTTATCCCCCAGACAAGCCCATGGCACTACTGTACTCCAATGGAAGCTCCCTGCTGCTGGGCTCAGGCCTGCACAGTCTCCAAGTCCTGGAGCAGACCATGAGCCCTCCAAACAGGCTTCTACCAGACGAGAAAGGGGCTGGGCTAAACAGGCAGGGTCCCCGAGAATGTGCTTATACTTTATGAGTGCTGGGAACCAGCACAGCCCGGCTCCAGAGCCCCTTGTGTTCCCCAAGCATCTCTAGTACAGACCCGCAACTGTTAACAACCCTCATTTAAAGAAACAGCAGCTGTGTCCCAGCTGCTACTGAGGCCACCCGGCTCTCCTCATATCCTGCCAGCAAACCACTAGCTCCACCTTCAAAGCAGTTCAGAAGCCAAGCCTCTCTCCATCACCAGCCCCAGGTGAGACACCTGAACTATTGGGAAGCGGCCACCTGCAGCCACTCTCACCGAAGACTCACGTGGTAAAAGGTCAGGTGGCTTCAATCCTGGGCTCCCAACCTGACAGGTGCCGGCCCTGCCCACTGGAATAGGTTTGGAAACCTGCTCTCTTGGCCCACAGCATCCGCAGCCCATTTCGAATCACCACCCGCTTCTCCTCAATGCATTTCAGTCTTGTGTGTGTGTTTATCTTGCCCCCCTCATCCACTTTCCCAGCGCAGGGCAGTGCGGAGCCCAGCTTGCTTTCTGCTGCACCCTCCATGCTCAGCAGTGTGCCTGACACTGCTTGCCAGGGGATGGATCGGAGTTTCTGCAGCATGCCTAGCTCGGCAGAGTTCTCTCCTAGTCTAGCTTGTTCACGGGACAACACCTGAGTAACCAGCCGTCAGGTGCTGAAAACATACCACACGAGGGGTCCCAGCCTCAAGCGTCAGGTGAAAGAGCACCCGGAACAGAACACTCCTGACACTCAGGCAAGTTGACTCAGGTAGCAAGGACCTCAGGCCTCCAGGGTCAGCTGGGAACCAGGAAGTAAGTCCATAGTCATTCAGCTGGGGTGTGGGGCCAGCCCAGCCTCAATGGGCAGGGCAGAGAAACCAGGAGGGAAGTGAGAGTGGCTCGGGGCCTGTGACTGCCAGGGCCTCCCATGCTGCCACCATGGGGACTGATGTGTCCACTGTGGCAGACATGTGAGTAGGGCCCAAACCTGAGGGCTGAGTGATCAACAAGAGAGTGCGTCCCAGTCCTAGAAACTGAGGCAGAGTGTGTTTTCCCACCAGCTCACCCGGACCTCCACCCCTCACCCCCACCCTCTGACCTGGTCTTGAGTTCAGAGGAAATGTTGTCAAAGAAGGATTTGGACTTGTCATAGTAGCAGTTGGGCCCCAGGTGGTCCTCCTCAGCAGGCGCCTCGTCACTCTGGGTCACCACTGCCGGGTCCTTCTCTTCAACCTTCTCAGCTTTGTCATCTGCACAGAGAAGTGGAGCCACTGAAATGCTGGAGGCAGGAAAAGCACCTCTGTCTTGGCAGGGTTGCTGTCACTAAGCAGCCAGATGAGTGCTCTGGGCTAAGTGGCTTCTCCCCTCAGCCCATGCTATCCACCCTACAGGGCACAGCTCTCCCGCTGGCGCCCATCACACACACACACACACCCCACTTCACAGCTCCAGCTGTTTGCCCCACTCTGTGGATACTCCATGGAGAACAAGGGCAGTTTCCACACGGGGACTCAGACCTTTGAAGTTCAGTTTCTTCTTGAACTCCTTGTCTAGCTCCTCGCGGTTGAACTGGGCGTTTGCACTCTCAAAGTCAAAGTCCCCCTCAAACTTGATTGTGTTCTCCTTGACGTTGGTTGGGCGGCTCTGCCCTCTAGAGCGATTCCTTGTTCTTCTGTTCCCTGTGAGGAGAAATGAGATGGCTAATGAGCCACCAACATATTACTGAGTGTGAGACAGATGACAAAGAGAGGAAAAGAGAAGAGAGCACACTGAAGCCACCATCAAGCCCTGGCACCCCTGAAACCGTGCCCAGAGAAGCAGGCGGGGGGGTCGGGGAGGGATGGCAGCGGGGAGAGAGCACGCCAAAACGTGACAGCAGCTGTTACCTGATCTCCTCCTCTGGGGCCTCCTGTTCTCGTCGTTCACCTGCCCTGGCGTTTGCACAGCGGCTGGCTGAACTACATCTAAGGCGCAAAAGGGGATAGTAAGGCAAGCGCCTGCCAGAGCAGAAGCTGGGACGGAAGCAGATGACACCACCCCAGGGGACATGCGACAGGGGCCTGCCCTGCAAATGCACGTGGTTTAGGAGGGGTGCAATTCCTTTTACAAAGCCCCAGGCAGCAGTGTGCACGGTGAGAAGAGGGAGCACACCCCAGGGAGCGAGTGTTTCAGTACCGCTGGCACTCTTGCCGCTTGGCGGGGCTGGGCGCCCGTTGAGCTGCACCCCCACAGTGCCCTTGCCACCAGGTAACAGCTTTTTGGCGTTCAGGTTATCAAGAGAACCAGTCTGGACAGCCTGCTCCACCATGGGGCTCTTGCCAACTGGGATGGATGGAAAACCAGCTCCTGAGTTGGGGAGAGAAGGCAGATTGACAACAGAGAAAAGGAGAAAACTTCCTGGTCCCCGAAGACACTTCTGTTCAAGCAGGGGGAGAGGCAACCACCCAGAAGGGGTCTACCCAACCCAGCCCCAGCCCCCTCAGCATGCCACACCTCTGCAGTAGCTCCAGCAGCAAGGCCAGCTCAGCCTGAAAGCTGAGCCCCAGGCCCTGTGAGGAAACCCCACAGAGGGACAATACCCGGCCACAAGGAGCCCCTCCCAGTGGTTTAGAAATGGCTCTGACCCCCAAGGGGGCTTTGTGGTCCCAAGATACTGTATGAGGATTTGTTCCACACTGGCCCCCACCGAGCAAGAGCCATCCCAGTCTGGGATTGTCCAGAAAACGCAGTGGCCAGCCATTGGAGTTAAATCTTAGGATACTGTTGTTTCTGCGTAATGCATAACAAAGCAGAAAAGACGAGCAGCGCTGACTACAGAGGAGTGCGGCCTGCAGTGTTCTTGAGGGTCCAGGCTTGTCCTGAAGAACGAAGGCTTCCAGGCTGCCCTGGGCAATGGAGCTGCACTCCCAGCCCTGAGCACAGGACACCAATGCTCAGAAACTGAGCCTTACAAGAGGGTCCTCTAAAGAAAGAGGACAGAGGGATTGTGCCTTACTCATCAGCTGTCTACTACCCTCTCACCCAGTCCTGGGTCTGTGGGTGGAAGTGCACCAAGGTCTGAGACAGAAAAGACCAACCCTAACCTTGGGGTCCTTAGACTGACAGGGGTTGCCCGGGATAAGTGAAGATTACAAATTTTTTTTCCAATGGGACAAAAACCAGAGAAATTACTGTGACAAATTCCTTGCCACCGGATCAAAGTACTTCTAGGGGCTGATTGCAACAGCCTTGTCACAGGCAACTGCAGTGTCCCTACAATGGGCACTGCCCCAGAGCACTTCCTCTGGCTTGTCACCTCCCCAGCACAACCTTCCCTGAGCCACACAGCCCAATTGAGTCCTCACACTCTAACGCACAGGCAAGAACCTTGGGCCTCTTGGCCTTCTCTGACACCAGTGGAGCAGTTATACCATCTTGCGTAGGCGGTTTTCAGGGCAGAGTGTCTGCGTAACATTTAAGGAGGGAGAGCATCACTCCTTGGTACCGCAAGTGCACTGGCGCCCATGCAGGGCACATGCAAAACACAGGCTGACAGGCACTATCCTGGACTGAGTCTCCACGGTGTGCGCAGAGCTCTGCCTCCAGTCATGCATGTCAACTCTAGACCCCCAGCAAAACGCAAAGAACCAATGCCAGGCAAGGCCAGAAATCCCCACCACCAGCATTAACAGGCCGTCATCAGCCCACACTGTTCACCTGTCAAGAGCTCGGGTTGGTCACCCAGCTTTAAAGTGGCTTTGTCATACTCAGCCATGTGAGGCCAATTTTGTGAGTGAGGAATGTTTCCCAGGTCCCAGAGCTGCATGCAGCTGCTCAGCAGGCTCCCCTGCAGTCTTCCCCAGCAATCCAGACCACGGAGGACCTGAGCAGAGGGCAGTGCCCACACGTGGCAGTGACAGCACAGCAAGCGAAGGGCTTTCTAGCCCTTCTTTAAGACCAGAGTTCCTAAGGCAGGACCATGTGCTGAACCAGAAACACAGTTTAGCTGATCCACAGGCTCAGCCAATCTTGTCACAGCCAGTGTCCCTCTGGGCTATCTATGGTTTACCCCCCTGCTCTCAGGATGGGAAGACAGCGTGCAGTTCTCCCAAACTGCCGTTACCCTTGGAAGTGAGCTGGTGTGGCTCTGAGGACATGTCAGGCTCTGACACGGGCTGTGGAGATGGAGAGGAGCTAGGGCTGGAGGCTGCGGCTGAGGCTGGAGGGCTTACCAGCTTCTCTAAAAGAAGAGAAAGGAGAAAAGAGCAAAAAGAAAGGGCACAGATAAGTAATGAGACACTTGTCTTGCATTTAAGCAGGCTTGGAAAGAGCCAAGCATCTCTCCTAGGACACTTTGCTCACACAAACCTGTTCTAGAAACACAAGGAGCTGGGCCGAGAGGGCACTGCCACACTAGGAGCAGCAGTCAAGACAACAGGACTCAGAAGCAAGGGATCCACACAACCGTTGAGGGCCTGATCACACCCTATCGTTAGAGCAGGAGCGAGGTGGGTGAGGCTGCCAACCCCACGGCCTGACTGCTCAGAAGAGCTTCGGCCAGGCCCAGGCAGATCCTCACTACGTGTTAGGATAGTCTTATTCCAGGGTTATTCAATTGGGAAACAATTTCTGAGTGAGGCATCGACAGGAGAATGAAAAAGAAGTAACCTGGCAATGCTGTATTTAAGTTTCACATTTGCAGGCTTACAAATGTGCAAGGAGTCAGACGCACTGTGATTACACCTGGAAGTTATCAGGTCTTTGAAGCAATGTACCAGGCCTCCCCCAGACCTGGGTTGACACCAACTGAACATGGATTTGGTTCACCTGTTCCAGGACCAGGACTGTTGCCTCTCCTACTCTCAGTGAGTAGTCACTGAACGGCCTAGCACTCGAAGGACACAGGAGCGGAAGCCGCTTCCTGGAGGCCACAGCACGGCAGGTTAGCAGAAAGAAAGGTTACTCACCTAGACCCAAGGAAGCTGCGTACTGCTGACTGAGCAGGGAGCTGGCGGCCAGCTGGCTGTAGGGCGGCATCCCTCTGAAGGGACTGTAAGGCACGTGCGGCTGGAAAGAGGAGCCCGAGCCTAGGGAAGACTGAGCAAGGGGATACACAGGTAAGAGCAGCGCCAGGCCCCCGTCACCCAGCCGGTTCAGACAGGGACAGACACCCCAGTCTGCCAGCCTGCTTCCTGGAAGCTTGGGTGACCCTAAGGGGGAAAGCTCCCAGGATGGTCTAAGGGATCTCACAGCTGCCTTTCCACATTTTATCCCCAGCCCCACCTGCCCAGGTAATCCTCACTCTAACTTCCCCTGACTTAATTAAGCCCTCTATGGCTCCCCACAGCCTGCATCAGGTAGTCTAGGCTCTGCAAGAGAGAAGACACACCATCTTTGGCTTGGCCCTGTCCCCAATGGGAATGAGGCCAAGAATCCCCATTCTCTCAGGCCCACTTAGGGGTTTCTCCCTGCAGTTGGTGCTCCAAAGGAGCTGGTGAATACTTAATTTACAAGTCAGGAGAAAACATTAACCTGGGCTCTCTGGTAATCCTGGGCAAAACACACCATAACACAGCACTGCAACTTAACATCTGGGCAGAGTTAACAGAACAAGTCCTGCTGTCCCTGCTAGCATCTTATGCCATGCACACCATAGTGCTGGGGATTTAGACTGACCACCAATTCCTTGGGCGCACTCACTTGCCCCCGCCCGGTCTCGTCTCCCCCAACTTCCCCCCACCGCATTATCTCACTCCATACACAAAATTGATGCTGCAGGAGTTAAGGCTTTCCTGGACAAAAACTAAACAACTTTTCATTAAAAGGCCATCCCTCGAGTTGAGCGCTCTGGCCTAACAGTCGACACCAAGTTCCATTTGGCCTCCAGCGCCCTCAGAGAGGTCCCACAGGCACAGAGCCGCACTCACTTGGACGATGGCAGGGTCCTGAGGGAGAGAGTGCTGAGCTTTTGGAGGTTCACACACTGTGATGTCTTTGATATCGCTTCCCCGGAAAATGATGTACTCATAAATTTCCTCTCTGGGAGGGGCAGGCCTATCTGTGGGACGGTCTTCAGTACCAAAGGACCTCACTTAGGAGCAGAGGAGAAAACGCGTTAGTTGTCCTAGCCATGTACATTCAACCCCCTTCCTTGGGTGCCACCCATAGCCCAGGACCGGTTTCCACACTTCAACTACTCCCCTCTCCAATTTTCAACGGGGAAGACCCCAATTGACAAAGCACCAAAAAGTTCTAGGTCTCAAAATCCACAAGGAACAACTCCGGGGCCCGGCAGCCACACGAAGCTCCATGTGCTCACAGTAGAACAAGAGGCTTTGCAGAGCCCCGTCACATCTCAGTTGACAGTCAAAGCCCGACAGCTGCTTTTTGATAGGAACCTGCAGACACATTAGCCCTGGGCAGTCCCCCTTTTCTGGGAGAGCAGTGGATACATTGACAGTGCCATTTCCGTTTCCGCACTCCTACCCACACCAGCCTGGCGGAGCCTTCAGAGAGGGGTTCCAGAACTTGACCCACCCCACCAGCTCGTGTGTCTATTGGAGGGACTTCTCTGTCCCCACGGGCTGGAGCCCAACCAGGTCTCCTTACATCTCGGCGCCCCCTATCTAATCTGAGCACAACTCCTGCGGACCAGGGGCGGCTCTGGGTCTGGTTCTCCAACTGGAATGTCATGTTAATGTAGCAAAGTACCTGCGGAGTACAAGGGAGTGCGCACCTCCTGACACTGAACTACCTCCCTGCGCAGGGCAGTCTGCGCCAGCCTGGAGCACTAGGCTTTACAAGGAGTGTGAGCCCCGAGGCCTGGGCTCCCTGGCATAGAGGGGGCTTGAAAGGCCTTTGGGGGTATTGCTGGCCTATCCAGGTCCAAACCAACGGGGATTCTGTAGTCCTGGCTGCACTCGCCATCTTTCTCGGAGGATGTAGACAAAGAAACTTTGAGGCCACCTCCTGCCTCCGTCACCTTCCTTCCAGAAGTGTCCTGGAGGCTCAGTGTGGCACCCAGCGCTCCCAGGGAGCGATCTGTCACAACAGGGCAAGCCCACAGACCACGCCTGGGGTAGGGTCAGCAAGCACTTTAGAGGGGCACCCAGCTGCCAAGGCTCTATGCTGACAGGAGGTTCCGATAAGCGGTATTTGTTCAGGCTCAAGGCCACGGCTGCTTAATGCTTTCCAGAAGGGCTCGCAGGAGCTGGGTTTTCTCCCCTCCAGGGGAGGCCGGGGCCGAGGGAGGGGCCTCTGGCTCTCGCCCCACTCCCGCCGGAACCGGGCGGCGGGCGCAGCTGCCCCTCAGTCAGGTGGGGAGGCGGCGGCCCGGCTACCGACCCCCACCTGCAGGAGGGCGGCGTGGAGGGGCGGCACCGCGCTGGGCCCGCCCCCCTCCCGCTCCTACAGGCGGGGCGGCCACGGCACACAATGACGCCGGGGCGGGGAGACCTTTGTGCCGGCCGAGCGCAGCTCCGAGGGGAGGCTCGGGGAGGGAAGCGGCACACGGGGCGGAATCAAGGGGCGAAGGGAGGGGGTGGCGGGAGGGGGAGGACCTGCGGAGAGGGGACGGGCAGGGGGTGTGCCCTGCGAGGGGGAGGGGAGGCCGGGAAGAAGGGCCCGGGAGAAGATGGCCGAGGGTGGGGGCTGCCCGGGAGACGGCCCGCGGGGGGAAGGGCTCAGAGTGAAGGCCGGAGGGGTGACGCGGGCCGGGACCCCGCGGGGACCCCGGGGTGGGGGTGGGGGTGGGGTCGGGCTGTTGGCGGGCGGGGGCGGGCGGTTGGGGCGCCCGCGGCCGCTACCTTTGGCGAGCGCCACGGTGGAGTTGTCGGTGTCGATGGTGTAGAGGATGCCCTCGTAACGGATCTGCGCCTTGGAGATGAGGCTGATCTTGCTGCCCAGGTACGGGGTGCCCGAGGAACCGCTCATGGCGACGGCCGCCCGGCCGGGCCCGCTCGCCTCCGTGCGGTCGCCTCGCCGTCCGCCCTGCCTCCGTGCCGCCTCCCCGCCGCCGAGAGCCCGTGTGGAGACCGGCTAGCGAGCAGCCGCGCGACCGGGGTCTCTGAGGAGCGCGGGGGAGGAGGGGCCGCACAGCCACATCCGGGGCCTCGCCACGCCCCGCCCCGCACGCTCGCCGCCCATTGGCTCAGCGCGGGGCCTCCCCTTTAAATATGGCCGCGCCGCTGCCTGGGGCGGGCCTCGCCGCTCGCCTGCGCAGTCGGCGCGCCAGTTCCAGCTGGTTTTCTCCCTCTCCCCGCCCTTCGCGGCGGCTCCCGGCGGGCCCCGCGCGGGGGGCCGAGGCGGGGCCGCAGCGCGAGGCGCAGCGGGGAATCCGGGGGCGGGGGAATGGGTGCGGAATGCGCGTGCGCGGGGCGGGGTTGCGGGCTGGGGTGCGCGGTGGAGGTGACGCCGGGACCCTGTCCTGGGAGGTGATGCCGGGGTGGAGGTGACGCCGGGACCCTGTCCTGGGGGCGGGGGTGAAGCCAGGTTGGAGTGGTCCCTGTTCCGCGGGACGAAGGCTGGGGCCCCTGTTAGGGTCGGGGGAAGACGGGAGAAGGTCCCTGTCCTGAGGGCAGGCCCGGGTGGCTCTCGCGGCCTGGGGTGCCGTGGTGGCTGCGGTAAAGAGCACTTTGGGCGCGTCAGCCGCTGAATAGAAGGAGCTGAACGCATCTTCTCATTGAACCCTGCTCCCCTCCCAAACCTGGGGTTGCGTTCCCGGTGCTTTAAAATAATACCACCCGCCACCGAGGCCTCAGAACCCGCCTGACCGGGCCTGCCTGCCGCCTCGCCCGGCTGCCCCAGCCTGGCCGGATCCCCGGCTGTGACGTGGCGGCTCTCAGTCGGTTTGGAGTCACCTTCCGGTCCAGCGCTCAGCTCCATTAGTGACTGTGCACTCAGTTTTTTAAAAAGTATATTTTATTGGTTTTTACAGAAAGGAAGGGAAAGGGATAGAGAGTTAGAAACATTGATCAGTTGCCTCCTGCCGGATGTGCCTCAATCTAGGTACATGCCCCTGACCGGAATCAAACCTGGGACCCTTCAGTCCACAGGCCGAGGCTCTATCCACTGAGCCAAACCAGTTAGGGCATGTGTGCGCTCACTCTTTGTCTGCCTCTCTCTCTTTTGACTGTGCACGTCAGATCAGGTACTGCTTTGGGGTCCTGGAAAAAAAACGTTTGGGTAATGACCAGTATTTTATAAAAATAAAACAGACTAAGAAAATACTAGAGTTTTGCTTTGTGAAACAGCTATTTCACTTATACATAGTATTTAAGTAGGTACTTGCTTAAGAGGTGAATGTATTTGTAAGTACTAGGGGGAATCGTGGCAGAGAACTTACCTACTAAGCAAGGTAGGTGTACTGACTCCCCTTTCCCTGAATAGTTGAGGGGGACAGGCTCCTGCCCTTTGTAAACCCTGGTCTCCTGCACCCAGCAATACCTAGTAAGAGAACAGTAATGAGTTTGAGAAAAGGGAAACATCTTCAAAATTTATCTCCCAAAATGTACCTGTATCTTCCAGAATTGCTTCTTGGCTCATGGAAACTCACTGGCAAAGGGCAGCCTAGCCACAGAGTCACCCAGCCCCAGTGAGAGATCAATGACATGCGCCTCCCTCAGCACAGCACACCATTCCCCAGGGGTGCGCCTGTTTGGAGTAGGTGCTGCCCCGGTTCTCCAGAGCATCTCACATCCTCCTTCCCCCCACTTGCAGGTCCAGAACATGATTTGCCCAAGGTCAAGGATGCTCTTTCACGCCTCTGGTGTCTGAGCCAAAGTCGCTGTGTGTTGGGGGTAGGCTGCGTTCTTCACTAGCAGGAGCTGATTCCATCTTGGAAAAGGGAGTTGGATCCAGAGCCCCAGAACCAGGGCGGGTGCAGTTCCTAGAGACTCTGGGAGCTCACAAGGCTCCTGGGTGTGGGTGCAGCCAGGTGGCTTCCTGAGGACAGCCACAGAGCAAACACCTAGGCAGAGCAGAGGCTTAAAATAGACATGGCACACAGGCCCCGGAACACTGGTCCTGCCATTCACCCTATGGTGTCCTGCCCAGAATGCAGGCCGGAGCACTTGCCAAACAAAGGTCCCAGAAGGGGAGCAATTGGGCTGGGACCTAAACTTAACCCAGAAGCCAATTGATGCAGCCTGTGTTCCAGGCGGGACACACCTACCAAACACCTTCACCTTAAATAGCTCTTCATGGTGCCCAGCCAGTCCTGAGCTAAAGGGGTGTAGAGAGATGAGGTGAGAAGCTGAAAAACCCTGGGCAGGTCAGGCTCCCTTCCTCAGTTTCTCCATTTACCAAATGGAGCTTATAGCTCACCTGCCTGTCTCCCTGGTGGATGGGAGGACCCCAGAATACAGTGCCCGTAAAGGGGTTTGAAAGAGGCCAAGGGGCCCACACATCAGAGACCTGGTAAGCAGAGGACCACCGAGACAGCTGGCGAAGTTTTCACTGCGACTTTGGGCCACTTATTAAGTGCCTATTGTATGTAGGAGGAGAAGCAGTCCCTAATAAAAGCAGGTGTGCCGTGGCCTGTGTGGCTCAGTAGAGGGTAGCAGGTTGGATTCCCAGTCAATGGCATATGCCTGGGTTTCAGATTTGTATGTGGGAGGCAACTGTTGAATGTGTCACATCGATGCCTCTCCCTCACTCCTCTTTCCTTCCATTGTTTCTGGAAGTTGATGGAAATCATCATTCCTTGGATGAGGATTAAAAGGGGAGAGGGAAAAAGCAGGTGTGATTGTCCTAGATGTCATCACCAGTCTAGCTAGAGTCACACAGCCACTATCCTGCAGCAGGTGACAACATACAACTTCAGGAAGAATGACCACATGGCCATTGTTCTCACAGGTATTGCTTAGGAGGAGAAAACAGAACAGGTGAATTGATTTAAAGAAATGTTAAAAATAGGTGGTCCAGCCGAAGCTGGTTTGGCTCAGTGGTAGAGCTTCGGTCGAAAGGTCCCAGGTTCGATTCCTGCCAAGGGCATGTACATTGGTTGCGGGCACATCCCCCGTAGCGGGTGTGCAAGAGGCAGCTGGTCAATGTTTCTCTCTCATCGACGTTTCTAGCTCTCTACTCTCTCTTCCTCCTCTCTGTGAAATATCAATAAAATATATTTAAAAAAAAAAATAGGTGGTCCAGCCCTGGCTCGTGTGACTCAGTTGATTGGGCATTGTTCTATGCACCAAAGCTTGCTGGTTCAATTCCTGTCAGGGCACATGCCCCAGTTATGGCTCAACCCAGTAGGTGGTGTGCAGGAGGCAGCCAGCCTGTCCATGTTCCACTCTCACATCAATGTTTCTCCCTCTCCCTTCCTCTCTAAAAATCAATAAAATTTTTTAAAGTAATAATAGTAGGTGGCCCACAGACAAGCAGAAATCAAGACAGTGGTCTGAATGTAGGGCTGAGCCAGTGAGACAGGACCTGGCCTGTCCCCTCCTCCTCCAGGACCTGCACATGTTCACCCTGGGAGCTGGAGCCAAGGAATGGGAGGGAGCTATGGGTTGCAGTGGCAGGGTGGGGAGGTCAGAGCTGGCGTTGAAGGGGTCACCAGGCAGGGAAAGGAGCTGGGAGGCCCAGAGAGCTGGTTCAGGCCCTGGCCCAAACTGTGGCCCTGGGTACAGACAGGAAGGAGGATGGGGAATTTTCCCCAGATCCGACCTGCTCAGAATCCTGCTAAAATCCATCTCCCCCAATGCAGGCCCACAGCTTCCTGCACCTCGCACCCTCACTGTTCCCCCTTCCCTTTCTCCCTTCTCTACTTCTCTCTCTCCACCTCCTCCCCTCGTCTTTCCTACCCCCTCCACCTCCCTCTCTCTTCCTTGTGCCCCCACCTGGCCTCTGGCCTAGGGCAATCTGCAGCAGAGATGTGGGAGGCCAGAAGCTCAGGGGACCCCAGCCTACCCCCACCACCCCACGAGCTCCCCCACCGCTGGTCCTTGCCTCGTGATAGTTCCATAGGGAGGAAGGGAAAGCATGACATAGTCACCAAGGCCACAGTGAGAGAGGAAATGGAATGTGGGATGTTGGCAAGGTGAACGTGGGGCCCGAGTGACACCTGAGCACACTGCCCTGCACACTTGGGTTTTGTTTGTTTTTTAATACATATTTTTGTTGATTTCAGAGAGGAAGGGAGAGGGAAAGAGAGAAACATCAATGATGAGAGAGAATCATTGATCAGCTGCCTCCTGCACACCCCTACTGAGGATGTGCCCACAACCCAGCATGTGCTCTTGACCAGAATCCAACCAGAGACCCTTCAGTCCCCAGGCCAATGCTCTATCCACTGAGCAAACCCAACTAGGACAGGGCTGTTTTTATTTATCAATAAACTAGAAGCCACTCCCACTCATCCCGGCTCCACTGGGCTGCTGCAGAGGTGGGAGGTGCTCGCCAGCTGTGGCCCAGTGTCTGGTGTGTCAGTCAGCTGAGTGGCACTTCCCTGGTGGTCAGTGTGCATCCTGAGTTGAGCGTCTATCCCCTGGTGGTCAGTGCTCAACATAGCTACTGGCCGGTGGTTAGGTCTCTTAGGCATGTATATATATATATACACACACACATACACACACACACACACACACACACACACACGAGGCTC
This sequence comes from Nyctalus aviator, assembly GCA_036971965.1. NCBI lineage: Eukaryota > Metazoa > Chordata > Mammalia > Chiroptera > Vespertilionidae > Nyctalus > Nyctalus aviator. Next base: position 88,502,075 of record CM072925.1, read on the forward strand.
AGTGCAGGAGATTCGTGCATGGAGGGGCGTCCCTCAGCCCTGCTTGCACCCTCTGCAATTTGGGACCCCTACACCTTTTTCTTATCTAGCTAACCTCTTCACATTTTTAAAAATTAACTGAAATGTCACCTACTCTAGGAAATCATCTTTGAACAAATGTCTTTACAATCTATATTAACTTTTCATAGTATACCATTCTTTTTCTTTAACAGCTACTTAGAGTGGATGCAATGTGGTTTTCATTCTTGCATCTGAATTTTTTCTTCTTGCTCTTGTAATAGTGAAGCTTATCCAATTTACGTTTCCCTTCAAGGGCTTATATTTGGTTCAGTTTCTAGTTGGCTTCCTGCTTTTTTTTTAGCAATAAATTTGGGTTGTGATAGTAAGCCTCACTTATAATCAAGCCTGTAGGTCTCCCTAGCTGAATATTTCTATAATACCTGTCACTTTAGCATACCAGAAATTGTATTCATTTATAGAAAATAACAATAAATGTCACCTGCTCATTTGATCTTCTATAAATATTTTATAGCAAGATGTGTTATTCTAGTAATTAAACTGTTATAAACTGAGGTGTACAGAAATAATCACATTGCACAATAAAGAATAACTCAAATATCAAAGCATAGTACACTTAGGGCCTCCCTTGTCCTGTGCCTCATAGCATAGTCCCCAGTTCACATGGAACTCAGCTTCCTTTAAAATAGTCATGAAGCAGCTACTTCCACACATATTTTTTTATTTATTCACAGCACATACTCTTTATACTAATTATTGGAAAATCATCCTAACAATTGCCTTTGTTCCTCTCTGTATTGTTGCCTTACATTCTGATGTTATTAATGTGCTTTTATCATCCACTCACTCTAATAAGATTATAAATTTTTTAAGGGCAGAGATCATGACTTGAGCTTGTATTTCTCTGTCAGTGTGCCTAGATAAATACTCAAATGACATCCAGTCCAAATGACTGTGATGAGAGAGGCCCACTGTTGCTGAGACCTCTGATTTTTTTTTAAAGGCCTCACTTGTTCTTCGCCTTTTCAGAGGGGTGAGTAGGGGCTGAGGGAATTTGAGGAAACCCAGAATTCTCCTCCTAAAAGATTTTGCTTAAGCTGGCGCCCTGGACGCTGGGCATTTGTCCAATTAAAACCCGGACACACTGCAGTAACAAAGGCATTGTCTTCTGCTAATGCGTGGGGATCAAGCCCCAGCCAGCAGGATCTACACCCCCGCAGTCAGGACCAGGCCGCTGGGAGGACTTGGGCTGGTGCTCCTAACTCTGGGGAGAGAGAGACTTCCCGTGGCTGCAGGCAAGAGGCCCCAGACTCCGTGCCACACATCTGAACAGGTCCCCAGCGCAGGTTGGTCAGCAGAGTGGCTTCTTCGCCTGGGATTGTGGGCAGTTTTGCCAGCCTCAGCCTGGCCTGTCTGCTCTGTAATGAAGGGCGGCTCGGCCTGGCCTGTTCACCCCATGATAGAGGAGAGGCTTGGCCTGGGATCTTCGCCCTGGGATTATGGGGCAGCTGGTTACAGGCCTGGACAGGGTATGGGGACAGCTCCAGAGCGGCACCTGTTGTCTCTCCAGGGAGCCCCGGTCAGCAAGTTCAGAGGCATCGTAAGAGTCAAACTGCATGTACATCAGGTCCCCACACAGGGGGTTGGGAGAATGGGGAATGCCCAGACATTGACATTGTCAAGCTCAGCCACTGTGGCTCTTGCATCTGGATTTGAACTTGAGTTGTTCTGCTCTTCCCCGGAGATATGGGCCCCTTTGAAACTGCTAATGAAATTTGGGGCTCTCCCAGGGTTTTCAGTTTTTTGTTAATTGCCCTCCACTTGTCATTGTCATCTCTAGATCAGTGCAACTTAGTTAACAGCCCTCCCTCTTGTACTTTTCAAATAGCTGAACCAGTTTAAAGCCTGATCCTGGGCCAACGAGGCCTGTTCAGTCCAATGCACTGGTCCCTCTCCAGCACCTTCTCCCAAGTCACCCCGGGAAAGTGTCAGCGGTAGGGCTCTGGACAGTGGGGCAGTGTGTGCCCCCCTGCACCAGGGAATGGGGCTTCCTCACCGGCCAGGCACAAACCCATTCACTGTCTGCTTTCTTGGACTACCTCACTCCTTGAACTACCTCCAGTCTCCGGGAGCAGATGCTGAAGTGGAGTTGGGAAAACCAAAGATTTCTCAGCAAAGTCACACCTTGTAGAGGAGAAAAGGAGGGAGCAGGACTGGGCAGAAGGAACCATCAACTATGATGTGCTAGCCACTGGGCAGCTCCAGAGCACACTGCCTGTCGGAGGGCACCCTGTGGGCAGAATAGCTGCCTTGCTCTGGCTGGTGTGGCTCGGTTGGGGGTTGGTGTCATCCCTTGCACTGAAAGGTTGTCGGTTCAATTCCTGGTCAGGGCACATACCCAGATTGTAGGTTCAATCCTTAGTCGGTGCACTTGCAGGAAGCAGCCCATCAGTGTTTCTCTTTCTCTCTCTCTCTCTCTCTCTCTCTCTCTCTCTCTCTCTCTCCCTCTCTCTCCCTCTCTTCCTTCCTCTCTTTCTAAAATAAATTTTTGAAAAGGAAGGAAACTCTGACACTTGTTACAACATGAGTGAACTTTGAGGACATGCTCAGTGATATAAACCAGTCACAAAGGGACAAAATACTGTGTGATTCACTTATTGGAGGCACTTGAAATCATCAGATTCATAGATACAAAAAGTAGAATGGTGGTACCAGAGGCTGGGGTTATTGTTTTTATATATTTTATTGATTTTTTACAGAGAGGAAGGGAGGGAGATAGTTAGAAACATCGATGAGAGAGAAACATCGATCCGTTGCTCCAGCACCACCCCACTGGGGATGTGCCCACAACCAAGGTACATGCCCTTGACCTGAATTGAACCTGGAACCCCTCAGTCTGCAGGCTAACGCTCTATCCACTGAGCCAAACCGGTTTTGGCTGGAGGTTATTGTTTAACGGGGAGAGTATCAGTTTGAAAAGATGGAAAACCTTTGGGAATCTATTGCACAACAAAGCAAATATTCTTAAGTACTGAACTGCACAGTTAAAAATGGTTCTGAATCCAGCCCGTCATTCCCTGCACCAAGAGGTCACCAGTTAGATACCTGGTCAGGGCACATGCCCAGGCTTTGGGCTCTTTCCCCAGAAGAGAGCATGAAGGAGGCAGCTGATAGATGATTCTCTCCTTAGATGATTCTCTCCTTAGAAGAGTCGGCAAACTCATTAGTCAACAGAGCCAAATGCCAACAGTACAATGACTGAAATTTCTTTTTTTTTTTGTAAATAATTTTTGTGAGTTTATTTGAGTCAAACTTTCGACATATACCGGGAAGCAGAACCTCAACGAATTGAGATAATGCTCCCTGAAATTTCTTTTAAGAGCCAAATTTTTTAAACTTAAACTTCTTCTAACACCACTTCTTCAAAATAGACTCACCCAGGCCGCAGTATTTTGTGGAAGAGCCATACTCAAGGGGCCAAAGAGCCGCATGAGGCTCGAGAGCTGCAGTTTGCCCACCACAGCCTTAGATGTTTCTCTCTCCCTCTCTCTCTAAAATCAATTTAAGCCGAGACCGGTTTGGCTCAATAGATAGAGCATCGGCTTGGGGACTGAAGGGTCCTGGGTTCGATTCCGGTCAAGGGCATGTACCTTGGTTGCGGGAATATCCCCAGTGGGGGGTGTGCAAGAGGCAGCTGATCGATGACTCTCTCTCATCGATGTTCCTAGCTCTCTATCTCTCTCCCTTCCTCTCTGTACAAAATCAATAAAATATATTTAAAAATAAATAAAATAAAATAAAATCAATTTAAAAAAATTTTAATGGTCCCAGTGGTAAATTTTATGTCATTTTCTTTTACCACAACTAGAAAAAAGGATGTTGCTGAAACAGATCGCTGTGCAACCTAGCTGAATGCAGGAAACGGGTTCTGGTCCACATGCTCCCGCTTCCTGGTGGCTTGACTCCGGTCACTTGCCATCTCTGTGTGAGGAACACGCTAACCTGTCCAACCTCAGATAATGGACTGGGAGAAACAAAGTACAGCAATATGAATATTGGAGCCCAAAGATCCTGCTGCTGCTCTTCGTGCCCTGACTATTCTGTCTGGGTTCTCGGTGGAACGCCAGGGTGGATGGTATAGCCAACTGAACTCAGGCACACGTCCCAGCCCCATTGGATGCTGTGCGCTACAGAAGTTCTTTCCCACCTGTGCCCAGATATATGGAGAGTCGAGTATTTGCCAGTGCTTGACCCACCAGTGCTGTTTATTTATTAATTAAAGGGCATTATTTTCTTTAAATATATTTTTATTGATTTCAAAAAGGAAGGGAGGAGAGAGAGATAGAAACATCAAAGATGAGAATCATTGATCGGCTGCCTCCTGCACACCCCCTACTTGGATTGACCTCAGTGACTTCCCCTATGCAGTATGAACATCAGGTCCCTCATCATGGGCTTGCTTTTCATTTCTCTCCCATCAGGAAGCACTCATCTTCATCTCCTATTTTAGTTGCTCCTATTTTATCTAATTCCTTTCCTTCCTCTTTAGTAAACCAGGGCCTACTGTTACCATTGGAGTTGGAACACGGGATCAGGTTAAAGAGTCCGATTTCTTCCTCCAGAGAGGCTTATTTGGCAGCCTCGTCTGCGAGTCTGTTACTTACAGCCTCCATAGAACTTCCCTTCTGGCCGAAACCAGTTTGGCTCAGTGGTAGAGCGTTGGCCTGCGGACTGAAAGGTCCCAGGTTTGAGGTTTGATTCCGGTCAGGGGCGTGTACGTTGGTTGCGGGCACATCCCCAGTAGGAGGTGTGCAAGAGGCAGCTGGTCGATGTTTCTCTCTCATTGACATTTCTAGCTCTCTATCTCCCTCCTCCCTCCCTTCCTTTCTGTAAAAAATCAATAAAATAATTAAAAAAAGAACTTCCCTTCTGGTTTCCATTTACAACAGCCATTTCTGTCAGGAGTAAAGACTTGTTTGACTATAACTCCATGGACCAATTATTATCCCTGGCTGTTGATTCCCTATTCTCCCAAATTTATCCAAAAGTATGCACCATTGATAGTCACAAACTCAAACAGACAGCCAAAATGAGGAGACAAAGAAACAACCGCCAAATGAAAGAACAAGAGAATTCTCCAGAAGAGATGAATGAAGAAGAGATAAGAAATTTATCTGAAACAGTTCACAGTAATGATGGTAAAGATGCTCAACAGCATAAAAAAAAAATATAGTAACTATGAAAAAAGAATTGTTGGAAATAAAGAATGACATAACACAAATAACACATTGGAAGGACTACATAGCAGATTAGGGAAAGGTGAAGATCAAATCAGTGAATTACAAGACAGGGTTGAAAAAAATCACTCAATCAGAGGATTGAAAAGAAAAAAACAATTGACAAACATGAGGCCAGCTTAAGGGAGCTGTGGGACAATGTGAAACATAACAATATTAGAATAGCAAGTGTGCCAGGAGATCCAGAAAAGGAGAAAGGGATAGAGAACATGTTTGAAGAAATAATTGCAGAAAACTTCCCTAATCTGGTAAAGGAAAAAGTCACACAAGCACAGGAGGCACAGAGAACCCGAGCAAGAAGAACCCAAACAGGCCCACACCCAGACACATCATAATTAAAAAGCCAAAAATTATTATTTTTTATGTTTTAATCCTCACCCAAGGATATTTTTCTATTGAATTTTAGAGAGGGTGGAGGAGAGAGGGAAAGTCAGAGAGAAATATTGATGTAAGAGAAATACATCAATTGGTTGCCTCCTGCACAAGCCCTGACCAGGCCTGGGCTGGGTAAAAGCCTGCAACCAAGCTATGTGCCCTTGACCAAAATCAAACCTAGTGTCCCTTTGGTACACAGGCTGACACTCTATCCACTGAGCCAAACTGACTAAGGCTAAAATGCCAAAAATTAAAGACAAAGAGAGAATCTTAAAGGCAGCAAGAGAAAAGCAAACTGTTACCTACAAAGGAGTTTCCACAAGGCTGACACCTGATTTCTCATTAGAAACTCTACAGGCCAGAAGGAAATGGCATGAAGTACTCAAGGTAATTAACAGCAAGGATCTGAAACCATGATTACTATATCCAGCAAGGCTATCACTCAAAATAGATGGTGAAATAAAGAGCTTCCCAGATAAAAAAAAAAAAAAAAAAAAAAAAAGGCTAAAGGTGTACATTACCACCAAGACAGTATTACAAGAAATGCTAAAGGGACTGCTGTAATGAGAAGAAGAAATGGAGAGAGACACCTAGACATACAGAATTAAAATGGCAATAAATAAGTACTTATCAATAATAATAAAAGTGTAATATGCTAATTAAACCAGGAGTCCTTCTGGATGACCTTCTGGATGAAGCCAGGCTGCAACAGAAGCCTGGGTCCTGGGTGCCAGAGGGAAGCCAGTGCTGGCAGCCAGGGGAAGGAAGGTCTACTCTTGCATGAATTTCGTGCATCAGGCCTTGAGTCAATAATGACCCTAAATGTAAATGGATTAAATGCTCCAATCAAAAGACATAGGGTTTTTTTGTTATATATATATATATATATATATATATATATATATAAATAATTGATTTTGTACAGAGAGGAAGGGAGAGAGATAGAGAGTTAGAAACATCGATGAGAGATAGACATCGATCAGCTGCCTCTTGCACACCCCCAACTGGGGATATGCCCGCAACCAAGGCACATGCCCTTGACCGGAATCAAACCCGGGACCTTTCAGTCCCCAAGCCGACGCTCTATCCATTGAGCCAAACCGGTCTTGGCGACATAGGGTTTTTGAATGGATATAAAACATGACCCAACTATTTGCTGTCTACAGAACAAAAGAAACACATAGGATGAGAATAATTAATAAAAAAACAATTTTCCATGCAAATGAAAAAGAAAACTGGAATAGCAATGCTCATATCCAACAAAATAGACTTCAAAATGAAAGCCATAACAAGAGACAACAAAAATCACTACATAATACTAAAGGGATAGATCAAAAAAGAGGACCCTGGTAAACATATATGGATCCAATATAGGATCACCCAAATATATAAAAAATACTTCTAGAGGACTTTAAGGCAGAGATCAACAATGATACAATCATAGTAGGGAATTTTAACACCCCACTGACTTTACTGGATAGATTTTCCAGACAAAAACTTAATAAGGAAACAGTGACTCTAATGGACATACTGGGTCAGATGGATTTACTATTAATTGACATTTATAGAATACTAGAGGCCCAATGCACAGATTTGTGCACTCGTGAGGTTCCTTGGCCTGGCCTGCAGGGATCAGGCTGAAAGCAGCAGTCTGACATCCCATGAAGGGTCCCCAATTGAGAGAAGGCACAGGCCAGGCTGAGGACCCCACCAGTGCACAGGGCCTCCAGTATGCATATAAGATCTTTGGTTAATCTCTTCCTGCTCTCCCCCTCCCCCTTTCCCTTTGAGATTCATTAGTCTGTCCCATATTTCAATGCCTGTGGTATCCACTCCTGCATAGAGCATCTGCCCCCTGGTGGTCAGTGTGTGTCATAGCTACACCAGTCACTTAGGCTTTTATATATTTAGACTAGAGGTCCAGTGCATGAATTTGTGCACAGATGGGGTCTAGCTGGCCCTCCCCAGTCAAGGCCAATTGGGTAGAGCTGGCTCAGGGAAGGGGCCATGGGAAGTTGGCTGGTTGGCCCCAACCCTGATCAGGATGGGAGGCAGATTGAGTGTCCAGTTACCTGAGGGAGGGGCTGCAGGCAGTTGGCTGGCTGGGGGGAGGGGCTGCAGAGGTTGGTGAGCCAGCCCCACCTCAAATCAGGTGGTGGGGGGACGATTGAGGGCAGGGCTGGCCATGGGGAGGGGCCGCGGTTGGTAGGCCAGCTGGCCCTGTCCCCTGGTCAAACTCCAATTGAACTCCAGGTCAAACTCTCAGTTGAGGGGAAAATGTGCATATTAGCCTTTTATTATATAGGATATCACCCCAACACAGCAGTATATACATTCTTCTCAAGTGCACATAGATCATTCACAAAGATAGACCACATGTTAGGACACAAAACAAATCTCTACAAGTTTAAGAAGACTGAAATCATATCAAGCATCTTTTCAGATCACAGTGGAATGAAATTAGAAATAAACTACAGTAAAAACACCCCAAAACATACAAACACATGGAGGCTAAATAACATATTATTAAACAATGAATGAGTTACCAACAAGATCAAGAAAGAAATCAAAAACTTTCTGAAAACAAATGAAAATGAATATTCAACAACCAAAAATCTCTGGGACACAGCAAAATCAGTCCTGAGTGGGAAGTTCTTAGCACTACAGGCATACCACACACAAAACAACAGCAAAAAAACAAAAACAAACAAACAAACAAACAGAAAAAATCAGCAATAAACTATTTAACCCTACAACTTAACTAGAAGAAGAACAAGAAAAGCCCAGAGTAAATAGAAGGAAGGAAATAATGAAGATTAATGCAGAAATAAATGACATAGAGAATAAAACAAACAAAAAGAATGAAATCAAGAGCTGGTTGAAAGTATAAACAAAATTAAATTGATGAATCATTAGCCAGGCTCATCAAGAACAAAGAGAGCCAAAACCGGTTTGGCGCGTTGGCCTGCGGACTGAAAGGTCCCAGGTTCGATTCCGGTCTAGGGCATGTACCTTGGTTGTGGGCACATCCCCAGCAGGAGGTGTGCAGGAGGCAGCTGATCCATGTTTCTCTCTCATGGATGTTTCTAACTCTCTATCCCTCTCCCTTCCTCTCTGTAAAAAATCAATATAATATATTTTAAAAATAAACAAAGAGAGAGGACCCAAATAAATATAATCTGAAATGAAGGCGAAGTAACCACTGACACCACAGAAATACAAAGGATTGCAAGAAAATACCATGAACATGCCGAAGCCGGTTTGGCTCAGTGGTAGAGCGTCGGTCTGCGGACTGAAAGGTCCCAGGTTCGATTCCGGTCAAGGGCATGTACCTTGGTTGCGGGCACATTCCGGTGGGGGGTGTGCAGGAGGCAGCTGGTCGATGTTTCTCTCTCATCGACGTTTCTGGCTCTCTATCTCTCTCCCTTCCTCTCTGTAAAAAATCAATAAAATATATATATATAAAAAGACACTAGATAAAGACACTACAAATAAAGGGAATTACAGGCCATATCCCTGATAAACATAGATGCTAAAATCTTCAATAAAATATTAGCAACTTGGATCCAGCAATATATTAAAAAGATCATACATCATGACCAAGTGGGATTTATTCCAGGGATGCAAAGCAGTACAATATTCACAAATCATTAAATGTGATATATCCCTAGACAGTTTGGTTCGGTGGATAGAGCCTCAGCTTTTGGATTGAAGGGTCCCAGGCTCGATTCCAGTCAAGGGCACATTTCTGGGTTGCAGGCTCGATCACTGGTGTGGGCGTGCAGGAGGCAGTCTGTCAATGATTCTTTCTCATCATTGATTTCTCCCTCTCTCTCTCCCTTCCTCTCTGAAATCAATAAAAATAAAAACAAATAAATAAATGTGATACATAACCAACAAATTGAAAAAAAATCACATAATCATATCAATAGACACAGAAAAGGCATTTGACAAAATCCAACACCCATTTTTGGTAAAAACTCTCAGCAAAGTAGGAATAGAGGGAACATATCTCAACATTATAAATGTCATATATGACAAACCTATAGCCAACATTATACCTAATGGGCAAAAGCTAAAACAATTTCCCCTAAAAACAGGAACAAGACAGGGATATCTGCTTTCACCATTGTTATTCAACATAGTACTAGAAGGCCTAGCCACAGCAAGAAGAAGAAATAAAAGGCATCCAAATGGGGAGGAAATAAAACTCTTATTATTCACAGATGACATAATATTGTACATAAGAAACCTTAAAGACTCCACCAAATCCTACTAGATTTAATAAATGAATTTAGCAATGTAGCAGGATACAAAATCAGCACCCCAAAATTGATGGCTTTTTTATACACCAATATATATTCTGAATTCTCAAGAAGAGAAACTAAACAAGCAATCCCATTTACCATTGCAACAACAACAAAAAAAAATTAAGATACTTAGGAATAAACTTAACCAAGGAGGCAAAAGACCTGTACTAAGAAAACTACAGGACATTGAAAAAAAAGATAAACAAGTGGAAGAATATACTGTGTTCATGGACTGGTAAAATCAACATCATTAAAATGCCTACCTAAAGCAATCTACAGATTAATGCAATCCCTATTAAAATACCAATGACATTATTTCACAGAGCTAGAAAAAATACTCCAAAAATTTATGTGGAATTTTAAAAGACTCCAAATAGTTGCAGCAATCTTGAGAAAGAAAAACAAAGTTGGAGGAATCACAATATCAGATTTCAAGTTATACTACAAAGCCACTGTAATCAAAACAGCCTGGGACTGGCATAAGATCAGGCATATAAATCAATGGAACAGAACAGAAAACCCAGAAATCGACCCAAGCCATTACACTCAATTAATATTTGAAAAAGGAGGCAAAAGCATACAATGGAGTCAAGCAAGTATCTTCAATAAATGGTGTTGGGAAAACTGGACAGATACAAGCAAAAATGTGAAACTAGACCATCAACTTACACCATACACAAAAATAAACTCAAAATGGATGAAATACTTAAATGTAAATCTTGAAACCATAAAAATCCTAGAAGAAACCATAGGCAACAAAATCTTAGATGTCTCTCATAGCAATATGTTTACAGACTTAGAGGAGCTGTGGAGGACAGAGGTGTGGAGACTCGTGTGTGTGGAAAGGGCAGGCGACTGAATACACGCTGGCTTACTTGCAGCACGGAGAGGACGGATAACAAGAGCTAGCTTTCCCATTTGGGAGGGAAACAAAACCTCCCAACTGCACAGAACTCCAGTTCCAGTATCCAGACTCATTCGGGGAGAAACTGGACTGTCTGGCAGTAGGCGAAACTCAAGAGCAGCCTTCTCTCAGAGGTTTGTGCAGCCACTGATGCAGGACACTGAGACACAGGAGCCTCTTAGGGCAGGGCTGATGGGAAACCAAGGCTGTCTGCTCCATCCTGAGACTCTGCCCCATCCAAGCTGAGCACAGAAGCTCTCCCAGGCCAATTGGCCTGGAGTTCAACTCCCTGCAGTGATATTAACAACAATCTAGGCTTAACTACAACAAGACTGCACACACAGCCCACAAAGCGGTGCACAAAGAGTGACCACCTCAGGTAACTGGGAAGGCTGAGCCACTGGGCCCTGCTAGGACACATAGCACACAAAGCCACTCCATCAATTCAGGGAAGCAGCTAAAATACAGAGACAAAGAGGCAGGTCACAGGTGGAGGAAATGGAGGAAAGTAAACAACTGGATATAGAGTTCAAAACCACGGTTATAAGGTTTTTCAAGAATTTTATAGAAAAGGCCAATAAATTTAATGAGACCCTTGAGGATATGAAAAAGGACCAATTAGAAATTAAGCATACACTTACTAAAATAAAAAATATACAGAGACCTAAAAGCAGACTAGAGGATTGCAAGAATCAAGTAAAAGATTTGGAACACAAGAGAGATCCAAGATGGCTGCTCGGGTAGACACCTAACCGCAGCAGCACACAACAATTTCAATGGAATACAACTAAAATATAGAGTGGACATTGCCCAGAGCTACAGGTAGTCGACTGACTGAAAATGCTACAACAAGAAGGAAAGAGAAAACCAGAAGGAAAATCAGAGGAGCTGAAAAAAAGCCTAAGGTACGGAGACATGCTGCGCGCCCGCATGCGCGCGGAGAGGTCGCAGCCAGAGAGGAGGAGAAGGCTGGGGGCCTGCCTGGCGTTCCCTAGCAGAAAGGAAATAAAGCCCCCGGCCTGGGATGAACCCCCAAACCAGCAGCGCTGAGCCCCAGTTATGGGCCAGACCCTGGGGACCCAAGCTCGGGCAGGGGGAAACGGGGCTGTGAGGCGGAATCCCGGGGGAGTGGCGAAAAGCAGGGCCCCCGGAATCGCGCGCGCACCCTGCGCGCAGAGGACTGAATGTTGACTCTGATGCTGGATTGCCCTAGCGGGAAGAAACAAAGCCTCCGGCGGCGGCGGCGGCGCTAAGCCCCAGTCCGGACTTTCACCATTCTAGGCCAATCCCTGGGGACCCAGGTTTAAGCAGAGGGAGACGGGGCTGTGAGGTGGAGTCCTGGGGGAGCGGCGAAAAGCAAGGCCCCAGGAGTCCTGCGCGCACACAAACAAAGCCTCCGGCGGCGCTGAACCCCAGTCCGGACTTTTGCCATTCTAGGCCAATCCCTGGGGGACCCAGGCTTAAGCAGAGGGAGATGGGGCTGTGAGGTGGAGTCCTAGGGGAGCGGCGAAAAGCAAGGCCCCCGGAGTCGCGCGCGCACACTGCCCGCAGAGGACTGAATGTTGACTCTGATGCTGGATTGCCCTAACAGGAAGAAACAAAGCTTCTGGAGGCGCTAAGCCCCAGTCCGGACTTTCACCATTCTAGACCAATCCCTGGGGACCCAGGTTTAAGCAGAGGAAGATGGGGCTGTGAGGTGGAGTCCTGGGGGAGCGGCGAAAAGCAAGGCCCCAGGAGTCGCGCACACTGTGTGCGCAGAGGACTGAATGTTGACTCTGATGCTGTACGCCCCTAGCGGGAAGGAGAAAGAAGGCTCTAGACTGGGGGAATGCGATGAGGAGCAGGAGCCCCTGCCGGACACCGGCCAGCCGGGCACCAGCAAGGAGCTGGGCGAGGGGGCCCCCAAGGGGGGGGTGCCCCTGAGCCTTTGACCGCTGAGCGCGGGCAATGGAGCCAAGGCTGGGGGCTGCTTCCTTGGTGGCGCCGACCCCAGCAACAAGCCGAAGCAGCGCAGGAACCCGCGGAGAACAAAGGGGTGCCACAGGCCAACCTGCTGAGCTTCCAGGACAAGGAGGAAGAAACCAAAGAAGTTCTCAATGTGAAGAAATCAAGTGAGAGCAAAAGACAATAAAATTACTTAAGAAAGAATACAAAGAAGATCTTGAAAAAATCAAAGACTAAGTCAGAACTCAACTCACCAGCCAACATTGCAACATAAATGCGTTGTTGTTTTTTTTTGTTTGTTTGTTTTTAAAAAAAGAAGGAAAGAATGTTGGAACAGCGGCAGCCAGGCCTAGAGTGGCCAGGCACAAGGCGGTGGCAGCCAGGCCTGGAGCAGCAACAGCCAGGCCCGAGAGCAGCAGCAGCCAGAACCAGAGCAGCAACAGCCAGCACTGGAGCCAGCCTGGGCAGTGGCAGCCATGCCTGGGGCAGTGGCAGCCATGCCTGAGGCGGAGGTGGCCAAGCCCAGGGTGGCCAGTCCAGGAACACCAAGATCCGGAGTGGCTGGGCCCAGAGAGGCTGGGCCCAGAGCAGCCGGGTCGGGAGCAGACAGGCCCAGAACGGCAGTGGCCAAGATAGGAGCATCCAGGCTGGGAGCAGCCAGGCTCAGAGCGGCCTGGCCCGGAGCAACTAGGCCCAGAGCAGACGGGTCGGGTGCGGCCAGGCCCGGAGCAGCGGCTGCCAGGCTAGGAGCGGCCAGGCCCAGAGCAGCAGGGTCAGGTGCGGCCAGGCCCGGAGCAGCGGCTGCCAGGCTGGGTGCGGCCAGGCCCGGAGCAGCGGCTGCCAGGCTGGGAGCGGCCAGGCCCGGATCATCAGGGTCGGGTGCGGCCAGGCCCGGAGCAGCGGCTGCCAGGCTGGGAGCGGCCCGGCCCGGAGCAGCAGGGTCCGGTGCGGCCAGGCCCGGAGCAGCGGCTGCCAGGCTGGGAGCGGCCAGGCCCGGAGCAGCAGGGTCCGGTGCGGCCAGGCCCGGAGCAGCGGCTGCCAGGCTGGGAGCGGCCAGGCCCGGAGCAGCAGGGTCGGGTGCGGCCAGGCCCGGAGCAGCGGCTGCCAGGCTGGGAGCGGCCAGGCCCGAGGCAGCAGGGTCGGGTGCGGCCAGGCCCGGAGCAGCGGCTGCCAGGCTGGGAGCGGCCAGGCCCGAGGCAGCAGGGTCGGGTGCGGCCAGGCCCGGAGCAGCGGCTGCCAGGCTGGGAGCGGCCAGGCCCGAGGCAGCAGGGTCGGGTGCGGCCAGGCCCGGAGCAGCGGCTGCCAGGCTGGGAGCGGCCAGGCCCGAGGCAGCAGGGTCGGGTGCCGCCAGGCCTGGAGCAGCGGCTGCCAGGCTGGGAGCGGCCCGGCCCGGAGCAGCAGGGTTGGGTGCGGCCAGGCCCGGAGCAGCAGCACCAAGTCCAGAGCAACTAGGTTGGGAGCGGCAGTGGCCAGACCCGGAGCAGCTGGTTGTGGTACGAATGATAGCAACAGAGGCCAGGCCCGGTGCAGCCAGGCCCGAAACAGCTCGCTCCTCGCCTGCCCCCGCCCCAAGGCTGCCTCTCAGACACGGCTGGAGACTTTGGCGGGAACTTGAGGGTCTGCTGAATCAAGTGATGAAGGCTTAGATCTGAATGTGTTGAGTTAGTATAGCGCTGGGGTGTTGATCTGTAAGCGCCTTGGGTGGGGCCTGGATGAGGTTGGTTGAACTATTTGGAAATGTCTGTTGTCTGAAGTATATCATTGGGCATGTGGAGATATTATTGATATGAGAAAATGCTAAGTAACTGATTTACTATCTGAAAAGGGATTTACTATCGAGGAAAGGGAGGGAGGAAGAGACTAAACATAAACTGTGCACCTATGGATGAGGACATTGGGGGAAGGGGAGGGGGTGGAGGGTGGGGTGGGAACTTGGTGGAGGGAGGAGGAAATGAGGAACCTTTGTAATATTATGAACAATAAAGATTGATTAAAAAAAAAAAAAAAAAAAGATTTGGAACACAAAGAAGCAAAAAACACTCAAAGAAAAAAGAGAAAAGAAAAGAAAAAAGAAAAAAAGAATCCAAAAATTGAAGATAGTGTAAGCAGCTTCTCTGTGACAACTTCAAGCATACCAACATCAGAATTATGGGGGTCCCAGAAGAAGAGAGGAGAGAGAGATTGAAAACCTATTTGAAGAAATAATGACTGAAAACTTCCTCCACCAGGTGAAAGAAATAGACTTACAAGTCCAGGAAGTGCACAGAATCCCAAACAAAAGAAATCAAAAAAGGACCACACCATCAAGACCAGTTTGGCTCAATGGATAGAGCATTGGCTTGGGGACTGAAGGGTCCCGGGTTCGATTCCGGTCGGGGGCATGTACCTTGGTTGCGGGCATATCCCCAGTCAGGGGTGTGCAAGAGGCAGCTGATTGATGACTCTCTCTCATCAATGTTTCTGGCTCTCTGTCTCTCTCCCTTCCTCTCTGTACAAAATCAATAAAATATATTAAAAAAAAAGGACCACAACAAGATACATCATAATTAAAATGCCAAGAGCAAAAGACAAAGAGAGAATCTTAAAAGCAGCAAGAGAAAAACAGTTATCTACAAGGGAGCACCTATACGATTGTCAGCTGATTTCTCAACAGAAACTATGCAGGCCAGATGGGATGGCAAGAAATATACAAAGTGATGAATAGCAAGAAACTACAACCAAGATTACTCTACCCAGCAAAGCTATCATTCAAAATTGAAGGGCAGATAAAGAGCTTTACAGATCAGAAAAACCTAAAGGAGTACATCACCACCAAACCAGTATTATATGAAATGCTGAAAGGTATTCTTTAAGAAGAGGAAGAATGCCAGGACTGGTTTGGTTCAATGGATAGAGCGTCGGCTTGGGGACTGAAGGGCCCCGGGTTCGATTCTGGTCAAGGGCATGTACCTTGGTTGAGGGCATATCCCCAGTAGGGGGTGTGCAAGAGGCAGCTGAACGATGACTCTCTCTCATCAATGTTTCTAACTCTCTATCCCTCTCCCTTCCTCTCTGTACAAAATCAATAAAATATATTTTTAAAAAAATAAAAAAATAAATAAAATATTTGTTTGCTAATTCCATCATTGGGGTCATATTAGGAATTAATCTCTATTTCTTCTTCTTCTTCTTCTTCTTCTTCTTCTTCTTCTTCTTCTTCTTCTTCTTCTTCTTTTCTCCTTCTCCTCCTCCTCCTCCTCCTCCTCCTTCTCCTTCTCCTTCTCCTTCTCCTTCTCCTTCTCCTTCTCCTTCTCCTTCTCCTTCTCCTTCTCCTTCTCCTTCTCCTTCTCCTTCTTCTTCTTTGAATGGCTAACATTCTCCATGTCTTTGTATACTGAGTAATCTTGGATTATATCCTGGACATTGTGAGTGTTATTTTGTTGATGTTGGATTCTCTTATAATAACTCAGAGAGTGTTGGTTTTATTATTTTTGTGTTTCTGTTAACATAAGGCAGTTAATTCAGGGCTCAGGCTGCAAAGGCGTCCCATGGCCCGAGTTCATATGTCAGCCCAGCTACTTGGAGTTTGCTCCACAGCTGTACTGAAGTATCACCTGGAGACTTAAGCCAAGTTTACAAACAAAATTTGGGGTTCCTCTTCTCCCACTGACCCCTCTGGGATGCCCCTTTACTTTATAGAGGGTGTCATTGCCTCAGATGTGTCTCCTAAGCAAGAGGATTGCAGGTGTTTCCTTGGAGCAGTATCCGCCCTATGTGGCAGGGACTGTGGCCTGGCCTCAGATGGTGGCTGTGAAAACAGGCAGCTTCCCAGCTTCCCCTCCTTCCTGACTCCGCCAGTCACCTACCTGCCTGCCTGTGCTCACCCTGGCAGCTGCAGGTGCTATTCTGTGTTTTGTCCCGAGTCCACAGTCCATCTGTGGGAGGGCAATTCCATTGGAGTTTATGCCACCACACTGGAAATGGAAACCCCGAGCATCCACTTCTGTGATAAAAACCCTGTTGGGATCTTAGAATCCCTTCTGCACTGAATCTGTAGATTACTACCGTGTTTCCCCGAAAATAAGACATCCTCCAAAAATAAGACCTATTTACAGGTTTCCTTCTGAGTGAAATATAAGGCATCACCCCTAAAATAAGGCCCCCTCCCCGGCTAAACTTGAGACATTTGGTCCACTGATTCTGAAAGAAATGGAGTCACAAGAAATTTACCAGGAAATTCAGGAACTGGATTGTTATGATGATATTCCAGAAGATGATGATATATGATTGTCATTGAATAAATGAGTAAATTCTTGATACTGTAGGATTCACAGTTTGTCTGGTTTGTGTTGATAACTACCGTACTACCGTACCGCATACAGGTAATAAATTTCCTTTATTTTCATTTAACAATAAATGTGTACCGTATTCTTCTTCATGGGAAAATAAGACATCCCCTGAAAATAAGACCTAGCGCATCTTTGGGAGCAAAAATTAATATAAGACACTGTCTTATTTTCGGGGAAACAAGGTAGTATGTTGAGGAGAAATGACATTTTTATGCTACACTATTAAGCTTTCTGATTCTTGAACTTGGTATGTCCCTCATGTGTTTATTTTTTCTATAATTTCTCTCAACCATGTTTTGTGATTTTGTGTCTATAAATCTTTGGCTTTTTTTTTTTTTTTTAAATCCTCACTCAAGGATATTTTTCCATTGAGTTTCAGAGAGAGAGAGAGACAGAGAGAGAGAGAGAGAGAGAGAGAGAGAGAGAGAGAAGAACAGAGGGAAAGACAGAGAAACATCAATGTGAGGAGATTGGTTGCCTCTTGTATGCCCTAATCAGAGCTGGGAGCCTGCAATCATATGTGCCCTTGCCAGAATCGAAACCGGGACCCTTCGGTTCGTAGGCTGATGCTCTATCCACTGAGCCAAACTGCCTAGGGCTGTCTTTGGCTTTTTTTTTTTTTTTAAATATATTTTATTGATTTTGTACAGAGAGGAAGGGAGAGAGATAGAGTTAGAAACATCGACGAGAGAGAGTCATCAATCAGCTGCCTCTTGCACACCCCCTACTGGGGATATGCCCGCAACCAAGGTACATGCCCTTGACCGGAATCAAACCCGGGACATTTCAGTCCCCAAGCCGACGCTCTATCCATTGAGCCAAACCGGTTTTGGCTTTGTTTGTTTGTTTTATACCAAGGCATTTGTTGTTGTTTTAAATATATTTTTTATTAATTTCAGAGAGGAAGGGAGAGGGAGAGAGAAACATTAATGATGAGAGAAACATTGATTGGCTGCCTGCTGCATGCCCCTTACTGGGGATCGAGCTCGCAAACTGGGCATGTGCCCTTGGCTAGAATTAAACCTGGGACCCTTCAGTCCGTAGGCTGACTATCTACTGAGCCAAACCAGCTAGGGACTTAAAAAGAAAATGTTTTTGTTGATTTCAGAGAGAGGAAGGGAGAGGAAGGGATAGAAAGAAATATCAGTGATGAGAAACATTGATTGGATGCCTGCAGGCCCCCTACTGGAGATCAAGCCCACAATTCTGGTATGTGCCCTGAGCATGAATTGAACTGTGACCTCCTGATTCATGGGTCAGTGCTCAACCACTGAGCCACACCAGCTGGGTGGCATTTGGTTTTGTGATGCTATTTTAAGTGGTGTCATTTTAAAAGTTTAATCTTTTATTTCTGAATTGCTATTCAATGGTCAGTGCCTAATGTTTTAGATTTGGATAGCCTGTCTGAATGATCAATGTTCACTATACCGACGTTGCCAATGAGTAACCCATGGCTTGTTGCCTTGCCCAGGGAACTTGCAGGGAACCTAAAAATATTCAGGGATTGGGGCTTCAGCTTTATAAACTCATTCTGGAGCTGGGTGAGGGGCAATTTAGGGAAGGCAGTAACCATAGCAACAAGCAATTGTAAGAAACCACTAGATGGACATGGTGCTTAGAAAGTGGAGCCAGGCAGTGCCATGCCTGTCCAGGCAAGGGGGAGTTGGGATGCCACCAGGCCTCACCTGAGAGCAAGGCTGCTCCAGGCTTGCACTTGGGGTGGTCAGGGAACGGCATGAGGAAGCTGGCCTGTCAGTGATGCCAGGTCAGAGAAGCTCCCACCTGAGCTTGGAAGTAAGCCCCGCTCTGAGCAGAACTAGTAAAACCATGTACCATGGCTATAGTTACCCTTTGTGGGAGTCAGCCCAGAGGCTGTGAGTCATTGAGAGTTACAGACAGCCAGCCCCTCCTGGAGATCTGGGTCAGTCTGCTTGCAGCAGGCCCGACTCTAATCTAGGAGCTAACATCTGACCAGTGGGGTCCTGCTGTTCCAGAGGCTGTGTGTCTGTCCACCTTTAAGTCTAAGTCCCACGTTTGTGTCCCCCCCCACCCCGCCCCCCAGCCCCTCCCCAGAAGAGATGCCTTGGGCCATTGATTGACCTTCTCAAGCTTCGGTTCCCTCTTCTTGAACACAGTCCTGACTTGCTCAGAGGTAGAGCTCCGCACATCAGTCTAGTTATTACTGATAATAACTAGTGGTGGTCACTTTCTTGGCAAGGCAGAACAGAAAAGGACTGTCTCTTCTCCAGACCCATGAAGTCACAGGCTACTGTCTAGTACTCCAGCCTCTTACAGCCATGTCCTGGGGCAAAGGGCCAGTCAGGCTAAGGAGTGCCTTCTGACTGATCTGATAGTCTGCTCTCCACAAGTGGACAAGCTGGTCATCTGGTATAACTGGTTGAATACTGTTCCCCCCAAATTCATGTCCACCAAGAATCTCACATGCAACATTATTTAGAAAGAGGGTCTTTGCACATAAAGTTATTAAGAAGTTTGATAGGAAATAATTTTGGGTGTAGGATGAACCTTAAATCCAATGACTGATGTTCTAATAAAAGGAGAGGCAGAAAGAGGAAAGCCATGCGACTAGAATGTCTGGTCAGTCCCCAGGTCTGTGATAATGTCCCCAAAGCCCTAAGGAATGAATGTGTGGGTGTTTACATTAGTTCTACGTTCATGAGCTTGTCCCTGGGAAGTGGATGTACTTGACCAAGCTCTGCTGGGTGGGGTTGGGGAGTCACCCAGATGAATAGGAATCCAGGAACTAGGCCCCCACAGCTGCCAGCCTTTATTATTATTTTTTAAAATATCTTTATTTATCTCAGAGAGGATGGGAAAGGGAAAGATAGAAACACAATGATGAGAATCATTGATCGGCTGCCTTCTATGTACCCAACATTGGGGATCAAGCCTGCAACCTGGGAATATGCCCTTGACTGGAATCAAACCTGGGATCCTTCAATCCACAGGTGGACGATGTATCCACTGAGCTAAACTAGCTAGGGCTGCCAGCCTTTATTAAAAAGCTATTTTGTTATGTACTTCAGGCAGACAACAAAAGCACAGGGAATACAGCAAACACTTTGTACCTTTTGTACAGCAGAGCAAGGCAGAAATGATTGACTTGGTTATTTGTTCTTATATTAAATGAGTATGTCTGTTGCTTTTTCTACTTTATTGAAGACAATACACTTAACGGCCCACAAAGCTGCCAGCGAGGGAGCCTGCCTTTTGCCCAGGGCCTTACCCATCTGCAGTGTGGTAGGTGGCGAGGGAGAGGGTACTGTTTGGGGTTCTGCCATTCTCACAGCAAACATTTCCCCTCCATATTTAAAACGTGTTTACTAGTATATTTACACTAGTTTTCATTTCCCCGTTTCATGTTCAGGTGTGATCTTCCAAGCTATAGAAGTCTTAACTGTTCATGGCAACAAATGAAACCACACAGATATTCGAAGAAAATGCCCTAAGTTTCCGGGGTGACCAAGGTTGACTGGCCGGTCTCCCTCCCGGCTCAGTTAGGGGCAGGGGAGGAGCCAAGAGCCCACTCTGCAGGTGGGCAGAGCCTTGGAGAGCCCAGACCTGCTTGTCTGCAGCTCCCACCTTTTCCGGGGATCTGGGATGGTGGGGGCAGGGCACAGATTCGACCTCCCACACTTCCTGCTGTATCGGAGGGTGCCCCAGAGGACGCTGGGGGGTGATGTCAGCACCAATGCGGGAAGAGGCCTGCTGCAGAGGGGAGGGCCCTGGCAGGCACCCAAGGACAGCGTCTAGCCTGCGGAGGAGGCCCTGGGACTGTATTGGGTTGGAGGAGGATCTTGGCGGGCCTCGGGGGTACCTGAGAGGCCACCGCTCTGTGGGGACACAGGAGCAGCCTGCAATGGGCACGGTGAACCTTTACTAATGATCTCAGTAACAAAATGGGCCCCCTCCCCCGAAGTCACGTGGCCCTGCCCGGCCCGAGTCTGGAAGCTTTGTAGCTGCTGTTTGCTTTTCCAACCTGACTCCTATTTTGAGGGCACATGTAGACCCTTTGTTTCCCACCAGAGATGTCTACACCGGGTTGAAGTCGTCTTGCTGACGCATTTGCTCAGCTCACTTTAACATTTTCTAATCAGTGGTCAGCATTTAAGATCTTACACACAATCCCACATGTCTGCTCTTGTTTGAAAACCAGGCCACTGGCCCGCGCTGTGCTCAAGGTGGCTAGGGTCAGTCCCCGTCCCAGGGTTGCTCTCTCCGGCCTCTTGGGTGCTAAAGTTCAGGTGCAAAATTCCGGTTATACATTTGCGGATTCGCCCCGACACACTCCCAGGGAGGCACCTTCCTGGGCTCCAGCCCCCATTGCTCCTGGTCTAGAAGCTGGGGGCGAGAGTACAGACACTCCGGGCCCCGGCGCCCAGGAGTCAGCCCGCACCCCGGTTCGTGAGAAGCAGGGCGGTTGGAGGGGGAATCAGCTGCCAATAGCTGAGGTGGGTGTCCCTGTGGCCAGTCCTGCCGCGGGGGCCCGACCCTGTGCCTCCCACTGCCTTTCCCAAAAAGAGAGGAAAACCACTGGTGAACCCCCCCAAAAACCGCACTGAGATAACTTTATCCGAGACATTTTATAGTGTTCGTAAACACGATTTCAGATGACTTACAGGAAACAAGGGGCGGAAAGAGCCTCCAGGGGGCCCGCTGCCCCGGAGCGCGGTCCCCGCGGCGCGGCTAGCTTCCAATGACTTGCTGGAGACCGAGCGGCTGAGGACAGGGCAGTCTCACCGGGGAAGCCTCGGGGGTCGGTCTCGGGCACAGTCCTCCCGCTGCGCCCGGAAACGTGCGGCGCGGAGCCCGGTCGCGGACACCCTGCCGGGCCGGAGGGCAGGCCCACGCCCTCCTCCTCCGCCCCCCCCCCTCCCCGCTCCGAGCAATGGCGCCGACAACGGGCGTCACCCTGCCCGGGCCCGCGCGCGTCCTTCCCGGGCACAGGGTCTCCGTGGCGAAGGCCTTCGGGGCCGCGGAGTAAAGCGTCCGCGCTCTCACATAGGCTCGGCGTCCCGTCCGCTGCCGCTGCAGCCATTTTGGAGCGACCACAGACAAAGAGAGAGCCCCGCCCCCCCCGCGGTCCCGCTGCTGTCCGACCCGGCCTGCCCGGCGGTCCGCACCCCTACACCCCGCAGGTCCCCAGCCCTCAGCCCGCAGGCGCCCACCGACTGCAACCGACCTGGGAGCCCACCCGCGCCCCTGCCTCTACCGCTCGCAGCCATTGGCTGCGCCTTTTAAGCGAGCGCAGCGACCAATCCCGAGGTGCTCGGCGGAGGGCGGGGGGCACCGCGGCCAATGGGGAGGCGCCGGGCGGCGGGCGGGGGCGGGCGCGCCGCCGCGCCTGCGCAGTGCACCAGCGCGGCCCTGCCCCCTCCCCCCCAAGCGCCGGCCTCCCGCGCCCCCCGCCCGGCCGCCGCCCCCGCCCCGCCCGGCGCGCGCCGCCCCCCGCCCGCCCCCGCCGGCTGCCCGCCTGCCCGCCTGCCCGCCCGCACGGAGCCGCCTCCCCGCCCAGCGCCGGCCGAGCGGCGGCGGCGGCGGGCCGAGGAGGAAAGATGGCGGCGGGCTCGGATCTGCTGGACGAGGTCTTCTTCAACAGCGAGGTGGACGAGAAAGTGGTGAGCGACCTGGTGGGCTCGCTCGAGTCGCAGCTGGCGGCCAGCGCGGCCCACCACCATCACCTCGCGCCCCGCGCGCCCGCCGCCGCGCTCGGGAACCACACCGGAGCCGGAGCGGCCGAGGGCGCGCCCGCCGCGGCGCCGGAGCCGCCCCCCGCAGGTAGAGCGCGGCGCGGCGCGGCCTGGGGCGGGCGGAAGCCGCCGGGCCCGCTTCTTCATCGCGCCGCCGCTTGTCCCCGCAGGGCCCGCCGCCAAGCTGAGCACACTCGAGGCCGGAGCGCCGCCGGGGCCCGGAACCGGGGCCTGCGGCGGGCCCGGGGCCGCGCCAGCCGCCAAGCCCGCCGCCCGCAACGGCCCGCCCGGCGGCCCCGGCGCCGCGCAAACTTTGAATGGGAGCGCCGCGCTGGGGAACTCACTCCGCGCCGCTGCCGCCGCACCTGCTGTCAGCCTGCTGCACAACGGGCCCCCGCCCGCGCCGCCGCCCAAGCCCGCCGCCGCCACTGTCATCCAGACACCGCCCTTCCGCGGCGCCCCCGCCGCGCCCGTTCCCCACGCCCCCTCGCCCCCCGCGCCCCCCGCCGCAACCCCCGCGCCCCCCGCGCCCCCCGCGCCTCCCGCGCCCCCCGCGCTCCCCGCGCCCCCCGCGCTCCCCGCGTCCGCCGTCGCTCCGCCGCCTCCAGCCGCCGCCACCCTGGCCCGGCCGGCCGGCCACCCGGCGGGACCCCCGGTGGCCGCGCAGAACGGGGCCAGCGCTGCGCCCGCGCCCGTCCCAGTCCCTGCTCCTGCCCCGGTCCCGGCCCCCTCCCCCGCCCCCGCCCCCGCGCCTGCCCCGGGTCCCGCGCCCTCCCCCGCGCCCTCCCCCGTGCAAGCCGCCAACAGTCAGCTCGGGCCCGCTGCTGCGCCCGGGCCCGCCGCGGCGCCCGTGCAGGTGGCCAAGGCGGACTCACCCAAGACCGCGGTGCAGCCGGCGCCCCCGCCACCACAGACCCTGGCGGCCAGCTGCCCGGCCGGCGCGGGGGCCGGCATGATCCTCGGGCCAACTATGCAAGGGGCGCTGTCCACCGCCACTGGCCTCCCGCCTCCCGCCCCCGGCACCCCTACCGGGCTGCCCAAGGGCCCTGCCAGCGCGGTCACCCAGAGTCTGCCTAGGACGCCCTCAGTCACTACCAGCGGTATCCGGGCCACGCTGACGCCCACAGTCCTGGCCCCACGTCTGCCACAGCCGCCCCAGAACCCAACCAACATCCAGAACTTCCAGCTGCCCCCAGGTGAGTGACCATTGTGGGGGGGGAGGGTCTTTGCTGCCCTAGTAGAGAGTCCAGGAAGTTGTAGGACTGGAGGACTTAAGGTCATGGGTCTTGCACGGGCCTGCAGCAAGCTCAGGTGCACCTCAGCCCAGGTGCTGGGAGTGTGAGTTCTTGCACACCCAGTGTGATGGGACAGCCGGGATCTGTTACCTTGTGCAGCCTTGGCCTCAGCTCAGGTCTTTGCTGCAAAGTTGTTGTGCCAGTGCTCACAGTTCCTCTCTGGCCCTGGGTGCCCTCGCTTGGTGTCTCCTCTGAGAGCAGTAGCAGGGGCTCCCAGGCACACTCACTGGGTTACACAGGGTGTGGAGGCATAGCCTGGTGGTGTGATTTTTCCACACTTGGCGTTTCCCCCTCCTGTTTCTGGGATAAGGCATATGGCCTGTGTTCTCACTGAACTTTCCTGCTCCTTTGGTGTCGGGCTGTGATGTGTACCCTGAGGGTGGGTCAGGCAGAGTGACGCCCCTCCTGGAGGCTGGGCAGGTCTGCATAGAGAGCTTCTGCTTCCCTGCCAGCACCCGGGTGACAGGTCCTGGGCACATACCCTTCCTGGGCTGCAGGAATAGTTCAGCTCTTTGCTGATTGAGCACAGCGTGTCACTGAAAGGACCTCGGTTTCTTAGGTTATTACCTGCGGTGGGCACGTGCTCTCCAGGCAGTGGGTTTTTCGGAGGTACAGCCAGCCAGCCCGTGTCCTCCACTCTCAGTTTCCTGTCAATTCGCCATCCATTCGTGTCCTTCGGGTGTGACAGTGCAAGGGCCCCACAGTCTGACTCGCTCGCTGCTTCGCTCTGGGATTCTTAGGCCGAGAGAAACTTTACACTTGTGGCGCTGCTTTCTGTTCTGTCCGCTCCGCCTCGCCTGCCTGCGGGCCTGAGTGCGCTCCGGAGAGCTCCTCCCTTGCTGTGTAGTAGCTGTGCTGGTGTAGCAGCTGCAGAGGTGGCAGGAGTAGTAGAAACAGCACCTCATGTCCCCTCGTGCTTGCTGTAAAGAGCCACAGGTCACCCTGAGAAAGAATTCCAGCGAGTTAAGAAGGAAAGGCTTCCTGTCACCACAGGTGAGCTGGTCCTGGGGGCAGAGTGTGGCAGGCATCTGTTTTGATGGGGCTTGGGCTGGGAAGGACCCGGCCACCAGGACCAGTGCTGTGGGTGGTGGTGGGGCAGCATGCCAGGGGGAAAGGCCATGAGGCGGAAATTACCTGAGCGTGTTGTGTTTGTTTCTGAGTTTGTAGGGGTGTTTTATTGGTGGCTCTGTTTTAATTGTTATGTGTATTTTGTTTGACCTTTTAGTAGGAAGTATGGCTAGTTGTTAGGGCCATTTACAAAAGGGGATTCGGGTTGTGGTAGGTGATGTAAGCTGTCAGGAGGCTGTTTACCTGTCCTGAAGGCCCCTTCAGTGGCCCTGCTGGCTCCAGCACTTGCCTTGTTTCAGCAAGGACAATGCCAGTGCAGTGCTTTCGCTATCTAGACCTGCTGTGAGCTGTCCATGAAGTTTGTGAGGTGGCACCGGGCCTGGCTGGCAGAGGCTATGAAAGGCGTGGTGTTTGGATTCACGGATCCCTTTGGTGTGATTCCTAGTGTAGGGACAGTGACCTTAGACTCACTTGCATCTTTTGTTCTATGTCAGTGTGAGGGATGTCTTCATGTGACAGGTAGACAAACAATGTAGTAAAAATTTGCCCGAGGTCTTGTGAGGCTTTGCATTAGTCCTGTGTGTGAGAGCACAGGACAGCTCATAGTGACATTTGGGTGACACATGCTGAGGGCTGTGCTTTAAAGGAGCCAGATGTTTTCTAGGAAACAAAATGTTTACATCTCTTCATACCCCTCCTTCCCAGTTGATATTCTGATAGGAAACTATGATTAATTAAGTTACTTCATTTTAATAACAGTAGAAGCAAAAAAAGTAGAGTTGAAATTTCTCCCATTGCCCCCAAAACAGTGTCCTCTTTTAAACAGTACTATTTAATTCTGTAAACCAAAGTGACATATGTGAATATTCTAGCTACATCACATAATTGGTCAAAAAATACTAAATTCTCTTATTGGATGTTTCCTTTTCACCTAAGTTTTTCATCATAAAAAGATATAACTTAAAAATACGATTCTTGCTTGGCTAATAGATTATTCTTGTTATAACTGTGATACAAAGCTTGGGGAGGTATTAGGAGTCTCATGGTTGTTAAAGCCACACACATAGGTGCCAAGTGAAATGACAGACCGTGGGCAGTTGGAACGAGTGAAGGAAGCCCGCCCTCCCAGGACCCGCCCTTCCTGGGGTCAGTCTGGGTGGCAGGGAGACTACCAAGACTGAGCTTGCCAAAACCCCCTGTAGGGTAACACTGAAGTACCAAGGCCCAGAGATGGTCTCCCTCCTTTACACCTTGTCTGTCCTGCTTCCACAGAGGATTACTCTCCCGTGGCTCTAAGGCTTGGCCAGTGTGCGCTCTCATTCCAGGGCAACACCATTTCCCCCCACTGGCCCAGGGACCTCGCCCTCGGGGACACTGGCATGTGACTTATTTGAAGTGAACACTCCTTCCTTGGCCAGTGGTTCAGTTGGAGCATCATCCGTACACCAAAAGGTGGCAGGTTCCATTCCTGGTCAGGGTAATACCCAGGTTTTGGGTTTGAACCCCGGTCTGGGTGTGTATGGGAGGCAGCCATCAATGTTTCTCTCTCTCCCTCCTTCAGTAGAGTGAACACTGCCTGGGGTAATATGCTTATAGAGACCAGTGTTTGCGCGGTGCTTCCCTGACAGGTGAAGTGAATGATGTGTTGGTGGGGAAAGGGAGAATCTGGTGGTAGCTGCCATGTTGCTGAGCTGCTGAGCCAGCTGAGTCGGGAGTGTGGTCCCCTGCTGGGTGGTAGAGCATGTAGGGCCCAGCCCTGAAGTTACAAGAAATGGAAATTCTGGTGGCTGACTTGTAGCAAGTGCTTTGACATGAGGAACATTCTTAGAAGCTGAGATTTTGTTACTCTAGGACATTGTTGCTTTCTGACCTGGGGCGGAACATGTTTCCTTAGAGCCTTGGCTTTCCCAGCTGGAAGAGGGGTTGGCGTTTGTGAAGCCTGTGAAATTGCATCTGGTGAGCCCTGTACACTGCACCATGGAGCCGTTAGTATTCACACATTGTCCCGGCCCCTATGTTCTCACTGGTTTTAGAACTTCATGTGGCTGTAGAGACAGCGAAGACGCCACACAGCTTTGCTCCCATTCAAACTGCCAGACGGCCTATTCTCAGGGACCCAGGAGCCTGCTGCTGTGGCTGAAGCTGGTTCTGTGAGGAGAAACCAGCCCATCTTGTTGCAGGGGGTCCCCGACAAGTGGGTCTCGCTTAGGCCAAGGCCTTAACCGCATTTTTCTTTGGCTGTACTTAGGCAACAGTGATGCTTGGAAAGAAAAAGGACTAACTTTTTGAGAGCTATCCATGGCCAGCACTGGACAGCTCTCCGTGGCCTAGCACCTCTGTACTGCCCATGGAGGGTGGCCCTGGGGGTGAGCAGGGATTCCTCTTTCTCACCCTCTGTCCAGGCTTCACTCCTGGATGTCCCCAGCGTCATTAGGGTGGACAGCCGTCATTAAGCTGTTGGGTTGGGATAATGTTTCACGCTGATGTATCTTTTGGAGTTGGTGGTCCTCACATTTTAGCAACCAGGCCGCTTAGTCTCTTCCCCGGACCCCCTTGCTGTAAAGGGGGCTGTCTGCCCTGGGCTTAGGGCTGAATTACCGGAGTTTGGAAACTGGGCGGCTCTTCCAGCTCTTTACAGTTTGCCACATGAGGGGCAGGGCCCTATTTGTGGGGGACCCATAATAAAGCATTTAGGGAAGTGGTGTCCTGGCTACATGTGTGGTTAGTGGACCCAATGGGCCAGAGGGCTGGCTCCCAGGGCAGTTAAACCATCACCAGGAGGCCCAATGCCTGGCTCTCGGGTGCACTAAAGGAGTTGCTCTTAATCACCTGTCCAGAGTCCACACATTTATAAATATATGACCCAAGAGCTTTTTTAGTCATATGTGAGTTGATCAAAATCTAACAACTGGTTTTGAAAATCTTGAAGCAGAGATTTGAAAGGACTCTGGAGAAAGTTGCCTCACATATGGGAAATTTGCCCAGTTCTCAAAAGTACTTTAACTTTTCTTCGTGTTGATGGAGCAGGAATCTCAGGCTGGCTCCCTGGTCCTGGGAAATAGTGACTGCTTAGTGCTGTCATCTCTGACAGTCGCTGTAGACTAGAAGCCGGTAGCCATGACTTGATGGACCTCTGACAGTCATCAGACAGATACAGTAAGTCAGAAGGCTGAGGGGAGGGGCTTCTGCAGCAGGCCCCTCTGTCCTGAGAGCTGTGTGCCAGGAGGGTAACGGACGGGACTGCCCTTTCCTGTGGTGGCATGGTGCGTTACACACACGTATATGGCATGCCTTAGAACAACAACTCCTCTACCCCCTGTGAAGTAGTAAGTGCTGTAAAGTTGTATGTGAGACTGGAAATTGGCTATCTTTGTGGTGGGGCCACGAACTCTTTGAGTTGGAACTTCTGATTTTTATTTTTATTGATTTCAAAGGAATGGAGAGGGAGAGAGAGAGAAACATCAATGATGAGAATCATTGATCGGCTGCCTCTTGCACATCCCCTGCTGGGGATTGAGCCTTCCACCCAGGACCTTTGATAAGAATCTAACCCAGGACCCTTCAGTCTGCAAGCCGATGCTCTATCCATCAAGCCAAATAAACTAGGGCTGAACTTCTGAATTTTACATGTCTTTACATGTCTAGTCCAAGTAATCAAAGCATTCAGGAAACAGATATAAAAATTGCCGAGGTACATTCCCTTGACTGGAATTGAAAGATGCATAGGTGTCCCCTCTCCTATTTGTTTGGTTCCCTTCTCTGGCTGCCTACCTGTCCACACATTGCTGGGTGTGAGTAGACTGAGGCTGAGGCAGGGGATAGAGGCGGTGGTGGAGGCAGGGGCTGAAGTTGGGAGCTGAGGTCGTGGATGGGGGTTGGGGAAAAGGGCTGGGGGCAGGGAACTGAGCTGGGGAGTGGAGGCTATGGAGCTCCCTGCCCTGCCATTGTGGGTGTCGTGAGCTCAGCCCTCTGCAGCCCTGGCCTGTGTTGCTGGGTTGGACCTTCGAGCTTCCCTCCTGAGGTTAGAGCCTTGATGGGATCTTTCTGCCTCTCCCCCGTGGCCTGGGAGAAGGAATGCATGTGCTTCTCTTGACCTGGATCTCAGGAGGAGCAGTGTGTCCATGTGAAGGGGTGGGGTGGGATACCCCACGGCATTGGGAACTTGCACCCAGAGGGCCTATGTCCAAATGGTTTCTGAACCCAGAGGCTGGGGAGAAGTGAAGACAGTTCTTTATGATGCCATCAGATGGATGGCAGATTTCAGAACCTGCGTGGCAAACGATAGGAGCTTCTCTTGCCTGAAGTGCTTATTTTGGGCGTCAGTGGTCTGAGTGGGCAGAGCAGGACACCAGGAGCCAGGACAGCTCCTTCCTCCTCCCCAGGCTGTGTGCATGTGTCCCGGTGTCAGTGTGGCAGTCTCGGCTCAGAATAGACTGCACAGGACAGGGAGAGGCTGTGGCGGCAGCCAGTGGGACTGAGCACTTTGGGGAAAGAAGGTGCTGGGGAGGGGGCAGCCATGACTATGCTGTGGACATGTTCACAGGACATGCTGATAGATTGGAGGTGAGGTGACTGAGATTGGGACAGCCCTCCCTGGAACCTGGCAATTGCGGAGGGGAGGAGGACCAGTGTTCTGTTTTGATATGTTTCCGAGAGGAAGGAACAGAGGTGTATGAGGCAGTGAATGTAAGGCAGGCGTGCAGGGAGAGGTAAGAAGAGGTAGAAATTTGGGAGTCATGGCATTTGATGGAATTTAGAGGGTGGCAGGGGAGAGACGGCAATTGGGGCCAGGCAGAGTGGGTCCTGAATGCTGCCAGGTCTCTGGGAAAGAAAGGTATATGTGGGGCTCTTGTTTTAAGATTTTTTTGTTTTTGGTTAATTCTCACCCAAGAATATTTTTCCATTGATTTTTAGAGAGATTGGTAGGGGGAGCGACAGAGAGAGAAACATGGATGTGAGAGACACATTGACTGATTGCTTCCCACAGAGGCCCTGACTTGTG
The DNA here is from genome assembly GCA_036971965.1 of Nyctalus aviator. Classification (NCBI taxonomy): domain Eukaryota; kingdom Metazoa; phylum Chordata; class Mammalia; order Chiroptera; family Vespertilionidae; genus Nyctalus; species Nyctalus aviator. The sequence goes on from CM072925.1 coordinate 88,532,327, forward strand.
CTGGGGATTGAGCCTGCAACCGAGGTACATGCCCTTGACCAGAATTGAACCTGTAACCCTTCAGTTAGAGGGCTGGCGCTCTAACCACTGAGCAAACAGCCAGGGCTCAAGAGCTCTTTTTTCTTTAAACAGATTAAAAAAATATTTTTATTAATTTCAGAGAGGAAGGCAGAGGGAGAGAGAGACAGAAACATCAATGATGAGAGAGAATCACTGATTGGCTGCCTCCTGCACACCTCCCACTGGGGATCTAGCCCGTAACCCAGGCATGTGCTCTTGCCCGGAATCGAACCTGGGATCCTTCAGTCTGCAGGCTGACACTCTGTCTACTTGGCCAAACCGGCTAGGGCATAATAGTGTTTTATAATATAGGGATGTTTGTCATTAAGAGTAGCAATTGTCTCCTGGCTCCTTTGCCTTTCTATTTATGAAAATGGCTTAGAATAGATGTTACTACTTTGGATGGATAGTTGAGTTGATAGACTTAGTGGCTTGCAGTTTTGTGTGTGCAGTCTTAGACTTCCTGCCATGTGCTGAGGGACGGTTCACGAGTCTATAGGTTTCTGGAGCTACATGGACCCGTGAAGATAAGCTCCCTTGGACGAAGCTACTGAGGCCAGCAGAGGTGAAGAGCTTTTCAAAGGCCTTATGGCCACTTAACAGGGGGGTGAGGCCTGGAGAGAGGCCCTCGGGGCTGGCTCCTTCCTGTGTCCACATGAGGCAGTGGATACACAGGGACCAGGCTTTGTTATTTATTTATTTATTTATTTATTTTATAAATCTTTATTTATTTATTTATTTATTTATTTATTTTATAAATCTTTATTGTTCATATTATTACAAATGTTCCTCTTTCCCTGCCCCCTCTATTGCTCCCCTCCACCAGGTTCCCATCCCACCCTCTGCCCTTTCCCCACCCCTCATTGTCCTCATCCATAGGTGCACAGTTTATGTTCAGTCTCTTCCCACATCCCCCTCTCTCCTTTTCCCCGAGAATCATCAGTTCACTCCCCTTCCATACCTCTGATTCTATTATATTCAATAGTTAATATTGTTCATCAGATTTTCTTTTTTTAATTTCCTTGGTTTTTTAGATTCACTTGTTGATAGTTATGTACTATTTGTTGTTCATAGTTTTTATCTTTATTTACTTTCTCTTTCGAAAGCACCACCTTTAGCAATTCATATAATTCTGGTTTGGTGGTGATGAACTCCTTTAGCTTTTTTTTTATTATTGAAGCTCTTTATCTGGCCTTTGATTCTGAGTGATAGCTTTGCTGGGTAGATTATCTTTGGCTGAAGGTTCTTACTATTCATCACCTTGAATATTTCTTGCCATTCTCGTCTGGCCTGCATAGTTTCTGTTGAGAAATCAGCTGACAATCGTATAGGTGCTCCTTTATAGGTAACTACCTGCTTTGCTCTTGCTGCTTTTAATATTCTCTCTTTGTCTTTTGCTCTTGGAATTTTAATTATGATTTGTCTTGGTGTGGTCTTCTTTGGATTCCTTTTGTTTGGAGTTCTGTGCGCTTCCTGGACTTGTAAGTCTAATTCTTTCACCAGGTGGGGGAAGTTTTCTGTCACTATTTCTTTCTGTATGTTTTTGATATCTTGCTCTCTCTCATCTTCTGGGACCCCCATAATTCTGATGTTGGTTCGCTTGAAGTTGTCCCAGCGGTTTCTTACATTATCTTCAACTTTCTGGATTCTCTTGCTTCTGTCTTCTGGCTCTTTATGTTCCAAATCTTTGACTTGATTCTTGCGATCTTCCATTCTATTTTCTTGATTCTTCTGACTCTGTATAATATGTTTTACTTCAGACAATGTATTCTTTATTTCTTGTTGATCCCTTATTAATTCTTGTTGATTCCTTATTATTTCTAGTTAATCCCTTTTCATATCCTCATAGGACTTATCGATCTTTTCTAGGAAATTCTTGAAAAACCTTATAAGCGTGATTTTGAACTCTATATCCAGTCGCTTTTTGTCCTCCATTTCTTTCGTTTGTGATCTATTTCCTTGTCTCGGCATTTTCGCAGCTTCCCTGAGTCGGTAGCCTTAAAAGTCTCTTGTTCTGCTTGTATGGAGCGGAGTTTCAGAGTGGAGCCTACAGCCTTGGCTTCCATTAGCCATGCCCTATGCGGCTCCTGAGTCTCAGTGTTTCTCAGGGTCCTTCGGTACTCGCTGCAAGCACCTCTGAGAGTGAGGTGCCCTCAAGTTTCGCCTGCTACCAAACAGTCTAGTCTCTCCCTCAATGAGCCCGGAATTGGGGTTCAGTTCAGTTGGAAGTGGGGTTGGAAGTGGGGTTCAGAGCAGTCTGGAGCTTTTGTCTCCTTCCCGCTATGGCAATCTGGCAACAGAGTCAACAGTCAGTCCTGTGCATGCAATGTGCGTGCCTCCTCGGGCTCTGCCTTTCGCCGCTCCCCCGAGATTCTGCCTCACAGCCCCGGCTTCCTCTGTATGAGCCTGGGTCCCCAGGGTCTGGCCTAGAACTGGGGTTCAGTGCTGTCGGGTCTGGGGTTCAGCACAATCCGGAGCTTTTATCTCCTTTCCGCTAGGGAATGCCAGCCAGGCACTCAGCCTCCCCTCCTCTCTGGCTCCATCCTCTCTGCGTGTGCAACGTGTCTCCGTACCTTAGGCTTTTACAGCTCCTCTGATTTTCCTTCTGGTTTTCTCTTTTCTTCTTGTTGTAGAATTTCCAGTTAGTCGATTTTCCTGTAGCTCTGGGCAATGTCCATTTTATATTTTAGTTGTATTTTATTGAAATTGTTGTGTGTGGCTGTGGTTAGGTGTTTACCTGTGCAGCCATCTTGGATCCTCTATTTTATTTGGGACCAAGCTTTTTAAAGAGAAATGCCATGAAGGGAAGTGTTTGCATGCCCAGCGAGAGGCTGACTGTGCCTAGGAGCTGGCACATGTGTGCCAGAGAACTGAGGGTCGGAGGTGAACACGAGTCTGGCAGCTGCTGGACTTCCTCCGTTAGCAGGCGCTGTCCTTTATGGTCCACCTTGGAAGGTCTGAATGGCTCCTGTGGGCTCTGTGGTGATCATATCTGCTAGAAGGGTGAGTGGTCTGGAGGTACCCTCGTCTGGGGGGCTCCCTTTGTCCTGCTCAGTCAGCCTGTGGGAGCTGCTGTGCCTGGGGGCTGCCTTGATGGACAGCCATCAGCCTGACCTGGTCTTGTGGCTGGGAGCTGGCTTGTGAGTTTGGGCACTCAGTCAGCAAATGTTCACTGAGCACCAGCTTCAGCCAAGCCCATGTCCTGCCCTCTGGTGGGCTTGTGCTGGTGAGGGTGTCCAGTTGGTGGTGACGTTTCTGTTTAATATATATTTATATATACACACATATATATATACATACATATATATATACATACATATATATATACATACATACATATATATATATATATATATATTTTTTTTTAACAGAGAGAAAGAGAGAGGGATAGAGAGTTAGAAACATTGATGAGAGAGAATCATCGATCAGCTGCCTCTTGCAAACCCCCTACTGGGGATGTGCCTGCAACCAAGGTACATGCCCTTGACCGGAATGGAACCTGGGACATTTCAATCCGCAGGCTGATGCTCTATCCACTGAGCCAAACCGGTTTCGGCGGTGGTGACGTTTCTGAATGGAGTCTCGTCAGCTGCTCTGTTCCAGCGCACTGTCTTAGGCCGGCGTTCTGTCTGTTGTGTTCACGTGGGCACTACAGTTCCTCTGCTACTTTAACCTGATTAGAAACAGCCAGGCTGGTGCCACTTCATCATGTACTTACAGTTGGGAGCCTTGGTCCAAAGAGTCTGCTCTGAGAGCTCTGGAGCGAGGTGGCGAAGATGGTTCCAGACCAGCCGCAGTTGTGGTGGGCTCGGGAGGCACAGGCAGCCCTGGGTGGGCGCCCTTCTGTGTCCTGAATCCAGGCGGGCTCCTGCACCTTGCATCCAACCCTACTTTCATGTTTGGAAACCATTGACTGGGTGCCATCTACTAGTAGGGTGCTGACCCTGAAGCCCTGGTGGTGGCTGCCCTCACCCAGCATTGGGGCTTCCTGCCCAGATATGCCTCTGTGGGTCGCTGAGACTGTGCTCAGGGATGGCTTGGTGATTGCAGAGCTGCCACCCTGCTGGGACCTATTGCTCTAGATCAGTGCTTCTCAACCTTTCTAATGCTGGGACACTTTAATTCAGTTCCTCACGTTGTGGTGACCCCCAACCATAAAATTATTTTCATTGCTACTTCATAACTAATTTTGCTACAACAGCGGTTTTCAACCTGTAGGTCACCTAAGACCATCTGAAAACACAGATATTTACATTACGATTCATAACAGTAGCAAAAATTACAGTTATGAAGTAGCAATGAAAATAGGAGCTTCTCGCTGAAACCAGTTTGGCTCAGTGGATAGAGTGTCTGCTTGTAGACTGAAAGGTCCCAGGTTTGATTCCAGTCAAGGGTATGTACCTTAGTTGCGGGCACATCCCCAGTAGGGGGTGTGCAGGAGGCAGATGACCTATGTTTCTCTCTCATCGATGTTTCTAACTCTCTATCCCTTTCCCTTCCTCTCTGTAAAAAATCAATAAAATATTAAAAAAAGAAAAGAAAAGAAAATAGGAGTTTCTTGTGCTTGAAGTGACTTCTCTGCCTGAAGTGAGATTGTACAGGACGTAAGAGTCACCAAACTCAGTTCTGTGTCTGCATGCAAGATGTGTGTAGGACACAGGTGGGCATGGTGTCCCGTGTGAGTGGCCCTTCTCAGGTGCCTTGAGTCCATCTTAGCATCTGTGAAGGGCCACATGCTGGTGAGGTCTGTGTTTACCTGTGTGTCGAGGACTTGTTGGTCCTAGGACTCCCTGCAGGTGTCCCCTTCTGGGGACTGGAATGCGGGCCTAGACCTGGGGTGGGTTTTTTACTTTTACCTGCGAGTTCTTATTTCTCTGAAAGAGGTCTGAACTTTAGGATAACTTTAGCAACCGCTTGTTCTGGTGGGGGGCCCCGGAGTGGTTATTCTCATAGTTTTGTGTATCTTTGAAACTTTATCAAGCCAGCCCCTGTGCAGGCTGGTGGGCAGGTGGCTTCCGGCTGGGAGGGTGTGGTCTCAGGCCCTTCAGTGTGCATGCCGAGTGTGCTCTTGGCTGCTTCTTGCTTGTCCTTTGGCTGGGCCTGCTCCACTTGGGACCTCACGGTTTCTGTTGCTTCTGGAATGAAGTCCGGCCTCCGGATGGTGGACTGAACCTGGGAGGTGTCACAGTCTCCTCCCAGATCCAGCACAGCCCACTTCCTCCCTCACCGGTCAGCAGGCCAGGTCATGGCTGCCCTTTGCAGTGGCTGGCCCTTCTGCCCAGGACGTGGTTTTCTGGAAACCCTGCTCAGCACTCTGGCCCCAGGTCCTGTGTGCCTGCTGAATGCCTGGTCTTTCTCAGGACGCTGTGTCTCACTGGGGCTGTGTCTGTGGGTTTGGCCATGGGTCAAGTGGTCCTGAGCCTGTGAGGTGGGACTCGGGGGTTCACTGAGGGCTGGGGGCATGACTGGCTGGTCTCATTCTGGACCTTGAGCATGAGTGTAGCGCTCGCGTGGTGGGCGTGCCTGTGGCGTGAGTCAGGGAGTTTCCTGGAGGTGTTTGTGGTCTATCCACTGGGCAGACAGGCTGGGACTTTGGAAGGCCTTTAATTGAGACAGGGGACTAGGTGAGACAGGGCCCATGTTTAAGAGTCAGATGCATGGATTTGAATTAGTCACAGTCTTTGGTCCTGGTGCAGCCTGCCTTATTTATATCATCTAAATAGTTTAATAAGCACCTACAGCCTAGCCGGCATGGCTCATTGATTCAGTGTCAATTCCATGTCATGGCACATGCCTGGGTTGCGGGCTCGATCCCTAGTAGGGGACGTGCAGGAAGCAGTCAATCAATGATTCTATCTCATCATTGAAGTTTCTCTCTCTCCCTCTCCCTTCCTCTCTGAAATCAATAACAATATATTACAAAAAAAAATAAATAAATAAAAAAATAAGCACCTATAAACCCCACCCCAGAAGAGCTGGAACCTGGCCAGTGGCCCATCTCACCTTTGGCAGCCGCTGTCTCACCCCATGGTCACCACACCTTCACTCCTCTTTCACACCTGCTTATGGCCTCTTCCCAGACATGTCTAAACACATGGTTTTAGCTTTATTTAGTAGAAAGAGCACCAAGCTGTGAGTCAGCTTTGGAGACACTGGCCATGCCGGGGCGGTGGGTTTGGTGAGTGCAGAGTGACCAAAAGTGGCTGGGGATCCGGTATTAGGGGGGTCACATCAGTATGATGGCCATTGTTCACCAGGTGGTATTGAGAGTGGAGGGAGGACACTGGTTAAAGAGCCCAGACAGAGGGTTGTCTTGGGCAGGTATCTGGGAGTGTCCAGCGGCTGTCCCACTCCTGCTGCTGATGTCTTACTGGGACTAGTTCCATGTCACTGTGGAGGAGGCTGCATGTGAGCAGCTGGCTATGCCCTGCTTGCCACGACGACGTCTAGGACTGAGCCTCGCCTGGCCGAAGGAGGCACCTTGAGCCCCTGTGCGCCGTTCTGCCCCCTGATGTGCGCGGGCTCCTGACGCATGCCCTGAGGCTTTGCCACTGTACTGGTGGGGACATCCTAGTTCTGCCGGTCAGCCAGATACCGGAGGCCACTTCTTAGGGGTTTAGGCCATTTCCTGGAGTCTCTAATACTAGCAACATCATTTTTTAAAAAAAGTAAATACAGTTTGTTTAGAGTCGCTTTTATTTCACAGTGATTCATCCACCCCCTGGCGAGGGACATCGGGGCTGCTTCCTGTTCTGTCAGTTAAGAACAAAGCTGTCGTAAACGCCTGTGCGCAGGTTTTGTGTGGACATCGGCTTTCAGCTCCTTTGGGCAAACACCAGGGAGCGTGACTGCTGGGTCCCACGAGGCTGTGCAGTGTGAGACCACCGAGCTGCCTTCCAGAGCGGCCGCACCGGCTGAGTTCCCACCGGCAGTGAAGGGGTCCCCGCCGCTCCCGTCCTCGCCAGCACTCGGCGGTGTCATGCTCTGGGTTTGGCGCTCTGATGGGTGTGCAGTGGACTCTCCTTGTTTAACTTCCCTTCCCTGCGGGCTAGGACGCGGAGCATCTCGCCATTTGCTTGCCGGTCATCTGTGTAGCTACTTGGTGAGGGGTCTGGGAAGGTCTTGGCCCATTTTCCATCGGGTTGTTGTTTTCTTTCTGGGTTTAGAATTCTTTGTATCTTTTGGGAAACAGTCCTGTTTCAGGTGTGTCTTTTGCAAATCTCTCTCCTCTCGTGGCTTGTCTTCTCATTCTCTTGGTATTGTTTTTGTAGAGCAGAAGTGTTTAATTTTTTTTTCTTTTTAAATATATTTTATTGATTTTGTGCAGAGAGGAAGGGAGAGAGATAGAGAGCTAGAAACGTCGATGAGAGAGAAACATCGACCAGCTGCCTCTTGCACACCCCCTACTGGGCATGTGCCCGCAACCAATGTACATGCCCTTGACCAGAATCGAACCTGGGACTTTTCAGTCCGCAGACCAACGCTCTACCACTGAGCCAAACCGGTTTTGGCAGAAGTGTTTAGTTTTAATTGAGTTCAGCTCATCACCTTTCTCCCTCATGGCCGTGCCTTTGTCGTAGAAGTCACCTCCAAGCCCAAGGTCCTCTCGGTTCTCCTGCGTTGCGCTCTCGGAGGGTCACACGTGCGTTTTACGTTTAGGCCTGTGGTCCATTCGGGTTAACGCTGCGTGCAGACTCATTGTTTGGCCTGTGGATGCCCGGCGGTTCCAACACCATTTGCTGAGGAAACTGTGCTTTCTCCTTGAGCTGTCTGCTCCTTTGGTGAGATCAGCTGGCCCTGTCTGTGGGTCTGTTTCTGGGCTCTGTCCTGCTCTGTTGGGCTGTGTCTGTTCTTTCACAGTGACCACGCTGTCTTGATCGCTGTAGCTTTACAGTCAGTCTTATAGTTGATGGCGCCAGTCCTCGAACTCTGTTCTTCACCTTCATTGTTTCTTTGGCTGCTCTAGGTCTTTCGCCTCCATATAAACTTTAGAATCAGTTGGTCCATATCCATAAGATAACATGCTGGGTTCTGATGGGGATTGTGTTGAATCTACAGATCAAGTTGGGAAGAAGTGACATCTTGACAATATTGATTCTTCTTATTCATGATCGTGGAATATTTCTCTGTTGACTTAGTTCTTTAATTTTATTTAAAAAATGTTTTTATTGCCGAGACCGGTTTGGCTCAATGGATAGAGCGTCGGCTTGGGGACTGAAGGGTCCCGGGTTCAATTCCGGTCAAGGGCATGTACATTGGTTGTGGGCATATCCCCAGTAGGGGGTGTGCAAGAGGCAGCTGATTGGTGTCTCTCTCTCATCGATGTTTCTGGCTCTCTCTCTCTCTCTCTCTTCCTCTCTGTGAAAAATCAATAAAATATATTTAAAAAATATATATATTTTAAAAAAAATAAAATAAAAAATGTTTTTATTCACTTTAGAGAGAGAGGAAGGGAGAGGAATAGAGAGATGGAAACATTGATGAGAGAGAATCATTGATTGGCTGCCTTCTGCATGGCCCCTTCTGGGGATTGAGCCTGCAACCTGGGCATGTGCTTTGACTGGGAATCAAATAGGAGAACTCCTGGTTCATGGGTCACACCAGCCAAGCAACTTAGTTTTTCTTTGATTCATTCTCAGAGTTTTGTTGTTGGCTTCATATAGACCTCATATGTATTTTGTTAGATTTGTACTTAAGTAATTCATTTTTTGGGTGCTAATGTAAATGGTTGTGTTTTTAATTTCAACTTCCACTTGTTCATTGCTAGTTTATCGGAAAGTGACTGACTTTTGTGTATAAACTTCATAACCTGCAACCTTGCTACAACTGTTCACTAGTTCCAGGCCTCTGCCGGTACAGGGGTGCGGCTGCCCTGCGTGGGAGGGGGGAGGGGGAGCCCTAGAAGCTGATGGGAGGTGGCGTCCAGTTTCCACTCTGCAGGTGGTTCTGCCGGAGCTGCTCAGCCCAAACTACCTGTGGCTTTAGGAGACATTCATGATGATTTCAGTATTTGTATTAGAAAGCCACCCTCTGCAGTGACAAGAGGGTGCCTCGTGATGGGGCTGCATGGGCATGGTGGCCCACGCAGTGTTGTTGGCCCTGTCTGTCTGGGTGCCCGTGGGAGTGGCGGAGTGGTGGAGGTAGGAGGAAGAAGGGCTTGGGGCGAGGCTCGTTAATCAGCTGCTCCGAGTTGGGATGCCCTGGTGGGGGAGTCAAGGCCTGTCACTTCTTCCCACAATTGAAGTGTGATCGTGTGGATTTCTATCGCTCTGTGCTCTTACTGAGCAGAGTCCCCAGGAGTGAGAGTGAGTCCCCTGCACAGTGACGCTGAAGCCTGCCTCATCAGAAAAGAGGCCTGTAGGAAAACAGATGGTGGCCTTCTGAGACTGTGTGTTGGGAGGTGTCCTGGGACAGGGCAGCACGCTCCTGGAGGAGGAGGCGACAAAGTGGACTTCAGGATTGACAGACGTTCAGCAAGTGGAAGGCGGGCATGCATTGAGGGTGTAGCTGGCTAGAGTGTGCCCAGGGTGCAGGGGGAGGATCCACAGCTCTCAGTAAGAGGACTCAGCTCTGTTAAGAACAGCAGGAGGTGTGCACAGGCAGGAAGAAGATACAAAAACCAGCAAGCGTGTGACAGATACCCACATCACACAAGGCCGTGCAGGTGGAAGACGCATGGCATCCCCAGTCAGTCCACCCTCAGCGCGCTGTCATTAAGGGACCCACCATCCCTCCTGGCTGTGGGTGTGGAACCAGCGGGGACAGTGGGTAGGAGCAGAGCTTGGCAGTGTGTACTGCCATGTCCAGCAGTCCCGCTCCACGAGAAAAGAGACCCTGGTGGGAAGCTTTGGCCTTACTTGATAATGGCCCAGACGGGGAAGAATTGGGAGGTGTTTCAGGTGATCCATCCACCATGTGCCCTCAGCCACACCCGGAGCAGAGAGCGGACACCTGCAACGCTGTGGGGGCGGGGTCTGCACATACTCGCCCTGGGGGAGCCGGACACGGCAGCCCACACTGTCTGCCCCACCAAGCGGCGTTCCCAGTTTAGCTCCCCAGTGGGGATTGCCGCCCCGCTGGAACTGTTCACGTTGATGGAAGTGTGTTCAGTCTTGATTGTTCACGTTGATGGAAGTGTGTTCAGTCTTACAAAGGTGTGCCTTTGCTCAGACTCATCAGATTGTATATTTAAAACGGGTGCGTTTTTCTCCGTCAGCCGCACTTCAGCCCAGCTGTACACAGAAGCTCACCGTGGTTCTTCCCCCGGCCCTGGCTGCACAGTGTCAGGCTGCAGTGGGAGTTGTGACTTGTGTCTGTTTATTGGTTGGAAGTTCAGGTCTGCTGTCTCCTGTGTGTGAGACAAGAAGTTACTGTCGTGCTTGTGAAAGAAGGTTCCCACAGCCCAGGGGCCGCGAGCAGCCTGGTGGGGACTGCAGGTAGACCTGCCACTTCCACCTGTCTGCTCAGGTGAGGACTCCGTTGTCTTCACCGGAGAGAGAAGATTGGCTGTCTGGGGGGGCTGTGTGCTGAACCCCAGGTCTGCGAGCCTTCCTCTGGGTGCGCTGGTTTTGGGGGTGGCCACTGAGAGACAGTCTGTACTTACAAGTCTTTAATAGTTGCTTTCTCCCCAAGTAATACATGCTCATAATGGGAAGTTTGATAAAGACAGAATAATGTGGGAAAGAAATGAGTAGCAATCTGTAGTTCTGTCACCCAGAGGTTTTTGTAATTGTCCCTGATGTTGTCCCGAGCTTTGATGTTTCCCACATCCTTACCTGTTCTGTGGTCAGACTTTAATGGACGGGTAGTGAGTTAACATTCGTGTGTTCATTCTCAGAGTGCCCGCGCTCTGTGCGGGCACTGCCACCTGTGAAGGGGTGCTGCGGAGGGGGGCGCGGGCCCTTCCCTGAAGTCAGACACAGTGAGGCAGGCAGGCGTGGAGCGGAGCAGTGTTCGGTCTGGTTAGGGTGGCCTCTCTGAGCTGGGACAGGGAGCCCTGAATGCAGGCAGAGGGGTCTTTCAGACAGAGGCTGAGCCAAGCTGCGTGCTGGTGGGGAGAGTGGTCCCAGGGCGAAGAAGTGGCAGGCTTGCTGTGAGTGTGTGGGGTGTGAGTGGGGGCAGTGTGCCGTCTCTCCTGCCTGTGCGGTGGCTCTCCCTGCCTGAATTTACCTGGGTGTAACCCGTCTTCACATTGTGTCCTGAGTGTCCTTTCCCGTCAGTAGTAAGCACCTTGGATTAATTTTTGCATGCAGCAAGGCGAGCTGGCCTTGGGAGAGTCCCAGAGGTGGCCTCTTCCGGTCCCCTCACATCTCTGTCCTGGTCGGCAGTGAGTGCTCCTCACCGGAGCAGGAGAGCTCTTGGCTCCTGGGTTCTCCTTGCCCTGGGCCTGCAGGGGGCTTTTCTGGCCAGGCTTGGGATTGCTTCGACATGTCGTGCTTCTGGGGTCTGAGTGGAGGTGGCCAGGAATCCATTGCAGCCACACGGATGAGCTCAAGATGGTACTGCCGGTTCAGTTTCTAATGCAGCAGGTTTAGCCCATAAATGCTTTGATAGGATGTTTGCCTCACTCCTCTTGCACAGAGAACCTTGGATCCTCATGAAATGAAGCATCTATGTACCTGGCATGTGCTGCCATGTACTTAGCTACGACAGTGAGACTCAGTGTAAGGTTCTCTGTGTGTGCAAACTCCACGGAAATGATTCTGTGTGTGTAATGTTACCACTTTGATATACAATTCACTTTTGTTTGTTTTAGTTTCTATTCTCCGTTTGTTTTAAAAGGTGAAGGTGAAGGGGTTAAGCAAAAACAACAACAGACATAGACAACAATTTGGTGATTCCCAGAGGGAAAGCATAGGGGAGGTAGAAGAGGGTGAGGGGGGGAATGGTGATGACCACACAGTACACCATAGATAATGTATTGTAGCATTGTACACCTAAAGCCTATGCAATTTTATTAACCAGCGTTTTGAATCTGTGGAACATTACCATGGCACAAAACCCAAATTCTCTAGATTCACCTTTGGTCTGCTCCCCTTCTGTCCATACCTTTTCTGTGTTAACTTCAGTGCTTTGGGGACCGTTCTCTCGGATGCACGTTGTAGATGGAAGCAGGTGTGAACATACACACCTTTGGTTCTTTTTCTTACACCAGCAGGGGCACAGACATCAGTGTGAAGCTTGATTTTTAAAAAAATGTATTTTAATTGATTTTAGAGAGGAAGGGAGAGGGAGAGAAAGAGATGGAAATATCAATGATGAGAGAGAATCATTGATTGGCTGCCTCCTGCATAATCCCCACTGGGGATTGAGCATGCAACCCAGGCATGTTCCCCTGGCCGGAATCGAACCTGGGTCCCTTCAATCTGTCATCCACATTCGCCTCAACTCGAGGTGGGTGGGGGGTAGGGTTTAAATCTGCACCCCAGATACATACCCTTGACTGGAACCTGTGACCCTTTGGTGTGTGGGCCAGTGCTCTCACCATTGAGCTACTGTCTAAAGCCCAGTGAGTTTTGAGAAGTGTGTGCACCTCTCTCCACCGTCACCATCAGACTGAATGTCCCTCTCCCCTGGAGGCCCTGCATGCCCTTGGCTGCCCATGCTCCCCTGGGGGCAGACCTTTCTGCCTTTTGCCCAGATTCTTTCTAGAATCTCACCTAAATGGCTTAAATACTGTGGTTGTATCTGGCATCACTCTGTGTGCATATCACTGAATGTGGCAGTGATGTGTTTTTATGGTGAGAGCATCCATGTTTCTACACGTATCATCCACTCAGTGCTGGCAGGGTGCTAAAGCTCCTGTGAGGACTCCTCTCCTGGGTGCACTTTAGGAGGGATGGCTGAGCTGGGTGGCACGTGTGTGGTTAGCCTTGCCAGGAGCCACAGCCCTTCTCCTAAGTGGCTTGGCAGTGCCCGAGCGTCCTGTTGTCATTGTCCATCAGCACGTGAATGTTTCTCACGTTGACGGGCATGGTTTAGATCAAGAGCACTCCCTCTGAGTGATGGTCTGTGATTTTTCACAAGCACATGCACCACAGACCTTTCCCCACAGCAAGACACAGAAACACTACAGAGCCTCAGAATTCCTCTCGCCTGGTGGTTATCCGTCTCCACCCTCATCCACACCCATTGCTGCCCTGTCACAGGTTTTATTTTAATCCTCATCCGAGGATATTTTCCCATTGATTTTTAGGGAGAGTTGAAGAGAGAAAGACACAGAGAAACATCGATGTGAGAGAAACACATCTGTAGATTGCCTCCTGCATGAGCCCCCAGCCAAGGCCTGGTGGGGAAGGTGCCTGCAGCCAAAGTACATGCATGCCCTTGAGCGGCATCAAACCCGGGACCCTTTGGTCTGCAGGCCAATCCTCTATCCACTGAGCCAAACTGGCTAGGGCTGTCACGAGTTTTATGTAAATGAGAAGATTCAACTGTCCTGCTTCCTCTCTGGTTTCTTGCACGTAGCAGGGCTTGTGTGAGATTTCTACAGTTGTGTTGAGATTCTGCGCCTTCTCACCATGGAGGAGGATTCCATGCTGGTGATGGACTGACGGCTGGGTTTGGGTTGTTTCCAGCTCTGGCTGTTGTGAACAATGCTTCTGAGAAACATCCCTGTGAGTCTCATGTGGACCTAAGTTTTCATTTCTCTTGAGTAGACCCAAGGAGTGGGTTGTTGGGTACAGGAGTGCCTGTGTTAACAGTGTGTGCCAGCTGTTTTCAAGTCCTCACCTAATGTCCAACATTACTGTGGTCAGTCTTTAATTTAGCCATTTGGGGCTGTAATGCTGGCCTAATGATTTTTTTTAAATTTAAATTCTTTTTAAAAAAAATATATTTTATTGATTTTTTACACAGAGGAAGGGAGAGAGATAGAGAGCTAGAAACGTCGATGAGAAACATCGACCAGCTGCCTCGTGCACACCCCCTACTGGGGATGTGCCCGCAACCAAGGTACATGTCCTTGACCGGAATTGAACCTGGGACCCCTCAGTCCGCAGACCGACGCTCTACCGCTGAGCCAAACCGGTTTTGGCAAAAAATTTAAATTCTTTATTGTTGAAAGTATTACATATGTCTTCTTTCCCCTCCACCCTCCCATTGAAGTCCCCCTGGCTGCTCCCATCCCCCAGCACATGCCCTACCCCCTACTGTCTGTGTCCATTGGTCATGATTATATGCATGCATACAAGTCCTTTGGTTGATCTCTTATCCCACCCTCTCCCAACTTCCTCTGCCTTCCCTCTGAGGTTTGAAGTTTGATGTTTCTCTGTTTCTGGATCTATTTTTGTTCATTAGTTTACGTTCATTATATTCCACAAATGAGTGAGATCATGTGATACTTATCTGTCTCTGACTGGCTTATTTCGCTTAGCATAATGCTTTCTAGGCCTATCCACGCTGTTGCAAATGGTAAGAATTCCTTTTTACAGCAGCTTAGTATTCCATTGTGTAGATGTACCACAGTTTTCTAATCCACTCATCTGCTGATGGGCACTTAGGCTGTTTCCAAACCTTAGCTGTTGTAAATTGTGCTGCTATGAACATAGAGATGCACATGTCCTTTCTGATTGGTGTTTCTGATTTCTTGGTGTATATACCCAGAAGTGGGATCACTGAGTCAAATGGAAGCTCCATTTTTAATTTTTTGAGGAAAATCCATTCTGTTTTCCACAGTGGCTGCACCAGTCTGCATATCCAGCAGTGCAAGAAAGTTCCTTTTTATCCACAAGCTCTCCAGCACTTGTCATTTGTTGATTTATTGATAGTAACTCATTCTGACAGGTGTGAGATGGTACCTCATTGTTGTTTTGATTTGCATCTCTCAGATGATTAGTGCTTTTGAGCATGTTTTCACATGTCTCTTGGCCTTCTGTATGTCCCCTTTTGAGAAGTGTCTATTTAGGTCTGTAGACCATTTTTTTGATTGGATTCCAGTGGGGTTTTAATTTGCATTTCCCCAAAGACTAATGATGAGCATCTTTTCATACGCTTATTTGTTATTTACATATCTTTTGTGAAGCATCTATTTAAATCTTCTTCCTCTGTGTTTAAATGGGTTGTTTTTATTATTATTGATTTGATGAGTTTTAAAAACATATTCTAGATTCAAGTCCTTTATCAGATAGAATTGTTTTACAATTTTTTTTTTAAAGTCTGTGCCTTTTTATTTAAAGAGCAACTTTTCAATTTTAAGGAAGTCTGGTTTATCATTTTCTTTCTTTCAGAATTTATGTTGGGTCTCATCAAAGAGATTTTTGCCTAACTCCAAGCACAAGTTTTCCTCTAGAATTTTTATGGTTTTAGTTCTCACTCAATCCAATTTGAGTTAATTTTGAGATAGTTGTAAGAGAGGGGGAGTTGAGATTTATTTTCTCTCCTATAGGATATCCAATTGGTCCAGCCCTATTTGTTGAAAACACCTCTGTCTCTGTTGAATTTGCCTGTCACTAAAAAAAAAGTTTTTACTTATTTTTAGAGAGAGGACGGGAAAGGGAGAGAAACATTAATGAGAAAGAAGCATCACATCGATCGTCTGTCTCTGCACATGCTCTATTGGGGATCTAGCCCACACCGGGGCATATGCCCTGACTAGGAATCAAACCAGCAACCTCTTGGTGTACTGAACGATGTTGAGTTCACTGAGCCACACCAGATGGCCTCTCCTGACACTTTTACTTTATTATTATTATTAATATATATTTTCATTGATTTCAGAGAGAAAGGGAGAGGGAGAGAGATAAGGAACATCAATGATAAGAGAGAATCATTGATTGTCTGTCTCCTGCATGTTCCCCTCTTGGTGATTGAGTTTGCAACCCAGGTATGTGCCTTTGACTGGAATTGTATTGAGTTTGCAACCCAGGTATGTGCCTGGGACTCTTCAGTCTGTATGCCAGTGCTCTACCCATTGAGCAAAACCAGCTATGGCTCTCCTGTGACTTTATTGAAAATCAGTGAACCTTATGTATGTGTACTGAGTTTCTGGACTGTGGAATAGAACCTGATCCTTGTAGCCCTTTGGAGGAAGGCCTGGACTTAGACTGAGCTTCTCTTCTTTTTCAGAAGTGTTTGGGGGCTACTTGGGTCCTTATATTTCCATATAAGTTCTAGAATCAGCTTCCATTTTTACAAAAAGTCTAATATCTTGCCTGGGATTGTGTTGAATCTGTATATTAGATTTGTGATATTGACATTTAAAAAATATATTTTATTGATTTTTTTACAGAGAGAAAGGGAGAGCTAGAAACATCGATGAGAGAGAAACATCAATCAGCTGCCTCCTGCACCCCCCCCACTGGGGATGTGCCTGAAACCAAGGTACATGCCCTTAACCGGAATCGAATCTGGGACCCTTCAGTCCACTGAGCCAAACCAGTTAGGGCGATACTGACATCTTAACAGTATTGAGTTTTCTGATCCATGAACATGGTAAGCCTCTCCATTTACTAGTATTTTGGTCTTTCAGAGTTTCTACCAGCATTGTTTTATAGTTTTCAGTGTTTGTCTTTTGCATGTTTTATGAACTAGATCCTTAAACAGTCATAATTTTATGTTATATAAATGGTATTTTTTAAAAAAATATATTTTATTGATTTTGTACAGAGAGGAAGGGAGAGAGATAGAGAGTTAGAAACACCGATGAGAGAGAGTCATCGATCAGCTGCCTCTTGCACACCCCCTACTGGGGATATGCCCGCAACCAAGGTACATGCCCTTGACCGGAATCGAACCCGGGACCTCTCAGTCCCCAGGCCGACGCTCTATCCATTGAGCCAAACCGGTTTCGGCTAAATGGTATTTTTAAAAATAGAAATTTCCAGTTATTTGTGGCAAACATTTAGAAATACAATCTGTTAAGTCTTTTTATTTATTTTTAAATCTTCATTGTTCAGATTATTGCAGATGCTCCCCCCCCCCCCATAGCTACCCTTCACCTGGTTCCCACACCCCTCAAGGCCATCCCCCCCACCCCATGACCTCATCCATAGGTTTAAGCTCTTTGTCCAATCTCTTCCTGCACCCCTTCCCCCAAGAATTGCCAGTTTGCTCCCTTTCCACGTACCTGGTTCTACCCTGTTTCCCTGAAAATAAGACAGTGTCTTATATTAATTTTTGCTCCCAAAGATGCGCTAGGTCTTATTTTCAGGGGATGTCTTATTTTCCCATGAAGAAGAATATGGTACACATTTATTGTTAAATGAAAATAAAGGAAATTTATTACCTGTATATGGTATGGTAGTATGGTAGTTGTCAACACAAACCAGACAAACTGTGAATCCTACAGTATCAAGAATTTACTCATTTATTCAATGACAATCATGTCATCATCTTCTGGAACATCATCATAACAATCCAGTTCCTGAATTTCCTGGTAAATTTCTTGTGACTCCATTTCTTTCAGAATCAGTGGACCGAATCTCTCATGTTTAGCAATAGCACTGTCTTTAAATGAGTACTTCTTGTCAAGGTAGCCTGCTCACAGTGCATTTGCAATGCAACTGTCAGTGATTTTCTCCCATGAATACTTCACCCAAGTCACAACTTCTTGCAGTTTAGATTTCACAAAGTTTCTGAGACAGAGCCTGGTGGGGGGGGCTTATTTTTGGGGAATACCTTATATTTCACTCAGAAGGAAACCTGTAAGTAGGTCTTATTTTCGGAGGATGTCTTATTTTCGGGGAAACACGGTATTACATTAATCTGTCTGTTCTTTTCATCAGGTTTTTTATTCATTTGATTTTTTAGGTTCCCTTGTTGATAGATATGTATTTGTTGTCACTTTGTTGTTCATAATTTTTGTCTTTATTTTTTTCTTCTTCTTCCTCTTCTTAAAGAATGCCCTTCATTATTTCATATAATACTGGTTTGATGGTGAAGAACTCCTTTAGCTTTTTCTTATCTGTGAAGCTCTTTATCTGACCTTCAATTCTGAATGATAGCTTTGCTGGTAGAGTAATCTTGGTTGTAGGTTCTTACTATTTATCATTTTGTATATATTTTTTAAATTTTTTATATAATAAATCTTTATTGTTCAGATTATTACAGGTGTTCCTCCCCAACCCCCATAGCTCCCCTCCACCTGATTCCTCACCCCACCCTTACCCCCGCCACTGTCTTCATCCATAGGTGTAAGATTTTTATCCAATCTCTTCCCGCACCCCTCAGATACCCTTCCCCCTGGGGATTGTCAGTCCATTCACTTTCTATGTTCCTGATTCTATTATATTGTCCAGTCCATTTTTTTCTTCAGATTTTTCATCATTTGATTTTTTAGGTTCCCTTGTTGGTAGATATGTATTTGATGTCTTTTTGTTGTTCATAGTTTTTGCCTTTATCTTTTTCTTCTTCTTCCTCTTCTTAAAGAATACCCTTCAGCATTTCATGTAATCCTGGTTTGGTGGTGATGAACTTCTTTAGCTTTTTCTTGTCTGTGAAGCTCTTTATCTGACCTTCAATTCTGAATGATAGCTTTGCTGGGTAGAGTAATCTTGGTTGTAGGTTCTTGCTATTCATCACTTTGAATATTTCTTGCCACTCGCTTCTGGCCTGCATAGTTTCTGTTGAGAATCAGCTGACAATCGTATGGGTACTCCCTTGTAGGTAACTGTTTTTCTCTTGCTGCTTATAAGATTCCCTTTGTCTTTTTTTTTTTTTAATATATTTTATTGATTTTATATAGAGAGGAAGGGAGAGAGATAGAGAGTTAGAAATATCGATGAGAGAGAGTCATCGCTCAGCTGCCTCTTGCACACCCCCTACCAGGGATATGCCCGCAACCAAGGTACATGCCCTTGACCGGAATCAAACCTGGAACCCTTCCGTCCCCAAGCCGACGCTCTATCCATTGAGCCAAACCGGTCCCGGCAAGATTCCCTCTTTGTCTTTTGCCATTTTAATTATGATGTGTCTTGGTGTGGTCGTCTTTGGATTCCTCTTGTTTGGGGTTCTCTGTGCTTCCTGGACTTGTAAGTATATTTCTTTCACCAGGCAGGAAAGTTTTCTGTCATTATTTCTTTCAATAGGCCTTCAATATCCTGCTCTCTCTCTTCTTCTGGCACCCCAAAAAATTCGGATTTTGGTACGCTTAAAGCCGTCCCAGAGGCTCCTTACACTTCCTCACACTTTTGGATTCTTCTTTCTTTCTGCCTCTCTGGTTGGGTGTTTTTTGTTTCCTCATATTCCAGATCTTTGGTTTGACTCTTGGGGTGCGTTGATCTTTAGTTGAGTTTCTGTATATTCTTTATTTCAGACAGTGTATCCTTAATTTCTGACTGGTCCTTTTCCATTTTTTTGGTATTCTCACTAAGGTCCTTGAAGGTCTCTTCAAGTTTCTCAGCAGTTTTTAGAAGATTCTTGAGTAACCTTATAAATGTGATTCTGAACTCTGTGTTTACTTTCTCCCATCTCTCCAATTCATGACATGCTTCTGTGTCTCCTCATTTTGGCTGCCTCCCTGTGTTGATGGAGTGGCTTTGTGTGATCGGTGACCTATAGGGGCCAGTAGCTCAGCTTCCTCAATCACCTGAGGTGGTTGCTCTTGGTACACCCCTTTGTGGGCTGAGTGCAAAGTCTTGGTGTAGTTAAGCCTTGATAGCTGTTGGTACACTGGGAGGAATTGACCTCCAGGCCAATTGGCTGTGAGGATCCTCTGTGTCTATAATGGAAGAACTGCTGCGCTGGAGACACACTTATGGTGCAGGCCTTGTTTCAGTGTGGCTTTGGTGCTCACTGAGTCTGCCTCCCAAATGTATCACTTATGGATGAGAGGAGTTGAAATCTAGTGTCTCACACTGACCATTAGATACACTGGCTTCTGGATCTTCAATGGGCTGCAGTTCAGCTACTGCCTGAGGCCACCCTGCAGGAGCTACAGCAAGAACCACAGTGCTCTCCTCCCTGCTTGGAACTGGGAGGCTTTGGAGCTGTCTGCACCAGGTTGCAAGTTTGCTAGGTTAAACTGCAATAGAGAAGGCCTTTCATATGCAAAAGCTGCTGCTTGGAGTTTGGGTGTGTTTGTAGATTGTGTGGGGTGGAGTGTCAGGGCGTCACTAGGCTAGGGCGTGGCAAACAGCAATGGCTGCCAGTCATCCGTCTCTGCCCCTCCGACTGCGTCCCCGCGTCTCGTGCCCCAGCACAGCGAACAATTATTCTTGTGTGCAGCTCTGCAAGCAAGCCACCCTCACTTTCCCACCCGATGGCAGACAGTCCAGCATCTTTCTAGAAACTGGATTTCAGAGAGATTGGGGGCTTGTCTCTCTTTGGTTTTTAGAGATGCCCTTTATTAGTGAGGTGGAGGACTTTCCTTCTCTTGCTAGTTGGTAAAGATTTTTTTTGGTCACAAATGATGTCTGATCTTGTTATATGCCATCCTATATAATAAAAGACTAGGGACCATAAGTGTAATGACTGCTGGACCAGTCGCCATGAGGTGCACTGACCACCTCTTATTCCCCCCTCTCCCCCCTTCACCGCCAGTGAGCGGCAGTGGGGTGGGACTGTGGACTGGCGACTCATGAGTGGGCTGAACGGCTGACCTCTTAGTCCCACCAACCGGTCCACAGGCTCTGATGGATCAGTGGTGGTGAATGTTGGAACCGGGATGGGTGGCGGGAGGACCAGGCTGTCTGTCAGGCCATTGGAATCCCCAGTTCATCACTGGCTGCTTGGGGGCTCAGGTTGGTGGGAGAGGGGCACTGGTGACTTCACCTCCATGTGGGCACAGCTGCTCTGGGGCTCAGGTCTGCGGGAAAGCGGGTGCCGGCGACTTCACTTCCATGCGTGTGTGCTGGGCTGGCTGCTGATGGAACCCGTTGTCTGCTCGGGGCCACTCAAGCAGGCGCTGCCACCGCCGCCACCACCACAGCCACCACTGCTACTGCCACGGCTTGCAGCGCTGATGGAAGCTGTGGGGCGGGCCTGTGACCTACCCACCCCGGTTGCGGAGGTGGTGTTGGGCTTAAGGACTGGCGAACGGGCTGAAGACGGCTCTGATTGCAGGCTAGGCCTAGGGCCCCAATCTGCACAATTTCGTGTGCTGGGCCTCTAGTTGTTCATATATGATGCTCACATAGTTGTTCTCTTTTAGTCTGCCATGGTGAGTTTACAGAAATTGTACTCTAGACCTGTTCATTGAAAAAGTCAGCCTGCGTGGCAGTGTGTGATGCCAGCAAGGACCCTCCTCCTGTCCTCATGCTCCTCCTTTGGTGGGTATCTGTGTGTGTGCCTGTGCACTGTAGTGAGGTTCTTAAACATAGCAGCTGAGGACCTCTTGGGGACTTGCTGCTTTAACCGTGGCCGCCTAAGTCTCATCAAGACTGAGTGTTGTCTGTGAAATGGTAAGTGGGTGTCCCCACAGCTTAGGTTTGGGCCACCCTCCTCTCTGACTCCTGCCCTGGGCCTTGCTTGCGTGACGTTGGCAGGTGTGGCATGGGATACACACCCGAAGGCGGGAGGAAGACGGGAGGGGTCTGCCAATCGTGGGCTTTTTGTGTGTGTGTTTTTGTTTTTGTTTCAATCAGCTATTTCAGATATCTTTTCTAACCTTTAGTATTTGGAGGCATTATAATATAGAAAAACAATGCTTTGTGTGTGCATCAGCCAGGTTGACACTTGCTTTTTATTTTTCTGGGCTGTTGGCCTCACTCTGGCTGGTCGTGTTTGGAGTTGGCCTGAGGGGTGTGGTTTGCACATCAGATAAAAAGGCATTATGCTGTTGACTATTTGGGTACTTTTCCTGTAATGATGCTGTGCCCAGGCCTTCCGAGGTGACATCAGAGTGTGTGTCCCGGAGGGAGGCTCCCTTCAGCCCGCCCTCATGGACAGGGCATAAATGGGCCACCAAACGGTGATTTTAAGAAAAACACACAATGCACACTGCTAGGCGGGGGACTTTTTTTTTTTTTTTTTTTTTTTTTTTTTTTTTTACCGGTATTACCTAACAGAAAACGATTCTAACGTTTTGGGCTATTTTAAATTATGTGTCTATATCAGAAAGCAAATCTGAATTAGTTTTAGACTTTTATGTGAAGAAGCCATTCTGTGTAGTTTTCGGGTGACATGTGTGGCCTTGATGCCATTTGCTGCATCTGTTCCATGGAAGCACCAAGGGGCACACAGGCCACTGTCCCCTAGTGCTTGGAGGTGTGGGTGTGGGTCCTCTGCCTTAATGCTCACTGTCACCCCCAAACTCCCCCGCCCGGCACACTGCTGCCCTCTGCCTGGCCAGCCCCACACGCCCACGCCATCTTCACGCCTCCACAGCACTCTGTTCTCCCCGCTTGTCCAGGTTCTGGCTGATCCCTGGCCACCTGCAGTCCTCTGGCTGATGAAAGTGTTTTCTCTTGACTGTTAGGGGCCACACTCAGGACTGAATGACAGACTGTGTGTGCTGGGGTACGAGGTGCTGGGTACCCAGATAGCAGAGGTCTTGCCACTAGGGACTCATCACCAAACCCCAGCATGAAAGTCAGGCACTGGGACTGCACGTGCTTGCCTTGCTCGCACCTCCCCCACCCCCACCCCAACCCCGCTCCTGCCACTTGAGTATGTGTCCCTTAGAACAAAGCATGTTGTGGCTTGTTTGTATTTTGACAAATTTCAGGCTCATACTAAAGGCCTCTAGGGAACAGCTCTGTACTCTCCCCGATTCACCTGTCCTGACGATTTTATCCAAGCGACTTAACGCATAGCTGACATGGGTGGGCGTTTGTGCGGTCCAGCCTGTGCTGGTGTGTGCTATTGGGGTCGTTAGGCAAAAGGCCTTGTGGCTCCACATCTTCAGTGCGCAGCGAGCGCACTGTGGGGACGGGCGTCGGGTGGGTCTTGAGGAGCTTTCGGGGGTAGTTCACAACAGCGCTGCCAACAGCACCAGCTGCTGACACACTCACTCAGCCCCTCACCCCCTCACCCCCCTCACACTCACCTACATTCAGCCTAACCCGCTCACATTCACATTCACACTCACCCACTTTCACACACACATTTCCTCTCTCTCTCTCTCTCTCTCTCTCTCTCTCTCTCTTTCTCTCTCTCACACACACACACACACACACAAATACACTTTCACTCTCACATGAATTGTGTATTACACGTAAACACATTTTTGCATTGATAACTTTGTAATCTTAGCAAAGTGTACTAGTCATGAAAGCTGACTTGTACTTGAAGAGCATTAGGAGCTTACGGGTGTGGGGAGGTGTCAGGGCCCCAGCAGCCCTGGGGGGACGGAGGCTGGAAACAGCTGCACGTTGGCAGTGAGGACAGAACCCTGTGCTGTCGCCAAGGTCACCCTGACTGCTCTCCTCTGAGCAGGGGTGGAGGCCGGAGCAGGCCCCGCCTGGGGTCCGGGTCCACTTCTGGAGCCTCACCTGAAGCAGTGCAGCACTGGCCCACACTGCGGGAAGGCCTGGCCATCATGGAGCTTGTGGCCATCACACTTGGACAGCCCAGTCACCCCCTGCCTGACTCTGCGAGTTGCAGGGGGCTGTGGTTTCTGCCTGAGCAGACTGGTCACAAACCGTGGCAGGTCACTGAGGTGGAGAGGAGGGGCCCGGCACTCTCTTCCCGGTCAGGGTGACGAGACGTGTGCTCACCACTGTGTGCCTGGCACGGTGTGAGCTGTAAAGGTGAAGTTAGTGGGTTTTGGTAAACCAGTGCAGAAATGTATTTGCCAAGTGCACTGTATCCCGTTCTGAAGGCACAGCTGAGGAGGACAGTCTGGAGGGAAGGATTTTGTGGGCTGAGGGAGGCCGTCCTGGTCTCTTGGCTCTGTCCAGACTCCTCCTCCTGTCCCCATAGCGACATCTTCGAAAGCCCCCCTGGGCAGCGGGGCAGCCTCAGGACAAATTCTCCGTGCATTTCAGACAGGGCCTCTGCTCTCTGCTCCAGTCCCTCTCCTGGCTGCTTGGGTGCCCACGTCAGCGTTCAGGGGGACAGCCTCCTTCTGCCATGTGTAACTGCAGAGGCCATGCCTTTCGTGCCATTGTCTCTGCAAAGTCTCTGACAGGCGGCAGCCTAGGGACCTTCATGGGGATGAGGGTGAACGCAAGGGTTTGGTCCCTGCTCCTGTCATTACACCTGAGCCATTTTCCCGGTGATGTGCCTTCCCAGGGCTGGGGGAGCCACTGAACCACGTGTGAGAACAGTGTGTGTGAGGGGCTGTGGCAGGTAAGCTTATGCTGATGTGCGGATTCTTCCAGGTGAAGGCCTAGGCAAGTCCAAAAATGCCTGGCCCCTGTGCAGGGCAGCTGGGCTGCCTTAGATTTTCATTCCGGATACAGTAAAACATTGGCATGAGAAGGATCAGGAAAGCTGTCACTGGGTAAGAACACTTGAGTGTTCCTTGAAATCTAGTGAGTCAGGGAGGGGAGGGTTCATTCAGTCCTTAAGACATAGTGGTCATGCTTGGGTGAAGATGGGGTGGCCTGGTGGCCTTGGGCTGCCTGCTGCTCTGCTGGTGCTACGCCCCACCCTGGTAGGGCCACGCTGGCCTCCCAAACAGGTGGTTGCAGGGCCCGTTGTACCAGGGAGCTCGCGTTGCTCAGTCTTGGCCCGCAGGGTTGCCTCTCTGAATTCGGGAGGAGGGTGTGATGCTGCACATGTACCTTTAAAACTGGAGCCTTCCTAATAACGAGAGAGGAAACCAGACTGAGTTTTCATCAAGAAGAACATTAGAAGTACATTTTGGGTGAGATTTGTAGCCACTGAAAATTGTTTTTGAAGAATGTAGAATGATATGGAATTACTTATGATATAAGAAGTAAAAAGAAGCCCGGTCAGTGTGGTTCAGGGCTCAGTGTCGACCTATGAACCAGAAGGTCATGGTTTGATTCCTGGTTGGAGCACATGCCCTGGTTGTGGGCTTGGTCCCTAGTATGGGGCGTGCAGGAGCAGCCAATCAGTGGTTGTCTCTCATCATTGATGTTTCTCTCCTCTCTTCCTCTCTGAAATCAGTAAAAATACGTTTTAAAAAAAAGAGGTGAAAAGAAGAAAATAAAAAAAACAGACATCAACAAAATGACCTTGGTTTTTTCTTCACGGTTATCATAGCACACACGGTAATGTGGACGCTGGACAGAGTGGAAGAAACTGCGTGCAGCCCTAGTAACCACAGGGCATGGGGTTTCAGCACGTTCTGAGTCCTCATTTCTTGTTTTCTGTCGTGAACAAAACGAAACCCTGTTGTCTTATGTCTGCTTGATCGGGGTGCATCATGACTACTCCTTGTGGAGACGGGCTGCTCTGGTTCAGGTGGCCTGAACACAGAGGGGGGAGACCAGGAAGGCTGCTGTGGGCTGAGGGAGGGTGGTTTGATCAGGCAGCAGAGCCCCAGGCCACACTCCGACATCCCTGTTAACTGCCTTTGTTTGGGAACTGACCCAGCGGAGCGGCCACATTGGTGGGAAGGTGCATCTGAAGGATCCTTTGAAGTTGAAGTTGTTCACTGTGTGAGGTGTGGCCTTCTCCTTCCCAATGTAAAGGTTGGAAGAACACGGCTCGGCTCGTGATACACAGGCCTCCTTGGTCATTGTTGAAGTGAAGCCCAGAGGGTATGTGTGGAGCCAGAGGCACGAGGTGTGCCAGCCTCTGCCCAGGGCACTCTGGGAGAAATCGCTCTGCCGAGGCCTTGGTGGCCCAGCTGGAAGGGGGGCGTGGGCCATCGCTGCGGGGGGCCTCCCCTGATGAGTAGGACGATGCGTGTCCCCAGCCAGTAGCTGTCTGTGAACTCCGCTATTGCTTCTTCTCAACCTTTTCTCCAACATTCTTCAGCTGCATTTTGAGGGGAAGTTGAGCTTCTTTGCTTTTGCATGAATAGATACTGTACTAGTATGCTGTGTGTCTGTTTAGAATGAGTGACTATAATCAGTTCACAAGATCCCGAGCTGTGATAATGTCATTGAAACGTGCATTGATGCAGCTGTTGGTGTTCAGATGCTCCCCAGGCCATCGCAGTGTGTGTGACTTTTGCCTGTGATTGTGATTCATTGTATCTAGGGAAGGCAGAGGAAAGCACACCCCATTACAGCCTACAGGCCTACCACCCACGAATGCAAACAAACTTTTTTTCCCCATGAGGAGCCACAAGTTTGCTGTCAGGTTAGACCTGTGTGGGTAAACTGTGGCTCACTAGCCACATGCGGCTCTTTGGCCCCTTGAGTGTGGCTCTTCCACAAAATACCATGGCTTGGGGGAGTCTATTTTGAAGAAGTGGTGTTAGAAGAAGTTTAAGTTTAAAAAATGTGGCTCTCAAAAAAAATTTCAATCGTACTTTAAAAAAAATATATATATTTTATTGATTTTTTTACAGAGAGGAAGAGAGAGGGGTAGAGAGTTAGAAACATCGATGAGAGAATCATTGATCAGCTCCTCTTGCACACCCCCTACTGGGGATGTGCCCGCAACCAAGGTACATGCCCTTGACCGGAATCGAACCCGGGACCCTTCTGCAGGCCGAAGCTCTATCCACTGAGCCAAACCGGTTTCGGCTCAATCGTACTTTTGGTATTTGGCTTGGTTGACTAATGAGTTTGCCGACCACTGGGTTAGAGCAATTGTTAGAGCCTCCTGCATTGCCTGTATGTCCAGTGGCATTTGTCATTTCTCTCACTTATCCACTCACAGATATCCTATATAATAACAGCCCAGTGACCGAATGGCGGAACGACCAGAAAGACCAGTCGACGGGTCACTATGATGTGCACTGTCCACAAGGGGGCAGATGCTCAATGCAGGGGCTGCTCCTGGTGGTTAGTGCGCTCCTATAGTGGGAGCGCTGCTCAGCTGACTGGAATGAGTGGCACTTCCACAGTAGGAGCAGCCACTCAGAGGGCGGGTCCACAGCTGCTCAGCTGATTGGGATGAGTGGCACTCCCACAGCAGGCCGTTCCCTGCAGGCCATGCCCCCACACAGTGCATGAATCCCCTGTTCTGGGCCT
This sequence comes from Nyctalus aviator, assembly GCA_036971965.1. Taxonomy (NCBI): domain Eukaryota; kingdom Metazoa; phylum Chordata; class Mammalia; order Chiroptera; family Vespertilionidae; genus Nyctalus; species Nyctalus aviator. The sequence continues at coordinate 88,559,323 of CM072925.1, forward strand.
CTAGTATCTAAATTAGAGGCCTGGTGTATGAAATTCGTGCATGGGTAGAGTCCCTAGGTGGTTCTTTGGATCAAGCCTTGTAGGTGAGTCCAGGGAAAGGCCTGTTGTTTCTTGATGACCTGATGGATGTTGAAGGAGCCAGAGTCCAGCCCCTCAGAGGCTTTTCTCAGCCTCTGGTCAGACTCAGGAGGGTGTGATGCCCACAGGACGCCTTCACCTGGCTTTTCCTTTCCCAAGGGCGCCCTTTCAGCTGTGCCCGAGGGGAGGATGGGGCTTGGCCAGTGGAGTGCGGAGGCCCCACAGAGGAAGAGCGCGGTTCCCCTCTGAAGCTCCATCGTTGATTCTCATGGAATTAAATGTGAACTTAGACACTTGTGTTATGTGTCTGATGGCGTCTGTGCTGATTGCTGCTGGTTTTTGAAGCTAAAATTAATGCTAAGCCTGCATGATTGGATTTGCTTTCCAGTGATGGAGCTCAAGCATGTGCTGTGTGAGTGGTTCTCCCTGTCCGTCTGTGTTGTGGGGCCCCCTCCTGGTCAGCCATGGGCACCATGCTGCCCACACCCAGAGAGGTGAGGTGCTTGGGTGCCACGGGGTCCATTGCTGGAGGGGAAGTTTGTTTGGGGTTCTATAGGACAGGTTCCAGCTTCCCCTGGTCACAGGGCCAGCGGGGCAGTGCGGAGGGACCTGTCCTTGCCAGAGCTGGGGTCTGCGGCTCCAGCGGGACCTCCAACCAGTCTTGGACACCACTGCCTTGTGCGCACTTGGCAATCTGTGTCGGGGAGAGTGTGTGCCTGTGGGGACTCTGCCAGACCCTCAGCGCCCCCGGTGGCTTCCTCCTCTGGAGTGGGTGCATGCTGAGACCAGTGTGGAGTGGCTGTGGGGCGATGGTGGGGCCGGCAGAGCCGTGTGCCTGGCTTACAGAAGGAAGGCTCGGTGCCCTTTTTAAATTTAAAATATATATACATGTTTTAATTGATTTCAGAGGAAGGGAGAGGGAGAGGGAGAGAGAGGTTAAGGGAGAGAGAGAGAGAGAGAGAGAGAGAGAGAGAGAGAGAGAGAGAGAAAGAAACATGAGCGATAAGAGAGAATCATTCATTGTTCCGCTGCCTTCTGCATGCCCCACACTGGGGATTGAGCCCATAACCTGGGCATGTGCCCTGACTGGGAATCGAACCGTTACCTCCTGGTTCATAGGTCCACACTCTACCACAGAGATACACTGATTGGGCGTCAGTCGGTTGCTCTTTGAATCCCTGAAACTGCCCTGTGCGTGTCCTTTTCCTGTGCACCATCTGGCAGGCAGCAGGCATGTCAGAGTCCGGTGATTCCATGTGTCACCACAGGTCCCCTTTCTCCTCAGAGCCGCTAGGCCTCCCCATAGAGCCACTGCTTCCCGGGCTCTGACACCGGATGTCCTTTATCCCCAGGTATGGTCCTCGTGCGCAGCGAGAACGGGCAGTTGTTAATGATCCCTCAGCAGGCCTTGGCCCAGATGCAGGCCCAGGCCCACGCCCAGGCCCAGCCTCAGACCACCATGGCACCCCGCCCTGCAACCCCCACAAGTGCCCCACCTGTCCAGATCTCCACCGTCCAGGTGAGTCATGCGTACACCCTGCACCTGCCAAGGGCCCTGTGGCAGGCATCCTGCCCCACCACCGGGTGGCTGACCCTGGTGTCCAGGACAGTCTTACTGGGAAGAGCTAGCTCTGATTCCCTGAGAGCTGCCCTCTCTCCATGATTGCACCTTCCCTTGCCTCAGTTTCCTCTCCTGCAGAGTGGACCGTGTACTAGTGCTTCTACCACAGAGCTGGGTCCCAGGCTGAGCGGAGATGTGCAGTGCTAAGCTAGTGGGCAGAGCAGGCACACTGAGTGCTGGTCTTCTCGTCGGGAGGCCCAGAGGACTTGACACACTTGTATTGAACAGAGCTGCCTCCCCACACGCAGGCGTTGGAGACTGTGGCGGGAGGCAGGCTCCGGTGCTGAAGAACATTCAGGGCTTGCCCCCATCTGGGTTCCTTGTCTGTGTCATGATTTCCATGTGGGCACATGTCAGCACTGTCCCTTCCCTCTGTCTGCGGTGCTTTCCTGTCCACTGCGTCTTCCTCTGTTCTCAGCTAGGGAACTGGTCAGTAACTGAAGTGGAGAGAGACTTCCTTCTCAAGCTCGTACCCTGGGCGGCGCCCTGCACTGCAGCAGAGCTGCGTGTGTGGGAGACCCACAGGCCCTTCGTTGAGTGGAACAGCTCAGCTTCCCAGTCTGCTCTGTTCAGTGTGAGGCAGACGTACGGTATCTGTGGTCTCACTTTAGCTGTTGGTTGTGCATGTCACCGTGTGACCATCAGCATTTGCTGTCCATTTCCTTTCAAACCAACTTCATAATTACCTTGCTCAGGACTCAGCTTCCCATTGGGGATAGGTGTGATTGGTCTTAGACCCCGGGGACACGTAGTACTTCTTAGTGCCGTGGTCACTCTTTAGTACTTGTGGACAAGATCACAGTAGTCCTCACGGGAATGATTCCCAGATACATGTGTTTTTCAAGGACCGTGCTGATTTGATAAAGAAGTCTAAGGCATTTTCACTGTAGTAGCAAAGATGGGGGCCTGCACTTTTACTTTGGAAGCAAACATTTAGAATTAGGTGGCTCTGTTGAAACTGCGAGTGAACTTGCAGACGCACTTGTGCCTGGATTGCTTTGGGTGCACAGGGTGGCGGGGAATTCTCACGCTGTTGCCCCTTTTAGATGGGTCTTGCTTGTTTTCCAGGCACCTGGGACCCCTATTATTGCCCGGCAGGTGACCCCGACGACCATAATTAAGCAGGTGTCTCAGGCCCAGACGACGGTACAGCCGGCCGCCGCGCTGCAGCGCTCACCCGGAGTGCAGGTGAGGCCCGGCATCCTGCACGCAGGGACCAGGCATGGACTGGGGAGTGGGACGCAGGCAGAGTTTTGGGAGGAAGGCTGTAGGAGAAGGGGTTCTTCTCTGATGACAGCATAGGTTGTGGCTGGGTCCCCCTTCCTTAAGGCCGCACGGACTCGAGCACCAGCAGCACTTTAAAGCTGCCCTGCCAGAGAATAGTGAAAGGGTCACCTGATCAGCATTTGATTGTAAGGCATCTCTGGAGCAGGGAAAGCTTAGTGCAGAGTGTGTGTGTACCTGTCTCCCCGTGAATGCGCCGATGGTGGCAGTGCTGTCGTTGACCGTGTCCCAGGTCTTACTTGGTGTCATTATCACAGCGGTGGGCTGTGATGCTCTCAACAGCTCAGCTGCTGGTGTCCCAGACAGGCTGGCCACTCCCGTCACAGCAGAGGAGACTGGCCAGGGCCACAGGCCAGAGCGTCCAGAGCAGAGGCTCAAGCTGCAGCAAGGTGCTGGTGAGCGTGCACTGTGAGGTGCTGCAGTGCTGGCCAAGTTTCACCAGGTGTCTTTGTGGCCAGGGTGGCTCTTTGCTGCATTGTTGTCTGTGTTGATACCCTTGGCAGTTGGTGCTGTCCTGTTTTTCCGAATGAGGAAACCATAGCCAGAGGTGGCAGGGTCAGTGGTGGGTAGTGGGTCTGGAGCAGCCCCAGCACCACACTCTTCCCCCACTGGATTGCGTCTTCTCTGACTCACCTGTGGTGCCTGCAGTGAGCGACAGTGTTGTTTGAAACACAGGAAGGGTCGTCCAGGTGTTGGGGACTTCCAGGATGCAGGCTTCTGCCTGGGGTTCTGTCTGGTTGATGCATCTGATTCTACATTTTGTGCAAGGGTTTCCAGAAAGCATGAGGCACAGTCAGCTTGGTGTCCGCTTCTGTGCAGTCTGGATGTGTCTTGTGAGTGGAAGTTGGTGGGGCCGGCAGGAGTATATGTGGGTCAGGCCCCGAGATGGCAGCATGGTTTGCTCCTCCTTTCCCCCTGAGGATTGAGTTTGATATTTGTGATGACTCATGCTTCACATTACAAGTGAGAAAAGATAGACTGATGTAAATCCAGTCCCCACCTGCGGCTCCTGGCCTCCCCTAAGCTGGTGTCCACAGCCTGGGGCCACTGGGACACCCGGAGCTTGGAGGGGCTGCGTCAGCTCCCTAATGGACACTGGGCCACACCAGAGGCATGTGCAGGGGTTGCACTGCTCCTACTTTAGAAGTTTTAAGAAAGGGACATTTTAAAAATTGGAGAGAAAATGTTGAAAGCTAGATTATAAATTGGAGGACCGGTTAGAAAGCCAGTTAATGTTGGTGTCACGACCCTGCTGCAGAACTGTGGTCCGTCAGGCTGCTGTCCATTCATTCAGCAGGGGCCTTCCTCACTGACTCCCACCCATTCCTCCTGTGCTCCACCTAGTGATACTTCATGATGAGACTCGCTCTTGAAGTGCAAGGAAAAGGCCAGTCTGGCCGGCAGAAGGGGCCAGGGCCCCAGCCCATTCTCTCCCAGAGCTGCCTTGCAGGAGGGCTGACTTGTTACCAGGCTCTGTGCAGATCAGGCAGTGACATTCCCTATTGCAGTTTGTTTTTTGAACTGAGGATGAGACCTACTTTGTTTATTAAAAGGCCATTTGTACTGGTCACCATATGACTTCAGGATCAACTCCTGAGCACTAAGTTTTTCCAGTGATTGGCTTTGTTTCTATCAGTTTTTGCTGGAGGTGCACCATCCTACTTCTCAGGTGCTGAGGACTGCGGTGCTCAGGCTCGGCCTGTCGCTGTGTCCGAAGGACCTCAGGGTGCATGTCCCCCAGCGAGGCCCCACCCTGCAGGGAGCTCTCTTCCCAGACATAAGGCTGCTGCCTGCAGCCTCTGTTTATCTTGTGTTTTGGAATCTTGCAGCCTCAGCTTGTTCTGGGTGGCGCTGCCCAGACAGCGTCGATTGGGACGGCGGCGACTGTTCAGACAGGAACACCTCAGCGGACTGTCCCGGGGGCCACCACCACCTCCACAGCTGCCACGGTGAGTGCTGCCTGTGCACCCTCAGGAGGGACCGCGTGTGCAGAGGGCTCCCCGTGGTGACAGAGGCCCAGACAGTAGTGTTTGCAGTTAGTAGTGTTCGTAGAACAGCACTGTTACCCGCTTGGGTTTACACTTCAGTAGTTCCCTGCACATGCATAAATCTTCACACTGGGATCCCACTTTACTTACAGCTTCTTCCAGTTTCTTTGCCAAGTAGTTCGTCAGCGTTAGCAGTGTGATGCTCTGTAACCCTTTCACTGTGCATCAGGGAGATGCCGGTTCTTCTTGGTGATGAACACACTGCAGGGACCAGTGATGGAGTCACCTTTTTACCTTTGTGGTTTTCGCCTTGTGACATTCCAAGGGAGGGAATCACCAGCGGAGGGAAGTGTGAGCCAGGTCCTTCTTGGTTGTATGGCCAGGTGTCCTTGGGCATCCTCCTGGGGCACCTGCCAGGGCCAGGCCCCACCAGCAGGCTAGGAGAATGCTTAGAGAAGAAACAGTTCTCAGGGTGAAGATGGGCATTTGCCTGTAAGACTTTTCACAGGTGTCTTTTTACTTGAATGCAGGAAACTATGGAAAACGTGAAGAAATGTAAGAACTTTCTGTCTACGTTAATAAAGCTGGCCTCATCCGGTAAACAGTCCACAGAGACGGCGGCGAATGTGAAGGAGCTGGTGCAGCACCTGCTGGTAAGAGCTTCGCCACCAGCCCGGCCCCGGTGTGACATGGCAGCCTGTCCTGGGTCTGCAGAGCCTCCCTGTGCGGCTTCCTCCCCAAGGCTAGGGACCTTGTGGAAGTGTCGTCCCTGAGGACAAGCGTCCCTGACCCCTCTGCGCCTGTGCTCGCAGCTTTGACTGTGCCAGAGAGGTTCCCTCAAGCTGTTTGGCTCCTGGGAGGATGGTCTGACACGTGGTCAGGGCTGGGCACTGTTGAGTGACAGCTGGGTGGGGAGATCAAGGGTGGGCTGGTCAGCACACACCTGGGATACCCACATTGGCTGAGTACGAGGCACACTGACTCTCCTGTTGCCTCTGTCAGTCCAGACCTGGCAGAGAGACCAGGAGACCAGAATAGCCTCAAGAGGTGTGTGTGCAAACTTCCAGTCCTGAAGAAATTTCATGTGAGTCTTATTTTTAAGGATGGAAAAATCGAAGCAGAAGATTTCACCAGCCGGCTGTACCGAGAACTTAATTCTTCACCTCAACCTTACCTTGTGCCTTTCCTGAAGGTAACGGCAAAGCCCTTGTCCATCTCCGTGCTGTTCTGAGGGAGGAGTGGGCACAGTTGGCACCTTGTGTTGAAAGCCTAAAGCACCTGCAGCAGAATGTGTGGCGTCCTCTTAGAGGCTTTTCTGGGCGTTGGACCTCAGTACTGCTGGCCCTCGGGCGTCCCACTCCAAGCAGAGGGCCGACTCTTGGGTTGTCCGTGAGTGTGAGGGCTGATGGGATACCCACCCCGGTGGGGAGCCAGGCTCCAAGAGCAGCGGTCATCCCTTAGGTGATCTCTGGTGCACAGCATTCTCAGAGCATTTCACAAGTGCTGCGCCATCTTCCTGGGCTCAGGGTCAGTGCTGGAGGCTGCCACCCACACCAGAGGTAACTCTCTAAGCTCTGAAACCGCACTGTTAAAAAAAGTTTTTATTTGAGAGAGAGAGAGAAGTGGGGGGAGGAGAGTGAGGAAGAGAGGGAGAAGGAGTGATAGAAACACAAATGAGAGAGAAACCTCAATTGGCTGCCTCCTGTATGCCCCCTGTTGGGAATTGAACCTGCAAACCTGGGTATGTGCCTTGACTGGAATCCAGCTTGGGGCTTCTTGGTGCAGGGAAGCATACTCAGCCCACTGAGGCACGCTGGCCGGCAAAACTGACACTCTTGAGCTTAAGAACTGTACCTCAGAATGGGGTGTGTCTGAATTTTGGAAAGGGGACCCCATGCTGTGCTGCCTGCTGACCCTGTGTTTGTGTTTACCCAGAGGAGCTTGCCCGCCTTGAGACAGCTGACCCCTGACTCCGCAGCCTTCATCCAGCAGAGCCAGCAGCAGCAGCCGCCTGCCCAGCAGGCCACCACTGCACTCACAGCCGTGGTGCTGAGCAGCTCCGTCCAGCGCACGGCTGGGAAGACGGCGGCCACTGTGACCAGCGCTCTCCAGCCCCCTGTCATCAGCCTCACGCAGCCCACACAGGTTGGCGTTGGCAAGCAGGGACAGCCCCTTACCCCTGCCTGCCTCTCGGCTCAGTGAGCCTGCAGGACAGTCTTGGGCGTTAGCTTCCGTGGATAAGGCAGCAGCCTGGGCCCCACAATTCTGTGATTCATTCCTCAGTAGCATGAAGTTAGTGTGTTGGTTTTTACCCACTGTCCATCCGGCACCCGTATCGTTGGGGTGATCCTGGCTTACAGGGACATGGTGAGTTTATAGTGACTCTTAGCTGGATATTACCTTTATTGGGAGCAGTGGTCCACATACAAGAAACCGACAGTGTGTGCTGGTGTTGGATGAGCAGGCAGCTGCGTGAGCCTTTGCGTCACAGTGTGGGTCTGGGTGTGCAGCAAGTCTGGGCCTTGGTGACTCCAGGAGCTGAGTGGCAGGCTACTGTCATTCATTTACTGCCAGCTTGGATTCCGTGTCCCGAGCTTTGCAGCTGGAGAAAGGCTGTCTTTGTTCCCACAGGCAGATTGGGGGCTATTAAAAAAATTCAAAGAGATTTTGTTTCTCTAAAGCCAGTTACAGCAAAACACACCCTAGGCTCCATGGCGTTTAGTTGAAGTGGAGTGTGTTTATGATGGTGCAACATGGTAACCCCATGGGCGATTAAATCCATACAGCTCTCACCTGCTCAGTTAGAACCGGAGTGGGTTTGGCCGGATTGGCGGGGAGGAAGCAGGCTGACCCCCTCGGGAAGGTTGTGAGTAGTGTCAGGGCTGGAGGTGCCCATGTGACAGCTCCACACTCCTTCCAGTCCGAGGGGCAGACTTCTTTCCTTTCATGTGATGCAGGCACAGAGCTGTCCTGTTTGGCAACCCCTGGGCTGATTTTCACAAAAGCTAGGTTCTCTTGAAGAGAGCATGATGGGAAGCCATTGTCCTCGGAGATTGACCTGTGGTGCGGATGTGTGAGTGATGCTACCAGTGTTCCCCGTGTCGACCAGCAGGGACCCTTCTGCGCTCGGCTTTCCGGGTTCTGTGCAGATTCGTGTGTGTGTATGTGTGTATGGTCAGCAGTGGGTAGCCAGGCCTGAGTCTGACCAGTTTCCTTGAAGCTTGTAGATGTGAAAACTGGAAGCTTTCCCAGGTTCAGGATCATCCTGACTGAAGGCCCGGGGCACGTCGCTTTACCCATCCTGCACAGCGTGGGCTTTCACAGGTGTCAGTGCCAAAATAGTTTGATCTCAGGGCACTGCCCTGTCCCCTCTATGCGTGCCCCACAACACTTTCACCGGTTACCTTGTAAAATTCAGAAACCGGATTTAAAAAAGATATTTTTACTGACTTCAGAGAGGAAGAGAGAGGGAGAGAGACATAGAAACATCAGTGATGGGAGAGAATCATTGATCAGCTGCTTCTTGCATGCCCCACAATGGGGATCCAGCCTGCAACCTGGGCATGGCCCTTGACCGGAATTGAACCAAGGACTCTTCAGTCTTTAGGCCAATGCTCTTTCCACTGAGCCATACCAGCTAGGGCCAGACTGGATTTTGAAACCCTCAGCCCCAGAGGGGTGGAACGAGGTCACATGGACGGTAGCTGTGTGGCTTTAGAAGGGGCTGTAGTGTCCTTTGGCCCCTGTGGGATACTTGGTGCTGCCAGGATTCGGGGTGCTGCTGTGTGGGGGGTCGGACAGAGGCTGGAGGTGGAGGAGGTGGGCTGACTGGACAGGGAGATGAATAGATGGGGAGCAGAGACAGAGGGTGAGCACGTGATCAGTGGCAGGAGTCTAAGGTAGACAGAGCCATGCAGGCCGTGCAGGAAGAGGAGCAGGCACACAGCTGGGGCCTGTCCCCCATATCTGGGGGACAGTTCAGCGGAGATATAGGCGATCTAGCCTTCCCCCAACTTAAAGGCCACCTCCCCTCTTAGAGAAAGTGTGGAGGAGACACAGAAATTTGACCTGTAGCCTCAGGTGGCCACATTAACTCTGCTGGCCTGCAGGAGAAGTAGCCGTACAGCACTGCGTCTCGGGCCGCTTAGGTGCAGCTCTGCCTGGAAGCTGATGTGATCCTGGCAGCCTGACCTTGCCCTGGCCAGGGCGATGGCAGGAGGATGGCTGGGGACAGCTGGGAACCGGCGCTATTAGTGCTCATGGGGATGTGGCTCTGCCGCAGGTGATCCAGCAGCCGCCCAAGCCCGGAGCACTGATCCGGCCCCCGCAGGTGACGTTGACGCAGACACCCATGGTGGCCCTCCGGCAGCCTCACAACCGCATCGTGCTGACCACACCCCAGCAGATCCAGCTGAACCCACTGCAGCCAGGTGAGGCCGCAGTTGGGGCCACTCACTGAAGGTCCTGTCTTCCCGTTTTCTTACTCTTTGGGGACATACACAGCGAAAGGGACCATTTGAGCCATTTGAGTGTCCAGTTCAGTGCGTCAGTCTTCACCTGTGAGCGTGGGGCAGCAAGTGAAGGCTTGAGAGATGCCATTCAGACTTTTATCTGTGCTTTGGGGTTAGAAACTCAATGCTTTTAAGAACTTTATTGTAGTGGGTGGGGGCATCCTCCCTGGCTCTCTGCTGGGCACGGGCACAACACACATGCAGCTGCATCGGGCGGGTTCCTGTGTCCCTTGTTTTGCAGTCCCGGTGGTGAAACCTGCTGTGTTACCTGGAACCAAAGCTCTTTCTGCGGTCTCGGCCCAAGCAGCTGCTATGCAGAAAAATAAACTCAAGGAGCCCGGGGGAGGCTCGTTTCGGTAAGGAATGCCTGCTTGAGGTGATCGAGAAGCCGTTGACGGTCTTGAACAGCCCAGTACTCTGAGAGCATCAGTCCTCCAGGGTGCCTCACTCGCCCTGCTCTCAGCCTCGGAACCCTCGGAACGCGGATGGGCTCTCTGACGCGTAGGGCTGAGCCTGCTTGTGGTGGAGTTAACCTGTTGGGGCAGAAGGAAGGGCTGTGCTGTGACTATCATGATGGAGCTGTAGGAAATGTCTTGGGTCGGAAGGCTTTCATGGGTCCTTTTCCCCCACAGCCAGCAGGTGGCCGGAGCTGGGCCAGTGTTTGAGGAAGGCAAGGGGCCACGTGCCTGGACAGCCCAGCTTGAGGGCAGCGCCAGGGTGTGGGGAGGGAGCAGGTGCTGGAGATGGGAGGTGAGGTCACTGCAGCTCACAACTGGGAGTGGATGGAAGGTGGGGAAGCCTGGCCTCTCCCTGGCAGAGAAGGGAGTCAAATGCAGAACAGTGAGCTGAGTGGACCTGTGGTGTCGGATTGGAATGGGACATGGTGGCGTCACCTCCTGGTGCAGTGTAGACAGGTCTGAAGTAGCAGCAGATGGAAATTCCTCACTCTGCCCACCCAAGGAGCCGGGTGGTAGCAAGCTCTCTGGTGCTCAGATCTCATCTTCTGACATCTGTTTTCCTATAGTGACCAGGGTTCCTGGAAAAGGCTGACCACCCCCGGCTGGGTCAGGGGGAGGCGAGGTGGGCTCGGCACATCTCCTTAGGTCAGAGAGCAGTGTTCAGGGGGGACAGACAGGGGTCAGAGCTCACACAGAGGTCTTCAGAGTGGCCTTTCTCCTGCTGACCACATCTCGAGGAACAGACTGTCCTCACAGCACAGACAGGAAGCCATGAGCCCGTAAAATGAGTAGCTGATAGTTTATGAGGAATGGGACACCCAGTTTCAGAGCGCACACAGGTGCACACACACTCCAGGTCCTCACATCCAAACACAGGGCAGGCAGAGTGCCCTGGCGGTGGGGAAGCAGGGCAGGGACCATGGGGCTAGTGCTTGGAGGACACGCTAGAAAGGGACCAACAAAACCCAGGCCCTGTGGAGGTGGCGGATGTAATTGTGTGAAACTCCTGCCAAAGATGTATCTTGTCATGAGGGGACATCAGATGGAAAACGAGGACACATGTTAAAACAAGTGGCCTGTGACTAAGTGTGAAGGGCATGAGATCCAGGAAGGGCTTCGGAGCATTTCAGGCCTAAGGAGGCTAAAGAGACATCAAGTGAAACGCCAGATGTGACTCTGAACAGGACCTCTGCTGGGGATGGCACTCCTGGGCCATTCCGCCAATTGGGGCAGATCTGAGCGCGGCTGGTGATGCAGCCAGGTTCTCTTAGGGCGCCCTTGTCGGCGAGGACGCCCAGTGGGGGTGTCCAGTCAGCAGCATACCCTCAGGTGGTTCAAGAAGGAGTTCTGCGTACTGAGCTCCAGTTCTCTCTGGAGTCTGTGATTGTGTGATATATAAATTAATGCTCTGTGTCTTTTTTATTTTGAACCCTCACTGGAGGATATTTTCCCATTGATTTTTAGAGAGAGTGGAAGGGAGAGGGAAAGACAAAGAAATATCAATGTGAGAAAAACACATAGATTGGTTGCCTCCTGCATGTGCCCTGGCCAGGAGGAGCCTGAAACCGAGGTACATTCCCTTGAGTGGAACCAAACTCAGAACCCTTCAGTCTGCAGGGTCCATGGAGCCAAATTGACTAGGGCAATGCTCTGTGACTTTTTTTTTTGGAAAGTAAAATGAGCAGTTTTGTTTTTTTAAAATGTATTTTTATTGATTTCAGAGAGGAAGGGAGAGGGAGAGAGAGAAACATTAATGATGAGAAAGAATCATTGATCGGCTACCTCCTGCACGCCCCCTAACTGTGGTTTGAGCCTGCAACCTTTGCATGTATGCCTTAGGTTGGAATTGAACCCAGGACCCTTTGGTCCACAAGTCAGTGCTATATCCACTGAGCCAACTGACTAGGGCAATGCTCTGTGACTTTTAAAAGAGTTCCATTTGGGGGAACTCCTTCAGCAGTGAGTAGGGTATTGGATTTTGCTGTCTGAACTTGGCATTGACTGTTGGGGAGTTCTGTGCACATGTCCGTCCATATGCAAAGACTCACGCCCGCCTTGTCCCTGAATGGGTATTTCTTTAGAAGTCTGGGATCACTGTCAAAGAAGACCCCTAGGCTTCCTCATTCAGGTGACAGACAGCACAGAGCACGAGGCAGATGGCAGACACGTCCCTGGGGAGATGTGAGCCATGCTTTCCAAGGGCCCCTGTTCGCTCCACCCATTCATTGCCCCTGAGTTGGGACCACCTGAATGCGCTTCTGCTGCAGCCCGTGCTTGGCACAGTCATCTGTTGTTTTTACCTTAAGGGATGATGATGACATTAACGATGTGGCATCAATGGCTGGAGTAAACCTATCAGAAGAAAGTGCAAGGATCTTAGCCACGAACTCCGACTTGGTGGGCACGCTCACACGGTCCTGCAAAGACGAAACCTTCCTCCTGCCAGCGCCTTTGCAGAGGAGGATATTGGAAATAGGTACGTTCCTGTTTCACGGCTGTCACAGGTGTCTGCGTCCCCACGGGGTCTGTGGGTACCGTGACTTTAGTGCTCGATTAGAGTCAAGCTGCCCCTCCTAGCAGCTCCCCACCACGGGTTTGCCTGTGTCCTGGTGGTGGTGATGGTGCTCTGCCTGGGGCCTGCCTGGGCTGCCCCGAGGCTGTGCAAGGCAGCAAGTGGTGAGAAAGAAGTGCCTAAATGTGTAACTATTGCCTGATCCCCAGGTAAGAAACATGGCATAACAGAACTGCACCCCGACGTGGTGAGTTACGTGTCACACGCCACACAACAGAGGCTGCAGAACCTCGTGGAAAAAATATCAGAAACGGCTCAGCAGAAGAACTTTTCTCATAAGGTAACGCGCTGTTCCTGGACCCAGTGTCCTGTCCAGTGCATGCAGGCAGCCCCTTGGCTAGTTCCAGTCTCCTGCAGAGTGAGGTGTGGGGAAGATGCACTTCTTGGCTGCACATTGCTCTCAGGTGCTCTGTCCCCCAGGCTGGGGACGGAGGGATTGTGGCTGGGACAGGCGGAGGTGACTTTCAGCTAGGGCATGTTGGATGGGGTCTTGTTCCCAGTTGCCCCTGGGGTTTCCAGTTAACCCTGCAGATGGGGGGCTCCAGTCTGCTCGGTGACTTGGAACATTGCCTGCTGTGTTTTGTTGAGGTCGCCTGTGCCAGAGGCCTGGCCTCCACAGCAGCGGCCAGCATGCATCCTTGTTATCCTCGAGTGAGTGCTGTCCCACAGGCACCGAAGAGCAAGATAGACTGGCGACAGCGCCTACAGAGCAGCTGTTAGAATGAAAGCACAGCTGTTTTATTCTGAAAATGTTTATGCTGCTATGAAAGTTTTAAATGTTACTTAAAACAAACAGCGAAACGTATGAAGTGGAAACTCCCCTTGAGCTTACTGCGCCTTGTATAAACGTGGAGCACATCGGATGCAGGGTCTGCAGGGCGAAGCTATGGGAACTGTACCGGGAAGGAAGTGCAGACTGTCCAACTGAGTTTCCAATTGATCAGCATATTATTTTACCTTCTTTGTAGGATGATGATAGATACGAGCAGGCGAGTGATGTTCGGGCTCAGCTCAAATTTTTTGAACAACTCGATCAGATTGAAAAACAGAGGAAAGATGAGCAGGAAAGAGAGATCTTAATGCGAGCAGCCAAGGCAAGTACTCCTGAGTATCTTGGGATGACAGATGCCTCCGGGTTCCTTGGGAGGCTGGAGTGGTGTTTGGGGTGCCATCAGTAGTGGGGCTGGGGTGTGAGGCCTCGGGAGCCATAGCACGTGGGGCAGGGCGCATCCTGGCTCCTGTTCTGTGTCTACCCCGTCAGGTTTCTATAGCTGGCAGGCACATCAGGGACTGTATCTTAGTTTTTCTGTACAAACGGGTATTGTTTTCTGAAGAATTCTGTTTGTTTTATTCCCCATGTCATGCAACACAGATTTTCACCTTTTGGCTTTCAGCATTTAAACAGTGTGCCTCCTGTTACAACCTTGGTGTTGTGAACATTTAGGTCATAACCTATCTTTCTTCTTTCCCTCTTTGAAAAATAGTCTCGCTCCAGACAAGAGGATCCAGAGCAATTAAGGCTGAAACAGAAGGCGAAAGAGGTGAGGAGCTTTGGGGTGGAAGAGCCTTTTCAGCTGCTGGGACCTGTCCCGTCCCCTGTGGGGGCGTGGGCCTATGATGGCGTTGGTGAGGCAGCATTTTTGTAGACGCTTGGAGTGCTCACCCCTGTGGTCTCTGAGCTGCCTGCCCACTTCAGAGCTGCCTGCCCACTTTCTCACCGGAGTGATCAGTCTGTACTTGTAAATTTGTCCAGAGCTTTCTACGATGAGCACCTCTTGGTTTGTTGTTTTCTGACTGTAAAATATGCTTTCTGTTAAAAAAAAAAAAAAAAAAGGTTCAAACACGAAAGAAATTTTAATTTAGAAAATTTGTGCCAACCTCTTGTCTGTGAGTCACTTTGCTGAGAGCAGGAAACGCACCTGAGGTGACCATCCTTGTTCCCTCTTCACACAGATGCAGCAGCAGGAGCTGGCGCAGATGAGGCAGCGTGACGCCAATCTCACTGCGCTGGCCGCCATCGGGCCCCGCAAGAAGCGGAAAGTGGACTCCCCAGGCCCGGGCTCCGGGGCCGAGGTACAGCCGTGTGTGGGGATGGGGGGTGGAGGGGGCGTGGGGCGCCTGGCAACTCACCCCTTGGTGTAGTCAGATGCACGTAGGAAAACGGGCGTTCTCACATGCGTGGTTGACACTTTACATTAAAATCGACTTATTTGTGAACATCACAGGAGGCGAGTTCTTTCCATAAGAAGTTTAGTTGCATGGTTTAATATGATGAGATTTAGACTGGCTTTGAGAAGAATGTGGGCGATTATAACTGTCAGGGAAAGGGCCTTCACAGGAGAGCTGTTCTTACTGACGGAACAGGGACGGTCACTCCCAGCGCGTGCCAGTTTCCTGCTTTGCTTGTTGGCATATCTTTATATATAGTTAGGGATCAGCCCTGAAGAAAGCTAATTTTGCTTTAAACTGTCAGTTGTTTTTAAGCTAAATTACATGAAGAGAAAACATCATCTCTGATTCTCTACCGTTCCCGGAGTGCTAGCACAGCACTTAGCTGGTCATTATAGAGCAGTGGCTGGCGGTGGAGGCCTCACTTTTGATTACCGAAATGGTTGTATTTCTTTGTTTCAAGTAATGTTTTCTCTGAGAATGAAATCCTGGGTTAATAGTCTGTTTTTTTCTTTCAACTCTTTTTAAAAAATTAAGATTTAATTTCTCCTACATTCTTGAATAAGCCAAGCAAAACCAGATATATTATCACTTAATTTTATAGAACAACGGACTAAAGGGATAAGTGAGTCCAGGAATTAACCACCCCTGACGTTTTCTCTGTTCTTCGGACCCCTCTGAGGCACCACTGGTTCCTTCCTTTCTAAGGAGTGTCCTAGTGCCATGGTTTCTTGACCAGCTCACAAAAGAAGGGAGGCTAAATCGTGTGCTGAACTGCACACCTGTTCTAAACTGAGAAACAACCGCAGGTGTGTAACCATTCTCCTACTTGTAGCTGCTGTTCCACTGTCTTCCAGGTCCCTGTTCCCTGTAGACCTCACCCCTCTCCTTTCTTGTTTTGAAATTGTCCGAAGTTTGTCTGTGTTGTGTTCAGATTCAGTTCTGTTGATACTTAACCTGCTTGGAGTTCTTAGATCTCTAGGAAAGTATTTTTCCTCAAATTTGGAATATCTTGGCTTTTATTTCTTCAAAATTCTTTTCTGTCATCTTATTTATTTTTTACTGGGACTCCCAGTTACATGTACATTCCACCTTTTTTTCATATTGGATAATTTCTACTGACTTATCCTCAAGTTTCCCAACCACGTCTCCAGGTGGCTGTGCAGCTAACATATTCTGAAGCTGCAGGGTTTTCACTGAGGTCTCTCTGGTTTCTAATTCTTGGCTGAGCTTCCCCGTTACCCCTGTGGACACCGTATTTTTCCATTTTTCTTTCATCCTGTCTGTGAAAGCCATTTGATATCCTTGTCAAGTCCAACATTTGGGCTGTCTCAGGCTCATCTCAGGCTGCCTTTTCCTCCAACTGCAAGTCATACTTCCTGTTTCTCTGTGTTTCTAGTGATTGTTGATCAAGTGCTGGCTATTGTGCCTGCCATGCTGGTTGACCCAGGATTTTGTCTTCCTGTCAAGAGCGTTGTTCATGTTTCAGCAGGAAGTCCTGCCACTTGGCTTGTTTTTCACTTTGGTGTTAGAAAGGGTCTGTAGGAAGCTCATGGGGTCTCAGAAGCCTCTCTGACCTGGCAGCTTCACCTGCAAGCTCTGCCTATCCTGTCCAGGTTGGTTTTAGGTTTTTGGAGGTGGGTCTTTACTCCTGGGTGCCAGTAGTATGGCGGGTGTTGGCTCACCACAGAAGTACTGCACTGTAGCGCTTCCCTGGTCTGCCCTCCCTGTAGCTCCTGTACGCTCAGTTCAGGAAGAAACAGTGTATTTGATACTGATGACTATTCTCTATGCTGACAGCCTTCTCATCATTTTGTTTTTCTGAATCTCACTCTACCAGACTTTTTTGAAATGGTTCATGGAGACACCGTTCCCCAAGTTCTCGCATCTTGATAACTGCCTTTTCTACTTGAAGGTCAGTTCTGACAGCCATAAAATCCTTGGCTCATGTTTCTTTCCTTGAGAACCTTACATGTGTCACTCAGATACTGGTTCCTGGGAGAAAGTGCTGCCCCAAGTCTGATGATCCTGCATTTCTCTTGTGTAATATGTTCTTTTTGCTCCAAGATGCCCACAGAATTCTTTTCTTTAAGCCTTTCATTTACGTGGAGTTGCTTACTCTTGGATTGGCCTTTTTAGTGTAGGTGTGTCCTTTCAGCATATGGCATCAGATCCTATTTCATTCAGGAACACTTTCGTGTGTGTGTGTGTGTGTGTGTGTGTGTATATATATATATATATATATATATATATATATATATACTTTTTTAAAAAAATATATATTTTATTGATTTTTTACAGAGAGGAAGGGAGAGAGATAGAGAGCTAGGAACGTCAATGAGAGAGAAACATCGACCAGCTGCCTCTTGCACACCCCCTACCGGGCATGTGCCCACAACCAAGGTACATGCCCTTGACCGGAATCGAACCTGGGACCTTTCAGTCCGCAGACCGACACTTTACCGCTGAGCCAAACCAGTTTTGGCAGGAAAACTTTCTTTAACGGTGCCTTGCTATTTTGTTTTCCTTTTCAGAGATTCCTATTACTCTATGTTGTACCTTCTTTGCATGAATCTTTTCAATCTCTTTTTTTAAATTATACTTTTTATTTTATTTTATTTTTTCATCTTTGTAATTTCTTCTTAAGGTGTTATTTGTTGTGCTTCTTTGCTCTTGTGTTCTTTTTAATTTAGTCTTCATTTCTCAAGTGCAATTTTGGTTCTAATTCTAATTCTTGGTTTTGTTGTCTCATTTCTAAGTTTTGTCAATTCTGATTTTTGTTGTTTCTTTTTTTTTTAAAATACATTTTATTGATTTTACACAGAGAGGAACTGAGAGGGACAGAGAGCCAGAAATGTCGATGAGAGAGAAACATCGACCAGCTGCCTTCTGCACACCCCCCTCCGGAGATGTGCCCGCAACCAAGGTACATGCCCCCGACCGGAATCGAACCCAGGACCTTTCAGACCACAGGCTGACGCTCTATCCACTGAGCCAAACCGGTCCCGGCTGATTTTTGTTGTTTCATGCCTGTCATTATTTCCTTAATGTCTTTAGTTTGTTTTGAATTAGCACAATACAGTTTTCATCTGTTTTTTTGTCGTCTATAGGGATGCTATCTTGCTCCTTTTCTCCTTTTTCCTGTAGTGTCTCCTATGGGATTTAATGCTAATGCTTTCAGTTGCTCACTTTTGTATATTTGTTTTCTTGAACTTTTAAGAAGCAGTGTGGTTTGAGGAAGTTTGTGACTTGATTGGGTTGTTTCCATGGTGGTACAAGTGAGGGTGCTCATGTTCTGAGAGTCCATGGCTCAGCTTCCCACTCTATTTTTCTGCACCGTTCTCTGCCCCGCACCTTCCTCCTGCTCAGCTTGATTTCCTGACTGGGAGCCCTGGTCAGTCCTGTGAGTAGACAGGTCCTCCCAGGTTTAGCTCCTGCTCTAAATGAACCATTGTTCTTCCAGTGAAAGCCTGCTGGCCCCTGGGTTTTAGGCTTGCTTGGTGCTGGTTGCCTTTTTCCTACTTGCCCTGCACGGTTTTGCAATACCATTGAGGCATGTGACTGCTGTGGTTCACCTTCACTGGCTTTGTTCTCAAGTGTCTGCTGGTTTGGGTGTTGCTATCTGATTGTTCTGCGGTTTATATGATACTAGAGGTCCGGTGCATGGATTTGTGTACTGGTGGGGTCCCTTGGCCTGGCCTGCACCCTCTCACAGTCTGGGACCCCTTAGGGGGATGTTGGATGCCTGGTGCATGGATTCGGCCTGATCCCCTCAGGCCAGGCCAAGGGACCCCACGGGTGCACAAATGTGTGCACCAGGCCTCTAGTATACATATAAGATCTTTGGTTAATCTCTTCCCATCCTCCCCCTCCTCCCCTTCCCTCTGAGATTCATTAGTCTGTTTCATGTTTCTATGCCTGTGTGTTGAGCATCTGCCCCCTGGTGGTCAGTGCATGTCATAGCTACCGGTCAAACGGTCAAACAGTTGCACGATCGCTTAGGCTTTTATATATATATATATATAGATGGGCCTTTGGCAAGATCCAAAAAATGCTGCCCCTGTTACCATCTCCCTTGAATATGTTGATAAACTTCTTTCAAAGTGTTTTTATTTTAAAATAGTTTCAAACCTACAGAAGAATTTTAGGTCTAGTATAAAGAACTCCCTTCATTCAGATTTTCCACTCTGAACACTTTATCACATTTTCTTCTTTGCCCTGTCTTCCCCACCCCCCATGTCTGTGTGTATGTGCATTTGGTTATTATATATATAGTATTATACATTTACAGAATGGGGCAAAAGTATGTTTATAGTTGTGAGTACATGAAACACAGAGTTTCTTCTGTATTATTGTATTGTTTTCCATATGTGCACACCCACACAGTTTCTAATATGCTATCCAACCTTGTCATGGGGGAATCGGCACGGATCCGGCCACTGGCCAGTCCTCAGACTGGTCACATTTTACGAGCTGCCCTGGCAGCGTTGATCTCCTTTTCTCTTTGGTCCAGTTCGGGTGCCTTGTTAGTCTCTTCCAAGTGTCCCTATTCTGGACAGGGTTAGAGGTCAGGCCTTGGGCCCAGGATTGCTGGTGCTCTGCTGTGGTCATCAGTCATCAGGCCCCCCATGTTGACCTGGTGAACTTGATGCCACCTGGTTCAGCTGGCATCTGCCAGGTCACTCCTGGGTACAGTCATGCTGTGCCCTCAGAAGGATCAGTCCTTAGTGAGGAGACGTGGCAGGGCTGTGCAGACCACCTTCCCCACCAGACCTCCAGCCTTAGCCCCCTCACAACTGCCACTGCACGCTAACACCACCGGTGCCAATGGGGTTGTCTGTGGTCACACCTGCTCCATCACTAGCTGCCTCTCTGTAAGAAGAGCTTCGCCTTCTCCCTCCTGCCTTCATCCTCATCTGCTCACATGCGCGCGAACCGGCGGATTCCTGTTGCTCTCAGTGGGTGGTAATCAATCCTCTCGTTATTTCTAGATGGTCAGTGGAGGCTTCTTCAAGCTGCTCTCTATATCCTTTTGAAATGTCACCTCATTCCTCAGGTGTCCCATTTCTACTGGCACAAGGGCTCCAGCACCCTGCCAGCAGCTGGTCCGGAGCCCTGGTTCCTTTCAGGGCGGTGCCTATGCATATGTGCGCGTACATGTGTGTGAGCGTGTGTGCATGCTGAGTGTTGTGCGAGTGCCTGCAAGTGCTTATGTGGGTGTGTACTGCGTGTTGTGCATGCATGTGCACAAGCATGTGTGCGTTCATGTGTGTGCTGTGTGTCACGAGTGCCCCTTTCAGTATCTGAAGCCAGCTCAGTGTCGACGTTTAAATGGAGGCTGGGTTGGGCACCCCAGGGCCTCTCTCCAGCGTGCCCTGGCCCGTGCCCCTCCTGGTGGAAACTTAGTTTCTGCTGCTGTTCTCAGTGTGTGCCGTGTTTTGCTTATGAAACTAATTTCCCGACATGTCAGTGGCTCGGGTCCTTATGCGAGGATGGGAGGGCAGGTTCCCAGAAGAGTGTTTTGACTTAGGAGGTGAGATGTCCAGAAAACCTCTAAAGGACAGAGAAGGCACAGGGCTTCCATGCGGGTAGGGGTGCCGGTGAGGGCGGAGAGCGGCCTGAGGCCGGGGAGGCAGAGGAGCAGACGGGAAGCTCGTCACCGCGGACAGCGGGGAGGCCTCCGCAGTGTTGGTGTTGCTATGGGGACTGCAGGGAAAGCTGTGTTGTGCGTGCGATGGGCAACATCAAGCCCAGAATTTAATGTCCTCTCTCCGCCTCTCCATCAGAGATGGTGCTCAGTCTCTTGTCTTTTTATTCCCAAGTTTAAGATTATTCCCTCAGAGTATGTCTTAACAAAAAAAAACTTTTTATTTTGAACTAATTTTTACACACACAGAAAAGTTGCAAAACTTTGGAAAGTTTAAAAAAAATAAATTTTTATTGATTTCAGAGAGCAAGGGAGAGGGAGAGAGAGAGAGAGAGAGAGAAGCATCAATGATGAGAGAGAAGCATTGATGAGTTGCCTCATGCACGCCCCCCACTGGGGATCAAGCCTGCAACCCGGGCATGTGCCCCTGACTGGAATCGAACCTGGGACCCTTCAGTCCGTAGGCCAACGCTTTATCCACTGAGCCAAACTGGGTAGGGCTAGAGTTTTTGTATATCTGTCACCCAGCAATCCCTACTGTGTGTCATTGGTATTATACTATTCACTGAGGACTTTATTTCATTTTGTTTTTCAGAATTTAAAATTTAAATTTAATAAACATTTTCTAAAGTTGTTTTAGATTCACAGCAAAATTGAGAGGAAAGTGCAGAGTTCCCTGTAGCTCCTCCCCCTGCTCACAGCCCACCCGGCGGGCCTTTGTAACAGTCAGAGCCCCTGCATTGGCATCGTCACCCAGAGCCATGGTGTGCACTGGGGCCGCATGTTCTGTTCTGTGGGGCTGGACAACGTGTAATGACATGTGCCCACCATCATAGTACCACACAGAGAAGTTTCTCGGCCCTAAAACCCTCTGCCCCCTCTCCGCCCTCCCCCAGCCCCTGGCCCCTGGTCTGTACCGTCTCCACAGCTGCCTTCTCCAGATGTCACACAGCTGGTCACACAGTCTGTAGCCTTTTTAGTTGGTTTCTGTCACTTATTCGTGCATTTCAGGCTCTTCTGTGTCTCTTCATGGCCTGATGCTTATTTTTTTTGGTGCTGAGTGCCATCCCCCTGGCTGGCTGGACCGGGGAGATTCATCCACCCCCCTGGCGAGGGACATCGGGGCTGCTTCCTATTCTGTCAGTTAAGAACAAAGCTGTCGTAAACGCCTGTGCGCAGGTTTTGTGTGGACATCGGCTTTCAGCTCCTTTGGGCAAACACCAGGGAGCGTGACTGCTGGGTCCCACGAGGCTGTGCAGTGTGAGACCACCGAGCTGCCTTCCAGAGCGGCCGCACCGGCTGCGTTCCCACCGGCAGTGAAGGGGTCCCCGCCGCTCCTGTCCTCGCCAGCACTCGGCGGTGTCAGTGCTCTGGGTTTGGCGCTCTGATGGGTGTGCAGTGGACTCTCCTTGTTTAACTTCCCTTCCCTGAGGGCTAGGACGTGGAGCATCTTGCCATTTGCTTGCCGGTCATCTGTGTAGCTACTTGGTGAGGAGTCTGGGAAGGTCTTGGCCCATATTTTAATCAGGTTGTTTGTTTTCCTGTTGAATGTTCAGAGTCCTTGTATATTGTGGATAACAGTTCTTTATCAGCTGTGTCTTTTGCAGCTCTTTCCTCTGGATCTGTGTTTCCCCATTTCCACCAGTGCCCTCTCTACGGCAGACCCTTGTCTGGGATCCCGCGTGATGTCTGTCCTCACGCTCCATGGTCTCTTCCCATCTGTGACAGTCCTCAGTCTTCCCTGTCCTTCTGGTCCCGGCACTGTGGAAGGGTACGAGTTGGTTATTTGGTAAAGTCCCTTAATTCGGGTGGGGATTATGCTTCCTTGTGGTTAAACTCAGATCAGTGATTTTGCTGCACTGTCACAGAAGTATGCTGTGTCCTTCCAGCCTGTCACGTCCGGAGGCCCCAGTGCTGGTGGTAACTGCACACTTGGTCCACGTGGGGCCTGCAGGGGACTCACTGTGAAGTTCCTGCCTTTCCCTTTGTGACTGCTGTCTGTGGGAGACACAGGACTGCATTGCTGTCCTGGCTCTTGTCATCGGTCACTCATTGTGACCTCCTTCAGGCTGGCTCCTGTGTCCTTCAGTAGGAGCCCTCACTTTTTAAAGATTTTCTTTCTCACACTACAGACTGTTCTAGGCTTATGCCATTTCTCTGAGGAGCCCTGGTTCATTTTGTTGGAGAGCCATGCTTGGGGACCAGGGCCTGGACCCCAGTGAGCTCCTGCTCCTGGGAGGTCCTGCCTTCAGCCCCCCGGCTTCCACACGCACACACTGTCTTTGTACACCTAGACCAAACACAGTGGATTTGTCCTTGCACCTCAGGGTCAGTCTGAGGTCACAGGCTCCTCCCAGCAGCCCCTCCTTCCTCTGGCCTGTTCCGTCCTAACGGGCAGGGTACGGGTTCAGAATTGCGCGGCCCCATGCGATGTCCCGTTGGGAATGGAGGTTCTCGTGGTCCTTGTTCTGTTGAGTCTCACAGTGCCAGGCCCAGCCCTCACTCTGAGGCACTGAGGTGCCTGCAGTGACCTTCTCTGATTGTCTGTGTGCTGTGGACTCCCACATCGGGGTTGATTTTCATGGCTTGTTTTCAGGTGAAGCGTTGCCGTGCTTGGCAGTCTGAGCTGTCCTCAGGCAGGTGCTGGTCCCCCCGCCTCCTCATTTCCACTCGGCACTATGTGTTCTGGGGTCCCTCCCTCCTCGTCTGCAGTTGTGTTCCAGCGGTTACCTTGGCACTTCAGTCTTTTCCAGTGTTTGCTCCCCTGGTTTCACTTCACTGTTTACTATCAGCTTGTTCACCTTTCTTTCCCCTGTTGGCTGTCAGTCCTCAGTGAACTCTGCCTGTCCCGTTCCCTCCCCCTTCTTCTGTGTCACATCAGTTCCCCTCTAGGACGCTTGTCACTGGTTCTCCCGACTCGTCCTTTCTTTGGTGATGCTGCACATCCCCTCATCTGTGATGTGCTGTCGCTGTCAGGGCGATGCCCGGCCTGTGCCAGCCTGTGTGCAGCCTCGGGCACGGTCCCGTCCTGGGACGCCGAAAGGGGCTTGCTTTGTGGGCCGGGGACTGCAGGCTGGCTCGCTGTGCTGGGCTCGTGCTTCCTCCGGGCTTAGTGCGGCGCTGCAGCCGCTGGTGTGCGTGGGGCTGCGGGAAGCCTGATGCGTGCTAACGCTCTTGTTTCCAGAGTTTGTTTTCTCTTTCCGCCAGAGGACTGGGCTTTGATTCTGAAACTGCGTGTTAGGGGTTAATTTCCCCAGGCCCTTTCAGTGTGGGGTGCTGCTCTTAGTATGTCCTGGAGGGTTTTCTTGGATTATAGTTCAAGTCCTAGTGCTGACCTGCCTGCCCCTCAGGGCTCTGGGGGCTCCCATTTCCCCGGTCCTGTTTCCTGACCCTTTCCTTTTCCTCCCCTCCTTTTCTCCTCTCCTGCCACTCTACACTTTTATTTGCCTGTTCTCCTCTGGGCACTTTGCAGTGAATTTACTCATTTCTGAGCTACTTTTGTCTTTTCTGTCCGTTAAAAACAAAATCCTGACCCGAGGATATTTTTCCATTGATTTTTTGGGGAGAGTGGAAGAGAGGGACAGACAGAGAAACACCGATGTGAGAGAAACACATCGATCGGTCGCCTCCTGCACGAGCCCTGACCAGGGTCCTGGCGGGAGGATCCTCCACCTGAGGTCCAGGGCCTTGACCAGAATCAACCCAGGACCTTAGGCCCCAGGCGTGCTCTGTCCACCGAGCCAAACCCGTTAGGGCTCTTGCCATTTTTTTCTTGTGTTTAATTAACTCTCTTGGTTTTAAATTTGTTTTTTCTGGTTTTAAGTGTGCTTCTTTCCTAATTTTTGAGTTTCTGACTTCAGGTGATTTTCCTGTTCTCAGATGCTTACACACATGCTTTCTGTTGTTGACTGTGCCCTCCTCCGTGTCCTCTTGTTTCCAGACAGTTCGCCTCTGACCGGCTGGGTTCGAGGGCTCTGGTTTTGCAGTGGTTCTCCAGGCCTTGCTAGGCTTCTCTGGTTTGTGTTTTACAAGGTGAATGGTCCGATGGCTCCCTCTTCTGACAGCATTTCAAAGTCAGGGTAGCTGGGCAGGCTCTTTGTTTGGTTAGGCTGAGGGGAGGGCTCGCCTGTCCTCGATGGTGACATTCTTGTTCTTGCAGGACCTTAGCTTATCCCCACTCAGCCCCTCTTCACTCTCACACACTCGAATTATTCCAGGGTCACTACGTCTGAGCCGGGAACAGACTCTCTTTTTCTTAGGTCCCGTGGGTCCTTCAGCTGCAGGGCTGGGGCTGTCCTGCTGTCCTGAGGGCCTCTTCCTCAGATCCTCTTACCCCCACGGCTGGACCCTCCTTTGGAGCCAGGTGCCATAGTATGACATGAACACTCCCTCCGATTGGGGAGAAGTGAAAAAATAGCTCTCCCCCATGTAATTAGAAGGATTCTGAGTGTCAGTAGGGTCCTTGAGCACAGGGGTTGTTATAAAAGTCAACAGAAGCAGAAGTGCTGGTTTCCTGTGTCCTTTGACCCCAGAGCTCGGCTGGACGTGCGCAGCCACACCCATGGGCCCTGTGGGTACGTGTCCATCAGGATTTCTTTGTAATGGTTTTGATTTCCAAAAAATATTGCATTAAAGTATTTGTCTTTTTTTGAAAAGAAATGCAATTGACTTACAACACTGTATTAGTTTCAGGCATACACAGTGACTTGCTGTCTAATTGCATTACAAGGGAGCCCGTGACAAGGCTCTCACCGAGCACAGATGTCACGTCCTGTGACCTGCTCCATAACCGGGAGTCTGCGTCTCTAGTCACCTTCCTGGGTCTCCCCCGCCCACACCCCTTGGCCATCATCAGTTTGTCTCTGCCCACGACTGCTGCTGTTTTGTTTGCTCTTTTGTTTTGGTTTTTAGAAAATATTGTTCTTGTTGACTTCTGACTTTTAAGTTTCAGCCACCCGGCTGTTCTGAAAGCAGAAACATAGCCATGGGCCAGGTTTTATAGTGTGTGTCAGAGACACATGTCCGTGGTGTAGGTGGCGCCCTTGTTCCTCCGAGTGACACACTCTTGCCTCTGAGAGGTCACTGTCCGAGAGCTCCAGCTTTCCGCCCGACACTGGCTCTGCTCTGCGGCCTGACCTGTCGCCGCCTCTAAGCTGTGTTGCCAGCACAGCTCTTTCAGGAGCGTTGTTTGATTCTGACACGAACCGCTCCATTGGGTAGTTCTTCCAGGCAAGGAGGAGCAGTCATGGGAGGGCTGCGGGGTGGGGGCTACTGGGAACCTAGGGAGAGACTAGGGGGTGCACAGACAATGTAACTTATTGGTGGAAGATGTGCCTGAGATGCCTGGGACCACCAGGCCCCCTGGGGGATGGGCTCAGGTAGGGGGCCAGGCATGGCCTCCCCTGCCACTGCTGGCCACCTGCAATGCCATGGCCTCGCCCCTCTGCTCCCATCTTAAACCTGGAGGAAATGCTGTAAAAACGCCAAGGTGGTTTTGCACTTGAACTATACACGAGCAACTTTAACCATCAGACTCAGAGACTTAGTTTCCACTCTACTCGGAGACCCGAGAGCCGTGCAGTGGGAGTTGTGTGGCTTGTGCCCAAGTGTGCGATGGAGGCGATGATGTGCTGAGACCATGGATGCCGCTGCTGCTGGGCCCACAAGGTGCTTCCAGGAGGACCCCAGACTCCGTCTCTACAAGTACAGAGACTCAGGCCCATGCCCAAGTACAGAGACTCAGGCTGCGTCCCCTCAGACCAGCAGGGAGCCCCTCTCTTGTCCAAGTGACCACGGAGTGCTGCAGCCCAGCCAGATGACCACCAGCCTGTCCGGTTCCAGACCTTGTGGCGTCAGGAATGTGCCTTTGTCAGTGAAGTGGGGATGACACTCTGGCCCCAGGCATCGGCCCTGCTGGAGCCCCCAGATGCGTGGAGATGGGGGACATTGGCCACACCCCCAAGAGCTGCTCTGCTGGGCCCCTGGGCAGGAGCCGCCACCTCTCCTCCTCAGGCCACAGGGGTCGGAGAGCGAGCTCTGGGGAGCTGGGGCTAGGGTTCTGGAGCGCGGCCCTGCAGTCATTGTGGGTTCCTGCCCCTGCCTCGCCCCGCCCCCGGGGATTCATAAAGCACGTCAGCTCGAGGAGCGGGCCTCTGGGATGGGGCCTGGCTTCCTCCACAGTCAGGGTTCCTTGGGACACTGAAGGAGACTCACGTTGCCCCCAGACATGCCATCCTGGGCCCTCACCTGGCCCTGCCCTTTCCTCTGCCCTGCATCCTGACTCCCTGTGCGCCACTAACTCGGCTGTCTTCTCCTTTGTCACAGGGGTCCGGCCCGGGCTCTGCAGTCCCCGGCAGCTCCGGCGTGGGAACCCCCCGGCAGTTCACACGACAAAGGATCACGCGGGTCAACCTCAGGGACCTCATATTTTGTTTAGAAAATGAACGCGAGACAAGCCATTCACTGTTGCTCTATAAAGCGTTCCTTAAGTAGCACAGGACCTGCGGCATCTCGTTAGAGACGCCTGGGACGTTTTTATATATTTGCAGATTACGCCTTTTTGTAACAAGCAAATGGGATATTGTTTAAAAAACAGCCACCTCTTTGCAATGGAACCGTTTTATATTCCTGTTTCTAAGTCAACTCTTCAGTCCGGAAGAAAACAAGTTTCTGTAACAGAGAACAGAGGCCCATGGGTACTCTTAACGGACAACTAAATCCTAACTCATCTTTGATTGAGTGGCCTTCTTGCCAAACAAGCCATATATAAAAGCTGACAGAATCGTTTAGCAAATAATTAGCTGCCCTGTGTCGCCTCCTAGCGGCTTTTACATTATTTGTGCATTTGGTTTTAGTTCAGCCCCACTTACTGCGTAGGTGTGTGTCTGCAAGCCAATGACCTCATTTCATTTATTTTATTTTTGTATCAGTCAGTTGGCAAAGCAAACTGATTTTTAGACTATTTATCCCCCCTCCCCGTTCAGCACTCGAGGAACACGGCCTACCACGGCCGCTGGGTGAGTCACTCTCCTGCCTCGCGGAGTCGGCCTGGCGGCTCCCGGATGTGTGGCCAGCATCTGTACAAATGCATTTTATTTGCTATAGTTTGTAAAGCTGTAAAGTTAAAAGAAATGAAAACCTTTTCAGCATAAATATATTTTACTTGCACTGTGTTTTTTAGCTCAAAGTGAAAACTTAGATGAAATAAAATCAAAGTTGAGAAGAATCATCAAAAGACTTTCTCAGTGTGAATCAAGTGTTGAGAATGGCTGGTGTATTTTGTCAGTAATTGTACATATTTTGGCACATAACATGAAACGCCTCTGTAAACTGTAATTATTTTGCTAAGAGACTGTGTGCGAGCTGTGGGCCCTTTACAGATGCCCAGAGCAAGCCCCTTCTTTGTACCTATTTTTTTATTACAAATATACTAATTGGTTCTTTATATTTTCAGAGGTTATTGTATTAAATTGTCTATTGATAGTACTTTTATGACTGTAAATACTTGGCTTTCTCCGTGGGATCCTCACGGTAGACTAATTCGCCAGAGTGGGAGCTGAAAGATCAGTATTTTTTACCGACACCTGAGAACTGTTACACCTTTTATTTTGTCTTTTAGGAAATCCCGTCTTTCCATTTTTTCATGTAAATTTTGCACAGTTACTTGTTCATATGTAAATATTTTACTTTCAAAAATGAAGTTTTTAATTGCTATTGTTTTATATAGGGTTGAAAGAAAATTAACTCCTTTATTAAAAACAAATTTATCTGTATTTGTTTTGCCTATTTTTCCCAGTTTCCAGTTTTAGCTCTGGCTCTGCTGAGGTGCTTACTTATGAGCCACTTGTTAGAACCAGTGTCTAAGCCCCCGCGACTCACCCAGAAAGGACTCACCCCCACGGACAGAGGCCCACGGTGCAGAGTAAGGCCTTGCAGGGCTGAGCTCACAGAGGGCCCTGTGCTGTGTGGACAGCAGGCTCTTGTCCTGCAGATGAGCTGGGGCCCAGCTGGGCGAGGCCGGTAAGGCCTGTGGTGGGCCCTGTTGGAGAGTGCGCGGGCGGCCTGGATGGCCACGCCCCGATGAGGATCACAACCACCGAGGAAGGTGGGGTCTCCTGGTGGCCCCGCCTCCGGTCTGAGGGTTCAGGTAGGACCCCCTCCAAGGCTCAGGGGTCACATTCTCAGCAATGCACTGCCTCTTGAGCCATATAAGTGACCAGTTGTTGGCTTAATTGGAGTTGGTGTCTACTTCTCGCATTAAGTTTAGCTCGTTGGATGGGTCTCCAGCAATATGTGGGCTTATGTATAAGTCACACTCTCAGTGCGGTACCTGCTGTGCGTGCCGTGGCTGTGCAGCACATGGGGCGTCCATAGTGGACACCTGCCGTCCAGGTCTGCAGGCTGGTGTCCAAGGGGTGATCCGTTTCAGGCCCCTCCCCCAGCTCCTGGCTTGTGGCATCTCAGATGGTCCTGGGCTTGGGAAGCACCACCCCTTCACATCTGTGTGGTGTTTTTTCCCCGTGCGTGTCAGTGTGTCTCTGAATCTTTCCTTTGGATAGCCACCACGAGTCTAGGGTCACCATGATGTAGCCTCGGGAGGCAGGGGGGCCTGTGACAGCCTGTGCTGCCTGCGAGTCGGGAGGGACTTGTGCCAGCCGTGGTGCAAATGTCAGAACCTCTCGAGCTGCATTCCATAAGCACGTGTGCAGTTTACAACACGCATGTCTAACACGTCTCAGTGAAGATGCAGAAGTGAATGAACGTGAATAAAAAGCCGAGTTCCAGGGTGAAGACACTTGGCGGTGGATGTGGTGAAGGCAGGAGTGGCAGTGTGGGGAGGTTGGGCGCAAGACCAGAGGGCGGGCATTGGGTCTCTGGGGTGATCTTGGGACCCCTCCCCAGTGCAGGGCTGTCTGTGGGTGGCAGAGGTGCCTCGCCCTGGTGACACTGTGCTGGAGGCCATGGCCAGGAGGCCATGGGGGAGGCTGGGCTAGTGCATTCATCGAGGACATGCAGGGACCGCTTTCCATGATGAGGCCACAGTGACAGCCAGGTGGCAGCATGGACCCCTAGGACCTGGGCTAACGTGGGGGCAGGGTACAGTGGGAATGGAAGGCAGAAAGGGAAAAGAGGTGGCTTGACATGGGGGGGGGCTGGGGGCAATTT
Organism: Nyctalus aviator; assembly: GCA_036971965.1. NCBI lineage: Eukaryota > Metazoa > Chordata > Mammalia > Chiroptera > Vespertilionidae > Nyctalus > Nyctalus aviator. The sequence continues at coordinate 88,588,816 of CM072925.1, forward strand.
GTGGGGGTCATGGAGCTCACGGGGGCGCCGGGCACAGGAGTCTGGGCACCCAAGATACATGGGTGGTGGGGCAGGCAGGAAGGGGCAGGGATGTGAGCATTGGATGTGGGGTGCAGGGAGGTGGGAATGTGCAGCTGCCAGTCACCTCTTGGAGCTGACTGAGCTCTTCCTGCTCAGGGAGTGGCACGTGGGGTCCGAGTCGGCACCCTGCCCTCCTGAGGATAAGCCAGAGATCTGCCTAGTGGTCGCAGGCCCTCCCCCTCACTTCCTTTCCAGCAGCTTCTCCACACCCGTAGCCCTGACCCCAGACGCAGATGATCTGAGAGAACCCAGACCCTGGTTCATTTTGGTGGGGGAGGGAGAGGTGCGGAGGAGGCTGGGTGGTGGCATTAAAATCTCTCCATTTTTCAGTGTCAACAATTGTGTTCAGTTCAAAAATGACCCCAAAAGAGAGGTCCCAATCTCCAGAGCCCCCTGTGACCTTATTTGGATAGAAGGTCTCCGAGTGTAAGTTAAGGATTTTGAGGTGAGGCCATCGTGGGTCCTAAATGAAGTGACAAGTGTTCTAAGAGGGGGGCCGGGTGAGGTTAGAGAAGCCACAGGCAGAGAAGACAGTCCCAGACCCGCCTGGGCGCCTACTAAAGGGCCGAGGGACAGGCCGGAGGGTGCTCCCAGGAGCCCGCCTGGGTCAGCCTAGTGACCCCGGGCTCGGACTTCGGGCCTCCAGACCTGGGAGAAGAGAGATCTGTCACCGCCCCGCAGGTCCTGTTACAGCGACCCAGGAAACGCCCAGCGGTTAGTTCAGTGTTGGGGTGAGCTGGAGAGAACAAACCTTGGCTGAGGCTGGCCTCCGGGGTTTGGGGCGCAGACCCTGTAAAGTGAGCTCAGCCTCCTCCTCATGGCCAGAGCCCCTCGGCGCTGGCATTGCCACCGGGCAGCTTCCTTCGGCAGCTGAGGGGCAGGGCTTCATGTGGCTGCCCGTGGCCGGGTGGCAGGGATGTGGAGGGCACACACCACCCCTCCCAGCAGGCCCACCTGATCGGTGTTGAGCAATGGCTCCTGACCCTAGGCCTCAGTTTCCATGGTGACCATTCCCTAAATTTAAAGGGAAGGGAAAGACAGGGTGGCGGAAGCAGAGGTCACTCATGGCTCCAGGTGCAGCAAGCTCAACCCTCCTGCCTGGTCCCTTAACATGCTTCTGGAAGTTTCTCTGCCTTCCTTCCCCGCGTCACCCCCAGAGTCCCTCCATCGGGACTGAACCCCCTTCTCTTGTGGGACTCCTCCCCCAGCTGGATGACTTTGGAAAGTAAGAGGCCAGTGCTCAGAAGCCTGGCCAGGCCCTGCCAAGAAATGGAGACAGAGCAGAGGACATACTCAGGGGAAAGCACATAGGTGCAAATAGCTGCTTAAGAAATCAGCAGAACGATGGGCTGGGAGAACACAGGAGGGTCGTGGGCAGAGAGGCCTCCCTACAAAGGAGTCTGAGGACTCAGCACCCAGGCTCTCCCAGCCTGGCTAGGGGAAGGCCACTGAGAGGAGCCAGAGCTGTGCGGGGCCGAACCCTGGGGGCCAATGCACGGCCCCCTCAGCAGGGAGGGATGGGCAGAGTGACTCCTTGTGCTGGAGCTCTGTCCCCACTCTTATCCTTGAGGTTGATCTCCAAGCAGACAGTTTATTCCTGAGCAGCACAAGTTGCTGCGGGTATCTTCTGAAGCCATGGCCTCCGGACCCACATCTGGAGGCTCAGTACCACGGACAGCTCCCTGCAACCACCCAGAGCCCAGAGCCGAGCCGGTGAGTGGGAGTGCTGGGGGCCTGGTGGTGGGTGTGATGCAGAGCACTTGGGTTGGGAGGGAGGGTGGAGGAAGAGACCTGCCTGAAGTCTGCGTGTGTGCGCGCACGCGCGCGCGTGTGTGTGTGTGTGTGTGTGTGTGTGTGTCCATCCTGTCACTTGGCCACATCCCACTCCCTCGGCCCTTCAGTAGGCGCCCAGGGCAGGCCCAGGTTAGCTGGCCACCTAAGCCAGGGCCTGGGTGTCTTCAGGCTGTCGCGAGAGCCCAGTGAGCTGTGGATCAGTGAGTAGCATGTTCGTGGGACGGTGGCCCCCAAATCAGAGTGGGAGTCAGAGTGTGGCTCCCAGGCTCACATGAAATGCTGTGTCCCGGCCTCCAGTGTGGCAGATTTGTGTCCGATAACTGTGGCCAGCCCTCACGCCCACACCCGTAGCCCTGCTTGGGTGGTATCTCCGCTCAGGGGCATTTCCCTCTCCCGGGTCCTGCCTTCGTCACCCCCCTCAGCCTGGCCTTGGTTGTCAGGGGCTGGGGCAGCTCCAGGGGACCTGTGATGAGCAGCATGCAGGCGGGCAGACGGGGTAGGGATGTGTGCATGTGGGACAGAAATGTCCTTCAGTGCACCAGGGTCTGTGTGAGATGGGGCAGGAGGTGGGCACATGCCAGGGGCCCAGAGAGGCAGGTGCCCACACTGCCAGGGTCAGTTAAAATTAGGGTCAGAGTAGATAATTTCTTTCTTAAATAAAACAGCTCCCAGGTGGACATTCCGGGACTGGGGAGATGGTGCCCATCCAGCAGCAGCCACAGCGTTGTTGTTGGATATGGCAATCGCCATGGCACCTTGATCTGGACCTTGGAAGCTTCTTGCTTGGTCTCCTGTATCACAACTCGGGCCAGTGTGGCCACCCCTCCCCTAGTGCCCATTCCAGAGACACTGGACACCAGCCCCTCGCCCCCCTGCCTCACTTTAAATGCCAGGGGCAGTCAGTCCACTGCTGGTCCTGCTCTGGCCCCCAATTTCCACCCGAGTCCCACTGGCCAGCTGCCTCATCTGCACAACCACCTCACCTTCCTTCGCCACGTTTCCATATCCATCCGCAAGCCCGTGCTCTTCCTAATCTGATCATGCCGGGCCTCCAGGGTCAGGAGGCTTTCTCAGGGCTGCTACCCTCCCCCCATCCCGGGCAAGGCCGGCCTGGACTCCTGCCAGGAGATGGGCATTGGACTGGTGGCTCGGGCTGCCCCTATGGCCTGGCCCACGGAGGGAGGATTGTGTCACTGTGTCCTGGGGTCCTCATGTGCACCTGGGCAGCTGCCTGCCCCCGGCATGCCACCCCAGAGCCCCCAGCCAGCAGACCAGGCATCCTTGGCCAGCAGGGTGAGCTGCCGCCTGGCGGAACCCCTGGGCACCAGTAGACCTGAATGCCCCTTTCAGGGCTCCATGTGCAGTGGGACCTGCGACCTCAGACCTCCATCTAGTGATAGGACCCAAGAGCAGGCCCCTAGGTCTCAGGAAAGGGGCTTTCCAGCTGGACTTGGGGTTATTTTGGCCAGGCCCCTCCTCTGGGCCAGACAGCCCGCTGCTGTGAGCCTGTGTATTGCAAGCAGACTTCCCCAGGCCTGGTGCTGGGCCTGGCTACGGGAGCGTCTGTCCCTCCACAGGAGCAGCCACAGCACTCGCTTAGTTGTGCCTTAAGGATCTGCTCTGCTCTCACCCTTAAAGTTACAGGTGCTAACTGGGCAGTAATGATGACCTGCACTGGGACTGCTGTGGCCCAGGAGAAGCCTGCGAGCAGTGCGCCACTTAGTGGGGTTTCCCTGAGGAGGGTGAAACCTCGGTGGTGGCTCTGGTGTGTGGCCTTTGCCGGCTGGCACTGCAGCTCCTCTAGCTCAGACTCAGGCTGGGGATCAAGGGCAGGCTGGGTCACATGACCGGGCTGGGCCAATCGGAGAGCTTCCAAGGATAGCTGAGCCTGGGGGGTTAGGGGGTGGACCTGCCTATCTTTGGGTTCATGGTCTGGGGCAGGGAGGCCTGAGAACTGTAAATGTGAGCCGGGTCTCCATGTCTCATGGAGGTTTCTTTGGGGCAGGAGAGGGATATATGCTATTTCTGTTAGCTTGCATTGGGCCATCTAAGAATTTTGACCTATTTAGACACAGTGGCCTTCATTTGCACACTTTCCCGAGGCCTCCGTGCGAGGGGCCTGACTGTTCCTGTCTGTGTTCCCAGAGCCCAGGACAGTGCCAGGGACAGAGCGGGTGCTCACACATGTTTGCTGAGTGGACAGGTCCCCCTGATACCAAACCCTGCATGCTCGTCCACCCAGCGTCTGAGTGCCAGCCACCTTTGAACAAGGGGACAGAGACCCCGTGTGGCCCACCGTTCCAAAGGGGCCTTTGCTTGTCCGCAGAGCAGCGTGATGCTGGCCGCTCCTGGACAAGCGTGTGCTGCTCCTCTCTCGGGAGCGGACTGGCCGCTGCACTGAAAGACACCAAAAACATCGACGCGTTTCCCTTTTATTCCTGTTTTTGTTTTGTTTTTTTTTGGTACAAAATGATACAAACAACAATACAAAATAGTTGTGCTGTTGACGATTACAAAAGAAGTCGGAACGTTTGTCTCACTGCGCAATGCTCAGAGTTGCAGCGCGAATACATCACACGCCAGTATCTTTCCCCAAAACAACCACAGTCATGCGGGCTGCTACACATTTTGTCCTTTTTCAAAAGAAACATGCAAAAAGTAAAATAAAATAAAATAAAAAATAAAAAGAACCCGAATGGAGAAGGAGAAAGGAAAGCAGAACGTGCTCCAGTCCCACAGACTCGCCCAGCCCAGCAGAGCCCGTGTGCACCGCCAGTGAGCGGCGTCCCATGCCCGTGAGGTGCTGTCCAGCTTCCCGCTGTCCTGTCAGCGCCGACTGGGGTGAGGCTCCCGCCCAGCTTTCACCAGAGCTGTCCTCCTGCGAGCTGAGCTGGCTGCACTCTCACCAGGGGCGCGGGCTCTGGGCCTGGCACCCTGACACTTTAGATGTGCTGAAGGACATGAGAAAGCGCTGACCTGCGTAGCAGACATGGCGGCCCTGGGCTGGGTGTCAGCGACCAAGGCCAGGGCCTCCTGACGTGCCCCACAGCCCCGGACTACCCTGCTCACAGGACAAAACTCCCCCCGGAACCGGCCCGCCCCAGCTCTCTGCCAGCTGAGTCCAGGCCAGGCCAGCTCCCTGCTCGGCCACACCGAAGCTATAAGCTACATGAGAGATGTTCAATGCTGATTGTATCTTAGCTGATGCCAGCTCGGCCTTGGAGGATTTCCGGCACGGATCTGGCAGGGGATGGGCACCGGTCTTTCTCTGGCCCCGGGGGCTGCCCGGGTGAAGGGAGAGGGCACACTTCCTGCAGTCTGGGAGCGGGACAGGCAGGGAAGGCCCCGGGGCGTCCCCAGTAGGCTTCCACAGCCTCAGCCCGCAGGAGTGAGGCAAAATGAACCTGGAGCCTGGCAGTACCAAGAGGCAGGGAGGGGAGGGAGCTGGACGGAGGCACATGAGACGGACATCCACCTCGGGGCAGAGGGATGGGAAGGGGTGAGGAAGGTGGGGTGGGTTGGTACATGGATGCTGAGAACTGGGCTGGCTGGGCACCGCCATCCCTGAGGTGAACCCCTGGGGGCCGGGGAGGACTCGGGATTTCCGAGAGGAGCCCACAGCTGCCTCAGCTGGAGAGCCACAGTCATACTTAGCACTTCGCCTGAAGGATGCACTTTCCCCAAAGAAACAAAAACAGAGCCCCCGCTCACTTCCCATGAGCCCTGATCCCACCACCAAGCTCGACCATGCTACGCTGCAGACGCAAGGGCCGTTCTCCACCGGCCCACAATCTGCATAGCAAGGCTCAGGCCGGGGGCCCCGTCTCCTCCCCTCGGAAGGTCACCCCCTGACAGCCAGCTTGTGACACAGTGACCTCCCTCCCTGGGCAGCCATGGATAGGTCAGGGACAGAGCCTTCGTCGGACAGGCTGCAGCTGCAGCCCAGCTTGGCTCTGGGAGAATGCATGGAGTTGGTGATGAGTGTGGTTTGGGGAAGAACCCTGATGTCCAATGGGACACGCCCATGAGCACTCAAGTTCACCCTCAAGGCCAAAGCTGTTGTGAAAAGAGGGTGACCATGAATGGGGAGAGGCCATAGGAGGAGGAATGACTCAAGGACCCCAGGCGAGGAAGGGGGAACACTTGCCTTGCTGCACCCCAACTTCCCCAGGTTTCCTTGTCCTTGGTCAGCTGGGACACCCCTCCCTCAGGGGCTCTGATGCCATGTCCTGCCCAGGCCAGGGGCACCCTTCACCCCTCCTCCGGGAGCCTGAGGTGGACCAAGCACAAGGATCCCCCTGAGGGTGCCTGTCTCCTGCCGGCCGGAGGCGCCTTCACAGCCAGGGACGCCCCGGTGCTGCTGCTCACCCCGCACTGATCGCAGCCGGGGTCTCCCAGGGCCCGGGGACACAGCCTGCCGCTGTCCATCCTGCAGAACCGAGTCAGACTGGTATTTGAAGGGCGGTCTCGGCTGCTGGGTGCTGACTGGTCCAGAGAAAGGGGTGGCTGCTGTCTCTAGCAGGTGTCACCCAGACGCATCTCAGGGCCTTCCGAGCAGGTCCTGGCCGTCATGTGCTCACAGCATGGAGACCTCCGGTCCCGCAGGGAGGGGCAGGGACAGAGGCTGCCTCGACCCTGGAGTCCTCACAGCCCGGCATGGCTGCACTGTGGGTGCTCGCCGGCCTGTGGCAAGGTTCGGTCTGGAGGGGAGGAAGGCTCAGGCCATGGTTTGGAGAGATGCTGGCTGGCTTCTCGGGACACTATACTCTCCTGGACCAAAGGCAGTGGGAGCCCAGATGGTGTTCGGGGTGGAGGAGCTAATGGTGGGCCAGGGGCACCCGGGGAGACAGCCAAGGACAGAGGTGGCTCCTGGGACCCCACCCCCCGGTTATTTAAGCATATTGGGAGGGGGCGCACAGCTGGGCCACAGGGAAAGCCATGCCCACACAGCGGTTTTGGTCCGGGCCTCGGCGTGCCCGGGAACCCAGCCGCAGGAGCCGAAGCGGGGCCTCCCTGCCCCCTCCCTGCCCCCTGGCCTCAGGCACCCAGGGGTCCAGGGGACCCAGACTGCATGAGGCTGTTGAGATTTGGATCCCAAACTATGTTTTCTTTGTAAATTTTGTCAAGCGAGTCACCCACTTTTTCCTTCATAAAAGGCCAAAAGTAAAAAATAAAAAGAGACACATTCTCCTGATTCCTAAGTTGGTGCCTTCGGAGCTCGGAAGAGCGGGGGTGGGGTGCTGGGCCGGGGCTGCGGGCTTGGCCTGTCTGCTTCAGTCACTCCTGAGTCTGAGGGAACTGACACGTGTACCAAAGGCACTTGTTTTCCAAACAGTGCTTCTGCTCTAGGAGGTTCCAGGCAGGACCGAGTGCCTCTCGCTTCCTTGAGTGACTGTCAGCTCCCGCAATGGGCGGTGGGTGAGCGATGTCCGTGCCGGACAGCTCAGTGTTGGGGGCTGGGGTGGGTAGACCCCCTAGCACACCACTAAGTGACGTGTCTGCAGGGAGTCGGGAGGACCAGCGGCCGCCCCGAGTCCTGCTCTTCCGTCTGTCTGTCTGTCCCTCCGAGTGCTGGTCCGGCTTTGGTCCGGGGAGAGGTGGGTCAGTCCTCGCCACCTCCGTACATGTCTGCCAGCTTCTTGAACCGCGGCCCCCAGTCGTTCAGGTAGTCGTAGTCTTGGTCCCCGGAGCTGGAGGAGCTCAGGGAGCTGACGGAGCCTGCGGTGGAGCCGCTGCCCTCGTAGTCGAAGACCAGCAGGGAGTCGTAGGGGGGCGCTGTGGGGTCGTTGTCTGCCGCTCGAAGTCCCTGGGGGTCAGGAGACACTGTCAGGTGGAGGGGTTGTGACCTCAGGAACCGGAAGAAGACAGGGCAGGCAAAGGTATAGGGCCGTGCAAACCATAGGTGCTCAACAAGTGCTCCCTATGGTCAACCAAATGGCAGCTCAGATAACCGAGGAGAGAAAGGTCAGAAGCTGTTAGAGGAAGAAAACTCAATGCCAGCATGAGGTAGGAGGGATGGCTGGGCCTGTGGCTGTGTGGGGCTGTGGCTGTGAGGGGCCATGGCTGTGTGGGGCCGTGGCTGTGTGGCCCTGTGGCTGTGGGGCTGTGGCTGTGTGGGGCTGTGGCTGTGTGGTCTGTGGCTGTGTGGTCTGTGACTGTGTGGGGCCGTGGCTGTGTGGGCCTGGGGGTGTGTGGGGCCGTGGCTGTGTGGGGCCGTGCTGTGTGGGGCTGTGGCTGTGTGGGGCTGTGGCTGTGGGGCTGTGGCTGTGTGGTCTGTGGCTGTGTGGGGCCGTGGCTGTGTGGGGCCGTGGCTGTGTGGGGCTGTGGCTGTGTGGGGCTGTGGCTGTGTGGGGCTGTGGCTGTGTGGGCCTGTGGCTGTGTGGGCCTGTGGCTGGGTGGGCTGTGGCTGGGTGGGGCTGTGGCTGTGGGGCTGTGGCTGTGTGGGGCTGAGGCTGTGTGGGCCTGCGGCTGTGTGGGGCTGTGGCTGTGTGGGGCTGTGGCTGTGGGGCCTGTGGCTGTGTGGGGCTGTGGCTGTGTGGGGCTGTGGCTGTGTGGGGCTGTGGCTGTTGGGGCTGTGGCTGTGTGGTCTGTGGCTGTGTGGTCTGTGACTGTGTGGGGCCGTGGCTGTGCGGGCCTGTGGCTGTGTGGGGCCGTGCTGTGTGGGGCTGTGGCTGTGTGGGGCTGTGGCTGTGGGGCTGTGGCTGTGTGGTCTGTGGCTGTGTGGGGCCGTGGCTGTGTGGGGCCGTGGCTGTGTGGGGCTGTGGCTGTGTGGGCCTGTGGCTGTGTGGGGCTGTGGCTGTGTGGGGCTGTGGCTGTGTGGGACTGAGGCTGTGTGGGCCTGCGGCTGTGTGGGGCGGTGGCTGTGTGGGGCTGTGGCTGTGGGGCTATGGCTGTGGGGCTGTGGCTGTGTGGGGCTGTGGCTGTGTGGGGCTGTGGCTGTGGGGCCATGGCTGTGTGGGGCTGTGGCTATGTGGGCCTGTGGCTGTGCGGCCTGTGGCTGTGTGGGGCTGTGGCTGTGTGGGGCTGTGGCTGTGTGGGCCTGTGGCTGTGTGGGGCTGTAGCTGTGGGGCCTGTGGCTGTGTGGGGCTGTGGCTGTGTGGGGCTGTGGCTGTGTGGGGCTGTGGCTGTGGGGCTGTGGCTGTGTGGGGCTGTGACTGTGTGGGGCTGTGGCTGTGGGGCCATGGCTGTGTGGGGCTGTGGCTATGTGGGCCTGTGGCTGTGCGGCCTGTGGCTGTGTGGGGCTGTGGCTGTGCGGGCCTGTGGCTTTGTGAGCCTGAGGCTGTGTGGGGCAGTGGCTGTGTGGGCCTGCGGCTGTGTGGGGCTGCGGCTGTGTGGGGCTGTGGCTGTGTGGGGCTGTGGCTGTGTGGGCCTGTGTCTGTGTGGGCCTGAGGCTGTGTGGGGCCGTGGCTGTGTGGAGCTATGGCTGTGTGGGGCCGTGGCTGTGTTGCCTGTGGTTGTCTGGGCCTGTGGCTGTGTGGGGCTTTGGCTGTGTGGCCCTGTGACTGTGTGGGCCTGTGGCTGTGTGGGCCTGTGGCTGTGGGGCCATGGCTGTGTGGGCTGTGGCTGTGTGGCCTGTGGCTGTGTGGGGCTGTGGCTGTGTGGGGCTGTAGCTGTGTGGGGCTGTGGCTGTGTGGGCTGTGGCTGTGTGGCCCTGTGGCTGTGGGGCCTGTGGCTGTGTGGGGCTGTGGCTGTGGGGCCTGTGGCTGTGTGGGGCTGTGGCTGTGGGGCCTGTGGCTGTGTGGGGCTGTGGCTGTGTGGGGCTGTGGCTGTGTGGGGCTGTGGCTGTGTGGGCCTGAGGCTGTGTGGGGCTGTGGCTGTGGGGCCTGTGGCTGTGTGGGGCTGTGGCTGTGTGGGGCTGTGGCTGTGTGGGCCTGTGGCTGTGTGGGGCTGTGGCTGTGGGGCCTGTGGGTGTGTGGGGCTGTGGCTGTGGGGCTGTGGCTGTGGGGCTGTGGCTTGTGGTCTGTGGCTGTGTGGGGCCGTGGCTGTGTGGGGCCGTGGCTGTGTGGGGCTGTGGCTATGTGGGCCTGTGGCTGTGTGGGGCTGTGGCTGTGTGGGGCTGTGGCTATGTGGGGCTGTGGCTGTGGGGCTGTGGCTGTGTGGTCTGTGGCTGTGTGGGGCCGTGGCTGTGTGGGGCCGTGGCTGTGTTGGGCTGTGGCTGTGTGGGGCTGTGGCTGTGGGGTTGTGGCTGTGTGGGGCTGTGGTTGTGTGGGCTGTGGCTGTGTGGCCTGTGGCTGTGTAGGGCTGTGGCTGTGTGGGGCTGTGGCTGTGTGGGCTGTGGCTGTGTGGCCCTGTGGCTGTGTGGCCTGTGGCTGTGTGGCCTGTGGCTGTGTGGGGCTGTGGCTTTGGGGCTGTGGCTGTGTGGGGCTGTGGCTGTGGGGCTGTGGCTGTGGGGCTGTGGCTGTGTGGGGCTGTGGCTTTGTGGGGCTGTGGCTGTGTGGGGCTGTTGCTGTGTGGGGCCGTGGCTGTGTGGGGCTGTGGCTGTGTGGGGCTGTGGCTGTGTGGGGCTGTGGCTGTGTGGCCTGTGGCTGTGTGGCGCTGTGGCTGTTTGGCAGTGGCTGTCTGGGGCTGTGGCTGTGTGGCCCTGTGGCTGTGTGGGGCTGTGGCTGTGTGGGCCTGTGGCTGTGTGGGCCTGTGGCTGTGTGGACCTGTAGCTGTGTGGACGTGTGGCTGTGTGGGGCTTTGGCTGTGTGGCCTGTGGCTGTGTGGGCCTGTGGCTGTGTGGGGCTGTGCCTGTGTGGGTCTGTGGCTGTGTGGGGCTGTGGCTGTATGGACCTGTGGCTGTTTGGGGCTGTGGCTGTGTGGCTTGTGGCTGTGTGGGGCTGTGGCTTTGGGGCTGTGGCTGTGTGGCCTGTGGCTGTGTGGGGCTGTGGCTGTATGGACCTGTGGCTGTGTGGGGCTGTGGCTGTGGGGCCTGTGGCTGTGTGGGGCTGTGGATGTGTGGACCTGTGGCTGTGTGAGGCTGTGCTGTGTGGCCTGTGGCTGTGTGGGGCTGTGGCTGTGTGGCCTGTGGCTGTGTGGCTGTGGCTGTGTGGGGCTGTGGCTGTGTGGGGCTGTGGCTGTGGGGCCTGTGGCTGTGTGGGGCTGTGGCTGTGGGGCCTGTGGCTGTGTGGGGCTGTGGCTGTGTGGGGCTGTGGCTGTGTGGGCCTGTGGCTGTGTGGGGCTGTGGCTGTGTGGGGCTGTGGCTGTGTGGGGCTGGGGCTGTGGGGCTGTGGCTGTGTGGTCTGTGGCTGTGTGGGGCCGTGGCTGTGTGGGGCCGTGGCTGTGTGGGGCTGTGGCTGTGTGGGGCTGTGGCTGTGGGGTTGTGGCTGTGTGGGGCTGTGGCTGTGTGGGCTGTGGCTGTGTGACCCTGTGGCTGTGTAGGGCTGTGGCTGTGTGGGGCTGTGGCTGTGTGGGCTGTGGCTGTGTGGGCTGTGGCTGTGTGGCCTGTGGCTGTGTGGCCTGTGGCTGTGTGGGGCTGTGGCTTTGGGGCTGTGGCTGTGTGGGGCTGTGGCTGTGTGGGGCTGTGGCTGTGTGGCCTGTGGCTGTGTGGGGCTGTGGCTGTGTGGCCTGTGGCTGTGTGGGGCTGTGGCTGTGTGGGGCTGTGGCTGTGTGGGGCTGTGGCTGTGTGGGGCTGTGGCTGTGTGGGGCCGTGGCTGTGTGGGGCTGTGGCTGTGTGGGGCTGTGGCTGTGGGGTTGTGGCTGTGTGGGGCTGTGGTTGTGTGGGCTGTGGCTGTGTGGCCCTGTGGCTGTGTAGGGCTGTGGCTGTGTGGGGCTGTGGCTGTGTGGGCTGTGGCTGTGTGGTCTGTGGCTGTGTGGGGCCGTGTCTGTGTGGGGCTGTGGCTGTGTGGGGCTGTGGCTGTGTGGGGCTGTGGCTGTGTGGGGCTGTGGCTGTGTGGGGCTGTGGCTGTGGGGCTGTGGCTGTGTGGGGCTGTGGCTGTGTGGGGCTGTGGCTGTGTGGGGCTGTGGCTGTGTGGGGCTGTGGCTGTGTGGGGCTGTGGCTGTGTGGGGCTGTGGCTGTGTGGGGCTGTGGCTGTGTGGGGCTGTGGCTGTGGGGGTGTGGCTGTGTGGGGGTGTGGCTGTGTGGGGGTGTGGCTGTGTGGGGGTGTGGCTGTGGGACTGTGGCTGTGTGGGGCTGTGGCTGTGGGGCTGTGGCTGTGTGGGGCTGTGGCTGTGTGGGGCTGTGGCTGTGGGGTTGTGGCTGTGTGGGGCTGTGGTTGTGTGGGCTGTGGCTGTGTGGCCCTGTGGCTGTGTAGGGCTGTGGCTGTATGGACCTGTGGCTGTGTGGCTGTGGCTGTGTGGCCCTGTGGCTGTGTGGCCTGTGGCTGTGTGGCTGGTGGCTGGGTGGGCCTGTGGCTTGGGGGCTGTGGCTGTGTGGGGCTGTGGCTGTGGGGCTGTGGCTGTGGGGCTGTGGCTGTGTGGGGCTGTGGCTTTGTGGGGCTGTGGCTGTGTGGGGCTGTTGCTGTGTGGGGCCGTGGCTGTGTGGGGCTGTGGCTGTGTGGGGCTGTGGCTGTGTGGGGCTGTGGCTGTGTGGCCTGTGGCTGTGTGGCGCTGTGGCTGTTTGGCAGTGTCTGTCTGGGGCTGTGGCTGTGTGGGCCTGTGGCTGTGTGGCCCTGTGGCTGTGTGGGGCTGTGGCCGTGTGGGCCTGTGGCTGTGTGGGCCTGTGGCTGTGTGGACCTGTGGCTGTGTGGACGTGTGGCTGTGTGGGGCTTTGGCTGTGTGGCCTGTGGCTGTGTGGGCCTGTGGCTGTGTGGGGCTGTGCCTGTGTGGGTCTGTGGCTGTGTGGGGCTGTGGCTGTGTGGCCTGTGGCTGTGTGGGGCTGTGGCTGTGTGGCCTGTGGCTGTGTGGGGCTGTGGCTTTGGGGCTGTGGCTCTGTGGCCTGTGGCTGTGTGGGGCTGTGGCTGTGTGGACCTGTGGCTGTGTGGGGCTGTGGCTGTGGGGCCTGTGGCTGTGTGGGGCTGTGGATGTGTGGACCTGTGGCTGTGTGGGGCTGTGCTGTGTGGCCTGTGGCTGTGTGGGGCTGTGGCTGTGTGGCCTGTGGCTGTGTGGCTGTGGCTGTGTGGGGCTGTGGCTGTGTGGGGCTGTGGCTGTGGGGCCTGTGGCTGTGTGGGGCTGTGGCTGTGGGGACTGTGGCTGTGTGGGGCTGTGGCTGTGTGGGGCTGTGGCTGTGTGGGCCTGTGGCTGTGTGGCCTGTGGCTGTGTGACCTGTGGCTGTGTGGGGCTGTGGCTTTGGGGCTGTGGCTGTGTGGGGCTGTGGCTATGTGGGGCCGTGGCTGTGTGGGGCCGTGGCTGTGTGGGGCTGTGGCTGTGTGGGGCTGTGGCTGTGGGGCTGTGGCTGTGTGGGGCTGTGGCTGTGTGGGGCTGTGGCTGTGTGGGGCTGTGGCTGTGTGGGGCTGTGGCTGTGTGGCCTGTGGCTGTGTGGGGCTGTGGCTTTGGGGCTGTGGCTGTGTGGGGCTGTGGATGTGGGGCTGTGGCTGTGGGGCTGTGGCTGTGTGGGGCTGTGGCTTTGTGGGGCTGTGGCTGTGTGGGGCTGTTGCTGTGTGGGGCCGTGGCTGTGTGGGGCTGTGGCTGTGTGGGGCTGTGGCTGTGTGGGGCTGTGGCTGTGGGGCTGTGGCTGTGTGGTCTGTGGCTGTGTGGGGCCGTGGCTGTGTGGGGCCGTGGCTGTGTGGGGCTGTGGCTGTGTGGGGCTGTGGCTGTGGGGCTGTGGCTGTGTGGGGCTGTGGCTGTGTGGGGCTGTGGCTGTCTGGCCTGTGGCTGTGTGGGGCTGTGGCTGTGTGGGGCTGTGGCTGTGTGGGGCTGTGGCTGTGTGGACCTGTGGCTGTGAGGGACTGTGGCTCTGTGGCCCTGTGGCTGTGTGGGGCTGTGGCTGTGGGGCTGTGGCTGTGTGGGGCTGTGGCTGTCTGGCCTGTGGCTGTGTGGGGCTGTGGCTGTGTGGGGCTGTGGCTTTGTGGGGCTGTGGCTGTGTCGGGCTGTTGCTGTGTGGGGCCGTGGCTGTGTGGGGCTGTGGCTGTGTGGGGCTGTGGCTGTGTGGGGCTGTGGCTGTGTGGCCTGTGGCTGTGTGGCGCTGTGGCTGTTTGGCAGTGGCTGTCTGGGGCTGTGGCTGTGTGGGCCTGTGGCTGTGTGGCCCTGTGGCTGTGTGGGGCTGTGGCTGTGTGGGCCTGTGGCTGTGTGGGCCTGTGGCTGTGTGGACCTGTAGCTGTGTGGACGTGTGGCTGTGTGGGGCTTTGGCTGTGTGGCCTGTGGCTGTGTGGGCCTGTGGCTGTGTGGGGCTGTGCCTGTGTGGGTCTGTGGCTGTGTGGGGCTGTGGCTGTGTGGCCTGTGGCTGTGTGGGGCTGTGGCTGTGTGGCCTGTGGCTGTGTGGGGCTGTGGCTTTGGGGCTGTGGCTGTGTGGCCTGTGGCTGTGTGGGGCTGTGGCTGTATGGACCTGTGGCTGTGTGGGGCTGTGGCTGTGGGGCCTGTGGCTGTGTGGGGCTGTGGCTGTGTGGACCTTGGCTGTGTGGGGCTGTGCTGTGTGGTCTGTGGCTGTGTGGGTGTGTGGCTGTGTGGCCTGTGGCTGTGTGGCTGTGGCTGTGTGGGGCTGTGGCTCTGTGGGGCTGTGGCTGTGTGGCCTGTGGCTGTGTGGGGCTGTGGCTGTGTGGGGCTGTGGCTGTGTGGGGCTGTGGCAGTGTGGGCCTGAGGCTGTGTGGGTCTGCGGCTGTGTGGGGCTGTGGCTGTGTGGGGCTGTGGCTGTGTGGACCTGTGGCTGTGAGGGACTGTGGCTCTGTGGCCCTGTGGCTGTGTGGGGCTGTGGCTGTGTGGGGCCGTGGCTGTGTGGGGCTGTGGCTGTGTGGGGCTGTGGCTGTGGGGTTGTGGCTGTGTGGGGCTGTGGCTGTGTGGGCTGTGGCTGTGTGACCCTGTGGCTGTGTAGGGCTGTGGCTGTGTGGGGCTGTGGCTGTGTGGGCTGTGGCTGTGTGGGCTGTGGCTGTGTGGCCTGTGGCTGTGTGGCCTGTGGCTGTGTGGGGCTGTGGCTGTGTGGGGCTGTGGCTGTGTGGGGCTGTGGCTGTGTGGCCCTGTGGCTGTGTGGGGCTGTGGCTGTGTGGGGCTGTGGCTGTGTGGGGCTGTGGCTGTGTGGGGCCGTGGCTGTGTGGGGCTGTGGCTGTGTGGGGCTGTGGCTGTGTGGGGCTGTGGCTGTGTGGCCTGTGGCTGTGTGGCCTGTGGCTGTGTGGCGCTGTGGCTGTTTGGCAGTGGCTGTCTGGGGCTGTGGCTGTGTGGGCCTGTGGCTGTGTGGCCCTGTGGCTGTGTGGGGCTGTGGCCGTGTGGGCCTGTGGCTGTGTGGGCCTGTGGCTGTGTGGACCTGTGGCTGTGTGGACGTGTGGCTGTGTGGGGCTGTGGCTGTGTGGCCTGTGGCTGTGTGGGCCTGTGGCTGTGTGGGGCTGTGCCTGTGTGGGTCTGTGGCTGTGTGGGGCTGTGGCTGTGTGGCCTGTGGCTGTGTGGGGCTGTGGCTGTGTGGCCTGTGGCTGTGTGGGGCTGTGGCTGTGGGGCTGTGGCTGTGTGGGGCTGTGGCTGTGTGGGGCTGTGGCTGTGTGGGGCTGTGGCTGTGTGGGGCTGTGGCTGTGTGGCTGTGGCTGTGTGGGCCTGTGGCTGTGTGGGGCTGTGGCTGTGGGGCCTGTGGCTGTGTGGGGCTGTGGCTGTCTGGCCTGTGGGTGTGTGGGGCTGTGGCTGTGTGGGGCTGTGGCTGTCTGGCCTGTGGCTGTGTGGGGCTGTGGCTGTCTGGCCTGTGGCTGTGTGGGGCTGTGGGTGTGTGGACCTGTGGCTGTGTGTGACTGTAGCTGTGTGGAGCTGTGGCTGTGTGGGGCTGTGGCTGTGGGGCTGTGGCTGTGTGGGGCTGTGTCTGTGTGGCCCTGTGGCTGTGTGGCCTGTGGCTGTGTGGCTCTGTGGCTGTGGGGCTTTGGCTGTGTGGGGCTTTGGCTTTGTGGTCCTGTGGCTGTGTGGCCCTGTGGCTGTGTGGCCTGTGGTTGTGGGGGGCTGTGGCTGTGTGGACCTGTGGCTGTGTGGGGCTGTGGCTGTCTGGCCTGTGGCTGTGTGGGGCTGTGGCTGTGTGGCCTGTGGCAGTGTGGGGCTGTGGCTGAGTGGGGCTGTGGCTGTGTGGGCCTGTGGCTGTGTGGCCCTGTGGCTGTGTAGGGCTGTGGCTGTGTGGACCTGTGGCTGTGTGGACCTGTGGCTGTGTGGGGCTGTGGCTGTGTGGGGCTGCGGGTGTGTGGGGCTGTGGCTGTGTGGGCCTGTGGCTGTGTGGGGCTGTGGATGTGTGGGGCTGTGGCTGTGGGGGTGTGGCTGTGTGGGGGTGTGGCTGTGTGGGGGTGTGGCTGTGTGGGGGTGTGGCTGTGGGACTGTGGCTGTGTGGGGCTGTGGCTGTGGGGCTGTGGTTGTGTGGGGCTGTGGCTGTGTGGGGCTGTGGCTGTCTGGCCTGTGGCTGTCTGGGTCTGTGTGTGTTTCGACCTGTGGCTGTGTGTGACTGTGGCTGTTTGGGGCTGTGGCTGTGAGGGGCTGTGGCTGTGTGGGGCTGTGTCTGTTTGGCCCTGTGGCTTTGTGGCCTGTGGCTGTGTGGCGCTGTGGCTGTGGGGCTTTGGCTGTGTGGTCCTGTGGCTGTGTGGTCCTGTGGGTGTGTGGCCCTGTGGCTGTGTGGCCTGTGGTTGTGGGAGGCTGTGGCTGTGTGAACCTGTGGCTGAGTGGGGCTGTGGCTGTGTGGGCCTGTGGCTGTGTGGACCTGTGGCTGTGTGGACCTGTGGCTGTGTGGGGCTGTGGCTGTGTGGCCTGTGGCTGTGTGGGCCTGTGGCTGTGTAGAGCTGTGGCTGTGTGTGACTGAGGCTGTGTGCGGCTGTGGCTGTGTGAGGCTTTGGCTGTGGGGCTGTGGCTGTGTTGGGCTGTGGCTGTGTGGCCTGTGGCTGTGTGGGGCTGTGGCTGTATGGGGCTGTGGCTGTGTGGGGCTGTGGCGGTGGGCCTGTGGCTGTGTGGGGCTGTGGCTGTGTGGGGCTGTGGCTGTGTGGGGCTGTGGCTGTGTGGGGCTGTTGCTGTGTGGGGCTGTGGCTGTGTGGACGTGTGGCTATGTGGGGCTGTGGCTGTGTGGCCTGTGGCTGTGTGGACCTGTGGCTGTGTGGACCTGTGGCTGTGTGGGGCTGTGGCTGTGTGGCCTGTGGCTGTGTGGGCCTGTGGCTGTGTGGGGCTGTGTCTGTGTGGGCTTGTGGCTGTGTGGCCCTGTGGCTGTGTAGGGCTGTGGCTGTGTGGACCTGTGGCTGTGTGGGGCTGTGGCTGTGTGGGGCTGTGGCTGTGTGGGGCTGCGGGTGTGTGGGGCTGTGGCTGTGTGGGCCTGTGGCTGTGTGGGGCTGTGGATGTGTGGGGCTGTGGCTGTGGGGGTGTGGCTGTGTGGGGGTGTGGCTGTGTGGGGGTGTGGCTGTGTGGGGGTGTGGCTGTGGGACTGTGGCTGTGTGGGGCTGTGGCTGTGGGGCTGTGGTTGTGTGGGGCTGTGGCTGTCTGGCCTGTGGCTGTCTGGGTCTGTGTGTGTTTCGACCTGTGGCTGTGTGTGACTGTGGCTGTTTGGGGCTGTGGCTGTGAGGGGCTGTGGCTGTGTGGGGCTGTGGCTGTGTGGGGCTGTGTCTGTTTGGCCCTGTGGCTGTGTGGCCTGTGGCTGTGTGGCGCTGTGGCTGTGGGGCTTTGGCTGTGTGGTCCTGTGGCTGTGTGGTCCTGTGGGTGTGTGGCCCTGTGGCTGTGTGGCCTGTGGTTGTGGGAGGCTGTGGCTGTGTGAACCTGTGGCTGAGTGGGGCTGTGGCTGTGTGGGCCTGTGGCTGTGTGGACCTGTGGCTGTGTGGGGCTGTGGCTGTGTGGGGCTGTGGCTGTGTGGCCTGTGGCTGTGTGGGCCTGTGGCTGTGTAGGGCTGTGGCTGTGTGTGACTGTGGCTGTGTGCGGCTGTGGCTGTGTGAGGCTTTGGCTGTGGGGCTGTGGCTGTGTTGGGCTGTGGCTGTGTGGCCTGTGGCTGTGTGGGGCTGTGGCTGTGTGGGGCTGTGGCTGTGTGGGGCTGTGGCGGTGGGCCTGTGGCTGTGTGGGGCTGTGGCTGTGTGGGGCTGTGGCTGTGTGGGGCTGTGGCTGTGTGGGGCTGTTGCTGTGTGGGGCTGTGGCTGTGTGGCCTGTGGCTGTGTGGGGCTGTGGCTGTGTGGCCTGTGGCTGTGTGGGCCTGTGGCTGTGTCAGGCTGTGGCTGTGTGTGGCTGTGGCTGTGTGGGGCTGTGGTTGTGTGGGGCTGTTGCTGTGGGGCTGTGGCTGTGTGGGGCTGTGGCTGTGTGGCCTGTGGCAGTGTGGGGCTTTGGTTGTGTGGGGCTGTGGCTGTGTGGGGCTGTGGCTGTGTGGGGCTGTGGCTGTGTGACCTGTGGCTGTGTGGGGCTGTGGCTGAGTGGCCTGTGGCTGTGTGGGGCTGTTGCTTGTGGGGCTGTGGCTGTGTGGGGCTGTGGCTGTGTGGGGCTGTGGCTGTGTGGCCCTGTGGCTGTGTGGGGCTGTCTCTGTTTGGGGCTGTGGCTGTGTGGGGCTGTGGCTGTGTGGCCTGTGGCTGTGTGGGGCTGTGGCTGTGTGGCCAGTGGCTGTGTGGGCCTGTGGCTGTGTGGGGCTGTGGCTGTGTGGGGCTGTGGCTGTGGGGCTGTGGCTGTGTGGGGCTGTGGCTGTGTGGCCTGTGGCTGTGTGGGGCTGTGGATGTGTGGCCTGTGGCTGTGTGGGGCTGTGGCTTGTGGGGCTGTGACTGTGTGGGTCTGTGGCTGTGTGGGGCTGTGGCTGTGTGGGGCTGTGGCTGTGTGGTACTCTGGCTGTGTGGGGTTTTGGCTGTGGGCTTGTGGCTGTGTGTGGCTGTGGCTGTGTGGCTGTGGCTTTGTGGCCTGTGGCTGTGTGGGGATGTGGCTGTGTGGGGCTGTGGCTGTGTGGCCCTGTGTCTGTGTAGGGCTGTGGCTGTGTGCGGCTGTGGCTGTGTGGGCTGTGGCTGTGTGGTCCTGTGGCTGAGTAGGGCTGTGGCTGTGGGTTGTGGCTGTGTGGCCAGTGGCTGTGTGGGCCTGTGGCTGTGTGGGGCTGTGGCTGTGTGGGGCTGTGGCTGTGGGGCTGTGGCTGTGTGGCCTGTGGCTGTGTGGGGCTGTGGATGTGTGGCCTGTGGCTGTGTGGGGCTGTGGCTTGTGGGGCTGTGACTGTGTGGGGCTGTGGCTGTGGGGCTGTGGCTGTGTGGGGCTGTGGCTGTGTAGGGCTGTGGCTGTGTGGGGCTGTGGCTGTGGGTCTGTGGCTGTGTGGGGCTGTGGCTGTGTGTTACTCTGGCTGTGTGGGGCTGTGGCTGTGGGCCTGTGGCTGTGTGTGGCTGTGGCTGTGTGGGGCTGTGGCTTTGTGGGGCTGTGGCTGTGTGTTACTCTGGCTGTGTGGGGCTGTGACTGTGGGCCTGTGGCTGTGTGTGGCTGTGGCTGTGTGGGGCTGTGGCTGTGTGGCCCTGTGGCTGTGTGGGGCTCTGGCTGTGTGGGGCTGTGGCTGTGTGGTGCTATGGCTGTGTGGTACTCTGGCTGTGTGGGGCTGTGGCTGTGGGTCTGTGGCTGTGTGTGGCTGTGGCTGTGTGTGGCTGTGGCTGTGTGGCCTGTGGCTGTGTGGGGCTGTGGCTGTGTGGGGGCTGTGGCTGTGTGGGGCTGTGACTGTGTGGCCCTGTGGCTGTGTAGGGCTGTGGCTGTGTGGGGCTGTGGCTGTGTGGGGCTGTGGCTGTGTGGGCTGTGGCTGTGTGGCCCTGTGGCTGGGTAGGGCTGTGGTTGTGGGGCTGTGGCTGTGTGGGCTGTGGATGTGTGGCCCTGTGGCTGTGTAGGGCTGTGGCTGTGTGGGGCTGTGGCTGTGTGGGGCTGTGGCTGTGTGGGGCTGTGGCTGTGTGGGGCTATGGCTTTGTGGGGCTGTGGCTGTGTGGGGCTGTGGCTGTGTGGGGCTGTGGCTTTGTGGGGCTGTGGCTGTGTGGGGCTTTGGCTGTGTGGGGCTGTGGGTGTGTGGGGCTTTGGCTGTGAGGGGCTGTGGCTGTGTGGCCCTGTGGCTGGGCATGGCCTGTGGCTGTGTGGGTCTGTGGCTGTGTGGGGCTGTGGCTGTGTGGGGCTCTGGCTGTGTGGGGTTGTGGCTGGGCAGGGCCTGTGGATGGAGTTCAGTCCCTCCAGGGAGGCCCGTGGTTCTAGATTCCATGATCATTGTCACATGGAATGCGCAGCTGAGCTGGCCAGTGTCAGATTTTGAAGTGGTGTTAATTCTCCCCATGCACAACACCCGGCAGTGTTGCAGTGTGGCCGGAGCGCTGCCAGGCCCTACCCTTTGTCCTTCAGTGTGGCTGGCTGGCTGGCTGATGGTGACCCTGGGAGCAGACCCCTCCCCCTAACCCTCGTCCCCCTGCTCGTGGATGGGGCAGCTGGGAGGTGTGGGGTCTATCCTAGCTCTGGGAGGTCCCAGCAGGGTGGCCATTGTCCACAGCGATCACTGGCTGGTTGACGCCTCACTGCCCAATCCTTATGACCATTCAGTACTGAATAGCCTGTAGTGTCCATTTTTACTTCCTGGAAGAGTTACTCAAAAGTGGATTGGGAGAAATGCTCAAAGCCACGAATCATCTGAAAGATGCAAATCAAAACAATAATAAAGGGTATCACCTCACTCTGGTCAGAATGGTTATCAACAAATCAGCTAACGACAAGTGTTGGAGAGCTTCCGGAGAAGAAAGAACCCTCGTGCACTGCTGGTGGGATTGCAGACTGGTGACAGTATGGAGTTTCCTCAAAAAATTAAAAATGGAACTTCCATTTGACCCAGTGATCCCACTTCTAGGAATATATCCTAAGAAACTAGAAACACCAGTGAGAAAGAATCTATATACCCCTTTGTTCATAGCAGCACAATTTACAACAGCTAAGATTCAGAAACAGCCTAAGTGCCCATCAGCAGATGAGTGAATTAAAAAAACTGGTACATCTGCACAATGGAATACTATGCTGCAGTAAAAAGAAAGAACTCTGTAATCATTTACAACAGCGTGGATGGGCCTGGAGAGCATTATGCTAAGTGAAAAAAAGCCAGTCAGAGAAGGATAAGTATCAATGATCTCACTCATTTGTGGAATATAATGAACAATGTAAACTGATGAACAAAAATAGATCCAGAGAGAGAGAAGCATCAAACAGATCTTCAAACCTCAGAGGGAAGGCAGGGGAAGGTGGCAGGGAGAAGGGGAAGAGACCCAAGTGTATGCATATAAGCATGACCAATGGACATGGGCAATGGAGGGGATGAAGGCGGGGGGGGGGTGCTGGGAGAAGACAGTGGGGGAAGGGGACACATGTAATACTTTCAGCAGTGAAGAATAAAAAATAAATTAGACTGCAACAAAAATAGAACAAGGAAACATTTTAAAAACGTGGGTTGGGAAGGCCTATTTCAGGGGTTCCAAAACTTGTGTTACATGGGAGCCAGCGAGCTGCCTGAGCCGAGATGACTTCGGTCAGGTGTGGGAGCCTCTCTAGCCCGGTCGCGGCCTGTGCTGGGGCTGTTCTGCACCGTCTCTGCTTTTTACTGAGCCCCATGTTCTCATAACTTCTCTCCAAGTCAGATCCCGGGGGTGTGAGTGCGGCCGGCCCCCTGCAATGCCGCTGGGAGTGAGGGAGGGAGTAGGTCCCTCTCCCGGTGCTGCGGGCGGGCTCCGCCCTCTCTCCACACTCCGGGGCCCAGGGCAGGGGCACCGCTGTTGGTTGTATGTGTTAATAGGTTTTACCTTTAGCAGGGGCCCTGCTCGGGGCCCTCCCCACGGCCTGTGCACCCACCTCGGTGATGAAGTCTCCGATGTCCCCTGGGTGGGGCACCACAGGCCTGACTGGGTACAGGGGCTCGGTGCCCACCGGCCGCTCGTCCACCCGCCGCACCCCGGCTGCCGTGCTCAGCACGTGCTCCGTGGCCTCTGGCTGCTGCAGCTGGCTGAGGTCATAGTCCTGAGCGGGCCGAGAGGAATCAGGGGGAGGCACGGGAGGGGCAGCAGGCAGGGCGCCAGAGAAATCCAGTCCTATTCCCTCCCCAGTGCCTTCCCACACACCACCTCCTCTCCACCCAGATGCTGACTGTCCTGAAGGCACGTGGGGCCATGGCCCCGGCTGCCTCCCCTGGCCTGATGGGCCCCCAGGGGACCCGCTGCCGTGCTGCTCGGCTCCCTCACATGTTTCACCTTCGCTCCTCAGAACGCACGGGGCCTGGGCTGCGGTCACCCCTGCTCTGGGCGGGACAGGAAGCTTCAGTGGGGTAAGGACTGGCCCTGACTCCCGCAATGGCTGTGGTGAGCCCAGGGTCCAACCAGGCAGCCCTGGAATCCCCGCCCAGGCACACTGCCTCCTGTCACCCCACAGCCCTGGCACACAGGTCTGGGCCTCCCAGCCCCCGGGGTGCAGGGAGCAGAGTGAGGGCACCCGGAGTTGAGGCAGGGTCCCCTTAGGGAGGAGGTGGTGCAGGTGCATGGAAACTCGGCAGCGGGCCAGCTGGCGAAGAGAGTCTGCTGTCCTCACCGGATATGCATCTCCCGCTGTGACAGCACGCGGCCTCACCTGGTCCTCCTCGCCGCCGCCTTCCTCGTCGTACTTGAGGATGTTGTCCCGCACATCGTCCTCCGGGTCGATGAGAAGCTGCTTCGTGTGGCGCTCCTTCTCCCGCCGCTTCATCCACACGACGAACAGCAGCACCATGGCTGTGGAGTTTGGGCACCATGAGCAGGGCTGTGTGTGCATGTGCAGGCATGCACCATGTGCTGAGTGCACCTGTGTGAGTGTGTTATGCATGCATGTGCACTGGGACAGATATGGGTGGGCTGTGCACCTGTGAGAGTGTGCACATGCTGTGCACATCCACATACGCATGTGCATGCACACACAGCCATGTACACACCTGTACACATGGACAGCCCATGTGAACGTGCTGGGATGCGTGCATGCTCATGAGTGTGTCTGTGGTGGCATGGACCGGTTCAGCGGGCGCTCTGAGAGGTCCCTGGAGGTGGGAGAGGGGGAGATATGGCTGCAGGGCCAACTGGGCTCTGCCTGCTCCTGGACTGCCTGGGCGTACGCGCCTGCGTGCTGGCCATACTCACTCAGCAGGATGACGATGCAGACGAGGATGGCCACGATGGCACCCGTGCCCAGGCCAGCTGCCACCACCGCGCCAAGGGTGGTGCAGTCGCCATTCTCGTCACAAGGGCACACCTTGACTTTGATGATGGACGTGTTGGACAGCGGGGGGTTCCCCGAGTCTGTGACAATGATGGGGACATCGTACACGCCCGCCTCCAGGTACAGGATGCGCAGGCTGAGCTGGGCGTAGTCGCCTGGCACAAAGCAACAGCATCGCTTTGTTAGTGAACACTGGTCCTCCTTCCCGAGCACAGCTTCTGGAGGGAAGACTGAGTCTGGCAGCATGAAACTCTGTGTGGTGTGCGCACACACACACACACACACACACACACGAGAATACGCATGTATAGGCACACACATATATACATACACAGGTGTACTCAGGTACAAGCACACACACATACACAACTATACTCATGTACAAGCACACACAGAGGTATATACATGTACAACACACATATATACACATGCATAAGCACACCCATGCACACACATGTATATTCATGTACAAGCACACAATGCACACATGGTATACTCATGCATTCACACATACAACCACACACATACACAGTTATACTCACGTATAAGCACACACATAGGTATATACATGTACAACACATACATATACAGGCATACACATGCATAAGCACACCCATGCACACACATGTATATTCATGTGCAAGCACACAATGCACACACGGTATACCCATGCATTCACACATACAACTACACACATACCCAGTTATACTCATGTACAAGCACACATATACACAGTTATACTCACATACAAGCACGCACATACACAGGTATACTCACGTAAAAGCACACAATGCACACACAGGTATACACATGCATGAGTGCATACAGGTGTAATCATGTACAAGCACTCACACATACACACACTGCATCTTACTACGAAGGTGAAAGACATCAATTCAAGAAAAGACACTGAACACGTGGGATGAGGAGCCACCTCCTGACTGTGGAGAGTTTGACCAAATCAGCGTAAGTGAAAGCCTCAGAGGCCATAGGCGGCACGGGGCGGACAATCCACAGAGGAAACAAATGCCAGGACATACACGGGAGAGCCCTCCAGTGGTTCAGGGGTCCATGGGAACAAGGATTTGGGCTGAGAAATCGGGAAAGTGACTTTCAGTGACACTCAGTGCTGGTGCGGCTTGGGGACCGGCTCTCCTGCACGCCTAGAAACTGGAACTTGGCGTCACCTCTCTGGACGCATTGCACCGCGCCAGCAGAGGTCAGAATTTTGGAACCTTCTCAGGAGCCCACTCCTGGGACGTGTATGGGTCGGTGGTCAGCTGCAAGGATGTTCGTGCTGGGATCGGTGAAACGGTGAGAGCCTGGGACGGGGCGGGCTGAGCACTGGAGCACTGCGGGGCCCGGCCCCGAGGGGACTCCTACAGCCAACAGGCCAGCTCCCCTCCCTGCTGCCCACTCTTCCCGGGCGAAGGGCCCCTGGGCCTGCACCCCAGACTCAGCCTGGTCCCCGGCGCCAGGCGAGCTCACCGTTCAGGCGGGAGATGGTCCAGTTCCTCCGCACAGCGGCGGGCACGAAGGGCAGCTCGAAGACGTAGGGGCCGACATTGGGGTCTATGTCGGCGTCGGCCGCCGTGATGTTGATGGTGGCCAGGCCGGGCTTCTCGCAGATCTGCGCCTCCTTGGGGAGCAGCTCAGGGGCGTTATCGTTGATATCGATGAGGTAGATCTGGAGGGTCCCGGTGCCACTGGCCGGCGGGATCCCTGTGGCACAGACAAGGGTGACCAGGCGGGATCATTGCTGATACTCCAGGACCAGAGGGCATACCACGGCCCCATCCAGGACGGCCCAAAGCTGCACCAGCACCCACTTAACTGCACACGACATATGCACAGACAGAAGCAGAGCCGCGGGAGCACATGCCCCCACACACACACACACACACACACACACACACGCACCCACAGCTCCCGCAGAGCACAGCTGCAGGAGACAGTGCCCACAGAGCTCACAACCACACTCAGGACCCCTTCCCCAGTTTTCCAGGTTGCCCTGCCCCTCCTCCACAGCGGGACTCCCTGTGGCCAGGCACCCCACACTCGGACTCCTATATCCAAACTAGAGGCCCAGTGCATGAATTCGTGCACCAGTGGTGTCCCTCGGCCTGTCCTGTGGGATCAGGCTGAAACTGGCTCTCCGACATCCCCTGAGGGGTCCCAGATTGCAAGAGGGCTCAGGCTAGGCCAAGGGATGCCACCAGTGTATGATCAGGGTTGGGGAGGGATGTGGGAGGTTGGCCAGCCAGAGAGGGACTGTGGGAGGGCTCCAGGGCATGTCTGGCCTGCCTTGCTCAGTCCTGATCAGCCGGACCCCAGTAGCAAGCTAATCTACCAATTGAAGCGCCTGTCCCCTGGTGGTCAGTGCACATATTAGTGAGCGGTTGAGCAGCCTTAGCATATCATTAGCATATTATGCTTTGATTGGTTGAATAGCTGACCAGACGACAGGACACTTAGCATATTTGGCTCTTATTATATAAGATGGAGAGCCTTAGGAACTGTGTCTCTGGGAAAGGGAGCTGGCAAGATGAATTTGGGATTAAGGGCCTCTGCCCAGCAGGCCCCTCTGCCCAGGAGGCCCCTCTATAGTGGTTATTCTGCTTCTGCCGGCCTCCATGTGATAACAGGTGCTCTGAGGCCCAGAGTTCCATGGGGCCGCCCCATCCATTGTGCCCCCCCCACTTTGGCCCAGGCTGATGGGATGGTGGCCCAGGCTGATGGGACAGTGGGTGCGGGCTGATGGGACGGTGGGTGGGAGCTGATGGGACGGTGGGTGCGGGCTGATGGGACGGTGGGTCAGGCTGATGGGACGGTGGGTGCGGGTTGATGGGACGGTGGGTGTGGGCTGATGGGACGGTGGGTCAGGGCTGATGCGACGGTGGGTGGGGGCTGATGGGATGGTGGGTGTGGGCTGATGGGAAGGTGAATGCGGGCTGATGGGACGGTGGGTCAGGCTGATGGGACGGTGGGTGGGAGCTGATGGGACGGTGGGTGCGGGCTGATGGGACGGTGGGTGGGGGCTGATGGGACAGTGGGTGCGGGCTAATGGGACGGTGGGTCAGGCTGATGGGAAGGTGGGGACAGGCTGATGGGACGGTGGGGACAGGCTGATGGGACGGTGGGTCAGGCTGATGGGACGTGGGGACAGGCTGATGGGACGGTGGGCACAGGTTGATGAGACGGTGGGTCAGGCTGATGGGACAGTGGGTCAGGCTGATGGGACGGTGGGTCAGGCTGATGGGAAGGTGGGTCAGGCTGATGGGACGGTGGGCACAGGTTGATGGGACGGTGGGTCAGGCTGATGGGACGGTGGGTCAGGCTGATGGGACGGTGGGTCAGGCTGATGGGAAGTTGGGGACAGGCTGATGGGACAGTGGGGACAGGCTGATGGGACGGTGAACACAGGTTGATGGGACGGTGGGTCAGGCTGATGGGACAGTGGGTGCGGGCTAATGGGACGGTGGGTCAGGCTGATGGGACAGTGGGTCAGGTTGATGGGACGGTGGGTCAGGCTGATGGGACAGTGGGTCAGGCTGATGGGACGGTGGGTCAGGCTGATGGGAAGGTGGGGACAGGCTGATGGGACAGTGGGGACAGGCTGATGGGACGGTGGACACAGGTTGATGGGACGGTGGGTCAGGCTGATGGGACAGTGGGTGCGGGCTAATGGGACGGTGGGTCAGGCTGATGGGACTGTGGGGACAGGCTGATGGGACGGTGGGTCAGGCTGATGGGACGGTGGGTCAGGCTGATGGGACGGTGGGGACAGGCTGATGGGAAGGTG
Source organism: Nyctalus aviator (assembly GCA_036971965.1). Lineage (NCBI taxonomy): Eukaryota > Metazoa > Chordata > Mammalia > Chiroptera > Vespertilionidae > Nyctalus > Nyctalus aviator. The sequence continues at coordinate 88,615,676 of CM072925.1, forward strand.
GGGACAGGCTGATGGGAAGGTGGGGACAGGCTGATGGGACGGTGGGTCAGGCTGATGGGACGGTGGGGACAGGCTGATGGGAAGGTGGGGACAGGCTGATGGGACGGTGGGTCAGGCTGATGGGACGGTGGGCACAGGTTGATGGGACGGTGGGTCAGGCTGATGGGAAAGTGGGGACAGGCTGATGGGACGGTGGGTCAGGCTGATGGGAAGGTGGGGACAGGCTGATGGGAAGGTGGGGACAGGCTGATGGGACGGTGGGTCAGGCTGATGGGACCGTGGGTCAGGCTGATGGGAAGGTGGGGACAGGCTGATGGGAAGGTGGGGACAGGCTGATGGGACGGTGGGTCAGGCTGATGGGAAGGTGGGCAAAGGTTGATGGGACGGTGGGTCAGTCTGATGGGACGGTGGGGACAGGCTGATGGGAAGGTGGGGACAGGCTGATGGGAAGGTGGGGACAGGCTGATGGGACGGTGGGTCAGGCTGATGGGAAGGTGGGCACAGGTTGATGGGACGGTGGGTCAGGCTGATGGGAAGGTGGGGACAGGCTGATGGGACGGTGGGTCAGGCTGATGGGAAGGTGGGGACAGGCTGATGGGACGGTGGGTCAGGCTGATGGGAAGGTGGGGACAGGCTGATGGGACGGTGGGTGCAGGTGCCCTTTGCCCTCCAGGACTGCAGGGGGTGGCAACAGTTTCTGACAGCGGCTATGCCTTGTGACATCTCCTGACCCCGACACCAACAACCATGTTTTTGGCTGAGACGACGGAGCGTGCAGAAAATATATCCTAGAGCACGTTTCCTCAGTCTTCCAGAAAAGTCACGATGCACCCGGCCCCACAGCTCGGGCTGCCCTGGGAGCTGTGTGAGCAGGGCCGGGAGTGCACAGGCAGGTCCCGCTGACCGCGGGGCGGCGCTCCATTCGGCCTCTTCCGCCTGCCGCACTGCGGCCATGGAGTCACTGAAAGTCACGTCTAATCTGACCCTGGCGCCCGAGCTGCTGGAGAAGAGGCAGGGGGGCGGCGGGTGGTGCCAGGAGGCGGCTCTCGCGGCTTGGGCGAGCCTGCGACTCCCGCTGTGCCTAAACCCAGCGGGCGGCCTACTCCGGGCCTCCCCTCCGCCCATTTCCCTGGCTGTCCCTCTGGCCCCGCAGTCCGTGTGGCCCCGCAGTCAGCTCCTGAGAGCCCTGTTCCGTTTTCTCCCAGCACCTCTGCTCCTGAAATGCCCTGGTCAACTTGTTTCTCACCCGTCTCCCGGGGCAGACTGCCGAGTGTCCCTCAGCACCATGTCCCCTTTCTTCCTCATAAAAAGCACTGGGCCTTCACTTTTATCCGGGGTCGCCCCTGCCTGGTCGGAGGCCACTTTTCTCAGCATCCCTGCAGCCAGGCCTGGCTTCAGGACTGAGATCCGGCCTCGTGAGCTGTGAGTGCGAGTCCTTGCCTCCTGCGCCTGCTTCCAGAACGTGGCCATGAGGGCGGAGCACCCGCAGCCCGCTGGGCCAGGCGGCAGCTCCCACGGATGGGCGTGGCAGAGGGGCCAGCTCTCAGGGCCGACCGGGGCCTGCCTCAGCCTCATGGCTGCGGTTGCTGTCATTACTACGCAGCTGCCCTGGTTCTCGTGGGCACACCGGCCTCTGGAATGCCAGCGGTGCTGGAGGGCCTCTGCCTGTCACTGGCAGCAGGGTCAGGGAGCAGTCACGGCAGCAGCTGTGCCGGCTGGAGCCAGCCCAGCCCCCGGGGTCCTAGGCCAGTCTGCTCGGCTGAAGCATGCATGGGCCTTAGTGGACAGGGGAAACTGAGAAGCAGTTCAGCCACCACAGGGCGGGGACAAACCCGGCCTGACGCCCCATCCCTGGCTCCCTCCCCGCCCCTCCTCCTGGTGCCGGGCAGGCAGAATGGCGGAGCGCTGAAGGAACGCCGGGGATGACTGGCGGCGGCCCTGAGGGACCGGAGGCCCTGGCCCAGCTGTGCGCGGGCACGGGGCACCATGCCTCCCTCTGCAGCCTCCCCTCGGTGCACGGGCCCCCCTCAGCCGCCCTGCCAGGGCCCACGGCGTGCTGACACCGCACCATTGTCAGCTGCCAGGAAGGTGGCTTCGTAGACGTTGTTTTTGGTGTAGAGCGACTCGCGGTCCAGGACAGCCGCCGTGGTGACCTGCCCGTTGGTGGCGTTCATGCGCAGCCAGCTGGCCGGGTCTGACAGCTTCGAGTACCTGCGGGGGGAGGGGGGCGGCGAGCACTGGGGGCACAGTCTGTCCCGAGCCCCAGCCCTGCGGGCCGCCAGCCCAGTCTTTGGGCACCAGGTGGCTTCCAGCCCTGCAGGGTCCTCTCCCGGGGACGGTGACAACAGTGACTCAGGGCCACCAAGGTGGGCAGGTGCCACGCCCTCACAAGGACCCCTGGGGCAGACACGCGCATCATCCTCATTCCCAGGTGGAGAAACTGAGGCACAGAGAGGAGAGAGGCCAGGAGCAGGCCCAGCCGATTCCGGTCACTGTGTGTGAGTCAGGACAACTCGCGCTGTGGCATCGCCCGTGCTGCCTATCCTCGGGACGGGGCCCGTGGCGCCGCTGGAAAGACACGGCGGTCTGGGCTGACTGAGCCCCTGGGGAGGGGGCTCTGTTCGGTTTCCTGGGGCGTTCAGGCTCCTCTCCTGGGAAGTGGGGGCCCGGGGTGAAGAGCCCGGTCCAAGGGCCCGAGGGGCAGGGGCCGTGTCCCCGGACCCACCTCACGGCCTGCTGCATGAAGCGGTCGGGGTCCACGGCCGGAAACGTGGTGAGCACAGTGCCCAAGGGCACGCCCTCCTCCAGGCGGATGAGCTTGTGGTTGGAGGGGAAGTAGGGGGCCTCGTTGATGTCCATGACCGAGATGGTCACCCCTGCTGTGGACTGGAAGGACATCTGGATCCCACTGGCCAGAGGCGCCTGGTTGGACACCATCACGGTCAGCATGAACGCTCTGTTCAGCTCGTAGTCCACGGCCTGAGAGGAGAGAAGACAGCGTGTGAGCGGAAAGGTGCCCGTGGGGATCGCCGGGGGGGGGGGAGGGTGCGGGGGGGATGGATGGAGGGGGTGCTGTGGGGCGGGACGGGGGTTGCTGTGGGGCTGGACGGAGGGGGTGCAGTGGGGGTGGACGGGGGGTGCAGTGGTGGTGGACGGGGGGTGCCGTGGGGGTGGACGGAGGGGGTGCAGTGGGGGTGGACGGGAGGTTGCTGTGGGGGTGGACGGGGGGTACAGTGGGGGTGGACGGGGGGGTGCTGTGGGGCTGGACGGGGGGTGCAGTGGGGGTGGACGGAGGGGGTGCAGTGGGGATGGACGGAGGGGGTGCAGTGGGGATGGACGGAGGGGGTGCAGTGGGGATGGATGGAGGGGGTGCTGTGGGGATGGATGGAGGGGGTGCAGTGGGGGTGGACGGAGGGGGTGCAATGGGGATGGACGGAGGGGGTGCAGTGGGGGTGGATGGAGGGGGTGCAGTGGGGGTGGATGGAGGGGGTGCCGTGGGGATGGACGGGGGGGTGCCGTGGGGGTGGACGGAGGGGGTGCCGTGGGGGTGGACGGGGGGGTGCCGTGGGGATGGACGGAGGGGGTGCCGTGGGGGTGGACGGGGGTTGCCGTGGGGATGGACGGAGGGGGTGCCGTGGGGGTGGGCGGGGGGGTGCCGTGGGGATGGACGGGGTGTGCTGTGGGGGTGGACGGGGAGGTGCTGTGGGGGTGGACGGGGGGGTGCTGTGGGGGTGGACGGATGGGGTGCTGTGGGGGTGGATGGAGGGGGTGCAGTGGGGGTGGACGGGGGAGTGCTGTGGGGGTGGACGGAGGGGGTGCCGTGGGGTTGGATCGGGGGGGTGCCGTGGGGCTGGACGGGGGTGTGCCCGTGGATTGTTATTGCTGTTGTTTCCCTTCGGGACGCCGCTCCGGGCAGAGGACGGTGAGCGTCGTGGCTGCACACCCTCGCCGGCCGGCTGGCGTCACTCCTGGTCGCCTGCCCACAGGCCCTCCTGCCCTGGGGAGGACAGGGCGCAGCGGCACCAGGGAGCACGGCTGCCGGCACCCCCGCCCGGTCTCGCTGGGGAGCTGCCCCGGAAGGCTGAGCTGCTGGTGAACAGGAGCCACTGTGCCTCTTGCTACGTGGCCTGCTGGCCCCGGCCTTTCCATCCAGGGGCTGTTCTGGTGTTGGTTTGGCCTGGGCGCGCTCCCCCCAAAGCCTCCCGCATCCACGAGGAAACAGGCACAGAGAGGGGGCCGGCCGGGGCGGGGGCGGAGAATGAAGACCCAGCTTGGGACCCAGGAACAAATGTCTCACTTCCCTGTGGGCTGGGTCCCTGCTGTCCCCGCACTTCCCATGTCCCTGTCACACCAGCCCCTCCTGGCCCCCCCTCAGAAGGCAAGTGTCTGAAAGGATGGGGTCCCCATCGAAGAACGCAAGCCCAACTTGAAAATGCCAAGATGAAACGTCCCACCTTACACACACTTAAAGTGCAAACCTCTGAGGTCAGCCGCGTAGGAAATAAAGCCAAAGATGAAAGAGAAATGGGCAAAGTGTGGTTGGTGCCCACTGCTGAGCTCTGACCCTGACACCGAGACAGTGGGGCTGTGTGGACTCTCAGCTCAGTGTTCCAAACTTATTTTTAAATGTGCACACACAGCTCTGCTTGGGCATCGTCCCCTGCACCAAAAGGTCACCGGTTCAATTCCGGGTCAAGGCACATGCCTGGGTTGAGGGCTTGGTCCCTTGTAGGGGGTATGTAGTAGGCAGCTGATCAATATTTCTGTCTCACATTGATGCTTCTCTCCCTCCCTCTCCCTTCCTCTATCTCTAAAATCAATAAAAACATTAAACAAATTTGCATACACCAAGATTCTCTTGTGAATTTTGACCAATAGTGTCATATACCCACCAAGATACAGGAGTTCACCCCCGGGCCCTCCTTCTGTCCTGTGTAACCAAACCCTGCCCACCCCAGCACACTTCTGCAGACTGTAATTTTGGTACCAAAGCCCAGACAGGGCCAGCATGGGAAAGGGAAAGTATCGGCCTAACCTGCTCCAAAAAGCAGGGGAACGTTCAGGCGGCAGCAGAGCAAGTCCTGCTGCGGTTACAGAGCCCTGGCCCGGGAGCAGGAGTACAGGGAAGCCACCCCCAGGGTCCAGGGAGTTCACTGCTAACAGATTAAAGAACGAGCCTCAGGGAGGGGCTGGGAGAGTACTCTGGGGTGTGTGTGTGTGTGTATGTGTGTGTTGGGGGCGGGAGTGGGCGGGTCAGTCTGCCAAGTCCCTGGAGGTCACATGACCAGGTCCTCGTGAAGGCGGCTCGGCCACCAGTGGGTTGGGTAAACCCTTTGTTCTTGGATGTTGGGGTGGATGTCATTTCTGTTGAATTGTCCCGGGGCACGGCCAGGGTGCCTGGCGGGAGGCGAGGTGCGCACCCACCTTCACCACGGTGACCAGGCCCTCGTTGGTGACGGGGTCCGTGCGGACGGTGAAGTGCCCCGAGGGGTCCCCACTGATGATGCGGTAGACGGCATTCCAGTTTGGTGATCTGGGCTGATCTCGGTCCATCACCGTGAGGTTTGCGACCACGGTCTCCACCCGGTTTTCGGGGACTTCCCCTGCATACTGCAAAGCGGGGAGAAGGGAAGTCAGAATTGTCAGAAGCCCAGAGGGGTCGGGAGGGTCTGAGCCACGGCTCAGACCTGAGGTTCCTGTGGGTGGGGTCCTCCCATGTTCTTGGTGGTGCCTCCAGGGCGGCCCAGTAAGGCTGGACACACACGTCTGCACATATCACATCCTTACCTGCATGCACACACACACAAACACACGTGTGCATGCCATGCCTCTCTCCTAGTCCCCCTCAGGCTGTTCCCATGTCAACAGAGGAGAGATGCAAGAGCCAGGGTGTGCTTGCAGGATGGGGACAGGGAAGTGGACGGCGGCTCCAGAGGAGAACATTGATTCTGCCCTGTTGGTGGTCCTGACACAGTTCTGGGCTTGGGGTCTGTGCTGGAGACAAGCAGGTCACCTAACCCTTTGACCTGTCACAGCACAGTGAGGGCTGCAAGCCACTCCCATCAGTGTGTGTGGTCCACGTGGTAGGGTAGCTACATGCAGGGAAAGGCGCGCGCACATGTGTGTGTGTGTGTGTGTGTGTGTGTGTGTGTGCATTCGCGCATTCATGTGGGTGTTGGGTGGCCATAGACACCCTGGTCCCTTCCACCTGCTGAGCGTCACTGCTCAGGCTGGCTTCCGGCCTGTCGCCGGTGCTGTTGTGGCCTAGCTCAGAAGGGCCCCAAGTTCAGTTTCATGTCCAGCTGTCACTGCCTTGAAATTGTAGCAGTGTGTGGACAAGGGGCCCACATTCTTATTTTGCACCAGGCCCTGCAAATTGTGTGGCCAGTCCTGTCACCGTGGAGTGTGCTTCTGAGCCACAAATCCTAGAGACGGAGTTTGTACAAATATCCAGGGATTGCTGGTTGTATCTCAGCAGTGAAGCCCCAACAATGACTACTGGGTGCCTCTGACATGCCTGCTGGGGGTCATGCCAGGCTCTGCCCATGTGTGGTCTCACTGCTTCCTCAGGGTAACCCTACCTATTCCCCTACTGACTGCAGCAAGAGAGGCTAAGACCCTGGGGTGTCATACAGGGCGGGGCCCAGAGTGTCAGTCCCAAGTGCTGGGCATGGTGCCAGGGCTGCCTCTCTCCGAAGGCTCTGGTCATTGTCGGGGTCACAGGAGGGGAACGGAGGGGCCCAGATAAAATTATTAGCAATAATTTTTCTGATATATCTCCTCAGGCAAGGGAAACACAAGAAAAAAAATAAACAGATGCAACTACATCAAACTAAAAAGTGTGCACAGCAAAGGAAATCTTCAACAAAATAAAAAGACAACCACAGAATGGGAGATATACACCTCTCATATATCTGATAAGGGGTTACTATCCAGAGGCACTTGGTGACCCCCTCCCCCGTGGCAGAATGCCTGGCTTACAGCGAGGTGACCGCCTATGCTCATACTCTGTAACAGACAAGCTGCCACTTTATGTCAAAGAAAAGCTGCCCTGTGCCCCTGGCTCCAGGCCTGGGCCTCTGGAAGCTCCAAGGCTGACCGGTGAGCCCCGGGGAGCGTGTCTGCAGCCAGCTGCTCAGGTCCCACCGTCCGGGCATTTTTATTTTATTTTATATATTTTATTGATTTTTTACAGAGAGGAAGAGAGAAGGATGGAAAGCTGGAAACATTGATGAGAGAGAAACATCAATCAGTTGCCTCTTGCACACCCCCTTCTGGGGATGTACCCGCAACCAAGGTTCATGCCCTTGACCAGAATCGAACTGGGACCTTTTAGTCCGCAGGCTGATGCTCTATCCACTGAGCCAAACCGGTTTTGGCATGTCCAGGCATTTTTAAGGCTTATTCAGTGGTAGGTTGCAGTTGGCAGCACCAGCACCGGGGACAGGAGCCGAGGTCCCTGTGCCCGGTGGCCCCTGGCAGAGCCCCTGCACCTGCCGTACCAGGCCCTGGGATTTCATAGCCACTCACATGCTGTGGCAGCTTCCTTCTCAGCTTGAGCCACCGAGAGCCTCTGCCTCAGATCAGTTTTGAGCAGCACTGGGCCCATGAGGCCCATGGGTGCCTCCATGCTCTGAAGCTGGTTTCCGTTCCTGGGAGTCCTGGGCCTGTGGTTCCATGACAGGGATAGAGCTGTGTGTCCCCAAGTTGGACTCCTTCTGACATTGGGGGTGTGAGAATAAACAAGTTATCTTTTCTGCCAAAGAGCAGTTTAGACAGCCGCCATTGTGGACTTGGCAGCTGCCATGTTGGCCACACAGCTTGCAGCTCCCCTGGGGGCCGCCATCTTGAAACAACAAAGACCAACTCTTTGAATTAGCCAATCGGGAAAGACTGTGCACCTGAGCTCCAATCAAGAGCGAGGGACAGGACACGTGCATCAGGGGTTATAAATCCCGAGCAGACAGCCTGCTTGATGTATGTGCTTCCAGACCATGTGTACACACCCTTCTACGTAGAAGTAAAGATATTCGCCTCACTGCCTGGTTCCCGAGTATATTTTGTATTCTACCAGTACTCCTGACCTGGGGGGTTTGCCTTATTTCTAACAATTTGGGGTCATGTCAGGGATACCGTCTGTCGCCACAGGGAAAATGAACCCCTCTCCTGAGGAGGTGTGCCTCACTGCCAACTTGTGGTGGCCTTTGTGAGGAGGGACAGCCATTACCCCTGGGCCGACTACAAGCCTGGAATTGAGTCAGCCAGCGATGCAGGAAGGGCCCGAGCAAGACCCTCGGCATTCTGTCACCAATAGTTGGCCTGACCACTTGGCCTAGGGAAGGGCTGGCCCGGAGGGCCAGAGACAGAATCGGCAGCACTAACCTTGGATGATATATCTCTAAGGAAGAAGGTAGCAGTTTAAGTCCAAGCCTGCCCCTATAATAATTTTCTTAATTAACTTAAAGGCTTTGGAGCATTGCTGGGTTAAATGGTAAAAATCTAAATATTAAAAATAAAACACAAAAACTGAAACATTAACTGCTAGACAAGTTTATTCTGCCCGATCTTATTTTTTATTTCAGAAGGTCTCTAGTACTTAGTTGAAGGTATATTTTTTTGAAAGGAAAAGTGCATTCAAGGATGTTCATAAATGTTAATCTAAGAATTCTGACTGTTTACATTTTGGTAATCATTGAAAAATTAAGGTTTCTAAGAGTGAAGAATTCTAATACATTAAAAAAAAAGAAAAAGAAAAGGTCTGTACAAGTTGTAGAAATACTTAATGGGAGGACTGAGGCATGGTTATGCATTTTGAAGGAAAAAGAAGGTGGTTTCTAAAGGTGGTTATTTCTGGAAAATGTAAAAATGTTTTTGAAAATTTTAAGAATTTCCATGGAAATTACAAGAAGTTTATAAAAAATTAATGTTAAAAGGAAATTTGTTAAATGATATAGGCCAGTAAGCCAGGACTGAGCAGGGAAACGGAGATATTTAAACAGCAGTTTGCAGCCATCTAGAAAACAATGATGAATACAATGATTTGCATTTTGCCTCCCTAAACAGAGGGTAAATAGCTTATGCCAAAGTTCTCAGGAAGACTGATGGGAGAAATCCAGTTAGTGTGCTTGTGTCCACACCCAAGGACAAATGAAGTTAGAAAATAAGCCTTATTTTGGTCAGTTCTTTTCCAGTAAAACTAGAGGCCCAGAGCATGCAAATTCATGCACTTGGGAGGGGGGGCAGTCCCTCAGCCCAGCCTGCACCCCTCCTCTTGCAGGCCAGGACCCTCGGGGGTGTCCACCTGCCAGCCTAGGCCTGATCCCCCAGGGAGTGGGCCTAAGCTGGCAGTCAGACCTTCCTCTGGCAGCCCAGGATCCCTCAGGGGATGTCTGACAGTTGGACATCCTTAGCGCTCCTTAGTGCTCCCCTGCCCACCTGCTTGTCTCAGTGTTACTGTGGAGGCGAGAGAGGCTCCCACCACCACGGCTGGGCTTGCAACTGTCAGCCCAGCTTGTGGCTGAGTGGAACTCCCTCTGTGAGAGCGCACTGACCACCAGGGGGCAGCTCCTGCATTGAGCGTCTGCCACCTGGTGGTCAGTGCATGTCATAGTGGCTGGTTGTTCCTGGTCTTCTGCCATTATGGCCAATTTGCATATTACCCTTTTATTATATAGGATAATTATATTAATCAGGTATTTAATAAGAAGACCTTCTTTAAATCATAGGAACTGAAGTTTGCTGGCCTATGTTCCTACCTAATACACTTTAATATATAATCTTTTGGTTAAAGCAAGTTTGACAACCTTCCTAGGGTTTGAATTTTAAGAAAAGTTTTTTTTACCTGGAGTTGGCTGTAGGTGGTTCCAATAGGCCCTGGAATGCTTCAAGATCTTCCTACACTGGAAACTAGGGACCAATTTCTTAAGAACTGTGTACTGGTCTCTCTTCTACTTCAGTCTCTCTCAGGTCAGAAGGCCTCCTGACCCAAGGCCCTCTGGAGTTTCCAGGTCATCGCCATCGAATGGAAGTCTATGTTTGTTCTAATCAAGACTTGGAAGGGGAGCAAGTTGGAACCCTCTGGGGAAGGCCCTTACCTGTCTTACCACAGAGGCTGCTGTTCAGACTGCAGAGCGAGGTTGGACCCATCACACACGGGTTAAGGTCAGACACACTCAACTTGAACAGCCACACCAGGACATGTCCCCTTGACAGTGATGCTAAGAACTGTGAGCTGCCTTAATAACCATCATGTACTGGGCTCTATTTTCTTATGGCAGTGGTTGGCAAACCGCAGCTCGAGAGCCACATGCGGCTCTTTGGCCCCTTGAGTGTTCTAATGCCACTTCTTCAAAATAGACTCTCCCAAGCTGAAAACCAACTTCTGTGCATGGGCCACGAAGTTTCAATCGCCCTGTACGTGCTCGGCCACATGTGGTATTTTGTGGAAGAGCCACACTCAAGGGGCCAAAGAGCTGAATGTGGCTCTCAAGCCGTAGTTTGCCGATCACTGGCTTAAGGAATCTGGCAAATTGCAGGGGCTTACAATGTGGGCTGGAGAAATGAGTACAACCCGGATCATGCTCACCCAGTTAAGTTATTGATTGTAGATAACTTGAATGACTTGGATATTTCAGCCTTTAGGTCAAAAGATTGGTCCCATTCTGATTCGGATGGACCGCAGACAGTCCCGGGATGGGATGTGAGCTTGCCTTGTACCAGGAGGAAACCGCCTGGGAAATGCTTCCTGTAAGACTCCCGCCCTGTTGTTCCATCCAACAGAGGTAAAGAGCTAAGACCCCCCACCCCCAAATGGCATGGCCCCATCCTCCGACGTAAACTATGCCTCCTGCCTCCCAAGGTGGGGGCACAGTGCTCAGAGTTTATGAGAAATGTATCCAGATGCGTAAATGGCCGAGTATCCCCAGAGGCCCATCGTGCTGCCCTGTTGTACCCCGTGCTGGTGTCTGGTGTGCATGGGGACCCTGATTTGGGCCTTGCCCAGCGAATGGAGTGGAACGTGTGCTCTGATACAATTGGCTCTCCCTTCCCCTTTGGCACATTGTAAACCTTCTTCAATGGACAGACAGACTAGGAAGAGGAGAGAGGGTCTGGGGCCCCTTTGATCCCATACACACAGATCCCATTGGGGTGCCAAGGAGTTTAAGCTAGAACTCAGATCGCCCAGGGTTTGAGTGTGTCCAGTGTTGGTGGCCACTGTGAACAAGAATGTGGTGGATTAGTTATATTCACTAGAACCAGCAAAGGCTTGTTAACGAGGCTCAGACGCAGCTAAAGGGACAGTGAGCTGCCTGATGCCAGCAGCAGGTGGCCTGGGAGCACAGATCGGCCGTGGATACGGTCTGGCAGAAGGAGGAGGAACATGTGTAATGTTGGGGCCAGTGCTGCACATTCGTCCCTGACAACATAGCACACGGACCGTCACTGAGCCTAAGGCTCTGGCAGCTTCAGTGACGTGTGAGCTGGAGCCTGGGACCCAGGCCCCTTCTCCCATTCACTGGAGCCACGGTTGGAAAGTGGAAGGAGTGATGGTGTCCACCTCACCCCTTCGATCAGGAGCTACAGTAATGGGGTGTCACGTCACCCCACGTGTGGGCGTCTTACCCAAAGGCTAATTGGAACTGCGGCGACCAAACAGCAAAGTAGTCTCCTGGACACTGCAGAGCAGGAGGGTCAAGGGTGTCAGCCGAGATTGAAGAAAAGAGTTTAAGTAAAGAAAAGTGGGGAATTGTGAGAAGAAACAAGTCATCTTTTCTGTCAAAGAACAGTTTAGACAGCCGCCATTTTGGACTGTGTGACTTGGCAGCCACCATGTTGGCTTATAGCTCCCTGGGGGCCGCCATCTTGAAATGGCAAAGGCCCACCCCTCCCTTTGAATTAGCCAATCTAGGAAGACTGTGCACCTGAGCTCCAATCATGAGTGAGGGACAGGTCACGTGTGTCTGGATTATAAATCCTGAGCAGGCCGCCTGCTAGGTGTGCAGGTGCCTCCAGACCACGTGGCACCCTCCTGTAGGAGTAAAGATATTCGCCTGCTGCCTGGCTCCCGAGTACGTTTTGTGTTCTCCCAGGACCCCTGAATTCAGGGGCTTGCTTATTTCTAACGTTAGCACAGAGCAGGATTTGGGTGAGAGCAGGAAGCCCAGCCAGGATGCAGGAAACACATGCAGCCAGGCAAGAAGCCTGAGAGTGATGCCTGCCCTCTCACAGACCTCTCGGGCCCTCAGCATCTCTATCCCACAAACAATGCGGCCCCAAGATGGTGCTCTGCTTCTGCCTGAGTGCTCGGAAGCATTGCTGGTCCTAATGAGTCGGAGGGAGGACCTGACCCTCCACAGCTGCCCCTCGGGACACAGGGCACTCGCTCCCCACCCCAGACCCTGGCCCTGGGTTGAGGAAGACATCTAACTAGTTCTCCCGGCCAGAGACCCGGATCCGGCAGGCAGGACCAGAGCCCAGACCGCGGCCCTGGAAGCCAGTCCTGCCAGGATCTGGTGGAGGAACTGGAGGGGCTGCAGGTGCCTGGGAGGGGTCCCCACAGGCCCGCTGGGGACACGCCAGTACTGTCCCTGCATTCCGTGGTGGCTTCTGCAGGGATGAAGGCCAGCTGCTCTTTGCGGTGTTATGGTGTTTGCAGCTTTCTGTCCAGGGAAACTGCTGATTTCTGCTGGTTTCTGAGCTCGGAATCAGAGCCAGATTGGGGGGGACCATGGCTCTTTTCTGAAGGGACCCTGGGCACTGTCCTCCCTCCTTCTCCATCTTATGGGACACGGGGCCAGCAGAGGTGGCCGTGCTGGCTAGGCCCCTTTGCGAGCCCCGTCCCCTGGTGGGGCTGCAGGAGAGCAAATGGGCAGCCTGAGAATGTGCTCCCGTCCCAGCCTGGCCGCTTAGCTCAAAACATGGCGTGGAGACCCCGCCAGCTGCTGGGCCCTCAAGCGGGCTTGTTCCAGGAAGGCAGAGTCCTGATCTCACACAGACCGGCCCACAATGCCAAGCAGCCTATCTTTGAGGCTGAAGGATCATGTTGACAGTGATGGTTATTAACATACGGCAACAAGAACCACTTACTACTTATGGAGCCCCTGTGTGCAGGCCGGGACCGTGTCCCCCTCACTGATGAGAAGTGGAGTACATAAAGCACCACCTGAGCCCCACCTCCGCACGAGGTCCTGGCTGGGGTTCGGGAGCCCGACCCAGGAAGTGGCCGTCCATGCCTGAGGGGAGTGGAGCCGCCTGGTGGGACAGCCATGCCAGAGGCCAGGATGCTAGACTCTAAGCTTCACTCCAGGACCCAGGATGAGGCGAACGGGAGTCCTGGGGGCCGCAGCCCTGTGGGGACCCCGGCTCCCCTGAGAGAGTGCTGGTGCAGAGGCGGCCCGGCAGGATGTAGGCTGGCAGCGGCAGCCGGGCAGAGAGTACGGGCAGAGCAGGTGAAGCTAAGATCAGGTTTAATTAATATTTAACAGGAGTCAGATCCTGCAAGACCTCTGTGTCTCCTCGGCTTCCGCCGATTGTTCCTGATTGAGGTCCCTTGCTGCGTGGGGTGTGGCCAGTTCCCAGCCCCGCCCACCCCAGGGTGTGGAGAAACCAGGGTTGGAGCTTGCCTGTCACCCACCCCAAGGTCTACATGCCACAGGCCACCCAATCCCAAGAACTGAGATGCCAGATGATGGCCACAGGACCCAGAGCGTTTGCTGTTCCGATGGAAGATGCGGGATGGAAAGGAAGGGTGTGCTGTGTGAGTCCACCGGCTGATGGTCTGGAACAGCAGCCGAGCCCTCGGCAGCGGACATGAGGCTGCATGCTGGGGGGATGCCGGAGGTGCTGCTGTGTCCGCATGGGCGCACACACTGCTGACAACCAACCCAGGCCTGTGGATGTCGCCATCAGACCTCAGGACCATGAACACCACCCCGTCAGACTCGGAGTCGGTGGGACTGCTGGCTCTGGCTCCGCTGGAGTAGCAGCCAACTGACTTGGACGTAGAAGATGGAATCAGCTGATTGGAGCCAGAGGGTAGGCGAGGGCTCTGGTCTGGCTCCCCATCCAGCCTGCAGCCCTGAGTCGTGGGATCACCTGTGAGTCCTGGCTGGCTGCAAACTCCTTCCTGGCACATTGGTACAAAAACCCCATTGTGTATGGGGAAACTGAGGTTTGGACCAAGACTGGGAGCAGGTAGGGTATCTCAGGTCGCCTGCCAAAACCCGACTCTCTGGGGATCTCCCTTCGGCATCTCCTGGGTGCTCTGCACCCAGCCCACTGGGGAGCTGAGACCAGCTAGCAGGTGGGCTGAGCCCGAGCTCTCAATCACCACGGAGCCTTGTGCCCAGAAGCCAGCCTTGACTCGCATTAGAGACAACTAGCTTGGCTGCTTTCTGCCCTGTCTCCATGGTGTCCACAGCCGTCCTGAGGCTGTTTCCTAGGGGAGCCACACCCTGACCCCAGGGCCAGGCTGGCACCAGGACAAGACTGTGTCCCTGGAAATGGTGTCCTGGCACCTGGGCACCTGCCCTGGATTGTCTGAAGCCCTGAGCAGATGGAGCCTGAGCATCATGGGCTGCCCATCACCATCACAAAAGGCAGCGCAGTGGAAGGAAGAGGGCCAGGTGTGGGCGAGGCCAGGATGTGGTCCTGAGGTGCCGTTATTCTCTCATGGCCACTAGGAAGCTCCTCTCCATGTCTCAGCTCCCCAGGACGCTGGCCCTGGGCGTGTCCTCTCATTGCCAAAAGGGAAGCCATGCATCTCTCACCAGGGGGCAGGGGCCTGGCTAAGCCCTCTGTGTGGCTATCTGCTCCATGACCACCAGGTGGCGCTGTGCTACCTTGGCCGAGGCCACAGAGCTACCACCCAGGAACGCCCTTGCCCACTTGGTCCAGTGGGGTCCAGAGCCTGGGACTCCCCGATGCTGGGATGTGGGATCTTGGGACTCTGATTCGAGAAGGAGGAACGTGGGGATGACAGGGTGTAGGGTGTGGGCAGCAGGATGAGGGGATGTTCATGGGCCGTGGAGTCCTATGAGATGCCTTCAGGGCAAGTTGGCTGACCCACCAGAAGAAGGGGTCTCCTCTCTGCCCCCCACTTTCCTGCCCCTCTTCCCCACCCTGTCTGACCTGCTCAATGAGACCACAGCTTCTGGGGTCCTTTCCCAGCTGCCCCCTTACAGGTTGTGTGGCTTTGGCAGGTGACTTAGTCTTTCTGAGCCTCATCATCATCCTCATAACTGGATCCTGACTCCAGTGGGTTGGTGGGGATCAGAGACGAACCTGACCAGTGCTGGCGAGAAAGCTGACAGCGTGGCTGTGCTGTGGCCACTATTGCTGCTGTTGTCGCCCTCGTACCTCATCCTCTCTGCCCTCCACGGTCCTGGGAGAGGGCAGCTCCGAGAAGGTGACCTGAGACCTGGGAACGAGCCCTTGGTGACCCTCCCCTCTGCCCGTCCCAGCCCCCGAAACTGCCACCCTGCTAGGCCAGCACCATTACAGCACCCCCGTTGGGGGCTCAAAAAGACGTCTTGGGAAAGCAGTGCTGCTTGACAAGGACCTGAGGGTCCTGAGGGAGGGGGTGGTTGGTAAGGGGAGGGAGCAGAGGCCGGTCCCGAGACCTCCGGGTGGCGCAGAGGGCCGGTCCACGTGCCAGCAGAGTAAGCCGCGAGGGTCCCATGGGTCAGGAGCCTCGCGGTTGTGGCTGTGACTCCTCAGCCCCACCCTCGGATGCCCCCATAGGCACGCGGTTTGCTTCTGCGACTTGCCGGCTCTAGACCCAGGACATTCTGGGAGTGAGTGAATGCATACATGCCCGCCAGGGGGCTCAGCCCCAGGGCCAGCCTGGTGCGGGCCTGTCACAGCCACCGACTGTGCCTGGTGGGAAGGAGGCACGAGGCAGTTTGTCCGTACACCCCGTCCCTCCTGCAGAGGCCTGCCCTGTCTCTGCCGAGGCCCTGCCTGGCAGCCGGCAGGTGCTCCGCACACGGCCACGCGTGCTCCCAGAGCCACACGCGTGCTCTGAGCAGTGAGACAGCCCCTCGCCAGGGCCCGAGCACCACGGTCAGCTCTTCTGCATTCAGACAGAGGCCCTGCCGCTCTGTGGGAACCTCTCCAGTGCCGCCCCTCGCTCCGCAGGGGCTGTTGTGGTGCCAGACTGGAACGCAGGCCTCCCCAGCAGGCAGCCCCTGGTGGAGAGCCCAGAGGTGTCACCCCGCGCCAGCCTCCCCTGCCCAGGGCCTCTGCCCCCCGCCCCTCCCCACCCGCCCGCTGTCCGTCTCCTCCTCCCCGCAGAGCAAGGACAGGAGAAGTGCCAAAGGCCAGCGAACTGCCTGGCACGGCCCGGGCCAGGGGCCACCAGGCACTCACCGTGCTGGCGGTGAATTCCGGCGGGTTGTCGTTCACGTCCGTCACGGCGATGATGGCCGTGGCGGTGTTCGAGAGGCCGTAGTTGAGGTTTCCCTCCATGTCTGTGGCCTGGACGATGACTGTGTACTGCTGAACTTTCTAGAAAGAACGAGTTGGGGAAGAACAGGGCTTAGTTGGGGTTTAGTTTACAGGCTGCTTGTGCTTCTCACCAAAGGAGAATGCTCCCCGGGCGGAGCTGCCTGCGGCCGGACCTCAGGCCAGCAGGAGGCAGCCTGGCTGCATGGCTGTCCCCACGTTCAGAGCAAGGCCGGGAGGAGGGACGTTCTCGGTGGGAAAGCGAGCAGCGAGAGCCCGGCCACACCCCATCTCGGTGGCTCTGGCTGTTGCAAGTACAGATGATAATTGGTGCCAAGACTGAGGGCAGGAGCACGGCACTGCACTGGGAGGGACCTCGAGCCTGCAGCATTTTCAGGGCGCAGCTCAGCTGCAGGTCAGAAGTTCAAACAAGAGACAAGCCCTCTCCGCTCTTTGCAGATCGCAGATACAAGCACACTGTCTGAACAGAGTCCGAAGGAGCGCTGAGCATTCAGGCGCCTGAGGAGTGAGCTTTAACGGGCGGCAAAACTCGACGGGAAGCGTGAATTCCAGCTCCGTGGCCTCGCCCGCCTGGCCCTCGCAGGGCCACGGTGCAGGCACCCCGAGCCGGGCGTAGCCTTTTCCACGCCCCGTTCTGAGCCAGCGTCACAGAAGCTTCTCTGTGGGGACCACACCCCACTCTCACTGGCGCCATTAGGGGAGGAGGGATTCGGGGCCCACGGCAGAAAGGGACCTTGTGAAATGTCTGCCAAGTGATAAACCCTCTCAAGCCCTGCTCCTCTGAGAGGCTAAGGAAACGGGCTGGCGCCCGCCATCCTATTCAGGAAAGTGGGCTCAGGTTCCAGAAACTGGCTCCATAAGAACTAATTATAAAGAGCAGGTGCTCTCCAGACTCTCTCTCTTTCCATCCATGCATCCCTCCTCTCCTCTATCAATCCATCCACTTACCTTTTTACTCATCAATCCATCAACCCACCCATCTACCCACCATCCACTCATCTTTCTACTCACCCATCCATCCACAATCCACCCACCCACTTACCACCCATCCACCCATCTACCCACCCACCACCCATCCACCCACCCACCCACCCATCCACTTATCTTTCCACCCACCCACCCACCCACCCACCCATCCACCTATCCACCCACCCACCCACCCATCCACCTATCCACCCACCCACCCACCCATCCATCCACCCATCCACTCACCCATCCACCCATCCACCCATTATCCATCCTTCCTTCCTTCCATCATTCTGTCCCTTCATCTCTCTGTCCCTTTCTCCCTCCTTCCCGGAAGCTATGACAGATGCCTGGATGAGCCCAACCAAGGCAGATGAGCCCAGTCCAAATGGACAATCTGTGGAACCGAGAGCTGAGGAAATAGGAGCCCATGGCCATTGGTTGCTGAGTTTTGAGATGTCTTTATGCAGCAGCACTCACTGGCTCACACCCATGTCCTTCCTGCAGCCCCAGGCTGTGTGCCTGGTTGCTGACCGCC
Source organism: Nyctalus aviator (assembly GCA_036971965.1). NCBI lineage: Eukaryota > Metazoa > Chordata > Mammalia > Chiroptera > Vespertilionidae > Nyctalus > Nyctalus aviator. Next base: position 88,633,644 of record CM072925.1, read on the forward strand.
TCTCCGACCTCCTCTGAACCAGGCCCCCACTCCTCCCGGACAGCCGCCCTCGGCTCCTTACGCGAACCCGCCTGCCTTCGCATGCGCTCTGCCCTCTGGGGAGCGCCTATCCTGCCCTCTGGGGAGCGTGGGTGCCAACGGTTCTTTCAGATCTTTGCTCAAACCCCATTCTCAGGACTTCTCCTGCTGCTCCCAGCCAGGCCCCAGCAGGGCGTGGCACAGTTCAGACTTCACAGTGTCATGCTGTCATTTGGTTGTTGTTGGTGACCTTCACCAAACCGAGCTCCACGTCCCCCGGGTCAGATGTGGTGCCTATCACCCGGTAAGTGCCCGTGAACGTGCCCTGAATGTCCCATGACTGTGATGAGACAGAGATACTGAGGAGTGGCCGGCCAGCCCACAACCCCTGTGTCTGGGCACTTGTGGGCAGTGGAGAGGCACCGAGGGGGTTTTGAGACGAGTCACAGGATCCCATGTGTGTTCAATGGCCCAACGGCTGCTGATTTGTAGAAATAAAGTTTTATTGGTGCACGGCCATGCCCATTCATTTAGGCATCATCTGTGGCTGTTTGTGCAATGAAAATAGCTGAGCTGAGTGGCTGAGACAGAGGTCACATAGCCTGCATAGCCAGGGGTGTATGCTGGGCCGGGGTGCTAACTGGTCCCCATCCCCCTCATCACCAAGGAGGCAGGGGCCAGGAAGCCGGTCCTCAGCACGAAGCCAGGCTCCTCCAAGGCTCACCACAGTGTGGGGCCTGGGGGAGGGGCTGTGGCCAAGACGCAGGAACCAGGCCCACCAGCCCCAGGGCCATGGCAGCCAGACGAGCCCGCCCTCGCTGGCCTCCGTGCTGCAGTCTGAGACGGGGCAGGGCCGCGTGCCTAGCTGACTCCACTGGTGGTCACAGCAGCCCCCGAAGCGGTGAGCAGGGCACCTGGTGTGACCCCTCATTGCCATCGGGAGCCTATGCAGCCACTGCTCTCTGGTCTTGGTTATGGCGCCCAGGTTGCCAACACAGCTGTGAGGTCTGATCAAACAATTGAGTCCATACCCCTCCCCGGGAACTGACCTTTAGCCACTTCACAACAGACATTCCCTTTTGCTGAGACAAACTCATCAGTCAACAGAGCAGCAAACCGCGGCTTAGGAGTCTGCTGACCACTGGCTTAGACCACATTCCACTTGCTAAGACTATTCGCTCTCCCCTCAGGACCTTGCCAGGACCCAGACCTGCCCAGAGGATTCTCTGCCCAGAAAAAGCCGCCTGGAGTCCTTCAAAGCCTCTGACTCCCCATCTCCCAGGCATCTCCGGACACGGACACACACCTGTGCTGGCGCCATCTTGGGGCTCAGCCCACTGGTCTCCAGATGACCTAACCTCTCACCGTTTTGTTCTTCCTTCGGCGGACCCAATCATAGCCAAGACGCCTCTGGGCATCTGGCTTCCGTGTGCAGCATGGACAGCAGGCTGGAGTGCCGCTGTCTGTACAGGGCATACTCAGCCAAGGTCCCTGCTCCTGGCCTCTGAGCCCCAGGGTCCCAGCAGAAGGAGAGCGCTCCTTTTCCCGTCCAGCAGGGGGCGCTGCTTGCCTGGTCAGGGCCGTGCCTCAGCCAGGACGCTGCAGGGACAGGCTGGGAACAGGGACTGGCTAGTGGGGAGGCTGGCAGACAGAGTCTGAACCCTAGTCCCACATGCCCTTTGTGAGGGGCCCCGAGTCCTGCCCAGGAGCCGCCCCTCATCTGTATCTAACCCACAGCCGCCAACGACCCCACGGATGGGGCCTCAGTTACTCCAGCCCCTCCCCAAGGAAACGTGCAGAAGGAAATCAGATTCTCCGACAAAGCCACAGGCAGCCTCACTTTGAAACTCTTTAATTTCTCACCTGAGTCTCTCCCGTTCGTTACAAATCTGAGTCCCTCCCTCCCAGGGCGGGCTGGGAGACTCAGCCGCAGGATGTGGCAGCTTCGGAGGCAGGAGGCAGCTGCCCTTTCGCACCAGATGCCACCTCGGAGGGCTGCCTGTCATTGTCAGCAAGGCTGCAAGGTCCTGCCGGGCGAGGCGTGGCCCGTGACCACTGCCCGGCTCTGCCTCCTCACCGCTTGGTGGGAGGGAGGAAGACCAGGGCTGGCCGCTCAAGCCCTCAAACCTCACCCTGCTTTGCCCTCAGGACCAGCTGCTGCTAGAAGGGCCAGAGGGGAAACAAGGGCAGAGGCCGGCAGCAAAGGAGGGATTTAGCCCAGAGGAGAGAGGAAGAAGTCACAACCTCCCCATGGACCATCCGGGCCACCGCCCGGAGACACTGCAGAGAAACACGTCTCGGAGGGCGCATGCAGCCACGTGTATCTTGGTGGGTATGCCTGTGAGTGCAGCTGACTGCCACTGGAGGGCGCGCAGGTCTGGCTTTTGACAGTCTGGTGGGGGTCTTTCCTGGCCTGAGTGGGGCAGCTAGCAATGCAGCAGCAGGGGGAAATGCAGGCAGCCCCCACCCCTGCAGAACGCTGTGCCTCAGCCCCTCCTGAGAGGGCAGGCGGGGGGGGGGGCAGACACAGGCTCCTCCGCGTGGCTCTTGGTTTGGAAAGTGCTTTTCAGACTCAGTAGTGATCACCGTTCTCTTCCACCAAACCCCTTCAGGAGCGGTGCTCATAGGCGGGACCCGGGCCATGCCAGGGAAAGTGGGCGTCCTGGCCTCTCTGGACACGGCCACCTCTGCCACACTTGTCCCACCTCCATGCAGGTCGGGGGTTTGAAGCCTGTATTAAAAAGTCCTGCATACCTTGTCCTCAGCGCCTCAGACTCATGTGCTGGTCATCCTTCCCCGGCAGCCACGTGAGTGAGCCTGGGGGCGAGGGCGGAGCCTGCGGGGCGAGGGCGGGGGCAGCTCTGGCTTGTTTGCCACCAGCCCACACCTCAGCGCAGGGTCTGGCAGAACCAGAGGCCTCCAGATGGCCAGGCGTGTGTGCCCCTGCCCTGCGCCGGCCTCAGGTCCCGCTGCAGAGCCCCTCCATCCTCACAGGGAGCGAGGGCCGGTCAGCCAGGCTGGCGCAGGGCCACGCAAGGCTCACCTCGGGGGAGGCTGAGACCTGAGGGCTGGCGGCCATGGGAGAACCTTCCAGACCCCAGCCCAGGGCTCTTTGTGGCCTCACTTCCCTCCGTCCCTCAGGAGCCGGGGGCCTGGGATTCTGGGAGTCTGGCTTCCGGCTGAGCCCTGGCTTGTGCTGCAATCGAGGCCGAGGTGAGAGGAGGAAGCACAGGCCGTTTCCTCCTGTCAGGGTTCCGGGAGGGTCTCGGGCGCACGGCACTGAGCCGGCAGGGTGTCCCCTCACCCCAGAGACCCAGCGGCCGTGACACCACTGTACCTCCTCAGCACCCCAGCCCAGCGAGCATCCTGCCTCACACCTCTGGGAAACATGGCTTACACGCACATGGACACACACAAAGGCAATGCACCACGTGTGTACACATGTGTATACAAACACACACAGGTGCACATCTGCATCATCAGCTCTGTCCCGGAGGGGTCGTGTGCAGGCTGGCTGCTGCACTCACTCTGTCCTTGGACGCGGCCTCGGCTCTTCACTCAGACCCTAGGTGAGACGCGGGAAGCGGCCTGGAAAGTGTCTCACCCAGAGCTGTTCACGCAGCAGCGACCGCAGGAGCAATAACAACGCCATCCCGGACCCGACCCTGATCATGTGTCTGCCCCGTGCCCCTCGCACACAGCCCTGGACCGCCGACCCGTCCCCCTCCCGCTGCCCCAGGGGACCCGCGTGTCCACCACAGGACAGAGCAGCGGCAGGCCGCGGCAGGGGCTGCAGAGTCACCCACTCGGGACGGACGGCGGCTGCTGGGGAGGCTGAGGAGCCAGCACCCGGCTGTGCGTGTGCGGGGAGCCGGCCGGCGCGCCTGCTGCCCAGCGCCGGCGGAGGCTCCTCTCGGCCTCTGCTTCTCCGGTTCCTGCGTCCACGTGCTGCTGCGGGACCAGAGGGAACCTCAGCAGGTGAAGGTGGGAGGCAGCGGCGCTCTGACTGGGACTCCCTCGCTGCGTGGCTCAGCGTCCTCGTGTGGCCAGGAGCGTGGCTCAGCGTCCTCGTGTGTCCCCGGAGGCCTGCATGCCAGGGAGGGACAGGCCCTGCATCCCGTGCTGCACCAGCTGGTGTGCCCACGCCCCACGCCAGGAGCCACCTGTGGCCAGATCCTGCAGACGGCAGGAAGCCATGCTTTGCTGTTTTCTCTTGCTCCCTCTCCTCTATTATGGGCCACAAGCAAGACCTCAGGGATGAATATGCAAACGAGCTTGTTGGTGGCAAATTGGCCTTAATTGTGACTTTCCTCTCTGAGACCGCTAAACCACACTTGGGTCTGAGAGCTAAGAGCGGCCCGTAAAAACGCGTCACATCTCGGCCTCGGAGAAACGCTGGGCCACCACGTGCGCACACACCGCGGCCGCCACGTGCGCGCACACACTGCGGCCGCCACGCGCGCGCACACACCGCGGCCGCCGCGCGCGCACACACCGCGGCCGCCACGCGCGCACACACATCGCGGCCTCTACGCACACACACACTGCGGCCGCACGAGCACACACAGACACCGCGGCCACCATGTGCGCGCACACACAGACACACACACACACACACACACACACACACACGGCGGCCGCCACGCACACACACACGGCGGCCGCCACGCACACACACACGGCGGCCGCTACGCGCACACACACCGCGGCCGCCACGCGCACACACACCGCGGCCGCACGAGCACACACAGACACCGCGGCCACCATGTGCACACACACACACACACACACACACACACACACACGGTGGCCGCCACGCACACACACACCACAGCCGCCACGCACACACACACTGCGGCCGCCATGCACACACATACCGTGGCTGCCACGCGCGCACACAGACACCGCGGCCACCACGTGCGCGTACACACACACACCGTGGCTGCCACGCATACCGCGGCCAACATGCTCGCGCACACGCGCACACACACACACACAGACACACACACACACGGCGGCCGCCACGCACGCACACACACACCGCGGCTGCCACGCAGCCGGGACCCGGAGCCAGGACGTGGCCTGGGATGCGGGGCTGCGGCTCCTCACACGGCTGGGCCATCAGACCAGGGCGACCTCAGCGTGAGTGGAACCCGCCTGCCACACCCCATCTCCCAGGCCACGAGCCCTCGTTGGCGAGCCGGGCGGTGGAGGCCCCCAGAGGGCCGCCCCTGCAGACACGGGCTGGGTGTGCTAGCCAGCTGCTCCCCACGTTCAGTCACGCGGGAGTGTCGATTCACTCGCTCTGCTACAGACGCGGCAGGGAGTGTGCTGGCTCTGCCCATCCAGGAGCCTCCCTCTGCCAGCAGGGAGCCCTCAGGTGCCCACAGAGAAGGGAGCAGGGAGCCCTGCCACGCGCCCCGTCCCACCCGGTGTGCAGCGGGCAGCACAGCCAGGGGGGCTGCGGGCGCCGTGACGGCCCAGGTGCCAGCGGGCCTCGGGGTCATTTTCCGGGAGGGCTCCCCTCTCCCACCAGAGCTCCGGCAAACAGCTCCCGGCGAGGGCAGTGACAGCTGGGCCGGTGCGGCGCCAGGCCTACCCTCAGACCTGGTGTCTGGGGGGCCCTGCTGCCATGTCCCTGCCTGTCCTGTCTCCCTGCTCAGCGGAGCCGGCTCTCGGGGCCCTTGCTGCCTGTCAGCACCCGTCTAGTTTCACCCCCAAGTGTCACCCAGTGCGAGGAGGGGGCGGCGCAGGAGCATGCAGGCTTCTCAGAGAGGCGCCTTGGCGGTGGCCAACCCACTTCCCTGTCCCCCTCTCCCCGCCCCGGGCACAGACGGCCGGCTGCCTCAGGTGGGGAGTGTTGTCAGGCAGAGCAGTAAAAGCAGGGACCAGCCACATTGGCACGCGACATGCTCACACGGAACATGGTGGTTTGCCAAAGCTCAGCTCTGATGGATGCCTGAGTGGAGTTGGGGCGGGCACGGCCACTCCAGCTGGCGCAGAGCCTCCCGGGTGCCCCTGGAAAGGGGGGTGCAGGCTGGGGGGGTGGGAAGGCGGGCACCTGCTGAGTGGCACAGTGCCAGGGTCCCTCCTCCACCTGGGGACGCGGCTGCCAGGCTCTCCTCCGGCCAATGGATGGTTCACCCACGACAGGGCACGCCCTGGCCCTTGTGGAGCCGCCCGGGGCTGCGGGTGCCCTGCCCACATCGGCCCGGCACCCATCGCTGCAGGAAGCTGAATGCTGGCTCACAGGGTGGAGCCCCGTCACTGCTCCCAGTGCTGTCCCCAAGCAGGTGAAGCTGGGCCAGGCGACAGCCTGGAGAACGGTGTTGCCGGCCAGTCTGTCCGGTCCCCTCCCACCAACACTGTCTGCTCATCCACAGATCAATGAGAACCAGCCACAGCCCCTCATCGCCTCCTGCTGAGGCACCAGCCGCACAACGACCTTTCCTGGGCTGCTGGCACCCGGCGGTTCCGAGGACAGGGGCGAGGGCAGTTGCCATGCCCAACCTGATTTGGAAGCACGGTGGTGACAGCGTGGTAAGACAAGACCTGGCAGGTTTGCAGAGTCAGAGGCCTAGGCTCACGGCACATGGGGTCCCCACTGCCGTCCAAGCCACACACGCCAGCAGGACACACTTCCCGGCCCTGTCCCCGGCCTCCAGGACCCGCTTCCCGGCCGTCCCCAGCACTCAGGACACGCTTCCCGGCCCTGTCCCCGGCCTCCAGGACCCGCTTCCCGGCCGTCCCCAGCACTCAGGACATGCTTCCCAGCCCTGTCCCCGGCCTCCAGGATCCGCTTCCCGGCCATCCCCGGCACCCAGGACACGCTTCCCGGCCCTGTCCTCGGCCTCCAGGACACGCCTCCTGGCCCTGTCCCCGGCCTCCAGGACACGTCTCCTGGCTCTGTCCCCGGCCTCCAGGACCCGCTTCCCGGCCGTCCCCGGCCTCCAGAACATGCCTCCCGGCCCTGTCCCCAGCACCCAGGACACGCTTCCCGGCCCTGTCCCCGCACCCAGGACATGCTTCCCCGTGCTCTGGGACTGTGTCCCACTGGAGAGGTTGCGCTGGAGCTCCTATGTCCTCTGTGAACCAGGGGCTCCGGGGACACAACCAGCTGAGGCAGCCTCTCCCCAGGCCATGATGCCACTCACCTCTCGGTCCAGGCCGGCGGCCACGGTCACGATGTCCCCCGTCTCGCTGTTGATGGTGAACATGTTCTGGGACGGGCTCTGTGGGATCTGGGTCAGGATCCGGTACCGCACCAGCCCGTTAGCCGTGGTGCTGTCGTCAGCGTCATTGGCCGTGACGGTCATCACGTAGGTGCCTGGAACAGAGAGAGCGGCTCAGAGGGAAAGGTCTCGGAAGGGCCGCTGCCACATCTGCTCACTCAGGAAGACATCACTGGTCGATCGCAGAACCTCGGAGCCTGGGGTAAGGCTCCACTCCCCACCCCTGGGCTGGCCGTCATCAGAGGGCGCTGCCCCGGGGGGAAGCACTGCAGGGTCTCTCCCAGCTCGGTCCTCTGAGGCCAGCCGCTCGGTCTGCCTCCTTCAGCAGTGGGAGCACCGGGTCTGAGAGGAGCAAGAGGAGCATGGGGCAGCTGTGGGGCCCAGCCGGTGCTCTCCGAGGTGCTGGGACCACAGCACTGCCCGGTGTTTGCCCACGCAGAGGGCGGTGTGCGGGGAACGCGAGGGCTCTCCGTGACACACGGCCTGGCCCAGCCGCACACGGACGGTGTGTGACGAGCGCTTGAGGAGCCACAGGGGACAGACTGAGGGCAGCCCTAGCGGGAGGCATGGGGACTCAGAGTCAGAGGGGGGAATTGGGGGCATGTGTGGGGGGAGTGACTGGCTTCGTTTCAGAGCCGGGGCTGGGTGAACAGCCCATTCCCTCCCTCAGCAAGTGCCTCAGTTTCCCCATCCAAGAACTAGTGATGAGGTCTGCAGGGGACACTCGCACATCCTCTGTCTGTCCATCTTCTGGCGTCGGGAGGCCCGTGGGTCAGTAATCCCTCCCTCAGGGCGGCAGCCAGTGACACAGGTGGAGGTTTGCAGAGGTTTCTGGGAAACCAAAAGGCTTGTGGGCATGGGGGCCACAGCCCTTCCCACTCTCTTTGTCCCTCCACATGCATGTATATATCACTGATTGGCTGCCTCCTGCATGCCCCCTATTGGGGATCAAGCCCACAACTGGGGCACATGCCCTGACTGGGAATTGAACAGTGACCTCTTGGTTCATAGGTTGATATTCAACCATTGAGCCATACTGGCTGGGCACACAGGCATATATTTTTATTGAAATACCAGAGGCCCAATGCATGAAATTCACGCAAGGGGCTTGGCCTTCACAGTGGCGATGGTTGCCCTCGGTCTTTGCAGCTGTGGTGACAGCCCTGGCTTTATCCAGAAGGTCGTTCAGCTGTTCAGTCTAATTAACATAGTATGCTATTGTTATTATAGACTAGAGGCCCAGTGCACAAAATTCGTGCATGAGGGGGGTCCTTCAGCCCAGCCTGCACCTTCTTCAATCTGGAGCCCCGCAGACATCCCTCTCACAATCTGGAACTGCTGGCTCCCAACCGCTCTCCTGCCTGCCAGCCTGATCACCCCCTAACCACTCCCCTGACAGCCTGTTCAGTGCCTAACTACTTCCCCTGATGGCTCAGTTGTCCCTAACTGCCCTCCCCTGTTGGCCTGATTACCCCAACTGCCCTCCCTTGCCAGCCCAGTAATCCCCAACTGCCCTCCCCTGCAGGCCTGGTTACCTCCAACTGCCCTCCCCTGCAGTCCTGATGGCCCCCAACTGCCCTCCCCTGAAGGCCTGGTCACCCCCAACTGCCCTCCACTGCAGGCCTGGTTGCCCTCAACTACTCTCCTCTGCTGGTCATGTTGTGGTGGCCATCTTTGACCACATGGGGTGGCCATCTTGAGCAAGGGCATGAGGGTCAATTTGCATATTACCTCTTTATTATATAGGATAAGTCACATACAATAAAACTCACCCTTTAAAAATACACAAGTCAGGGGTTCAACTGTTCACAGTTGTGCAACTGTCTAGAATCTAATTCTGGGGCATTGCCATCACCCGAAGGAAATCTGCATCCCTGAGCAGCCAGCTCTCTCCCGCTCCCTGGCCTCTGGCAACCACTGACCTACTTTCTGTCTCTACGGATTTGCCTCTTCTGGACACTTCCTACAGACAAACCCGTACTCTGTGGCCTTTGTGTCTGGCTTTCTTAACCAAGCTGTCTTTTCAAGGTTCGTGCCTTTTCATGGCAGAATAACATTCCATTGTTTGGGGTTACTTGCCCCAGTTGCCGCCTGGGTACTTGCTGGGGGTGAACAGCAAGCTTTGTGCTCAGACCATCACAGCGAGAATGACCAACACCCCATACCCTGCTGCTCACATACTAGGAAGGGAGAGAGGAGAGCGGCATCACTGCCGACTAGGGCAAGGGCTTTGCAGGAACAAAGAAGGCGGGCGTGCAGATGGAGCGAGGCGAGAAGGGGAACTCGAGAAGAACCGGAAGGCCTCTCTGAGAGAGGTGGGTGAGGGAGGGGCAGAGGCTGTGGGACAGGGAGGAGCTCTGCTTGTTGTGGACAGAGGAGGATGCACCTGATGGGGCTGAACATTGTGGGGCCCATGGTGAGGACTCTGGACTTTATTCTAAGATCACAGGGAAGCCAGGATTGTGCTTTCATCAGGGGAGTAAGTGATCAAGTTTGTGCTTTTAAGACATATACTGAAAGCAGACTGTGAGAAGTCAGAAGTATTGGTGGTTGGAGGGTGGACAGTAAGAAGGTTAATTCATTCATTGGATTTTGTATAGGATTGGTCGTAGTTAGACCAAAATGTTGCACCCACTAGGATATTCATTCATTCATTCATTCATTCCTTAATACATCATTATTAACTGTCTTCTAGGGAAAAAAAGGAATGTCTATGTTTTGAGAAAAGAACTCTAGAAAAAAGTTCTCCAAGTACTTCTCCCACTTATTTCATGCTATGAATATATTCTCAAAGAATTGTGTGTAAAGCCAGTTTTAATGAATTAAATTATCAGCAGAATTTCCCCAGAGGGAAATTAAGTATCTTTAAAAAATCTAGGAAGTTCTATTTTTAGCAAATGGTGGGCTATGTTTTTATACCAGTCTTTTCCCCAAGGAAAACCAGAAAAGCTAGGTAAAATCCTATATAATAAATGCCTAATATGCTAAGTGTTCGGTCATCTGTTTAACCAATCAAAGTGTAATATGCTAATGATATTCTAAGGTTGCTTAACCATTTGCTATGAAGTCCACTGACCACTAGGGGCAGACACTCTAACTGGTAGGTTAGCTTGCTGCTGGGATCTGGTCATTTGGGACTGAGTGACATAGGCTGGACATGCCCTGGAGCCCTCCCACGGTCCCTCTCCAACTGGACAACCTCCTGCATCCCTCCCCAGCCCCAATCATACACTGGTGGGGTCCCTAAGCCTGGCCTGAACCCTCTTGCAATCCAGGACCCCTCAGGGGATGTCAGAGAGCTGGTTTTGGCCTTATCCCACAGGCCAGGCCAAGGGATCCCACTGGTGCACGAATTTGTGCACCGGGCCTCTAGTGTAAAATAAAAACACCTGCTTAAAGGCATTAAAGAACCACCAAGTAATGCAGATAAAAGATAAATACCTGGGGCCATATTTTCTTAGAAGACATTTGCTGATTCTGAAGTTGGCTGCTGGGAAGAGCTACATCGAATGTTCAATGGGAACAGGAATAAATGGCCTGAGCTTAGGGTTGCCCGGAAGGAAAGTCCTCAAAGAACTCTCTAGTCCAAGGCCGGACCCTGAAGGGCAGCACCCTAGGAATGAGGGTGACCTGGGAATAAATAGGCTCTAACAGAGATAACTTAGGGTAAGAGATTATTAGGATCCCCTGCTGGGAACAAAAGTAAATTTCCATGGAGGGAGATGACATCCTACAGAGCTCAAATGATCTCTGCAATTCTTCCTGCGCTAGAGGCAGTGCCTGATAGATGAGGTGTTCAAGCACACAAACCAACTGAAATGGAGAGGAAAACAGGCCATGGCCAGCCCCGGAGAGGCAGGGACAGAGCAGGTAGGAGCAGACTAAAAACAAACACATCTTAGCTCAATGCGTTCAAGGAATTAAAAGGATGAGATGGAATTCCTTTTTCAGAGAACTAGAAACTATAAAAAAATAAAACAGAAAATTTATATTTGAAAGAGTATGGAAATCAGACTGAGTAGATGTAAAAGCAGATTAAATATAACTAAAGAGAGAACCAATGAGTTGGAAGATGCACCAAAGCATAAGAAACTCAGCGTAAGAAACTTGAGACGTGAACAGGTCCACTGTGTGTATAATTGGAGTATCAGAAGAACCAAAGAGAAAGAATGGAACAGGCACAATATTTGAGGAGATGAAAGCTGAAACATTCCCCAACCAAAAGGAGCTGGCAAGCTGCAGATGGAAGAAGCACTAAAAATTCTAAGTGGGATAAATATGAAGAAACCCACAACAAGTCCTGTCAGTCAGACTGCTAAAACCAAAGATAAAAAAGTCACTTTGGGTGTTGGGCACACAGTGCAATATGCAGATCTTCAACATAGAAATCTACACCTAAAACCTATCTGACCTCTTAACCAATGCCATCCCAATAAATATAATTAAAAAATATAAATTTAAAAGCAGCTGGAGAATTTTTGAAATGGCATAAAACTTTTAATGGTACCAAAACCAACTTCTCAGTAGAAATGATGGGTGCCAGAAAACAATGGGATAAAAGAAAATAATGGAAAACCCAGAATTCTTTATTTTAAGCTTTCTAAAATTAAAAGTGAGATAAAGGCTTGTTTAGACAGTCAAAAAGAGGGCATTCACCATCTGGAGGCCCAGATGACTGTCTGGTAACAAGACCCTCCCTCAGTTCCAAGCTCATCACAAAATAGTCTTAGATCTGGGCCTCTGCCTTCTTGGCTAAGCTCAGGAATGTGATTTTTAAAGAACCAAATGGCATACTTTTGATAATTCTCTTCTGATTGCAAAATAAAACACACTCACAGTAACCAGTGTGTGTTCACTGGATATCTCAGTCACCGGTGGCCCTGGTGCTGGACACACCTCGGGTCTGCATCCCAGCCACCGAGCCCGAAGTTCACGCCTTCTACCCATGGCTTTTGCTTTTTACAATCCACTTTGTTAGCAATCAAAGAGATAAAGGGAAGAAATTTTGCACATACCAGATAAGTAAATATAATCCTATATAATAAAGAGGTAATACGCAAATTGACCCTCACACCATCACAAGATGGTGGTGCACAGAGTGGAGGCTGGGCTCCTGTAACAGGGACCTGAGGCTGCGTGGTGCCAGGCTGGGGCAGGGACCTGAGGCTGTGACCCCGCCCTCCTGGTAGGGCTTGATGGGGAACCTCAAGGTGCTCCCCAAACCCCGACCCAGGCCAGGGGACCTGAGGCTGCACCCCTTGCCTGGCGCCAGGCCTGGGGACCTGAGGCTGTGCCCCTGCCCGGTGGGTTTGATGGGGTGGGGTTGGCCGGGTCTGGGTCTCTTGCGATTTTCAGGTGCATGCGGCTAGGTGGGGACTTGATTCTGGGACCCTGACAGAAGGAAGATTTTCATATACATTTTACTAATTTTATTTCATCTTTGACACTTCTATTATAGAGAAAGGACAAATAGCAATATTAAATATTTCCTCATAAATCTCATGCACCGGGCCACTAGTTTTAAAATAAGGATGAGACCTACTTGTGGGGATCTGCCCCCACAGCCTCAGGCCCTGGAGGCGGTTTGGCCGTCTGTGTCCAAACGCTCTTCCCATGTGCCCACTCGCAAACCCACATCTAGGAATCTGCCCCAAGGAGCAGGCCACGGATGTGGGGCAGAGACTGCTGTGCCCAGGCGCCCATGGCGACGGCAAAAGTGAGGCCTCGACACTGTTTACTGAACACCTACTATGCGCCCGCTTTAAATCCCGCAGGACAAGGCTGGTGTGGCCTCTCCTGGCGGCTGCACCGTCCTCGCGGGCCATCTCCACTGCGTCAGTGTGCAATCTCCTCTTCTCACGAGAGCACGGCCACAGGGGCTCAGGCCCGCCCTGCCGGACTCACTTTAACTGGGTCCATCTGCAAACACCTTATTTCTGAAAAAGGTCCCATCTGATGTCCCATCTGAGGTCCCATGTGGACGTGGTTTTGGGGGATTGGCTGAGGCTGAGACGGGCTCATGCTGGCTAACCCAGCCCCGTGGCAGGCAGACCTGCCCACCAGGGGCCTCTCTGTGGCCTCAGAGGCTTTGGAGCGGGACTTGGTGCTCCATCCGGTCAGATCGTGGCTCCGTCACTCTCAGGGCCGGCTTCACCTGTCCCCAAGCCTCTCAGAGCCAGGGGCTCCTCCTCTGGAAGCCGGGGGTCCCTCCTGGGATCCTGGGGAGAGCGGAAGAGCCCCTGTGAGTTGGGCACCGGGGAATGATCTGGGTGGCTGGGTCTGGGTCCTGGCACCAACGTCCCCTCCTGGCCCCTGCCTTCTTCAGCTGGGGGTCTGAGTCCACACTCAGCCTCGAGCCCCAGCTCCCCAATGCCACAGGCCTCGGGAACAGTGTCAGCCCCCCTGGAAACAATCTGTGGGGGTCCCCGCACCTGCCCTCTGCAGAGGGAGCGGTCGCCTGCAGCAAGTGCCATCACGGGGACCAGGCCGCCGGCCGCCTGGGCTGGGGAGGTGGGAAGTGCCCCTCCCCGGAGCCCTCAGCCTCTGCCCCGGAGAAGGAGAGGCGGGGGCTGTTCTCAGCAGATGAGACGGGACAGGAGTGGAGTGTTCTGCCCTGCAGGGCTCTGGCTCCCTACTTCACTTTATCAGTCATGCGGCGGCTGAAGGCGGCGGGCCGGCCTCCGAGGGGCTCCTGTAGGTACTGCCAGGCGCCTTAAAGGATTAATTTCACAAGCTTCAAATTGCAGTTTAATTTGAAAACTAATTCAGCCCCATAATTGGCTCTCTGCTCAAATCACTGAGGCTAAAGATTTAAATTCTTAATATTCAGATGCCTTCCGAGCGTGCGCCATCTGTGCATTGGGCCGTGTGCTCACCTCGGGGGCCTCCGCCGGCCCAGGAATAAATTAATAAATAAATGGCGCACTAATAGAATAATCTGTGTAAGCGCAGAACCTGCATTATATGGATGAAGGTTTCCTGGACTTCATTTGCTGCTTGTAGGTTTCTCTGCTATTTAATATTTCAAAGTGACATTAATTAAAAAATTTAAAGCACAGACTTTCACACCGTTATAAGGGGTGAGAGAAGCAGGAATCCCACTGAGAGCCCTTTTAGAACAGGTAATACCAAGGCATCTATGCTCGGGAAGCTCTGGTCTGGGCTGGGCTGGGTGGGAGCCACTGGGAGAAGGCTGGAGCGTGCGCTGTGCGGCGGTGTGTGTGTGGGTGTTGTTGGTGGTGGGTGGGCTGGTTGTGAGTTTTAACATCCAGAGGTTTGAGGCCAAAGAAGGGGAAGCCTACCCGAGAACAAACCAGCACCGGGGAGACAGTCACACAGGGGCTGGGAGGACTCCAGACAATTCCATCCGCCCCGGCTCCATGCCCAAGGCTGCCCCCTCGGCTTCCCAGCTCCTCACCAACATGTTCCCTTGTCGGGGTCGCTGGGAGGGCCCGGCTCTCTGCTTACAGAGAGAGCGGCGGCGGAGGCCAGAGGGAGGCGCTCTTCACCTCAGACCACCATGCACATCAGTCCCTGGAAGGCCTTCCGCACCCTGGAGCCCGTCTGATCCCGCTACACCAAAGAGGATTCTGTAACATTGAGGGGAGTGTAGGGTGGGAAGCTCATGTGTCCAGATGAGCTACCCACGCCCTAGAAGGCTCTTCGGAGCTGAGTTTCCCCTGGTTTTCCGTGGGACCCACCCTGGAGCCCTCGCCAGCCTGGCACCAGGATGCCCCCTTCCTGGCGGTTCCTCTCTATGGCCACAGGCGGTAAGCTGGCCGTGGCATTGGCGCTGACAGGGAAGCAACGGGGGACTGTTTCCAGGGCCTGGGAGCCTCCTGCCCCAGAGGGCCAGGCGGGACGCTGTTCGGAGTCAGCCCCTGCCTGGACCAGCGTGAGTGAGGACACGAAGCTGGGTCCGAGACAGCACCAGGGCTGTTCTGGGACGGAGACGGACTTGGGGCCCCCCTCGGCTCTGGATGTCAGTCACACTGTGTCCAGCACAATCCCGGAGGGCACAGGGGTGAGTGGGGAAGGGGCCCTTCTCAGGACCCGTGGGCGGCGGTGGCCCCTCCATCCTGGGCTCGGGCTTCTCCGGCTCCAGGAGCCGACACGCAGGGTCTGCCTCTCTCATCCTCGCGATAAAGCCAGAGCAGGACGGGAAGACTTCATCAGTTCGTTTTACATAAGACCAGGAGGTTTGATTTGTGACAGAAAACCCAGGCCCTTCACGGAGGTCCTGGGCCCCAGCACACCTGCTCACAGGCGAGCACCGAGCCTGGGCCCCCGCATCCCGGCTGCTGGGAGAGGCGGCTGCTGGCCGCTGTGTGCTTCCCCTGCCTGCTTGCAGCTCCTCTGCCTGCCCTGCCCTCAGGGACTAGCCCCATTATTTCTGCCACATCCAGTTCCCTTCCTGACAGCAGCCGGCCCTCACCTCGGGGTTCTGAGAGGATCCAGGGAAAACACTGGCCGCCCTGTCCAAGCAGCAGCCCCGAGCGGAGTGTGACAGCCGCCTCCGGGGAGCGGATTGATGACACCTGTTTGTCCTCTGCCAATGGGGCGGAGCGGGGGCAGCTGTCCTCCCGCCAATGGGGTGGAGCAGGGGCCGCTGGGAGGTGGCCTGGCCAGAGCCCTCCTGGCCCAGCGCTGGTGGACAGCAAGTTCAGGTGAACAGGAACACGGATCACTACGGTTCTGCTCAGAGGGTCGGAGGGCCAGCTCCCGTGCGAAACGGTTCAGTGTGTCTGATCTCCACACGCACCGGCTGCCTGTATCTCAGTGGCTGCTCCGGGCAGCCCCCGGGCCTCACGGTGGCCCTTGGCTGACCCCTGTCTAACCCTCATAATCGGAGACCGCAGTGCGGGCCATGCTTCTCAAACGCGGGCACCGAAGACACCACCTGGGTCACTTGTCTGACCAGCGCAGGCCCTCCCTCCCGCACCCCGCCCGCATGTGACCTGCCCCCGACACAGCGCCCGCCGTCCTGGGCCGAGCTCCAGAGCCGTGGGATCTGACCGCATGGCGGGTCTGGGCTGCGCAAGGTCCCTCTGGAACCTGGAGTCTCCTCTGTGCCAGGGACTCGTTACGGACCCAGAGCCCCCGGTCACAGGCTGAGCCAGAGCGGCACGTGACCGTGTGTCCTCACTGATGCTCGGTCAGATCTGCAGGACGAGGGGCTCCTGGGTCCGCGCCGAGGGGACCGAGGCCTCAGCACGGCTCACCACTCCGGGCGGGAGGTCTGGCCTCCCACGGCTCCCTGTGGTGTCTGGGATAAACCCCAAGTGTGGTCCCGGAGACTGTGAATGGCAGGCCTTCTGCCTGACCTCACCGGGCCCAGTCCCTGAGCACGTGCCTGCGCCTTCCCCAGCCTCCCTCCAACACCCATTCCATCCAGCCCTGCCCCGGTCCCAGCCCTGCCTTCTCCTCACACGCCGGCTCTGGCCCACATGTCGGCTTCAAGGAGGGGTCCTCCCTGGTCCACAGGGTCCCGTCTGAGCCTCTCCGCCTGGCATGGCTGCACGCTCTTGGACGAGCTCACGTTTGTCTCACTGAGCACCACTCAGCTCACAGCGTCGCGGAGGCTGCGGCCTCTCCCCTCCGCCCAGACCCGGCCGCGGCCCGTGCGTCGGCTCGCTCACCCGGCTTGGAGCCCTCGTCCACGGAGCCGTTGTAGACCTGGTTGAGGAACTCGGGGCGGTTGTCGTTCATGTCGATGACGTAGATGTACAGGTCGATGGGGTTCTCCACCTTGTTGCCGTTCATGTCCACGGCGTGGGCTCGCAGCTGGAAGCAGCACAGGGGGGTCAGGCTTGAGCCTCGGGGGACCCTCCGGACTGTTCGCCTGGGGAGCAGCAAGTTCCCTGGGACTGAGGGCTGGGGCAGGGAGACAGAGCAGCCGTGGCTCCCCCGGGGAAGGGCTGGCTGGGTGGGGTGGACACATCACAAAGCTTCTCTGAGCCTCAGTTCCCTTTTCTGTGGAGGCGGGAGAAGTGGGGGGGACAGGGAGGCAGGGGAATGGGGGGGAAGCTGTGGGAGAGGGGGGTGGGGGAGGCAGGAGAATGTGGGGGCAGGCTATGGGGGAGAGGGGTGGGAGAAGCAGAGAGGTGGGAGAGGGGTGCGGGGAGGCCAGTGGGAGGGGGGGCATGGGAGGATGGACAGGGTGCTGGGCAGGAGCTGGGGTGACAGAGGCCCAGTGCTGAAAACACCTGGGACCCCAGCTTGGATCAGCTCTGACCAACAGCCAGTGCAGGTCCACCCACCGCGACTGAAGGAAAGTCCTCGGGCCAATCTGGGGCTGGACCGTGAGTCCTGTTACTGGAGGTCAGGCCTGCAGAGACCCAGATGGAGCGGCTGAGGTTACCCTGGGCCAGGGCTCCAGCCGGAAAGGAGAGGAGTGGCCAGGCCTGGAGGCGAGGGCGGCCCCTGGCCCAGGGGGGCGTTTTCTGTGCCGTCAGGACAATCAGAAATGGACCCTCTAATGGAACAAGGCGACTTGGCCAGCAGCTGCCTCCTGCTGGGCCCGAGGGAGCCAGTGCTCCGGTGCCCGTGAGGCTGGAGGCACCGACTGACCAGAGACAGGGCCTCAGGATGGGCACCTGGCCATGCAGAAGGGGATGCTGGGCTAGGCTGGCAGAGACTGGAGTCGCTGTGCTCGGGAGGGGGACAAGCCTCTGCGCCCCTCCCCCTCCTTCTCACTCACTCAGGTGTTCATGGGCCCACACACTGGCTGAGGTCCCTGCAGACCCCATGCGAGGCGCCCTAGGGGGCCGATGCCTCCGGGAGGGACAGAGAATGAGGCCAGGGGTGGAGAGCCAGGCTCGCCTGGCCACAGGCACGGCGGGCACCACCAGAGCCCGAGAGGGAGAGGCACTGCTCCCACGTGCCCGGGTGCCGCCTCGTAGCCACCACGGCAGGTCTGGTGAGGCCCAGGCCCGGCTTAGAGAGGCCATGGTGGGAGGCTTTGGGCACGCTCAGCCCTGTGACCCCAGCAGCGCCGGGCAGCCCCGTGACCTTGGCTGGAAAGGAGGTACAGTGGAAGGTCTCGGGCCACCCCCGCCCCGAGCGGAGAATGGCAGGCTCGCGGGGAGACTCACGTGGTAGGAGGCCCGCTCCTCCCGGTCCATGGGCCGAGTGACATACATGCGGCCAGACATGGAGTCGATGCTGAAGACCTCCATGGGCGGCTGGTCGGCGCCCACGCCTGTGACGCTGTACCGGATGGGGATGTCGTTGTCCTTGTCCGACCGGATCTGGAGGAGGAGGAGGGAGAGGACGGTCAGCGGCCGGAGTGGGGACGCGCTCCCCATCACAAGCCCGCCTGCCTTTCCTGCACACCAGGCCTCCGAGAGCCCATCCCCAAGGGGCAGCCGGTGCCAGGCTTGCTGAGCAGCCCCAGGCAACAGGGAAGCACAGGACCCTGATTCCAGGGGCAAGGCTCTGCGGGAGGGGACACAGCAGGGATGCAGCCTCCGCTGGGACGAGGGCCACGGCTGGCAGACGCCTGACCGCCATCAGACCAGGGGCGAGGCCGCGGCCGGCGGACGGCAGGGCGGGCTCTGAGGGAGGAAAGTGGCCACACACGTGTGCGGCGGAGTTTCACCGGCAAGGAGGCAGGGCAGTTTGGATGTGCACGGAAGGAGAAAGTACATGGTCCCGCTCCTGGGACAGAGACTGGAGGGCTGAGTGGTCCCTTGGAGGGAACCACAGCGACGACCTCAAGCACAGGGCTGCCAGCCCCGGGCAGACACGGCGTCCGCCGGGAGCGTGCCTGCAGGAGGCACAGCTCTGCTTGGGAGCTGGGGGCCAGGTCACATTTGGAATAAAACGGACACAGTGAAACCTAAAAAGATTCCACTAAGCAGAACCGGCAGGGCCTCGTCCTGGAATAACGCAATTACAGTTTAATGCTGCCACGTACAGAATTCCAGGGATTTTGAAAGCACCTGAAGTAACCATGGGGCTAGGGAGGGATAGAGGCTGCACTCAGAAGCTGGTTAGAAACGTAACAACGATGACTCCCACACACCACGCCCAGACCTGGGCCGAGGGGAGCCCTCCCAAAGCCTTCACTTTGAAAGTCTGGTGCTTGAAAGGGGCTGCGGCGAGGAGAGCACCACACAGCAGGGCAAGCAGAGGACATGGGGGGGGGGGGCGGGGTGGGGTGAAGGGGGCAAAGAGGGGGCCGGCAGAGGGGGGTGCAGAAGCCCTGCCTCTGGGAACAGAAAACGAGGAACTGATAGATCAGTTCGAGAGCTGCCCTCAGAGAGGAAAAGCCTCCGGAGAACAGCTGCACCTCGGCAAATGTAAGATAAAAACCCTAGTTTCCTTAATATGTTATTTACTTCATTGGTAAGTTCGAAATCTTAATAAAAAAGACCTTTTTTTTTTTTTTTTAGAAAATGTAAAAGTTTGAACTTGACTCAAAGAAGTAGCAAACCCGGAGAGACCACTGCTCGGTGACATCCTGCAGGAAGTGCCGCAGGACAGGAGAGCATCCCGGAGCCACCTCTGATTCCCGAGCAGAGCACCGCCAGCCGGCCCTCCCTCCCCATTAGGGGCTGTGCAGGCGCCGCCCAGCAATGCTCTCTGTCGCATCCATGTTTCCCCCCTTCTTCTCCACTCCCTCTCTAAAGTCAGTAAAAACATATTTAAAAGGCAGATGACGGGGCCTCTGAGGGCACAAGTTGGCGGCAAGGACTCCTGCCCTGACTCTAGCAGCGGCCTCCTTCTCGGAAGGACGGGAAAGGGGGGCGCCATTTACCGCGCAATTAGAGGAGGTAAGACTTCCATCACACAGGCGTGTGCAGGTCCGTGCAAGCCTAGGGTTGTGGGGTGGTGGCCTCCAGAGAGGAAGCACACAACACACACACACACACACACACACACACACGCACACTCAAGTGCACACAAATTCACAGACTTATAGGCCCACATGCATGCTCACACGCAGATACACTCATGCATGCACACACTCTCCTGTACACATACACACACTCATGCTCATGCATTCATGCACACTCATACACACACACGTGCACATACTCACACACACATGCACACATACTCATGTGTGCACACACACATATTGTCTGCTAGCAATGTCTTTGCTCTGGGTCCTCTCTCTGACTGCCTCACTCTCCTTGGTCAGGCAGGGCTCTCCATGGCTCTGTCTGAGCAGCACACATCAATCCTGGTTTCAGGCCTTGGTCTGGGGACAGATGCCACCCCCACACTGTCCCTTTGAGCCCATAGCCCCCTGAACTTGGCTTTGCTCTGTCAGCACAGCCAGCCCGGTTCCTCCTGATGGAGGTGACACGCTGGCCCCTGGCCTTTGGCCGGTGGTCTCACTGGTGGTGCCAGGCATCCTAGGACCAGCTCCGCCCGCTCTTCGTCACATCCTTCCTGCTGCCCACCAGGGGGTGTCCTTCAGACACAAAGGCTGACCTGCTCAGACCAGCCCCGGCCAGGCAGCCGAGTGGGGACTCAGGAAGACTTCTTTCTGGGGGCCTGGCTCCATTCCCAGGGGCGTTGAACAGGAAGGTGGCTCTCCATGGCCGAGATCCATCTTCTCCACCCATGGAGAGTTTGCACCAGGGAAACGGGGCGAAAGCTGCAAGTCTAGGTCAGAGAAAGGAAAGCCCATCTGCCGCCTGGGCTGGCATTGCTCCTTGGTGCTTGGAGAACAGCTTAAAGGAGACCACACCGTGCTGAGGAGAGAAGGGAACGCTCAGACAAGGCTTGCTGTGGGTGAGGGCCACTTCTGCTTCCAGGAATGCGGAAGGTTCTAGAATAAGCATGTCAAACTCAAAGGCTAACACAGGCCAAATAAAAAGGTTTAAGTTTATGAGGGCCACAAAAAAACCTCCAAAAGCTTCAATTTTCATAGAAACGTAAGTTTATTTCGATAGAGACATGCTGAATACAAAGGGCTGAAATAAATGAGTAATTGTTAACATAAAATAATAGAACATTTAAATAAAAATTAATATTTTTTCTTGAACATTAACTTACCAGACATTAAATAACTGCACAAATTAACAAGTGTCATGCAAATAAACCTATTTTTCTTGTTCTCTGAAAGTGAAATATTTCCTGTTGTGCACACTAAACAAGTCAGTCTAAGACTAATGCATGGCCATCGGCTGCTAAAATATTCGCTGCTGGTATTAGTGGAGAGAAGTGGTGTGCTTGCGCGTAAGGCACATAAGGGAAATGAATGCAACATGATTATAGTAATCAGTCATTAGGGAATGTTGTAGTTCATTATTCATAACTAGAAGCCCCGTGCACAGATTTGTGCACTGCAGGGGCGGGGAGGGAGGGCGGACCTCAGCCTGGCCTGTGCCCTCTCATAGTCCAGGACCCTGCAGGGGATGCCCGCCTGCTGACCTAGGCCGGATTCCCAGGGCCAAGGCTGGCAGTCAGACATCTCCCTCACAGTTCAGGGATCTTACAGTCTGGGACCCCTCATTCCTTATCGCCTGCATGCAGCGGAGGCAGGGGAAGCTCCCATCACCACCCTGTGCTTGCCAGCCGTGAGTCCAGCTCCCTGTGAGAGTGCACTGGTCACCACTGGCAGCTCAATGCAGGAGCTGCCCCTGGTGATCAGTGTGCATCATAGCAACTGGTCATTCTGTAGTTCAGTTGATTTGCACATTAGGCTTTTATCATATAGGATTATGTACAACAGGATCTTATAAAAATTAAGTTAAGAAATTTTTATTAAAATGTTTCTTACATACCATTATATTGGCTGGGCTGCAAAAATATTTGTTGTGGGCTGCATGCAGTCTATGGACCGGGAGTTTGACATGTTTGTTCTAGAATATTGGTGAGTCCAGGGCCCAGGGGCTCCCTTTGACTATAGATTAAGAGCAGGGCACTTGGAGCACACAGTAGGCCCGCAAACAACATTGGCTATCTTGCACTGGATGGAGGAGGGTGTGTGAACCAGAGCCAGATGGCCTGTCTTTCACAGGGACATTTAATTATAAAACTTCAGAAAAGAGAGATGTCGTTTTCTGCAGAGAAATTGTGTTATATTTGACCATCGGCTCATTTGCCTAATTCTCCAGGCGCCATTCAGGGGCACCTCCTGAAACCTGGCGCTGTGCTTTCAGGGCTCTTTGCCCAAAGCCCCGCTGGGTACCATGCCCCCATCCCTGCTGGGCACCGTGCCCCTAGCCCCGCTGGGTACCGTGCCCCCAGCCTGCTGGGTACCGTGCGGAGAGGAAGTGCGGAGTGAATGCGGGCCGGGGTGCAGTGCCCATGTGTGTCTGGATGGGGGAGGTCTCACGCAGCATGCCGCCCCGAGTGGGGAGCAGGCCGGCAGCCCGCTGCCCGCGCTTGGTCTAGCCCGAGAACATCCTCTCCCACGTTTGCTGTGAGGACACAGCAGACGGTGACAGAGTGGTCTGCTGTAAAGGGACATCCACATCCAAACAGCTCAAGTGCCGGGACTGCGGGAGGGCCTGCTTCCTGCTCACTGAGGGACTCTGGCGGGTCTCCCCAAGGAGGAGGATTTGCCCAAATTCCAATGAACTGAAAGTGGAGAAAAGTCAGCATGTGCTTGAATTGCAAGCAACTCAGAGACACCTCCCGGAAGCACCGCAGAGAGACGCCACAGGGACAGAGCCACCAGGATGCAGCCACCACAGGCCCTCGGCTGCAGGCAGTGCCCACCAGCGCCCCGGCTCCCAGCACCCCTGGCCCCCACGCCCTGTGTACCCTGCTCTGAACTGAGGCACGGCCCTGCCTCCTGCGCCACGGGCCCGCATAGAGGCACCACAACACGATGCCCTCCGTAGGTGTGAGGTGTGGTAGGACCACTGGGCCAGCAGCGGTCAGTGAGAGACCTGGTGGGAGAACTTAGGGGCAGGGTCAGCGAGAAAGTCAGGTTCCAATAGAATGTTTGGTCTTGTCCACTGCTGCACACGATTCCTGGACACACACACACACACACATACAGAGGCACACACACAGGCATGCACACAATACACAAATTGCACACACATAGGCACATACACACAGGCACACACACCGGCACAAACACATACACAGGTGTGCACACAACACACAAACTGCACACACATAGGCACATACACATAAGCACACACACAGGAGTGCACACACACAAACTACACATATATAGGCACACACATACACACATACATGCATAGGCACACACGCAGGCGTGCACACACATATACAAATGCATAGGCACACACACGGGCACACACACACATAGGCGCACATACACATAGGCACATATACACAAGCACAGACACCTAGGTGCACACACAGGTACACACAGACATAGGCACAGACGCAGGCACAGCCACATACAGGCACACAGCCACATAGGCAGACACATATAGGCTTGCACAGACATATACAAACTGCACACACATACACACATACTTACAGATGCAAACATACAAACTGTACACACATACCCACATGTGAGCATACATGCATCACTAGCCCTCCGGGAAGGTGAGGACGGCTCTGCCTCTGAGCAGCTTTGCCCACCATTGGAAGGTCCCCTTGACGGCGTGGGAGCACGTGAGAGACGCTTCCCCAGTCCTCAGGGTTGCCACCCCCCGACAGGATGAGAATTTGTAGCGAAGTGTGTTAGCTCTTTTTCCTCTTGCGATATTAAACTCAGCGATTTCCCGAGAAAACGGATTGTACTTCTTACTTCCGTTCCCTGTGGGGCATTCAGCTCCCTGCCACAGCCCCCAGGTCTCAGAGTAGAACACCCGCCGCCATCCCTGGACCAGCAGGACGCCGGTGGCGGGTTGGTGCTTGGCCGTGACTGCGGTGGCCAAGAGGGAATTTTCTTTTAAAACCCGCTCCACGGAGCGCAGAGGTGAGTCTGTTTCATCGAAAGGCACCTGTAGTCCGGAACCTCGGCCAGCCCTGCTGCCAGGCCCCCCGGGGCAGCTTGTTTTTCATGCTGAGAACCGGGCCTTTCTCAGGCTCCTGTGTGTGCCCGCCCACACGCCCTCCTCAGTCCTGAGCAATGAGGAGCCCCTGCACCAGTTTCTGGTCCTTAGAAACACAGCACAGCTGTCTCGGTCCCTAAGGGGGCACAGCCATGCCTCGCGGCATGCACACAGTAGGTCCTCAATAAAATTTGGGTGAGCAGACAAAACAGGCGCACCCTGCCTGCGGGGAGCGGCAGCCAGCCAGCTGGTGCCAGGTCACGGCGGGCAGAGGCCCTAAGGGTGTGGGGCCGAGAGGGCCCCGGGACGGGCTTCACAGCGGGGGGAGGGAGGCTGCAGGGGGCCGGGTGGGCGGGCTCTCTCTCAGGCTCCGGGCCACTGTCTGAGGGGAAGAGAATGAGCAGGGAAAGGGGAGGAGAAGAGGAAAGAAGGGGAAGGGTCTGGGAGAGAATGAGGTGTGCGCCCCCTGCCCCCAGGCGGCTCACCGGGGTGCAGGCCCCCTCTGAAAGGACAGCCAGGACTCCGGCCCCACCCCGGAATGCCTTCAAGAAAAATCCCAGTGTCAGCCCCACCCGCCATCTCGTCCAGCCAGCTGCAGCCAGGGGCGGCCGGGAGGAGCGGTGGGCGGTCCTAAGGGCCTGTACACGCAGAGGGGAGGGAGGAAGCGGCTCCCAGGCCACCCGCCCGCTCCGCGCACAGGCTCAGGTGCTGGAACGGCCGGAGCCCACGCCTAAAACGCCACCGAGGCTGAGGTCCAGAGTGAGCTTCACGTTAGTAGCCTTTGGGGACGGTGTGGGCGGCAGCAGCCCCGCGGGTCTCGCTCAGCTTGCCGCGCGGTTTAACCCAAACGCCTGGCCACAGGGAACGGTTCTCACCAGATCACCAGACAGCGCGGCGCCAGGTGACGAGGGGGCGTGTGGTCGTCCCTGGTTCTCGAACTTCTCTCTCAGAGGCCTGGCGTGCCTGTGCTTCCGGCTACAGGCTGTGGAAGTCCCGCCTTCGATGGCTTCGCTAGGGCGTGTGATGGGCAGAAAGCCGCGGGAAACGGTGACGGGAAAAGGCCCCTGTGGTGTCACACAGACACCGGTTCGTCACCTCCTCAGTGGCTTTGCATTTTATAAATCATGGAAAACTCCCAGCCGCAGGAACATGGATAAGGCCGTGAGGGTGCTCGGAGGTCGTCCACGTTGCTCCAGTCGCCAGGGAGCAGCGGGGGTGGCTGGGCTGGGCTGTGGGGCACGGACGACGCCACTGCAGACGGGAATGGCCTGCTTCCCTGCTCTCCGGCGACAGAGGCCGCCTTCCTCCGGGGAGCACTGTTCCCCCATCGTGAGCGGTCTTGGGGAGATAGTCAGGCAAGACGCCCCCTCCCGTGGCCCACAGACAGGCCCGGGAGCCACACGGGACAGTCTGCTTCTCTCTTTGCAGTGTGTACCTTAGTGAAGAGTGGCTCAGGGGAGAGTCGGGCCGGAGCCCTGTGGGTGGTGCCACCTCCCTGCCCAGACCAGAGCCCTGAGCACCCACTGGCCAGCCTCCTGCAGCCCGTGAGCAGCGGGGTGCTCCCACAGGGCTCCCTGCCTGGGTAACTGGGCTTGTTTCCCGTCCCAGGAAGGCAAGCCTCCGCCTGCCCCGGTTTGGCATGAGGGTCCCTGAGCACGGCCTGGCCAGACCTACACCGGGGCCCACCCTGACCTTTTTGTGTTTTTTGCTATCCCTCACCCAACGATATTTTTCCCATTGCTTTTTGGAGAGAGTGAAATGGAGGGAGGGAGGGAGAGAGGAGGGAGGCAGCGGGGGAGAGAGAGATTGGTTGCCTTTGCACATGCTTCGACCAGGGCCTGGGATCACACCTGCAACCAGGTAGGTGCCTCTGACCGGGAATCAAACCTGTAACTCCTCGGTGCTTGGCCTGGCACCATAACCACTGAGCACACTGGCCAGGGCCCACTCTGACCTCCTGATCCTGGTGTTGGGGAAGGGTTTCCTACAAGCAAAACCTGAGACACGGGTTCTTGTGGGGGTGCTTGATGGGCAGAGCCCAGGAACAGGCAGGAGGAGGAGGACGTGGCCTCGGCGTGTCAGCTCCCGCCTCCTCCCGGGGCGGGGCCCGGGTGTGTGAACCTTAGAGAGACCGCGGTGAGCCTGGGGGCAGAGAAGCCGGCTCCTGTGGGCCAGGCAGGCTGCTCCCAGCATCCCCCACTGTGGCCGCGGCCCTCTCCGTGCTGGCTGGGAGGCGTAGCCAGACCTCCAGCAGCCAAAGCCGGACGGCTGGGGCGCTGGCGGCAGCTGTGTGAGCACACGCACCTCACTGCCCTCTCATTGCAGCCTCCCTGGCTCATTTCCTCCCGGTGCCTCTGTCCATCTCCCACAGCACTGTGCTCAGGCCTGTGGCCAGCGTGGCCACGGCACAGGCCTTGGCGCCTGGGCAGGTCCTGGAGGAGCGGCGGCCCGGAGCAGTCTGGGCAGGTCTGCAGCGTCCGGCCGACAGGGGTGTCTGCACGGGAGCCGGCGGCTGCTCTTCCTCCCAAAGACTGGCTGGGACTCTCCCTGGCCGTCAGGGCGTGGAGACGCGGGGGGCGGCAGGAAGATGCGTTCTGCCCGGTTCACCGTCTCGGCAGCTTTGGCAGGATCCACGGGACGCGTGACATGGCGAGACAGCTGGTGGGCTGAGCGTGCACGCTCAGATTTGTCATCCTCTCTGACTGCTGCCATTTCTGTCTCCAAACGGAGAGTCAAGAGTCTTGTCGGAAAGTCGGCCACCTTACTGCTTAACGCACGCTCCCGCCGTCTCCGGTCTGCGTGCCCACTGGCCGGGATTGCGGGGCCCCAGACAAGGTCCGTCCTCGGGGAGCACGGCGGGGGAGGGGGCTGGCAGCCAGACCAGGGCTGGCTGGGGAGAGGCCAGGCGGCGCCTGGAGGGCAGGTCCCCGTGAGGACGGAGGCCAGCTCCCAGCCCTGAGCGACAACAGGGGTGGAGGGTGGGCGGGGACCAAGGGCGTTTGGGGGACAGTGAGGAGGGACGAGGCTGGACACAGGCCGAGATGGGGCAATGAGGCATCCACCGGTCTCTCTGCTGAGCCCACCTCTGCTCCCCTTCGGAGAACACAGCCACCTGCTCTGTGTGCACGGGGGAGGGGTGGGGAGAGCGGAGGGGAGGGACCCTGCTATGAGCCCCAGGAGCACCTTCCCTGGCACTGAGGGCTCAGCAAGGGCCCCGTCACCAGGAGGACAATGACAGTGATTCCATTCAGAACAAGCTTCCCCCTCTGCCTGTCACCCAGCTCCTCCTGGGAGGGAAGCTCCACGGGGTACCTCTGCCTCTCAATACTGTCCTCACTGAAGCAGGACTCGAATGCCAACCTGCAGCCTGTGATCAAGAGGACATGGGAGGCGGCAACTGGTGATCCACACACATCTCACTGGCCGTCAGCACCGAGGGCAGAGGGCTGTGGGCTGTGCTCAGTCAGCACTGAGGGCGGAGGGCTGTGCTCAGTCAGTACTGAGGGCGGAGGGCTGTGCTCAGACAGCACTGAGGGCGGAGGGCTGTGCTCAGTCAGTACTGAGTGCTGAGGGCTGTGCTCAGTCAGTACTGAGAGGGAGGGCCGTGGAGGGCTCAGATGGGTGGCCCTGGGCCAGTGGCACTGGCTGCTGTTACTGGGACTCCAGCCCCACTGGCTCAGGAATGCTCAGTCTCTAGCTCCTGCCCCGCTCAGACCGGAGCCGACCATGGGGTGCGGAGCAGAGGGGCTGGGTCCCGAGGAGCCTACCTCTGAGCCCCATGGCACTGCTCTGTGAGCGCGTCCAGGTCGGGCAGTGAGGCTGCGGCTCAGGGGAGGATGTGAGGAGACCGAGGAAAGGCTGGTGCTGGTGGAGGACCTGGGAGTGGTGCCCATCAGGCTGGCGGCCACGGTGCCCACTGACCCCCACCCCACCGGCGCTGGCCGGCTGCAGACACAGTGACTCACTCTGCCCGGGAGGGATGTGAGGGGAGGAAACAGGCTCTCCTCCCACAACGCTCAGAACTGCCAGCCTTCCAAAGGAATGGCTGCCACTCAGCGAAATCCAGCCTGAGGTTGAGGCTGGGGAACCCAGCGCTGTGATTTAGCTGTTAAGTGAAACAGCTAGAGACTGACCCTTCCTGAGCTGCGGGAGGGCTGGCCCAGTCCCCGGCTGGGCTCCAGGGCAGCGTGAGGGGACCCAGGAAGGGAGCGGCGGAGGCCGGAGGTTTAGCAGGGAAATCCCGTGCGGACTGTGTGAGGCCCTGCAGGGACAGGGCCGATGGACTGTAAGCAAACTCCATCACAGGAGGCTGTGAGGGGCAGGGACCGCCCCTCCTAGCCCCTCCCATCCTCCAGGTCCCAGCCCAAGGCTGCCTCCTCCAGCAGCCCCCTGCCTGCCTGCCTGGGAGTGACTGCCCAGCTGCCTCTTTAAAATCACCTGTACACCTGGAGCGTGTGTGACTATTCATCGCCTGTCCCCCTCCACTGCCTGCCTCGCTCTGCCTGGGTCCTAGCACCGTGAGGAGCTCCCTCCTCCTCTGATCCCAGGACTCGACTCTGCCAAACAGAAGCAGCCTAACCCTGGTGATGATTTGTGCTTTCCCGTCTTCCTCCTGGGCACTCTGCCCCGGCCCACACTCAGCCCTTCAGCATGCCAAGCCCACTTTAGAGAGGGAGGGCCAGGAAGGAGGGGCAGGATTTGAATACAGAACTAGCGCGCCCGCCCCTCCACCCCCCCCCCCCCCTCCTGGCTAATGACCCCTGGGGAATGGGAACATCTCAGAGCACTGGGGAAGCACCAGAGCCTGGCCTGGGAATCCAGAGGGCTTCTTGGAGGAGGCGGAGCTGAGAGGGGCGGAGTCTTCTTGGTGCCACCCCTCAAGTGCTCCAGCCTCCACCCAAAAGCAAAGCCACCAGGTGTCAGTGACTTGGCGGGAGCAGAGGTCAACACACTGGTAGCTTGGAGGTGGGGCCTCAGAGTCTAGGACTTCTGCCTCATCTCCCTCAGGCCTCAAGCCCCTGATTAGTGTCTGATCAGGGCCCAGCCCTTGGCATCTGTGCACCCATTTCCCCGCTCGGTGCCCCTCAAACAGCTCAGGAACAGCCCGGCAGCAGCAGGGGCACGCCGCACTCAGGGCCTGTATGGGAACGTGCAGTACCAGGCCCTGTGTACTAACAGTCCTCTGGAGTCATCGGGTCTCCTGGCAGCCCTGCGATGACCAGGGCCAGGGCATTCGGAGGCTGTGGGGCCAGCTCTCTGGATCCCCATGGACAGTCTGGGCGTGGGCCGGGCCGGGGACAGCAGAGAGCTATCACTTCCTGGCTTCCCCAGCAGCTTTCAGGGAAAGAGCCCACAGAGAGGTCTGCGGAGAAGGGCCTGGTGTGTGTGTGTGTGTGTGTGTGTGTGTGCAGGCTCACAGTGAAAGGGGGGCTGCTATGACATCAGAAAGGAAGAAAGAGATGCTCTGCCAGGAATCAGCCTGCGCTGCGTCCCAGTGGGTCAGGACACCTTGGTACTCTCAGGTCAAGCCGGGTGGGGCATGCCCGCCTCCTCCCGCCTCTGCCAGGACTGGCTGTGCCAGGCCGCTGCGGTCTCTATGACCCAGGCCATGACAGTGTGATCCTGGCCCTGGGGGTCAGGCCCTGTTGGCTGTGGGATCTAGGTTGGCTGGAGGAGGTGGGCCGACCTGATATTGTCCATAAAGGTCTTGTCCTGACCCCACCCCAAACCAGGCCCGCCTCTGGACTCGCTGCCCAGCCTCCACCATGTGATTTTGCTCCTGTTCTCTGCCATGCCCAGCCGGGCCCCCAGCTCAGCCGTGACCACACTTACCCTCTCTCCCCCAGCCACGCCGTCTCCCTTCAGCTCCCAGAGACACTGTGCTCCCCCCTTTAGGACCTGAGCATGTGCCGTTCCCACAGCTGCCTTCCTCTTCTGTGTTAACACCCGTTCACTCTCCAGTTCTCAGTCACCTCCACTCGCCCCAGCCAACTCAGAGCACTGGTTCTTCCTGTTAGCACTTCCAGTGGTTTCACTTCCGCCTCACTATATCACATGACTCCTATTTGTCTGCCTGAGGTGCAGGGTCCCGTGAGGGCCCTGTGTCCGCCCCAGAGCAAGGGTGGGCAGGCCACAGGCTGTGACTAAAAGAAACCTCAGGGGCCATGTTACACCTAAACCAACAACCAAAATGTGAGGCTGGTTTCCCCAAACCGGTTCTTGGCGCTCTGGTGGTGGGAGAGCATTCCCTGGTCCGATGCGTCTGGGAAATGCAACCTATCTCAGAGCAGCCCACGGGGTGGGCACCTCTAGCGGGGACACGGGATGAAAGAAATGGCCACGGAGCCCCAGGAGAGGCCGGGACTGGGGAGACCCCTCCTTTAAACACCCAGCGGGAAAGCCTCCTGGGGAAGCTGCCAGCACCCAGACGACTTGACTTGACACCGAGGAAGCTGAGCCCGTTCTGACCTGCTCACGGCCCCGAGACAGGAAGGCTGCTCACGACAAGGGCCTCACACCAGGGCCTTCCCTGCTAACCACCCTGCAACTGGGGCACGTCTGACCTGAAGGCTTGTTTACCACCGATGACTATTTCTAACCAGGGCCTCTTTTCTCTCAAGTTCTCACGCTGGTTAATTCCAGACACATTCACGGAGTCAGCCTTAGACACACTGCGTGTCCGCACACAGGCTCCCAGAGCAGGCAGGCAGCTGCCGCAGGGAGGAACCCACGAGGCTCTCGCTCCTTGGCAAGACCCGTGGTCTGCGACGTGCTCCCCGGAGCCCCTGCGTCTGCTCCTTCCTGCCTGTCTCTGTTGTCAGCGCACAACACAAGGACACAGTCCATCACAAGGACACAGAGATGGGAGGCCTATATTGCTTCTGTGTTTCTATCCATCTTCAGAAGATTCAAGCCAAATCACTGGCTCATGAGCCCCACGACCCACCAGCAGCCTGTGTCTGGCACGTTAGCAGGAGGCCATGGGGAGCCGAGTGAGCAGAGCTCCAAGGTGCAGGGAGCTGCACGCACAGCCAGATCGTAGCCCTTTGGAGGGCACTAGGACCCCGGGACCTGCTCCATCACTGGTGGGCATGACCCTGGAAAAGGAAAACAGGCCAATGTGGCTAACTGTGGCAAACAAAAGGGTGGTCCCTAGAGACTCACTCTCCTCCAGCAATTTCTTCTTTGGTTAATCTTCACAAGGATATTTTCCCATTGATTTTTAGAGAGAGTGGAAGAGACACAGAGAGAAACATCAATGTGAGAGAGACACATCGATTGGTTGCCTCCAGCATGCACCCTGACTGGGCAGGGATTCAGCCTGCAACTAAGGTACATGCTCTTGACTGGAATCAAATCCAGACCCTCCAGTCTTTGGTTTGACACTCTATCCACTGAGCCAAACTAGTGAGGGCCCTCTAGCAATTCTTCTCTACCCTGATGACACCATCTCTTCCAAGTTTCTCAATAAAACACACACCTTTTGACCCTGGAGAGCTGTCCCACGACACAGCTTCACTGCAGAGCATTGATTGGTGGAGCCATGCTTTGGCATGAAATTCACCTCGTGGACAATGGCGTGTCTTATTGTTTCAGGCTCCACACAAACTGGCAACGTAAACGTGCTGCACGCATTTATTCTTATGCTGCCAAATATCTGAATGGACATCCAAAGGCTTAGCAGTTCATCTGGTGCAGGACACTCAGATTCATGGTGAGATCATGCATCAATGACCACAAGCATGAGTTTGAGATGAGTAGTTCTGGTTCAAGCCCCCATCCTGCCACTTCTCAGTGTGGACATGTTTGGCCTCCCAAGCCCTTGTCTTCTCATGTAGAAGATGATTGATACCTACTATATCAAAATTGCCCAGAGGATTAAAACAAAGATGTTTGTAATTTAGAAAACTAATAGAAGAAAGTGCTCAAGATACGGGGTTGCGACTTCCTCCTTCTCTACCATCACTATCATTCCATCATCACCACCATCATTATCACATCATCCCATCACCTTCATCCTCATCCTCATCATCCCAATATCCCCATCACCATTATCACCACCATCGTTATCACATTATCCCTACACCACCATCTCCATCATCACCATCAGAATCACTATTATCATCATCAACATTGCTATCTTCCTCCTCTTCCACACCACCACCATGATCATCACCATCACCTTCATATTTATCACCACCATCACCATGACCATCATCACCATGACCATCATCACCATCACTATCATCACCATCACTATCATCACCACCATCACCATCGCTATCATCACCACCATCACCATCACCATGATCACCATCACTATCATCACCACCATCACCATCACTATCATCACCATCACATTTATCACATTATCCCTACATCACTATCACCATCCCCATCATCACCATCACTATCATCTCCACTATCATCACCATCACCACCATCACCATCACATTTATCACCACCATCACCATCACCATGATCACCATCATCAGCATCACATTTATCACCACCATCAGCATCATTGCCAGCACCAGCCCCTCGTCATGGTATGAAGAGTCATCTGCTCCAATAAAGGGAGATAAAGAGATACAGCACACGTGTCACCTAACCATACCGAAGAATACTTATGAACCCCAAAGATAAACATATCTAAGAGTACTTGTGTGTGTGTGGGGGGGCAACGGAAAGGAGTAGCCGAATATTTCCATTTCTCAAGAAGGATTCTAGACATTGTGGCTGATTTCACAAGTGAAAGCTGTGATGAATGAGCGTGCTCTTTCCTTGGCACCTGGAGACCAGCGTGCTTGATTGGAGAGAGCCCGGCGGTCTGGAGGGAGGCCCAGGAGCTCGGGGGAGAGCTCAGCCAAGTGGACCAGGGCCCTGGGCAGATGTCCACGTCTCCTGCATACTTCGGTGAGGCTCACATAATGACAAAGAGCCACAAGAAAGTGTCCCTGGTGGTAAGAAGCTGTGTGGGTGCTGCTCCCAAAAGGCCCGCGCATCCAGTGACACTGCTGGCCGCCCTGGGCAAGCCCCTCCCCTTTCTGGGCTGTAATTCCTTTGTAAAGTTTGGTTTGGACGGAACATCTCGAAACCATTTCTCCTGTCTCTAAATCCTGTTTTTTACAAAGCCTTCCTCGTTGGGAGTATTACAGCTGTCTCCCCGTCCCCCTTGCCGCTCTCCATGGGCTTTGATGATGATAGAAAACGAAAGACATGCATCTCAGGGCGTGATTCTGACACACGAAGTGGCAGGACCTGCCTTATTTCTCTCGATGTCCAATCGGAGGCGCCCTTCACACAGCGCTGAAGGACTTTCACGCGGCCGGGCCCGCTGTAGTCCCTTAGTGTCGTGGAGAAGGCTGTGCTCACCCGCGGGGGCGGTGGTGGGTTGCAGCCAGGCAGGAGCTGCAAGGCGTGCTTCTCTTGGAGCCGTCCGACAAGGAGTCCAGTAGATCTGGCTTCTGAGTCAGGGCGTGCCGAAGGGGCCGCAGTGTCTCCCCAACTCTGTGCCCAGCTCCGGAGGAGGGAGGCCTCAAGGAGGGCAGGGATGTGACGTCCAGTAGACCTCAGTTGGGAGGGCTGGGGGTGCAGCTGCATTTGAGCCTGGATTCTCTTCCAGGAGCTGACGTGGGCACCAGGGATCTCCGTCTGTGCAGGCTGCCATGGCGAACATGTGAGACGGGGTGTGAGGACGCACTGAAGTGATGGCTGTGAGCTTGGGAAGGGGGCCCGTGAATGGTGGGCCCCCCGCAGGCTCTGTTTGTCCTACCGTTTCCATAAGAATCAGGATTTGTTTGGCTTCTCTTGAAAAATTGGGACATTTGGGCACAGTGGGCCCATGGCAATCCCAGCAGGATGGAGAAGTGCCCTCTTCACTGGGGCGCCTGCTCTCGGGGCCACCGCAGTCCCCACCATGCCCCGCTGCCTCATGCTCAGACTGGCCGCGGACCTGTGCCCTTGTAACAGGAGGGGAAACCCTGAGCCTCAGCGCCCACAGTGCGCCCGCTCAGGCTCGGTCCTCACAGGTCAGTCTGGCGGCTGGCTGCTGATGCCGGGAGGCTGGTCCTGCAAGGTCTTGCCGACCAGGCTGGCACCGCCTGGGACGGCTTAGAGCAGTCAGCTTCCACACGACCAGGGAGAGTGCCTGGGACCCGGGACTCTGGTCCTGCCTGTAATGGTTATTTTTGTGTCAGCTTGCCTGGGCTGTCGTGGGTGAGGCTGCCATTCCAGTGAGTGGACTCTGAGAAAAGCAGATTGCTCTCCCTAAACCGGTGGGCCTCATCTAATCAGTTGAAGCCTGAACAGGACAAAAGACCAGCTTCGTGAGTGGGGGTCCCCAGCAGACGGCTTTCAGACTTCATCTGCACAATCGCACCCGAGTCCTCAGCCTGTGGGCCTGCCCTGCGGATTTTGGACTTGCCGGACTGCATAACTGCATGAGCCAATTCCTTATAGTAAGTCTCCTTTTCTACTTCCATGTCCTGTCTGTCTGCTTCTCCGAGGAAACCTGGCCAACACCTCTGCCACCGCCTCTCCCCACCTGCAATGGACGGGCAGGTGGCACATGGTCTTCAGCCTCTGCCCTGAAAGTTATATGTTCAAAGGTCATTGCAGGGGGCTGGGTGGGGGGGAGTGTCCTGTTGTGTCTGGGGTCTGACGGGGGGCAGGGAGAGGGATGAGGAGTGCCACTGGCCATTCTGATAAGCCCAGGGCCTTTGGTTGGCCATGCTCCACGGAAGTTGAACTTTCCCATCAAAACCTTGGGGAAGCCCTGCACTCTCCAGCGACATCCTTGGTGGGCACTCCCTCTGGTGCCTCCTCAGAGACCTTCTCCCCCACCAGCCCACCCTCAATCCGCGCACACGGAAGGCACATTGGACGCCGGGGTGGGTGCTGGCCGGACCACGCTGTGCAGCAGCCTCCCACCCACATCAGGCCACGCCCCCTCCATCGGTTTCACTGGAGTACCACCAGAGAATTCTGTTAATCGGACTCTGCTCATAAAAAGTACCATTTCCCCGTTATTGCTGTCACTAGAGGCTCAACAATGACACAACGCGAGACAAGATGTGATTGTACTAAAAGGAATAAGTGACAGAGGTTTTTATTTACGTGACTGATGGGTGTAGGCATCGGGATGCTTTTCACGCTGCTCCCAAGAACCAAACGCGTAATTCACCAGCACGTGACAGTGCCCAGCTGAGTGTCTACAGCACAGTCACTGCAAACACGTAAATTATTAATGAGAAGACGTCTAAATATAAACTTGCAAAGCCCGCCTTTCTCCCTGAAGAAGGAAATAAAACATCTACTCACTCCCAGAGCCAGAGGGCTGGGCGGGAGCTGCGTGAGGAGCTCCTGACTGGTGCAGTGTGTGGAGCATGGCAGACCCCGCACCCCTCCCCGCTCCCTGCTCGCGCCGCAGAGTCTAGAATTTTGCCAACATTCGCTGTCCAGCCCCGCTTGCAGCTCAGGGCGATCTGGGCCCATCTCTGAAGGAGGAGACTTAAGGGACAGGTGCAGGGGACACTGGACATTTCAGCTTTCCTAAACACAGGCAGGAACGGATAGTTCTTACTCCGCCTTCCCCAGGGGACCCGATGGCAGCGCTTTGGAGCCCTCCTGCCATCGCAAGAACACAGCCAGCGCTAAGGTGGTAGCTGCAGGGAGCAAGGGCCAGTCCTCGAGGCCATCGCTGAGCTGGTGAGCCAGCCGTGTCACTGCTCAGAACAGAAACAGACAGAGCTCAGGCCCTGGAGCGGGACACTTAGTTCCTTGCAAGGTTGGCAGCCCCATGGGTGCACGGGGCCGGGATCCTCATCCCAAGGCTTCGCAGACCACTGGCCTAGGCTGTTCCCACCGACAAGAGGATGAGGCGGCTGTGGCTATGATATCGGCGATGGCGAAGGCGGCTCCCAGAGGGAAGGCAGGCTGGTGGGCCAGCCACAGGCCTGCTTCTGGGGTGAACAGGGTCCGGGTGCTGGGAGATCCCAGGGCCCCTCTGAATGGAAGAGGAGGGTGTGATGACGTGAAGGTGTTGGTGAGAGGTCTGTTTTGTCTTGAGTGTAATACAAGGCAAATGCCTTGGTGCTCAGACCAGGGTGCAGGGCACCTCTAGCACCTGAGGTGGCTGGAGACTCGCTCGCACACCTGCACCCTCTGGCCCTCCCCACGGGCCAGCAAAGGCTGCCGGACTTCTCTTGGGGGCCCTGCTGCCCAGACCGCCTAGGCCAGTGGTCGGCAAACTCATTAGTCATCAGAGCCAAATACCAACAGTATGATGACCGACATTTCTTTTGAAAGCCGAAAACCGACTTCTGCGCATGGGCCACAAAGTTCCAATCGCACTGTACGTGCGTGCCCGCACGTGGTGTTTTGTGGAAGAGCCACACTTAAGGGGCCAAAGAGCCGCATGTGGCTCTCGAGCAGCAATGTGCAGACCACTGGCCTAGGCTGTTCCCACCGCCAAGGGGATGAGGCACCTGTGGCTGGGACATCGGCGATGGCGAAGGCGGCTCTCACATCTCACCCTCCCCGCGGTGCCTGCGTGCGCATCCGCACCAGCTCATTTTGGAGCAGGAAATCAGAAAAGGTTATGGACGAGTGGGTGGAGGGGAGGAGGGCTCTACTTTCTACTGCATTACTTTGTAGAAATTGAAGAGAATTTTCTAATCCTGTTCAGGTGTTCTATTTAAGTAAAAGGTCAATAATGGTGAACTGAGTGGGGGTAGAGACCATTTTTTCTCTTATTTCTTTGTGTTGAAGAACTAAGAAATGCTGTCTATACTTAAAAAAAAATCAACGGCTTTGCTGGTAACCCCATCCGAGGGCGCCCTCCCGCCCGGGGCACCGTGCGGAGCTGACGGCAGCAGGGCGCTCCTCGGCACGTGGTCAGTGCTCCCAGCTGTCCTCCAGCAGCCGAGTCGGGCCTTGGGCTCAGGAGAACCCCAGGCTGTGCGGGCTCCACTTCGGGGATGTTATGAAGTGGTGCCAGCTGGGCGGCCCTGTTTGTCCCGAGCTGGGCTGGCCCACCGTGAGCGTGTGCCCTGGATCAGGCTCCATCCAGCACCACACCATTCTGGTGTGACCTCCCCTCTCTCCTCCCGCCATCCCTGGCGAGGCTGCTGCTGTCCTAGTCTGACTGACGTGGACACGGGGCCACTGTGAGCAGGACAGGAGGGCCAGCTGCTCCGCAGGGAGGAGGCGGTGTCACCTGTGCTCACAGGTGAGCTCGGGCCTGACCGAGCCCAGACCCTCAGCCACGTTCTCCCCTCAGCCCCGGAGGCCCCTCTGGCTGTGCCTGCACTTCCCTGTGGCACAGTGTCAGGTGGCCTGCGTGTAAATGCCCAGCGACACTTGGCTGTGCCACTCCAAGGGGCAGTCAGGAGGGGGCACAGTGGAGGTGGCCTTGGGGACCCCAAATGACCGTGGGGCTTTCTGGGAAAAGCAAGGCTTGGGGGAGATGAGTACAGAGACAGGATGGGGGAAGACGGGGCCCCAAGTCTGAAACAAGGTGCAGCCAAGGGGATGAGGGAGGCAGACGGAGGCCAGAGGTGCTCCCTGAGAGAAGCAGCAGATCTCATAGGAGGAAGGAGCCAGAACACTGGCCCAGGGGTCCCTGCGTGAGGGGTTCCGCTCAGGCCTTTCAGAGCCCCTGTGTCCCAGCTCCTGTCACAGAGTCAGGTCAGTAGCACCCGCCCCCTATGCTGTCCTGCCCCGGCTGGCGGGTCCGTCCCCGGGAGGCCCTGGCATGTCGCAGATGACTGTGTGTTTCACCCATGGAGCTCGGGAGCCCCCAGAATGTCTCCTCACGGACAGAGCTGCCGGGAAGGGTTGGGAGTCACATGTGTCAGTAGCGGTCCCAGCGGGTGGGGGCTTGGAGCCACATGTGAATTACACAACGGGCGGCAGGGGGATGATCCCACCCGGCATCAGCAGTGGGCTTCCTCCTAACTGGTGGGCACAGGGCTGCAACTGGGCGAAGGAAGGGCTGGAACAGTGGTGTCGGCGCCCGCTCGCCTGCCGCCTCCATAAACACCGGCATCTCCATGGCTGTTTGCAGGAGGCGTGACCACTCACAGAGCCAGGGGCAGCGGAATGCAGGTGCCTTTGGCATTTTCCTCGGGAGTTAAAGCCTCTGGAACATGCACCTCCGTTGCCAACAAGCTCCGTCCGCCCCTGGGCCCTGCCCTTCCCGAGGGAACAGTTCACGGCCGGACGCTCTCCGAGGAAAGGTCTTCTGGAGATGGAGTGAGGTCCGTGCAGGTCCACAGACCCCGGGCTGGGGGGGTGGGGGGGGCTGAGAATGGAGGACAGAAGCCAGGGCCCGCCAGGCAGGCCCGCAGTCTGATCGGACGGCCGGGCGTCCGGAGGCGGCCTCGGGGCTCCCGTGGTGGCGCCCACTCAGCACATCCCAGGCCCCGACCGCGCTCCAGCAGTGCAGGGTGGAAAGACTGGCGATCAGGAAGAGTTGACAAGGACCCGCTTTCTCTGTGCCGTGAATTAGGGGGACTTGCAAGGTCTGTGGGGACGAAGATGAGCAGAGAAGCCGCCGAGAGCCAGTCTGCGGCTCTGTTCCTGGTCCCGGACAGACCCCCAGGGCAGAAACCTCCCAGGCCCTCGAGAGAGACAAAGGCAACTTCCCACACCTGTAAGCCACACCTGGAGGCCAGAGGGCAGCCCGTCTGTCTGAAGCCTGAGGTGAGGCCCAGGCGCAGGGAGGACCGCGGGCCCCTGGCCCTCTGGGGGACAGGCCACCGGGAAGTCCAGGACCCGCCCTTTTCCTGCTAGAATGCTGACATCATTATAGAAACGATCTGGTGGTAGCAGGGGCTGGGCACAAGCCCAGGTTCGCAGTGGGGCCGTAGGAGCCCTCTGTCCTGCTGGCAGCTGAGGCAGCCACAGTCCCTTCGTGCCTTCTAGACTCCAGGGGCTCCGCCCGGCCAGGCACAGATTTTGGGCTTCCAGCAAAGGCTGGCCCCTTGCCAGGAGCGAGAGGTCGCCTCTGGTTCAAGCTACATTTATAATCAGAGCGCCTCTCCGGGCGGCAGGGACACAGCCTCTGCTATCATAAAGATTAGCACCTCACAGGACAGAAGAAAGTAAGTGTGGTGTTTAAGGAAGTGGAAAATAGAATTCTCTGACCTATTTTCAGAAGAAGGTCCTCTGAACCATGCCAGCGGAGTCGCTGCCTTTGCATTTAGCAAATCGGGGAGCAATTGAGAGAGCGGTTTAACCTTGCTGGTGTTTTACCCCGTGAACGTCAAGGGACATATCGTTACCGGGAGAAGCACGATGAGAGCAAACAAACCTCGCATGGGTTTCTAGGGGGAAAGGAGGCCACACCTCCAGAAAGAACCTCCCTGCTGCCTTCCCCCCAAGGACCAGCTTCCAGGGCACAGCTCAGTAAGACTGCCTGGCACCTCCCCAGGAAAGACCCCGTGGCTCCCAATGGAGGCCTGAGCTGCAGGTTTGGGTGCCATTAGCGCCTGCGCGCCAAGGCCAAACGGAAGTGCCTGCTTAAACCCTCCTGTAGATGAGAGCAGTGGAAGGCTGAGCAGATAAGCGGGGAACTGAGGGCAGCTGGCACCGAGCTGGGGCCCTGGGGCCGGGAGGGCACTCTCCAGGCCTTGTGGAGGCTCCTGCCCCGCTGGATCCGGGAGCAGGTTCTCCATGGGGGCGGACGGAAGGTTAACTCAGATGGCTCCTCCTCAGGCCTGTGAGGCGGTGCTCTCCTATGCACAGAGGTGGCCACCAATATGGTCACCAGCACAGACGCTGCTAGAATCCCAGCCCGGCCATTCCTGGGGCCGCCACATATGTCGTGCCATGAAGCATGGTGCCTGTGACACGGCCTACCACGCACAGGCTGGCCCGGGCCAGGCTCTGAGACCCGGCCTCTGTGGTGGATGTCCGGTATGGCCTCGGAGACTCAGGGGCCGAGCAGCACCCACCCTCTCTGCCCGGACCCTTCCCCTCCAGCACCCACGCCCATTTGACACGTCCCTGGTCACATGCACCTAGGTG
Source organism: Nyctalus aviator (assembly GCA_036971965.1). NCBI lineage: Eukaryota > Metazoa > Chordata > Mammalia > Chiroptera > Vespertilionidae > Nyctalus > Nyctalus aviator. Next base: position 88,673,872 of record CM072925.1, read on the forward strand.
AGGGATTCCCAGCATCCCTTTCGGAGGCGCTGGCTGCTACAAAAGCAGGCGGGGGTCCCCAGTGAATGGCGGAAGGAAGTCAGTCTCAGGAGCCGTGTCCTGTAGCTGCACCTGTGCTCACCGGCCGGGCACCCTGGGTGAGCAGAGGAGCCCAGTGGCCCGCAGGGTGGGCAGGGGCACATGGACATCTGCCGTGGGTACAAAGGGGCATTGACCTTCCCGGGGCTTCAGGCAAAGAAATGACAGAGCGTTGCTACCACCCATGGGCCCAGGCGCGAACACACTCTCTTCAGAATGGCAGCACCGTGGAAGGTGCCGGCTGTGAGGACGCAGAGGCCGCCTGAGTAATGCTCACTGCCCCGCAGAAGTGACGGGAGCCCTGGGAGGCACAGGATCAGGGACATATGAAGGCGCCAGAACCCCCATCCGCGGCACCTTAACACGCCTCTGGTGGGTACCCCTGAGGGGCCCATGGCCATCTCACCACATGGCACGCTGAGCTGCCCACTGCAGCACGCCCCACCGTTAAGGTGAACAGTTGTCCCACTTTTGGTGGGACAGTCCCGATTTCCAACAATTTGTCCCGTGTCCCGCGGTGTTTTAAAAAAGTCCCGATTTTTGGAAAAATTGTTAAAAATCGGGACTATTCCGCCAAAAGCGGGACGTCTGGTCACCTTACCCACCATGCGCCGCCTGTCTCTGCACAGTGAGCTCCTGTGAGTTCTGGGGTGAGAGGCTGGTGTGCCCGGCCTACCGGCGGCGGCTGGCACCAGGCAGAGGGGCTGGGAGGAGTGGCTCACCGGGCAGCCCTGCCAGCCCTGCCCCCTGGCTGCGTCGCCCAGGGACTGCCCAGCTGGCCTGCATTCCAGCCCTGCCTTTACATGCCAGCTGTGTGACCTGGACACAGTCTCTGACTCACTCTGCTCATCTCCAAAATGATGGCTGTGTGTGAGGAGGACATGGCAGTCCTGGGCGTTCTGGCGTGTCTGTGGCTTGACTGTCCCCTCTAACAGATAGGCAAGCAGGCGGCCACAGTCACACGGTCGGGCGAGACTGCCGGGTCTGCTCGATGCAATGTTCGCACTGGGGCTGGGGAAGCAGGCAGGCCTGGGCTGGGAGCTGCTGCCTCCCAGCTGTGTGACCTTGGGCGAGTGACTCAGCCTCTCTGCGGCTCCGTTTCCCCATCTGCGATGCTACCCCTTCTGACCTGGGGAGTCAGGGTGCAGTGAGAGGCAGGGTGGGGCACAGTGGGTACCTGAGTGCCCCAGCAAACGGGCGCCGTGATCACCCACAAAAGCGCTCTTGGCACGGGAAGCGGTGAGGATTGCCGAGGCCCGGTGGCTGGACGAGCACCCTGGCCGGCGGGAAGAGGCTGGGCCGCTGAAGAGCCGGAGGGACCGGGAACATTTTAAACCCAGCCCCATCTGTTTACACAGGTAATTCTCAGTCCTGAAGGGGTTTGCAGAGGATGTTAGCCATGCTGCTTGAAGTCTGCGGCAGGAATGATTCCAGAGCCTCTCTCCGTGGAGGACGGAGGCTGTGCCTGTGACTCTGAGCTCGTCTCCAGTCCGATGAAGCACAAAACTTGTGATCCTGGAGCCCCAGCCGGGCGGTGTGAGCCTGACGCGCGGTGGGCCCGTGGCCGCCTGCTGGCCGGACCCCAGCCCTGCGGCTCCCGGCTGCCGTGGTCTCTCCCGAGCTGTTTCTGTGAGGACGCCTGGGCCGCTCTGTCGCCACACCGGGGACTAGGCAGCTGCTTAGAACCGGGTCACTTCCCCACACACTGGGGGACACTTGGTCGAGGGGATGGGGGAGGAGGCTGCATGCCTTCTACACAAAAGCAATCCCTGGAGATGCCCACGTTGCACCTGCCCCCAGCTCTCCCACGGGCCTGGGTAATGAGCCAGCTCCTGCACAAATGCCCGGAGTCTGGCTGGTCATGGCAGAGAGAGGGGAGGGTCTTCATCAAACCTCAAGGCCGTGTTTGGGATGGTTTGACTTAACATATAGTCCTTGCATGGAGGAAAGTTCTCCCAGGGGGTTAGAGGACACGTTAAAGAGAGGGGACCCTTTGCAGCTGTGCCCTGCCTAAGTCTGTCCTCCAGCTGCCTGCAGCTCCCAGCAATGGGACCTGCCCAGGACCGGCTACGGGAACCGCACCCGGGAGGTGGGCCGGGGCTGGGGCAGGCCAAGGCTGGGCTCCGCTGAGACCACACCCTCACTTAGCTTTCTCCCCCCATCCTGCCTGCTCCCCTCTCTCCTCTTCTACCCACACACCCTCACACACCCCGTCCCAGTCTGAGTTCTGCTGGCAGGGGCAGGAGCAGTGGGCAGCACCCGAGAGTCTGTGACCCCAGGGACCCTAGGAGGCCAGGGGGGCACCCGGTGGGGGAATGCTGGGGGTGCCCAGGAGGTGCGGCCCCACCACCCAGGGCGTCACAGGAGCCAGTGTGGACTCTGCAGGACGGCTGACTGGCTGCAGGCGGGGGGACCCAGCGTGGTGCTGCTGGGCTTACCATGAATGGTGGGTGCCACTCACGCAGCAGCACTGGCGAGGCGGGCCCCCCCGAAACCCCACACCCTTAGACCGGGACATATTTCCATTTCTTTTCCATTTTCAGTGGGTTGATTTTGTTGGCTTTGTTCCTCGTGGCGAAAGTTCCCAAGAAACACACACTGTACAGGGAGCTGCCGGCTCGACTCAGCATGTCCTATTTAAAGGATCGATTCCTTTAAAAAAGCGGGGTGCGTGTGTGTTAGATTTTATTTTAGGTTGCCTAGCTTTGCCTAGCAATTCTTTTTTTTATTGTGTAAAAGGCCACCTAATGTTAAATTCCTCACCCTCCTCACTGTGAGAGGGCAGTGCAGCCTTGCTACGTACTCACACTGTGGCCACGGACCTCCGGAGCGTCTACTTCTGGGAAAACCCAAATCCTGTCCCACTGAAGCCCAAGTCTGTGCTCTGGCTGCCCGTGGCTGGGCTGGTGTTCACTGGAAGAGTCTCAGGGACCCGCCCGGAAGGAGAGCCATCAGGACGCACACAGAGAGCCAGCAATGACGACACCAAGGACAGCGGTGAGAACAGCTACCACATGCCTGCCTCTGCTGCCCTGGGGGCGGGTGGGGGGTGGACGACACCTCAACAACACGAGGCTGCCGGCATCACGCCCACAGCCCTCGCCTTCCTGGGTGACCATCCTCTGTCTGCAGGATGGCCTGGCGCCCCTGGCGGTCCCCGGGCCGGCTCAGCCCAGCCCAGCCACAGCAGGCCCCCAAGGCGAGCAGGAAATCCGGGGTTGTTGGCAGGGCACCTCAGCAACCACACAGTGATCTTAAATCAAAACCCAGATACCTCTCTCCCTGACAGAACCAGGTCCTCAGTCCGGAAGCCCGGCTGCTGCGCGCTCGCTGCTGGGCTGTGTGCACAGTCAAGGTTCTGCCCGGTCCCAGCTGCTCCTGGGCGGGCAGCGCAGAACCTGTCCTGGCGGGGCCCTGCTCCCGTCCACCTCCTCCCGCCTAAAGCAGGAGGCCTCACCTTGGCCTCACCTCCAGCCCTATGCCAGACTCCGCCCCCCCACCTCCACGCGCAAACCTGATTGGTCCCCCAGACTCCGCCCCCCCACCTCCACACGCAAACCTGATTGGTCCCTCCAGACTCCACCCTTCCACCTCCACGTGCAAACTACATTGGTCCCGCGTTGTGAGCACACCCACTGCATCTTAAAGGAGGTGTGGCCTGTTTCAGGCTCCTCCAGCTGGGGTTTGTGTTGTTTTTAGTTCTGTAATCTGTGAAGAAATAGGCACCTTTGTCTTCCTGGGTGACACGCTGGTTTCTGAGTGGGGCCAGCGGCCATCGTTCCCGGAGACCCTGAGCTGTGACAGGAGCCCTCCCTCTGCGGCGGAATCAGCCACATACAGAGCTTCCAGGTGACAGCCCAGGGGACGGCTCTTCGCACCTGATATTGACATTCACTTCCAGGCTGTGGTCCTTTACATGGTGATGGTTTAGACCAGTGTTCGGCAAACCCCGGCTCTCAAGCCACATGTGGCTCTTTGGCCCCTTGAATGGTTTAACCCACTTCTTCAAAATAGACTCGCCCAGGTCCAAAACCGAGTTCTGGGCATGGGCCACAAAGTTTAATCGCACTGTACGTGCGTGCCTGCACGTGGTATTTCGTGCAAGAGCCACACTCAAGGGGCCAAAGAGCCGCATGTGGCTCGCGAGCCGCGGTGTGCCGACCACTGGTTTAGACAATAATGTCATTTTTGCTGCCATGTTGGGGTGCCAGGCTCTTTCGGCCCAGTGACAGCGGTATGGATGCATAAAATGTCCTTTAAAATAAACGTTAGTGTATAAGGCGAGCTGGTTTAAACGACAGCATCGGGAGCAGTGGCATCCAAATAAAGGCGGAGAGTGGAAAGGAGGAGCTGGGAAGGACACGATGGGCCAGCGTGGCTGTGTGGCCATAGGCGAGGGCTGCCAGCATTGGGAGGGAGAGGGGGCCGGGTCCCTTCTGCTCAGAGCACAGTAGGAATGGGTGTTGATGCATTCCCTTAATGTTCTGGACGGACTGAGACTGGGAAGGGCAGAGCTGGGGCTGCAGGAATCCCTCCTCGTCACTGAGACCGAGAGCTAATCCTTAATGTGCCACCCTCTCAACATGCCTCTTCCTGACCGCAGGCACGTGGTCACAGCGTGTCCTCAGGCATGTGGTCACAGCGTGTCCTCAGCGGCGTCCTTCCCTCCATCGCTGCATGGAAACAGGCCCCAGGATGCATCCTTTAGGTTCGAAATCAAAGTTGGATTCTGGAAGTGGGGATTCCTTGGTGACAGGCGAGAAGACACAGAGCTCTGTGGGCGAGAGCCCTGCAGCTGTGGCCTCCCGTGCACTTGCCACATGCCCGGGCATGCTCTCTGAGCTACTGTAACCGGCGTGCATCCAACCACACCGTCTCTGAGTGACCCCGTGGGCAGGAGCTCACTTCCCTGCACTGCGGTTCGGGGCACTCTGGCTCACTGGCCGCTCATGCTGGAGACGCGCCCCAGCCAGCACCACTGTGTCTGGCAGCTCTCCGGGTGGCCTCCAGCCCGGCACAGCCCCGCCAGCTCGGCTCCGGAGCCCGGCCATGCCCGCAGGCGAGACGCCGGGTGGATGTTATTTAACGTGATGACAGATGACACTGCTGGCCGTGAGTCTTCTTGGTTTGCTGAGCAGCTCGAGACATCGGAGGCAGATCAAGTGCCACGTGCAGACTGAACGCTCAATCACCTCCCGGCATGCATGTCAAAATGCCAGCGCTCGGCGCTTCCTCTCGGTTCGAGACATTTCCCAGTGGGTTTGCTGTCAGGCCTCTTGAGCCTGAGGCTGTAACTCCTCCGCGGTCTGTCCTCTGGCTTCTGCTTACTCTCCCGGATGCTGTCTGGTCATTACTGTGCACTGCTTCACACAGACACATACACACACACACACACACACACACACACACACGATCACAGCCCCGCCACCTGCTCTCCCGACGGCAGCAGCTGCCAAGCCTCACAGGGACAGGGACTGCAGACCCAGCCGAGAGGAGAGGAGCAGAGGGGGAAGGAGGTTCTGCTCCAGCGATGTGAGCTTGAACGGCCTCAACTCAGACACTGCTGTCAGCTGCCGGGAGCAAAGCCCGAAGCTGGACTGTCTAATCGAACCCTGACTCCGGCTGGGGCAAGGCCGGTCCTTCCTGTGGTTCTCCAACACGCAGGCTGCGGCTGACAACACCCATGCTTCCTTCCCATGGCACGGACTTCCACGTGGCTTCTCTGCACCGGCGACCCAGCCTGGCCGGTCACCTGGAGTCTCTCCCAGGACACCTCCACCCTGCCCCCCCATAACACTCCAACAGGGGAGGGTGGGTGTTTCCATGGCGCTGGAGACTCATACACATCAACCAAATGAGACGTTTCTAAATCATCTGCTGTGGCGGTTTCCTAGCAACCCACTGTCAGAGGGCCTCTCGGCAGTTAAAAGGACCCGTGCTTTCCGAAGTGCACAGGAGCCCAAGCCCTGTCCATGCCCTGCACTGGTCTCAGGAGAAGATGGCCCTGAACTTGGCCTTGGGAACAGATGCCACTCTGCCCGCTCTGCCCGCCCTCATGTGCTCCAACTCAGAATCTGTGCCCATGTGTGAGATGGCACACCGTGCCCTGGGCAGTGGCACCCTCAACAGCTGGCATGGTCAGGATGATGATTCCCACCTTCGTTCCGTCACCTTTTGCCCCAGAAATTAAACAGCCACCAGAGTGAAGGATAAGGCAGTATTTCCCTGGCCACTCCATCAGCTCCCCGTCCAGACACTGCTACAGCGTGGACCCCACATCAGACCCCCTGCAGCATGCACCCCCACATCAGACCCTCCTGCAGCATGCACCCCCACATCAGACCCTCCTGCAGCATGGACCCCCACATCAGACCCTCCCAAATAATGGACCCCCACATCAGACCCTCCTGCGCATGGACCCCTACATCAGACCCCCTGCAGCATGCACCCCCACATCAGACCCTCCTGCAGCATGCACCCCCACATCAGACCCTCCTGCAGCATGCACCCTCACATCAGACCCTCCCAAATAATGGGCCCCCACATCAGACCCCCTGCAGCATGCACCCCCACATCAGACCCTCCTGCAGCATGCACCCTCACATCAGACCCTCCCAAATAATGGACCCCCACATCAGACCCTCCCAAATAATGGACCCCCACATCAGACCCTCCTGCGCATGGACCCCCACATCAGACCCCCTGCAGCATGCACCCCCACATCAGACCCTCCTGCAGCAGCATGGACCCCACATCAGACCCTCCTGCAGCACGCACCCCCACATCAGACCCTCCTGCAGTATAGAACCCCACATGAGATCATCCTGTAGCATGGACCCCCACATCAGCATTCCGAGGCTCTGAGGCTGTGGCCTGTGCCCATGCACCTGATCCCCTTCTTCCCCCCCTTCCCCTTCCGCCCTGGGATGAGGACTCGGCCTGCAGGGGCTCAATGTGGAGACGAACTCCAGTCTGGTCCCTCGCTGCCATTCAGCGCTCTCAGACCCAAAGGCAGGCTGGCGGTGAGTAAGCTGGCTTTTCACCTTAACGGGCCTCCCCTTAGCTAACATCGTACCCTATTGTCCCCGCCCTACAAAACAAACCCCGTGAGCAAACATGCATCTCTTTGGCAACTTCCTTGACCAAAGACTCTCGTACAAAACCAGAAGTTTAACTTTTTTATGCCATTGACCCTGAACAACAGGTTTGAGCTGTGCAGGGCCAAGTATGCGCGGATTCTTTCAACAGCGTGCACAGAGCCACGTGTTTTCTCTCTTTATGTTTCTCTTGTAGTACTTTCCTCCCGCTCGCTGTGGTAGGAACACAGCACACAGTACACGGGACGCACTAACCTGTGTATCCGGCACGGGTCTACCTGGGCCGCAGTGACGCCTGCAGCAGCTGACAGCAATGGGGCTAGGACATGGTGGGGGGGACCCCACTCATGGCCAGCACCCACATCTGCAGTCACCCCGGCAGCCTGCCTCAGGACAGGGCGGAGTGTCCACACTGGGTGGGGAGGATGAGGCCCCGGGCTGTGCGCTGGCCAACGCCCTCCTCAGCCCCAGGTGGCGAGGTTCCACCTCCGGCCTGGGCGGCTGTGGCCTGAACAGGGGAGCTCGGGGCAGAATCCTGAGTCTGACGTAGGAATGTGGACAGCTCGCTCAGATGCTCCTGATACTTATGGGAAGGTCTGAGACCTGGGGACCTTCCCCCGGGGATGACACTCGTGTCACCCAGCCCACCCTCACCCAGCCAGACCCACCGCCGCCTGTGCTCCGGACAGAAGCCATAAGACGGCATTTACTTCACTAAGACATTCCGATACTGCCTATTTAGACATGTTTATTGGGACTAACTATAAGTAATAGTTGATCAGAAATGGTTCAGCTATGCAATTAACCCTCAGTGACCTCGGCTCTGACAGTGGCTTGCGTGTGTTACATGAAAAGCTTTTCAATTTTGCATTAAGGGGACTGAGGCTCTGGTTCCCAATGAGACAGGGTCAGAGGGGCTCATTTTTATTGGCTGCCAGCTCCGCCAGGAGGCAGAGGTCCGCCAGTGACCTGCTGAGCGAGGCTAGCACTAACCCTAACCCCACCCCACCCCATCCCGGTTCCTCAAGGGCCGAGGCCACGGGCTGCACAGAACCGCTGGGCCTTATGGGGGAAGCAGAGGCATCAGGACACACCTTCCCCAGCCCGGCCAGGGCAGCAGCCCGGGACCTGCGTTCTACACACTCCCCAGACTGCAGGCCCGGAAGGTCTCCCTCTCCTCCACCTCCCCCTCCGAACAAGGCCTGGGTCCTGCCCACTCCTTCCGCCTCATGGGGCTCCCCACCCTTCCTCTTCTCACCAACGCCTCTGGTCCTGCCCAGGCCCATACCACACTCTTGGTCCTTCCCCATGCTCTGGCACAGCTCTGGTCCTCAGACTTCCACCCAACACGGCCCTGAAGGCGCCTGGCAGACAGCAAACCCAACGGCGCTCTTCACGGCTTCTCCCCCTGTGATGGCCTCCGGAAGCCCGTGTGACCTGCCTCCGGCCCTCCCCCGGGGCCGCTCTCACACCACCTCTGCTTGCTGCCCCATTCTTGCTGCAGACTTCCGCCCCTTGGCTGCCAAGCCCAGGCCTGCACTGCTGCTCTGGCTGCCTGGTCGCTGCACAGCCAGCTCTTAGTCTTGCAGCGGCTCTCAGTAGCTCCTTGGAGCAGCTTCCACTGGCTTCCCCCAAAGCATCTGCTCCCCCCCCACCCCCCCATTCTGGCCCGTCTCATCCTCCCTGGGTTGATTTCCTCATGGTTCTTCCAGGTTCTGACAGTTTCCTGTCCTCCTGTCCATCTCCATCACAGGGTCAGCTCTCAAAGACAGGACGGGGCCACGCACGTGTGGCCACCGCTGTACCTCAAAGATGGCAGAGTCCATGTGTAACAAATACCCCTTTGACCAGGTGGGTCCCTCTTCCTCTGACCCAGGATGGACCACCCTCTAAAACACTGACATTTCCTCCAAGGAGAAATCTGAAGAAACGCACACGGTTCTTTGATCAGCCCACATTGCTGTTGCTGCTGATGATTTAGGAAGACAATCTGGATGTGTTCTCTGGCCCCAAGCTCTCCTAGGGGGTTGGCCTTGTTGTCAAGTCCGAGTTTTATAGGTTTATAGTCACACCAAATGGAATGACTGTCCCCTACCCACGGAAGAACTGCCACCACTGTCATCCTCGTCGGGGAGTTTTCAAACGCTGAGAAGACTAAGGGTGGAAAGCACTGCTGCAGGGTTTCTGCCTGTTCAGTTTGCCCTTTACCTCCAAGGACTGAGTGTCTCAGAAAAGCAGCAGGAGTGTTGCTGTGGCTGTGTCCAAGTTCTGACTTCAGGTCCTGCTGCTGTCTGGAGCAGGGGATGGGCACTCAAATGACCAAATGGGTGGGTAGATGGATGGATGGACAAGTGGACAGATGAATGGGTAGAGGAGTGGATGGATGATGGGCAGATGGATGAATGTACAGATAGAAGGATGAATGATGGCTAGATGGGCAGACAAATGGATAGATGGACAGGTAATAAATTGGTGGGTGGAAGGATGAATGAATGGATGATGGGTTGACAAATGGACAGATGGACAGATGGACGGGTAATAAATTCGTAAGTGGAAGGACAAATGGATGAATGATGGTTGCATAGATGGAAGGGAGGATGAGTAAGAGGAAGGGTGGACAGATGGTCAGAGAGATGAACACTGGCCTAAATGATGAAGGATGTCCTAGCCACCTGTCACCCAGCCAGTTCAGGATGAGCGTTATGGATTTGTGTCAGCCCCATCCAAATCTGCGTGTGAAACTTGCAGTCTATGTCACCTTTGGGTTCTGTTGTTCTTTAAAAAATTGTAAATGGCTCTGGCCGGTTTGGCTCAGTGGACTGAAGGGTCCCAGGTTTGATTCCGGTTAAGGGCATGTGCCTGGTTATGGGCTCGATCCCCAGTGGGGGGTGGGGGTGCAGGAGGAAGCCAATCAGTGATTCTCTCTTATCATTGATGTGTTTTTTTTTCTCTCTCCCTCTCCCTTCCTCTCTGAAATAATAAAAGAACTAAATTAACATTGGTTAAACTTATATAGGTTACAATTATTCAGGTACACAAGTCTGAAACACATCACCTGTACATTGTGTCGTGTGCTCACCATCCCAAGTCAAGTCTCCTTTTGTCACCATCTGCCCCTTTGCCCTCTTTGGATTCTTGAGAGAGAGATGCCCTCTTTGGATTCTATCAGTCTTAATAGAAAGCCCAAACCTTGATCTGGCCACTCACTTCCAAAAGCCAAGTGCCAGGCCTGGCCCCTCCCAGGTTGGCCACAGTGGATGGTCAATTCTGCCTCCCAGAGGCAATAGCGAATTGGAAATGCTGTGTGCCCAGCTCAGACCCGGGACAAAGGAGCCTCAGAGTAAGTCAAAGCGGAGACAGCAGTTTCTGCCGAGACACAGGCCCTGCTGCCGCGCTCTCTTCCCTTTGTTTCAGGGGTGCAGGCTGTTCCCGAAGGCGTGAGCTCCGGATGCAGATGTGCAGGCAGAGCTGAGCTCCCCGTGGGTGGGAGGCTGCGGGCGGGGGTAGGGGTTGGGAGGATAGCTCCTTTCAGGTGCTGCTCAGATGCCCGCTTAGTTTTGTTTTTCTAGACACTGTGGCTTTTCTTGTTTTTATCGCCCCAGATTTTAGGAAAACGAAATCAGCATCTCAGCTGAAGGAAGCATGACAGCTCACCATCCCCAAAGCCCAAATCAAACGCACGGCCCCACGGCCAAATGGCTCAGAGCAGAAATGAGCACCTCCTCAGGCATCTGGGGTCTGAGACATTGAGGTCCCCCTCCCCCAGGTCTCTCCTGGTGATTGGCACAGCGAGGCTCCCTGCCGCTGGTGAGGCCAATACCCAGCCACTATCAGAGAGGCCTCTCAGCCAGAAGCAGCAAGTCAGAGCACCCGACCACAATCCGGCCACCAGCACAGCCTCTTTCTGGGGCACCATTTTCCAGGTTTTTAGTTAACATACGTGTTTTATTGATTTTAGAAGGAAGGGAGAGGGAGAGAGACAGAAACATCAATGATGAGAGAGAATCATTGATCGGCTGCCTCCTGCATGCCCCACATTGGGGATCGCAATCCGGGCATGTGCCCTGACTGGGAATTGAACCGTGACCTCCCGGTTCACAGGTTGATGCTCAACCACTCAGCTATGTCGGCCTGACTGGGGCATCATTGTTAAGAGTAACTTTGAAGACAGAGTCGATGTTCCAGCGTCTCCCGGAGGCTGCCCCACAGGCATTCAGTCATCTTCCACAGCTCAGCTGAGGCCTGACCTCCCCACAGCCCCCCTGGCCCCTCCCCACTGCCTCGCTCTGCTTTTGATGTGGTCTCTGCTGGGTGTCCGTGAGTGGAGAGGGCTGTCTGTGCCTGGGGCCTTTGGAGGCAGGCATTCCCCTCGGCTCTCTGCCATTCAGAGGAGAGGAGTCTTTATTTTATTTTTATTTATTTATTTATTTATTTTTTAAATCAATCTTTATTGTTCATAATATTACAAAGGTTCCTCATTTCCTCCTCCCTCCACCAGGTTCCCACCCCACCCTCCACCCCCTCCCCATCTCCCACTGTCCTCATCCATAGGTGCACAGTTTATGTTTAGTCTCTTCCTCCCTCCCTTTCCTCGGCAGTAAATCCCTTTTCAGATAGTAAATCAGTTACCCAGCATTTTCTCATATCAATAATACCTCAGAGGAGAGGAGTCTTTAAAGTGCACTGTCTGCGGTTAGAAGAAATCCATGGGAAACGCCGGCTAGCATCAGAAACACAACCAGGCCTCCTGCAGGTTGCAGTCACAGAATAAACTGCCTGTAATGGATGTCTTTTTTTTTTTTTAAATATTTTTATTAATTTTAGGGAGGAAGGGAGAGGGAGAGAGGAAGAGAAACATCAATGATGAGAGAGAATCATTGATTGGCTGCCTTCTTCATGATCCTCACTGGGGATTGAGCCAGTATGTGCCTTGACAAGAATTGAACCTGGGACCCTTTAGTCTGCAGGCAGATACTCTATCCACTGAGTCAAACCGGCTAGGTTAGAATTAGGTGTCTTGCCACCATTCCAGAAGGCAATGGCCTATAGGCCGCCTCATCTTTGTTTCAAGGGAACTCGCTGAGGGCATGCAGGCACCTCCTGACCCATCTCTGGGTGCCAGCCAGGACCTGGGAGACGCACCCTGGGCAGTGAGCTGACTTGCTGCGTGTTCCTGTGTCAGTGGCCATCGGCCTGCGTGGGCCTGTTCTCTGTCCGTCACCCCGGAGTCCTATGTCTTCCTGTCCCCATCATCCTCTCCCACCATAAAGGAAGGGCCACGGGAAGAATGGAGGCCCCCTTCCCAGGAAGGCGCTGGCAGCCCTGCCCGCATACTCTCCACCGCCCTGGGCCCACTCATGAACGGGAACCTGCAGGGACAGGAAGCGTTTCCCTGGTAACGTCCAAATTGTCCTGGAGGTGACTTAGCAGGAGAAGATGAGCCAGACCTGTGGGCCCGGAATGAGGTCTCCACAGTCACAGCCATTTCTCCCAGGAGGACTGTCACTGCTCATTGGGTTCTGGAATATTCCAGCCCTGGCCTCTTCCCTAGCTGGATATTGAGGCCCATCGGGGCCCTCGGCTGGTGTCCACACTTACAGACGATGTCTGGTCTACAGACTCAAGGGCTGAGGCTGTGGTAGAAGCCCAGCTGGTGGTAACTGGGGCTGGAACCCCAATTCTAGGCGGCCAGTCTCAGCAGATGCTTGATGAACCCTCCAAATAGGAAACCACTAATTTAAATCTAAAACATTAATATAGCCAATTGAACATTCACCAATAAAGTATCTGAGCCTCTGCATCATTTTGATTTTACTTTAATTTTTTAAGGAACGTTCAGTGGCATAAATATAGTCATGAAAGCAGCTTAAGGACCGGAATGGTACCCAGAAAGGAGCCGCACATTCCCGCCCACGACTGTTTTCCTCGTCCCGCCCGGTGCTAGGGAGGACAGAATGCGTTCCCCAAGGTCTCACCGTGGTGTATCCTGTAGTCACAGGGAGGCTGGCCGCTGCAGCACAGGGTCCCACATGGCACCTGTGTGTCAGGCTGAGCTGTCAGAGCCACACTGGGGCAGGCGGTGTCTGCTCCCCACCGGCGGGAGGAGGCAGTCCTCACCGCAGCTGACAGGCGAGTGAATGTGCCTCCTCTCTCACAGAAAGAAGGACCAGGCACCTGGGGGAGAGCCCCTGGCACCTGGGGGAGGTGCCCAGTCAGAGGAGCAAGTCCTAATCCCACGTGACAGGCGGGGCTTGGTTCAGGGTTCGGGGCACTTCTAGTCTCCTTCCTCAGCAGGTCCTCTTATTGCCATTATTGATCACATCTACATCCATTACAAACCTACATACAGTGTCATATATTTTTGCTTTAAGCAGTCAGCTGTCTTTTAAATGATTCTCTCTCATCATTGATGAGAGAACCCATAAATGTATCTTTTCTGTGCTCTCCATCTCTTCCTTCAGATCAGAATTGCCAACCACTTTTTACCTTACAATTTGAAAATGTCATTCCAGTGCTCAGTGGTCTCCATTCTTTCTTTAAAAAAAAGTTTATTGATTTTAGAGAGGAAGGGATGAGAGAATCATTGATCAGCTGCCTCCTGCAGACCCCACACTGGGGATCGAGCCTGCAACCCGGTCATGTGCCCTGATCAGGAATCAAACTGTGATCTCCTGGTTCATAGGTTGACGCTCAACCACTGAGTAACACTGGCTGGGCTCCATTATTCCTACAGAGAACCCAGCCTTCATCTTCACTGTCATCATTTGTATATAACACTTCTTCCTTCTACTTCCAAGACTTTCTCTACTTAAAAAAATATATATATATTTTTTATTGATTTCAGAGAGGAAAGGAGAGGGAGAGAGAGGTAGAAACATCAATGATGAGAGAGAATCATTGACTGGCTGCCCCCTACTGGGGATTGAGTCTGCAACCTGGGCATGTGCCCTTAACTGGAATCAAATTCAGAACCTTCCAAAGACTGACTCTCTATCTACTGGGCCAAATAAGCTAGGGTTCTCTCTCTCTCTCTCTCTCTCTCTCTCTCAATTTCAGCAGTTTGACTCTGATCATGGTATGGTTTTCTTTGTACTTATCCTACTCAGAGTTCACTGAATTTCCTGGATCTGTAAGTCTGCTTCTCTACCAAATTTGAAATGTCAATCATTTTTTTTTTCTATCTTGTTAACTCTCTCCTCTCCCTCTGGGATTCCAATGACATACATTAGGTCACCAGGCCTTATCCTCTTCAATCCTCTGCCCTGCCATTCTCCATATTGGATAATTTTTACTGATTTACTTTTGAATTCACTGAGACCTTCCTTCTTCCTTCTACAATTTACTTATAAGCCCATCTAGTGAGTTTTTCATTAGAGATTTTATACATTCCTGTTTTTCCATTTCCATTTGGTTATATTTTTAGAGTTTCTATTTTTCTGCTGTGATTTCCCATGCATTCATTCATTGTGATCATATTTTCCTTTAAGTCATTGAGTATATGTATAAGAAATCCACTATCTGAGAAACCTCAGGGTTAGGTTCTATGGGCATTTTTCCCCCTCTTAAGTATGGTCACATATCTAGTAATTTTTTATTGTATACAGATCACTGTGAATGATACATTGCAGAGACTCTGGCTCTGTTATCTTCCTCTGAAGGGTGTTGCTTTTTGTTATAGCCAGGAGTTAACTTGGCTGATCTAAAATATACGTTTGTTTCCCTTGCATTAGGTGGCAGCTGAAACCTCTGCTTAGTTTTTTAACCATCTCACTGTTTTTCACTGGGTTCTTTGGGTCTCCCTTGTGCATGCATAATTCAAGGGGCAGCCAAGGATCTGGGCAGAGTTTATGAGCAGATTTGGGAGTCTGCCTCTAGCTACATATTTTATAGCTTCATCCTTTCACATTCCAGCTGCTATATCATCTAACCCCATCACCCAACTCCTCTGACCGGTAAGACTGTGTGCTTTTTTTTGTTTTTTTGTTAATCCTCACCTGAATATATTTTTTCCCATTGCTTGATAGAGAGAGTAGAAGGGAGAGAGGGAAAGGGGGAGAGAGAGAAAGAGAGAGACACATCAATGTAAGAGAGACACATCGATTGGTTGCCTCCCACCTGCCCCACAACCTGGGCCGGGAATGAACCTGCAGCCAGGTACGTGTCCTTGGCTGGGAACTGAACCTGCTACCCTTTAGTGTGTGGGCCAATGCTCTGGTAACCAGTGAGCAACACCAGCCAGGGCAGGCCTGTGGTCTTCTGCGTGAGAACTAGCCACGCTTTGAAGCAGGACAAGGAGTGCACCCAGAGGGAAAGCCACATATACTCAGAGCTCACCCAGGGCTGCTTTCTTCTCGAGGGTGGAGTTCCCAGTAGTTTTTGCCTACTAGTGATCACTCTCAAGTAACTGCAAAGTTTTCTAATAGGCCCCTGAGCTTATAATTATTGTTTTAGGAGTGTTAGTCTGATATGCACTACCCCACCATCACCAGAAGCAGAACTTGCAATCCCATTACAGTCACTATGGCAGAGCTCACCTAACATTCTTCAGGATGCCCTGGAAGGCTGCCTGGTGGAGGTGGGCATGGGCTGTACCATTCACTCATTTAAAAAGAACTTGATGACACTATTCTGTCCCCTTTGTTGTGCTTGACAGGTGGACTATCCCTCAAGCACTTTCATGTTTATGGAGAAGACAGACTGGTAATCACTGACAAGACAGTTTTAGGAACTCTGCCACCATGGCAGGCAGGGTTAGGGGTGCGGCAGGATCCTGAGAAGCGGGGTGCTCTCAGAGGAGGTGGGAGGAGCCAGACTGGGGTGTCAGGTGCAGGGAGAAAACAGTCCAGATTGAGGCAGAGCTCGTACACAGGCTCTCGGAACCAAGCACAGGTCAAGCCTGGGAGCTGCAGGAAGCCCAGCATGGTGGAGGTTGGTGTATGGGCAGTCAGATCATGGAGGCCCGGGTGACATGCTAAGGAGTCAGATTTCCTTCCTGGGGACAACGGGGGAAGGACGGAAAGGAACGACCAACACAGAGTGCTTGGCCAGCCACCTGCCTCCGCTGGGCAGAGAGCACTGACCATGTCCGTCACACCTACTGGCTGGGTACCGTCAGAGTGCTGGAGGAGGCGCCCATGGGCCCCATGATAATCACAAGGCCGAACACCCTGTACGGGTGTTCCAGCACAGAGCTCCACGCTTGTGTGCAGAGGGACATTTATGGGGCGTCTACCTGGGCCCCTCGTGGGGACTCACCGGGTCCCTCCGACCCCAGCGCGGCTCACGTCACAGAGGGCTTACACCAAAGGCCCAGCCCGTTTCCGTTCATGCAGAAGGCCCGTGCATATCTGCGCCAGACGTGCAGCAACGCACACGAAACGGGAGCAAACTGACCGGGAACCGTGAGGAAGAGCCTCCAGGGCCATGGCTCTCCCAGCGGCATTGTCCGGGAGGAGCCGCTTTCTGGCCGCTGTGCTCTCCGGGCTCCGGCTCCAGAACGCTCGCTCGCCTCCCCGTGGGCGCCTGCATGCTGGGCAGCGGTGCCAGGGCTTCCTTTTCCAGCCTCTCCTTGCAGCCCCAGGGTGGTCTGTACACCTTCCTGTCTGTGTAAACATCAGCTTCCAGAGTCAAAGGGCTTGTCTCCCACCCTCTGGGGCCAGTTCCCACGTGGCCTGCACAACCTCTCACGGTAACGAAGTGTGAGTGCTGATTAGACTCCGCTGAGACACGCACCCTCTTTTAGAAAGCCTGAGTCTCACCCTGAGTCTCGCCAGGAGGCAGGCCTAACCCACCTGCGAGAGAAGCCAGGGGTTGCAAAGAGCAGCATTCGTCCTCGGCAGACGCCCAGGGACGGGAAAGGGGCCGCAGTCGGAGTGAGAAGCGGAGAGCCGATGGCCTGGTGGTTCTTATGGCCACGAACAGACTCCTCCCGCAGACTCTCCGGTGCCGCAGGGCGCCTGGCACCCTGGACGGGATGGCCCCAAATGTCCCGTCCAGAGCGAGAGCGGGAGGAGGGAAGATCGTGCTGACCCTCCCGGTGCCCTGCTGCCATTTCCTCCAGAACTGAGAGCCTCTCCCACTCCCTAGGGGAGGAGCTCAGTCACTGAACGGCTGCCTCCTCCATGGTGATGAGAAGAAACCGCCTGGAACCTCCGAGGTCTCTCCACGGTGCCTCCCCTCGCCGCACTTAAACTGGTGGCGGCTGATGCCAGGGCGCACCACGCCGAGGCCTCCACGCTCCGCCCGGACACGTAGGTGAGTGATTCGCCCTGCGTGGCAGAGCGGACACGGTATTCTCCCCAGGAAAAGCCCGTAATTGGCGGCAATTTTTTGGAGAAGAAGATGGTGCCCACTCCTCTCCCTCTGTTTTCCTTTCACATACTCCATTCCAATGAAATGCCGTAAGGAAAGGAATCCAGCTGCACTCCCGTGCTCCTCCCTCCGCGTTCCGCCCCCTCCGCTGCCCGCCCCAGGACACGGCCAGGAAGCTCACCAGCCCCTCGGAGACAGTAACAGCTCAGAAATCCCATTTCCATTTGCTGAAGATGAAGCGCCCCAGTTTCTGATATTCTGGGGATGCTCGTGTAGCAGCCAGTTAGGCCTCACCCACACCCACACACCCACCCTGTACTCAGAGCCACTCAGATAGACATTCTGAACCACCAGGCCATCGGCTCTCCGCTTCTCACTCCGACTGCGGCCCCAAAGGGCTGCTAGCAGATCCTGGGCATCCTCGAGGGAGGGCTCTGTCCACAATGGCTGTCTCTCCTTCTGGTACCTTTTACAGGTGTGTGCATGGAGGGGCCCAGAGGAAGAAAGTTCCATGTGTTGGTACCAGGATCCTCAACCTGAGAAACTCCAAAGCCAGACTGCAGACACTCTGGCAGGGCTCAGATGCCCACCATGCATCACACGCGCTCAGTATTTATAAACTCACTCCTCACTCTTACCTTTCTGCTATGGTCCAAGGGCCAGATCTGGCCCCCTGCCTGTGTTTGTAAATAAAGTTTTATTAGCACACAGCCACACCCCTCTGTTTACATGTTGCCTATGGTAGCTTTCACACCTTAAAGAGACAACCAGCAAAGCCTCAACTACTTACTGTATTTTCCGGCGTATAAGACGACCCCCTAATTTTACAGTTAAAACATAGGTTTAGGCCTATATTCGCCTATTTTCGGGATATACTCGGCGTATAAGACGATCCCCGATTTTTGGTTGACTTTTTTCGTTTCAAAAGTCGTCTTATACACCGGAAAATATGGTATTCTCTGCCTTTTACCGAAAACGTTTCCTGTTTCCAGCAGAGGTGACCTTCTAGAACAAGAACAAAGCTCTAACTAGAACCAAATCACAACGGCAGGCTCACCCCCTCCCAGTCTGTTCAATCCTGACCACACTGAGGCTAGCTTCAGGCCCTGCTGTAACTATTTTTGTTGTTGTTATTGCTCACCTGAGGATAATGTCTGTGAAGGGGAGGGAAGACAGAGAGAAAGAGGGAGAGAGAGGAACATCGATGTGAGATAGACTTATTGACTGGTTGCCTCCATACATTCCCTGACAAGAGCCGGGGATAGAACCTAAAAGCCAAGTGTGTGCCCTTGACCAGGAATTGGACCCCAGACCCTTCCTTCAGCATGCAGGCCATGCTCTATCCACTGAGCCACGTGGCTGGGCGGGCCCTGCTGTCTAGGCACTTCAGAGTCGCCGCCCCTCCGAACGCTGCAGGCAGCTCTGGGCTGCGGGGGCAGCCGCATTAGCACTCGCCCTGCCTGAGCCCTCTTCGCAGGAACGCCAGCTTCCCAGGGTGGCCTACCAGGAAGTCTCCTTGTAGCGTGAATTCATGTTAACAAGCGATCACTGGAGAAACATTGCCACTAGATGACACGTGGTCACCAGAGGCGGCGAGGGCCTGGCAGGCGGAGGCATGGCCGCGGGGACACGGCACGATTGCAGCGGTGGGGCTGGCCGATGGGCCTGGAGGCGGGTCCGGGGATCTGCCCAGGCTGGGGTTTCGATCCCTGAGCGCTTCGCCACGTCCTTACCTCCATTCCACAGCCACATCCCAGTCAGGCCACTCAAGGTAGGTGATGGCCCGGAAGCCCCTCTCCCCACCCGAGGAGCTGGGAAAGTCTCCTGTCAGCGACCACCACGCTCACATGGACACCGTGGGGTTCCCCACTAGGCTGTTCTCTGTGACACCAGCTGGTGTCCTACAGTTTAACTCATTTCAGCCCCGACCTACCCAGTGACAGTGCCAGTCCCCGTGAAGGGCTCAGGCCTCAGGACTGCCCACTGCGACGCCACCCCATGCCCAGGCTGTCCCCGCTGCTGACCTGTGGCTGCTTATAAATCGGAGGTTCCAGTGACTCTGCCTTGCATCGCTAATTGGCCACAGCAGCTCACAGAATCAGGGAAACAGTTCACACACTAGGTTGCCAATTAATCATAAAGGATACAATTCACAACAGGCTGGGGGGAGAGAGACGCAGGGCAGGCCCCATGCCCTCCCCGGAGCACCCCTGCGGCACGCCCACGTGGCCACCGGCCTGGACGCTCTCCGAGCCAGGGCCGGTGGCTGTGGCGGAGGCCTCCCCACGCAGCTGGACTGGATTCAGTCATTGGCCATGGACCCCACAGCCAACTGGGAGTCACAGTTTCAGACTCAAGTCTTGTGACTTTTTAGCAAGATCATCATACAGTCAAGCCACCACTCGGCAGCTTAGTCACTGTTCAAAGGGCGTGTGAACGATCAGGCCAAAGACAGGTGTCAGAGGCCAGGGCCCGAACCGAAGCCGCGCCTCGCTCCTCCCACTCTTGGGCTCTGTCACTCCACAGTAACTGCGAGAGAGGGCACTGCGGGGACCCAACTCACCAGCCCATCTGCCCTGGACAACTGGATGCCCTGGGTTTCTTTGCTTTGTGTCGTTCCATGTGACATTCTTACCGAAAGGCGACATCTCAACCTTAGACACCAAATGCAAACCCATCCCACCACCAGGAACAAGCCCACCAGACCTGGTGGGCAAGATCCGCAGAGCAGAGGCTGGGAAGCCTAGACCTTCCCCACGCAGGGAGCACTCCCCACACAGGAGGGCTCCCCACACAGGAAGTGCTCTCCACGCAGGAAGTGCTCCCCACACAGGAAGTGCTCTCCACGCAGGAGGGCTCCCCACACAGGAGGGCTCCCCACACAGGAAATGCTCCCCACACAGGAAGTGCTCCCAACGCAGGAAGTGCTCCCCATGCAGGAGGAGCTCCCCAGGGAGGAGGGGCTCCCCATGCAGAAGGGACTTCCAATGCAGGAAGGGCTCCCTATACAGGGGGTTTGCATACAGGAGGGCTCCCCACGCAGGAGGAGCTCCCCATGGAGGAGGGGCTCCCCCATAGGAAGTGTTCCCCATGCAGAAGGCTCCCCGCTCCATGCAGGAGGGTTCCCCACACAGAGGGGACTCCCCATGCAGGCAGGCTCTACACACAGGAGAGGCTCCCCATGGAGGAGGGCTCCCCATGGAGGAGGGGCTCCCCATGGAGGAGGGGCTCCCTATGGAGGAGGGCTCCCCATGGAGGAGGGGCTCCCCATGAAGGAGGTTCCCCATGGAGGAGGGGCTCCCCATGGAGGAGGGGCTCCCCATGGAGGAGGGCTCCCCATGGAGGAGGGGCTCCCCATGGAGGAGGCCCCCCATGGAGGAGGGGCTCCCCATGGAGGAGGGGCTCCCCATGGAGGAGGGGCTCCCCATGGAGGAGGGGCTCCCCATGCAGGAGGCCCCCCATGCAGGGGGGTCTGCACACAGGGACTCCCCATGCAGAGGGCCTGCACTCACCCGCACGAGCTGCTGTGGGAAGGGCCCACGGGAATTCTCAGGCACGTTGATGGGGGGGATGACCCAGTCCCGCTTCTGTCTCCGCAGACCCAGGCCGCTGGCAGGCGGGTGCTGGGGCCAGGGTAGCAGCACGTCGCTGGGAGGCGGGGCGAGGTCCAGGGCTGGAGTCTTCCTTCCTTTCTGCGACCCCTGCGAGGGGTGGGGTGGGGGGGTGGAGGGGGGGTGGGGTGGGGGTTGAGGGGGAGAGGAGAGCCACAATGTAGTTAGGTTCTGCTCCAAGGAGAAGGCATCAGTTAGAGAATCCGAACCTTCCTGATGGCCAGGGAGAACCTGGGTGATGTGAGGAGGGCTAAGTGTCAGGGAAAACACCAATAAGACCCATCCACACAAAGAAACACCATTACACTGGGGGAGGGGGGCAGGAAAGAAACCACAAAAAAAAGAAAATGCAGTTAACTAACCAATGGAGTGGATCCGAGCTTTTAAATCCCAAAGTGGAAAACAACCACAAAGGGACAAATACATTTTAATTTAAAACTCTTGGCTAGGAAATCATATCCTAAAAGCACTGCTGAACTTGGGACAAAGAGTTAATTAAGTCTTGTTATACAAACAGTACTTAGAAATCAATAAAAAATTTGAATCTTTTTTATAACAGGTAAAGGACATCAATAGAAATAAAGGATCAATAAATGTCTAAAAATCCCCGTTTCCCGGTAATCAAACAAAGCAAAATAATGTGTCCTTTCCACCTCCCAAACCGCCCAGCTAACCGAGTGGACCCTCGGCAGCAGGGGCGCGCTGAGCCGCAGCGAGAGGCCGGAGCTGCGGGGCGTGGCGCAGAGCAGACCGGGGCTCACATTTGTGTGCACAAAGGATTCACGTGACACCAGCTAAGTCCCTTCATCTCGCCAAACTCCAGCCACTTCTTTGTTCGTTTTAAATACATTTTTATTGATTCAGAGAGGAAGGGAGAGAAAGATAGAAACATCGATGGCAAGAGAAAATCATTGAGTAGCTGCCTCCTGCACGCCCCTGGGGACTGAGCCCACACCCGGGCATGAGCCCTTGACCGGAATCGAACCTGGGATTCAGTTTGCAGCCGACGCTCTGTCCACTCAGCCAGACGGGCCAAGGCCAAGCCTTATTTTTTTAAAGGATCCAGAGGAGATTGGACTGGAGCGCACCCAGAGGCTTACTGTGTTCTCCGGCCACCAGCCGGCTCGTTTTACTTTATTCCTTTTATACTTCTGTGTCTCTGAACGTTATCACATGCCAGCAGGACTTCACGTGTGATGGGGCACTTGCACATCTGTCATCTCCGTGTTTACTTTCAAGGTGCCCGTATGGCGCCTCAGCCTGGTCTTCCTGGTTGATGTTCATTTTGTGCTGAGTCTCAGGCTCTGAGCCAGGGAATTCCCACGGCAAGGCCGACTGGGCCAGGACAGCCACGGCAGCTGTGCAGAGACCAGTGTCCCCCCTGCAGAGGGCGCCTGCACCTCGGCGTGGCAGAGGGGACAAAGCTGGTTGGAGGCATCTGAGCAGTTCTGGCGGGGTCCTCCCCCTCCAGCTGAGCTCCAGGCCCCGCGAGGCCCTGGCTGGTCCCGGCATCGCCCTCTGTGGACAGAGACACTGCCCCACTCTGTTTTGCCAAAAAGCTGCACAGCAATAAGTTAAACATGCACCTGGAGGTGGGCCGCCTCCTCCCAGCGTCCCTCGGCCAAACTCACCTCGGGCACAATGACCCGGGAGCCCCTGCCACAAAACTGCCTTGTTGATGACAAACCCCTCTCCCCCGAAACAACCCCCCCCCCCAAACAAACAAAAACAAACAGTCTATATGCCCGGATGCCCAAACAGAAAGCTACTCCAAGGAAAAGCCCACCTGGCCACTGCACTTCGGTGAGCGCCCTGGGACGTCCCATCGGGCCTGCAGTCTCACTGTGCTCAGCTCCCAAGTCCAGGAGTGCACAGCAATCAGCGCCGAAGGCTTTCCCAGGTCACGCCTCCTTCCTCAGCAAGGATCCCCAGGCACGTGCGCCCTCCTGCCTTGCTCCCGGCGGGATGGACATGGCACCCACTGCTGGGCGCTGCCTCGGGACCAGGCCTCAGCCGTGATGAGCAGGGTGGGGTCGTCTCCAGAACTGCGTTTAGGACGGTCCTGGCCGCACGCTCTCCCGGCATCCAGGGCACAGCTGCTTCCCACGCCCCTGGGGCTGAGCGTTCCACAGTTTCCACCCAATCCGCCCCATCGCTAGTTCAGCGGGAGGCACCCCACTTTACTAGGGGACTTAGTGATAGATCCTCCCTTCCCTCAGTTGATGGACAGACGTAAACTCCACCTGCGACCAGACATTCCTGAGCTCTGAACCACCAATCAGCACCTGCCAAATACCCTAAGCCCCCCATTCCTAAGTCCCTAGGTCCCTAATCAATCAGCATGTGCTGAGTGCCCTAAGCCCCGCCCTCTATCCTTAAAGGTACTTGTAAGCCCCTTGCTCGCTCTCTTCCGCACCTCTCCGTGGAAGCAGCCGGCAGGGGTACCCTTCCCTCCAATAAAGACTGTGTGTGTCCTGCCACCCAGTCTCTGGTCTACGTTCTCTATTTAATCTATCACTTAGAGGCGCCAAGGAATACCCGAGGGTCACACAGCTCGTTAGGCAGAGGCAGGATTTGAACCCTGGGCGTCAGACTGCAAGGCCAGAGCACCTGGTGGGGTGTGACCCTCCTCTGCTGGAGGCTCCTGCCTGAGGCTGCACCCCTTTCCCAGTCCTGGCCTAGCTGTGCAGAGACCAGTGTCCCCCTGCAGAGGGCGCTGTGCAGGGAGAGCTGTGCAGGGAGAGCTGGGGCTGTGCAGGGAGAGCTCCGAGGTTCCCCGCGGGTCGGCCTCAGGAGCTGTCAGAAACGCAGTCTCAGGTCCCACCTGGGCTTGCTGCCTCTGGGTGGGCTCGGAATCCGTGCTTAGGGGGCCCTCCAGGTGCCCGCGCTCCACCAACTCACAGCCTGGCCTGGGCTCCCACACTGTCCCCAGGCCCTGCCTCAGAAGGGCCAGGCCAAGGTCTGCTCTTGAGTGTGTCCACACAGGGCAGGTGGGCTTGGCTACACCACCTCGCACACGGTGCCCGGGAGCCCCCGCCACAAGCACAGCCCCTGGGGTGCTGTCCGTGCGCCCCCATGGCCCCGTGTGACGGTGCGGAGAGCACACGGCTGCCTCGGGGCCGCTGGGGCACCGGCAGACGCTCACCTGGGCCTTGTGAGTTCCAGACAGAGTTTGGAAGGGTTTTTGAGAGCCACGTAAAAGCCCGAATGCCCGCTTTATCTTCATTTGCTCGGGAAGAGCTGGCCTGGCATTAATCTCTGTGTGCATGTAAATAAACATGGCGATTTCAAAGCCTGAGACAGAGTAACAACAGGTCTGTGCCAGCTCTGCCAGACATTCCCGCCTCTCCGGGAGGCCCAGGGTGGTGGGTGGGGAGTTGGGTGGGGCGGGCGTGTCCTGGACACCCAGTGACCCAGGCCCCCTTGGAGCATGGCATGCAGCACTGCCAGGCTGAGCCCCAAGATCATGGGCCAGCTTCATGATGCCCCAAATCACATCACTCACCACCCACATCTCCCAGCCCAAACCTGAACTCCAATAGGGACTGTCCTCTGCCTCCACCTGCTGGCCCTCATCCCGCCCCCTGTTTTCTTGAGCGCCCCACCCAGGCCCCTGCCTGTGTCCACCTGGCACCCCGTCGGGGACTGCCTGATGGCTCCCACGTGAGCCCTCAGGGACTCATCAGTGTCACCTAGAGGCGGGCCGCCTCCCCCCAGCGTCCCCCGCAAATGGGAGATGAACAATGCAAGACTGACCGCGCAGGTTTTAAATGATCGCCTTAAAAAACAGGAAAAGGCCCAAACCCGTTTGGCTCAGTGGATAGAGCATCAGCCTGTGGACTCAAGGGTCCCGGGTTCGATTCCAGTCAAGGGCATGTACCTTGGTTGCGGGCACATCCCCAGTAGGGGGTGTGCAAGAGGTGGCTGATCGATGTTTCTCTCTCATTGATGTTTCTGACTTTCTCTCTCTCTCCCTTCCTCTCTGTAAAAAATCAATAAAATATATTTAAAAACAACAACAATAACAAAACCCCCCAAAACAGGAAAAGGAAGTGCCTGGAAGGCAGCGTCACCACCTCCTCTGGCGCCATGCAGGGTATAATGTACACTCCTCTCTGCTGCCCACTGCACACCGATGGGAATGCAGGGCTATGAAGAGCCAGGGAGCGCAGGCTGCGAGCCAGCCGGCTGGCTGCTAACACACTTAGGGTCACTGAATGGGGGTAACAGTCCGGGCTGGCCTGGGTGCCTGCGGGCCTCCTGCCATGTTGGCTGAGGTGGGTGTGGCCTGCCTGGCAGGTGCGCGAGGTGTGAGTTTCCATGTGACAGGAATGCCGGGGACCACACTGTCCTGACCCAACAAACCAGGCTCCCCGGTGGGCAGGGTCTGCTTGGTGGGTGTGCCTGGGAGACGCAGCGACCACGTGGGCGCTCCACGGGGCTGCAGAAGCCCTCTGAGACGCGGGCTAGAGCAGGTCTGGCCGGGCCAGCCTCAGGGGCAGCGGGCAGGGGGAGCTGAGAGCGGGGCGGCCGGGCTGGGCACCGGCGTGGGGAGGAGGCTCCCGTCCTCCGGAGGGTAGTTGCCCTGCAAACACCTGTATGTAAAATTCCGCCCAGGTGTCTTCCTGTGCCCTGCTCGCGGACTTGCTCTAGAGAATCAAGAAATTATGTTTAGTGAGAGCTCTCTGAAGTGAAATCACCTTTCAGTGTACAGGAAAAGACACATCACAGTGAAACTTTAAATTACTAAGTTAAGCCAAATTGTGTCACTTTCCCCAGAGTTGTTAATGGCGGAAATGAATGGAGCGGTTCATGTTGGCGTCAATTAGGGAGAAAAATGTTCAGTTCCATCTGCTCGGATGGTTCTGGAAGCCTCGGCCAGGACAAGAGAGGGTTTGACTGGGGCCTAACCACACGAGCAAGTCAATGTGAGGGCTCGTTCGCCTGGTCCTGTCTGAGCAGGTCTCCCTGAGAGTGCCCCGGGCAGTGCCCTCCACGGGGACCGGCCTGGGGCAGGTGACCGGTGACGGGATGCTGCCGCCACTCCTCAGCCTGGCTGTGCCCTGGCCAAGCTGCAGGAGGCGCCCTGGGAGGTACTGCCGCCGGGAGCACCGCCCAGTGTGACCTCCGCCTGTGGCTCCCGCCGGCGCGGACAGCGGCAGCCTCCATGGCCTCCGTGCGTGGGCCGGGGCTGCCAGAAACCCCAGGCAGAGGCCGCTCACCCCCCAGAACAGTCCCTCCTGCCTCACCCCTACGAAGAGTTAAAGGTGGCGATTATTTTGGGGGGCTTTGTTCAGCTGATGAATACCCGCTTGGGGTGGGCTCTGCCGGCTGCCCGTGCGGGTCTCTGCCGCGGAGGAATGCACAGAGTCCATGGGGCATGGGCGCGGCCCCACGGCAGCCGAGTGGGTCTGCAGCAGTCTCACGCCGTCTGCCGGAGGGGAGGGCCTGACCCTCATCCCGGCCGCCGGCCTCGTCCCCGGAGCGGGAGCGGGGACGCCGGTGTGACACTGCGGCCGCAGACACTGTTTCTCAGCGCACGGGCAGGGCTGACTCTGGGAAAGGACGGAAGGACCAGCTCGCTGCTTCCAGGCGGCGCCTAGAGACCTCAGGTGCTTCCCCACGGTGACACCTGCCATGCAAGCCCCTCCCAGCCCCTTGAGAAAGCTCTGGACCGTGTGCAGGGCTCAGGCCATGCACCAGCCTCTGGGCTCATGGTGACGCAGGCTACTCGGATCCGCACGCGGCAGGCCTGGCCCCTGGGGCCTCACCTCCCCAGTGGACACAGGAGCGATGCTCAAGCAGGGCCTCCCTCCCCGTTTTATAAGGAACCTGGGCCCTGGAGATGTCCTCACGGGGTGGAGGAGGGCCAACTGTGGGGACGGGCAGGGGAGACCATGGGGATGGCGGATCCCAGACCACGGGAGGAGGTAATGGACGCGGGCTAAAGACTCGGGAAGGCCGGGTTCTCGCTGCTGTGGAGACCCGAGCGGCTGAAAGAAGAGGCCTTGAGGGCATCTGGGGTGCTGGTGGGCCTTCAGGTCGGGCCTCATCCCGCCTTCAGGATGAAGAGGCATCTGCACTCCCGGGGGTTGAGCCTCCATCTGGGCGGGAAGACGCAGATCCCACCCCAGTGTGAGTGTCTCGGGGCCACCGCCCCTCCCCCAACCCCCCCAGACCAGGCCTTCAGCAGCAGACATGCACCCTCCGCTCTGAGGGCTGAAGTCTGGGGCCAGGGCGGGCGGGCAGGGTCCTCCGGAGGAAGGAGGTCCGTCCAGGCCCTTCTGGAGGTGCTGTGGCGGCCTGGCACCTCGGGGGCCCTGGGCCTGCAGAAGCACCGTCGCCCCCTGTCACACGCTCTCCCTCTGTGCCTGTCATAAGGGCGCCAGTGTGCGTTTCCTGCCTGGTGTCTGCTTCTCCCCCTCACACGCCCCCGATGCCCTCACCCTCATCAATGACACTGCACACCCTGCAGACACACAGACCCACCCGGGAGCCTGTAGGTGGGGCTCCGACGTGAGTTTCAGGGGGACACAGCTCCCCCACATGCCGGGGGCAGGAAGCCCGAGGGAGGAACATGGCGGCGTGGCCGTCTGACACAGCTGTCGCCGCTGAGTCTCTCAACTGCTGACACAGCCAAAGACCCAATATAGCTTCACAAACCCGGCTCCTGTTTTGCAAACTATGCCCGCAGGCCCATTGCCCTCTGCGTGCCACGGCGCCGAGCTGACACGTGGGCCCCCGCCCGTCAGTGTGCACGGGGGCGCCGTCCTCGGACCCGAGGTGCTCAGCGCTCCCCAGGGAGGTGCGTGGCCGCATTTACATTTTCTAATTGAATTGCTATCGGCTTTCCTGCAAGACTACGCACACCAAACGTTCCCCGCACCAGCCGTTCTGCCTGCCGAACGCCCGCCTGTCAGCTGCCGGGAGCCGTGGATGGGAAGGAGAAAGGCTGCCAGATCCGATGGCTCATCCGAGTGTGAAGCTGCCAGCCTGCCCAGCTCCGCCCAGGCCACGGAGCCACAGACACGAGGGCCTGGACCTTCGAGAAGGAAACGCCATCCTCCAGGGTGCCGCTTCCCGGCTCCCCCCTAACAGCGGCCCCAGACGGCCAACACTGCAAACTGCTCCTTTAAAGGAGACCCTGTCTCTAGAACATTCCGCCAACAGAAACCTTGCTCACCGTGTCCTGTCTGAACTCTCCACCTTGTCAATCCCAGCCAGGGAGCGCTCGGCATGCATTAAGACACAGCGTTAAAATGGTGAATTATAAACTATCTGCCTTCAGTGCTTGAAACATCAGTGAGCAGTTAAATGATCACGGACTAGCCCCTGCCCCCAAGCCCTGCCTCATGTTCTCTGGCCTCACCAGCCCCCTCCTCCCGCCTCTCACGGGCGACCGCTGCCCCGATGGACATACACTTGGACCCACTTGGGTGCAGTCACAGAGTGTGCGTTTCCTGCTGCATGTGCTTCTCCCCTCACGTGTCCGGGACACTCACTCATGCTGCTGCTGCTGCTGCTGGGATCGGGGCCTGCAGCCCTCACCTGGGTATGCCGTGTCTGTGCAGCTGGAGGATGGCTCAGGCGGGGAGCCTTCCCTTTGGTGCCGGATGTGCTGTGAGTAGAGGAAGTGGTTTCCTTTTAAGTGAGTGTGTGTATGTTCAACTGAGTGAACACACTAGATTAGGGTCTAAAGACCCTGCACCAGCCAAAACCGGTTTGGCTCAGTGGATAGAGCATCGGTCTTCAGACTGAAAGGTCCCAGGTTCGATTCTGGTTAAGGGCATGTACATTGGTTGTGGGTACATCCCCCAGGAGGCAGCTGATAGATCTATCTCTCTCATAGATGTTTCTAGCTCTTCTATCCCTCTTCCTTCCTCTCTGTAAAAAATCAATAAAATATATTAAAAAAAAAGACATTGCACCAAAATGTACCCCCCCGCTCCCCCTCTCCTGTGAGTGCATGAACATCCCAACTGCGCCCCGCCCTCTCACTCTCAGTGTTGAGCCGGACCTGCTGCCCTGCGGGCTGATGTGGCCACACTGGCCGAGCCTGGCTCTCCTCCTTCACGGTGACTGACATCCTCTGAGCACCCGGAGGCGAGTCCTTCGTTGTCAGGTTACACATATCCTTTCCCATCCCCCGGCTCAACTTCCCCTTTTCTTAAGTGCTTGCTTTGGCGAGCAGAGGAGGCGGCCCTCGACCCCTCCTCACTCTCTGCCGGTCGTCTCGCCGTGTCTTGTTCATGCAGAGTCACAGCCCACGGAGCTGGGCGGGCTGTGGCGTGGGAGGCGCCACGGGCCCAGCATCACGATTGGAAAGACAGCCCTCTCTCCCTATGACAAGTAGGGCTTGGCGAACGTTTTGTTAAAGGACCAGAGAGTTGAGATTTTAGGCATTGGGGGCCAAGGAGCAAAACCAAGGCTATTAGCACACTTTTACAACCATTTAAACCGTAGCAACCTTTCCTAGCTGCAGACCACTGAGAGGCAGGCAGCAGGTCTGGGCTGGCTGCCTGACCTCTGGTATCCTACAAAAACCCAGGGTCTTCGTCATGCGCGTTTGACAGAATTTGCCAAATCGTCTATGTGAAGTGGGTGAATCTTACTGTGTAAAAGGGATGCCTCTATGAAGACGATCTTTTACAAGTTTAAACACCTTTTCCCGGGCTTGCTTTTCTGTTCCATTTGTCCCTCTGACCCTCTTCGTGCCCAAACCGACCATTTTAGCTCTTACAGTTCAGTGGTTCCGCCTCATGGCGAACCCTGCAACATTGACTGGAGATCGCACTGGCTGCATGTGCGTGGGGTGGGTGCTTCTGGCCTCCAGGGCACCGAGGAGCGTGGCTGGGTCTACTTGTGTGTCTTGATGCCCAAGTCCCGTGTTCCTGTTATTCTAGGCCATTCTTGGCCTTTGCATTCCGTTTAAAAAATGTAAAGTCAGCTTGTCAACCTCCTACGAACAAGGGAATGTGCTGAGGCCGCAGAAACCTTTGGGGGAACTGGCATTCCCACGACACAAAGCCTGCCGACAGCACCCCTCCCTTTAAAGGGTACTTCAATTGTTCTCAGTAATGGGGAAGTGTCTGGGACAGTTTTGGCTTACTTCTAGTTTTGTGATCATTTCCATACTATCGTAACTCGTATCTGGTTCCAATTTCATTTTCTGATGATTTATTCCGGTCTGTAGAGGGAGGATGGCTTTTCCATCCTTGCTACTCTCACTCTAACTGCAGCGTGCTACCTACAGATTCTTCCAGATCTTCAGTCACATCATATCAGCTACAAATGCCAGTTCTATTTATTTGGACCTCCTTTTCTTGCCCAGCTTTGGCTCAAATCCCCAGCATGCGATGTAGGGATGATCTTGTCCTTTTTCCAATGTCAAGGAAGGCTTTGGGTATTCCAAAGTAGACTGGAGGTTTGCGGTCTGCTTTTCGTAGATACCCTTTACAGGCTTAAGGACAGTCCCTTTTCCCCCAATTGGCTGATATTTTCATCCTAAATGAAGGTGAAATTTTACAATCACTATGCACTTTACTCTGTGTTGAATTACACGGACTAACTTTAACATGTTAAACAACCTTGCATTCTTGGACACACTGTGTGGCCTGGCTTATTTTGTGTATATGTATTTTGTTTAGGTATTTTTCCCATCTGCTGTGAGCAGGCTGGCCTATAATGACCTCCCTGCTGTTCTTTCAAGGTTTTGGCTGGGAGCTCGTGGTGGTTTGGACATGGAGCTTGCTTGTTTGAGGAATGATTCCTCTTGCTCAGCTCTCTGGATGATGTGTACAGGGTTAGTTTCAATTGTTCCTAAGGCTTGGATAGAACTTACCAGTGGAGCAGGGATGGTGTAGGCATTTCTTTATGATAAGGATTTTAATTTAAATTTTGCTTGGAATAAAACAATGCAGATTTCCTTCTCATGCTAGTTTTTGTGAGCTGAATATTTCTAGAACTAGAGGACCGGTGCATGAATTTGTGCACAAGTGGGGTACGGCCAGCCCATCCTGATTGGGGCTCATGGTCTGGGCTGGGCAGGGAAGGGGCCATGAGTGGTTAGCGGGCCGGCCCTGTCCCTTGGTAGAAGTCCCAGTTGAAGGAACAATTTGCATATTAGGCTTTTATTATATAGGGTGTTATCCATTTCATATGTATTTTCGAATAGGTTGGCATAGATCATACATAATACCCTTAAATGCTCTTTTTAGTGTATGACATTGGTCATGATACCCTCTTTGCATTCCTGATTAGGATAATTTGAAATTTTTTTTTCTTATACAATCAGATTGGTTGGTAGTTTATTTTACTACAATCCTCTCTTGAGGATATGCTTTTTTAAAATTTTTATAGAGAGAGAGGAAGGGAGAGAGAAACATTGATGTGAGAGAGAAATACTGACTGGTTGTATATGCTCTGACTGAAAATCAAATCTCAATCTGGCCTGACTGGGGATTGAACCTGTAACCTTTTGGTGTATGGGACAATTCTCTAAGCAATTGAGCCACCAGCCAGGGCTTGGTTTAGTAGTTTATAGAGCCAGGTTTTGTCTGTTGATTCTGTCCATATATTTCATCCTCTTGGATTTTCTGTTTCTTTCTTTCTACTTTTCATAATTTCTTGACATCACTGTTTAGATATGATTGTTCTGCCTTGTCAGCCAGTAAGTTGGAGAAGCCCTGGTTCCAACCCACAGCCAGACAGCCAGGCCCTCCACTGCGAGTGGGGTACGGCTGTGCCATGGGCTCAGCTGCCCTCACAGTCACTCTTCACTCCTCTCTAGAGCATCGTTCTCCCATGCAGCAAAGGGGTTGCAGTCACATGGCTCAGGTTCTCCGTTGCAAGGTGGGGACAATGACAGTGCCCTCTGTGGACATGTGTGGGCTAGGAGAGGCGATGCCACATAAAGCAGGGTCTGTATGACATCCTGCAGCCAGGCCAGGCTGCTTTGGGTTCGGAGTAAGAGGAAGAAGGAAGCCATGCAGGTGGCGACACTGGAACCAGGCCCGGTCGGTGGGTGAGGACTGCCCGCCGTCTCCTTTGTTCACAGTTCACACACGTGGCCGTGCAGCCCCACAGACGCTCCAAGCCTGACCAAGCTGAGGTTGGGGGTGCACGCCTACGGGGACTGCCTAATCGCAACCACCTTCCACGGAAGGCCAGGGGCTGACTGCGTCAGAGCCTCTTCATTAACACGCCTGACAGGAGGCATGTTTTCAATCACTGCCTTTTACTGAGGCTGGAAGGAGCCCACTCTTTGCTCAGGGTTGGCGGCTTACTACTGCTTCCCTGTCCTCCAGCCCCTGACCCCGCCACCTGCAGGGAGGGGCCCCACATGGGACAGGGGCTTGCCTTGCTCATTGCCTTTTCCTCAGGACACCTTGTGGTAACCACTCAGGATTGATGAACAGCCAGTCCTCTGACCCAGTTTTCGTCACAGGTTGAGGCCTGGCCTGGGGACACTGCTGTGAAAGCCGTGACCTGGCACCTGGTCCGAGGCGCTTGCGACGCCCTTCCTGCGGGGCAGCGCACCAATGAAAACCTGTCACCTGAGTCACCACCTTCTCTTTTGCAGCCACCTCTAAAACAAGATGCAGATCCCCTTTTCCCAAAGTGGGTTCCCTAGACACCTCCCTTGCAAAACATTTCATGAAAAGGGTTCCTTGGCCAAGAGATTTGGGGAAACTTGCAGACTGTCCCAGCGAGGTTCAGACAACAGGTTTGCATAAGGTTTTGGGCAAATCGTTAGAAAGGATTCTAGTTTAACCCTTTACTGCCCACGGGCCCTGTCTTCCGAGGGAGCTGTGAGCGCCATCCAAGGTCGCCTTGTGCCGCTCCACCCCATGCTTCCCTTGGCCAACGAGCCACACATGCCGTCCGATGACATGACTGCACAGCCTCACGTCAGGGCTTCACATACTCCCTCCCACCAGCTGTCCCTGGGCAGGTGGCCGTGGCAGCCGGGCTGGGATCTCCCCGCTGCCCTGCAGCCCCAACACCCAGGCCGATGCAGCAGCTGAACATGGGACAGGCAGAAAAGGACCAAGACCCGGCCCCCCCTTGGGCACGTGAAACCTAACATGAAGGCTTTCGGGGGTTGGCCATGGTCACTAGGCAATGTAGCAATGAGAGAGACCTTTTGGGAATCGGGGAGGGTGAATTCACCCCACTCCGACCTGTGGAGACAGGCTCTGCAGGCAAGCAGGGGGAAGTGAAGTCAGGGAGGGCTGTTAATGTTGCTCCATCTGTGTTTCCTCTGTCTCCTCCCTGCCTGCCTCCCTGTCCTCTCCCTCCTTCTGTATCCCCCCCCCCCGCGTCTTCTAAGCGCCCCCTCCGGCTGTCCCAGCCCACCAAGGGGCTGGCCTGTCTCCCGGGCTTTGTAGGGGAATAGACCTGAGGAGAAAGGGCATTCACCATGCCCGCCGTGGCGGCCACCTTACCTTGTGTCCGGAGAGCGGGGACGAGGTCTGGGCCACCAGCAGCCGCACTGCGGCGTCCCATCGCTGGGCCATTCGGCGGTCCCACGCAGTCACGGTGAAGGCCACCTCCTCAGCGGGGATCCACAGCTCCCGGGCGGCGAAGACCGTCCCGTCTGCACCGACTTTGAAGTCCACGCTGCTGGTCTCATACTGCGTCCCCTTGGTCCCCAGACAGTTGCTGAACTTGACTGCAAGAGGAGGGAGAGAAGGGTCAGGACCGGGAGTGGGTGGTGGGGGTGGGGAGAGGGCAGGCAGTGGTCGCATGATGTCCTTCCGGCAGAGGTTCTGGTTCCTAAGGACAGCGGAATCAGCACGACAGGCACGTTTGAGTCGGTCTGGGGTTTTCTCTCTCCCCCTGGGAACACGAAGAGGCTCAGAAAAGGGAACTAAAAACCAGTGGGTGGATGGCTTTCCGAGACCACAGACAGCTGAGCCGCGCTCCTGCAGCACCTTGGGGTCTGGGTGCTGGGTGCTGTCCACCTGGAGCCCGACCCCGTCGCGCACCACGCAAACGGCGCCCACAGGCTTCGAATGGACACTTCCCCCCCAGGAGAGCCAAGCGCGGGCCGGAAAGGAGCAGCTCTGAGCGGGCTCCCACCGCTGCGTCCTCAGGACTGTTCTATTCTGGGCACAGACCTGGCACCTGCGAACTGCCCACCAGGCCGGCGGCCGGCGGTGACCTGGGGCAGCCAGGTGCTTTGCCGGTGACCTGGCTGCGGAGTGCAGGCAGCTAGTCTACCCCACTGCCAGGCAGGCACGGTGTTTGCTTCCCAAACGTCCATTAGGCACCGGGTTGCCAGCCCCAATGGCTGCGTCGCAGGCCCTTGTGCTCCACGCGGAGACACCCGGGAGCCTCCCTGGACCTGCACGTGCACCCTCCCCGCAGCCTCCGCGCCTGCAAACTACGAGGCACCCCCAGCCGGAGCCACGTTCTGCTGATACAGGCGATGGTTAAAGTCACTCCGTATTTATAACCATGTGGGTCCCACAGCAATCACGGTGAGAGGATTGGTTTTTGAAGCAATTTCACTGTCGCTGCTTACATGATTTAATTGCTATTTATTTTAGAAACTAAGAGCTCCATGGTTACACCGATGCAGTGTTTTCCCTCCATGCTCACCAGTTTACTGTCGCCAGCTCAAAAATAATAAACAATAACAAATAAAATCCTTCCCTTCCCCTGCGCCCGTTACCAGCACCTCCCACCTGTGGGTTGAACATAAAAACGTTTTAAAAGGGAAGAAACCCGGTGTTGCTTCCCCGTCTGGCCCAAGGGAGCCCACAGGGGGAGACCCTGGCGGACAGGGGGTGTGAGTGGCTGCCGCTCGTGGGATCGTCCCTTTGATTGAGGGGAAATGGCCTTGTCTTCATGTGACATGAAACTTCCGAACTGCGTTAGAGCAAACAAATTAAAATCAGCAGCAAACACTGGATCCATCAGTGTGACACGGACACACAAAATGACAGTCCCATGACTGCTGAGAGGTTGGCCCTATGTGTGAAAAAGCAGGTTTCTGACAACACTAACGGGCTGGCACAGCCGGGGCTCGCATCCTGGATTGGGCGATGGGTCCTGGGGAGAAGCAGCCTGGGCTGTGCCGGCGCCTGGGCAGTGCCAGCGCCTTCTGGGAGCAGCTGGCGGTGCGGCCGCAGGAGCCGGCTTCTCCGATGCCAAAGTCCTCCGAGGGCTGGGACCTAGGGAAGCTGGAGACGATGCCACTAGGGACGGCTGCCGTGTCCAACCTCCGGGACAGGCCCCAGTGGGTCAGTCTGGGGCTCCCAGTGGTGCTCATGTGACCTGTGGGTCTTGGACGTTGGCACCCCTCCAGTCCGTGTCTCACCAGAACCCGCTCGGCCAGGAGAAAGCAGGGCCTCGTGACAACCTGCAGCTCCAGCGTCCGGCTTCTATATGACCAGGACTCGCGATCTGCCCTGTCCGGCAGTCGGAACCTTCTATTTATATTTGTCTTTTACCTAATTTCTCTCTCATCTTGAGAAATTTAAACGCCAGTGTCATTTCAACACCTTAGACAAAACCATCAGACACGGAAGATCGTGTTCTGATTTAACTCGGAATCACAGTCATCCTCGACCACGTCCGGTGGCTCGGGCAGTGCCTCGTTCCCTGCCCAGCGCCCACTGAGCCGACAGGAGGCACAGTCGGCAGGTGGCACTGTCCCATTGTGCAGCTGAGGAAACTGAGGCTCACAGACACCTCACGCCTGGCAGCCGGCAAGAGGCGGCAGCGGGATCGGAACCCTGGCTTGCCCTGAGGCTGGTTCTTTAGATTACACACACACACACACACACACACACACACACACACACACACAAACACACACACACGCAACACGTGCCACCCTTTGCCCTTGACCTCAGATGTACAAATGAGAAGGAGGATCTGGGGCAGAGCAGCCCAACCACCAACGTGGATGGATACATAGACCACATGCCGGCGGTTGGGAGGGGGGGCAGCCCTCTTACTCCTGGGGATGAAGGTGACTGTGGCCTTAGGCAGCCCCCACTGCCCTTTCTGCTTGAGATTGAGGGAGGGGCAGCTCGGTGCCAGGAAGGGACTTGGTTTCAGGAGATTCAGAAACCCAATCCTGAGGCTGCAGGTGGGCAAATGCCTCCGGATCTTCAAGGGGTGGCGTGGGCACCCCAGGCTGGGACCCTGCAGCCTCCTCCCAATTGCCCTGAGCTCACAAACTCCAGAGCCTCTGGATCTGAGCGAGGGGCCTTCCAGGGGCCTGGGCTCTGTGGGTACAAATCTGGCGGCACTGAATCCACTGCCAAGGCTGCTCTTCAGGACCCGGGGCCCCAGCACTGTGCGAGGGCACACCCCGTGCCAGGGTGGGAGGGCACACCCCCAGGGAGGGCACACTCCTGTGTGGGGGCACACCGCTGAGGGCACACTGCTGCTGTGGTGGGGCGCACGCTGTGTGAGGAGAGGCGCGAGACATGCAGTGCGCTGGATGTGCAGAGCCCTGGTGCCCCTCCTGCTCAGAGGCCCGGCAGCTGGCAGCCCCCTGGCCTGGCAGGTCCTTGGCCTCAGTTTGCTGGGACTGAATGCAAACACCACCATGAACTTTACCAGCCGTTCCTTCTGCAAACACATTTGCGATGGCTGCCAGCCGTTTTTCTAAAGCCAAGGAAAAGGCCTCAGGAAACGTAAACATCTCCCCTCTCCCAGCCACACCTCCGCCTGGCCCCTCTCTGGCCTCCTGGGCGCACTCATGCTCACTTGGAGATAGGGAGGCCCCCTAGAGATGAGGAGACCCCGGGGCCTGCACACCAGGATGGGGGTCTCTGGTGCCTCTGGTCCACCCCGAGGCCCAGGGGCCAGGCTGCGTGAGCAGAGTTCCCCCTCCGGGTACAGCGGGGACCGATGGCACCACGCACACAGCACGCTGAGAACGCAGGGTGCCGGGGAGCCCAGCAGGGGCCTGGCTGGTCCTGGGCCCCGGGAGGACCCAGGAGGAAGAAGAGCCCCAGGTGAGGGGGACAGTGACCAGGGTCCACCTGTCCCAGGCCTCCCTGGGGTCCACGAGGTCCCTGGGGACAGCATGGAAGAGTTCTCCAGGACAAATGGGTCCAGCAATGCCCCTCTGAGCTCCTCTGCAGGTGGGGACACACTGACAGGGCTCGGACGAGGAATGCTCAGGGGTAGGGGTGAATTCTACCCATCCTGGGGAGGAAACACCTCCTCCTCTCTTCCCAGGCCTCAGGGCACCTCCTCCCCACCCAGGGCCAACCCAAGGAAGCTGTGGTTTGGTTGTTCCTGATCCAAACCCTGACTCCAAAGAGCAGGGCGGGAACAGTCTTCATGGCCTCAACACTATTGCCCAGAGATGCCCCAGGAGCACATCCAGGGCTGGCGTGGGGAAGGGGCAGGACACCGAATCACTCGAGTGACGACTATGCATATTGTCTCTCCTGACAATTTTTCATGGATGCTAGAGCATTGAAGGTTCTGGGTCCCAGGAGGGTGAGGGGACCTGTATAACCTAAAACACTATTATCCCTGGAAGCAATGCATGCTGGGAAATCAGGGAGGCTCTGTGTGTGCAGTCCACAAGCTGCTTCACCATGGCCGAGGCGGGGGACATGTGACTCTGAGGGATGGACGCACGCTTGGCTGTCATGCCTCCTCCTGTTTGGAGGGGGAATGGCCGGGGGGGTGGGGTGGGGACGCACCTGCTTCTGCTCCCATGCCTTTGGCCAGAGCCAGTTGGGCATCTAGCCCTAAGCATAAGAATGAGGAAGTCATACCCCACCATGTGTGTATTGCTACATACATGTTAATAGTAGTGGCTCCTGTGACTGGCACACGTGCCACCAGCTGCCTGCTGTTCCTTTGCAGACCTGCCACGTTTGGAGGTATCACTACACATTCGAACTGCAATGTCTGTCCTACAATAAACAAAATGGCCGAGAGGACGCCCCCCCTGCAAGACTGCCTGCCAATCAGCCGCCGCTCCACCTGGCGGCGTGTCCCTGCTCGTCCCCAGCACGGTGCCACTCTCTCCGGTGAGGCTGTGATGCCCCTACTTTTCTCTCCTGGAGCCGCACAGGGCCCGCATGGCGGCCAATCACTGTCTGCCTGGAACCTGACCGGGGCAGGCGCGCAGGCTGCCTCTGGCGGGAACAGGCTCCTGCCCGTCTGGGCTGCATGTGGACGCTTTTCCGGCAGGAGAAGCCGGCTAGCCAGGCCACTTTGGAGGTGTGGGTCCTGGCCTCACCGGACCTCAGCCCGCGGTGCCGCTGCTGTGGAGGGACCGCTGATGAGGCTCTGTCGGAGGTCATTACTCCTTGAAGGCGTTTGACGTGAAATCTCGATAGAGAATTGTTTTTTAATCTAATGGCGAAAAAGCCCAGCCAAATGTATAAAAATTATGTGACATTTTCCTCCTTGGTGTAAATTAAAATTTGCAGAAAGATCAATGAACCAGGGATGATTAGATGATGGGAACTGGGAAGGCTGAGCAGGGAGAGCCCCGGCTTCCCGCCGAAGGCTTCCTGCCACCCAGCCCGCCCGCTGCCCCACGTCCCTGTCTCCGGTGGGCCGCGTCCTGCGCGGGCTCGGACGGCGAGGAAGACTGCGTTTTCCTGGAGAGGAAAGGCACCTCTCAGAGAAAGGCCACGGGTGGACTGGACTCTTCTGGCTGCTCACAGAGACCCACACAGGAGGCTTCACTCCCCCCGGCCGCTGTGGGCAGCTCCTCCTGTGGCCCCTCTGACAGGGGAGAAGAGCGCAGCATGCTGCTCGCCCCGAGCTGAGGCAGGGCTGGCGGGACCAGCTGTGTGGCCTTGGACACCTCGCTCCACCTCTCTGAACGTTAGATGAGATGATTCGGAGGAGGGACGGAGGCAGTGCCTGGCCTGTGGAGGCTGCTGGGAAGAGGAACCCACCGTCCCCCTGGAGGTGGAGGGAGCTGGTGGGTGACTACAGGGCATCTTCCTGTCCCAGCGCTGGGCTGGCCCCCACTTCTGTGTCCAACAAACAGAAAGCAGTTAAAGGGTGGAGGGCGCCGACCTTGACAATGACCAGACCCACAGCCCTGATTTCTCAGATGTACAAGTAACGCGGTGCATTGTCTTACACCTCTCTCCCTCTGCAGGGAGCAAGGCGCCTCCCACAGGCCCCACCCCCTTGTCTCAGCATCAGGGCAGCAGAATGGACCTTCATTTAACAAACAAGACGAGTGAGCCACCGCTCCCAGGAACACGCTCTTTAGAAGAAAGGACAAAGGGGTTTGCGAGAGACACAGCCTGCCTCGTCCTCCAGGGACCCGGCAGACACTGCCGGAGGGGAGCCCTCTCCCAGGTCCCACTGCTCCTCGTCCATCGGGGAGGGCTGGGCTTCGGGTGAGTGCGGGTAAGAGCATCTCTGTGCCTCTGCATCTGCAACTCTAAAGGCTTTTATGATTAAAACGAAAACTACACGAGGAGGTGCCAGATACAGATGGAGAAAGGACCTCTGGGCTGGAGGTGGGGGGTGGGGAGAGAAGCCCACAGGGGCTGAGGCTTTGGAGAAGTATTCCGGTTATTTCCTGAGACTGTTTTGCAGGAAAGACCCCTACTGTTTCCGCATGTCACGGTCCTCCCAGGGAAAACGGTGAACAGAAATTGCCTAAACTTAAAAAGGTAAATATCTGGCTCTGGCCGGTTTGGCTCAGTGGATAGAGCCTGTGGGCTGAAGGGTCCCAGTTCGATTCTGATCAAGGGCCGGATCTCAGTTGCAGGCTCCATCCCAGTGCCTGAGGGAGGCCACCAATAGCTGTGTCCTCTCATGTCGGTGTTTCTCTCTGTCATTCCCCTCCCCGCCAATCGCTCTAAAGGCCAATGGAAGCCAGTCTCTGAGCACAGCCGCTAGAGCTCACAGGCCTGTTGCTGTTCGGCAACACCATTGGCCGCGCTGGGAAGGTGGGTTGGACTTTGACCACTTTGCTGGCTCTGCCAGCACCTGCTAGGAGGGCCGGCCACACAGGTATCACCACCGTGCTCCTCTGGTGCAGGGCAGGGAGACATGGGGAGATCCGAGGGGATGCCACCTCACCCAGAACCCCCTCAGGAGCAGTGACATGTAAATACATCTGCGAGGGAGAGCTTCCTTTCTTGCCCAGTGTGTGTCCGAGTTCCACAGCGCCCACAGGGCTGTGGTGGGCCGCCACCTCCGTGGGAAGGAACAGTGGCCCCTCACAGATGCCCACGTCCTGCTCCCGGAACCTGGGGACAGGTGACTCCCTGGGGGGGAGGGGGGAGACTCTGCAGACCGGAAGTGAAGGGCCTCGCAGGGAGGAGACCCTGGGTCTGCGACAGCGCCCTCCTGGGGCAGAGCTCAGGGGCATCACCAGGTCGTTGTAAGAGGGAGGGAAGAGGTCAGGGTCAGAGAGGGACATGTGACGACGGAAGCACAGGCTAGGACCTGCCTGGAGCCCAGGAGGCACAGGCTGCCCATTGGACTGCACCCTCATTGGACGCCTGACCTCAGGTGACATGTTTGTGCTGTTTAGACCAAGGAGTCTGAGCTGCTACGCACAGGGGTGGGGCGCATGCTCCAGCGGGCAGTTGGCAGTCCCGGACCCACGTCTCAGAGAGCAGTGCCGAGCATGGCGCTGTGCTCAGCAGGCGTTTGCTGAGCGAATGAGGGAGGTCAGCCTTGCTGGCGTGAACCGCATCTACCCCTCATGTCTGCAGCACTGACATACGCGTGGTGGATGACTGTGGCTCTGGCTACTGCACCCTGGCCCTGCCCTGCTCTCCACGCCCAGCAGGGGACTGTGCAGCCCGCTGGCTAGGTCCCTGCTCACCAATTTGCTTCACTTTCATGACAAACTGCAGAAATCCACACCAAAGCTCTGAGGAGGGCGCTGTCCAGGAGAGATGGCTCGGGAGCTGAGGGTGGCTGCAGCTCTGTGCTGTGGCCCATCCTGGGAATCTCCACAGAGGCTGCCAGGCTCGGCGTCCCTTCCGAGGACAGTGTCCCTTCCTTGAGAACCATAAACGCAGCTTTTCCGGAGCTGAGGCGCAGAGAGGTGAGCTGCCTGTCTGGAGGACACAGCCAGCTGGCTGCAGAGACTTCAGCCACTGTTTTTTCTGACCGTCCCCTGGCTTGTTTATCATCACCAGGAAACCGCCACGTCAGGCCCAGCTGACAGGACAGCGCCAGGACTGCCGGGCCACCCACAGGGCCTCTGGACTCTGTTTCCAGCTCTCCCGGCATCCCAGGCTCTGTGACATCCCACTCAGCCGCCGTTTCTAAGTTCCAAACCCACTAAATACACAGATGATCCTGCCCAGGCCTGTTAGTGAGGAAACGCCCACACGGCTATAAAAACAGACCGGTCATCTGTTTTCTAACACTTTGAAACCGCCCTACAGAGGTGCGAGGTGCTGCACAGTGAGGACAATTAGCCAGCCGGCTGCCTGCAGAGAGGAGGTGTGCAGGCCCACAGCCTGCGCGGCCGCTCTGGGCCCAGGGGACAGCGGGCACCGCCCTTTGCTCCTGCTACTGGGGACACGAGGGACCAGCTCCTGTCCCGTCATTGGCTGGCAGAGGAAGTCACCGTTGGCAGTGAGCTGGGGTCCTGACCGCCCTGATTAAACACACGGGCTGCACAGTCCCCTGCTGGGCGTGGAGAGCAGAGCAGGGCCAGGGTGCAGCAGGAGCCAGGTTGGGAGCTGGGAGGAGCCAGGCCCCGGCAAGGCATCTGGGCTGGGTGTGCTGAGAGCGTGTGCTGTCCCCTGGCAAGGACGCACCGAGTGTCCCTCTGACCGGTCTCTCACAGCCCACGAGCCAGGCTAGCTGGGCGAGTTCCCACACCACGAACGCTCACTGGGACACAGACCCTGATGGAGCCCGTCAGCGGGTGCAGGTCCTGGGAGGAGGGTAGGGAGTCAGGGTTGGCGGTCACCAGTGCAACAGCCACCTCCTCATCTGCGGTTTCAGTTACTTGCAGTCAGACGCGTCTGAGAATATTCCGTGGAAAATTCCAGCAGAAACAGCTGGTCAGTTTAAATTGCTCGCTGCTCTGAGCAGAGTGACGGAATCTCTTACTGTTGCTCCGTCGGCCTCGTGTCCGCACGCTGTACACAATCTGCCTGTCGCTTAGTGACCATCTCGGTGGTCAGGGCGGCTGGGCCACCTCCGGGCTGCGAGAAATCGCCTGGTTTACTCCGGAAGGGCCCGCAGCGCAGGGCAGCGGCTACACTGGGATCCGCCCGGAGAAGCCGGGAAGCGCTCCCTATGAGACACGGGGAGTCACACAGGAACCGGCAGCACCACAGGGTCTGGGCACCCACTGGGGGGCTGGGATGTGTCCCTCTGGTCAGGGGACTCCCGTCTGCCTCCCGCTGTCACTGTGCGCCAGGCGGGCCACTGCCAGCAGGACGCCCGAAGCACGGAAAGCCTCCATGGAAATGGTTTGGATCAGGACCCTTCCCACAGCGCAGGTGGGGCTCAGCGCCCGAGGGCCGCCCCGCCCTGGCGTCGGTCTCTGCAGGAGGCGGATGCTGGAGAGCAAAGGCGATTTGGTGTTCGGTGGGATAAACTCCGTCATGTAATGTGTTTCAGGACTTGGGCAACTGACAAGCTGCAAGCAAGGCTCCCAACTGCCCATCTTTGGCACCAGGACAGCCATGCGCGGGGCAGGCCTGGTCCTCTGGGCACGGCGGGCAGACCTGTCCTCTCTCCTGCCCCACACGCCTCAGGTCTGCCGTGGCTTCCAGGACCCGCCGCGCGGGGGCGCCAGGCTGACGGGTGCTGCTGGCTGCAGGGAACAACGCGGGGTTTGCTAGTGGCCCCGGGCCCCGTGGGGTAGAATCAGTCTCTGAAAGGCATGCTTTCCTGTGCCCTGTCCCTCTGCCGCCTGCATGTCTGTTAGCTCCACGTTCACAGACATTAATTAGCTCCCACGATCACAGATGGGGGTTTCATGGGACCAGCACACGGATCTCAGGATTCAGCACGTGCTCTGGCCATGCAGACGTGGGAAATACAGCCCCGGGCACTCCGTCAGCCCTGCACCGTCCCACCCAGCGAGAATTCAGGGAGGAGACAGTGCTCAGCGTCACAGGAGGCCAGTCCCGTGCCAGCCTGCACAACTCCGTGGCCTCGTATTTATTTTCAGACTCTGCCCTGTGATTTCCGTTTTATAGAAGGTGTTTTAGAAGACCTGCCAAGAGAGAACCGTTCTCAGTTTGCTCCACAGAGAAAGGTCCTGCGGGTGAGTGAGCAG
Organism: Nyctalus aviator; assembly: GCA_036971965.1. Taxonomy (NCBI): domain Eukaryota; kingdom Metazoa; phylum Chordata; class Mammalia; order Chiroptera; family Vespertilionidae; genus Nyctalus; species Nyctalus aviator. The sequence continues at coordinate 88,717,194 of CM072925.1, forward strand.
CTAGCTTCCTCGTTCCGATTGTTTACGTGATGAACGTCCCCCTCACAAAGGCCACCGCCTCAGAGCGGAGGGGAACTCAGTGCCACACGTCAGCGCCCGGGCTCCCAGGCCCCCTCGCTGACCAGACACCACCCATTTCACACTTCCTCCAGCCATTATTCCTTCTTTTTAAATTGAGTGCATTGGGAGTGACACTGGTTCACAAAACCACACAGGTTCAGTGGACACTCAAACATCACCTGTACCATTGTCCCTTCTCACTGCCCCCTCCCTGTGCCCCCTCCCACCCCCTTTCCCTCTGGCTGTCAGCGCTGTTGTCTGTGTGCTATGTATATGTGTTTTTTTGACTAATCCCTTCATCCACTTTCATCCAGTCCTCCAACCCCCTCCCCTCTGACAGCTGTCTGTCTATTCTATGTACCATGTTCTGTTTCTATTTTGTTTATTAATGTCTCTCTTCTTTCCCACCCACCCATCCACCCACCCATCCTCCATCCTCCATCCATTCATCCACTCATCCATACATCCATTCACCCATCCACCCATCCATCCATCATCCATTCATCCACTCATCCATCCATCCTCCATCCACCCATCCATCATCCATGGTCCATTTACCCATCCACCCATCCACCCACACACTCATCCATCCATGCATCTATCCAACACATCTATCTTCCATCCACTCACCTACCTACTCACCCATCCATCATCCATCCATCCATCCACCCATCCTCTGTCCATCTACCCACCCATCCTGTCCATCTATCCATGCACTTATAAATCCATCTATGCACCCATCCATCCACCCACCCACCCATCCATCATCTATCCACCCACCCACCCATCCATCATCTATCCACTCACCCATCCATCCATCCACCCACCCATTCACCTATCCATCCATTCATCTATCCATCCATCCAGCTTACTCTCCTCCTTCCCTCCTTCTCCCTATCTCCCTCATTCCCATCAATCTGTCTGTCCATATGTCCATACATCATCATCATCCATCCATCCATCCATCCATCGTCACCCATCCATTTGTCTATCTATCTATTTGTCCATCCATCCATCCATCCAGCCACCCACCCACCTTCTCATGCCCGCTGAGGTAAGTGCTATAAGGCAGGGACCTGTGCAGATGCCAGAGCCCAGACTGGAGACAGGTGCTTGGCAGTGATGTGTTGCGTGCAGTACTGGGTCCACCAGCAGCTGAAATCCACTGGGCCATGTGCTCACCCTCCCCCCCCCCCCACTGTCTGTCACACGCGGCTCCCCAAGGCCCTGGCCCTCACCGCTGCAATTCCCCAGGTGAGAGATGGAGCTGGGAAGACAAGGGTTCTCTGAGGGGAAGCCTCGGACCCGACTGCTGCTGGGAGGCTCAAGGCTGTAGACCAGGCAGGGTCCAGTTTGCTCGGAGACGGGCTCCCACCAGGAAGGGTGCAGCAGTGCCGTCAGAGGCACAGGCTTGGGGACGTGCTGACACCTGCCCGCTCCACAGCCCTCTCCAGCTCTGTCCTGAGGGCGCATCCCGGTGTCTCCCAGCACGTGGGGGCTCTGGCTCAGAGAGTGGTGGGGTGGGCTTGCCCATCATCGCCCTCGTTACTTGGACAACCCCATCCTGCTGCTGTGAGACGAACACGGCCACCCCAGAGCCTCAAACAAAGCCAGCCTCCCATCCACCCAGGCCCAGCCCAGCGCCCACACCCCAGGGCCCCGGGCCTTGTTTCCTCTCTCTCTAAAGTCAATTTTATTCTATGTCTATGCCTAAGAGAGGACCCTCGGGCTCCCCTCAGAGCTATGAAATCGGTAACTGCAGGGATGGTGCCCCAAACCTCATGTGAGCAGATCTCCGGGCGATCCCGGTGCCCCTCGACGTGTGGCCGTCCTACTCATTCCACACGAGGACACCGCTTGGCACCGTCACCTTGCACTTGCCCCGAGGCCTCCCCAGCCCAGCGGGTTTAAACGTGGGCCTGGCCTCTTTCTCTTTCTCTTTGTGTCCCTGCTGTGGGGCTGCGTGTCCCAGGTTCTATGTGGTGTGGGTGGTGCTGATGGGCATTTGGGGGCTGGGTTCTCCATCCCATCAGCGCCTTTATGCTCACCCTCCTCCTTGCAAGCAGCTCTCACCCACACCACATAGAACCTGGGACACGCAGTCCCACAGCAGGGGCACAAACGGACAGCCAGCCACCTGGTCCGGGTGGCTCACGTGGGCTCCCTGCCCATGTGACCTTCAGCATCACGAATTCCTCCTCAGCGCATGCTCCACCCCCTAGTGTGCTTGGAGAGAAAGGCATGTGAGCCACACCTGTCAGAGATCCCTTTCAAAGGCAGACGCAGAGCCTCCTAGAGCAGAAGCTCCAGAAGCACCCCACGTCCATTTGCGGAGGGAACCCCAACTTTCTTGGGGCTCTGCTAGGGCCACTGAGCCCCACCCTTTTCTCCAGGAGGACTGGGGCTTTCCTCCAACCATGGCTAGCACCCCGTGCTTGCCCCCCTCCCCCTGGGGAACACGGGCTGGGGACTCAGACAGCTTCACATGTGACACACACAGTTACAAATCCCCAAGAGCTGTCTACGTACCGTTGTCACACATTTGTGTCACCTCTGGGTCACTTAAGCCTCATTAAATGTGTGGCAGACAATCTTAACAACTCAGAAAGAGTGCTTTGTGTGATCTGGACAAAGAGAAAGTCAACTGAACCTGCAGAAAGCTACCGCAGACCATTTGTAGGAAATTCACAGCCAATTACATGTCATCCGCCTGCGTTAGGCTGAAGGCAGAGGAGCGGCAGCGAGGACCTGCGGGCGGTGCTTCCCCCTTGCCGCGGCCATAGAGTCTTCTCTGCAATCTCTCCTGGCAACACACATGAAAGTGTGACACAGGGCTCCATCATCCATGCCCTGTGTCACACATGAAAGTGGCTCCATCACCCATGCCCTGTGTCACACATGAAAGTGGCTCCATCACCCACCCCTGTGTCACACATGAAAGTGGCTCCATCATCCATGCCCTGTGTCACACATGAAAGTGGCTCCATCACCCACCCCTGTGTCACACATGAAAGTGGCTCCATCATCCATGCCCTGTGTCACACATGGAGGCGACCCCATCATCCATGCCCTGTGTCACACATGAAAGTGGCTCCATCACCCACCCCTGTGTCACACATGAAAGTGGCTCCATCATCCATGTCCTGTGTCACACATGGAGGCGACCCCATCATCCATGCCCTCATCAAACGTGGAGGCTGTCACACGTGGAAGCGGCTCTGTCATCCATGAATGAGCTGACGGGTCAGAGAGGCCACCTCATTGTGAACTCACTTTTCTGTCTGGAAGGGGACTCATCTGTCTCCCCAAAGAAGTGGGCTCAGGAGTGAGGATGCTCAATCCCAGGAGACGTGGGGGCTCAGAGGCAGGAGACAAATAGGCTGTTGAATAGCCTGAACCCAAAAGGAAGGGTATCGTGTTATCATCTCCTCCCGCCCCTTCTGATCCGGGTCTTCCAGGCGCCTGTCTCCCCCTGAAAAGGGTTTCCAGAGGCTTGGAAGGGGGTGGGTAGAGACAGGGTGAACAGTGGCGCCCTGAGCTCCCCTCCCGGCTACATCCCCTTTCAGAGCTGGTGGAGTAGGGTCCCCGAGTCAGACTCCTTGTTCCTCTAACTAGGGCTCCCTGAGTGTGCCCTGCAATGTTCTAGAACCTTCCATACACCCTGAAAAAAGAGGGCCACCTGGAAGGAGCCTGGGCTGGTCACCTGTCTCCCTGAGGGAACATTTTCCTTCAGGGAGACGCAGCCCCTGCCTCTGAGCCCCCACGGGGGTGGCCCCTGAGTGGGGGGTGGGCTCCCGTCGGCGTTCTGAGCAGGACGAGGGCTGTGTCCAGGGTCGGGTGGGCGCACACCTGCCCTCGTCCTTCCATCCCATCTTCGGTCCCACTCCGTCTGTCCATGTCTATTTTGGGGCTGCCACTTGGTAGAAAGCACCGCTGGCGTTTTCAGAACCCCCTTTCGACCGTCGGAGGCCGTGCTCAGAGCGGGCTTTCTGGAGAAGAGACCTCGTGGTGGCTGATGCCTATGGCACCCAGACTTTTATGTGAAACCCCAACATTTTAAATGCTGGCAACTGGTTAAAAACACAGAACTCTGCCAGGAGTGCAAGGGAATAAAGTTCCCGTTAGATCAATCAAGAATGAGAAAAATGAGATTTTTATTTTACCTTCATTCTTCCTTCTCTGATCTGAGTCTCTGACCTATGTCATTTTTCTTCACTCTAAAGAACGTCCTATAATGTTTCTTGCAGGAAATCATACACGTAGCCCCTTAAAACGGAGCCTGAGCTGCCGCCAGGGTCTCACGCCTCAACCCATTGGGTGTTAAAATGGACAAGTGACCTCTGGGCTGACCTGGAGCAACATTGTGTCCCAAACAGCTGTGTGCAAAAGGAACAGGAGCACACGTTGTGACTGCAGAGGGAAATGACAGCATTGTTTAGATCAGTGTCACCGGGTCACCGGGTCTGCACCAGCAGCTACACCTTCCTGCTGTGGATGGAACGGCCCCTCCCTTTCTCCCGCCACCATCGCCCGTCTCCTGCCAGGACACTGCCTGGGCTCCTGCCTGAATGAACGGTTCCAGAACAGCTGCTGTTACTAATCCCGTAAATGCTTGCTGCTTCTCATACTGAAGGGCTGTTTTATTTTCCAGTTAACACAGGCAGGTCTACTGGGGACAAATTCTCATTTCTGTTTGTCTGAGAAAGTCTCTATTTCCTCAACTTTTGTTGTTGTTAATCCTCATTCAAGAGGATTTTTCCCCACTGATTTTTAGAGAGAGTGGAGGGAAGGAAGGCAGGGAGGGGAAAGAGAGAAACATTGGTGTGAGAGAGACACATTGATTGGTTGCCTCCTGCATGTGCCCCTACCAGAGCCGGGGAACGAACCTGCAACCCAGGTACCTGGCCTTGATGAGGAATCGAGCCCGAGACACTTTGGTCCTATAACCACTGAGCCCCCTTTTCAGGGCTATTTCCGTCACTTTGGAAGGACGGTCTGCTGGAAGCAGAAGCCCAGGTGGTGGTTCTCTCTCAGCATTGGGTTTGCCGCCCTCTCCTGGTGGGCGTGGGCTCGGGGAGGCTCAGATGAGGTGGCCCCTGTCACGCTCACCCCTGTCCCTGTCCTGCTAACGTGCTTTTCCTCTGGCACCGTCAGGTGTTTCCTCACAGTCCCTGTGGCTCCTGACCCCGCAGGCGGCTCCGCCTTCCCAGGCCGCTCCTCCTCAGGCCCAGCTTCCCTGAAGGATCCTCAGGGCCCAGGCTGGCCAGCCCCACGGCCGCAGGGAGACGCGTGCAGGCGGGCATGTCAGCGGGGCTTCCTCCCAGAAGACTGGAGAGTCTGTGTCCCCCGTGTGCCATGCCCTGTGCCAGGCCCTGCCACATGTGTGACACACACAACAGACCTACTGTGTGCTCGAATGGTGGGTCTCAAGGTGACTTCAAGACCAGCCGCTGCTCCCTGGGAACTTGCTGTGGCGCTTTAGGTCCCACCCGGACGTCCTGACTCAGAGTGGGACACCTGTACTCACTGCATGCACAGCCTTCCCGCCACCACGCCTGCCCAGAGGAGCCACAGACGGCACAGCATCTCTTCAGTGGGTCCCGTGCTCTCGCTGGTGCGGGTTCAGTGCTATGGATTTCATGACAAATCTGTGAAGCCTGCCTCCACGTGAGGCGAATGCCTGCTTATGTTCCTATGTGTTCTGCAATGTCTTCATGCTGGGACCCTCTGGTCAGCGTCCCTTCAGCAAAACACAGGGTGTCAACAGCCAGGGCCAGAGACAAGACATCTTTTGAAGTTCTTTCCACAGCAGTGGTTAACCCCCGCCGCGACCTTGAACATGCCACAGGGACTGCCTGCCCTCTCCTCACCTGGGGAACCAGGCATCACAGGGCTTTAGACTGGCTCGTTGATAATCAAGAAAAAAGGGCCTAAAATGAATGATGTGAGACGAGCATCTACAAACCGCCTTAAAAATGGACTTGTGGTGCCGAAGCCGGTTTGGCTCAGTGGTGGAGCGTCGGTCTGCGGACTGAGGGGTCCCAGGTTCGATTCCGGTCAAGGGCATGTACATTGGTTGTGGGCACATCCCCGGTGGGGGGTGTGCAAGAGGCAGCTGGTCGATGTTTCTCTCTCATCGACGTTTCTAGCTCTCTATCTCTCTCCCTTCCTCCTCTCTGTGAAATATCAATAAAATATATTTTAAAAAAATAAAAAAATGGACTTGTGGTGTTATCTCTATGACCCTGAGCCCAGGAAATCACTCAAAAATATATCCATAACACGTGCCGTTACCGTCTGAGACTGTTGAGCAACCTGTTTTGGGAGCCAAACGCTCCTCTTCAGGGTCCGGGGCATGGAGAGGGATGAACTTGTGTGGACAGCCATTCAGGTATGTGTTCTATATGAGTGTCAGCTCCCCCTCTGAGCCATGTGGGACAAAGGAACATCAGGGCACAGAAGTGCTTGTGTGCCAGCCTGGCACGGAGTGACGGTGCCCGAGGATCCGCAGGCAACACGTGTGAGGCCCTCACCATGTCATTCGCTTCACCCAAACCTGTGTGAGACCTGCTCTGATCCAAGAACATTCTAGATGCTGGGGGTGTCTCAGCAGAGGCCCCATTGTCATCTCTGCATGGCACGGCCCCAGGGGGTGTTTCTGGGCAGTAACAACAGAAGCCCTAGCCCCGTGGAGGTTGGTGTGCCACTAAGCCACCTGCAATCTTCAGCAACGATACAGGGCGGCCAGAGGGCTTGTCCAAGGCTACACGCCACCCACTCAGGAGAGAAACTGCAGAGCCTGGGGCCCCGGTGACTGAGACCAGGGACACACAGAAGCACATGCTGCCCCCACCGCAGCCAGAGCAGGAACCTGCTCCCAAGCTGGGTGTCTTACCCCTCCGCCCGGCCTGGCACCCTGACTAAGCCCAAAACCCACTGAGGGCACCTCACCCACGAAGTAATTTCCAGCAAGTCCTTCCTCCAGTCACTCCACTTTCACAGCGGGGTCACTTAGCTCTGTCTTGTCTGGAGACATGCATCCTTGTCTGGAGACATGCATCTCTCAGCTGGTCACGTTCCCTCTGCTGCCCTGAGTACCCACTGTGCACTGGGGACCATGCAAGGTGCACAGGCTGCAGGGACCTGTGCGGGCTGTTTCCTGTGGTGCTGATGCCTAGAATAGAGCTTTCCACCCGAATGAGTGAACAAATGAATGAATAGACAAATGAATGAATGAGTGAGTGTAAGAATGAATGGATTAATGAATGAATAAATGGAGGATGAATGGATACATGAATGAATGAGTGTAGGAATGAATGGATTAATGAAAGGATGAATGAGTGAGTGTAGGAATGAATGAGTGTAGGAATAAATGAATGAATGGATGAATGAATGAATGAATGGATGGACAAACGAATAGAATAAGTGTAGGTATGAATGAGTGTAGGAATGAATGAATGAAGGCATGTAGGAATGGAGGGATGAATGAGTGGACGGATCAATGAGTGGACGGATGAATGAATGGATGGATGGATGAATGAATGGGTGAGTGAGTGGAACCTACTTTCTGAGCTGATGGGCCAATGGATGCATAAATAACCACCAACAAAAATGCAGTGATCTGCTTGGCCAGGGTATTATTATCTTCTGCAGAATCTGGACTCTTGGGAAGTGAGCTGGCCTCCTGGAGAGGGGGCTGTGCCGGTAGCCAGGAAGGCCAGGCAGTACCTGTAACACGACCACTTCTTTAAACGGGGTCCTGTTTGCCATCACTGTGAGGGGCAGGAGAAGAGTGTGTGTGTGTGTGTGTGTGTGTGTATGTGATACCTTCTTTTAAAGCAGTAGTGCTATTATTCAAACACTGGAGGCACACACGTGAGTGACAATCCAGAGCCACTGTTCCATCACGAAGGACTTGGCCTGTGTGGCACGTTTGCTTCCAGCTCTTTCTGTGTTCGGATACACATGTAACGACATACATGCATACCTGCAGACCGTGTTAATATAATTCCAAATGCAACATTCTTTTAAAAAGTGCTTTATTCTTGTTTATAATATGCTCATATGTGAGTACAGGGAAGTTTTGTTTTATTTTTATTAACTTTTACAGAGAGGAGAGGGAGAGAGAGAAACATTGCTGTGACAGTGAAATATCGATCAGCTGCCTTCTGCACACCCACCACCAGGGATCAAGTTCTCAATTTAGGCATGTGCTCGAACCAGCAACCTTTTGGTGCATGGGAGGACACTCACCCACATGAGCCACACTGGCTGGAGGAAATGGAATATTCATGTGAAGAGAACTAGTAAACCTAATAGATGGAATGAGGACCACGTGCCTCCGGGCATGTCCCTCCCACACAGCAGCCACCTGCTCCCACAGTGGCAGGGGGCGAACCACACCGAGCACGGCGGGCAGACCGGGCCCGGGGAGCCACGCTGTCCGCGCCAGGATGCCCAGAGTTACATCCTGTGGTTTGATGGCTGTTCTAGGCAAGGTTTACATGGGCGAGACCACATTCCCTATAAAATTTTACATCCTGCTTTTATTGTTTAACTTAATTTTATAACCGTGTAATGACATTTAACTCTCTTTTGTAAACATTTTCAGTCAGTGTGATTTGGTGCCAAATGAACCCCAGCAATGGATTGAGACACATCTAATAAATAAGACGGCGTAACAAAGCACAGAAGAACAAAGTGAAAAGATCCAATAATTGTGCGTACAACTGTTTTTAAAAATAAGTCATTATTTCTCATGCAATGTAAACACACAGCTTCTTCACAATTCCTGAACTTTCTTTGGAATAATTATGGGAATGGAAATATACATTTTCCCCAATGAAAAATCTGGCCATGGATCAACGTCCCCAGTGTGACCCTGGGACAAAAATCAGACAAAATTAAACTTCAAGATTCCATGGGTTTGAATGGAATTCTCAGACACTAATAGTGGGAATGCATACAATCATTTTTCTCAGGTAGTATTTAATAAAAGCATCATAAAGCCCATGCTGTATAACCTGATAGTTTTATTTTTAAGAATTTATCCTAATGAATAACAGACAAATACAAGAAAGGTTAAGAGCGTTAATTACTATTGTTTATAATATTGAAAAATTAGAAATAACCCAAACATCAGTCACAATGGACCTGCTAGATAATGGTTTCCCCGTAACAGAATGGTAATTTAACATGCTGGTATGTGTCTGTAACATGGACAGGTGTACGTGTGGGTTTGTAACATGGACAGATGCACGTGGCATGTGCTGTAACTGATGGTTTCCTGTGGAGAATATAAGCCTGTGCAATAAATGAACCCTAAACTGGGTAGTGCAAATGTGGGGTTATGGTTGTGTGTACACAAAACATAGAGCTTATTCTTGTATTATTATTCATTAACTAGAGGCCTGGTGCATGAAATTTGTGCATGGAGGGGGGATGTGTCCCTCAGCCCAGCCTGCACCCTCTCCACTCTGGGACCCCCTGAGTGATGTCTGACTGCCGTTTAGGCCTGATCCCAAGATCGGGTCTAAAAGGGGAATCGGACATCTCTCTCACTATCCAGGACTGCTGGCTCCCAACTGCTCACCTGCCTACCTTCCTGATTGCCCCTAACAGCTTCTGCCTGCCAGTCTGATCACCCCTTAACCACTCCCCTGCCAGCCTGATTAATGCTTAACTGCTCCCCTGCCAGCCTGATTGCTTCTAACTGCCCTCCCCTGCAGGTCTAGTTGCCCCCAACTGCCCTCCCCTGCAGGCTTGGTTGCCTCTAACTGCTCTCCCCTGCTGGCCATCTTGTGGCAGCCATCTTGTGTCCACATGAGTGCAGCCATCTTGTGTGTTGGAGTGATGATCAATCTGCATATTACCTCCTTATTATATGGGATTATTGTATTATTTCATCCCTCCCTTCGCCCCGCCTTTGTTCACATAGAGAGCAATGGGCATGTGGAAGGGACGATGTGAGAGTATATGGCAATGTTACGTAGTCGCTGGGTTGTGGGTGATTTTCCTTCTTTTCTGTAACTTCCACTTTTTCCTCATGAATGTTTATGATGGACGCTAACAATATTAAGGAGATGGTGACATCAAAATCAGTGTCACTGATTCCAACCCTACATTGTCCAACTGGCTTCTTTCTTCTCTGCTGACAGATGGCATTCCTAGTCCGGGAGGCCTCTGAGCAGATCCGTGGGAGACCACACCGTCACCCTGTCATGGAATTCTCCCCGTTCTCTGAGGATGATCATGGTAGCCAGACAATAGCAGGGCCTCCCTGCCCCGGAGCTGAAGTGTCTCCCCCGGGCATATACCCACCAGCAACCCCAAAAGAGCCAGTGAAAAGAGGAACCCACTTCCCACAATTCTGTTTGAGAGCAGGGAAACAAGGAGGAGCTGAGACAGGTCCTAAAGCCACTAAGTTGGAAATAAATGAGTGTAGAACAAAATAATGAGCCTGGCCAGCGTGGCTCACTGGTTAGAGTGTGGCCTGAGCACAGAAGGGTCACAGGTTTGATTCCCAGTCAGGGCACGTGCCCAGGGTGGTGGGCTCGATCCCTGGTCCGGGAGCATGCTGGAGGCAACCAATCCACATGTCTCTCTCATAACAATGTTTCTTCTCTCTTTCTCTTTTCCTCTCCCTCCCGCCCTTCACCTTCTCTAAAAATAAGACTAAATAAATGGAAAGCAGGTCCTTGGGTGAGGATTAACAAACACAAAGTAGAAAGGGGAGGTTCTTTATTTGGAGGAGGTTCCCTCCAGCAGGGTGCCCAGGGCCCTTTGTTTACCTGAGAGGTGGGACACCTGTCCGAGGTCACAGGCTCTGAGGGTGAAGCCGAGGTTTCGCCCAGGTGTGAATCCCAAGCCGCACACTCCTCAGTATGGCCCGCGCCTCCAGGTGCGGGCTGGCTGCACCGAGGGCTCTGCTGACAGTGGGTCGTAGGGACCTAGTGTCACAGCGCAGCCTCTGTCCTGGGAGGCTGTGCATTCTCCTCCCAGGTCGCAGGGACTCGCCTGCGGGAGACTCAAGCGAGTCTCAGCCGGGGAGCGTGGGGAACACCTGGGAGGGAAGTGTCCTTCCCACAATCCCTCACCTGCAGTCAGAAGTCGCTGCCATGGCAACCACGACGATGCTAACCACACAGAGCACCTGCCTGCCCTACACTACCACTTTAAAACGTCCTCCAGAGAGTCTGAGGTCACCTTGGGTAGAAATGTATGCGAGGGCACGTAAGAACATAATTACATGGATGGGTGTTTGATTAAAACCCCTGCTAATGTCTATGACACAAATCCACCCCAGTGAGAGGGCCTGAGCTCATTGTTAGCTCTTGGGAAAACTAATAAACACTACTTCCTCCTGGATCAGCAGCACTAAATACCTGCAATTATTGTCACCTTTAAGAATGAAAGTGAACCTCTTCAAATACCTATGAGTACAGCACATGGTGATCACATGGGTGATCACATGGTGATCACATGCCGATGCTAACATACAGCTTTCCCCACAGAGAACCTGCCTGTCTTATTCAGCTCCATCCCGGCGCTCCGTCCACACCTGCCACACCGGCGGTGCTCAATCAGTATTTTTTTGGAAAAAACCAAAAGGACAAAGTATTTAAAAAGTGCTCCCTGGCTAATATTAAGATGGAATGGTTAACGACAGTATTTGCCCAGATGCTCCCAGATATCCAAAGTATATGCAAACACATGTAAATGGAGAGATAGAAACATCGATGATGAGAGAGAATCATAAGTCCACTGCCTCCTGCAGCCCCCCATTGGCATCCAGCCCCAAACCCGGGCTTGAGCCTTGACCAGGAATCTAGCCGTGACCTCCTGGTTCTGAGGTGGACGCTCACCCATTGAGCCACGGGCTGGGCAGCCCTTCCTTTGGAAGCCCTTCCTTTGGAAGTTTTGCACGGCTCAGACACTGTGACCTGATACACAGTGTCTAGAATCTCAAAAATGAGTTCAACGGAGCAGCAAACAAGAGGAAGCTGAGAAGGAAGTCGGAGAGAAAGCTGCAGGGTTGGGATACAATTCAGGCTGCGTGGCCGGCTCCTACCGCTGACCTGGCCCCCACCTCTGCCTGGACCTGAGCTTGAGGGGAGCCTGTGTCTCTGAGGGGGGCTGCCCAGCCCAGCTGCAGCCCCGGGGGCAGGTTCCAGAGGCAGGCCACGGACACGGAGAACGAGGCTCCGTGAAGCAGCACCACCCAGCGCCCCCGGCAGACCCGTCCCGGTCGGTCCTCCCCCTCTGGAGCATCCCTAGCTCCTCCCCAGGGGGTGTGGCCGGGACTCACATTTACTTCCACCTTTGTCATGGCCACGCTAGGGCTTCCTGCTTGTACATGGGTCTGGACTCATGGAAATGCCCAGGTCAGTGGCAGCCCCCCACGTGGGTCCCAGCAGCCAGCGGGCAGGGCTGGCCTCCCTCTGACACTGGCTCACTGCGCTCTTGATGCTGCTGCGCTTGCGTTTGCCCGGCCAGGGTCCCATGCCCCTGGGGGGCGGCCCCTGTGCACCCGGACCAGCGAGCAGGGCCACAGAGACACACGTGCCGTCACTTGTGCTCCGACGAGCTGGCCTTTAATCTCCCCCCGTGGAAGGTGCCTGACTGTGCGCTCAGACGCCTCGAAGACCAAGGGAAGTACAAGAACTCGCGCACCTGCCTCCTCCAGCTGGAAAGGAATCTCGCTGTGATCTCTGGGCTTTTCCGCCGAAATCCACACTGAACAGCAAGAGCTGCACATTTCCTGTGCAGCCTCCCTCTCCCACGCGCCTCCCTGAGCGAACCGTCACCGAGAGAAAGCCCCAGAAGCTTCTCCGAGCAGCAATCACTCCAGAAGCGCACAGAAGGCAATTGTGGCAAAACAGAAGCGTGTTTGGGTTCAGCATCTGACAAACCAGCTCCGAGATGACAACACGGCGTTCCCGGCGCCAGAAGCCGGCACGAACCGCGCTGCTCGCCACGGTGGTCTTTAAACACGTTTTCATTGATTTTAGAGGAACGGCACTGATGGGAATCACCCACCTGCTGCCTCCTGCACGCCCCCTGCTGGGGACCAAGTCCACACCCAGGCATGTGCCCTGACTGGAACCAAACCGTCATCTCCTGGTTCATGGGCCGATGTTCAACCACTGAGCCACACTGGCCAGGCACCGTGGTAGTCTTCATATAAAAAAGGATGTGCAGTAATTGGTGGGCTGACCTCTAGTCCACCAAGAAATAATGACGCTGCTCACGGCTCCGAGAGTTCCCGCGGAGCCCGTGCTGCAGCTTGCGCTGACCGTGGTCACAGGAGACTCAGCGGGTCTTTCAGGGAAGCAGCCTCTCTCCCTGGACGGGGCAGGGGCACAGCCCACCGTGGGCGGCACAGCCTCCCCCACCAGGTCAAACTCCGGTGGATCAAGATGACCTACCGCCTGTGTTTATCATGTCTTCGAAGAGGCCACATGTTCAAATTAACATTGTAAACTGTTTTATTCCAGGTTGGGAACCGCAAGCACTGACTAGTTGGCAAGTTACAGAGTAAATGACAGAGTGGCCATCGGGGCACCTGCCTGCTGGCTGCGGGCGGCGGGGGTGCCGAGAGGAGGTGCGGATGCTCTAGGAAGCCGGGCGGGAGCTGGGGCTCTCTCACACAGAGCCTGGCCCGGTGGTCACCACACAGAGGCAGGCAGTGCTGACGCCACAAATGAACGCTCCGCTGGCATTTCCAGTCCATGGCCCCCGGGGATTCAGAATGGCGCACACATGCCCGGGCTGGACAGCAGTGAGGCCCAGTGGGCGCTGCTCTCTCCCTCTCCTGCACGCGTGCGTCCACGCACCCTTCCTGCAGTGGCAATACTGCCAATCCTGGGGGAGCCTCAGTAGGCGCCCCGGAAGTGCTCCACGTGAGGTGCTTCACTCACTCCCATGAGACGCCATGCATCCTCTTCAGCCTCCCTGGCCGCCGGACCAGACCTGGGGAAGTCCCCGGACACACCGGGGGGAGCCCAGCCTCCTAAGGCCTCTGGGAGCTGAGGGAGGCTCACTTGTCAGGGTCACCTGTGCTCCCACGTCCCACACAGAGCACCCCTGTTCTGCGATGCATCTTTCCGGATGTCAGGGCAAAACTCTAACCAACCCGTTCTCAGAGCCCTCAACTCAAGGCGTGGGCACAGAGGGCCAATGGAAGGTTTGCACACGCAACACACCTTACACTGACCTGAGAATCACCACGCCTCGCCAGGGCCTTCTGCCGACACCACAGGACCTGCCGGAGCCCTTCTCTTCGCTGGTCTGCAGACAACCCCACGTTACCCTGCTGCCCTCCTCAGCTCCCTGACCATGCTTCCCACTGCTGCTTTCCTTTCAAGTGTCCCTTTGGAGTGCAAATCCGCCCTCCTCTTGCAACCCCAGCGGTCTCCCATCTTATGTTGGGCTTTTCCCTTCCATCCACCCATGCTGGGTGCTGTTCTCTTCCCATACCATTGGCTGTCTTCCCACTAGCCTCAAGCCTCTGCCCTCACCATCTTACCTTTTTTCCATCCATCCCACATTCATTATCCATCCATCCATCCACCCATCCATCCACCCATCCATCCATCCATCCATCCACTCATCCATCCATCCATCCATCCACTCATCCATCCATCCATCATCCATCCATCCATCCATCCATCCATCATCCATCCATCCATCTATCCATCCATCATCCATCTATCCCACATCCATAGAGCCTCTATCCATCACCTATTGATCATCTATCCACTCCTATCTATGCACGCAAACATCCATCCATTATCCAACCATCCATCCCTGTGTTCACTCTTTCTATCCAATTTCCATAGAGGGGTCTTCAAGGCCATCAATAACTGAGACGCACACCACTCCAACCGGGCCCTTTAACTCTCCCCTCCGGAAAGGCCTGGCTTTGCTAAGCATGCTTACTCCCAGGCCTCGTCTGGCCCTCTGACTGCCAACCCGCTTTCCAAGCAGCTGGACACACCCCACCCCGGGCGAGCAACTCTGACCCTCTTTGGGATTCTCCTCCCCCCGCCCCCTGCCACCGTCAGACCAGCCTGAGGCAGGCCTTCGGGGCCAGCTGGCTGAGTGAAGCCTCTTTGGCTGCTGTGCTGCCTGTGGCCATGTGTCCTGAAGATCCCACTCAGATGTTAGCTAATGAGACAACTGTCCAGGGAGGGGAGGTGGTTTAGAGAAGCAAGAAAACACACACACAAATGCTCCTGCTCCTGTGAGGGTGGGGGCGGAAGGACGGGTCCAGAGCTGCTGATGGAAATGTCCCTGCACCTTCCCTTCCGCAGCCAGCCTGCGGCAGGTGGGACCAGATACCACTATTTACTCAAGAGATTGGTGGCCGCTTGCTCAGAGCCAGCCCAGTGTGTAGCAGCCGGCTCTCCTCACCAGGCTGGCCGGGAGCCTGGGCGCCAGGCCAGGAGATGACAGGTCTCTAGGGAGCAGAGGACACCGCGGACAGGGCGGAGCAGGTGTGGAGCGGAGGGCACCCGGGGGAGGGGGGCAGCCTGGGAAGTGGGAGCGGGTGTGGAGTGGAGGACACGGTGTGCAGAGTGGAAGGTGCCATGTGGGGTGTGGAGGGCGGGGCAGGGCTACCGTGACCCCATGGCAGCGATGGCAGGCAGCAGGTGGAAACGTGACCTTCTATGGTCCCCCGAAGTCTCCCATGCCCTGTGACCCCGAGCACTTACAAAAGGGTAACTCGAGGCTGAATCTTATTGAGCACTCATAGTCACAAGGCAACTCAGTTCAGAAGACCCTCCGCAGTAGCTTCAGCGGAGCCCCTCAGCGGCACCGGTGAAGAGAGCGGGCTCTGCAGGGCAGGGGCCCGGCACAGGACAGGCTGTCACAGCCCGGCTTTTGTCAGGCTGAGCTCAGGACAAGAACAGGAGGGAAACCGACTTTAAGAGAGAACCTGACTCACAATGCCAACAGGGAAAGTAAAACTGCCCAGAGCGGCACCCGCTGACACAGCCGGAGACGTGGCTGTGTTGCCCGGGCACAGAGCTCAGGAGACCCGGAGGCGGCGAAGGAAGGAGCCAGACCCCGAGGAGCAGGGGAAGACACTGCACCGTGCATGGGAGGGCCGGCGTCCTGTCTGCAGGGCTGCACAATCCATATTTATAATCGATTGCTTCGCCAAGGCGTATTCAATATCCCCGGTAGGCAACCTCGTTCTGCAACAATGCAAATATGATCAATATGTGCGTTATTCGTATGTCACTCTTCTTATCACGTCACGGATGCTTTATGTTCAAAGAGAACAAAGGCTACTATTTCATAAGGTTTAGATGCTTGTTAAGACATGACAGCAGGAGAAAGAAAAAGAAGACAGAGAAAAGGAAGAGGGTGGAAAGGCCGCACACATCAGCCCGGGACAGCGAGGGCCGTCCCTCCGTCACTGCAGCGGGGCCAGCTCCAGGCACCTGCCTGCCAGCTCCCCCCGTGAGGCCGGGTCTCTCAGGAACTACCCCAGGGGGTTGGGGTGGGAACGGAGCACCCCAGGGCCTCTCCTGGTCCACCCACAGAGACCTCCGGGTCAGAGGGTGGTGTGACTCCAGGGGCGGCGAGAGGAAGACCCTGTGGCTCTGCCACCACGTGTGTCTGATCGTGGTGTGAACGAACGAACCTGCACATGTGACACTGGCGGAGAACAGGGCGGATTTCCTGGTTGTGATTCTGGCTGCGAGTATGAGGACCGGACCACGGGGGAGCCTGCGGGAGGGTGCTCGGGCCCCTCCGTGCTCTCCTTGTAACTCCCCATGAACCTCTACTGGTTTCAGAGTGAAAAGGGGCTGCAGAGGATCTGGGTGGCTCCGCTCTGCAGAGTGACGGCGAGGCTGCCTCTTTCCAGGAGTCCGCGGTGGCAGGAGCCCCGTCCGCGCCTGGGAGGGGCAGGTGGCTGAGAGGCCGAGTACACATCCACCGCCTGTGTCCCCAGCAGCCCATCCTCTGCCCCCGACTGTCCCACCTCAAGACCCCAGACCGAAGCCCTGTGGGCTCGGAGCCCTTGGCTGCGATGCGGAAGGGGCCCGGCATAGGACGGCCAGCACCTCTAGGGGCAGGGCACAGGGGGCACCGGGGCAGTTTTGGGGAGACCGCGGCAGCTCCTGGCTGCCCCCACGCTCTGCCCCTCTAGCGACAGTGGAACCCGCAGCCTTGTGGCCATTGACTGCCTCCTGCAGGTGGAGGAGAAACCTCCCAAGTTCGCAGCTGCCGCAAATGCATCTTTAACTTAAAAGAAACACCAGGAATTAAAGCCGACCACGTGTGCTGTGGGGACACGCGTGGGGAACAGGAGGCGCCGGGCCTTCAATTACAGCTCCTCCTGGAGGTGGGGGAGGGGGTGACTCCCTGACCCGGAGTCCATGCTCTGGATTATTTATCCCATTTCCGGCACCGCCGGGTGCCGAGCATCCTGTCTCCAGACCAGGCGGAGGCCAGAGCGTGGCCAGGCCGGTGGCCGCAGCCAGTGCAGTGCCCTCAGCCCACGCACCTGTCTGCCACGTGGCTGCGAACGAGGCCGCCGCCTGCAGAGGCCCTGATGCTCCTGTGCGGGAAGCAGGTGCCAAGCACCTCCATGAGCGTTCACCAGGCGCCACTGAATGCGGGACTGCCCAGAGGAGGCTGCAGAGACAGGTAGCCAGGACCCACCCAGCGCGGGGAGGGGCGGGCTTCACCGTCCACCTGACTCACCACAGTCTGTCCGCAGTGCCGGTTCTGGCCGGCCTGGGGGGGCTGGGGCAAAGGTGAGGCCTGTGCAGAGCCCTTAAAGACGTCGAATAAAATATTAATTTATGCGGCCGCGGTAAGTGGGCAAACAGGTGAGTAGTAGACAGTGAACCACCAGCCCAGGGGAGGGAAGGCCCTGGGGACGCAGGAGCGCGGGCACGGGCTGTGGCACCTTCCTCCCGGCGGCCTGCGAGGGCAGACGCTACCCACACCACGTCCTCCGCCCTGACCACCACTAGGTGACCCCGCCAGCCACCGGGCATGCAGGGCTCACGATTGCTCGTGCCCAGTTCTCGCACGGCCACCCCTGCAGGGCGGTGCTCAGGGCCCCGAAAGGTCCCTGGACCCGGACCGGTGCCGCCTTGTGCTCACACACAGGCCATGAAGTGGTCAGGCCAGCCCTGAGCCGTGACCGGTCACCGGCGAGACTGCATGACCCACACCCGGGGGCGGGGCAGCCGGTCTAACCGGAGCAGCTCCCGGCCACAGTGCGGCTTCTTAGGCTCTCAGCGCGGTGGTCGGAGGTCGGTGCCCAGTGGTCGGAGGTCAGCGCCCGGTGCCAGGGGGCGGTGGCGGGGACAGCAGTGGATGGAGCGGTACCACTGGTCTGTTTTTAATAAAGAATTTTTATTTTTAAAATTAATTAATTAATTAATTACTATTTAGTTCTCACCCGAGGATATTCTCCCTCCCCCCTTTTTAGAGAGAATGGAAGAGAGAGGGAAAGACAGAGAAATGTCAATGTGAGAGAAACACACCAATTGGTTGCCTCCTGCACGTGTCCCAACAGGGCCTGGGCGTGGTGGGTGGAGGGAGCCTACAACTGAGGCATGTGCCCCTGACCGAACTGAACCCAGGACCCTTCTGTCTGCAAGCCAATGCTCTATCCATTGAGCCACACTGGTCAGGGCTGCACTCCTGGTCTTGAAATCCAGCCCAGGGGTCTGGGGACATAACTGAGCAGGACTGAGGGGGAAGGAGCAGGGCCCTGAATGCTGGTGGGAAGGCGTGGCTGGGGAGACGGAGCACGCACAGCTCCACCACGGAACCTCCCTTGTTCCCCAAAACACCCCCTGTGCCAACCGGCCTGGCCCAAGTGCAAGCGCCGGCGTTAGCTGGGTCTCAAGGGCAATGTGGCCCGTGCGCCTCGGACCCGCAGAGGCCCAGGAGCTGGGTGGGAGGAGCTGCCACAGAGCCGCCCGTAACCCCTCCTGCTGCGTGGGCACCGACCCCCGGCCGCCCACATTGGGGCATCACTCCCCCCCCCCCGGCCCGTTTGGCTGCCACGTCAGGTTTCATGTCCATTTTTTAAAAAAGATTATAAGAAAAAATAATTTATGAGACAGTCAGAAATAACGGGTGTGGGCATTAAGTGTGCTTCACACAGCATGCTTTCTTCTTAAATGGAACCAGAAAGCTGTTGGACTTTAAAATCCTTTTGCATCCCAGAAAGTGCCTTCACGAGAGGAGAGCAGCAAAGAGCTGCTAAGAGGAAGTGTCCTATGCGGAGGTGGGATGGCTCTCCATCGCCATGTGGACTAGGCGGAGCCCCTGCGTGCCGGGTCCACGGCGAAGGTAGATTAAAACAGCGACAGAGTTAGAACGAGGTTGTAAAGGGTTAACAGAGCAGGAAACGGACAAATCACCACCATTGGCCGCGGCCAGGCCGGGGGTTCCATCCAGCTCCAGCTGCTGGTCAGGCCTGTGGCCCAGCTTCCCACGGCCACTTAGACGCTTCCTGAGTTTCCCTGAAGCATCCCACCAGGCCTGCCGCCAGTGCAGCCTCATCCCCGCCCCCTCACAGCATCGTCAAGGAGGTCACAGGAGTCCGTCAAGGGGAATTAGACATTCATTTTCTCTCCTTCACAAGCATGGGAACAGAAAAATAACACTGCATATCGGCACAGTGTGTGCATGGGCGTGGGGAGGCCGTGGACCCCGCAGAAGCACCCGCAGGAAACAGTCCCTGAGACCTGACCCTCTGGGCTCTCGTCGACAGTCTTCATCAGGACACAGGCATGGAAAGACAAGGGCATGCCCCGTGGACGCCGGACAGCACACGGTGGACTGCTTTGTAGCCGTGAAGAGGTGACACTGCAGTTAGGGAGGCCTGGGTTCCAATCCTGCCTCCTGACTTTGGCTGCTGTGTGACTCCAGGGTAGTTACTCAGCCTCTCTGTGCCCAGTCCGCTCCTCTGTGAGGTGGGGACAACATCTCCTGTCGCTCATGTGGTTATTGACAGGATGACGACAGGTCAGGTGGGTGGCTGAGTGCCCAGTGCAGCCAGGACGTGCGCAGGATGGCCGTTCAGTGGTGGGCGCCGTCCAGTCTCTGCTCACTCCCTTTCCTGGCTCCGCCTCCTCCTCTGCCTGAGGGTGCACAAGGATTCTGGGCAGCCCATGGGACATGGGGTTAGAGGACCCACCAAGTGCACGGGACCCAGCGCCACGCAGGGCCACGCCGAGCTTCTCCGCTCTCTGACACTGCGTCCAAGTCTGGCCTTCGGGCACCGGGGTGAGGGTGCAGCGGTTGCAATCTCAAATGCACGCACTTCTGGTCTCCCTGTGTCCCAAACGGGAGCACAGAGCCTCCGTGGGCCACCTGTCCTTGAAGCCACGGGACCGCTGTCCAGACTGGCAGCCCACACCGCTGCCCTTACCAGCTCCTCCGTGGGCGGGTCACACCCAAGCCCTGGCATCACCAGCTGCCATGTACCACTCCCTCCCTCCTCACCACAGCGCTGGCTGCTGGGCCTGCGTCTGCAGGCAGGGAAGGCGCTGATCCATCTCTGTCCAGGCACCACGCCAGGTGGTGCCTCGACGCCATTCCTGCGCCACACCTGCGTCCTGCGTGCAGGAAGGCCAGGCAAAGGCTCAGCGGCATTCCGCGCAGTTCTGGAAGGGGAGGCAGAGGAGTGCGTGCGTATGTGTGTGCGTGTGTGTGTATATGTGTGTGTATGTGTGTGCATGTGTGTATGTGTGTGCATGTGTGTGCGTGTGTGTATATGTGTGCATGTGTGTATGTGTGTGCATGTGTGCGCGTGTGTATATGTGTGCATGTGTGTATATGTGTGCATGTGTGTGTATATGTGTGCATGTGTGTGTATGTGTGTGCATGTGTGTATATGTGTGCATGTGTGTATGTGTGTGTATATGTGTGCATGTGTGTGCATGTATGTGTATATGTGTGCATGTGTGCGCATGTGTGTGCGTGTGTATATGTGTGCATGTGTGTGCATGTGTGTGTATGTGTGCGTGTGTGTATATGTGTGCATGTGTGTGTATGTGTGTGCATGTGTGTATATGTGTGCATGTGTGTGCATGTGTGTGCATGTGTGCATGTGTGTATGTGTGTGCGTGTGTGTATATGTGTGCATGTGTGTGTATGTGTGTGCATGTGTGTGTATGTGTGCATGTGTGTGTGTATGTGTGTGCATGTGTGTGTGTGTATGTGTGCGTGTGCGTGTGTGTGACAGAGCCTGGAAGAGCAGCAGACGGACAGAGAAAAAAGCGCCCAGCACACACACCTGGCTGCAGAGCAGGTGCCTTTCTCCCCAGAGCTCCTGTGCCCCCTGCACCCCAGGGCCTCCCTCAAATCTGAATTCCCCGAAGCCAGGGAGCCGCCTGCCTGTGCCCAGTGGCGCAGGCTCATCAGTTTCAGTCACAGTATCAGCCCGTCCCCTGGCCGCGGCCCCGGGCGTGTGCGGCTGAGGCCACGGAGAAGGGGAGCAGGCGTCCCCTCAGCCTCCACATGTCCACGCTGCAGGATGCTCTGAACCAGACCAGCCTGGCCCAGCTCACTCCCTGATGGGGGCCAGCGGCAGCAGGACTAGCCTCCCTCCTGTCCAGCCCCCGATGGTAGCGGGGTCCTTGCTGTCTCCACTACACCCCGCCCCCCGGGACCCCTGGTTGCAGCTGTGGAGAAGGGGCAGCCAGTGGCACAGGCCTTTCCAAACAGCTGTCACAGCAAAGCCACGCGTGCTGGTGCGGGAGCGCACGGGCAGGTGTGTGCTCAGCTACAACCAGGGGGGCAGGAAGCCAGCGGCACAGACTCCTCCGAGCCCATCCCCACGTCCCTCCACACACGTGGGACCCTGGCAAGGGGGCCTGACTTCTCCTCACTCCCTTCTGTCCAGGCGCAGCCGGCGGAGAGGCCACAGAGCACGGCTTCAGCGGCCACGTTTCCCCCTCGGGCCCTGCGTTCCTCCGCGATTATCTGAGCCGCATCGCGGCGTCCGTAACTCACGCACAGCAGCTCGGCGTCAGCAAGGCCTGTTAGGGCACAGGCAGCCGCGTGGCAGCCACGGGCAGACGGGAATTAGGTGAGAACCTCACCCTCTCAGCCTCGCAGGCCTGAGCTCCTGGACAATTCCTCCTCGGGGCTGCGGCTCCGGAGACTTGGGAAGAAAGCCGGAGCGCACTGGACTGGAGTTAATTCCTCATAAACAGTGGCTCAGTCTGGTGCAGGCCGGGCGGGGACGGGGTCATCATTTTCAGGTGGGTTAGAGGAGAAGCCCCCGCCATGTGTGCATGTGTGCGTGCTTGCCTGTTTGCACACATGTATCGGTCTATGTGTAATGTATACTTGCACGTATATACTGGAGCTTATTATAAACCTAATGCTTTTCTCGAGGAGTCCATTGCCTTGTCAGACTCTAGAAGTCAAGCTCTGGTGTCCTGGGTCCTTGGAGCTCCTGGCCCAGGGCCTGGCACTGGCCCCTCCCCTGCCCGAAGCTCCTTTCCCAGCTGGGCCGGCCCTCCTGCCTGCAGGACTCTCTGGTGGTGGCCTAGCCGCCCTCCTCAGGGCGGAAGGACCATTCCTGCCGGCTCCCTGCCTCGGCCGTGGTGGAGAGAGCGTGGAGGCCCGGACCACACTTCCCGCCTGTTGCCATTGTGCTGGCTGCTCTCTCCATACCTGAAGCCGGGGTGGCCCTGGGGCTGGAGCCCTCACCTTCCTAGTTCATCCTGCATCCTCTCACCTCACAGGTGGCTGGGGACGAAGCCCGCTTTGGATTGTACTTGTGTGTGCACCTCTCCGTGTGTGTGCCTGTGGAATCACGTGAGCTGCAGGCCTATTACAGTCCCCAACACAATGTTCCCAGCAGAACACAGAATGTGGTAGTTCATGCTAGACGAAGAGAATAAAACAAAGCAGCTCCCTTCCGCCAACCTCTAAGCTCGGCCGGAGAAGCAGGGCCTTCTATGAATTGGAGTCTCTTTAACCTGAGTGGAGCTCTTTTGCTTTTCCCGCCACCAGCGCCTGGGCAGAGGAAGGCGTGTGTCTCAGACAAACACGAAGCCTTATTTCCACGTGAGCACGGGAAGCTCCAGGATGCCTGTTTGCCAGAAGTTAACCAGAAACCAGAGATTAAGTTTCCCTTTGTGCGATGCACACATTTAACGTGATGAAGAAAACTCAAAGCCCATAAATTATGTTCCACAAATCACTAATAAGGGGCAGATTAAGACCGAAAGCAGTTGTGTGTGACTCATGTCTGAGCGCGCTCCTCTGATCTATTGTCAAGCGGCTTTGAATAAACAGTTGAGATGTTTGTATGTGTTTATTTTCTGGGCTTTTGGAGCGATGCCGAGCGTGCGCGGAGCTGCACAGAGATGAAACCAGCGACTGTTTCCCCTGGGGGACGGGCCATCACACAGGTTTATCAGAACAGCCACTTGGTCTGGAACTGGCCTCTCCACGTGGAGTCCAGGGCCGCACTGAGCCCGGCTGGCCCTCCGTGGGGGGCAGAGAAAGTCGCCTTCTTCCCGCCCTCACCGTCCTGACTCTGCCCAGATGCTGCCTCTGGAACCTGCCCCGCATTTCTGACCCTGGAACCCGAGACCAAGGCGGCTCTGGGGATCAGTGATCCCTCTCCCGGGTTAGGGTCCATGCTGGCTGGTGAAACACCCCCTCAGGAGCTGACAGAAAAGCCTTCCCAGTGCACAGCCCCGGTTCGGTCTCTTCTCTGACCGTGCCGGAATTAGTAAGAACAGGCCTCCTTTCAGAATGGTGGCAGGAGCCAGGCCCTGGCTCAGTGCTCCCGGCACCACCGTGGACGCAGAAGAGAGCAGTGGGCTCTGCCTGACGCTGCCCTCTCGCCGCCTCCACTTGGAGAACCAGCCTGGTGCCTCCACGTGGACGTTTAGCTGCACTGAAAGCAAACGTGGAAAGCGGAAGACACAGCGGATCGAATGGGGGAGTTGTCGCTTGAGCTGTACTCTGTGGCTTTCAACCGAGGTGGGATATCACTCCTGTGCTACTTGTGCAAATGAGTTTAAAACAGTAAATGTCGATGAAAGGCTGCCTTCTGCTGTTTAATTTACCTTCAATAAATTAATGTACCACGCAGTGGGCGGGCAGCCCCGCGGGGGCGCTGCTATGATGGGGTGGGTGGGGGAAGGGATTACAGGACAGTCGCCTCGCCACCGGCCCTCAGGCCCTTGCTTGCTGCCCAGGAGTCTTTTCTGACCAGATAAGCTGAAACCAAGACCTCAATAGGAAGACACAAGTCCAGGGCTCAGAGTCAATGTGTCCTTGGTTAAATGGAGTTGGAAATCAGTATAAAGGTCCAGCGGGAAGTGGCTGTGGCCCCAACTCCTCTGCTCTGTGGGGCCGGCGGCCCAGGGTCTTGGTGGTGAAGAGGTGAGCAGAGATAAAGGGCAGAGCCGGAGGAGGGAACGCCTCCCCAGAGAAATGTTCCTCTGCGGAGACAGCCAGTGGCTCCCCACTCCAGCCACCAGGCCTCCCCCTTCCTCAGGGACTGCTCAGCCGGAGGACAGGGAGCTCCGCAGCCAGATCTCCCCTGGGGCGCCTCCCGCCTGGCCTCCCACTCTGTCCTCTCTGATTCTCAGTCTTCCTTTGTCATCACCTGGAGCCCCTGATGCCAAGAAGCCCTGCCCACCTTTTCCAGATCCCAAGCTGTCGTTCACCACACCTCCTTCCTCAGTCGTGGGTCTCTGGAGCCCCGAGGGCAGCTTCTTTCTCTTGCTTGATGGTGGCAGTGGTGACGGTGGTGGTGGTGATGGTGGTGGTGGTGATGGTGGAGGTGATGGTGGTGATAATGGTGGTGATGGTGGTGGTGGTGATAATGGTAGTGATGGTGGTGGTGATGGTGGTGATAATGGTGGTGGTGGTGATGGTGGTGGTGTTGGTGTTGGTGATGGTAGTGATGATGTTGTTGTTGGTGGTGCTGGTGATGGTGGGGTGATGGTAGTGGTGATGGTAGTGATGATGGTGATGATGATGACAGTGTTGTTGTTGGTGATGGTGGTGGTGATGGTAGTGATGGTGGTGATGATGATGGTGTTGGTGGTGGTGATTTTGGTGGTGGTGGTGGTGGTGATTGTGGTAATGATGGTGGCAATGATGGTGATGATGGTTGTGATGGTGGTGGTGATGATGGCTGTGATGATAATGATGGTGGTGATGATAATGATGGTGGTGATGATGATGATGGTGATCATAAAGACTAAATCTTACTTGGTACAGTTCTAAACTCTTCACGTATTAAATCATGTGATGTTCATACAGATGGGGAACCTCAGGCATAGGAAGCTGACATGATTTTTCCCACACTGCTCAGCTGATGAGTGGCAGAGCTACAATCTGCACCTAGGCTGCCTGTTTCATAGGTCATGCTCTCAGTCCTCCATCCCACCTACCTTCTTGGAGAACTTACCAAGTTATGGGAGACCAAACACACACACACACACACACACACACACACACACACACAGTAATGCAATAATACTCCTGAAATAAGCAGCCATGGCTCATCAACCATTCTCATGAGCAGAGCTGGGGATCTGAGGGCCCAGCCACTTCTTTACCCCCCTCCCCCCCATTAGATGCCCCCACCGCAGCCTGATCCCGTTTCTCAGGTGGCGGCTGAAAACCAAAACACCTCGCCTTCTGCAAGGCTCTCAGCTGCAGCCGCGGCAGGCATTCAGGGACTCGCTTCTCCTGCAGAGTCCTCTGCGCACAGCTCAAATGGCCCCACGCTCTTCTCATTGAGGCTCGAGGGGTCTGCTGCACATGCAACCCCACACTGACAATGTGGTAATGAAAGAGCCCACACATTTAAAAACCATTTTGTCTGGACTTTATTCAGATCCCCCGTTTACACCAACGTGAGGGTCTGTGAGTCGAGGCCGTGGCCCTGGGTGCACAGGTGGGGAAGGGTGCCTGAGTGAACCAGCTGATGTCTGGCTGATAGAGATGAACATGCAGAAGGCGCTGGATGAACCTCCAGCGCACAGATGTTTGCTTTACAGCCTCCTTTCATTCAGAAAGTGTATGAGTTTAATTAGCTGTTTTATTTTACACAAAAAGGTGCTCCTTGGCTCCAAAAGCTTCTGCATAGCTCTGGTCTGGAGGGACATCTGTATTAGCGCCCAGCCACCCAGCCGCAGGCCGCCATTGGACGGCAGCTTTGACAGGAAGGCAAATGCCATTGGCTCTCATGGAGGTTGGCAGGATTTAACTCCAGCTTCGCATGCTGCCCTCTCTGCTCTGCACCAGGCACAGCGGAGGAGGACATAGGTGAGAAGCCACATGGGCTCTGAGTCCATGGACCCCAACTCGGGACCTGGCACCTAGGGAAGTCCTAGGTGGACATTGTGACCTCCATGGGAGGTTTGGAGAGAATTCCCAGATGACCTGGGGGGGTGTGGTCCTCCCATTAGCTCTGTGGTCCGGGGATGGGTCACCTGGGGAGGAGTGTTGGGGTACACGTGGGAAGAGTTGAGCTGGGGTACACGTGAGAAGAACTGGGGTACACGTGGGAAGTGCTGGGTACACATAGGAAGAGCTGGGGTACACGTGGGAAGAGCTGGGTACACATAGGAAGAGCTGGGGTACACATAGGAAGTGCTAGGGTACACATGGGAAGTGCTGGGGTACACCTGGGAGCTGGGTACACATAGGAAGAGCTGGGGTACACATAGGAAGTGCTGGGGTACACATAGGAAGAGCTGGGGTACACGTGGGAAGAGCTGGGTACACATAGGAAGAGCTGGGGTACACATAGGAAGTGCTGGGGTACACGTGGGAAGTGCTGGGGTACACGTGGGAAGTGCTGGGTACACATAGGAAGAGCCGGGGTACACGTGGGAAGAGCTGGGTACACATAGGAAGAGCTGGGGTACACATAGGAAGTGCTGGGGTACACGTGGGAAGTGCTGGGTACACATAGGAAGAGCTGGGGTACACATAGAAAGTGCTGGGGTACACGTGGGAAGTGCTGGGGTACATGTGGGAAGTGCTGGGTACACATAGGAAGAGCTGGGGTACACATAGGAAGTGCTGGGGTACACGTGGGAAGTGCTGGGTACACATAGGAAGAGCTGGGGTACATGTGGGAAGTGTTGGGGTACATGTGGGAAGAGCTGGGGTACACATAGGAAGTGCTGGGGTACACGTGGGAAGTGCTGGGTACACATAGGAAGTGCTGGGGTACACGTGGGAAGTGCTGGGTACACATAAGAAGAGCTGGGGTACATGTGGGAAGTGTTGGGGTACATGTGGGAAGAGCTGGGTACACATAGGAAGTGCTGGGGTACATGTGGGAAGAGCTGGGGTACACGTGGGAAGTGCTGGGTACACATAAGAAGAGCTGGGGTACACATAGGAAGAGCTGGGGTACAAGTGGGAAGTGTTGGGGTACACGTGGGAAGTGCTGGGGTACACGTGGGAAGAGCTGGGTACACATAGGAAGAGCTGGGGTACACATAAGTGCTGGGGTACACGTGGGAAGTGTTGGGGTACACGTGGGAAGTGCTGGGGTACACGTGGAAGTGCTGGGTACACATAGGAAGAGCTGGGGTACACATAAGTGCTGGGGTACACGTGGGAAGTGTTGGGGTACACGTGGAAGTGCTGGGTACACATAGGAAGAGCTGGGGTACACGTGGGAAGTGTTGGGGTACACGTGGGAAGAGCTGGGGCACACGTGGGAAGAGCTGGGGTACACGTGGGAAGAGCTGGGGCACACGTGGGAAGAGCTGGGGTACACGTGGGAAGAGCTGGGGTACACGTGGGAAGAGCTGGGGTACACGTGGGAAGTGTTGGGGTACACGTGGGAAGAGCTGGGGTACACGTGGGAAGAGCTGGGGCACACGTGGGAAGAGCTGGGGCACACGTGGGAAGAGCTGGGGTACACGTGGGAAGTGTTGGGGTACATGTGGGAAGAGTTGGGGTACACGTGGGAAGAGTTGGGGTACACGTGGGAAGTGTTGGGGTACACGTGGGAAGTGCTGGGGCACACGTGGGAAGAGCTGGGGTACACGTGGGAAGTGTTGGGGTACATGTGGGAAGAGCTGGGGTACACGTGGGAAGTGCTGGGTACACATAGGAAGAGCTGGGGTACACATGGGAAGTGTTGGGGTACACGTGGGAAGAGCTGGGGTACACGTGGGAAGAGCTGGGGCACACGTGGGAAGAGCTGGGGTACACGTGGGAAGAGTTGGGGTACACGTGGGAAGAGCTGGGGTACACGTGGGAAGAATTGGGGTACACGTGGGAAGAGCTGGGGCACACGTGGGAAGTGCTGGGTACACATAGGAAGAGCTGGGGTACACGTGGGAAGTGCTGGGGTACATGTGGGAAGAGCTGGGGTACACGTGGGAAGAGCTGGGGTACACGTGTGGACGTTTCCGCTGGTGAGCTGCACGTGTCTTCCTCACCTTTTGCTCACTGTCACTGTCAAGTCCATCCCTGGAGGGAGACCACGTGGCTGGTTAATGTGAAGAGGCGCCGGCAGCGGCGGCCAGTGCGGTCACAGGGGCTGCGGCACGGATCCCTGACAAACCGTTAAACAGGCTCCGAGCGCCCGGCTCTGCACACACCGCTCCAGGAGCCCCGCCTGGCGCCAGGGCCATAGGTAGAGTGCTCTGTTGCCTGCGGACAGGAGGGACCTCTCCCCTTCAGGGGAGTTCCCTGGGAGGAGCATCCTTTCCTGGTGACAGACAGTAGATGGGCTAGGGAGCTGCCCCTTGATGTGAGCAGAGTGGGGGTCAGGATGCAGAGAGATGATGGTCCTGGCGGGGCTAGGTTAAGGTGACCAGATCGTCCAGGTGTTGGCGGGACAGTCCTGATTTCTAACAATTTTTCCCGCATCCCGCGGCATTTTTAAAAAGTCCCAATTTTTGGGAAGAATCTTTCCAATGTTTCCAATCTTTCAAAAAATTGGGACTTTTTTAAGATGCCGCGGGATGCGGGAAAAATTGTTAGAAATCAGGACTGTCCCACCAACACCTGGATGATCTGGTCACCTTAGGGTAGGTCCACCCAGGAGTCTTGCTGTCACAGGGACCGGCCCAGGGAGGGGCGGGGAGTGGTGTGACAGGAGCTGGAGGAGGGGAGCTCGGAGGAAGGAGGGAAAATTAAGAGGGGTGACGTGACGGGAGAGAGGAAGACAGCCTTGCCCATGCCGCAGCTTTGCCTCAGGCTGGTTTGCTTCTGAGATGGCACGGGGGAGGGAAGACAGCGGTGAGAAATGTGAATTGTGTGAAGACACACATCGTCCTAGCTTCCTGTTCTTTGGGGCTGCCCAGGGCACCAACAGGAAGGTGTAATCTCGTGAGGCACCTTCTCCCACTGTGGCTTCCAGAACACAGAACAACGGGCCCCACAGTCTTCACCAGCTCCACCTGTGCCCAGGACCCAACTCCAGGCCCCAGCTGCGTTCCAGAGGAGACAGTCAGCTCAGCTCCCGGACCACGCAGATACCTGTATGGCTGACACAGGTGGACCTTCCCACACACCTCTGTAGCCATCAGCTGGATTTTCTGTGTGCAGCTTAATTTCCTTCTGTACTTTATGGCTATTGCAGTGACATTCTTGTCTGGCATTAAAAATAAATAAATCTCCAAGACCTAGAGTCCAAGGCTTAATGAGCTAACTGTGGGTCTGCATTTCACTCTTCCAAACGCACTGCAGAGGGGTGTGCTCACTGCAGGCTGCCCTCTGACTAGTGCTGTCATTTGCCCAGCTTTTCCAAGCGCCCAGGATGCGGTGGCAAACGGGGTTCCCGCCGGGTGTGGAGTGCCCAGGTAAGTGACTTCAGGAGGCTGCTTTCAGCCGGGGATTGGTGAGTGATCCTGCCTTGGAGGATGTAAGGGCGGACTGAGGCCCAGCGCCGGGAGCTGTCCAGTGCTGATGAGACAGCAAACCACATAGCAAGCCAAACCAACAGGAACCAGTGAATTCAAGAAGCGCGAGCGTGTGTGTGTGTGTGTGTGTGTGTGTGTGTGATGGTTAGCCAGCACCGAGGACCCTGTGCGCTCCTGACCCAGATCTGCCAGCTCCACACACCCGTGGCCAGAGGATCGGGCTGAGAGTGAGTGGCAGCACCAGCGCTGGACCCCGGCTTTACGTTCACACACTTACACAGAAACAAGAGGCAAAACAAACCGGCCCGAGGAGCCACGCTCCCAGGAGCAGTGGTCATTCTTTGTGCAGCTCTGAGTCTGAGCCCACACCACTCACTTTGGACAGGAAACAAGCCCTCTGGAGCCCACTGCTGCCCTCCCCTCCTCTCCCGTCCCCTCCCTTCCCCTCCCCCATAAACGCATCCTAAGAGGAGCACTGTGCCTTACAGCCAAAACCCCTGACCAAGAAGGGTGAGTCCCCCAAGGGTGGTGGCTCTGCCCATCTTCCCAGCCCCACCATGTCACCCCCCACCTGCCACCTCTGGGCCGGGCTAACCCTGATTTCCATGGGGTCACTCCCTCGTCAGGGGGGAGAGTCCTGCCCCGGAAGGCACGGAGCCCTGTGAGAAACGGCCGCAGCGTCGGCACGCTCTCCTGGTGGCCCTCAGGCCTCTCTTATTGGTTTGCTGGAGCTCTGAAATATGCTTTTACTTAAATGGAAAATTCCCTTTACTGTAGGATTCAGTGAGATCCACAGTATTTGTGTGGCATCCACCGCTGGGGAAGGAAGGCAGGGAGGAAGGAAGGACCTGAGCATGTGATAGAAAGGCTGTGGCTGCCACTCCTGACTGCCACGGCCCCCCTACAGGAAGACCCCTGCACCCACTCCACTGGTAGGCTCCCTGGGCTCAGTGCCGCGTCCCCCACGCCCCTCCCTGGGGGAGCTCACACACTTTGCCGGCTCAAGTGGAAAAGGCACAAGATTCCCAATGAAATAGCCACCTTGGCTGCTGACAGTGAGGAGCAGTGACTAACATAGGGCTGGGCCCAGCGAAGAGGCCACGGCTGGGAGGCACCGGCCGCCGGGCCAGCTGGTGACATGGCTCTTGGGGCTGTGCCTGCGGTGCTGGGACCAAGTGGCTGGAACGTCCACCCACAGACGGCTGGCCTCGGGCTGTGGAGGGGGCTTAGGGCTGTTGGTCGGTCCCCGAACCCACTTCCACTGCCAAGACCTTTGTCTGAGCACTTGCTGTGTGCTCATTTCTCTTATTTTATATAACCTCCATGGCTGCTCGGCAGGTCCCAGATCAGAAGACCCATCTTGCAGATGTGAACACCAAGGTGCAAGCAGTTCGGAGGCTCGGCCACAGCAGACGGGCGGTGCTCGGAGCTCACGCCCCTGCTGCCAATGGCCCAGCAGGCTCTCAGCTGGCTCGTCGGTTTTAGGGTTGCCCTTTCATCTGTTGAGCCCTCAGGGAGGGCCTACTATGTGCCAGGCCTGTGCTGGGCGCTGGATCACCGCCTCTTATAGGGGCAGAATGAACAACGCAGAGTGGGTGCTGCCTCAGCACCAGAGGGAGAGGCGGACAGACAGGCCAGAGCGCCGGGGACGAGGGACAGGTGTGGGGTGGGGTGGTCGGGCCGGGATGGCCACAGACACACCAGTTCCCAGCAGAGCAGAGAGGGCCATGCTGCCTGGGTCGGCTCAGGTTCGAGGGCAAGCGGCAGTGATGCCAGCACACCGAGAGCAGGTTTGAGGGGAGCAGGTCCCGCTGCTGGCCGGCGCCCGCCCACAGGTGCCCTCTCTCAGCTGCAGACTCACCCAGCTTTGGAGTACGGATTCAAAGGGACCTTGCTCCCAGGTCACTCAGGAAGCAGAACAAGAAGCTGCCCTGGGACCCGGAGCGCCTGTCTTTGGGAAGCTGTCCCTGCCTCACTTCCCCAGCGCCAGGCAGGAGAGAGGCTGGGAGCAGAGCTGTCACTGCAGAGGCAGGCTCTGTCTCACAAGCTCATGCCCAGATCTCGCAGGCGACAGGCTGTGCTGGGGCCAGGCGGGAACAGCTCCAGTCCAGCCAGACCGCCTGGCCACCGGGGAAGGACGCCCACCCTGAGCCTGGCCCGCGGGTGGAGCTACGGCATCGGCGGGTCCAGTTTAGAAATGGCGACCTGTCAGCATGGTGAGCTCATGGCTGGCCAGAGCCACATCCGTTATCTGCGATGATCCCCTCAGCCACGATTTACAGAGAAAGAGCATGTTTAACTTCTTACATTAAAGATGAAAAGCTTGCCACTGAAGCAGTCAGTCAGGGAGCCACACCTTTGTCTGGCAGGAGGAGCAGAGGGGGCCCCTCTCCCGCATCCTCAGCAGGACTGAATGGTGGGTGGGGTGCCCCCGTCTCCCCTGCAGGATTGCCCCGTCCACCCTGAGACCCGAGTGCATTCTCCTCCTCTGGGAGTGCAGTGTGTCCGGGTTTCAGGGAGCGGCGTTGCCACCATCAGGCCCCAGACGTTGCCCAGAAAGAGGGAGCCTCGGGGGCTGGGGTCGGAGGTGAGCCGTGAGTGCAGGGAAGAGGTGTGGTGGGGTTTCCTCTCTCTCCTTGTTAGTCCTCAACTGAGGATTTTTTCCCATTTTTTTTTTTTTTTTTTTTTTGAGAGAGTGGAAGGCAGGAAGGGAGGAGGGAAGTGCGAAGGAGGGAGGAAGAGAGGAAATTAAATCCGTGACCTAGCTGATTTGGCTCAGAGGACAGAGTTTTGGCCTGTGGACTGAAGGGTCCTGGGTTTGATTCTGGTCAAGGACACGTGCCTTGGTTGCAAACACAATCTCTGGCCCTGGTCTGGTTGCATGCAGGAGGTAACCGATCAATGTGTCTTTCTTACATCAATGTTTCTCTGTCTCTCTCTCTCCCTTCTACTCTCTCTAAAATACCAATGGAAAAATATCCTCTGGTGAGAATTAACAAAAATAAACCAAAACAGCCGAGACCGGTTTGGCTCAATGGATAGAGCGTCGGCTTGGGGACTGAAGGGTCCCAGGTTTGATTCTGGTCAAGGGCATGTACCTTGGTTGTGGGCATATCCCCAGTAGGGGGTGTGCAAGAGGCAGCTGATCGATGACTCTCTCATCGATGTTTCTAACTCTCTATCTCTCTCCCTTCCTCTCTGTACAAAGTCAATAAAAATATATTTAGAAAAAAAAACACCAAACAAACAAAAAATCCGTGACTTTTTGGTGCATGGGCTGATGCTCTCTTCCCACCCCCGGTATTGGAGCAGGGGCTGAGGACACTTCCTGCATAGGGCTGTGGAGCAGGTGTTTGGTGTGGTAGAGGGTAAAGGCTTATTCTTTTTTTTTATGGAAAAAGTGTTTGTTTTTTTAAAAAAATATATTTTATTGATTTTTTCACAGAGAGGGAGGGAGAGGGATAGAGAGCTAGAAACATTGATGAGAGAGAAACATCGACCAGCCGCCTCCTGTATACCTCCCACCAGGGGTGTGCCCGCAACCAATGTACATGTCCTTGACCGGAATCAAACCTGGGACCCTTCCGTCTGCAGACTGATGCTCTATCCACTGAGCCAAACCAGTCTTGGCAAGGCTTATTCTTAAACAGGACCTCCAGGGCCTTACCCAGTGGGGCCTCCAGGGGTGCAAGTCCTCTGAGTCCTGTAAGATGAGTGGCATTGTCCTCCTGCCATCCAGAAGGCGGAGGCGAAGGTTAAATGACCTGCCAGTTGGTGGTGGCAGCAGCTTGGCCCCAGGCAGGGTGAGCGGTCACCTTACCACCTGAAGATACTGACCTCTAGAAGCGTCTATGGGACAGCTTTCGCCCAGCTGCTACGTGCACTTACACACTTTAAAAGACGCCTGGATCACTGTAAGTTAGAGTTGCTTCCAAAACATTGTGTTTTTAAAAGGACACAGCTCTTTAAATCTGTTCTCCTGGAACCAGCAGCCACTGGAGAGGAAATCGCTGTCCGTGGTGCTGGAGCCGTGCCTGCACCCGAGGGCGCCAACCTAGCGGGGATTTCCGTTCTTTGGGTGAACCGATAGTATCCTGGGATCAGTGTCGCATGTCGCACGGCCATCTACTCTATGGAAACTCTGCCCGGAACTCCACGACCTCCCCTCTGATGGCGGCCTGGGGTTGGGTGGGTGAGCAGCTGTTTGGGAAATGCGTAGGTCAGGGCCGGGGAACGTCCAGCCCTCGGGCCATATCAGGCTTTTGGCTGAAAGCGTTTGGTCTGGCCCTGCCAAGGCATTAGGGGTGAGTTAACTGAATATTTGACCAAATATAGCAGCCTATTTTTTTTTTAAACTTGTCTTTATGGATTTTTTTAAGAAAGAAAGAATAAAGAGATGGAAACATTGATGAGAGAGAACATCACTGATTGGCTGCCTCCTGCACACCCTTTATTGGGGATCAAGCCCACAAGCCAGGTACATGAACCACAACCTCCTGGTTCACAGGTCGACCCTCAACCACGGGGCCACGCTGGCTGGGCTAGCAGGCTAACTCTGAAGTTGCTGATTTTGTATGGCCCCGAATGATGTTATAAATATCCCAATAGCCTTGGCAGAAGCAAGGTTCCCACCCCGGAATCAGTTGGCATCACAGACGAGAGGTGCCTTGGCGTGTGCAGTGGAGTCTCAGGTCTCCCAGAGGATGGGCGTTGCTGGGAGCAGCGCCTCGCCAGCGAGAGGAACCGGGAGGAAGAGAACCTCCCAGAGAACCGCGCTCAGAAGGGATGGCTCGCCTCACCTCCACCTGCACGCTGCCTCTGGCTGGCCACATGCAAAGGCCCCTCTCTCAGGGCAGCCCCTCAGACTGCAGTGAGCAGGACGCTTGTCTTCCATGCGGGCTGCTCCCAGGTCTGCCCAGCAGGGAGGAAAGGATTTCATATTGATGGCCACTTAGCACAGCTGGGGGCTCATCAGTGACACGAACGTGAGGCCAGGGCCAGCAGGCTGCCAACAGACTCATCAGAGGCCCAGCAGCCTTCCTCACAGGGGACACCCCTTGCCACGGGGATGCCCCTCATTATGGGTGACGCCCCTCCCCATGGGGACACCCCTCCCCATGGGGAAGCCCTTGCCACAGGGACACCGCTCCTGGCATCTCTGGGGGTGAGACCTCTGCAGATGCTTCCGTGTGTTTGTTCTTTTGGTAGGAGCTCAGGATGAGTTTCTCTGACACAGCCAATCCTAACGCCTCCTCCTTCCTATAGGATTACCCTCTCCATGTCTCCGACCCGCATTTGGGCCGTGGGAACGATACCTGCCTCTGCCCACAGGGCCAAGGGACTATCTGACGAGTAACGTGACACATAGGGCTGCACTCAGTAGGTGCAGATGAGGACTGATCGCCGCAGCAGGGGTGGGTGCGGGCGTTTGGGGAGGGGTCGGAGGGACTCTCCGGCTCATGCTGTCCTCACAGCGCCCTCGGGGTTCCTGGGCGTGGCCACTGCAGAGACCTCCCTCAGGGAACACCCGTTCACCGGTGCCTGTTACCCCTGGAGGGCCTGTGGGATGGAGGCCCTCACAGAGCTCAGAGTCTGAGTGGGGGCAGGGACGCCTGAGACCACAGATGTGGGCAACGCCCTCTCCAGCCCGTGGCACCAAGAGACAAAGAAATGGAGAGGAAAGCTAATGACCTACAATCCTGTCCCTGAAACCAGCTACCTGGCTCTGTCTGCACTGAACACAGAGCGGAAACAGGCCTTCGGGTTGGGGTGCAGCCAGCATGTGTCTCAGAGCCGGCCGCAGGCGGGACGGGCTCTCCCCAGGGACAGGCCTGGCGCGGCTCCCTGCGCGCTCCTCATTATCCCCACACCCAGGGAACAGCGTGCTGAGGCCCGCCCCCAACCACGAGCTGGATGAGTGAAAGACGCTGTTTAATTATCCGCCGTCATCCGTTTCCCGGGCATGCTATTATCACACCGGGAAGAAAGCTGTTCAGAATGGAATGAAAGCGAGCAAGCGAGACGAGCCCACCGAATTCCAGCCCGAAACACGGCTGTGCTCGCAGGAACCAGCAATTCCTGAACACATCCGACCTGCTACAGAACTGGTCACCCGCTCAGCTCGAAGTTTGGTGTGAACCATTCGATAATAACGCTTCCGTCCGGCACCTGCGCTGCCCGCGATGGCTCCCGGAGGCCTCGTTTCAGAAGACGGCTGTAGTCCGGTGTAGCTGGCATCAGTGACTCCCTCCAGAATGGAATGGTGGGGTGGTCTTCCTGGGATTCGAAAGGCAGCCGCACATTGATGCTGCTCGCAAGACGTCTCGGATGCCACGCACCGCCTGCCAGGAAGCTGACCGGCCAGCCCTCGCGGTCCCTCCACCCTGCAAACCCAAGTGCATCCACAGGGGTGGCGATCGTTCAAACAAAGACTCAGGGGGCCACACGGAGGAGCTCAGTTAATGGCAAGCTGTCGCAGGGTGCATGACATTCACTCCCGCCCAGCACCCAGGGACCCAGCTGGCTTCTCATGACCTTCTGTCGTCCCAGTCACATCACACAGCATGGGGGCGTCTGAGACGGAGGCGGGCGGCAGTGCCTGTGGGCGGGCTGAGGTAGGGAGGAGGCTGTGCCTATGGGCGGGCTGGGGTAGGGAGGAGGCTGTGCCTGTGGGCGGGCTGGGGTAGGGAGGAGGCTGTGCCTGTGGGCGGGCTGGCTGACCATGGCTGCCTCTGTGACACTGGCACGGCTCTCCGGTTCTGGCACCCTTCACAGAGAATGGTTCCTGACCCTCTCAGACCACAGAGCCCTCTCCACCAGGCTGAGCGGTCCAGTCCTCTCGCCCTCTGACCTCACAGGCCACTGTGACCTGGAGAATGGTTAGCTTATGGCTCGGAGGGTCAAAAACAGCTTCGGGAAGGTCAAAGGTAAAAGTCTCACTCACTTATCAAGGGACGGCCTTTGGTTTGGAAAGAACCAGAAATAAATTTCCCTTCCAATTAAATGGAAATCCAGTTCCAGTGACATTTCTTTATTTTTTTAAGTAAGTTATTTAAAAAATATATATATTTTATTGATTTTTTTTTTTCAGAGAGAAAGGGAGAGGGATAGAGAGCTAGAAACATCAATGAGAGAGAAACATCGACCAGCTGCCTCCTGCACACCTCCTACTGGGGTTGTGCCTGCAACCAAGGTACAGCCCTTGACTGGAATTGAACCTGAGACCCTTCAGGCTGCAGGCCAACGCTCTATCCACTGAGCCAAACTGGTTTCGGCTCCAGAGACATTTCTATGGGTCAGGTCCCAAACCAGCCAAGGGCAGAGCCGTGAGGACTGCAGTGCCAGTTTCCTACCCCCTGTCTCAGGGGCCGACCCCAAGGGATGTGAGACTGTGAAGGCAGTTCAGCAGAGGGCGCGGGGAGCAGGTGCGCTTAGGGGCGGGCCCACGTGACCCCGTGCTTCGAGTGCACATTCTGGGAGGGGGACGCTGCCAAGTATGATGGGTAAGAGGCCCCAGAGTCCATCGGTCCTCAGCCTGGCTCCAGGGAAGGACACTTTCCAGTTTATGCTTTGACTGGGAGCATGTCACTTTAAGGCTCCCTGGTGGCAGAGAGACCAGGCTATGCCACGAGGCCCAGGTAACCTCCCCAGGCTCTCTCTTCTCCATCACACGCAGGTCTGAGGGGCTCTCCCTGCTTTTCGGGTCCCGGTGGCACACATGCTGAGAACCTAGAAGGAGCGAGGCCTGCATCTGCCCAGCTCAGCCTGATGTGTTTTCGGGAAGAGGCCACGCTTTGCAGGCTCAGTGCTGCCCACATGCACTCTCGTCCCCAGAGCTCAAGCGGCTGTGGTCACGGGGAGTCCCCCACAGAGAGGGGGGAGGTGTGTGCCCTCGGGGTGTCGGGGGCAGCCTCCTGTGGGGCGGCCGCTCCAGCCGCAGGCAGCCTCCTGGGCTGCGCATTTTTCCTGCCCCATCTTAACTACAGCCCATCTGGAGGGCCGTCCCCGCAGGGAGCGATGGGAGGAAGTCCCGCCCCGCTGCAAACCCTGTGCACCCCGTTAAAGCCGGGATTGTACCCCATTTCCCGGAGCAACACCAACGGCTCTTTGGGGTGGATGTGATTTGTTTCTAAAGGTGACATTCCTCGTCATTTAAACAAACCTAAGATGGTTAAAGCACGCACCCGGGGCTCCGAGGAGCCCGCAGTGGCCTGGGTGGCTCCAGTCCATCCCGAGCGAGGCTGCCTTCATGTGGGGTTTCCAATAAAGGGGCGATTCTGTGACTCATCACACCAGGTCCTTTCAGTCCCAGCCAAGTGGCTCCAGAGGTGAATCTAACAAAAAAGACAAGAGCAGCTCCCCCCCCCCCCAACCCCCCCGGCCTCCGGCAATGACACGCAGGCGCCGCCGATGCTGGTAACATCCAATCCCTTCTCTGTTTCCTCACCTGTGATGTTTCTTTTGGTGAGAACAGGTGGTTTGTACCCAGTCACTGTCTTTTAAAACCTCCCAGGGCCCAGCAGGTGTAGCTCAGTGGTTGAGCGTCGAGCTATGAACCAAAAGTTCACCGGTTTGATTCCTGGTTTGGGGCGTGCCAGAGGCAATCAATGTTTCTCTCGTTGATGTTTCTATCTCTCTGTCCCTCTCACTTGTTCTCTCTCTAAAATCAATGAAAATATATTTTAAAAAATCTTCCAGGGTTGTGCTGTGCAATCTGAAGCTTCTTTTTTCTGCCTTTTCTCTTTAATTGCTTCAAAATGGGTACTTTTAGAGGCAATTAAAATTTCTATAAACATGCTTTACTTTTTTTTTAATATACATTTGAAGCTACTAAAATGCAAATAATCTGAATAAAATGTTGCCCCAAGAACTGAGTTCCATAGCTAAAAAAAATTAAATTTAAAAATATTCTGGAGCCTCAGAGGAGAGATTTAATTGTAACATAAACAAATACCTTCACTTCTTCCTGCCGCCTGTGCCCTTCGCCTCTCCTGGCAGGCTGACCTGGCCCGCGCCCACCCTCTGTGGGCCCAGCCTGCAGCCCCTGACCTGTCCTGCAGCCCCACCCCCTCACCTCTCGGACTCAGCCCAGTGCTGAGGTCCTGCACGTCTTCGAGGGAAGCCATCCCTTTGTCCGTTGATCATGTGGGTCCTCCACTCCTTCCCATCACACACCCAAGCACATCCCTCATGTGTCCTAGCTTGAAAATTGAGTACAGAACCGGCCCTCATGCCCCCAAGGGAGTTCCACTGCCTTTGAGAGTCTGCCTGTTCCCCACACAATTTGCCCATGAACCTGGCCGGCCCCTGTCTGACTGCCCTGCCAGCCCTCGGGGAGGGAGAGGGCCCCTAAACCACACCCTGGGACCAGACACAAATCCAGGGCACCCAGCTCACTCAGCAGCCTGGAGACACACGAGGGAGCCCCGTACGGCCAGAGACATGGAGGAGCCCACCAACCGGCCACAAAGTGCGGACCTGTCTGGATCCGGATTCAAACAAGCCATTGAACAAAATGTTGTTAATCCTCACCCAAGGATATTTTTCCATTGATTTTTAATTAATTAATTAATTATTTTAGAGAGTGAAAGTGAAAGAGCAGGGAGAAAGGTATTGATTGGTTGCCCGAAAGCCAGGTCCATGATCTTGACTGGGAATTGAGCCCAAGACTCTTTGGTGCATGGGCCAACACTAACCACTGAGCAACACTAGGACCCAAACAAACCATCTTCAAAGACAACGGCACTCAGCAGCCTGGGGCATGTGGACTCAGCCTGCCGGCTGTGGGTGCAGCTTACGGGGAGGGACCCAGCAGCACACGCTCCAGTTGCCAGGTCAGGTGGGAGAAGCAGGAGCTGAGCCCCGGGCAGCCTGTCTGTGCTCCGGGCCCCCTCAGGGAGGAGGACTGGCCCTGCTGGGAAATGTGCATCCCCAGCCGCCCCTCTGGTCCTCGAAGGAGCTGTTGCGGAACTGGGCGGGCAGTCTTCCAAATGCCCAGGTGAGCTCAGGTCAGAGGCCTGTTTATGCCGGTTACTCAATTGCCTTTTGTATGTGGCGGTTTCACACCCACATGCCTGGGGCTGGGCCACTGCCATAAGTATGCCGCACCATGCTACCCTCATACATACGCACACCGCACACCCACTCAGACCCCCACAGGCACACCCGTGTGCATGCGAGCGGGACAAAGCTGGTTGGGGCCGCCAGCACCAAGCGTGAGGGTGTCAGCCCCTAAGGCCGCTGCTGCCGAAGGCTCTGTGGACAGTGAAGGATGATGAGAGGAAGGAAGCTGAAGTGAGTGCAAGGCGACCATGAACAGAAGCTGCCTGCTGTGGCCTCACAGGAGAGCAAGGATGGTGGGTGGGTGCCCAAGGGAAGGGGACCCTGTATCAGATGCCAGGTTCGGAGACGCTGCAGGCGGGCTGGGTGGGAGCCTGTGTGGGTGCTTGAGGGCCCTCCCGTGCCCGTGACAGGCCTACAGCCATGGCCCGAGGGGAGAGGGGGCCTAGGGCTGATGGCAATCACACACCGGTGCGCTCAGCCATGCCTGAAATGTTATCTGGTCTTCCCTGCAGTTTCCAAATGTGCACCTGATGGACGTGGCCACGACGTCAGCATTTTAAGGTAATTAAAAAATATGTTTTTATTGATTTCAGAGAGGAAGGGAGAGGGAGAGAGAGATAGAAACATCAATGATGAGATCATTGACCGGCTGCATGCCCACACTGGGGATCGAGCCTGCCACCCAGGCATGTGCGCTGACTGGAATTGAACTGTGACCTTCTGGTTCATAGGTCAATGCTCAACCATGGAGCCACGCCGGCGGGCTAAGGGGAGTGTTTACTGTGGGACTCCTTGGCCTTTAAAAAGCTGTGTGCTCCCAGGGAGGAACAATGCACGCCACCGTCCCCGAGGCAGTGGGCACAGCGCTGCTGACGTGGCATCTGCCATGGGCCCAGTCACCCCAGCCGGGAGGTGTGGCCTCCCAGGTCCAGCCCTTCGGGATCGGCGGCTCTCCTGGCTTCTCAGACAGCCCGCCTGCCCGGGTCACTGCCACAGCCCCCTCACCCACCTGCACATTTCACTCCTCTCGACCTAAACTGGCTTTACTCAGCAGCTGTATTTGCCAGATTCCAGAAGCCCAGATTCACGTTTTAGAATTTACTAGAATGCTTCTTCCCAGGAGCA
Source organism: Nyctalus aviator (assembly GCA_036971965.1). Classification (NCBI taxonomy): domain Eukaryota; kingdom Metazoa; phylum Chordata; class Mammalia; order Chiroptera; family Vespertilionidae; genus Nyctalus; species Nyctalus aviator. The sequence continues at coordinate 88,758,308 of CM072925.1, forward strand.
GAGAGCAAGCCAGGTCTCACGAGCAAATTGTCGGCGGATAGGATTGCTGCCACGGCCCCGACCTAATTCATGCAGCTGGTTTCCGCTTTCTCCTCCAAAACCATCCTGAACCGGCACCCGCCCCTCCAGGGAGCAGGCGCTGGTGGGCAAGGGACTGCACCATGAGGCAGCTCCGCCGCCCAGCCCGCTCAGACATGGCTGCCTGTCCTTCCTTTACCCGCAGGTCCACACCTGGCCGCAAAGCAGTGAACCACCTCCCTGGGCTGAGGCTGCTCAGGATTTGGGGAGGAGTGGGGAGCTGAGAAAAGAGTAGGGGACATGGGAACACCACACTGCTCACCCACGTTCCCTTCTCCCTGACACCTCGTGCATAGAGAATGGCTCTCTGGGCTCCTTGAATGAGGCCTGACCCTGTGACTGGCTCTGTCCAATGAGAGGTCTCATGGCCCCTGAACTAAAGGGTGACCATGTAACTGGCTCTGGCCAGTGAGAGGTCTCATGGCCCCTGGACTAAAGGGTGACCATGTGACTTGCTCTGGCCAGTGAGAGGTCTCATGGCCCCTGGACTAAAGGGTGACCATGTGACTGGCTCTGGCCAGTGAGAGGTCTCATGGCCCCTGGACTAAAGGGTGACCATGTGACTGGCTCTGGCCAGTGAGAGGTCTCATGGCCCCTGGACTAAAGGGTGACCATGTGACTGGCTCTGGCCAGTGAGAGGTCTCATGGCCCCTGGACTAAAGGGTGACCATGTGACTGGCTCTGGCCAGTGAGAGGTCTCATGGCCCCTGGACTAAAGGGTGACCATGTGACTGGCTCTGGCCAGTGAGGTGTGAGCAGCAGTGAGGCATCCCAGAGCTCCGCCTGCCATGGTGACTATGGACACGGTGGTATGGGGTGGGGGTGGGGGCATGAGATGGAAGCCGCAGAAACTGCAAGCCAACTCATATTCTCAACTGCCCAGGACAGTCCCCACAGTTAGGGGCTAAGCTGTGTCCCCCCAATTCATACGGTGAAGTCCTAACCCCAGCCTTGAGAATGAGACCCTACTTGGAGACTCCAAGAAATGAAGAGTAAGGAAACAGGATTCTAATATTAGAGCTCGCTGGCCTAAGAAAAGTGAGGTTCGCAATCTTCTTAACACGCCTCCTGGCACCGCAGTGCCGGGCTGACCTCCGCCGCCACACACCTGCCAGCACTCTCGGCGCTCCTCACGTAGCTGAGAACTGTGCCTGGGCGGGGCTTTGCTACTGGTGGCACTCTGGCCTCACAGCAGTGCAGGGAAGCTGGCCCCTCGGAGGCCCGTGGCAGTGGCCAGGGGCGCGAGCACCAGCTCAGGGGCCTGGGAGGAGCCCGTAGGACCCTCTGACTCCTTTCGCGTGCCGCCATGTCTGTCACTCATGGTGCCATTCTCTCCAAGCCCAGGCCCAGGGCTCCTTACAGCTTCCCTCTGGAAGGCTCAGCATCGTGATCTGCACGGGAAGGGAGGCGGCAAAGACGCACCGGATGCTTAGGGGGGCGAGGAGGGAGGGACGGACTGCACAAAGCCTGTCCACCTCCCCAGCCTCATCTGGCCACAGATGAAGAAGTCTCCTCTTCCCTTCAGAGGAGGCTGCTGGGGGGGTGGGGGGAGGGACCCGGAGGGCACATGCTTGCTTCGCGGTGTCCTGCCAGGGAGGGCCCGGGGACAGAGAAGACGCAGGTTAGGGAAGGATCCACACGAAACAGCATCCAGTGCAAGCAGAGGGGTGGCTCCTGCAGCCCCAGACCCCAGACCCCAACCGACAGCAGCCTCGGGACTTCTCCCTCGCTTTCCGGAGCAGCATCTGTAGGATACTGGGCCGCCAGGCTGCCGGGGTCCCCGGCATTGGGCAGGCCCAGCAGCCTGCTATTTGCTCTTTACCAGCTTTTTACACGGTATTAAATATGGATGCACATACCAAGGCACACACGTAGTCATGGAAACCAAGCAACAGGCTCAACTTTGCCCAGTCCCACAGTCCACTCCAGCCCCCGGTCGCTTCCCAGATCCCCATGAGGTCAGACAGGGTCCCGCCTGCACCACGGGCCACACAAGTGGGAAATGGGATAACCTCAGCAATACCTTAAGCCGCAGAGGAACATTTCTGTAGCAGGAAGCAAACAGAGTTTACCCAACGCATAGAATAAATGCCTCCGAAAATCAATACTTCCAGCTGGCTGTACAAATTAAATGATGATATTAAAGTGCGAGATTAAAACAATGACTTAGGATAGAAATTGAGTTATATTATCTCACGCCTGCCTATTGCAGTATATGTTAATAGAACGAATTTGTTAGCATTCAGTCAATTTATCTCCCTAAACAGGAGGTGGAGATTCCAGTCTGAAAAGCAAAAGAAATGGAGAGAAACCTCCCGAAATGAGTGTGGGATGGAAAGCCTGCATAACCAGACGCTCAAGTGGAATCAAGGAGGCCTGGGCGTCCCGCCCTCCCTCTTCAAGGAGACACAGGGCTCGTTTTCCGGAGATCCTGGGCCCCCGCTGCAGGTCTCACTGGATACCTGTGCAGAGCGGAAACCAGGCCTCACACAGGCCAGGTCTGCAGAGCACGCGCCAGTCCAGCCCATCATGTCCTTCCTCTATGTCCCCCTTGGTGAGGGGGAGGCCCCATGAGACACGTGCGCGACGATGCTCAGGAGGCCGCAGTGCTAATGGCTCCTGCAGGGGAAGAGCCTTCAATTGCAGAGAAGGGACCAGAAGAGACTGGAATGGAGGGAGCGAGGGGATGGCCACCCTACATCCCAGCACTGGCCAGGCCCTGGCCACGAGCTGGCCTCCTGGGTCCCTGGGTCCTCCCACGCGGGGCACAAAAGGCACTTAGCTCAGGCACAGCTCGCTGGGCTGCTGCTGCAGGGCCTCATGGTCTCGGTGGCAGTGCGCCCTCCTAATGGCAACACAGGGCACATGACTCAGGCCAGGGCTCCCATGGGCTGGAGGCCGCTGGTGCCCGCTGCTTCCCCGAGAGGCCTCGCTCAGCTGCAGGCCTCAGACCTGCCCTCCGTCACCTTGGCCTCCAGCTCTGTGCTGGGCGTGCCATTCTGGATCCTTCCTTTTCCTTAAATTCAACTCCACTTTGAGCTGTACCTTGAGTGCCCCAGGTTGTCACCTTCCCCTCCGACAAGGCTCCCCGAGCTCCTGGCAGCCCCATCCGCAGCCTCTGGAATCCTCACCCGGGAGCCGCTGTCCCCAGGCTGTGGGGCAGCTGTGGGAGAAGCCGTGTGGAAAGCAGGAGACAGACGAGTCCCACCACGGCCCTGAGCCTGTGAACAGCCCAGCCTGGCCGAGGACGGCAGCCCTGGTGGACCTCCCACCGGCGGAACTCTGCCTTAATGAATGAGTCTGCTTAAGCTGCCACTTTTGTGGTCACTGTTCAAAAACAAAGATGTCTATCCCTACCCCAAACGGAGCCTTGGCACTCTGTGGGTGCTCTGCTTTTAACCAATCTCTAGGCAGTAGGGCGTTTCCATGTGCTTATTAACCACTTCCTCTTGCGTTTCCCCACCTATGTCTCTTGCCCCCTCTCTGGTCTCATTTCTATCGAGGGCCCTTTCTTACCAATCTGCCCACAAAGCAGGTCTTTCTAAATGAGAGTTGCATTTGACACAAAGGTGTGAGGTGTGAGGTTCAGGGACCCACTTTGCCAGGTGGTCCAGACTCCGAGTCTGCTTTCCGTTACCTGTGCTCCCATCAGAGCAGCTCTGGAAGATCCTTTCTGTGTTAAGGTGTTAAAGACAGAGGAACCGTATGTGGTGTAGTTTGGGGACTGTCCTGCCTGGAGGCGGGGGGCAGAGAGAGCCCCGCACCCACACCTGCACGTTTGTGTAGCCTCCTGAGGCCCCACCCATGGGGTGCATCCCCGGGCGGGATCCAGGATGGCCCCACAGCCCCGGGAATGGAGTCAGGGGCTGGTCTGGGTTTTGCTCACATGAAATGTAATCAGCATCTCCTCCTAGGACAGCAGCAAGCCTTGGAAAACCCCGAGCAGGAGATCCCTGAGCAGGGCCAAAATCCCTCAAGTTCCCACACTTGAGTGTGCAGAAGATAGAACAGATTTAAAACCCTGATAAGCCTCATGTTATCAATCAGCAGTTTTATCTAAATCCTGCTTTTCTGACTGATTCTAGCGGAAGCAGGTCTCTACATCTATTTTCCAGTCTGCACCTAGAGGGCATTAACCCCGGGACTCTGTGGCCAGGCTGAGGGCTCAGCACCCCCCCCCCCCCCCGCCCACCTCATGGCAAAACCACCCTCAGTCCCTACCAGCTGGGCCCTGCTGGCACTGCTGCCCTGCCCCCACCGGCACACCTAGAGAAGTGGGAGGCGTCTGTTTCTGTGGGTGAGACTGACTCCCTGCCCTCGAGGGCCCACCCTAAGGGTGCTCCAGGGGCCCCACTCAGGAGATGTATCTAATTTAGGGTACACGTTAACAACTCACACGGTTGTGTGCCAGGCACTCTTGCACTTTAATGCTAATTCACTCATTCCATACAACAAGGTAGAGCCTTTTGCTATGCTCATTTACAGATGGAGAAACTGAGGCAGGAAAAATAGCCACGTGCTGAGTTCTGGAGCCGGAACTGAGACACAGCAGGCTGAGTCCACGGTGTCTCACCCCCTGCTACCAGCCTCAGAGAGCAGATGTAGGGGTGAATTCCAATGGCATTAATCTCATCCATTCCTGTTTCCCCTTGCCCATGCCTGTGAGGCTCCAGAAATGAACTATACTAGTAAACGTGAGTATTGTGCCAATGGCAGGGATGGCAGAGGCGTATTCAGCATCCCACAGTGGACAGCGCCAGGCAGCGAGGGAGGAAAGAGGATATAGGCGACAAGATGCTTGAACAGTCTGTCTTTACCTGTCAGGTCACCAGGAGAGCTGGGCTCCCTTCACCTTAGATGAGCCGCCCGTGCTGCTGGGCCCTGCCTCCGGGGTCCAGCGCCCACGATTTGGCAAAGCAGACCTATTTCATTATATAAACACTTTAGCGTACCTTTCCCTCCAAAGCACTCTCACTGCCAGCCACTTTCCTCAACCATCCCTGCTGTCTTGCTGTAGATCGTGCCCGGTCCTCAGAGACGGTCCTGAGGTGCCAGGGTAAGGAACTGCTTTGCCAGGACCCGGCTCTGTGGGTTCCAGAGTGCACATCACGGGGCCCTCCCCCGCCCTGACCATGCCGCCCAGCCTGCCCACTGTCCTGTGCAGCTTTAATCAACCCAGACGACCCAGGCATCATCGGAAAGAGTCCAAAAAAGGCTGTTGGGAGCAAAAGGGCCATTCACAGCTAGCTAAAGCTGAGAAAACAACGCTTGTGATATATTCTCCTACTAAGAGAATGCAGGGTAAGAAGAGGTCTGTAGGTAACCTACCCATTCTCAGGCAATCATGCTATAGATTTCCTGCAAACGGGTTCTGTGTCAGGTTATGACACATTTGAATGAAATTATAAAAGCCAATATTCACCCTGGGATTGTGCAAAGAATAGAATTTATTAAAGTACTTGTGAGGCGCCTCCAGTGAGAAATTCATCTTCGATCCAGATTTTAATAAGGATTATATAATCATAATGAGATTGTAATAAAACCACATTACCTGGATAATCCATTTTATTACTGGTTTTATGATGAGTTCTCATTTATTAGGATTCATGGGATCTTTAAGGCGTATGTAAATGGCGCAATATAAAGCACACGAGGGCCAGGAGCGATGGCCCAGGGCTACACAAACTCACCTTCCCGAGGCCAGCGGCCTCCAGCTTCCCCGTTCACACCGCCAGCCAGGATCTCAACAGAAGCTTGGACATGGGACCGTGGGTCCCAGGAGTGAAATAGGAATGTCTGTCATGGAAACGGGCATTGCTACCCAGGACGTGAAAGCCGCGGGCTGCAGCATCAAACCTTCATCAGGCAGAGAACATCCAGGGAACTGAAACCCAAACATGCCCACGAGCCAGGTCTTACCCTTGGCCTCTGTTGGAAATCCTCTGAGACGTGCAATGTCCTGCACCTGCACGACAGTGTGTGGCCAGGGTAACCCGCAATCCAGGGCCGAGGCCGCCCATCATCATCTGAGGAGGCAAGGCGATGGCCTGTGTGGCCCCATCGGATGTCCTGCCAACGTTTCCACCTTGGTTTTTGGATAATTGCTAAATTGTCTAAATAATCTGCTCCATCTCTCAAGTCTCTCCCACCTTTGGTGCTTAGCATTTCCTGCTCTTGCCTCCTCTCTCTCTCTCTCTCTCTCTCTCTCTCTCTCTCTCTCTTGTCTGCTGTCCCCAAACCCAGGAGTAATGCTCTGCAGATGGTCCAACATGCCTGATGGCGCCAACACGCCCCGTCTCCAAAAACCAGCGTGCCGCAGGACAGGGAGGGAGGCGAGGAGGGTTGCCAGCCAGCTCTCACCACTGGCCCTTTGTGGCCTCGCTCTGTAGCCTTGGTCCAGTGGCAGGTCCCATTCACCAGCCCTCCCGCAGCTCGGGTCAGGAACACACTGCCTCTGCGTGGGAGATGCCAGATCCCGGCGACAGCTCATCACAGCGCACCCGCCAGAGCCACGGGGACAGGCTGTCACTCTTTCACAGGAACACAGACCATGTGTGTGACTCCCAAACCACACGGGGTGTGGGACAGTAGGGGAGCATCTCAGATGCCACAGGTCCTGGCCCCTCGCTGTGCACGGTGGCCTGACCCGCTCGGCTGGCACCCAGCCTCCAGATGTGAGCACGGAGACGGGAAGGACTGGATGAGACAGTGTGGTGAACGGTGACCCGGGTCACACTCCGTGCAGAGGAGGGGCAGCCTCTGAGACGCCACAGCACAGCCCCTGCGGATGGTAAGAAGGCATCCTGTCTTCCTTACGGATGGAGCTCATGCTATGTGTTCTCATCACAAGCAAACACAAGCCGCCACCCAAGGGACACTGTGGGGGTGCCAGACATGCTCATCACCTGGAATGTGAGAATGCACACACATGTACACATGTCAAATCTCCAAACTGCATACATTAAACATGTGCAGTGTTTCCATCTATACCAATTTTACCAGGAAGCTGTTGGGGTGGGGGTGGGGGAACAGGTCCCAGGCTTTTAACAACAGCTCTTATTTATAAAGCGTCCTGGAGAGAGGGAGTTAGCAGGTGTGAGGGGCTGTGAGGATCCAGAGCGTGTGTGTGTGCATGTGCGTGTGCGTGTGCATGTGCGTGTGCGTGTGCATGTGTGTGTGCGTGTGCATGTGTGTGTAGCTGCGCACTTTTCTGTGTGACTGTGAGGATGCAGGGCATGTACACCCTGCTCACTTTTCTTGTTTGTGGAGTTGGTGAGAAGTCTGAGGCTGTCAGCAAGCCATCCCAAAGCTCTGACATACCGGGGAGTGCCGAGAGCCCCTGCCCACCCAGCCTGGCACGGCTGCCTGTGTCAGCGCGCTTGACAACCAAGCTTGGGCCAGTTTCTAGGCACGTTCCGGAAGAACATAATTGGATCAGAACGTTACATTTGTTAATTTCTCAGCTGCTCATTAAAATTGACATGCCATTTGATTTTGACAGAAACCTTTTTATCTCGATGTAAGGCTGTAGGCTTTTTTAAAAGCTATATTTAGAGAGTTCTGAAATATGGCAACTGCAATAATGAAATTGAAACCACTCTCTCCATCACTCACATCTAAGAACCACAAAATACACCACCTTCCCCTAACATTTAAAAGGAAAGATAGCCAGGGCTGTGGTCTTTAAACATTTACAAAGCCGAGTGTGTTCGGTCCGGGTCCAGGTCCGGGTCGGGGGATGGGCTCTGCTGAGCGGCTCTGCTCTGTGGGGCGTAGAGGGCCGGGTTTGACACGGCAGGATCTAGGATGGTGTGCCCCCTCCGTGCAGCACAGTGCCTCCCAGCTCTCCTGGGCAGAGCTGAGGGGCCCTTCCACTTCTGACTGTGGGGGCTTCTGAAGCCAGGTGGGGGGGGCGACCCTCAGATCAGAGTGGGCATCAGGACACGAAGACCCTCGGCCTGGTGCAGCCCCTCCTGTATATCAGCCATGTGCTCGGGGCCAGAGAGCTCAGTGCTTGGCCCTCCGTTTCCCTCCGGGAGGCAGCTGGCCTCGCACCCTGAGCCCCTGCATGGGAACCGGTGGGGCTGGAAGCCCAGGCCCCGGCGGTACCCCTGCCCATGCCATGAAGACAGGTGTCTCCTCACCCCTCTCAGCTTCAGCAGCTGGACAAGAGGCTGCCCTGGACTCGGTAACTGTGGGCTAAGACGGAGGCGTTTTCCTCCTGAAGGAGGCCGGACAGGGACACCCATGTGGTCTGTGGCACGAGCGAGAAAGGGACTGGCTCCTACATGTGCAGGGGTTGGTGGCCGTGGTCTGGGAGGCAGAGGACCTGCTTCCCAGGTCTCAACCCTTTCTGAGCCGCTGCAGACACCTGCCAAGGCACCCCTCCCCCGTCTCCAGGGGCGTCTGCCAGGGACCAGAGCCACGCTCCCAGCAGGTGGGCCTGAGCGATGGGCATTGGGATGCACCCTGCAAACCCCCTGCCTGGTCTCCAGTCACCAGAAGCTTCCACCTACACACATGGGATGGGTAACCCTGTGAGCCCTCAGCTGCTCTCCCTGTAGAACCACGGGACTGGATGTGAGGAGCCTGAAGCCTGAGCCTTTCAGAAGTGCAGTGCGCTGTCCAGGAAGACCTGGTGCTGAAAGCCCAAATCCACTGGAGGCCCGGATAGGGAGGCAGATTTGAGCACCACCTCCTGTCTCCTTTCCAGTCAACTTGGAAATAAAGCCGCTCCTTTTCCCCAGAGCTGATGTGTTGGTTTCCATGTGCACTGGCGGTGAGCCCTTGCTGGGTGACAGCACACAAGCTTTGGCACCACGACCCCACAGGCACCACGACCCCACACGGCCCTCCCAGTACTAGAAACAACTCATTATGTCCTGGGGACGAGAGCAAAGTTATCCCCCGGAGGGGGGCACAGTACATACAATAAGAATATGAGAGCCTGGCTGGTGTGGCTCAGTGGCTGAGTGTTGACCTATGAACCAGGAGGTCACAGTTCCATTCCAGGTCCGGGCACATGCATGGGTTGCAGGCTGGATCCCCAGCAGGGGGCAAGTGGGAGGCAGCCAATCAATGATTCTTATCATTAAATGTTTTTATCTCTCTTTTTCTTCCTTCCTCTCTAAAATAAATAAAAAACATATTTTAAAAAGCTATTGAAAGAGAGAATATTGGAGACTGTGATTCCTCAGGCCCTGTTCTGAACACATTATATCATCATCTCATGCAATTCTCTCCACAGTCCCATAAGGCTGTCATGTCTATCATTCACATTTTGCAGCCCCAGAGGCTTAGCTGCCCGCCAAGGTCCAAGGTAAGGACCACCAGAGAATGAGTCAAGCTGGAAATGCATACCTTGTCGGTGGGAGAGAACATAGACGCCTCTTAAAGACTGTGTGGAGGTTTCAGGTAAAGGTGAGCACTCACCTAGGCCAGGCTGGCAGCTCCATTCCCAGGTGTCAGAATAATAAGCCCAAGACCCTCCCTCACCCGAAGACTGTCCCAAGGTTGGCATTAATGGGGATGAGAGGTCACCAGCAGCAGGGATGGGCTCACCAGCTTATAAAGCTAGACAGATAATTCTACACCTGAAGTTCAGAGTCAGGCAGACATAATCCGGGATCTGCCACCTTTGGAAGGGTGCCTTCAGAGCGGTTGGGAGAGCGTCCAGGTGGCTGGTGTATGTTGTCCTGGGTGCTGGCGATGCTGGGGTCTTGTTTGAAAATTTATGCATTGTGTACTCATGGTCAGCGTGTGTATTGTATCCCAAGAATATATAATAAAGAGCTAATATGCTAGTTAGACCGATGGTGGAATGACCTTCTGGAATGACCAGTGGGCAGGACAGCCGGGCTGTGAGGGCAGAGCTCCTTTCAGGAATTTCATGGCTGCGGCCTCAATGAACTATAAAAAGTCCCTTGTTATAGAAATGGGACGTGCTGCCAACAAGGTGCTGGGGATGAGGAGACCGTGCCTGTGGGCAGCGGCTCCAGGTTCCTAAAAAGGAGCTGAGCATGAGCGCTGGACCCTCTCCCGATCCGGCCCGGACAGTGCTGGCTCCTTTCAGTGGTGGCTCTGGGAGAGAAGGGGTTGACATTTTGGCCGGAGCCAGCACTGCACCCTGTGCTATTCCAGGCCACCAGCTTGGGGGCCGGGAGGGTTTGCTTTAAAATAGTTCAGCTGCCAAGCTGCCAGCCAATGCCCAGAGACTATTCTCCCTGCTGCTGACGCAGGGCGGCAGGTTGAAGCAGATGTGACCCTGGGTGGCGAGAATGCAGAGCCTGCCTTCGATGTGTGAGGCCCCTCTGTGCCTCGGTTTCTCCACCTGTAAAATGGAGTCATATCCGCCTTGCAGGGCAGTAACCAGCTGTTGATGACACGAGGAACATGATGTTCACGCATCCACCCGGGCTCCATCAATGACCGCTGTGGTCACTGAGCATGGCAGGGTCACATGTCCCCTGCCAAGGCCATGCGTAGCGAAGGCACCCATGTCTGAGGCCTGGGCTGCGGCCAGTGGGCCTCTTGTCACAGCTCCTGGAAACCGACACATTGAGGCCACCTGGTGTGACCCTCTGGAGCTGCTCTGGGAATGCCATTTCGGCCAAAGTTCCACCGGTGTCCCCGAGGCAAAGGAAACCTCAAGAGCTCAGCGCAGCGCCAGGGCCCTGCTGGGTTCCTCCGACTGCTGGCCTGGCACAGAGGCTTCGGGAAGGATCTGGTCACGTAGTTAATGCCGTGAAGATAAGAAAGAGGGAGAGAGAGAGGTAAGCATTTTGATCAACAGCTTCCACTGAGGCTGCAGGTCAGACCCTGACTCACTTTCTGGGTCTCAGCCACCTGGGCAGTCAGTGCTGGGTTGCCAGGCTGCAGCTGGGCAACTCAGCGCTGTCTCAGGATGGTCTGCATTTGGTTGCAGTCTCGGCCCCTTCCCAAGCCTAAAGCTTCCACCCCAGGCTTTAGGCTTGGGAAGCGCCCCTGCCCCCTCCAATCACAGGAGCCACTCATGTGGAGGGACCAGCTCGCCTCCACCTGTTTGCAGTTTGAGCCATTTGCAAAGGCTGGAGGCTCTGTGGCTGAGGCCTCCCCTCATGCCCCCGCTGCACAAGGCAGCTGTGAGAGAGCCAGAGTAGGTCCCGGGGAGGAGGGGCGAGAGCACCTTTCACAAGGAGGCACCAAAGTGCCCCACTGGCCCCAAGAGGCGGAGCAGACTGGAGCATCCATTCTCCTCAGGGAGCCTGGTCTGTGGCAGACACGACTGTGCAGGTGGCTGTCTCATCCCGCTGTGTGACCTCGCTGCCCTGAGCTCAGGGAGTTTTCATTCCTGAACGAGACGCTGGTGTCCCATAGGGCACTGATGGCTTTGAAATTGAGGGTGGGGCCCTAACGGGTTTGGCTCAGTGGGTAGAGCATTGGCCTATGGACTGGAGGGTCCCAAGTTCGATTTTGGTCAAGGGCGTGCACATCCCAAGTAGGAGTTGTGCAGGAGGCAGCTGATGCATGTTTCTCTCTCATTGATGTTTCTAACTCTCTGTCCCTCTCCCTTCCTCTCTGTAAGAACTCAATAAAAAAAAAAAAAAATATATATATATATATATATATATATATATATATATTTTTTTTTTTTTTTTAAAGAAGTTGAGGGTGGGTTTTTGTTTGTTGGCAAATTATAAATTCAGTTCCTCAGAACCAGATTGTTTTTCATGACACCAGCAGAGCTTTTCTTTTCTATCCAGTGCCCCCTCCCCCAGCAACACAAGGCTGGAAGCCACGCGGTCAGCTCGCAGCCTTGGCCATCTCAACGGAGTGCACCACCTCAGATCTGTGCTGCAGGCTGCCTCTGCCCCCTGCAGCCCGGCTCCAGGCCCCGCCCTGGCCTCTTCCGCCCCTGGGCCCCTGTTGGACCTGTGCCCAGGCAGTGACCTCAGCCTGAGGCACAGGGTGCAGTGGTCTCAGAGGGTGGCTGGCATGGCCTCTTTATGAAGCTTCCTGTCTGCTTTCCACGTGGTCTTGGTGCAGTCAGACATCCCATAAGGGGTCCCTAATTGGAGAGGGTGCAGGCTGATTTGAGAAACCCCCCCTTCTGTGCACGATTCCGTGCACTGGGCCTCTAGTTCTCTATAATAGAAGTGTCAACCAAATTCATGATTGACAATGACAGATGGAAACACATGCGTGTAATTGGCACCAGTGAGAGCTTTATATGTACTGTGCATGCAGGAGTCAACTTATTCTTATAAAGATATCAAACTAACTTGCTTAATTAGACCTGCTTTCTCATGTAGCTAAACTTTTTCCAGCCCAGTGAAGCATCCCAACTTCTCTTTCAGGTAAATGTCAGCAACACAGCAGTAAATATCAACACAAAGCATATTATTATTGTAGCTCACACAGGGAGAACAAAGATTTAACTGCAGCAGTGTTTGACTACATTCTGTGCAATGAAAAACCTGAAGTCATTTTCAAGGTCCACCATTTCTTACTTCTTTTCAGTCGGGTCAAGTTTCTGAGCTTTCTAAATTTCCATTTTCTGGCTAGTGAAAAGAGAATAGGAATCTACTGAGTCTCCTATCTACCTACCCCAGGAATTCTGTGAGGATAAAATGAGATGAGGCATGGGAAAATGCTTCACAGACATTTGATTAAAGTGTGAAATGTTTGCACCTAGCTATATGGCAAGTCATGTTCCTGGGCTGAAGAAACTGCAAGGAGGCTAGTTGCCAGGGAGAGGAAGCTGGGCATTGCTATGTGACATCATTGCCCGGATGGACACTTAGCATATTAGCCTTTTATATGGACAGATAGTTTGAGATTTACAGAAAAGTCACTGAGACAGCAGAGAGCCCCATCCACCAGCACCACTCCCAATGCCAGCGCCTGCCTTTGTGTGCAGCGTTTGTGGTGATTAACCGGCCAATGACATCCACACCCTTTTCAGATGTCATCAGTTTTCACCTTATTCTGTCCCAGGACCTCATCCTATGTTGTCCCATGTCTCCAGAGGTTCCCATGGCTGTGACAGTTTCTCAGACTTGCCTTGCTTTTGGCAACTGGACAACTTGAGGGTTCGGGTCAGGCCGTGGGTAGGCGGGGCCATTCATGTTCACCTACACCACCGCTGTCTGCTTCCCTGGAGCGGAGCTCTACTGAGTCTGGTGAGCCTGCCGTATGCCGGCTTGTCTTCCGATTCCCTCCGGAAAAACTCAGCCGAATCCTCAGAGTAGCCACCAGACCAAGCGCCTCGGCCATCTCCTCCTCGGCCTCTCGTGCTCACTGCCAACTTTTCTCCACGTGGATTCCTGGCTTCAACAAGAACTAAAAATAAACCAAATCTACTTACAACATAGATGCAGAGTGAGCTAATTTGGTGGCATTATCTGGAGACCGTTATTATAATCAAGATGGTTCTGTCTTGTTCTGCAATCTGCTAATTAGATGTGGCACTAGAAGCTCCTCTAGCTGTTAGAAAGTCACCTTTGGAGAAAATGGATGTATTTATACATGTATCTGTGTGTGTATTTGCAGTGTGGCATCTGACTTAAGAAACCACATTCTACTAAAAAGCTCACATGGCATTTTGCAAACTGAGGAAAACAAAAACCCCCAAATTCTCAAAACGGGGTACACGTCACTACAGCTGCTTGTAAGGAAACTAGGTTAGCCATTGGCCACCGAGGGAACAGTCTGGATTCTTCCAGCTCCTGGAGTGGCCCAGCCGCGCAGCCAGTGCTGTGCCTCCGCATTTTCTGTGCCTTACCCTGGCTCAGCTGTGGCTCCTTTCTGGTCCATTGTGGTCCCATTTGTTTATTTTTACTTTTGTTGCCACTGCCCAGGGAGACATAACCCCTAAAATATTGCCAAGACCGATGGCTTCTGCTTTCTTTAGGGGTTTTGTTTCAGGCATCCACTCAGGTCCTCAGCCACTCTGAGTTTGTTTCTGGATATGTGGAGACCGGGTTCTGGACTCATTTTATGCGTGCATCCCTCTATCGAGTTCTCCCAACACCGTTTATGGAAGAGACTGTACTTTCCCCATTGTGTAACCCTTTAGACTATGTGACAATATCCTTCTCAAACTATTCCAAAGTCAAGAGGAAGGAACACTTCCAAATGCATGCTATGAAACCACTACTCCAATACCAAAGCCGTGGTTCCTTCAGCAGCACTGACAGCCCGGCCGCCCCCACCAGTCCTGGCCCCAAATAGGAGGAGCAGCCCTGCTGCCTGTCCCTCAGTTCCAGCCCTGAGAGTTTGCCTGGGGCTGTGTGAGCATGCGCCTCATGCTCTAGTCCCCTGTGCCTTTTTCTTTCCAGCTCTCGAGGCTGGCTCAAGTGTATGTCATTCACAGCAAAATGCTTTGCACCTGCAGGTACAAGTAGATATTCACTGAATAACATCTTTGAAAGATTTCAGCCTAACTCCTGTGAGCAAAATGGAGGATTTATCTCAAAGAGGGAGAGTTCAAAATTGATGTAGATACAGGTTAATCCTTCATCAGTGCCCCCATTTCTCATCTAAGTACCCCCTAAGTCAGCTGCGATGAGAGCCATGGTAAGAAATGTGAATGAAGAAATGTCACGGGCCACCAAACTGCTTCTGCAGGAGCCTTCATGGTACTCCACGTTTAGGGCAGAGCTGTTCCTGAAACTGGATTTCAATGACACAGAGTAGTCTCAAGTTTTGTTTCTTGCACCACATCTTATATAATAAGTGGCTAATATGCAAATAGACCGAAAGGCAGAACAACTGAACAATTGGTTGCTATGACGTGCGCTGACCACCAGGGGGCATGTACAGAACATGGTGGGTGTTGGTTGCAGTGGAATGGTGGAGCAGGTGAGCGGGGGCGTCAGACCAAGGCGGGGCACTAGTCACTGTCAATGGGATGAACCTCAGGTGGTTACTGAAATTTCTTTGCTCCCATGCACTGTTGTCCCGCCTGGTGCTGAGTTGCTGGCGCTGGAGCCGCTACTCGCACCTGCTTCCTGTGCCCGGTGCCAGTCCAATCACTCGGTGCCATCAGCAGGTGTGAGTGGAGGCTACTGGCCCTGATCGCCCATGAGGGATTCTCTACCTCCCTCTGCTCCTGAGGAGCAATTGGGGCAGCAGCCACCACTGGCACCTGCTGCTGGCACCAATTCTAATGGCTCCATGATGTCAGAGGGTGCAAGTGGGGCTGCTGGCAGACAGGGGACCAGGGGCCATGGCAGAAGGGGCCGGGCGGGGGTGCGGAGGATGGACCAAGACCCACCCCTGTGCCTACTGCAGCCTCTTGGCCCAAAGTTCCTTTCAAGGTGCACAAATTTGTGCACTGGGCCTGTAGTCTAAAGCCAGCGACTATAACATCATAACAACCATAACGACTGGTCACTATGATGCCCACTGTGGCTAGCGAACCACCCAATCAGATGCATGTGTTTCCTTTTTTCCCCATTGGCCCAAGAGCTCTCTGTATGGTGAACCTAGGCTGATCCCTGGCCAGCACTGTAGCTTTATTTATTCTTCTGCTCAAACCTGCTCTTTTCCCACTCTTCCCAGTTACTGTTCTCAAAAGTATTCTTTAGTAAATACTGCCCACTACCGGACTCTCTATTGGCAGGCCCCTTCTCCCCAGTTGCCCCACCTCCAATCAGCCTACCCACCATGATAGGCTTGCAGCCCCTCCCTCCGGCTGGTCCTGAGGGGGAACCAACCCCCACCCCAATAGGGGGAAGGGCCAGCTGGCCAACCTCCTGCAGCCCCACCCTTGGCTGACCCTGCCCCCAATGGGCTCCCACCACCCTGATGGGCTTGCAGCCTCTACCCCACTCCGGTCAGGGGCAGGTCCAGCTGGCCAACCACCCATAGACCCTCCCCCAGACTGCTGGGCCCTGATCAGCAACCCTCACCCCATTCAGGGGCAGGGTCGACCAGCCTATCACCCACAGCCCCTTCCCATGGCCAGTCATTCCCCCAACAAGCCCCCCAACCCTAATTTGGAGCAGGGCACACTGGCCAATCACCCAAGGCCCCTCCCCCAGCTGGCCCACCCTGATCGGCACCAATGGGGGTGGGCTGGCCGGCCAACCTCCTGCTATCTCCTCTTCCTGACAAGCCCACCCCAGATCCACCCTGATTGGGGCTGGGCTGGCTGGACCCCACACACACATGAATTCGTGCACTGGGCCTCTAGTAGGAAAATAAAATGCTTGAGCTTCTTGAGTTTAAGGTTCACAATCTTGAAAAAGACTCATTTCTACCCTAACATGTCATACTGTTTACTCCCTCCAGAATCTCTGTCAATATTGACACTTATAAAACCACTTTACTTTTTGCTGTTATTTGCATTCAGAATCCTTCTGGGGCAGCAACTGGCTACCAGACCCGACATGGTATGAGGTTAACACCATTTGTCTGCACTGCATTTGTCTCATTCAACCTCCCAGCCGGACACCATTTCCCGACTCCTAATGGGCCCGGCAGATCCCCTGCTCCTGGGATTCTTTCCCCACGTGCCAGCACACACTCCCTCTCCCGGGAGAATCCCGGAGGCTGTGGAAGGAGCAGCAAGTGGATGTGACGGCTGGGACTCCCCACACTTCACCCCCAGCTTCTCCGAGTGAAGACACTCCTTCTTTCTCTGCCGTTTTCTCGAGTGCCTGTCCTATGCCAGTCACAATACCAAGTATTGGTGGCACATAGAACTCAAGTCCCCGCAGCTGATCGCACAGACCCTTGTAAACACGCGCTGTTTGGGATGACGGAGAGCAGGCCCGGCCGTGGACCTGGGCTGTGCTAAGTCAGGGCCGGCCACAGTCCTGCACTGGCGCCTGGTCCTCCACCCACAGTGCCGCTGTTTCTCCGTAGCAAAGGCACCGAGCCAGCCAGAGCCCCTCAGCCCCGGACATCACAGCAGGTTTTAATGGGTCCCCAAGGGCTAACCCTGGAGGGGTGCCTTCCCTGGCGAGCAAGGAAGCCGCCCTAGGGTTTGGGGTCCTGGCAGCCACCCCATGGACAGCCCAGGATCGGGATGTCACGGCGCACGTGGTGCTGCTCTTCTCCCGCTCTGTCCTTGTCTTTGCTCAGCAATTTGTGGTCTCGACCTTGTGGTGAACTCTGAAACGCTCACACTGAACCAGGCTGTCCCACACACCCCATCACAGTCCTTCCCCCGGGATGTGAATGACAGCGGAGGCTAGTTTAAAATGAAACCGCATAAGCCCTACATCTCCAGTAAAATGGTAAAATGTGACAGAATGAACCTGAGCTGCCCCATGAACGAGACGCCCCGTCCCCCATGCTCAGGGCGGCCTGCTCTGTGGTTTCACTTTTCCCTCCACATTAAACAGACACCTGCTCGGCAGCGTGTCGGGACCGCGATGCAAACACACGGTGTGGATGTGAAAGCGGAGAGTGGGCTCCCCACAGCATCCAGGCCGAGATCAAGGGGACATCACCATCCCTCATCATCGGGGAGGAATCAGTATAATTCTGTCTCTGGGTCCCACCCAGGTAATCAGCCGGATCTGCAGGCAGCACAGACACCAGGCCTGGCACGTCCTGATCGCCTGGCAGTCAGGGCAGCCAGCTCCCGCAGGGGGTGCCTTGAGGGCTCCTGCGCGGGGAGATCGGGCCCTCCTCTGTTTGGGCGAACAGCGCAGGGAGGGGATTGATCTTGGGCAGCTCTCTATCGCCTCTGGGCCTCAGTTTCCCAATGTCAAAGTGGGGGTAAAGATCACGTATGCCTCACGGAGCTGAGCACTCAACAAGCGTGATATAGCCATTAAACACAGGCTTACGTAGCTTTAACGTGAACCCTTTCTAAAGTGTTTGCCGTTGGCTAACTCAGGGTCTCTGAAGCTCCCCTGGTTGGCATGGTGGGCCAGTGTGCCGCTCTGTTGGCTCCCTGATTTGAGACAACATCCTGGGACTGTCTCGCTGGCAGGAGGCACAGGGGAAAGCCCAGGATGCTGCCGCCGTGTCCCAGATGCAGAGCCTCTGAGCCAGTGTTTAAGGACCACCTCAGCCTCATCCCCGCAGACGTGTCTCTGGAGGCGGTGGAGACACAGGTTTGACACTGGACCCTAATAACACACGCTTGCCAGGCAGCCGCATGGAGCCCGCCGGGACGTCCGTCCAGGAACTTAGCAGATGCTGTCTAGGGCGTTGCTCGGGGTTGCCAACATCGGAGGCCCGCCCCTGCAGAATATTCTTTTATAAGTTGGTTCTGGTGAGACTATTCTCTGCCACGAACAAGGAAGAAGGAAAGAACGCTCTCTTCTCGATCCTGCGACTGTCTCACTGCTTTAGTTCCCCTCTGCCCTGCAGACGCCCGGAAGCTCACAGCCACCGGAGGGCAGTGCTCGGGGAGCCTTCACTGCACACAGGCTGGTGAGTTTAGACCAGCGATTTTCTATTTTTTAAAAAATATGTTTTTATTGATTTTGGAGAGGAAGGGAAAGGAAGAGAGAAATAGAAACATCAATGATGAGACTCATGGATCAGCTGCCTCCTGCATGCCCCACAACCCGGGCATGTGCCTTGCCTAGGAATAGAACCTTGACCTCCTAGTTCATAGATCATCGCTCAACCACTGAGCCACTCGGCTGGCTAGACCAGTGATTTCAATGAAAATGTTTAAAACATGGTCAGGGGCACCCAACTCTTTTCCCTTAGATTGTCAAATAAAAATGTCAACAGCCAACACAACAGTGGCCATATGATGTGAATGAATCAAAATTATATCTATTTTTGTTAGATCTGCAAAAAAAGTAATACATTTTTTGGTGAGCTCAGAATTTTAGTACTTGGTTTATGTGCCATGAGGTGAAAAGGCTGAAAATCGCTGGCACGCTTCTACCCTCGGCCATCGAGCTTCTCTTTCTCCGTTTTACCTTCTGACTCACTGAGCGCCTCCTCACTCTGGGAACGGACATCCACGGGCGGAGCTGCCACCCCATCGGCTTCCTTGCTCCTCAAGTGTCACACGGGCACGCTTCCCCGTCTGACCAGCACAGACTCGTCTCCAGACCACGTGAACTCCGCGTGCAGGACAAACTCTTTAGATCTTTACTTTCAACATTTTCTTTCAGTGAAAACACGTTTGGACCAGTTGCCACAAACCAAAAGCACAACCCTGGCTCATCAGAAGCCAGCCCCACCACAGCCTGGGAAGGTGGAAAAGAGACCGGCCGTCTGGGGAAGGTTCAAGCTTAGAAGATGCTTCCCGCCAGGCGCTCCAGAAGGAGCCAGGCAGCCCCAGCTGCTGGCGGGAGCCTGCCTCCCAGCGGGAGCAGCTTCCAAGTGCAAGGGTCCCTCCGAGCGAGCGAGCAGAGGCTGCTGTGTGCTAGGTGATTCTCGAGTGAGGCGTGCACACCATGGCCTGTTCCTGATTCCCTGCCTGCTGTCTCACTGCCACCCCTCTTCTTTTGCCTTAGCACCTGGGAGCAATGGAGGGGACACGTTCTGGAAGTGAGGCAGTGAGAGAAGCAGTTGTCCGCAGGCGAGCATGGGAATCACTTCCTGGAGGAAGAGACCACAAAAGCCCATTAGTTGAGTCCAGCGGGCTGTCCCGTCTGGCGCCCTAAAGAATTGGTGGGCTGGCAGGTGTGAGAGGAGTCCTGGTGACCAGTGTCCTGGCCCGAGTGCACACAGGCTGGTGAGCCAGGTCCTGTGTCCAGGAGACACAGAGCAGGGTCATGGAGAGGCGTGGCTGGACAGCGGCCCTCAACCTCCTTCAACGAGAGTTTAGAACTGCTCGTTGGCACAGAAGCCACATACAATGCAGCGTCTGTATATTTTGAGCTGCAGGCTTAAGGGAACCTTCCACAATGAAACTGAAGCTTTAAACATCATTATGGAGAAGCAGTTTGAATCAAGATGCATACACAGACATGGTCTGGTTAGGGCTAGGAAAACACAATTCTGGTGCTAACCAGGACAGGCTGGAGGCCGTGAACCATATACCAGAAAGAAAAGTATCTCTTCCCGTCCCGCAGTCCCCCACCGGGCCAGCGCCACGCTCTGTGGTTCCTCCCTGTGGACATGGGTGAACACAGTCTCCCAGGAGGTGGGCTTAGCACGCTGTTCAAAGAGAGGTACCCGTTCAGGCCCTTTAATGCAGTGAGTGCATGTGCTGTCCAGGCCCAGAGGTTGCGGGCCTTCTGGGTGTGCAGGGCTGGCCTGGCGCTCGCAGACGCTCAGGACCCAGGCTCACTCAGGCTTCCGGCCATGAGGCTGCAGAACACGTGCGTGACAGCCCAGGGATCCTAAGAAAACATGACTTACCATATAAAGACTGAATGTTAATGCTTACAGGAAAGGCCTACCCACACAATACTGTGTATCCCCGGAGCGCTGGGGGCCCCACAGATCTGTTCCCCTCGCTGCCTGCCAAAGGAAAGACAGAGGGCCAAACAGTCACGTCCATCCTGTGCTTTCCCACCATCACACAGGCGTGGGCACGGGAGTCCCTGCAGGGGGGCTCGGTGTGGCCTGAGATCACTGGACCCCGGGCCAGAGTTAGGCACCGTACGCAAGGTGGAGCTGTAATGAGCAAGCTCTGGGCATGGGTTCTGCTTCCAAGCAAGCATTGTGGTGTGTGCTGCAGCGTCAGGAGCAGGGGGAGCTCCTGTAGCAGGGGTAGCTCCAGGGGCAGGGGGAGCTCCAGAAGCAGGGGGAGCTCCGGGGGCAGGGGGAGCCCCGGAAGCAGGGGGAGCCCCGGAAGCAGGGGGAGCTCCGGAAGCAGGGGGAGCCCCAGGGGCAGAGGGAGTTCTGGAAGCAGGGGGAGTCCCGAAAGCAGGGGGAGCTCCGGAAGCAGGGGGGCCTCAGGGGCAGGGGGAGCCCCGGAAGCAGTAGGAACAGAACTTCATGGTTAGTGACAGTAGCACAAGAGCCCTGCTGGCCCGTCTGCCTACTTACATCCTATAACACGTTTAATTTCCACTCCCCAGCACAGCCTATAATATGTTCATTGTTGAGTAAACAAATAACCGACCGAGTCCCTCTCCATCTCGCCCCCCTCGCCCCCCCCCTCCACCCTGCTCTGTTGAGGAGGACACCCTGGAAAGTGACCATTCTCACATGGCTGTTGTTATGGCAACAAGTCATCATAAAATTCCAATAGCTACAATGGCCCAGGGGACAACTTGGTGACACTTGAAATGCGCCTGGTGACCCTCTGAGCGCTCCGTATGGGTCACCCGTCAACTCGCCCCCACCTGGAGCAGACACCACCCACCATTTTGGCTTACTGGGAGGTCCCCTGTGACTGTGCCCAACTCACTGCCAAGTGGGGCAGGGAGAGGCTCCCATCCCAGGCATATCCCTTCAAGGCGGTGCTGCTGACCTTGGGAATGGAGTCCAAAGACTCGAGTTCTTAGAGAGGTTTTCAAAGAGGCAACGGAAGAGGGCTGGCTGCCCCGAGGCTCACCATTAGTAAAAAACATGGCCACAGTGACGTGGGGCGGGGCTGGGGGAGGGGAGAGTGGGGGTGGGCGGTCTGAGCGCATGCTTGTGGCCATGCAGCCAGAGCCTCTGCACGCCCGCCCTCCTTCACTGGGCTGGGTAATGAACTGGCCGGCACCCTGGCCCGGACCCCTCCTGGGGCCACAGGACCTCGGGGCTTTCCTTCCAGGAATGGCGAGGGAGACTGTGGTGCCCTCTGGGCCGCACCGGGCTCTCTGAACCAAGTCTCTGCCTGTTGCTACCGCCCTCCACCATGGGCTCCCTGAGGACAGCACTCCCTGCGCCTCAGTTTCCCCAGGGCAGAACCTGAACCTGGCAGATAGAAAACTACTCAAGAACGGAGGTGAAGACAGGAAAAGTTAGCTTTGTTATTTGTGCTTAATCACGTTAAACGCGCACAAAATGCTTGTTTAAAACAGCCAGCCTCGGAGTGCCGCCGTGCAGAAGAAAGGAGAGGGACGTGCAGAGCGGGAATTGCCGCCTTCAATGTGTTCCTTTCTCTCCCGGCTTTGTTTCCCCAAAGTGATGCCTGTGACTAGATGTCTCTTAGAAAAAGTCTTAACTGCTATGTAATAAAATCTATTAGAGAGCAATTCAAGTTCTCCCACATAAAGATTTTTGTAGACACAGGATGCTTCAGAAGAATTATTCTCTCACACATAGTTATTGAAAAGCCGGTGCTAAACATCGAGCTTCTTAAAACAAAATTGCTACCTGCTAGGAGCTCCGGTTTCTGAAAGGAGGCAGGAAGCAGAGCCTGCCCAGCAGGCCTTTCTGCGGAGGAGCTGCTGGGTAAGCATCGAAGGGACAATGAATAACAAGGCGCTTGTTAAGTGACAGAGCTTCAAACATAAAGATTCTTTTATGGGTTTCTTTTTTAGCAGCAGATGGTTCTCTAGGTCTGTTGGAGGTTATGGATTTTAGCGATCTGCACATAGCACGTGACAGCCAGTGTCAGGTTGAGAGAAAATGAGGAAGATGAAGGCAGCATTGGATGAGACTTCTCCATGGTTCAGGGTGCCGACGTGGTGCGTTCAGGATGCTCAGAGCCGGAGCGCAGCCTCCAGCCTTATCAGTGGGGCTGACCCATCGCACCAGGGCCGCTGCCACTTCTCACAGGACCCGTGCCACGAGCTGCCAGCTCTCCACCCATCTGCCCCAGTGCCCGGGGTAAACTGTCTCAACAGCCCGGAGTGGGATTCTAGGCCTCGCTGCAGGGAGACTCGCAGGCCACCCTCCCCTGCAATAACAAACCTGTGCCAGGCAGGCCGGCCGCTCCTGCCTCCCCAGTGCCACCCCCCTCACTCAGCCCCAGCCCCTCTCCTTCACCCGTCTCTGGGGTCCCCACAGGCCCCTCAGAGTCTGCAGGCCCAAAGAGCCCCTGTCCTTGTTTCCTGCCTGAGTCCCCGCTCCCAACAAAGGTGCGGAGGCCCCTGGAGTCACCCTCCCCCAACCGTGACGCATGCACATCTTATGGATTTTTCTGTTCCGATTCATTATATCTCAGAAATCGAAAAACAAAGCAAAACTCACTCACACGGGGAGGCAAGTACTACCCACAGTGCCTGTCTGCTCATTACATCCATAAACCTGCCAGAGTTCAGGTGCTGACCTCTGACCTTTCACACCTGGGACATTCTGGGAGAGAGTGGTGCTGTGGCCCCGGGGCCAGCATCAGCCAGGGAGGGAGGGCTGGGGAGTGGAGGAGGCTGGGCCGCTTCCCTGCCACTGATCACGTGGTGAAGGCAGCCGGAGTAAAGTCCCTTCAGGGGTCTTTAAGGCTCGTGGCTGCCAGCCCATCCCACACAGGAACAGGGCGCTGACTTCAGTTTTGAAGAACTCAACTCCTTTGCCAGAATCGTCAAAGTGAAGAGCAGTGTGCCAATTCCGCCCGGAAACAAAAGCCCTGTTGGACAGGATGAAACTTCATTTCTTAGCAGGGAACTGGCCCGCCATGTTAATTTGTCAGCCTGAATTCCCAGTGCCCCAGGAGAGAGCAGGGACAGGCTAGGATCTGCTCTGAGCACAGGAGACAGAACCCTGCACGGTGGCAGGAGGCAGAGGGAACGAGTGGGCACTGGGGGCCCAGGCTTGGAGCGTGGGGGTTGTTCGAGCAGACAGTCCGTTGGGAAGGCATGCACGCAGTCCACACTGCTTCAGCTATGAAGCGGAGGAGGGTGCTGCCCCTCAGGTACTGGATCCAGGGCTCACACTTCATCACACCTGTGGCCCTCAGCTCCGCCCCACTGGCCTCGGTAGCCGCTGGCCCCCAGTGGCTCAGAGCTGAGAAGGGACATTGGTTTCTTTCTCCCAAAAGTTTGTGACAGAAGCTGGACGGAATGTTGGACCAGCTCAGATGGGGAGCTGAATAACTGGCTTCAGACCTCACTCCACCATTCCCTCGCTCTCCGAGCCCCTGGCCTCAGTTTCCTCATCTGTAAAGTGGGAAAGCTGATGGCTTGACTGACTCTCAGGTGGCCTTGGGGAGGTGTTTGGCACATGGGCAAGGGCTGTCTCTGGCTGTTACTGCTGCTGGTGTCCTCACACCAGACATGTGGCCCACAGTCCGCCTATACCCAGAGCGGAGCCCAGGGCAGGGACCATGCTGGCTGCCTGGCTCTGAGGCACAGATCTGCCCCCAGCATCCAATCCCACACGGGGGATGGTCAGCTAAGTGACATGCAGGCCTCGGTTCCTGGTGGAATCGAGCCCTGAGCACTAAGCCCACAGTGCCCCTTCTGCCCCCAGAATGCACTGCAGCTTCTCTGCTTGTGAGCTGAGCAGTTCAAATGGACCGACCATTTTCATAAGCATCTCATATGAATGGAAGACATGCAAACTGGACAGATGTACACAAATCCTTTGGGAAATGTTGGTATGCGTGCTTCTCCCTTCCTCCCCGTCAGGTTTCTGTTAACACTGGTGTTCTCGGGCCCTGCAGAGCTGGCCCACCGTGAATCTGCGTTTTGCAGAGAAGGTGGCGGGTGCAGAGAAGTTCAGAGCTAGAACAGGCAGGAGCCATGGGACCTTGCTCCTCACGGCCGCATTCTTCTGCAAACCAAGCTGCAGACCTCTGCTTGGGCCGAGCCGGCTGAATCTCCCAGAGAGGAGGGGAGAGAGAAAGACAGTTGCCACGGATATGCATGGAGCCAGAGGAAAGGCCACACGGGAACAGCAAAACTGTTCTCCTGACCTTAGCTAATGTTCCCTGCGGGCAAAACGGAGTTGGAGAACAGCTGGTGCAGAAGAAAAGGGCTCAATGTGCCATCAAGAAACTTCAGTTCCAGACCAAGGTCGGTCACTGTTTAGTTGTGTGGCCTCTGGCAAAGTATTGTGTGTCTGTCCCTTTGTCCATCTGTAGGACAGGTGAGAAGCTACCTGCCTTGCCCTCACAGATGGCGTCTGTCAATCAAATAGAGAAATGAGTGTGAATAAGCTTCAAACAAACTAGCATCTCAGCTGCATGAGCTTTGCTGTACAAACCCCCTGCCAACATCCTGTGCCCTGTGCTCCCTCCCCCACTCCAGCCACCAGACTTGGCTGCCTTTCCCAGCTGTCACACAGCTGGAACCACAGTCCGCAGCCTTTCAGATTGGCTTCTCCCACTCAGGCACACATTTCAGCTCCTCCTGTCTTCCCATGACAAGACAGCTCATTTCCTTTTGCTGCTGAATAATATCCTCTGTCTGGCCGGACCACAGTGACTCGTCCACCCGCCCACGGAAGGACATCTGGTTGCCACTCGGGCTGTTTGCCTCGTGTATCTTACTATCATCAGAGACGCTGGAAACACATTACATCAGGAAGCAGATTTCTAAATGCAATGACAAAGCCAGAGCTCACGGCCGGCCCTGCAGCTCAGGCTCCTGCCACGCGCCCGAGAGCCTGGCGATGCCGTGAATCTCCCCGCGGCAGAAACAGGAGCGGGCCACGGAGGAGTCTCCTTCACAGACTGAAGATGCCCAGGCAGCATCCAAACACGCAGAAAAGAAAACGATTTCCAGGAAAGGAACGCTGGAAACAATCCCAACTGCCTCTGAGCGAGGGTCTGGGTGTCCCCGTCACGCAGGGCACGGGGACCGGATTCTCCTCTCTTCCCGCCTGACCAGAGAGGCCTCCCTGACAATACAGAACGGTGGCAGCTCGCTGCCCGCCACCGAGGACCGATGCTGCTCACACCCAGGGTCGCGTTTCTTTCATCTCAAGAAACACCAACAGCACGTATTCCATTCCATGACCCCGAGTTCTCTAAATATCCAGGAAGTGGAGGGAGCTCAACGGCACTGTCTGTCTCGCCACAAAGCAGTGGGACCGTTCCAGAGAGCCGAGGGTCCCGGAGGCTGCGGAGCCTTTCTCGGCCGACAGAACGCGCACAGCGTGAGCCGGGGCCAGTGAGAGAACAGAGCACAGTGAGGCCAGACTTCAGAGCTGGTCCCAAGTCACTGTTCCTGCTTCCCTGATAGGATGGAGCCAGAGGCGCGTGCCTGTGTGTGTGTGCGCGCGTAAGGGCCTGTGTATGTGTGTGTGTGTGAGCCTATGTGTGTATGTGTGTGCCTGTGTGTGCGTGCCCATGTGTGAGCCTGTGTGTGCATGTGTGCCTGTGTGTGTGCATGCCCGTGTGTGAGCCTGTGTGTGTATGTGTGTGTGTGCGAAAGCCTGTGTGTGTGCGAGAACCTGTGTGTATGTGTGTGCGTGCATGCCTGTGTGTGTGTGTGTGCGTGCGTGCCTGTGTGTGAGCCTTATGTGTGCGCGCACATGCCTGTGTGTGTGTGCCTGTGTGTGTGAGTGCGCGCCTGTGTGCGCGCGCCTGTGTGTGTATGTGTGTGTGTGTGCGTGCCATCCTGCGTTCCTCACCTGATTAAAGCTGCATTAACAGAGCCATGCCGACGTGGCGGACTATTTCCCCACAATGAATTTTATCACAAATGCATTGAACCGAGAACTATAAGCAATCTTGTAAATGGACCAGAAATTCAACTTTCTGCTTATGTGCTAAATCATGGCGCCTCCTGGTTAAAATGAGAGCTCCCGGCACAGGTTGCTTCTGCACAGGAGGACAAGAGGCTGGAGCAAACAGCGTGCTGTCACTGCCCAGTGCTCGGACAGACTGCCTGCCTCCGTGGGGCGGGGACACGGAAGCACCTGGCCTCGCCCACGAGCCTCTTCCCAGCTGCGTGCTTTCTGTAAGAAGCCCCGACTGTGAGCAGACGGTGTTCTGAGCTGAGCCCTTCCCGTGACACCCACACTGAGGCTGCGGGGGCCCCGGGCCAGGCCCTTCTCCGCCCTCACGGGCGCCTGTGCGGTCTCAGCGCGGCTCCAGCAGCGCGGCTCCAGCGGCGCGGCAGACCGGAACCCCATCCCGCTGAAGATGCCTCTCAGAGGCTCGCCCGGGTCCCCAGAAGCAGGGAAAGTGTGGAGCACCATGAGCTCCTGCCGTTCGCCTCACAAAAAACCAGCTCAAGCCGGGCGTGGCATGCTGACAAGCGCTAGTTGGTGGCCTGTGTGGCGGGGTGGGGGCCTAGGTACGTGCAGTGGCTTTGAGAATCTGCCATAAGAGAACGACCTTGGGCAAGACGGTCCCCTCCCAGAGCCCAGTGTCCTGGCCACTGACTCGGAGGCAATTCCGACGCCTGTGGGCTGTGGGGGCCGGGCTGGCGTGCCCCCAGCTCCCAGAGGGGCATGGTGGGGTCACTGGGAATACCCTGCCCAGCGCCCAGCTGCCCGGGGGAAAACAGAGTCAGGTGGGATTTCAGACATGAGTGGGTGTTTTCAGCTCCTATGAAGAGCACCAGTGTGACCAGGCAGCCATGCGGCCCCGACCAGCCCAGGAATGACCCGAACCCACTGCGCGTCACCAGGCGCAGCCGCTCTTCCTACGGCGATGGCTCCTCAGTCCCGGGGAGATTCCGGGGGGGGGGGGGGGGGTCGAGCCAGCGGACACGCCTTTCTTCGTTGGGTTACAGTCTCATTATAGCCGACTCTTGTCTTTCCCATCTCAGCCTCCTGGTAGCAGGAGAGCGCGGGGAGGAAGCCAGTCTAACGGAACTGCAGCAGAGCAGTGTCTGGGTGTGATAATCCGCTGTGCTAACATGTTGTCAAACATCTGGAGGGGAGGCTAAAAATAACCCCTCTGAACCGAAGTGTCTGATGTCTGGGCCCGGAGCGTGGCCTCCGCTTGGTTCTTGGCAAACAGGTATCTGATGAGATCGTCCCGTTTCCCGTCAGTGGCCGTGGTGAGGGGGTGGCCACCGAGAGAAACCAGTGGGAATTCTCATCTCCTCCGCGGACAGGAGCACCTTCCATGTGATCTCGGTGCTGAGCGGCTTGGCTTGTGTTTCCGGAATGAAGGGGTATCCCGTGGGAGACCCGAGCTGTCCCCCCCAGGACGCTTTCTTCCTCGGAGAACCCAGGGGCAGAGTGAGGGCGGCTGGCCTAACAGAGTGGCCACTGGCCAACCCCTCAGCCTCCCACCAGCTCACCCGGCGCCATGAAGGCCCCTTTGTTTCGGAGTGCCGTTCACCCTCTCCCCGCTCAATGTCCTGTGTAGGTCTTCCTCTGTCTCCCCGCCTGGTGCTGTGACTGGGTGAGGGTGAGTGGGAGTCACTGCGGGACCCTCACACTCTCACCCAGAACCCAGTGGGGCAGCTACGGAGCCTTGGTCTCCATCCACCTGTGAGTCGGACTCCCACCCAGCCTCTGGCGCCAGGCTGCCTGTAGCCGGGGAGGTCCTTGTGATTCTTAGGCTTCTGAGCTCACGTTGCTGGGCTGGAGCCCGGGCTCCCGGAGTGAGAGGAACCTCATCTCACCGGCTGAACCTCGTGCTGCGCTATTCAGCACACTTCGCACCTTGTCTTTGTCGAGATCTCATTTGGATTTTCCGACTTCGTTCAGTTGCACCCCTACCTCCCGCCCCACAAAGGGATCCTTGCCCTTCTGCCTCTGCCCCCTGGGAAGCTCGCTCCCCACCTTGGTGCCCACTGGCATGACGTTACTCAGAAGACCCTGCAGCTTCCCCAGGGCAGCGGAGTGTTCAGGCAAGAGAGACCTGTTCCACTCATCTTAGAGGAAGGTTGGCCAGCGAGGATGGAGGACGGGATCCAGCCCCCAGCCGGTCCGGCGGCGGCATGTGCTCACTTGGGAAGGGAGTGCAGTCAGCAGGATTGGGAGGGACAGAGGGGGCAGCCAGGAGGCCATGGAGGGAGGCGGACAAGCCAGGAGCTGGGCGCAGAGGGGAACTAGAGATGAGGCAGGTTCTGGATCTGCCTGGGAACCAGACACAAGCTCACGGGCAGGACATGTACAAAACGGTCCCTTTAACGTAATTTTGCTCCTTTCAGAATATGGAAGCAGGAAAGGTTAAGGAATCCTGAGTCGGACTGTGGGCCCCTGGCTTAGCAAACACACACTGGGAGTTCCAGCTGCTCACGTGAAAACCACGCAGAAGAGGCCCCTCCACTACTCAGGTGGGCCAGATGCAGCAGGGGTGGACTGCCGAGCCCCTAGGCTTCCTGTCCGCCCGAGGGCGCAGGTGCAGGAAGGCGGGAGTATTGACTGGCAATCCTTTGCAAACTCAGTTTGACTGGCATCTTCATTCCCCACGGTTTCACGTTGACTCCTCAACCCTGCAGCCTGCCAGCCCCGAGCGGGCAGCGGAGCACAGCCGCTCTCAGCACTCGCTGGCCCGTGGAAAGTGCACTTGGCCAGTGAGATGGCTCTGCACACGGTGTGCGTCTCCTGTGGGGACGATTCCAGGTCAGCGCACAGGTTAAGTGAACAACCGCATAGTCGCAGACATGACAGGGGAGGACAAGACACCAATTCCGAGAGCGGCGGTTTCGGGACAAAGCAATCAAGCCCCTGCCCGCCTCCCGCCACCGGGCCTCGGGAGCCAGCACCGTCCTCTGCTCGAAGGCAGCGGCTCGTCAGAGCCCTCTGGAAAATGCCTCATCACCAGGCCTGTGGGCTCATCCCTGCGGAAGGAGCATCCCTTCTAATTTCCTGCAAAGAGATTCTACGAGGCTCCTTGCCTGCTCTGGAGTCACATTCTGACAGTTACTGGGTTACTGTTTGGGGCACCCATGAGTTCATAACCCTGCAAACCGACAGTGAAGAGGGGTCTGAAATGCTTGGCTCCCTTAAAGCCCTCCTCAGGGGCCGGAAGACTGGCTACTCCTCCCGGTGGGCTTGCAAGTACAGACTTGGGGGTTCTGTGCTTTTCTTTTTCTTTCTTTTTTTTTTATTTAAATATATTTTATTGATTTTATACAGAGAGGAAGGGAGAGAGATAGAGAGTTAGAAACATCGAGGAGAGAGAGTCATCGATCAGCTGCCTCTTGCACACCCCCTACTGGGGATATGCCCGCAACCAAGGTACATGCCCTTGACCGGAATCGAACCTGGGACCTTTCAGTCCCCAAGCCGATGCTCTATCCATTGAGCCAAACCGGTCCCGGCAATAATTAGTTTTCTTTTCTTCTTCTTTTTTTTTTAAAAATTGATTTTTTACAGAGCGGAAGAGAGAGGGATAGAGAGCTAGAAACATCGATGAGAGAGAATTACCGATCAGCTGCCTCCTGCACACCCCCTCTGGAGATGTGGTTCTGTGCTTTTCAATCCAGTTTGCTTCTGAGATCGCCAGTATTCCCTCTGAAATATTTTGCATAAAACTGAGTAGGGCAATACAATGTTCAGTTTCAAAGCTCAGCCCAACTCTGCGCCAGGCCAAGCCGGGCCCTCGGGGACTGCCTGGGACTGTCCCCCCTGGACACAGCGCCAGCAGCCTGGAGCAGGGCCGCCAGGCAGGGTGTTGCCCAGATGGGTGTGGGGCTGCCGGAGCAGGCTAGGGGGCTGCCCAGGAATAACTGTTATTCACAGATGGAGTGAGCTCTGCTGCTGGGCTGGGATTCCCACTGATGGGCTCTCCCATCGTTGCAGCCGCCGGGTGTGCTGTCTCCAGCCTCTCCTGTCAGGCCAGGAACGAAGGGACCCAGGCAGCCCTTCCATGTGAGGGAAGCAGGTCTCATCTGCAATCCCCTGGGCACGCCCTCCAAATTTAAAGGGGCCGAGCAGCCTTCTTCTGCAAAGAACAATGCGGGCAGGAGGAGGTGCCCAGTGGACAGCCAGTTTCCCTTCCTCAGTAACAGAGCTGAGGGGCCCACAAATGATGACAGCCCAAACAGCCAGGGCACATGCTGATTCCGTCTGCTCCGTGCCAGCCTTGGGTGGACAGCTCCTGACACCTCTTCTCCTGGAGTTTCACACCTGGGCACATTCACTTAACAAGCGAATTCCTCTCAGGAAGAACATGGGCTGATTGGCAGAGCATAGTCACGACCCCAGAGCCAGCCACTACTGAATACGTGGGCGGTTTCCTGGCCTCCATCTGGCCAGCACTCTGCCCCCTGCAGGTGCTTCCTGGGAGTGAGAGCCAGGTGGAGGTTGCTTTAGGCCCTGGGTCAGTGTGGTTGGCACTGAGGTTCTCTGTGCCCCTTCTCTGTGGTGCCGGGTTCAAATAGGTCATATCTGACAATGCTCACTGTGATCTCCGAGTGCATATGCGTGCCAAGATCAGGGGACCTCATCTGCCTCGGAGACAGACAGGGTGCTCAGAAAGACTCTTGATTCTTCAAGAGAACAACAGGAAGGAGCCCGAGAGCACAAAGCACGGGTGAGTCAGGCCTCCATGCTCCAGGCTGCTGCCTCCTGCCTCTGGACGTCTGCTCCATGTCTGTGGCACCATCATCCCTCTCCAGCACGCAGCCAGCGCTCACTGTAAGCTCCCATCACCCAGGGCTCTCAGCTTCTGCCCACATGGAACCCACTGGGGATCTTGATGGGGGCCATCACCTGGGCCTGGAGCCTGAGCTCCCTGATGGCTCCAAGGTGTGCCCGATGAGAACTGCTGCTGAGATAAGATGGGCTCTTGGCTGGGCACCTAATAGCCACCTGCACCTGACCCTGTCCCAGACGTGCAGGAAAGCTCTGGCTCAGGGGTTCTCAGTGGTGGCTTCTCCTTGGACCCCACAGTGCAAGCACCTTCTCTCATGGGACTCGTCTCCTAGAGAAGAAGCTGAACCCCCTTATCAGGCAGTGCCAGCTCATGAAGACCCTGAGAGGGACATTGGGGAAGAGACTCTCCAGGGGACAGCTGGGGTTGCAAATTGACAAAAAAAAAAAAAAAAAAAAAAAGAAAGAAAGGAAGGAAGAAAGAAAGACAACCAAAGGGAGGTCTGGGTGAAAAGCTTGTAAGAGAACAGAAAATGCAAAGGCCAGAGGCTGGGTCAACTTTCCAGGCCCAGGATGGAGGGAGCATGGAAACAGCCAGACCTCAGAGGCAGGAGGTACAGGGACGAGCAGGAGCTGAGGCCAAGAGGTGTGCAGGCAAAGGGTGCAGATCACTGAGGGGCAAATGGAACAAGAGACAGGTTCTGCTGACCCCAGTGCACCCAATGCCACCACCACCACCATCACATCACTGCCACTGATATCATCACTAGTTCTATCATCATCATCATCATCATCATCA
This sequence comes from Nyctalus aviator, assembly GCA_036971965.1. Classification (NCBI taxonomy): domain Eukaryota; kingdom Metazoa; phylum Chordata; class Mammalia; order Chiroptera; family Vespertilionidae; genus Nyctalus; species Nyctalus aviator. Next base: position 88,790,361 of record CM072925.1, read on the forward strand.
CTACCTCCACCATCATCATCACCATCATTATCACCACTGTCACCATCATTATCCCTACCATCGTCCCATTGTCAGCATCATCATCAGTATCACCACCACCACCACCATCACACCACTGCCACTGATATCATCACTAGTACTATCATCATCATCACTACCTCTACCATCACCATCACCATCATCACTATCACCATCACCGTCATCATCACTACCATCATCCCATTGTCAGCAGCATCATCATCAGTATCACCACCACCATTCCACTGATATCATCACAAGTACTATCATAATCATTACCACCTCCACCATCATCATCACCATCATCACTATCACCATCATCATCACTATCATCGCCATCACCAATACTATCACCATCATCATCACCACCATCATCAGAATCATTATCAGTATCACTACCACAACCACCATCACCATCGCTGTCACTGATATAATCACCAGTACTATCATCATCATCATCTTCACTACCACCACCACCATCGCCATCATCACCATCACCATTACTGCCAATTTCACCATCAAACCAGTGCTACCAACATCATCACATCATTGCCCCCACCAAATACTGGCTACTTTGCTGGTGAATTTCCTCTGAGTGGCTCTCTATCTTCTAACATCTCTCCTCTACCCTGGTGCTTCCTTTTTCCAAGTTACTTGCAGGAGGATAAAACAGGCTGCCTCTTATGCCAGAGGGGGCACAGGGGGACTGCTGTCACTCTCCAAGGGTGTGGAGAAGCGGCTCAGGAGCCACGTGGGAGATGTCTGCAGACACTCCTTGTTTCCAGAAGGGCCCTGTGACACAGCAGCTCATGAGCTCCACACAGGTCCTCGCTGTTTTCAGATGCCTGTGCTTTGGCAGAGACAGTACACATAGGTTTGCTCTCTTTTAAGGAAACTTCACACCCTGAACAGAGAAATCTGGTACAAAATGCCTCTTGCCAGTTGGTAATTTTCTGACAAATTAAAACACCAATTTTTCTTTGTGCAGTAAGTTTCCAATTATCACTCCAGGCTTCTCATGCTCCGTGTGTTAACTTTCTCACCACCAGGAGAAAATTTTGCTATTATTTTTGCTATTATTCTTAGGAGCATCATTGCATTTCCAGTACAATCGTGTCTTCACATCCTATATAATTAAAGCCTAATATGCAAATTGTCCCTTCGGTGGTTGTTTGACCTGGAGACCAGTAGTTTGACTGCTTATTATGACCACCAGGGGGCAGTGCAGAACATGGTGGGCATCTGAGACGTGCTGCGACATCTCGCCAGCTACCTGCGGGCAGGGGTGACAGGGATGGAGATGCCCTGAGAATGCGGGGTGTTTGCTGAGCTCGCTCTCACTCCCCCGATACCCTTCCCCAGGACGCCAGGGCTTGCACGCAGGAAAGCCCCCATACTCAGGTGCTAAGCGCCTGTGAGGAGCCCGCACTGCACCCGTGCAGTCGCCAGGACTGCAGGGGCCGGTTGGGCTCTCTTTAGGTTCATGCAGGAGAGAGCATGCTGCCTGCCTGGCTTCTATGTGGCACCAATGGGCAGCCCAGCTCCCCGGCCCGCTGTGTTCAGCAGCGCTCACCACATCTCTTCATGGGGACTCGGGTGCCGTGACTCAGGTGGAGGGGGGAGTGAGGGAATCTGGGGCCCAGTGCTGCCCAAGGCCCAGAGGTCAGCTGGGACCTGGCCTTCCACACTAGATGCTCATGCTTCAATCACCAGCCAGCCAGGCCTACGGATGGTACCTGTGCATGAATTCTGTGCACCGGGCCTCTAATAAGTATATATAATCACACTGGTGATATTCAGCATACAAGGTGCACTCTATGCTTGAAGTCCTGGAGGAATATCCTCACAAAGATCCCTGGGGCTGCCTCCCTCACAGCCCTTATGTAGCTCAGGAGCTCTCTGGGCATCCATTCTGTTCTAGGCTGTCTATAGTATTGCAGAGATCAGTTAGTTCACATTACAGTGGCTTAAAAATGCTGGAGTTGATTACCTTTAGCAGAGTTTCTCAACCCCAGCACTCTGACTAGCTGGCAGGATCATTCTGTGTTGAGGAATGTCTTGCACAGGTAGGATGTTTAGCAGCAACCTGGCCCCTACCTACTGGATGCCCCTAGCACCTCTCAAAGTTGTGAGAACTAAAAGCATTTCCAGGGATTGCTAATTGATCCTTTGGTTGGGAGAGGGGGGAATCAGCTGTTGAGAATATGGTATTTTTTAAATACCATATTTAAAAAATTTGGTATTCTTATAAAAGCCAAATAATAACTCCTATGCACAGAGTTACCAACACATTCTTCTTAGAATTGAGGAAGTCCACTCATGCCTAAGGTCAGAGATGGTGGACTCATAACATATGTTGACCAGCAGGCTCCTAGGGATTTTTAGGTATAGTGATGAATAAGAGCTATTCATCCATCATCCATCCATCCATCCATCTCTCCATTTGCTCACCTACCCACCAACTCATTCATCCATCCACTTACCCACTCATCCATCCATCAGCCATCCATCCACCTACTCATCTACCCATCCATCTATCTACACATTCATCCCCTTATCCTACTCACCTATCCATTTATCCACCCACCTACCTACTTATCTGCGCACCCACCCACCCATCCACTCATCCGTCCATCCACCCACCCACCCATTTATCTCATCCAATCATCCTTAATTTTGTATTCCATAAAAACATTACCTAGTTTTCTAGGGTTTTAATTCACAATGAGTTTTTCAGGAGTGAAATGGAGGGAAGACAGTCCTTTGTACTGCTCAGAACTTTCCAAGAGTCTTTCCCCATTTCAGAGAATTACGTCACCAACGGCAATACTGACTCCAGGAACCAGAGTCAAGAATCTAACTTCTGTCCATCAGCATATGCTGCTGTCACCTTCTTAGAGGTTCTATGGACAAGCCACACGCTCCTTGTGGGTCTCCTGGCAAAGTCCTATCTGGGTGTTTACATGTTGAAAAATCCCTATGCTTGTGTATTTCATTACACTGTAATTTTCATTATGGTGACTCTATGCATTGATTTATTCAAAAGTTGGAACAACCTGGAGTCTCTATTGTGGTGGTTAAACAACCTACACATATGATTAAAAGTTTTTGGGGTGATGGAAATGATCTAAAATTGGATAGTGGTGCCAAGAGACATATGAAAAAAAAGCTCAATGTCATTGATTATCAGAGAGATGCAAACTGCAACAACAGTGAGGTACCATCTCACACCTGTCAGAATGGCTGCCATCAACAAACCAACAAATGACAAGTGTTGGCGAGGATGTGGAGAAAAGGAAACCCAAGCACACTGCTGGTGGGAATACAGACTGGGTGCAACAATTGTGAAAAGCAGTATGGAGTTTCCTCAAAAAAATTGAAAATGGAACTGCCATTTGACTCAGTCAATGATCCTAGCTCTAGGGCTAAGTCCTAAAAAACCTGAAACACATATCAGAAAGAATGTACGAACCCCTATGTTCATAGCTTCACAATTTACAACAGCTAAGATCTGGAAACAGCCTAAGGGCCCATCAGAAGCTGAGTGGATAAAAAAACCTATGGTGCATTTACACCATGGAACACTGTGCATCAGTAACAAAGAAGGACCTCCTTGCTGTGGGCAGAGAGTTTCTTTGGAAAGTCTACAATGTATATTCTGAACCCATCACTGATCTGCCATTTCCAATGACAGTGAATGTCCCCCAGTACAGGAGCAGCTCCCTCACTGTGCGGGGGTGGGCCTCCCGGGGTGTCGGGGCCAGGCAGGGCACCCACTGAGGCCAATGACCTTTTACAGTGGGGGAGGGGTGCTGTGGCGAGGGTCCGAGAGTGCTCTCCATCTCTCTTCTCCCCAGCAAGGTGGCCCTGAAGCCTTCAGGCAGACAGGAGCTGAGTGCAGGAGCCCTAGAGGGACATGCCACTGACTACACTTGGTGTTTGAGCCCCAAGGGAGGGGGCCCGAGGGGCAGGCCAGAGGAAGAGAAGAGGAAGCTGAGGCTGAACCCTGGATCAAGCCAGGCCTGCAAGGAGCTCTGGTCCTGGGTCCCTTCCTGCCAAGGTGAGTGGCCGGCGAAGGGTGGCCGTCTAGTGCTTTGCCTTATCAGCATTTCAGTGAAGGTCAGGGGAGTACCCGCAGGCCCCCCCTGCTCCCATTCTCCATCTCACTAAGACACACGAAGGTTTGGGTTGTAAATAAATGCAAAGGGTCTGCAGCCCACACCACCTTTTCTCCCTGATGGGAGCTTCCCCATACCTGGCCCCATGCGAGCGAATTCCACACGCGCTCCTCTGCTCAGAGGACTGCTCACACCCAGACACCCAGACAGGACGCTGCCTGAGGCTGGGAGAGGCCCGCCGCCTGCCGGGGCCTCGTGGGAGCCGCGTGAGGTCTGGGCACTTCTGTCCGTGACCCTGTGCCATTGGTCAGCGCAGGCTGCACCTGGAAGACGAAGGCTTCAACATGCAGGTGGGAGAACTGTCAACTGTTCCTGCTCCGCGACATCACGTGTGACAGTGAGATCACTACTTTAATGTCCACAATACAGTCTCCCCCAGCTTCCCTCCTATTGTAGACTGGTGTGATTACTTCCCAGGAAGTCTGACTTCCATTTCCTCATTTTCTTTCTTTTTTTTTTTTCATTTCCTCATTTTCTTAATGAAACCCTTTCCTCCTCAGTTAGCCTCGGAGGAGATCCCCCTAGTCTGTCTTGTAAGGAGCTGCACGATTCAGTTAGTGCCCGCTGTGCTGCCTCCAAAGTGAGCTGTTAGCGAAGGCGCAGCGGAGCGAGCCCGGCTGCACGGAGGGGAGAGGCGACACCTGCCCCTGCCCCTGCCTCTCCTGCCCCAGCGCTTTTCCGGGTGCCCCTGCCACTCCGCAGGCCTGAGGGATGGTCCTGAGGATGCACTAAGGGGAGACGTCATAACCCATCTCTGCGCTCCCCGCCTGACTGTCCTACAACATGCTGGGAAACCCTTCAACGATCACAGACATTTAGAAACCAAATAAATAACAAACCCCGGACAGCACGGCCACCAGCTAAGGTGCCTCAACAACCCTCTCTACCTTTGAAGCTCATTAGCTTGGCGATAGCCAAGCGGCCAGGATCTGGCATTCACCAGGAAAACCGCACCTGACATGGGAGGTCCTGACCACTCTGCAGGCTGGTGCTTTGGCGTGACCCCCACTGGGATCAGCAACCTTTCCCCCCAGCAAACACCACCCAGAGACCTACCTGCTACTCCGCCAGGGGTGAGAAGAAATCTCTAAAGAGGAACTCCCACCCTTCCTGTCCAGAATGAGGCTTCCTCTGGTCTGATATTCCCATGAGAGATTAATTCCTAACACCCCGGGAACTGGACACGTGAGCCCGCCCTCCTGTGCTGGCCCCGAGCGGGGAGGAGAAAGGCTTCTGAGCACCGCTCACCAGCAGCCGCAGACGCTGCCGGCCTGGGCGCGGGAACAAAGAAGCACGCCCCGTCCTTGGGCTTCGGCCAACGCCATTTCCAAGAACACAACATGAGTGCGTGTCGGCTGAAAATCAAGTTTACATTTTATAAACTGAAGTTAAGTGTGAGTCAATTATCTGGATAATTAATTTTCAAATGGTTTCTGCCTAAATCATCTATAAGCCCATCCGTGATGCTGAGCATGGCGTCGGACAGCCTCCGGCGTGAGCATGCAGACCCGCCTCTGCAACAAAGGGCGGGCGCTGTGCTCGGGGCCGGCCTGCTCTTCCGACGCCATGGCCCAGCAGCCGCCTTGCCAACAGCTGTCTGGTTGCTGGCCGCGCTGAGACTGGGCTGGCTGGCCTGGGGGGCTCCTGGCCACACTGGGTCTGGGCTCCAGGTGGCCGCTCAGCTCCTGGCTGCCGGCCCCTGAGGGAGGTGGCGGTGGAGGGGACTCAGTCTCTCTGAGCCTCTCCTTCCCTCTCTGTGAACTGAGGATGAGGATGCTAATGCCCGAGCATTGACACGCTGGCCACGCGTGTGGATTAGGGTTTCGGATGAAAAGCACTCAGGTTAGCTCTTGCTATTTTTATTGATGGGACGGAGCAACCTGTATAGGGGCGGCTGGTTCCCAGGTGACAGGCCTGTGGGGACTGAGGGGCGTTTCCCCTTCTCCTTCCCGGCATTTGCCAGGTCCTCTGGATCATCCAGTCTGGCACTCTCCCTTTCCCTGCCAGCCGCCACCCTAGGCCTGAGAGCAGCTGACTGACAGGGAAGATCGGGAGCCTGGGGTCGTATGAGAACCTCCTGCTGCAGGCAGGGCCTGGGGGTGGCGCTGGCTTGGAGTGGGAGAATTGGGGGGCCCGGCTGCCTGCTCCTGCCTCTCCATGGGGCTGTCTGCTATGTGAGGGCCCAGACCTTCCAAACTTCCAAACGGTGGGGACTCAGATTTCAACATGGAGTCTCCTGATTGCCGGCGGCCTATTTCGCCCTTACAGACGCCGCAAGGTGCACCACGGCACAGGTGACAGCCATCCCCGGCAGCAGGTTCAGGCCTTTTCTGTGCCCCAGCCAGCTTCCCCAACCTCCGCCGCCTCCCAGCCCCATGCCCTTCACCTCTCACCTCTGCCTCACCTGAGCAGGTGCACAAGTCTTTGCACTTATTGCCACTAAAGGTCCAGGCAGGTGCCATCTCCCCTCCTCCCAGAGCTGCCTGTGCCCTGAGCCGACCTGGAGGACTTTTCCACAGCCACCTGCACCCCGACAGGGGCTGGGCCCCAGCCTCAGCCTCGGGCGCTGCAATGACTCTGACTGAGCCGAACAGAGCCTGGTGCAGAAACCTCAGGGAGCCTGGCCCGTCCGCAGCTGGGACAGCACTGCTTGGTGACACTGTAAAACAACACGGCGAACAGCTGCAAGGAGGGCGCTGCGGCCAGGAGCTGCCTGGCCCCTGGATCACCCGCCTCAGCACAGCGTCCGCCCGGCTCCCAGCTGTGGACTCAGAGGCCCTGAACCCGAGGACAGTCCCCGTGAAGGGGCAGCAGAGTGTGGCCCGGGAGGAAGGGCCGTCCTGGCTCAGGGCCCAGCCCTGCAGCTCGGCTCTGGTCACCGAGCGACTCACAACGCGGCCATGCTCTGTCAGAGCACGTCTCCACAATCCGCAGCGTCTGGCCAGCATGTGGGTAAGCACATGGCCCCCTGCTCCGTGAGCACAGGGTGGTTTGAAAGAAGAGCCAGCCTTGGCCCTTTGGGTCCTGTGGCCTGTAACTGGGGAGCACTGTATGGACATAGGGTTGTGGGTGCCTGCTGTTGTGGCGGTCTGCCCAGTCTCTGTTGGAAGCATCCTTTCTCTGACCTCCAAATGACCCAGCGGCCTGAGTGTGGGTCCCATGAGGCCCAAGCCTGGGGTGACCCTGGGAAGGGATGTCAAACATTCACAAACACGCCCACTCAGGGTTATCCAGGTGACTTCCGAGAATTCACTGACAGAGTTCAATCAGAACAGCATCGTCTGAACACCCTTACTGTCAACACTGCAGAAACCAGCACCTACCCATTCTCCAACCTGAACGAGGGTCCCGATCAGTCATAGGTGTGGAGATCAGTGCTGTTAGAGCGGCCCGGTCCCCCAGGGAAATCCCACCCAGTTCCCGCTGGTGTCACAAAGCCAGTCCCTGCAGAGCGCTCTTCCCCCTTCAATGGTGGGAAAATGGAAGTAAAGCATGTTCTGAATCTGTTACTGGAATCGCTGCAAGAACTACGATGATGACCCTGGCATCTATGCAACTTTTTTTTTTTTTTAAATGTATTTTTATTAATTTCAGAGAGGAAGGGAGAGGGAGAGAGATATATATATATCAATGATGAGGGAGAATCATTGATAGCTGCCTCCTGCACACCCCACACTGGGGAGCAAGCCCACAGCACGGGCATGTGCCCTTGACTGGAACGGAACTTGGGACCCTTCAGTCCACAGGCTGACGCTCTATCCACTGAGTCAAACTAGCTAGGGCTGTATGTGACTTTTATTTTATTTTATTTATTTAAAAAAATCTAAATTCATTTAAGCACCTTTAATTGTAAGGATTTTTCAAGCCCCTCTTTCCATCTGAAATTTGTATTGTTGTTGGCTCAAACACCACTTTAAAAAAAAAAAAAAATAAATATATATATATATATATATATATATATATATATATATATATATTATTGATTTTTCACAGAGAGGAAGAGAGAGGGATAGAGAGTTAGAAACATAGATGAGAGAGAATCATCGACCAGCTGCCTCTTGCACACCCCCTATTGGGGATGTGCCTGCAATCAAGGTACATGACCCTGACCAGAATTGAACCTGGGACCTTTCAGTCCACAGGCCGATGCTCTATCCACTGAGCCAAACTGGACCCAGCTGTATGCAACTTTTAAACGCAGGGTAGAAACTACAGGTAACAGAGAAAACAACCACAGTGCAGGGTTGGAGAAAGTTGTGAGTACAGGGAACACAGAGTTCATTCTTGTATTATTACTTATTGGTTATTGTATTAGTTTCCATAGGAACAACTGTAAACCCACTTTTGCCCAACCCTGTATATGAATAAGTTGGGCATAAACCAAAGTCATTTGGTGTAGTTTCACATTTGCATGTTTAATAAAGAAGGCTAGGAAGGATATTTGTTGATCAAGCTATCAACAGTGGCGATTTTTCATTCTTAATTCTTACCCTTATTTTATCCTCACCTGTGGACATGTTGCGAGAGAGGAAGGGAGAAAGAGAGAGAAAGAGAGAGACATCGATGTGAGGGAGAAACATCAATCTGTTGACTCCTCACTGGGGATCAAACTTGCAACTCAGATATGTGCTCTGACCGAGAATCGAACCAGCAATCTTTTGGTGCACAGGACGAATGTTCAACCGACTAAGCACTCCAGCCAATTCTTACCCTTTTTTATTAAAGTTTCGGCCATCAATATACATGACTATGGAAAGTAATGTTTAGGAGGCAATAAAAGTTGTTGAAATGCTTTCTTTCCCCTGATGAGGAGGCTGCAAAATTATTTAAGCAAGATGGGCTACACATTCGTGTCCTGTGAGCCCTGGAAGGCAGGGACAGTCCTTATGGGCCTGGGGAGTGAGAGGAGTTGAGAGGAGCACCCCCAGAGCTCAGGAGAAATCTGGCAACTGGAGTCGATGTGAATGAATGGCTTTAATTGCCTCTCTCCCTGGGTGGGTGGCCGCTGCCGCATCCACACTGACCTTGCTGCCAGCCCCCCCGCCCCCCCAGCAGAGATGAGTGGGCCCCGCTGCGACCTCTGTGGACAGCCTTGGCCGGGTTCAGCTGGCAGGCTGGTGCTGGGCCCCAGGACGCCCCGCCTCGGCGGCATGCCCTGGGCGGTGCCAGGCGGCTCCCGGCCGCTCCCCAAGGCTGTGTGTGGAGTGAAGAAGCTCGTGAGGACCCGTCTTAATGAATGGGAGCACATCACTTGCTGTACAGTCCGGTCACCACAGCTGTCTCCTGAGGAAAATTAAACGTTTCAGGGCCTTTTCATGTTGTTCCTGTGTGCTGTTGCTATTGCTATAGTGGGTTTTTCCATCACTCAGCTGGACGATTGCCCTGACACACACACACACACACACACACACACACACACATACACACACACGCAGATGGCCTTTTCAGAACAATAAGGAGCGCCTCGAGGCGGTGTCCCCCATCCCGTCTCTTCAGTGACAGAGCCGGCCCAGCCAGGGAGAGCTCGCCCCGGCAGGTGATGCAATGATGCTTTTGGAGGCCCGCTGTGTAAGTCGCTCCCTCCCCCAATGGCCATCATGTGACCCAGGCACCCGGCCTGCTCCTGCAACGGGCGGCTGGCGAGCCGACTCTTTGTCCTCTGAAGGCGCCCGTTATCTTCCCAGAGCGCACACTGCGTGTTTATCTCACACACCACCAACAAATGGAGCAGAGAGCATGCCATGGAGGAGAGAGGAGCCATGCAGGTGCACGGTGAGCCGTGTCCACTCCTGTGAGCGGCAAACAGCCTGGATTTCCAGTGTTTTCTTCGCTGCTGATTTTCACATTCTGCTCTTGAGCGTTCACATACCCTTCCCGGCCTGGGGGTGGGCAGGCTTGCTTAATAAAAATCCCTCCGCAGGCCGGGTGCTTCCTGGGCACAGAAAGGCTGTGGGTTCCATTCCCGGTCAGGCATGTGCCTGGGCTTCGGATTCGATCCCCAGTCAAGGTGCTTACAGGAGGGAACCAACGATCCATGTCTCTCTCACATTTATGTTCTTTATTCATCTCTCTCTGTCCCTGTAACATCAATAAAAGCACAAGAAATCCCCAGGAAGCGGTACTAGCACCTCCTTTCCATCAGCACTGGTCACGCACATTGTCTGCGGCCGGAGTCCTGGGACATGGAGGTCAGCCGTGGTCTCCGGGCGGCGGTCTGCGGAAAGCTGGCGGTGGGAATGGGCGTGGAAGAAGCCAGGGCTGGGCCGTCCTGGGTTTAAGACCTTTCAGGTCCGCTGTAAATGGCTCTGTAGGAAACTGAGCGCCCAGTGAAGGAAAGGGAGCTGGAGTCCAAGCTGATGACAGGAACCTGGGGAGACCCAGTGACTCACAAAAAGTGAGTTTATAGAGAAGGAGGAAGGAGAACCTAGAAGGCAGAGGAGCACCAGGAGAGCAAGAGAAAGTGAGCAGGGACTGGCGTGGGGCCGGGACACAGTGACGCGGAGAACGAGATGTGTGCGGGACACGCGGGCACCTGCGAGGCTGAGTGGGAACACACCCACAGGGAAGCCTGAGGCCCCAGGGCGATGCGTGTCATGAACGAGGCCGACTACACAGGCGCCGGGCCCCCAGGCAGAGCGCAGCGTCGCCAGGTAGTGGGCCACTCTGGAGCTGGTCTAGAACGCAAATGGTCCCTGCACGCGGGGCAGCAGGGCTCCAGAGGGGCCAGGCCGATCCTGCCTGACTCCAAGGCCCCTGCTCCGCCTGCAGTCCATCTGCATCCTGCAGCTCCATCATCCAGCTCCATCATCCGCTCCATCATCCAGCTCCATCATGTGGGAGCTCCCCATCATCTCTCTGTGGGTGTGCTCTTAGCAGTCAGGAGCAGGAAGGAATGGAGAAAAAAGAAGGAAGAAGCACTGTCGTGCCAAGGAGGGGGAGAGAATTCCTCCCTCACACACACACAGACACACACAGCCACACACATACACAGAGAGATACACATGCACACACACAGAGACACATACACATACACACATAGATACATACACACACACACACACACACACACACACACACAGGCCAGTCCTGCAAGCCGGGTGCGCAGTATAAATGAAACGAGTCCTGGTTCTCAGACGCTTTCATTCCCATAGATTTGCCACAGTCTACTCCGAACTAACATCGCCTGCCCGCCAGCTCCCCTTGGAGACTTGGGGCGGGAAGGGGACAGGCCGCCAGGGAAGGGGACAGGACTCGGTGCTGTCGGCCGAAGCCGCGTGCTCAGGGAAGAGAGAGCATGAAGGCAAAAGGAATAATTAAAACGCACCATCAGAACCAGCCTGGATTTAAATGTTTAGATGTTTTAATTTGTAGGAACAATGGCTTCTGGAAGTGGCTTCTCAGCGGTGCTGACAACCTGCCATTTACGAATCAGTGTTGCTAACACTGTGCAGGTTTGACACCAAACACCAGATGACAGGTGACGATCCCCAAATAGCAGCGTGTCTCAGCCGATTCACAGTGACAGGCAGAGCAGGAGGCCGGAGCGCTCACTGTAGCTGCTAAAGAGCATGAAGAGTGCTCACGGCAAAGAACATCCTGAAAGTGGAAATTCAGTGCTCGGAGCCCTCAGGGAAACCGGGGTGATGGACACGGAGGGCCCCCAGGGAAACCGAGGTGATAGACATGGAGGGCCCCCATGGAGACCGAGGTGCCGGACATGGAGGGCCCATGGAGACCGAGGTGCCGGACACGGAGGGCCCCCATGGAGACCGAGGTGCCGGACATGGAGGGCCCCCAGGGAAACTGAGGTGACAGACACGGAGGGCCCCCAGGGAAACCGAGGTGCCAGATACGGAGGGCCCCCAAGGAAACTGAGGTGACAGACACGGAGGGCCCCATGGAGACCGAGGTGATGGACACGGAGGCCCCAGTAAACCGAGGTGACAGATACGGAGGGCCTCCAGGGAAACGGAGGTGCTGGTGCAGAAGGGGAGCCAGAAGCACCTCAGCAGGGTTCTTGGCAGAACAGTTATGTTTACCAAAGCGCCTCACTCCCAGGGCTCCCAGTCAGGAGCTGCCTGGCCTCCGGGGGACATCGAGGTGTCAGGAGACACTTTTGATTGTCATGCCTGGGGACGGGTCGGGAAAGGGGTGCTACTGGTATTGAGTGCAGGGGCCAGGATGCTGGTAACACCCTGGTGTGCAGGACGCCCCTGGGAGAAGGACTAGGCCCTGACGCCGGCAGGTCTGTGACTCTGGGAACACAAACCGCACTCCCACAAACATGTATTTGTTCCCATCAGCTAGAGAGACCTCTGTGCTGCTCACTGGGAGTGCGGAGCTGCCCTGGCACCGTCTGAGCCTCCCACACCCTCCCTTCTCTGCAGTGGCTGGCTGTGGCCCAGGTTCTGTGACCACAGTCCCTGCCCGGTGCTCTGCATCTTGTGCCCAAGAACACACGGCGCTCCGACTGCTAGCAGCTTACGTGGGGTTCAACGTGAGGCCCCAATATGAAACGCTGACACGCCCTGGGCCACTCAGAAGGGCCACTTTTACTGGAAATGGAGCCTCGGTCCACAGGAAGTTTACTGGAGTTCACACAGCCTGTTATTATTTTCACCACAAACAGTTTCACAGGATAAAAAGCACGAAGCAGGGGCCAGGTCTCTAGACCTGACAATGATGTTTGTTTAAAAACATGACTGGAGGTGCAGTGTTTTGAAGGTCCCAACACGGGAAGGCGCTGTCCTGTCCCAATCAGCGTGGCCCCCTCTTTCACTGAGCGCACACTGCCTGCACCCCTACACCCCTCTTCCCCTGTGTGCTCACTGCCTGCACCCCTACACCCCTCTTCCCCTGTGTGCTCACTGCCTGCACCCCTACACCCCTCTTCCACTGTGTGCTCACTGCCTGCACCCCTACACCCCTCTTCCCCTGTGTGCTCACTGCCTGCACCCCTACACCCCTCTTCCCCTGTGTGCTCACTGCCTGCACCCCTACACCCCTCTTCCCCTGTGTGCACTCTGCCTGCACCCCTACACCCCTCTTCCCCTGTGTGCTCACTGCCTGCACCCCTACACCCCTCTTCCCCTGTGTGCACACTGCCTGCACCCCTACACCCCTCTTCCCCTGTGTGCTCACTGCCTGCACCCCTACACCCCTCTTCCACTGTGTGCTCACTGCCTGCACCCCTACACCCCTCTTCCCCTGTGTGCACACGGCCTGCACCCCTACACCCCTCTTCCCCTGTGTGCTCACTGCCTGCAACCCTACACCCCTCTTCCACTATGTGCTCACTGCCTGCACCCCTACACCCCTCTTCTACTGTGTGCTCACTGCCTGCACCCCTACACCCCTCTTCCCCTGTGTGCTCACTGCCTGCACTCCCAGACCCCTCTTCCCCTGTGTGCTCACTGCCTGCACCCCTACACCCCTCTTCCACTGTGTGCTCACTGCCTGCACCCCTACACCCCTCTTCCACTGTGTGCTCACTGCCTGCACCCCTACACCCCTCTTCCACTGTGTGCTCACTGCCTGCACCCCTACACCCCTCTTCCACTGTGTGCACACTGCCTGCACCCCTACACCCCTCTTCCACTGTGTGCACACTGCCTGCACCCCTACACCCCTCTTCCACTGTGTGCACACTGCCTGCACCCCTACACCCCTCTTCCACTGTGTGCACACTGCCTGCACCCCTACACCCCTCTTCCACTGTGTGCACACTGCCTGCACCCCTACACCCCTCTTCCACTGTGTGCACACTGCCTGCACCCCTACACCCCTCTTCCCCTGTGTGCACACTGCCTGCACCCCTACACCCCTCTTCCCCTGTGTGCTCACTGCCTGCACCCCTACACACCTCTTCCCCTGTGTGCTCACTGCCTGCACCCCTACACCCCTCTTCCCCTGTGTGCACACTGCCTGCACCCCTACACCCCTCTTCCCCTGTGTGCTCACTGCCTGCACCCCTATACCCCTCTTCCACTGTGTGCTCACTGCCTGCACCCCTACACCCCTCTTCTACTGTGTGCACACTGCCTGCACCCCTACACCCCTCTTCCACTGTGTGCTCACTGCCTGCACCCCTACACCCCTCTTCCACTGTGTGCACACTGCCTGCACCCCTACACCCCTCTTCCCCTGTGTGCTCACTGCCTGCACCCCTAGACCCCTCTTCCACTGTGTGCACACTGCCTGCACCCCTACACCCCTCTTCTACTGTGTGGTCACTGCCTGCACCCATACACCCCTCTTCCACTGTGTGCTCATTGCCTTCACCCCTACACCCCTCTTCCCCTGTGTGCTCACTGCCTGCACCCCTACACCCCTCTTCCACTGTGTGCTCACTGCCTGCACCCCTACACCCCTCTTCCACTGTGTGCTCACTGCCTACACCCCTACACCCCTCTTCCACTGTGTGCTCACTGCCTGCACCCCTACACCCCTCTTCCACTGTGTGCACACTGCCTGCACCCCTACACCCCTCTTCCACTGTGTGCACACTGCCTACACCCCTACACCCCTCTTCCACTGTGTGCACACTGCCTGCACCCCTACACCCCTCTTCCACTGTGTGCACACTGCCTGCACCCCTACACCCCTCTTCCACTGTGTGCACACTGCCTGCACCCCTACACCCCTCTTCCACTGTGTGCTCATTGCCTGCACCCCTACACCCCTCTTCCCCTGTGTGCTCACTGCCTGCACCCCTACACCACTCTTCCCCTGTGTGCTCACTGCCTGCAACCCTACACCCCTCTTCCATTATGTGCTCACTGCCTGCACCCCTACACCCCTCTTCCACTGTGTGCACACTGCCTGCACTCCTACACCCCTCTTCCACTGTGTGCACACTGCCTACACCCCTACACCCCTCTTCCACTGTGTGCACACTGCCTGCACCCCTACACCCCTCTTCCACTGTGTGCACACTGCCTGCACCCCTACACCCCTCTTCCACTGTGTGCACACTGCCTGCACCCCTACACCCCTCTTCCCCTGTGTGCACACTGCCTGCACCCCTACACCCCTCTTCCCCTGTGTGCTCACTGCCTGCACCCCTACACCCCTCTTCCACTGTGTGCTCACTGCCTGCACCCCCAGACCCCTCTTCCCCTGTGTGCTCACTGCCTGCACCCCTACACCCCTCTTCCCCTGTGTGCTCACTGCCTGCACCCCCAGACCCCTCTTCCCTGTGTGCTCACTGCCTGCACCCCTACACCCCTCTTCCACTGTGTGCTCACTGCCTGCACCCCTACACCCCTCTTCCACTGTGTGCTCAGTGCCTGCACCCCTACACCCCTCTTCCACTGTGTGCTCACTGCCTGCATCCCTACACCCCTCTTCCACTGTGTGCACACTGCCTGCACCCCTACACCCCTCTTCCACTGTGTGCACACTGCCTGCACCCCTACACCCCTCTTCCACTGTGTGCACACTGCCTGCACCCCTACACCCCTCTTCCACTGTGTGCACACTGCCTGCACCCCTACACCCCTCTTCTACTGTGTGCACACTGCCTGCATCCCTACACCCCTCTTCCACTGTGTGCACACTTCCTATATCCCTACACCCATCTTCCACTGAGTGCATGCCCCCTGCACCTCTAGACCCCTCTTCCACTGTGTGCACACTGCCTGCACTCCTACACCCCTCTTCCACTGTGTGCTCACTGCCTGCACCTCTACACCCCTCTTCCACTGTGTGCACACTGCCTGCACCCCTACACCCCTCTTCTACTGTGTGCACACTGCCTGCATCCCTACACCCCTCTTCCACTGTGTGCACACTGCCTGCATCCCTACACCCCTCTTCCACTGTGTGCACACTTCCTATATCCCTACACCCATCTTCCACTGAGTGCATGCCCCCTGCACCTCTAGACCCCTCTTCCACTGTGTGCTCATTGCCTGCACCCCTACACCCCTCTTCCACTGTGTGCTCACTGCCTGCACCCCTACAACCCTCTTCCACTGTGTGCACACTGCCTGCACCCCTACACCCCTCTTCCACTGTGTGCACACTGCCTGCACCCCTACATCCCTCTTCTACTGTGTGCACACTGCCTGCACCCCTACACCCCTCTTCTACTGTGTGCACACTGCCTGCATCCCTACACCCCTCTTCCACTGTGTGCACACTGCCTGCACCCCTACACCCCTCTTCTACTGTGTGCACACTGCCTGCACCCCTACACCCCTCTTCTACTGTGTGCACACTGCCTGCATCCCTACACCCCTCTTCCACTGTGTGCACACTGCCTGCACCCCTACACCCCTCTTCCACTGTGTGCACACTGCCTGCACCCCTACACCCCTCTTCTAATGTGCACACTGCCTGCATCCCTACACCCCTCTTCCACTGTGTGCACACTTCCTATATCCCTACACCCATCTTCCACTGAGTGCATGCCCCCTGCACCTCTAGACCCCTCTTCTACTGTGTGCACACTGCCTGCACCCCTACACCCCTCTTCTACTGTGTGCACACTGCCTGCACCCCTACACCCCTCTTCCACTGTGTGCACACTGCCTGCACCGCTACACCCCTCTTCCCCTGTGTGCACACTGCCTGCACCACTATACCCCTCTTCCCCTGTGTGCTCACTGCCTGCACCCCTACACCCCTCTTCCACTGTGTGCTCACTGCCTGCACCCCTACACCCCTCTTCTACTGTGTGCTCACTGCCTGCACCCCTACACCCCTCTTCCCCTGTGTGCTCACTGCCTGCACCCCCAGACCCCTCTTCCCCTGTGTGCTCACTGCCTGCACCCCTAGACCCCTCTTCCACTATGTGCTCACTGCCTGCACCCCTACACCCCTCTTCCACTGTGTGCTCACTGCCTGCACCCCTACACCCCTCTTCCACTGTGTGCTCACTGCCTGCACCCCTACACCCCTCTTCCACTGTGTGCACACTGCCTGCACCCCTACACCCCTCTTCCACTGTGTGCACACTGCCTGCACCCCTACACCCCTCTTCCACTGTGTGCACACTGCCTGCACCCCTACACCCCTCTTCCACTGTGTGCACACTGCCTGCACCCCTACACCCCTCTTCCACTGTGTGCACACTGCCTGCACCCCTACACCCCTCTTCCACTGTGTGCACACTGCCTGCACCCCTACACCCCTCTTCTACTGTGTGCACACTGCCTGCATCCCTACACCCCTCTTCCACTGTGTGCACACTTCCTATATCCCTACACCCATCTTCCACTGAGTGCATGCCCCCTGCACCTCTAGACCCCTCTTCCACTGTGTGCACCCTGCCTGCACCCCTTCACCCCCCTTCCACTGAGTGCTCACTGCCTGCAACCCCAGACCCCTCTCCAACTGTGTGCTCACTGCCTGCACCCCTACACCCCTCTTCTACTGTGTGCACACTGCCTGCATCCCTACACCCCTCTTCCACTGTGTGCACACTGCCTGCACCCCTACACCCCTCTTCCACTGTGTGCACACTGCCTGCACCCCTAAACCCCTCTTCCACTGTGTGCACACTGCCTGCATCCCTACACCCCTCTTCCACTGTGTGCACAATTCCTATATCCCTACACCCATCTTCCACTGAGTGCATGCCCCCTGCACCTCTAGACCCCTCTTCTACTGTGTGCACACTGCCTGCACCCCTACACCCCTCTTCCACTGAGCGCTCACTGCCTGCAACCCCAGACCCCTCTCCAACTGTGTGCTCACTGCCTGCACCCCTAGACCCCTCTTCTACTGTGTGCTCACTGCCTGCACCCCTACACCCCTCTTCCACTGTGTGCACACTGCCTGCACCCCTACACCCCTCTTCCACTGTGTGCACACTGCCTGCACCCCTACACCCCTCTTCCACTGTGTGCACACTGCCTGCACCCCTACACCCCTCTTCCACTGTGTGCACACTGCCTGCACCCCTACACCCCTCTTCTACTGTGTGCACACTGCCTGCATCCCTACACCCCTCTTCCACTGTGTGCACACTTCCTATATCCCTACACCCATCTTCCACTGAGTGCATGCCCCCTGCACCTCTAGACCCCTCTTCCACTGTGTGCTCATTGCCTGCACCCCTACACCCCTCTTCCACTGTGTGCTCACTGCCTGCACCCCTACACCCCTCTTCCACTGTGTGCACACTGCCTGCACCCCTACACCCCTCTTCTACTCTGTGGTCACTGCCTGCACCCATACACCCCTCTTCCACTGTGTGCACACTGCCTGCACTCCTACACCCCTATTCCACTGTGTGCACACTTCCTATATCCCTACACCCATCTTCCACTGAGTGCATGCCCCCTGCACCTCTAGACCCCTCTTCTACTGTGTGCACACTGCCTGCACCCCTACACCCCTCTTCCACTGAGCGCTCACTGCCTGCAACCCCATACCCCTCTCCAACTGTGTGCTCACTGCCTGCACCCCTAGACCCCTCTTCTACTGTGTGCTCACTGCCTGCACCCCTACACCCCTCTTCCACTGTGTGCACACTGCCTGCACCCCTACACCCCTCTTCTACTGTGTGCACACTGCCTGCATCCCTACACCCCTCTTCCACTGTGTGCACACTGCCTGCACCCCTACACCCCTCTTCCACTGTGTGCACACTGCCTGCACCCCTACACCCCTCTTCTACTGTGTGCACACTGCCTGCATCCCTACACCCCTCTTCCACTGTGTGCTCACTGCCTGCACCCCCAGACCCCTCTTCCCCTGTGTGCTCACTGCCTGCACCCTACACCCCTCTTCCCTGTGTGCTCACTGCCTGCACCCCCAGACCCCTCTTCCCTGTGTGCTCACTGCCTGCACCCCTACACCCCTCTTCCACTGTGTGCACACTGCCTGCACCCCTACACCCCTCTTCCACTGTGTGCACACTGCCTGCACCCCTACACCCCTCTTCCACTGTGTGCACACTGCCTGCACCCCTACACCCCTCTTCCACTGTGTGCACACTGCCTGCACCCCTACACCCCTCTTCCACTGTGTGCACACTGCCTGCACCCCTACACCCCTCTTCCACTGTGTGCACACTGCCTGCACCCCTACACCCCTCTTCCACTGTGTGCACACTGCCTGCACCCCTACACCCCTCTTCTACTGTGTGCACACTGCCTGCATCCCTACACCCCTCTTCCACTGTGTGCTCACTGCCTGCACCCCCAGACCCCTCTTCCCCTGTGTGCTCACTGCCTGCACCCTTACACCCCTCTTCCCCTGTGTGCTCACTGCCTGCACCCCCAGACCCCTCTTCCCTGTGTGCTCACTGCCTGCACCCCTACACCCCTCTTCCACTGTGTGCACACTGCCTGCACCCCTACACCCCTCTTCCACTGTGTGCGCACTGCCTGCACCCCTACACCCCTCTTCCACTGTGTGCACACTGCCTGCACCCCTACACCCCTCTTCCACTGTGTGCACACTGCCTGCACCCCTACACCCCTCTTCCACTGTGTGCACACTGCCTGCACCCCTACACCCCTCTTCCACTGTGTGCTCACTGCCTGCACCCCTACACCCCTCTTCCACTGTGTGCTCACTGCCTGCACCCCTACACCCCTCTTCCACTGTGTGCACACTGCCTGCACCCCTACACCCCTCTTCCACTGTGTGCACACTGCCTGCACCCCTACACCCCTCTTCCACTGTGTGCACACTGCCTGCACCCCTACACCCCTCTTCCACTGTGTGCACACTGCCTGCACCCCTACAACCCTCTTCCGCTGTGTGCACACTGCCTGCACCCCTACACCCCTCTTCCGCTGTGTGCACACTGCCTGCACCCCTACACCCCTCTTCCACTGTGTGCACACTGCCTGCACCCCTACACCCCTCTTCCACTGTGTGCACACTGCCTGCACCCCTACACCCCTCTTCTACTGTGTGCACACTGCCTGCATCCCTACACCCCTCTTCCACTGTGTGCACACTTCCTATATCCCTACACCCATCTTCCACTGAGTGCATGCCCCCTGCACCTCTAGACCCCTCTTCCACTGTGTGCTCATTGCCTGCACCCCTACACCCCTCTTCTACTGTGTGCTCACTGCCTGCACCTCTACACCCCTCTTCCACTGTGTGCACACTGCCTGCACCCCTACACCCCTCTTCTACTGTGTGCACACTGCCTGCATCCCTACACCCCTCTTCCACTGTGTGCACACTGCCTGCACCCCTACACCCCTCTTCCACTGTGTGCACACTGCCTGCACCCCTAAACCCCTCTTCTACTGTGTGCACACTGCCTGCATCCCTACACCCCTCTTCCACTGTGTGCACACTTCCTATATCCCTACACCCATCTTCCACTGAGTGCATGCCCCCTGCACCTCTAGACCCCTCTTCTACTGTGTGCACACTGCCTGCACCCCTACACCCCTCTTCCACTGAGCGCTCACTGCCTGCAACCCCAGACCCCTCTCCAACTGTGTGCTCACTGCCTGCACCCCTAGACCCCTCTTCTACTGTGTGCTCACTGCCTGCACCCCTACACCCCTCTTCCACTGTGTGCACACTGCCTGCACCCCTACACCCCTCTTCCACTGTGTGCACACTGCCTGCACCCCTACACCCCTCTTCCACTGTGTGCACACTGCCTGCACCCCTACACCCCTCTTCCACTGTGTGCACACTGCCTGCACCCCTATACCCCTCTTCTACTGTGTGCACACTGCCTGCATCCCTACACCCCTCTTCCACTGTGTGCACACTTCCTATATCCCTACACCCATCTTCCACTGAGTGCATGCCCCCTGCACCTCTAGACCCCTCTTCCACTGTGTGCTCATTGCCTGCACCCATACACCCCTCTTCTACTGTGTGCTCACTGCCTGCACCTCTACACCCCTCTTCCACTGTGTGCACACTGCCTGCACCCCTACACCCCTCTTCTACTGTGTGCACACTGCCTGCATCCCTACACCCCTCTTCCACTGTGTGCACACTGCCTGCACCCCTACACCCCTCTTCCACTGTGTGCACACTGCCTGCACCCCTAAACCCCTCTTCTACTGTGTGCACACTGCCTGCATCCCTACACCCCTCTTCCACTGTGTGCACACTTCCTATATCCCTACACCCATCTTCCACTGAGTGCATGCCCCCTGCACCTCTAGACCCCTCTTCTACTGTGTGCACACTGCCTGCACCCCTACACCCCTCTTCCACTGAGCGCTCACTGCCTGCAACCCCATACCCCTCTCCAACTGTGTGCTCACTGCCTGCAGCCCTAGACCCCTCTTCTACTGTGTGCTCACGGCCTGCACCCCTACACCCCTCTTCCACTGTGTGCACACTGCCTGCACCCCTACACCCCTCTTCTACTGTGTGCACACTGCCTGCATCCCTACACCCCTTTTCCACTGTGTGCACACTGCCTGCACCCCTACACCCCTCTTCCACTGTGTGCACACTGCCTGCACGCCTACACCCCTCTTCTACTGTGTGCACACTGCCTGCATCCCTACACCCCTCTTCCACTGTGTGCACACTTCCTATATCCCTACACCCATCTTCCACTGAGTGCATGCCCCCTGCACCTCTAGACACCTCTTCCACTGTGTGCTCATTGCCTGCACCCCTACACCCCTCTTCCACTGTGTGCTCACTGCCTGCACCCCTACAACCCTCTTCCACTGTGTGCACACTGCCTGCATCCGTACACCCCTCTTCCACTGTGTGCACACTTCCTATATCCCTACACCCATCTTCCACTGAGTGCATGCCCCCTGCACCTCTAGACCCCTCTTCTACTGTGTGCACACTGCCTGCACCCCTACACCCCTCTTCCACTGAGCGCTCACTGCCTGCAACCCCAGACCCCTCTCAAACTGTGTGCTCACTGCCTGCACCCCTAGACCCCTCTTCTACTGTGTGCTCACTGCCTGCACCCCTACACCCCTCTTCCACTGTGTGCACACTGCCTGCACCCCTACACCCCTCTTCCACTGTGTGCACACTGCCTGCACCCCTACACCCCTCTTCCACTGTGTGCACACTGCCTGCACCCCTACACCCCTCTTCCACTGTGTGCACACTGCCTGCACCCCTACACCCCTCTTCTACTGTGTGCACACTGCCTGCATCCCTACACCCCTCTTCCACTGTGTGCACACTTCCTATATCCCTACACCCATCTTCCACTGAGTGCATGCCCCCTGCACCTCTAGACCCCTCTTCCACTGTGTGCTCATTGCCTGCACCCATACACCCCTCTTCTACTGTGTGCTCACTGCCTGCACCTCTACACCCCTCTTCCACTGTGTGCACACTGCCTGCACCCCTACACCCCTCTTCTACTGTGTGCACACTGCCTGCATCCCTACACCCCTCTTCCACTGTGTGCACACTGCCTGCACCCCTACACCCCTCTTCCACTGTGTGCACACTGCCTGCACCCCTATACCCCTCTTCTACTGTGTGCACACTGCCTGCATCCGTACACCCCTCTTCCACTGTGTGCACACTTCCTATATCCCTACACCCATCTTCCACTGAGTGCATGCCCCCTGCACCTCTAGACCCCTCTTCTACTGTGTGCACACTGCCTGCACCCTTACACCCCTCTTCCACTGAGCGCTCACTGCCTGCAACCCCAGACCCCTCTCCAACTGTGTGCTCACTGCCTGCACCCCTAGACCCCTCTTCTACTGTGTGCTCACTGCCTGCACCCCTACACCCCTCTTCCACTGTGTGCACACTGCCTGCACCCCTACACCCCTCTTCTACTGTGTGCACACTGCCTGCATCCCTACACCCCTTTTCCACTGTGTGCACACTGCCTGCACCCCTACACCCCTCTTCCACTGTGTGCACACTGCCTGCACCCCTACACCCCTCTTCCACTGTGTGCACACTGCCTGCACCCCTACACCCCTCTTCCACTGTGTGCACACTGCCTGCACCCCTATACCCCTCTTCTACTGTGTGCACACTGCCTGCATCCCTACACCCCTCTTCCACTGTGTGCACACTTCCTATATCCCTACACCCATCTTCCACTGAGTGCATGCCCCCTGCACCTCTAGACCCCTCTTCCACTGTGTGCTCATTGCCTGCACCCCTACACCCCTCTTCCACTGTGTGCTCACTGCCTGCACCCCTACACCCCTCTTCCACTGTGTGCACACTGCCTGCATCCGTACACCCCTCTTCCACTGTGTGCACACTTCCTATATCCCTACACCCATCTTCCACTGAGTGCATGCCCCCTGCACCTCTAGACCCCTCTTCTACTGTGTGCACACTGCCTGCACCCCTACACCCCTCTTCCACTGAGCGCTCACTGCCTGCAACCCCAGACCCCTCTCCAACTGTGTGCTCACTGCCTGCACCCCTAGACCCCTCTTCTACTGTGTGCTCACTGCCTGCACCCCTACACCCCTCTTCCACTGTGTGCACACTGCCTGCACCCCTACACCCCTCTTCCACTGTGTGCACACTGCCTGCACCCCTACACCCCTCTTCCACTGTGTGCACACTGCCTGCACCCCTACAGCCCTCTTCCACTGTGTGCACACTGCCTGCACCCCTACACCCCTCTTCTACTGTGTGCACACTGCCTGCATCCCTACACCCCTCTTCCACTGTGTGCACACTTCCTATATCCCTACACCCATCTTCCACTGAGTGCATGCCCCCTGCACCTCTAGACCCCTCTTCCACTGTGTGCTCATTGCCTGCACCCATACACCCCTCTTCTACTGTGTGCTCACTGCCTGCACCTCTACACCCCTCTTCCACTGTGTGCACACTGCCTGCACCCCTACACCCCTCTTCTACTGTGTGCACACTGCCTGCATCCCTACACCCCTCTTCCACTGTGTGCACACTGCCTGCACCCCTACACCCCTCTTCCACTGTGTGCACACTGCCTGCACCCCTATACCCCTCTTCTACTGTGTGCACACTGCCTGCATCCGTACACCCCTCTTCCACTGTGTGCACACTTCCTATATCCCTACACCCATCTTCCACTGAGTGCATGCCCCCTGCACCTCTAGACCCCTCTTCTACTGTGTGCACACTGCCTGCACCCCTACACCCCTCTTCCACTGAGCGCTCACTGCCTGCAACCCCATACCCCTCTCCAACTGTGTGCTCACTGCCTGCACCCCTAGACCCCTCTTCTACTGTGTGCTCACTGCCTGCACCCCTACACCCCTCTTCCACTGTGTGCACACTGCCTGCACCCCTACACCCCTCTTCTACTGTGTGCACACTGCCTGCATCCCTACACCCCTCTTCCACTGTGTGCACACTGCCTGCACCCCTACACCCCTCTTCCACTGTGTGCACACTGCCTGCACCCCTACACCCCTCTTCTACTGTGTGCACACTGCCTGCACCCCTACACCCCTCTTCCACTGTGTGCACACTGCCTGCACCCCTACACCCCTCTTCTACTGTGTGCACACTGCCTGCATCCCTACACCCCTCTTCCACTGTGTGCACACTTCCTATATCCCTACACCCATCTTCCACTGAGTGCATGCCCCCTGCACCTCTAGACCCCTCTTCCACTGTGTGCTCACTGCCTGCACCCCTACACCCCTCTTCCACTGTGTGCACACTGCCTGCACCCCTACACCCCTCTTCCACTGTGTGCACACTGCCTGCACCCCTACACCCCTCTTCTACTGTGTGCACACTGCCTGCACCCCTACACCCCTCTTCTACTGTGTGCACACTGCCTGCATCCCTACACCCCTCTTCCACTGTGTGCACACTGCCTGCACCCCTACACCCCTCTTCCACTGTGTGCACACTGCCTGCACCCCTACACCCCTCTTCTAATGTGCACACTGCCTGCATCCCTACACCCCTCTTCCACTGTGTGCACACTTCCTATATCCCTACACCCATCTTCCACTGAGTGCATGCCCCCTGCACCTCTAGACCCCTCTTCTACTGTGTGCACACTGCCTGCACCCCTACACCCCTCTTCTACTGTGTGCACACTGCCTGCACCCCTACACCCCTATTCCACTGTGTGCACACTGCCTGCGCCCCTACACCCCTCTTCTACTGTGTGCACACTGCCTGCACCCCTACACCCCTCTTCCACTGTGTGCACACTGCCTGCACCCCTACACCCCTCTTCTACTGTGTGCTCACTGCCTGCACCCCTAGACCCCTCTTCCACTGTGTGCTCACTGCCTGCACCCCTACACCCCTCTTCCACTGAGTGCTCACTGCATGCACCTCTAGACCCCTCTCCCACTGTGTGCTCACTGCCTGCACCCCTACACCCGTCTTCCAATGAGCGCTCACTGCCTGCACCCCTACAACTCTCTTCCACTGAGTGCTCACTGCCTGCACCCCTAGACCCCTCTCCCACTATGTGCTCACTGCCTGCACCCCTACACCCGTCTTCCAATGAGCGCTCACTGCCTGCACTCCTAGACCCCTCTTCCAATGAGCGCTCACTGCCTGCACCTCTAGACCCCTCTTCCACTGAGCAGTCACTGCTTGCACCCCTACACAACCTCTTCTACTGTGTGCACACCGCCTGTACCTCTACACCCCTCTTCCACTGAGCGCTCACTGCCTGCAACCCCAGACCCCTCTTCCACTGTGTGCTCACTGCCTGCACCCCTACACCCCTCTTCCACTGAGTGCTCACTGCCTGCACCCCTACACCCGTCTTCCAATGATCGCTCACTTCCTGCACCCCTATACCCGTCTTCCAATGAGTGGTCACTGCCTGCACCCCTAGACCCCTCTTCCACTGAGCACTCACTGCCTGCACCCCTACACCCGTCTTCCAATGAGTGGTCACTGCCTGCACCCCTAGACCCCTCTTCCAATGAGCGCTCACTGCCTGCACCCCTACAACCGTCTTCCACTGATTGGTCACTGCCTGCACCCCTAGACCCCTCTTCCACTGAGCGCTCACTGCCTGCATCCCTAGACCCCAAGGCACTAGCAGACCTTTACACACACTTGCACGGCTCCTCATTTACTTGCTCAGTTTAGCAGAGACAGATGAAAGACATCCTACTCGCCAGCAGCCCTTGAACAGTGATCACTGTGGGAACCCAGCCTGGTGCTCTGGTTGGTCCCATGTGGGCACGTTCTCAATCTCTCTTGTCGCTGGGAAGGACACACAGATACAGGAACTTGGCGTCTGAAAACTTGCAGTAATTTCCACCTCACCGAGACCAGCTTTTCTCGTCATTTTTTGTTTGTTTAAAAAGGATGCAAGGGAGTTGGAATGAGCACACCTCGGGCTGTTCTCTTTGCCATGGACCCAGGGCAGTGAAGTGGCCGGGGCAGAGGATGCCACTCCCAACTCTGAAAGGCGTTGAGCCCCAGGACAGAAGCTTCAGAAAGGAAGTGGGTAGAAGTCCTATCCCACTAAGCTCGGCAGGACCTTCCCTCTCAGACTCGGTCTCTGGCTGATGACACCGGACTGCAGTCTGCGGCCTGCTCACCGGGGTCTTCCCCATCACTGCATCTCAAGTGGTGGCTTTGAGCCTCCTCACACAGATGCCAGACTCTCCCCTCCCCTCATTCTGGCTCGGCAAAGCACCTCAGCACCTGGCCACACCAGGTGGGAGCCAAACACAGCAGGTGCTCTGCAGAGCTTGATTCCCAGGTGTGGACGGCTCGACCAACCTCGTTACCTAGACTTCATTCGGGGAGATCCTTGCACAGAAGATGGTGCAAACTCTCAGAGAGACACTTGAAGTGAAGTTCCCAAATACTGGGGTGCTAACTTATAGGAAACAGTGCAAATCAAATGTTTGATTAGCACCTCATAGTGAAAAACAAAACTAAAATTTACTCAAAATACAGTTATTTTATTAAAAAAATATATTGTTATTGATTTCAGAGAGGAAGGGACAGGGAGAGAGAGGTTGGAACATCAGTGATGAGAGAGAATCACTGATTGGCTGCCTCCTGCACACCCTCTACTGGGGATCTAGCCGCAACCCAGGCATGTGTCCGACCTGGGATCTAACCATGACGTCCTGGTTCATAGGTCGATGCTCAACCACTGCGCCATGCTGGCCCCACAAAATACATTTATTTCATATTTAATAAAACTTAAGTTATGATGGTAATGGAATGCTGCTTTTTAGAGAAAGGACATGACTCCACAAAAAAGCCTCTGACAGCCTCTGGGGGAGTGTGGGGGGCAGCCCACACAACTCCTGCTTCCTGGGAGGAGAGCAGTTTTATAAAAACAATGTACTTTCATTAATTTCCCCAAGGTGCTTCCTACTCAGCTTATGTTCCTGTAATTCTTTTTTAATGAATATATATTATTACTATTGGCAAAAAGTGGATTTTTTCATCTTGGATGGTTACCTGGTCAAACTCCACCTTCATCTGTCAACAATTGTGGGTATCATTCCTACAGTTTTCCAGCGGTCCTCTCATTGCCACCCTGAAATCCTGGATTTTCCCATTACTTGCACTGTCATTTTGCAATCAATCTACACTGCCTGTGGGGCTTTCTGTGGGCCATTTGCAACACTGGACAACTGAGGAGCGGAAGGCATAGGAGGCAGAGAGGTCAGAGCGGCGAGCAGAGCACACGTTTGAGTGGGAAGTTGGTACATGAGTGGCCTGCCTGAGAACGCCCTTCTCTCCTCCATCGGCCTCCCAGTGAGGGAGACAGAGGAGCTCAGGTGTTGGGACCCACCCTCAGGGTTGAGGTGGGTGGTCTCCAGTGATGGTGTCATCAGCCCTTTTTGGTACCTGTAGGCTGCTCTTCCCACCAGAGGGCAATGCTAACCCCTCTCCTTGAACCTGGACTGGCCAGTGGCTGCTTTGACCAACAGAATGTCCCTCTAAGGATGGATCACCTGGGCCCCTCGCAATGCTCTCCTCTGGGATACACCCCTCAGAACCCAGTCCCCACGCTCTGAGAAGCCTGAACCAGCCTCCAGTCCCAGCCAATCTCCCAGCGACGCCACCACCAGGCATACATGTCCGCCACCATGGACATCCAGGCCTTTTGGTTGATTTGCACATTAGCCTTTTATTATATAGAACTAGAGGCCCAGTGCGTGAAAATTCATGCACTGGAGGGGGAGGTCCCTCAGGTCGGCCTGCCCCCTCTCATAATCCAGGAGCCCTCAGGGGCAGGAACCAACTCGGCGATCAGGGAAAGGCAACAACCCATCACACCTCTGATGCTGCCACTGCCAGCAGCATAAACCTCGGCTGGTGCTGGTTACCTGAGCCTCAGGCAGCCCTGGGTGACTGAGCAGCCACCATCCAAGGCTTGCTTGTGCCTTGGGCTGGCCCTGGGGGGGTGGGGGGCTGAGAGGACTCCGGAGGCAGGCATGCAGAGTGGCTGGGCCTGCCTGGGGGTGGACCCAGCCTTGGCATGTGCCTGCTGTCCCGGTGGGGCTGAAGGGACTGGGTGCCACCATCTTGTGGCTGTGGGCACTGCCATCTTTGGGGCGTGACAGTCAATTAGCATATTCCCTTCTTATTGGCTGTGGATGCCACCATCTTTGAGGGTGGGATTGTCAATTAGCATATTCCCTTCTTATTGGGTGTGGGTGCCACCATCTTTGAGGGTGGGGCTGTCAATTAGCATATTCCCTTCTTATTGGCTGTGGGTGCCACCATCTTTGCAACTGTGTGAGGGTCAATTAGCATATTCTATCTTTATTAGATAGGATAAGACGGCAGGATGTATTTTTTGTAAGGAAAACGTTTCAGAGACTGTGGGGGTCTTTCTGAGAGCAGTTTATTCAGTATCCCATCAGCACAGCTTGCAGAGTTTGGCCTAAAGGTTAGAAGCACAGTCTTCTTCCCCACAGGCAGTGTTTCAGGGCAGCTTTCCCCTCTCTGGGCCACCTACCAAAGCCTGACACTCAAGTACATGCTGCAAACGCCACCTCGGTTCAGGGCTGTGCCAGCCAATTACCCACGTGCCATTTGGCACTATCACAAATGCCAAATAAAAGAGGAAATCTTGGAGAAAGTGCTTCACACATGAAGTGTTTCTTTTACCGCCACGTGTGTCGAGTTGATTTGTGAGGTTCCCTTTGGGGTCAGAACACAGACTGTACAACGGAGACACGCAGCGACGCTTCCGACTTCCCCACAGGAGTCCCTCTGCTCGTGTGATTGGCTGCCTCCTCACATGCCCTGCAACCTGGGCACATGCCCGGGTCCGGAAATGGAACCCGAGGTCCTTCAGTACAGGGGCTGACAGTCTGACCATTGAACAGCATCAGCCAGAGGGAGACTATGACTTTTTAAAAGACAGTCAAGTTTCTCAAGTGCTGGGCCTTCCATTTGAAGCATACTTGGTAAAGTTTGGTGCACAAATCAGGGTGCTGTGGGTGACGCTTTGCCTGCTTTGGGGTGCAGACTCAGAAATGCGGGCAGACCACAGCCCCCGGCCCATCTGGCTGGTGCTGTCTGTGGGAAGGAGCGGCTGGTGGGGTCCGGCCATCTGTTGACGCGTCTTCATGCTGTGGTGGCAGAGCAGAGCAGAGCAGAGCAGCTGCACTGAAGACATATCCGGTCTGGCCTGTAACAGACGGAGGCAGCTGCCTTTGGGCCAGATGGGAGTGGCCACTCCTGTTGGAATGATCAGGGTGAGTTCACTGTCCGAGCGGCATGTGGGCACAACGGGGCTCCGTTAGGGCCGTCGTTAGGCCCCATGGTGGAATTCCTTCCAGGCAGAGCACCGTGGACCTGGATGCCATGCTGAAACCGCCAGGCAGAGACCTGGGCGCCTTGCCTTATTCCCGAACACACTGAGCACGCACTTTTATACTAGTGAGGGGGCCGGGCCAGCACCCGCCCTCCAAGCAGCCCCCCTCCAGGCAGCGAGGTCCCCGCCTGAAACGATTAGGATGGTCTCATGATGAGGAGTGAAGCAGAACCCTGCTCAGCAGTCAGGGCCAGCAGCTAGCTCCACCCACGAGAAGAAAACCAGGCGGGTTCACAAGTCACACGGTTTTGCTGTGTCACAGGAGTGAGGCTGCTATTTCACTGGGAAAATGCTATCATTTTAAGCACCGTTCCAAAGAAAACTGGGCTCTTGCCAGAGGAGAATAACAAAGAGGGAAAAATGAACACTCAGGTAGCAAACAGATTGCTCCTGTGGGCCCTGAGCTGCTGGAGCCACTTCTCGGGATGAAAAGCAGTTAAAGAGCCAGAGACAAACGGGCTCCGAGGGGCCCCTCACAGACCCCACGCTTCTCCTGCCTGAATGGCTTTCTCCTACCTCCTCTCCAGTCTGCTGAGGCCCCGCTGTCACCACACTGACGGACTCCCTCCTTCAGACATGAATACTGGGGCACAGTGCTGGGAGCTAAGATACAGAGGAGAGCAAACCCAGGCCCGTCCTGCCTGCTGAGCGTCCTGGGGGAGGGGGAGAGCGCAGACAAGAAGGAAACAATCGTACTCTGTGCAGTAAGAATTGGGGCTTTGTCTCTGGTCCCTGGCACAGAGCTCTGGAAACCCCAGGGACTTCCTGAGAGATGGGGTGTCTTTGTTATGCTAATGAGGATGCTCACTACAGGCTCCCAGTTTTGGGATGGGGCTGGCACTGGGAAGATCCACTGGAGGCCTAGGGACTTGGCCCAGCCTGCCCTTGGGGAGGAGAGGGGCAGTCACATGACCCAGCCTGCCCTTGGGGAGGGAAGGAGAGTCACATGGCCTCCTAATGAAAAGCCACTGACACTGCACAGGGAGGGACAGTGTGCTTCCTGGCAGTGACTACTTTGATGTCTCCCAGGTCTCACCACCATCTCCTTTACTATCATACTGCTCTCTCCCCCAGGCTGCTCCTGGCTTCCATAAGAGGCATGGATGTGCACAGTGCTTGGTAGAGCCTGGCAAAATGTGACCATGCAAAACCCAATGAGGATTGTTAAGAGAAACAACATACCTACAGCAGTCTGAGCTGCAAGCCAATTCCTACCAGGGCAGTCATCCAGGGGTCAAATGTCACCAGCGGGTTAGTTCCGTCAGCGACAGAGTAGAGTGACCCCCTGGAATTAAGCAAAGAGCTATGTGTCTTTAGCTTATCCCCAATGCAGATGTCTCTGGAGATGGCATGTTCTAGAACAGTGGTCGCCAACCTTTCGGACCTCATGGACCTCACGGACCTCCGATTGGCGACCACTGTTCTAGCAGGTACCACCTAACCCTGGTGAGATATCACACCTCCCAGGGTAATAAGGGTCAGGACACAGAAAGCCACGCCTCTGCATGAAATACTGTCTTAGACAGGCAGGCGGGGGTAGGTCTGTGCAGCTACACTTATGTGAAATCCACAGCATTTGCAACCCACCCATAGGTGCCCTATTTTACTTAACCCTCCCAACTGAACAACTCTCATGCGTGCGGGAGCTGCACGGGTCAAACAAGGGTAGGTGCCCGCAGGGCTGCTATGGAAGCTGCCCCGCCCTCCTCAGGGGAGGGAAGGGAAGCTCTCTCATGGCAGACATAGGCCTGCACATACACCCTATGGCGTTTATTTTATTTCCTCATCTCCTTTGTCCCAGATCCTGGCTCCCCACCTCTGTACATACCAGAATTCATCATAGGCGCATGCCCTCACCCTTGCATGGAGCACTTCAGAATCAACTTGAGTGATTCTGACAATCCCCATAAAAGTGCCAGGAGGAGCAGGACTTATCTGCCAATTTCAGGACTCACTGTGAAGGTGGTCACATCAGCCAGAGGACAGCAGCTGGAACATGCATAGAACAGGTCACTGAGACACAGAACCATACACAAAGGGCCAATGGGTATTTGGCAAAACTGCCGAGGTAACACAGCAGGAAAAGGACAGTCTTTTCAACTAACGAGCTGGACAACTGGCTATTCCTATGGAAAAGCTACCCTGACCCTAACTCGCTCTGTATAGAAAGTTTAACCTGAAACAGGTCAGAGTTCTGAATGTAGAAGCTAAAGCCATAAAATGTCTAGAAGAAAACATAGGAGAGAAAAAAATTCATGTCTTTGTGATAGAAAAATATTTTAAATATAGAACACATAAAGCATGAACCATAGAAGGAAAAATGGACAAATTGGATTTTATCAAAAATAGAACCTTTACTCTTGAAAGATATTCTCAAGGAAATTCGGCAAGCCACAGAATGATCCTATCTAATAAAAGACTAATATGCAAATTTACTGTACTTCTGTTACACCAACAAGCCATGCCTATGGCCAATCTGGAGCGAATATGCAAATAAACCCAACCAAGATGGCTGAGGCCACGGGGAGCAAGAGGGAAGCTTGGGTTTCCCCAGCAATGGAGGAAGCCAAGCTTCCTGCCTGTCCTTGCTGGCCTTGGCTGGGGTCGGAGCTGGGCTATCAGAGCCAGGTGATCGAAGGGAGCATGGGACCCTGTCCAGAGCCCAAGCCTCGGCCAGAGGCCAGAGGCCAGAGGCTTGAGGCTTTGGCCAGGGACGGAGCTGGGGAGATTGTAGTCAGTTGGTGGTCCCTGAGACTTGGTCAGAGGCTGTGGCCTTGGCCAGGGGTGAAGCCAGGCGATTGAGCCAGCTGGGGTTCCCTGCCCAGGGCCTGAACCCCAGCCAAAGACTTGTTGCCTTGGCCAGGGGTGGAGCTGGGTGACCACAGTCAGCTGGATCTCCTGTGGGATCTCCTGATAGGAGCCAGTTGGGGGTCTCTGCCCAGGGCCGGAGCCTCAGCCAGAGGCTGTGGCCTTGGTGGGGGGCAAGAGCTGTGTTATCAGAGCTGGGTGACTGGGGCAAGCTGGGGATCCCTGCCCAAAGCCCAGGCCTCATCCAGAGGCCAGAGGCTTGAGGCCTAGGCTGGGGGTGGAGCCAAGCAATTGGAGCCAGCTGGGGGTCCCTCGAGATGGTGCACAGGCAGTGCACACACAGGCGGTGCACACACAGACGGTGCACACACAGACGGTGCACACACAGTCGAGCCTTGGCTAGAGGCTTGCAGCTTTGGTTGGGGGCAGAGCCGGGTGATGGGTGCCCCCTGGTGTCCCCTGCCCAGGGCTGGAAGCTTTAGGCCTTGGCAGGGTCAGAACCAGAGATTGGAGGAGATAGGTGTGAACTATAGAGGAAACACCTTTTCTGACTGCTCATTGGCTAAGCTCCCTGTTTGCCACTGGTAATATTCTTAGTAACTTGGGTATAAGAATCCAAAAAGGTGACCTAGGGCTTTTCCACCTCACTCCTGGAGAAAAAAACGAAGGTCTGCTGCTGGAGGGCTAAGAAATGACATAACTGCCCTAGGCGGTTTGGCACAGGGATAATGCCTAGGCTTGCCAACCGCAGGGTCCAAGTTAGATTCTCATCAAGGGCATGTACTTAGTTTGCAGGCTCCTCCCTGGCTGGGCCCAGTTCAGGGCTCATGCAGGAGGCAACCAATCAAAGTATTCCTCTCACTTTGATCTTTCTTTCTGTCTTTCCCTTTCTCTTTCACATTCTCTAAAAGTTAATGGAAATATATACTCAGGTGAGGAAAGATCCTATGAAAGAAAGAAAGACCATATCCTATGAAAAGACACATCTTAAAAATGCCTAAAGAAAGTTGTCATTTTTTCACAGTGAAGGGACTGGAGTCCGTGCTGATAAAAACACCTTGGTGAGTGGCAGTGGCTGCAGCAGCGGGGTGATGGGGTTGGTGCCTTCCCCTGATCAGCCCGGTTATTTCCCACAAAGGGAGGCCAGACTGCGGCTTAGGCCCACTCCCCATGGAGCTGTCAGTAGGACACCCCCTGAGAGCTCCCAGTGTGTGGGAGGGAGCAGGTTGGGCTAAGGAGAACCACCCCCAGTGCACAAATTTCATGCACTGGGCACCTAGTAAATAATATTTTTCGATATACATAGATAAAAAAATTCTACCTAGGATGTATTAAGATCATTTTCAACTCAATAGTATTAAGATAAACAATGTAATCTAAGAATGGGTCAAAGATATAATAGATACTCGTGTTGATATGTAAATGGGCAATGAAGACATGAAAAGCTGCCTCGGATCATTAGTCTCCAGGAAGTGAAGTTAAAGCTTACCCATCTCCATGCTCACGTGGAGTAGAGACCCCTAGCACATGCCTGATGTCACTTGGGTACATGGATGGCATCTCTGCACCTCGGGTGCGGGCGACTTGGTCACCCGGTAGACGAGGCAGCTTAAAACTCAGTTCCGAGGGAATCCAGGGCCCGGGGCTGTGAGCACAAAGGGGTCCTTGGGCTTCTTTGGCTGTCCTGGCCATTAGCAAATGAAGAACATGCTCTGCTAAGTGAAAACTGGTGTTTAGAGGCATGCTGTCATTCCAGCAGCCGCCCAATGAAATCCAGTCTCCAGGGGATGTGCAGTGCAGTGAGCAGGAGAGGCTGCTCTATATCAGCAGACAGCAGGTGCCAGGGAGGCAGGACTCGTGACGGATCTGTCACCGGCGACACCTTGATTGTCCCCTTCCCCACCTCCTCTAATCTCATCATTGCAGTGTGGATTCAGCACACAGCAGCCCGTGTGAAATGTAACCATCCTGCCGATGGCGCAATCAGCCGCTGCATATAAAGGCGATAAGGCACCAGTTCCCGCCACGCTCAGCAGCTTTCCATTCCTCCTGCAGCTGCACATCAGCTGTGTGAGCTCCACACGCCTCAGCAGAGGCTGCCCCCCGCCGAGTGCAGGCTCGGGTGTGGGGGAGACAGCCAACACCCAGTCACCCCTTCCTTGCATGCACACACCCACTCTGCAGAGCCCTGAGACAGGCCCTGGAAGCCTCTTTTCATTATCTCTACTAGCAGCGGTCAGGGAAACATTATGACGTTTCCTTGCAAAAGGCATGGCACCAAAGCACTACGAGCCTCCCTGCCCTCCCCTCCAGTGTGGGCACCCCCTACCCTCACCTCCAGTGCAGGGCACCCCCTGCCCTCACCTCCAGTGTGGGCACCCCCTGCCCTCACCTCCAGTGTGGGCATCCCCCACCCTCACCTTCAGTGCAGGGCACCCTCTACCCTCACCTCCAGTGTGGGCACCCCCTGCCCTCACCTCCAGTGTGGGCACCCTCTGCCCTCACCTCCAGTGTGGGCACCCCCTGCCCTCACCTCCAGTGCAGGGCACCCTCTACCCTCACCTCCAGTGTGGGCACCCCCTGCCCTCACCTCCAGTGTGGGCACCCCCTGCCCTCACCTCCAGTGCGGGGCACCCTCTATCCTCACCTCCAGTGTGGGCACCCCCTGCCCTCACCTCCAGTGTGGGCACCTCCTGCCCTCACCTCCAGTGCAGAGCACACTCTACCCTCACCTCCAGTGTGGGCACCCCCTGCCCTCACCTCCAGTGTGGGCACCCCCTGCCCTCACCTCCAGTGCAGAGCACCCTCTACCCTCACCTCCAGTGTGGGCACCTCCTGCCCTCACCTCCAGTGCAGGGCACCCTCTACCCTCACCTCCAGTGTGGGGCACCCTCTATCCTCACCTCCAGTGCAGGGCACCCTCTACCCTCACCTCCAGTGCAGGGCACCCTCTACCCTCACCTCCAGTGTGGGCA
Organism: Nyctalus aviator; assembly: GCA_036971965.1. NCBI lineage: Eukaryota > Metazoa > Chordata > Mammalia > Chiroptera > Vespertilionidae > Nyctalus > Nyctalus aviator. Next base: position 88,826,018 of record CM072925.1, read on the forward strand.
CCCCCTGCCCTCACCTCCAGTGTGGGCACCCCCTGCCCTCACCTCCAGTGTGGGCACCTCCTGCCCTCACCTCCAGTGCAGGGCACCTTCTACCCTCACCTCCAGTGTGGGGCAACCCCTGCCCTCACCTCCAGTGTGGGCAACTCCTGCCCTCACCTCCAGTGCAGAGCACCCTCTACCCTCACCTCCAGTGTGGGGCACCCCCTGCCCTCATCCCCAGTTGGAGCACCCCTATGCCCTTACCCCAGTGTGGGCACCCCCTGTCCTCACCACAGCCAAGCACAGCAGCAGCTCTGGGAGCTTGTTCAGGATCCCAAGACCCACAAGGGACCTGCTGATGCAGAGTCTCTGAACATAATCTGTGTAATGGGCACCTCCAGTGAGGAGCACAGCTCACTCTCAGCAACACTCTCAGCACCCAAGCATGCCTGTGCCCTGGAGCTTTTTCAGGAATCACTAACTATGGACTAGAAGCCAGACAGGATCAAAGGAAGGCCTTGAAGGAACTCTGAAAATCTCACCCACACCACCCATCCATCCATTACCCGTCCTTCCATTCATACACCCATCCATCCATCCATCCATCCATCATCCATTCACCCATTACACATCCTTCCATTCACACACCCATCCATTACCATCCACCTCCATTATCCATCCTTCCATTCATACACCCATCCATCCATCCATCCATCCATCCATCCATCCATTACCCATCCTTTTGTTCACATTCCCATCCATCCATCATCCATCCATCCATTACCCATTCTTCCATTCACACTCCCATCCATCCATCCATCCATCCATTGCCAGAAGACGTGAGAAAGTCTGGTGGTATGTGTGGGTGCTGGAGACTGTCGTAAGGCTTAGAGTGTGATCTCTGCCACTGACCAACTGCGTGACTCTGGGCAAGCTGTGGGCAAGATGATGCTCAACTCGGATTTGTGAGGTGGAAATAATAGCAGCCTCTGCCTCAAGGGTTGTTTGTAATGATAAAATGCGTTAATAAATGGCGAACAGTATTTGGAAAGACTGAGCAGTCAAATATAAGCTGCCATTATTACCATGATTTTATTATCATTGGTGCAAACAGGGAACAATGCAAACAAGTATAACCTATATATATAAAAAGACAGTGTTGTGATAACCAGGAAGGCCAAATGACCATTCACTATGAGGTGCATTGAGTACTTCTAGGTCCCTCTCCCATGGCCCACAGGCTCAGATCGCAGCAAGGCGGGCGGCAGGCAGGTGGGGCAGCAGTGTGGCAGGCTACTGTGTGTGATTTCATGTGCTGGGCCTCTAGTATAAGATAATTTCTATAGAAGTGCTGGATAGTACAGTGGAACACAGAACACGGAGCAAACGTGGCCATCAGTGAGGGTTTCCGCGGCGATCATAACTGGGACCTGTGTGCCACATGCAGACAGGAAGATGGCGAGGGGAGAGCTTAGCGAACAGGCAGCGTGCCATGAAGAACTCGAAGCTCGGCCCTGGGGCAGGCACGGAGTCTGGGCCCTCCACTGCGTGCCAGCTTCTCCCGCTCCCGCGGGCAGCGCCAGGGGCACACTCTGGGGCCTGGCCACGTGACTGCAGTGCGTATGATCTACAGGGCCATTGCAGGACGCAGATGCCTGAATTCTCCTGTATTTCTCATTTGAATAGATGAAGGCAGAGTAGTTTCTAAGCAAAACCACCACAAACAGTTACGTGAAAACGCCCTGTTCTGGAACAGAGTCAGTAATGTTGTAACAGCCACGCCAGGTGCCAGGTGGGTACTGGGTACTGGATATGGGGAGGGGCACATTGTAAAGCATCTGATTGTCTGAACACTGTGTTGTGCACAGGCAACCAATACACAGCAACACCACTGTCCACTGCGAGGGACACACAAATATAGACAATGCAAGAGAACACACCTGTCCCATTGAAAATGAATGATTCCTTTTGCTGTCAGATCTTTCTGAAAACACAGGCAACCTCCATGAAATAGTGTATGCATTCCTCCACCCTGCTTCTTTTGTTGCTCTTTGAACATAAGGTGGTGAACACTCTTTGTCACCTTTTAGCTGCAGAGCTCCCGTGGAGCGAGTGCCCGGGGCCGCATCCTGGGGCGCACCAGTGACCTGGCCCGGGTGTGCTTTTGCCTGAATTGGAGGCACAGGGTGTGCGGGTGCTCCTGGTTTTATGGATGGCCCACGGCCATGGACACGGTCAGCAGCTGGCCATCCTGTGCCGGGCAGTGCCAATAAGGACTTGTTCTCAGTCAAACTGACAGCCAGACTCAGGAGGCCCCCTGGAGGAGAGGTCTCTGAGCTGGGTGCTATGTCCCCTTGACGAGAGGGCCATCTGGCATGCACCCCCCTTGCAGAGGTTCACTCATGCATGAGGCGCTCCTGTCCTCAGAACTGTGCGGTGCGGCGCCTGCCGGGACAGGCTCAGTGCTGACACGTGTAGAGTCTCATTGTTGCCGCTTCCTCAGTGCTGGCTCTGGCTGGCGGAGGGCCAGGCCCGTGTGCAGGAGAGGCATAAGCTCTACGGTGCCCCGGCCTCTTAACGCACTGCAGCGGGGATGGCCCTCGGCCCGCGGCCTCTTTCTCTGCAGGAGTGTATTAAAGCCCCTTGGGTACTGTCTGAAGGTGAGTGTAGTTAAGATGAGGTAATAATTAATAAATCCAGTTAACCTAGTGCATCCAAAGGAACCCAGTCCCCATCAGTTCCCCAGTCCCCCAACTGACACTGAGCAATGACAGAGGTGCCACTCTGCCCCACGCCCCTGCCACCAACCCTCCTGGAACTTCTCAGCACCTCAGACCCAGGCAGGGAGGAGGGGCTGGCCAGTCCCTATTGAAAACCTCAACCAAGTTCAATTCCTTTTTTCTGGTTTTCTTGAAGCATAACATCTCCCGAAGATGCGGACGCATCGCAGGTGTGCAGTGATGGCTTCTCACAGCTGACTGAGAAACAGCATCCAGAGACCCTTGGGCTCCCCTCAGTCACCACACCCCCTCCACGCCAAAGAGGAACCCTACCCGACTTCTAACGGTGCAGACGAGGCCCACCATGCTCCGTACTTCGCATCAATGGAAACGTCCAGAATGCTTGCTCTGGCGTCTGATTACTTTAAATCTAAAATATGTCTGTGCCTGTCATTCCCTACCTCCTGGTGGTTTCCTGTTGTCGAGGACAGTGATGATCAACCATGTGCCATAAGAATTGTTAAAACACGCAATAGCTGACTATCTAGTCAGGGGCACTGCCCTCTTTTCTCTTAGACAATATATATATATATATATATATATATATATATATATATATAGACAACAGCCAATACAACAATAGCCATCAGAGTGAATGCCCTGTCTTGAACCATAAGTATATAGGTCCTATAATAGTGCTGCATCTTATTGGCCACATCGCATAATAAGGTTGCATCTGATTGGTTAACTCTTGGTGCCAGAAGTCCTTATATACAATTATAGGCACCTGATATTTTAAAAAGTCACCTTAGAGCAAAAAGAATAGGTAATTACTATTATTTTTTTGTAAATCAATCAAAATTATACCTTTTTATTTTTGTCAGATTGGCAAAATATATATTATTTGGCGTGCCATAGAATTTTAGTAATTTATGTGTGTTGTGAGATGTAAAAGGCTGAAACTCGCTAGTCTAGGATTATGAGGTCTCCTATTTCTGGTTAAATAAAGATTTCCTGGTAATTTGCTGGGTGACTTTTTGAATTTGAAATGCAAAACCTATGCAGCCACCTGCCAGTCAGGGCGGAGATTTCGGGCGCCGTCCCAGCAGCCAGCCAGCCCTCAGAAACAGGACTGGTGTGACCTCATTGGGACGTGCCAGCTTTGCCCATGTATGCGCGCCTCACGGACGGCACCGTGGGACCGTGCTCTCTGCAGCTGCTGCCTCTCCACTCGCTGCCGGTCCTCTCCGCAGCCCACACCGCCCGCCGTGTGATGGTGCCCGGGCCATTCCCAGCCCGCTGTGGACGGGTAGCGGGGCTGGTCCAACCCGCACTGCTGTGAACACTGCACTGTGAACCTGCTAGAACATGGCACGCATTCCTGTTGGCATATGTGAGGAGGGGAGTCGCTGGGCCTGGAAATGCATGTGTTCAGTCAGAAAAGACCTGCCACATGGTTTTCCAAAAAGGTTGGGTCATTTATTTTCTTTCTGATGACAAAACTAGACACACAAATGTAAGCGGAAGTTCTAGTGGGATCGTCCCTGTCACATTCTCTGTGCCCTCCACCCAGTGTCCCTTCCCAGTGGCACCACCCCCTGCTGAGGGGCCTCACGCCTGTGCCCTGGTGAGCAGGTCAGCCCACAGACTCTCTCTCTTCCTCTGGCTCCTCCATCCCTCTTAGCTCCAGACCCACCAGGTCCTGTGCATCCCTCCCACCCGAGGCCCACCCCGCTGGCTCCTCCAGCAGGAGGGCTGTCTGCGGGCGGGACCCTCTCAGAGAAAGGATCCCCACTGCTGCCACTCTCCTGTGACCCACAACCCACACAGAGGGCCACACAGGGAGGCTCCGATTTGTGCCAGACAGCTCTGGCTAGTTCACACTCAAGACCAGGTGGCCACAGGAAGCCAAGGACCCCTTCCTTTACCAAACGTGACTCTGAGAACAAAGGCGGCCTGGCTGTGCCCTGTGTGGACGCTGGAAGGTCAGCACCTTGGGAATGGAGTCGCCCTGTGGCCACCTCTGCCTGGCCTCAGGGGGTCACTGCTGGGTACCCTTCTGCCTCGGCAGGGCATCTGTCTCCAAACTTCTCACCCGTTTCAGAGGAAAAGCCAGTAACAGAAGTCTGGAGAAACTGAAATTTCAAGAGGTGAACAGCGAGAGATTTCCTCCCAAACCCAGGGCGCTCATTTCCAGCACCATGAAGTGTCCGCACGCAAATGGATTCCAGCGACATGGGCGGGGTGCCGACGTCCGTGGTGATGGGCAGCTGAGAAGGGGAAATGCCGTGCCTCAGACTCTGTGCCCCAGCCGTGCTCCCAGCACCGCGGCATTTTTAGAGGAAACAGCTGGCGTTTCGGTGTGTGCCCCGCACCCCACAGCTCCAGGTAGAAGAGGCAACTTCAGCAGGTTTGTGGGTACGGAGGCAGAGAGGGAGGGAGGGAAGGGGATAGGAGATAGGGACGGAAGGAGGGAGGGGGTGGAAGAGTGAGTGAGCAAGAGGGGGCGGGGGAGAGGGAGAGAGAAAGAAAGAGAGAAAGGAGAGGGAGGCAGGCAGAGAGCAAGTCTCCCAGAGGCTGAATTGCATGCCCCCAACAGAGGCCTTTTCTGACAAGAAGGAAATAGGCCACAGAACCTGGGTCTCACTAGGCCCCGGGTCAGCTCTGCCACACACATTGTCCTCTGACAGTGCCGCCCGGCTGGGCCAGTCCTGCTGCGCTGTCAGTCTGTTTCCAAACACGTCCCCAGTGAGGCCTCTCTTTGAGCCCAGAGTCACTTCCTTCCAGAAACTGGGTCAACCCCAAGACACGCACCTCTCTGTCCACATGCAGATGTGAGTCAGGAAAACAGCTGGCCAGATTCCATGCCTCAGAAAAAACAACTGCCTTCTCCTCACATGTATACCCCCGTTCTGAAAGCCACACTTGGAGAACCTGTGTCCATCCCGCTGTAGAGAGAGCACACCTGAGCATCATAAAGGCTGCCGGTGAGGAGCCGCAGCTCACAGCAGCCTCAGTGGTGACAGACGGAAGCTTTGCCTCCACGATCAGGAACAAGAAAGGATGCTCACGCTCCCCACTTCTCCACTAGCACCGGAGGCCTAGCCAGAGCGAGAAGGCAAGAAAACGCAGAAGGCACCACGCTGGGAGAGAGGAAGTAAAACCACCACTATTTGCAGGCGATATAATCTTAAACGTAGAAACCCTACAGCGTCTCCCCAAACCTACGAGAGCCAATGCCTGAGTGAGCTAGAAGATATAAAACCAATGTGTTTATGTACACAAACAACAAACCGTCAGAGAGAGGAACTAAGAAAACGATTCCATTTACAATCACATCAAGAAACGATAAAATATCGCAGACTGACTATAACTAGGAGGCGAAAGACCTCCCTGAAAACCGGAAAACCCTGATGGAAGAAACTGGAGATGGTGGGAAGATCCTGTGCTGAGGAATGGGAGGAAGCAGTACTGCTAGATGCCCATAGGACCCCAAATGATCACCGCTTCAATGGAATTCATGCCAAATGCCAATGACACTTGCTGAACTGCCTGCCCTCACCAGGGGTCTGCCCTCACCAGGGGCCTGCCTGCCCTTACCTGGGGAGCCCGCCCTCACCGGGGGAGCCAGCCCTCACTGGGAGCCTGCCCTCACCTGAAGACCGCCCTCACCGGGAGCCCGCCCTCACCGGGAGCCCGCCCTCACCAGGGCCCACCCTCACCGGGAGCCCGCCCTCACCGGGAGCCTGCCCTCACCTGAAGACCACCTTCACCGGTAGCCTGACCTCACCGGGAGCCTACCCTCACCTGAAGACCGCCCTCACTGGGAGCCTGCCCTCACCGGGAGCCTGCCCTCACCGGAAGTCTGCCCTCACCGGAAGACCGCCCTCACCGGGAGCCTGTCCTCACAGGGAGCCCGCCCTCACCGGGAGCCTGCCCTCACTGGGACGCTGCCCTCACCGGAACCTGCCCTCACCGGGAGCCTGCCTGCCCTCACAGGGAGCCTGCCCTCACCGGGAGCCTGCCTGCTCTTACCAGGAGCCTGAGCTCACCAGGGGCCTGCCTGCCCTCACCAGGAGCCCGCCCTCAACGGGAGTCTGCCCTTACCAGGAGCCTGCCTGCCCTCACCAGAAACCTGCTCTCACCAAGGCCCACCCTCACCGGGAGCCTGCCCTCACCAGGAGCCTGCCCTAACCAGGAGCCTGCCTGCCCTCACCAGAAACCTGCCCTCACCGGAAGACCGCCCTCACCGGGAGCCCGCCCTCACCTGGAGGCTGAGTTCACCGGGAGCCCGCCCTCACCGGGAGCCCGCACTCACCGGGACGCTGCCCTCACTGGGAGCCCGCCCTCACCGGGAGCCGCTCTCACCAGGGCCAACCCTCACCGGGAGCCCGCCCTCACCGGGAGTCCGTCCTCACCAGGGCCCACCCTCACCGGGAGACTGCCCTCACTGGAACGCTGCCCTCACCGGAACCTGCCCTCACCGGGAGCCTGCCTGCCCTTACCGGGAGCCTGCCCTCACAAGGAGCCTGCCCTCACTGGGAGCCTGAACTCACCAGGGGCCTGCCTGCCCTCACCGGGAGCCCGCCCTCACCGGGAGCCGGCCCTAACCCGGAGCCTGCCCTCGCCGGGAGGGAGGCCGCCCTCACCGGGAGCCGGCCCTAACCCGGAGCCTGCCCTCGCCGGGAGGCCGCCCTCACCAGGAGCCCGCCCTCGCCGGGAACCTGCCCTCACTGGGACGCTGCCCTCACCGGAACCTGCCCTCACCGGGAGCCTGCCTGCCCTCACCGGGAGCCTGAGCTCACCAGGGGCCTGCCTGCCCTCACCAGAAACCTGCCCTCACCAAGGCCCACCCTCACTGGGAGCCCACCCTCACCGGGATGCTGCCCTCGCCAGGAGCCTGCCCTCACCGGGAGCCGCTCTCACCGGGAGCCTGCCCTCACCGGAAGCCCGCCCTCACCGGGAGCCTGCCCTCACCAGGAGCCCGCCCTCACCGGGAGCCCGCCCTCACCGGGAGCCTGAGCTCAACAGGGGCCTGCCTGCCCTCACCGGGACGCCGCCCTCACCGGGAGCCTGCCCTCACCGGAAGCCCGCCCTCACCGGAAGCCCGCCCTCACCGGGAGCCCGCCCTCACCGGGAGCCCGCCCTCACCGGGATGCTGCCCTCGCCAGGAGCCTGCCCTCACCGGGAGCCTGCCCTCACCGGGAGCCTGCCCTCACTGGGAACCTGAGTTCACCAGGGGCCTGCCTGCCCTCACCGGGACGCCGCCCTCACCGGAAGCCCGCCCTCACCGGGAGTCCGCCCTCACCAGGGCCCACCCTCACCGGGAGCCTGCCCTTACCAGGGCCCGCCCTCACCGGGAGCCCTCACCAGGAGCCTGCCCTCACTGGGAGCCTGAACTCACCAGGGGCCTGCCTGCCCTCACCAGGAGACTGCCCTCACCGGGAGCCCGCCCTCACCGGGGGCCTGTCCTCACCGGGAGCCCGCCCTCACCGGGATGCTGCCCTCACTGGGACGCTGCCCTCACCGGGAGCCTGCCCTCACCGGGACGCCGCCCTCACCGGAAGCCCGCCCTCACCGGGAGTCCGCCCTCACCAGGGCCCACCCTCACCGGGAGCCTGCCCTTACCAGGGCCCGCCCTCACCGGGAGCCCTCACCAGGAGCCTGCCCTCACTGGGAGCCTGAACTCACCAGGGGCCTGCCTGCCCTCACCAGGAGACTGCCCTCACCGGGAGCCCGCCCTCACCGGGGGCCTGTCCTCACCGGGAGCCCACCCTCACCGGGATGCTGCCCTCACCGGGACGCTGCCCTCACCGGGAGCCTGCCCTCACCGGGAGCCCGCCCTCACTGGGGAGCCTGCCCTCACCAGGAGCCTGCCCGCCCTCACCGGGAGCCCGCCCTCACCGGGAGCCCGCCCTCACCGGGAGCCCGCCCTCACCGGGAGCCTGCCCTCACCGGGAGCCAGGAGGCTGGCAGCGGCCCTACCTGCAGCGGAGCTGGGAGAAACACGCCGCAGATGAGCCCATCGGTGTTGCTTCTGCTACAGCTGCAAACCACTGGCCTGTTTGTATCTTTTCTGTCCCTTTGCTGGAATGTTCTTTCTCATATGCCGGTTCCTCAATAGCTTCCAGTCTCAGTTCAAATCTCTCCTGTCATACAGGGAGGCCACACCCCAAGGAACAACAATGGCACCCTGCATGCCGCCCACCTGTGCCACCGCCCTCAGAGCTCCTGCCAGCAGGACGCATCTTCCAGCAGGAAGCAGCCTGTCCCCCGAGGGTGCCGCTCCCTGGAGGGCGTCACCCCGGTGACCCCACAGGACCAGTGAGTGCCCGTCAGTGAATGAGTCCACGACCCACGGCATCCGTGTCCTCTCCGTGGCCAAGGACAACGCCTCCCAACAAAACCGGGCAGAGAAACCAAGTCCCGGCTGGAAGCCTGGAAGCAGAGCCCAGGCCTTTTCTCCAAATGGGATGGGGAGATTGCTGCAAACCCAGGGTTTCTGTGGCACGCCCCTTGAGATCCACAGAAAAGCCGTGATGAGATGGCTCAGCGAGGACAGGTCCCTGTGACACGTCGAAGGCCAGCTGTGACCCTGTGTTACATTGTTGCTTCGGCCTCTGGTTTCTTTCCCCTTCAGCTGCAGATGCGAGAATATTAAGCGGGTAGTAATACGAGCACAGGACGAGGGCTATGGCTGCAGCGTCTGTGCTTCCATTGGTTCCTCCACGCACTGAGGCTTTTCTCGTCCCTCATTCTTCAGTTCGCAGGAGGGCACGTTCCGGTCCCTAGGTCTGCCATGCTGTGCAATGGCGATTGATTTCTAAACGCTCGATAAAGCATGGGCTTCTCTCAGGGTCATCGGTATGGAGACAGCATAGCCTGTCACAGGTCAGAATGAGCGGGCGCCCTGGGCCCACCGTAAAGTGCCGGGGAAGCGGGCGGCCCTGGCTTCCTGGAGGTGAGAGGCGGGTGGAGAACAAGCTTCAATGTCACCAACATCAGTGAGAGGAACCTTAACCCTGTTCTTCCTACAGTGGACAATACACCTGCTCCCCCAAAACACCCTCCTACTTCCCCCAAACTCCCCCCTGCTTCCCACAATCCTTGAATCCCGAGGGGTTTGGCGTTTCCCCCGGGAATAGATAGATTCATGGGAAATTTGCCCTAAGAAAACAGGCTGCCCGGGTCTGAGCCAGGACGCTTTTAACGGCATGGGATATTTCAGGAAAGGCAAAAAGCATGACATTTATCAGATGCCTCGATGCGGAACCGCTGTACCTTGTGGCAGAGAGCGAAAGGCGTGGAGGTGACAAATCACCCCAACTCGAAGAGCAGCACACGTTCCAGACTGTCAAGCTGTCCCCGTGGTTCTGGGAAATCACAGCAAACAGAAGCAAGGCAGAGGAATGGGGCGGGTACGTCTTCTCCTGTGACCGCGGCGTCCTGGCCGGGCCCCTGCCACCCGGTTCACCCGCAGCCTCTGCCATGGGCCCCGCTGGCGCCCAGCCCACGGTTCGCTGAGCCGCCCTGTCTGACCAGCAGCCCGTGCAGACAGGGTCTCTCAGTGCCTCGCCGAGGCTGCCCGTCACCTCGCTGTTTCAATAAATACAATCAATGAGGAATAATGAGGAGATATTTACATGAGCTGGAGATGACCCACTGTGGTTTCTAGATTTTTCCTGGTAAATCATGCGTTCGTTGCCTGACGGTGTTGCTGTGTTTAGATAGAGGGGGACTTTCCACAGATGTCGCTTCCCATCTGCCCTTGGGATCAGGGGACAGTGGTAATCAAAGGCAATCTACTGTCTGTGCAGAAACAGCCCCCAAAAAGCCCAAGGCCAAGGGCAAGTTGCTGGAGGAAGAGGCAGACGGGAACACTCAGCCCACTCAGGCCCTGAGCCCTGGAGAATCCTTCAGAAAAGGACTGGGCGGAAATAAGCACTGTGGGAAAGAACCCTCCTCCCCCATTCCCCAGTTCTGACTCAGTGTCCAGCAGATAATCTGATTGTAGCCCTTGCACCACATGGAGGTGCATGCACAGCGCGGTCCAAGCGTCCTGACAGGGTGACCCCGTGCATCAGACTGTGATGACAACCATGGTGGCTACCAACACTGGGGTCAGGGCACCCTCTCCGAGCACACACTCATCACTGCCCAGAAAACATGCCAGCTCCACAGTGTAAAGCTGTGTGAGGCTTAGGTTTGCCTGGAAAACTCCCCCACGACTTGTCAGGTAAGCCTGATGGGAAGCGAGGCCCGGAGGCTGGCAATGGAGGAGGGCACGGTGGCGGCAGGTGGTGTGGACCCGCCTCTTCCTCTTCCTCTGCTCTACAGACAAATTTTCATCTTCGAGGGCACCTCATGGCTCAAGGTGGCTTCTGGACCTCCACACAGGAGAAAGGTAGGAGATGGAGGGTGAGGCTCCCACAAGGCATTCCCACACAATTGCACTGGGGACACCTAGGCGTGGGGTGACACCTAGCTACCAGGGAGCCTGGAGAACGAGCCTTTTTTGCTGGGGAGATTAGTCCCAGGAAATGTGTGGGTCTGTCAACCAGAGAGGGAAGAGCGACACCAGCACGGTGCCCAGTGTGAATGCGGCTTTCCCCTCTGTGCTCACTGCTCAGCAGACTTTAATTTCACATTAAAATGCTTTTTAAAAGAACGAGTGTTCAGCCATCCGAAGATCCCCTTCGGAGGGCCCCGTCTTTGAAGAAGTTAGTGGGAATAAAGGTTCTGGGCTCAGTTTACAAAAAACTGAAGGCCAGCTGTCCCAGGTGATGCCCACACTGCACCGGGAAATGCTGGAGGAGGCGCATCAGCTTCCGGCCACAGGGAGTCTGTGCCAGTGCTGTGCCCGCCACGCGTGTGGGGTTAGAGGAACAGCCACGGCCAATGTGTGTACAATACTTCCCAAGACACGAGGGCTCCGTGCGGTGGAGGGGAAGGTTGTCCTGTGCATACCAGCCTGCCTCCACCAACACACATGCAGCAGCTCCTCCTTGTGCCAGAAAAATGCCGCTGGGTGGCAGGGAGGGGAGGATGTTAGCTCCATGACCAGCAGTGACTATGTGGCCCCAGGGTGTCTTGCAGCCACGGTGAGGACATGATGGGTAAGCTGGGTGTGTGCTGAGGCGGAGGGTGCAGGCACAGCATCTCAGCTCCTCTCACCGGATGGGGGAGGCGGCTTCATGGACAACCCCTCCCCCCCCCCCCCCCTTCTTCCCATTCCCTCCGTACACTGTGGAGCCTCAGCCGCGCTCAGGGCTCACATGCCAACCAAAGTGTACACACACATTTGTGACAAGAGATAGTTACTTTCCTAACTTTGCCAAGAGCCAGGATGTTCTCAGGCAGAGTCTGGTCAGAAAGGCAGCCTGGAGCCTGTCTAAATCCAGTGTTGCTGGGACCCGCTGAGTCCATCAGCACAGAATCCATGAGGCCCAAATAAATCCTCGCTCAGCTGGCCTGCACCGGCAGGGCCCCAGCAGGACGAGGGCCAGAGGGCTGGCCACCACGTCCCTCGCTGCGTGATCCTGCCCGTGGAGCAATGCCAGGCTGATGTGGTGGCGGTGAGTGTCACTGTCCCCTCCGTGGGAAGAGTCACCAACTGACTCGCGTTTCGGTGGCTCAGGAAGAACAGCACCGCCTGCTTCTCCCCAGGGGCGGTGGCCAGGGACCCATCTCATCGCTAGCCCGCTGAGGCCCTAGCGAAGGGAACACAGGTCCCTGGGGGACGGAAGGATTCTGGCAGCCAGGGCGTCTGCTGTTCCCTGCTCTAGCCTGGTTCCCCCCCCCCCCCCCCCCCCCGCCCCACACACACATACACATTTCAGGCTTGTCCCCAAGTCACCTGAGCAGACGCCTGAAAGCCACCTTCCTCCATATTCACCTCCACCTGGTCCTGGGAGCACCTCCCTCCCGCAGTGCCCGTGTGGCTCCCTGGAGCCCTCAGGGGATGCTCTCTGCTGACGTTATTCTCGCCCTCTCTCCCCCTTTTGTAAGTAAGTCTCTGGAACAGCACCCACTCTCTCTGCGTGAGCTGTAAGAATTAGCATGCAAATCTGCCATATGCAAAACTGGGGCTCCGTAAACACTGAAAACGGCCAACTTCCGGGGGCACCCCAATTCCAGATAAATAGCCAAGACTGATGGGTTGAGGGGCGCCTTCCCTCCTGGAGCATACCTTCGCCTTTTTCTCCCCTTTCTGCCCCCACAGGCACGAATCTCCTAACCGCTAAGAGTCCCCATGAGAATTGCAACCGGGGAGCTGCCCCAGGCTCACCCCCTGAACCTGTCCCCAATGCCCCCTCTTCTCCGACTTCCCAGGGAGCTACCGAAGCCCTGCTGTGGCTCCCTTCTTTCCCTCCGGGCTCTCCTGCTGCTGCTCTGTGCTTGTTCCATGGCCCAGCGTTCATAAACATGCTCTCACATGAAAAGCAAAGAGGAGTGGGGTGCTCTCCCAAAGCCAACGAGCACAGTCTCTGGGGAAACAGTCATGACCTCTGTGGGAAGAGACGCTTTCAAGCTCAACTCCCGACACTGCTGCTTCGGCTCCGCCATACAGAGGTCACACTCCTAGTCCAGCACCCGCTTCCCCATCGCCCGGGGAGGCCAATACACAGTATGTCTCCATTCCATGGGTTGGATGTGCTTAAAAGTAAGTGAATGGAATACAATCAGCATTTCAGATGTAGCCTTAGTAATGCAGTTCTTAAATTTCCACGTGGCACAGTTTCCTGAGGCAGGTGCAGGCACTGATGGCACAGATGCCAACCAGACATGGGCTCCCCATTTGGGTGGAAAATATTTACCTTTCTAACAAAAACTGTAGTATAATTTCCATGTGTACCAATAAAACTTTATTGACAAAAACAAGCAGAGGGCCAGATATGGTGGTCCTATTTCTAGTCCTAACCCAAGCTGTCTCTCAGCCACATTATGAGGTTTGAGTCCATGGAGCACAGAGTGGATTTGTTAAAAAAAAAAACAAACAAACAAAAAAAACATCTGAAATTAGCTGAAACCGGTTTGGCTCAGCGGTAGAGCGTCGATCTGCGGACTGTAAAGTCCTGGGTTCGATTCTGGTCAAGGGCATGTACATTGGTTGCGGGCACATCCCCGGTAGGGGGTGTGCAAGAGGCAGCTGGTTGTTTCTCTCTCATCGACGTTTCTAGCTCTCTATCTCTCTCCCTTCCTCTCTGTAAAAAAAAAAAAAATCAATAAAATATTTTTTTAAAAAATCTGAAATTAATAAGACTGTGTGAAATATGGATTATCCCACCCAATTAGTGAGGGAGCACCCTAATGCTCTCTGGGCCTTGAGAATGCAATCAAGGCAGAATTAGCAAAACCTTTAAAAGCTAAGTGCTTGGAATATTAATAACATTATTAGCAATGCCAGCTATATGTTAATAATGCCACGTATGGAGGGAAAAGGTACTCTTAGTAAATAAGGAAACATTTATTGCTTCTCATCCTCTAAAAGGTGATTTGCGCGTGTGCTGTTACTAAGTAACAGTGGTACAGCAGCGCCCGGACATAGCTGATAGCATAACGAAGATCTGCACTTTGGGGCTTAGCGGTCCAATCTATTTCTCTGGCGGGGGAGCCACTGGCCTGGAGGTGTCAGGCCTGGGAGCGTTGAGGGCAGACCAGGGCTCCCCTCTGCACTTCGGACGCTCACTGGCAAGACCCCCACAACCCCGTGGATGGAAGGCGGGACGTTCGTCTTGTTTTTCTCTCCGGGCACACGGGCCCTCTCAGCCTCCAACACGGAGTAGGGCGGACGGGTCCCACTGCCCAGGCCGCCCGGGAGGAGGCAATACACAGTCCGGCCAATGCCACTGAGACTTCCTGCAGAAAGCAAAGGCCCAGGTCAAAGAGATGACCAAAGGGTGCTCCTAAGCGATTCAGTGGGAACCTACTTAGAAAGAAATTAGGGACAAAGTAAGTGCCACTAATCACAGGCTGAGCCCAAATGGGGCCAAGTGCCACTCTCCACACGCTTCCTGCCCAGGGGGCCTCCGCGGTGACACGGCATGGGCTGGGGGCCTGACCCACTGCTGGGGAGCCTGGGGCCATCCACGCTGCCTCCCGGGGTCCTCTGTGTGGGCCGGTTGGTGATTACCAGGTCGGGTGGCACAGGACACTGGAGGCGAATGCATGTGACATCTCTGGAGGACACACACGTGCGCAGTGAGTTTGTGCTGGGCACCGGGACAGAGGCCAAGGTTCTTAAAAATGTCAGATTTAACAGCGCGGGGAAATGTCTTCCAAGTCAGGAGATGAGAGCCCAGGGGAGTTGAATTAACAACAGAGCACAACATTTTACCAAGTAAGAGGACCATATTTCCTCTTTATGGGACACAGCTCGGGGCCATATTTAATCTCTGGAGTTTAATGAACTTTCAAAGCTACTCGATAAATCCTCAGGGCGGTGACAGGCATCGCTGGGAGGTAAATCCAGCCCTATTGCAGTGGCCTCCTACGTCGTTGTTATTATTTAAAAGGTTAATTTTCTTATCCAAGAAGCCCAGTTCTCTGGAAAACACGCACGTTCTGCCCTGGTCTCCCTGGGTGCTGCCTGCCGGGCAGGGTCCGAGATCAAATCAGACTCGCAGGCCGGGCATCTGTCTCCATGAAGGGTGGTCGCTCCACAGAAGCACCCGGCTTGGTCTGGGCCCCACAGGGAGCCCAGCGGGGCTGGTCGTGTTGAGGTCAAACACCAGGTTGGACATGGGCAGCTGCTTTCACCTCACACCCAGGTCATGTCCGTGGTGTGAGTTGATCGTCACCCAGAACAAATTTGTTCACAAAGTTCTCTGGGCATTTCTGAAAGCTCACCAGGAAATTAATAGCTGAGTGACCCCAAACCTCACATTCAGACTCTGTAGCCCCCACAGATCAAAGGTGCCCTGGTCATCCCACACAGTTAGGAAGTCTCTTCTATCAGTTACAGGCTAGCTTTAACTCCACTCTGCCGCCACCTGCACCGTGTAGTAATCTCCCTCCCGGGAAGCAGGCGCACAGCCCTCGTCTCCCGGCAGGCAGAGGAATCCCAGCCGCAGCCAGAATAAAACAAGTTCTGAGAACGGACCGTCTGTCCCTTCCTGAGACACCTGTCTCCTCCCGGTGGCACTGCCCTTCTCAGCTAGACATCAGGGCCCACTGGGAAACCCGCCCGCCAGCCAGGCAGGGCACGTGCGATCACTCCCAGGGAAGAATGAAAGAATGGAGTCCCGTTCTGGGTGCTGCCCACCATACTGTTAGTGGAAGCGCACGCTTCTGCACAGAAGTGAGTTTGCCTTGACGACCCCTTTGAAAGCCTTAGTCTCATTCCTGAGATACAGTTTGATAGCATTTCTAACAATCCCATCCCCTGGTCATCCTGTGCCCTGGGCATCCTGGTACCCTGGTCATCCCGTGCCCTGGTCATCCTAGTGCCCTGGTCATCCCGTGCCCTGGTCATCCCGTGCCCTGACCATCCCGTGCCCTGGTCATCCTGGTACCCGGGTCATCCTGGTGCCCTCTCCTGGAAGGGGTGTGCTTTGTGGGCATCTGGCCTGGCCTGGCCCAGCCCAGCCCAGCCCGGCCCGGCTCCATGGCCTAGCAGCACAGTGGCTCTGCCCCTTTCCCTATGTGATGCTGCCCCCGCCCTTTGGTAAATACTGCTTTCCATGTGTGAACGAAAGGAGCCACATGCTGACCTGACAAGCTCAGGGGAGGCCTGTGTGGCAGTCTTGCAAACTCAGAGACCTAAAATAACCACAAAAGATGGTTTGAAAATTAAATATTTAAACTACAAACAGGTTATAGTGGGTAGTCATGTCCTAGGCCGATATTTTCCCTGACAAAGATCAACTTAGATCTTCTTTACTGAGCCCATTTGCCTTTTTGCCTCTAAGATAACGTATCTGTGAGATGTCTGGGTAAATTGTAACTTCCCTTTTTCCAGAGCCTCTGGGGCACAACCAAATGTGGTGGGCACCAGGACAGATGCCTCAAATTCCTTCGTTATCATGTTAATTATTCCTGCAGTCACCTAAGTACGTGTCCGTCATTTTACTTTTTATCTAATCCCAGGGGTTTCCCACAGCTTTGCTTTCTTCGCCCTCTTAATCCATCACCAATGGATTTCATGTAACCCCCCTATGTCCCTCCTCTGATGGCAATGTATAAATACAGATGTAACCCGCCATTCTTCAGAGCATTATCTCAATCCATTGAGGTTCTGCTTCCTGGCATATGTTGACAGTCTGGCTCAAATAAACTCACAAAAATTCTTTACACGTTTCAATGGCTTTTTTTTTCCGTTAACAATGTCACAGCGTGGGGATATTCAGGAGGTCTTCCTAGAACATTCTTTGAGCTTCCAAGTGCTCTAATGCCTCAGGGCATGTGCAGACATTCAAATTGGAACCAAGAAATGTGCCCCCGGGACAAAAACGGCAGCACAGCAGCGTGTGGGGGCCAGGCCACCTCTGAGAGCTCAGTTTCTCTGCTCCAAACTCCTATTCATTAATAGCGCCTCTTTAGTAAGTGATTTTTATTCCAAAGTTGTTTCAGAGAATTTGGGTGTGAAGGAAAAGAGCTACATGCTGACCTGACAAGCTCAGGGGAGGCTTGTGTAGCAGTCTTGCAAGCTCAGAGACCTGAAATAACCACAAAAGATGGTTTGAAAATTAAATATCTAACTACAAACAGGTTATAGTGGGTAGTCAAGTCCTAGACCGATATTTCACCTGACAAAGATCAACTTTACTGAGCCCATTTGCCTTTTTGCCTTTAAGATAACGTATCTGTGAGATGTCTGGGTAACTTGTAACTTCCCTTTTTCTGGAACCCCTGGGGCACAACCCAATGTGGTGGGCACCAGGACAGATACCTCAAATTCCTTCGTTATCATGTTAATTGTTTCTGCACCACCTAAGTTATGTCCATCATTTTACTTTTTATCCAATCCCAGGGGTTTCCCACCGCTTTGCTTTCTTCTGCCTCCTTAATCCATCACCAATGAATTCCATGTAACCCACCTTTGATTTCAGTGTATAAATAGAAATGCAATCCGCCATTCTTTGGATCATTATCTCAATCCATTGAGGTTCTGCTTCCCGGCTTATGTCCGCAGTTTGGCTCAAATAAACTCACAAAAATTCTTTATAGGTTTTAATGGTTTTTTCGTTAACATGGGAAACAGATACATGGGAAGGAGGGAATTAGCCCAGGGGTCATGACGGAGAGCAGGGCCAGGCCCGGGGCACTCTGGGCCATGCCATCTGCGCTGCTGTGACCCGCAGGAGGTTTCCAAGTGTCGCTGGCCCCTCCACACCAGATGCCAATAGCAACCACCTCCCAATTCCTGACATATAAATGTCTCCACACCTCTGCTGCCCACATGTCCCAGCCCAGCTGCGAAGCCTGGTGCAGTGTCCGGGTGGTGTGAGAGCAGACACCCTCCCCGTCTGATCTCTACATGTTCATCAAACCAGATCACATCAAATATGCATTCAACCAATATCCATGAAGCATCTACTATGTGCCGCATTAGGTGTGAGAGATCCTGTGGTGAATAAGAAAGACATGCTCACTTTTCCAAGGGAGGACACAGGTATTTACAAGAGGTACGAAGTGCTAAGATGTGGGCATCGGACACCGGCCCGGCCAGTGGGCAGCAGCTGCTTGGACAGGCCACCCCAGGGGTCAAGGGGAAAAGCCACTTGCTGGGAGATGAGGGAGCCAGCCCGAGTCGAGGAAGGGAGCAGGCCTAGCTCCCCTCTCCCCCCTCCCCCCCCAGGTCCAGAGTCACAGCCTGTGCAGGGACCAGGGCCGACCGCTCACCTCTGGGGAATAACTGCTGTCTATTTTCTGTCACAGAAAACAAAAACAAGCTCCACTACCAAGAAGCCTGGATTGGTTTAGCCAAGTGCAGGTCAGAAAGCTTTAAGTGCGCTCCAGCCTCTGCACTGCTGCTTAATATCTCTCAGGGGCAGAGGTTCAAATGCAAAGCGATTTAACTTCTGGCTGCTTATCCCGAAGCTGCTTATAATTGTGGAAAACTGAAGCAGCCTTCCCGTCAATATAAAGAAGTGGTTAAAATGGTATGTTTGCTCACACAACAGCATAATTAAGGTTATATTTGGATATGTTTTGTTTTCATGAAACTGCTTCAGGACATACTGTCAAATGGAGGAATCGGACGATTCAAATGTGTGAAACGTGTCTGAGTCTGTGCGTGTATGAGTGTACACATGCAACATCATCTCTTGTCAGATGTTAACACATCTGTCAGCTGTCTGTGGCATATTTAAAATTAAATTGTAGTACAACATAGAGTCCATATGTGTTTAAATTGATAACAAGGTAGAAACATGGGAACAGACATGGATGAAGCATTACAGGTGGCACACACGGTGTTCATGAGGAGATGGGACCGGATTTGTTAGCAGTGGCGTGTCAATCAAAAGTCCAGCATCTCTGTGCACTCAGACCCCAGGGGAGTGGTCCCCAAAGGGCAACCGGACCCCAGGTGAGAGGACCCACATGGGAACATGGACCCCCGGTGAGCGGTTCCCCAGACCCCAGGTGAGAGATCCCTCATGCCCCATGGACACCCGGCCCCAGGTGGGAGATCCCCCATAGGAACGTGGACCACAGCTCAGAACTGCAGAGACGCGGGCGGGGCAGGCCTGTCCACACACATTTCTGAGGGGATAGAAACGATGAGGAATGCAGACAAAGAGCCATCTATGTGATTAAATGTACGCTTTAGATGACCCTCGCCAATATAATTTTGAGAGAAAAATAGAAAGTGCACAAAGATGACATAGAGAGATACCCATTTATTAAAATTAAAACAACCCAAAGAAAAGGATATATACTTTCCTAGTCAAAGAAACACATGGCCACAGACATCAGGTGTGCCTGCTCTTAGGTTGCTCTGAGAACAGCCATTTTTAAATTCTCAGAGAGACATTACCTGGTTGAGGTTTCCCCTTTGTGCAAAGGCCAAACTGAGAAAAGAGAAAGAGAAGTTAAAACCGTTCTCCTGGGTGGTGGGTGATGGACGGACAGATGGATGGGTGGCTCTGATATTCAAAGTGGGGCTTTGGGAGGTCAAGGCCCTGCGTTGCATTGTGTTGCCCCCTCTACCCCCTTACACCCCCCCCCCCTTACCCTCCCTCCAGCTCCCAGCTGCCACTTTGGTTCTGATCTGAGCCATCCTGAGCAGGGACAGGCCCGGCAGGAGAGCACGCCTTCCCTTCCGTTGTCTTCTCTTCTGAAGCCAGCCAATCTCTCGCTAAGTGGATGTTTTTGTTTACCGCAAACTGCCGAGCTGTATGGGATGGACTGATTATTTCCTGAGTCTAAAACAAGCCCAGAAACGGCCTACAATTTTCTGTTTGCTTCCTCCCACAGAATGTGTTTTCCTCCTGGAATGTCAAAGCCCAGCTCCTGATTGGGCCCTGGTGACGTCACCTATGAAGCACCCAGGACTCGCACTGAGCGGCAGTCACACCGTCCCAGGGGCCTGGCCACGGAACATGGAGGCGGCCCCGAAAGACCAGCTCGGAAGGCTCGGGCCTGACGTGCTGCTGGGCTCGGTCGGGGCAGAGCTGGACTGGGTGCCCCGCCTCCTCTCCTGAGCTAGGTGCTTGCCTTCCTCTCGCAGGTTCCTTTGAGTGCCCGCCTGCCAGTTCAGATGGTGGCCAGGCACACAGCAGGGCTTGCCGTTAACACGGAGTTGCTAGTTCATGGAGGGTGTCCTGTCTGCCCAGCTCCCCTCGTCAGGGCATGTCTGATGGCTTCCGATGCAGGTCCAGGAGACACAATTCTGAGGTAGCAGAGCCCTGAACTTGCCGTCACCCACCCCCGCCCCCGTCTCTAGCTGTTAAAAACCTCCGAGTGGTGGCAGCGTTGTGGGAGGCGCGTGTTGAGGCGCTCCGCAATTCAGATGCTCTTTAAAATGCATGTCCTGAGACAGAGACCTGGGCTCACGAAAGAGCTTCTCATTAGGACTGCCTTCCTCCCCCCACAGGGCGTGGCCCCCCTGCGACCTGCCAGCAACACCTTGAAGGATCCGGGAGAGGTCTGGAACAGGAACCCTGAATTGCATGAGTTTATGCCAAGTGGGTGACACACTGTCCATGGACAGAGTTGGCGAGGTGGCCCCAGCTCTGCCCAGCAGTGGCCCAGGACGGGGATGGAACGAGACAGTGTGACCAGCCCGCACTCGGCGTCCGTTTGCGCACTGAGGCGGTAATGAAGGCGTGAACGTGGCCGTAACGTCCCAATGTGCGCGGTGAGATGGATTCTCCTAACCGTTCAGCATGGCATCGCCAATCGCAGCGCAGAGAAGTCATTCATTACGGGAATAAATCGCTTAAGGAGACTGGAAGCTCCCAGCAGCCTCCCGGTGAAGGTGTGATGAAGTGAGGCGGCAGTGCTGTCACTGCGCATGAATTATGCAAAAATCAGACCGGTAATCCTCCCTATCCCTGCACGGGGCTGCTTTTGTTGAATATTCAAAGGGATGGCTCCCCAGGACAATATCGAATTAGCCTGTGTAGTGAGAAAAAATTCTGTGGCAAAATTACCTGCACGACTGTTATCTGCATTAGGCTCTCCTTTAAACAAAGGCCAATTATCGTCTGAGTTCCTTTGATTGATCTGTCCTCACGCCTAGCTCTGCTAGCTCCTATGGGCGGTTTCCTTCCCACTGCACATTCTGAGTTAACACCTCATTTCTAAAACCGCCATGGAGAGTCAAAGAGGAGTGCTCCCGCACAGGGCTCAGCAGTGGGGACAGGGGCAGCACCCAGTCTTTCCATGGCTCCCTCAGGGGATTCTTAACAGACCCCTGCACTTAAACCTGGCATTTGAATATCCTTATTCTTATTTTAATGTGTTTTATTGATTTTAGGAGAGAGGAAGAGAGAGGGAGAGAGAGAGAAAAACAGACTGCCTGCCTCCTACATGCCCTCTACTGAGGGATCAAGCCACAACCCGGCATGTGCCCCGACCGGGCAGGGAATCTAACCGTGACCTTTGGGTGCACAGGACGATGCTCCACACTGGCCAGGGCTCCTTATTCGTTCTAGGGAGGGCCACGCTGGCCTGCGCGTTAGGCTGCACAGAGCAGTGGTGACACTGTGGGGGGGGGGGGCTTTAAGTAGCATCTGAAGGCCCCCACGTTGCCTTCGCCTTCGGGAGGACTCCGGCCAGAATCCGCTAATGACATCCAGGATCTGCCCACACAGACTCAAACATTGGCTTAGCTTCGGTAACTAAAATCCACGGCCTCACTCCTCCGCCCTCCTCGGTATTTATGGTGAGAAGTGCAGGACAAGGCTGACTGCCAATTATGGCAACTCCATGCCGTGGGCTTGCCCATTCCCGATGAGGGAGCAGCCGGTCCCCGCACCCCATGAGAGCCGGCCAAGGCACTCCCTGCACTACCCCTTGCATGTTCCTTCTCTGACCTCCAGGCTCCTCTGAGGAGCGGACTGTGTAGCACCCGTCTCCAAGCCCGGCTTTAATCTATTAAAAGGCGAGACTCTCACCACGCCCGGCAGGTGTGCGTCTGCACTTCCTTCCTGCACAATCTGCTCATCTTTGCAACCCCGACCTGGCATTCTCATGGTGACATCAAGAATCCTGGGCTCAGGGTGGAAAACGTGCTGGAAGTCACACAGCTGGGCACGGCTTGAGTTTAAGCACTCATCTCCTGACCTGAAATTAATCCCACAAAAGAAAATCAGGCCTACAATCTGTGGATTGCTCCAACTTCAATTTCCTGATTGTGATATGTACTCAAGCTGTGCCACAGACCAGCAGCAGGGGACACTGGGCAGAGGACCGCTCTGTAGTATCTTTTCAAAGTCCTTGCAAATCTGTTGTTATTCCAACTAAGAAGCTTATAGATGAGCTAAGCCACTTTTTATCTTGTCTATCCAAAACTATGCGTAGTGGGTTTAGGGGTGACCTCAAAAAAAAAACCGTAAGTTCCCATCACACCCTGGGAACCTGCCGATGTTGCCTTATTTGGAAAAAGCATGTTTGCAGGTGCAGTTGAGAACCTTGAGATAGAGATCCTCCTGGATTATCAGGTTGAAACCTAAATCCAATGACACAGAGGGGTGGCATTCGGAGAAGAGGAGCCATGTGAAGCAGAGGCAGAGAGGGACGGGAGTGATGGGGCCACAAGCCAAGGACACCTGGAGCCACCAGGACTGGGAGAGGTAGGAAGGAGCCTCCACTGGGGCCTGGCCCTACCACACCCTGACTTCCAACCCATTCCCAGTAGTTAATTCCAGTAGCCATTGGAATCTAATACACTGCCCTTCACACTTCTAAAGGAAAGAAATCTAAGTCCCAATGAAACCTTCAGAACCAGTTTCCTAAATACATCAAGCAAAACCGAGACATTTAAATCCTAAAAGAACAAAGTGGTCACGTTATTCCCTGTAAATGGAGGAGTGTTTGAGCCTCTTGGCCACATCGGCCTCCTTTTCAGACATGGTCACTGGAGCTGCCCTCCCAAGGTCCAGACGTGTTCTGGGGCCTCCCTAAGAACTCAGCATGGGCCTGGGGGCCGGCCTAAGAACTCAGCACTGACATGGCGCCGAAGGGCTGCTGGGACTGGGATTCTGACATTGGAGCAGCCAGGATGCCTTGGTTCTGAAGGGACTGGAAATGAGCTAACGTGGACGCTAGGTCTTTCTAGGAATCGGTTCACAGTCTCCACAGCACTGAAGACACGAAGCGGTGAGCTGGCCACAGAAGGCCATCACACACGTGGTTTTGTGTCGTGTCCAAGTTGAGGGGCAAAGTCCCAGCTTCCTTTCAGGAGGAGCATTCAGACCTGTCTAGGAATTCGTGTGTGGTCAGTGTTGCTTACGGGAGACAGGCAATGAATCCCAGACCTACACGCACTGAAGAAGCTAAAGCAACAAGTCTCCACACCTGGGCCCTGGTCCAAGTACCGCTCTGAGCATCCGCAACACCCCCTAATCTCAATGACACTTGAAGGTCACCTTGACAACCACTTTGTCCTCATCCAAGTTGCACATGGCAGAGTCTTAGTGCAGGAGGGTTTGTGTTCAGCCTGGATGGAGAGTTGGTGACGGCAGGGTGAGGGCAGGAGGTAAGGCAGGACAGAGGCCCTTGGCCACGTGGCCACTCAAGTGTCAGCTGACACTCAGATGTAGAGGAGGACCATCTGATTCGTCAGTGGCCAGGAGTGCACAGCAGAAGCAGTGAGGCCAGAGCACCTCACCAGGTGCCACCAGAGACAGCCAAGCCTCCCGGCGCATCCCCGAGCTCCCAACCTCCCCAGTTTCAGAGTGAGCCACAAAGTCTTCAACAAATGCAGAGTACTGCTTGCAAAATATGTCACTCCGCTGCCCCTTCCCAGCCCCAGTTACCTTGGCAACACAGACACAAGGGAGGGAAGCCTCCATCACGCACTGGTGGTGGGTGTGCATTCGGGGTCTGGTCGGCCGACAGCTTCCAGCTTGCTAACTAGTGCTCAATGGTTGGGATGAAAGAGGCGTCCTACAGGCACACAAAGCAGGCTTTTGACTCTAGGAATATGTCTATTGTGTCCGGCTACACAGATAGACTGCTGAGCAGGGATGTTCGCCCAGGGCCGTGCCCAAGCTTGTCCTGCTCCCTTCTGTGCTGGCATCTTCTCTCCAGCCTGGAAGGCCAGCCTCCCGCATGCTGACTCCACCTCAGCTTCTCCCTGAGATGACCCTGCTGTCTCTGTCCTCCTCTCCTGGATCTCCAGGAGTGCTCACACCACACCAGAGTTCCAGGGGTTCTTCCTGTGGCCACTTTCTCATGGATTTGATGTCATCTCACCAACACCAAAGGGATGCACACAATAGGACATAACCACCCTTTCTACCACATTTAACAAACACCATACAGCCGCCACCCCCCCCCCCCACCATTACCACCACCAACACCAACACCACCCCATCACCATCACCACTACCACCACCACCACCATTACCATCACCACTACCACCACCACCACCACCATTACCACTACTACTACCACAAACATTACCACCACCACCACCACCATCCCATCACCACCACCACCACCACCACCACCACCACTACCATCACCATTACCACCATCACCATCACCACTACCACCACCACCACCACCACCACTACCACCACCACCACCACCACCACCGTCACAACCACCACTATCACCACCACAAAATCACCATCACCATCACCACTACCACCACAAAATCACCATCACCATCACCACTACCACCACCACCACCACCACTACCACCACTACCATCACCATTACCACCATCACCATTACCACTACCACCACCACCACTATCACTACCACCACCATCACAACCACCACTATCACCACCACAAAATCACCATCACCATCACCACTACCATCACCACCACAAAATCACCATCACCATCACCATTACCACCACCACCACCACTACCACCACTATCACCACCACAAACATCACTACTACAAACATCACTACCACCACCACTATCACCACAAACATCATCACCTCTACCGCCACCACTACATTACCAACATCACCTGCACTTTTAGCAACATCACTATCACAATCAACACCACCACCACCACCACCACCACCACCACTAGCACCACCATCACCACCACCGTCACAACCACCACTATCACCACCACAAAATCACCATCACCATCACCACTACCACCACTACCACCACTACCACCACAAAATCACCATCACCACTGCTACTATCCCACAAGCAGGACTGTCACACCAATACTACTGCCATTACCACCACTATCAGCATCTGACATTCTTGAGCACTTAGTAGATATCAAGCAGACTTCTGCCCATCAACCCTATATAAACCCTGTGAGGTTGATTCTATTATCCCATTTTATAGCTGGGAAAACTGAGACCCAGACAACTTAGGCAGCTTGTCCAAGGCCACAGGGAAGGGAAGTGAAGGAGCCAGGATCTAGTCCAGGCTGTCTGACTCAAGTTAACACCCTTTTTTAAAAAACAAAACAACCCCCCCCCCCAAAGAAAAATACACCTGATTTCAGAGAGAGGAAGGGAAAGAGATAGGAACATCAATGATAATATAGAATCATTGATCATCTGCTTTCTGCATGCCTCCCACTGGGGATCGGGCCCACAATCTGGGCACGTGCCCTGGCCAGGAATCGAACCGCCTGGTTCATGGGCCATGCTGGCTGGGCTCAAGTTAACACTCTTATCTGCAACCCCAGAACGCCCCCCTCCCCTCACACCCTTCTGAGGCCTCTGGGAACTCCCTGGGCACACTGTAGTCACCTCACACCTCATCCCCTCCCCTCCCCGGCCCTGCCTCTTCGGGGCAGCCCTCCCGGATCTCGTACACGGAATGTCGTCCTCCTCCATGTGACATGACTGTTCACTTTTTACATCGCTCTTCGCTCCAGAGGCCTGTACTGGCCACTGCCTGCCAGCCACGTCGGGTCTGACAGGTGCTTGATGGATTTAAAAAATCGAAGTGGCTCATTGGTCCACACCGTGACTTAGCACCGCCCAGAACTCTGTGACCTTTGGGGCTCTCGTCTCCCCTGCCGCCATGTGCACATCCCCCCCACCCCCCCTTCCATGGCGTGGCCACCACATCATTCCCATCGCTATCCAGAGGTCGGCACACCCATGTGTTCGCTGTGAGCAGGTGGAAGGTCTACACAGGTTTCTCCAAGCCGCCACGCTGAACCAGTCCCCCCAGCACGCCGCAGGCTGCCCTCGGAGCGCTGCAGTCACTTCACAGGGCTCAGTGCCACCCGCAGCACCGGGAGGGGGGGAGAGGTTGGAGGGCTGGTGGCAGGGGAGGTTCTGGGGGGTGCACTATCGCTGGTGACAGACAGGCCTGGACATCCCCAAGGTCGCCTGGAACAAGAACAGACAGTCCCCGGTTCTAGTCTGTTTTACGAGCGGTCAGACAAGCGGGGTTCTATAGTTTTATCTGAGCTTTTTCTCCATTAAGTCCAAACGGTCCTGGGAGGTCCTGGACGACGCTCGTTATGAGAACTGTAACAGCGCCTCCGCTATTACCCGCTCGGAACTAAGAACATCATTGCAGTTTCAGAACAATAAAGGGGCCATCAAGCCCGCCTCCGACAATTCACGGGGAGCCGTTAGAGAGCACAGACCATTTCCCTCATCCAGCACCAGAGGCGCGGCCGGCCGCCCCAGCCTCAGAGCTGTCCTGGCCCTGGCGCTGGCGGTGGTGACAGTCCTGAGCATGAAACCATATGGCCATCTCCGGGCTACAGGACGGACAGGAAACACATGTGCAGGCCCGGCGGCAGTGGGGGTGACACAGAGAGCACTGCCCTCGCCAGCATCACTGCCAGCAGGAATGTGGCCCCAGGCAGTCGACGGCACCAGCTTTCTAGAAAACAAGCCAGAAATCCTAATTTCATGAAAAACACAATATGTGCTGCCATACAGATGAGAAAGCAGAGGCCTGAAGCAGAGCCCAGGACAAAGAAGACGGGCCAGGCTGGGGGGGTGGGGGGGGCAGGGGGCTGCCCTCCGGCGCTGCCTCCCTAGACGTGGCTAAGTGATCTCATCACGAGTGGCCACCTTCCCCTGGCCATCCCTCCTGAACCTGGGAGCTTCCTCCAGGCCATGACGGGCATGCCCGGCAGGCCCCCAGGTGCCAGAAGTCCAGCCCGGCTTGGGGCTGCTCCTGGACGACACCACTTTTTTGGGGGAACCTGCATCTTCCATCTGAGTAAAGCCACAGAGATGCTGCTACAAGCACAGGCACGGAGACCGCAGCCCAGAGGCACACCCTGAACGAGGAGACGGCACAACGCGGCCCTGATGCGGCCAATGGGGTGGGAAGGGCTGGGCCTGCCCTGATGCAGCCCCCCCCCCCTCCCGCCCGCCCCGCCCCCTTCTGCATGTGGCTCAGGCCACACCGGCACCACGTGACCTCAGGTCTGGCGACCGAGTCACACAAAGGGATAAGCCATGAGGATGTGGCTGTGGCCTCTAAGGACGACCAGGCGGCCGAAGGGGCCAAAACGCTTCCTATGGGACTGATATGCCTCTATGGAAGTGGCAGAGAAGGGAGGCCAGTCAGGTGTGGACCACAGACATGGAGTTCAGAGCTGGAGGCACAACTCCCAAACGTGGCTTCGCTTAGAGACCTTTAACCGGGAAGGGCGCTGTGTACAAGCACAGGCTGCCTGCCCGCCGCAGACCCAGCGCCCCCTCTGAGCCAGCTCACGAGGCCGACACGCGTGTTCCTCAAACGACAGCACCTGCTCGGCGGGGCCAGGGTGGAGGGCGCGGGAGGGAAGGGTGCTCCATCACAGAAGGAGATTTCAGATTCCAAATCTGTCTCCCCGATATGCCAGCACGGCAGGGGGGCATGCAGCGCCGCTGGGGCAGCCCTGGGTCCCGCGGGAACACGGCCAGTTCCCGGTGGAGCGGTGGCAGAGCTGGGGGCAGGCATGTTGGCTGTGGGAGGCAGGCCCTCTTGGGCAGAAGGAGCCAGGGCTGAGAAGCCCCAGGAAGACAGAGGAGGGAGGTCTGGAGATAAGTGGACGGTCTGCCTACATGACTCCCCGCCTGGCGGCCTTTCCCAGCTGGCCGGGGCTGCCAGGAGGACAGGCGCTCACAGGGCCTCCCCGTCCCTGAGGGCGTTTGGAATGTGTGTTTCCTGAGTGCCGGCTGGATTGGAGAGCCATCATCCCAGGAAAGAGCCTCTGACTGCATGGGCCCCGGGACCCAGGGCCATGTGGCCCATGGAGATGCTGCAAGATGGTGAATGGCCCGTGATTTTCACACCGAGGACACCCCGTTTCCTCAGCTAGCCCCCCAAGCTCTGCACAGCCCAGCCACACCCAGCAGGGCTGTGCCCGGGCCTCTGCGGTTCAGACCACCAGCTGCCAAGTGGCAGTGGGTCCTTGACCTGCTTGGGGTCAGAGCCCACAGCAGGCGCTGTGCAGCTTAGACGGGGGAGGCCATGCCATGGCCTGACTTGTCTGCTCTGATCACGGGAGTGCTTCACCTCCCCCTCTCCCCCAGGAACGTCACACCTCGGCAATTCACAAACACCCGCCAACATGCTGAGAGCCGCTCTCCTCCACAGTCTCCCCAAGTCTCTGGCTCTCTTTTTGACACAAGCAGTCAGGACAGATAAGAAATGATTTCTCCTCCCCCACCACTCATAGATCATGTATGTGCAGGTCTCTCAGCAAAGGGAGGGCCACTCTTGTGGCTCTAGTAGGGTCTAGAATGTCTAGAAGGGGGTCCAGAGCATCAGGCCAGCCCATGCTCCAGGCGAGGGAGATGTAAGCTCTCGGTGAGCTCCTCTCTCTGGATCTCAGCCTGAGCAACACCCCCGGCCCCGGCAGGGTCTCACCTCAACCTGCTGCTTCCCACGCTGTGACCCTGGCCACACCTCTGCCCGTGTCCCAGAGCCTCCAGTGTGCTGACCTTACACCAGCCCACAGGGCGCCCCGTTTGTTCCTGGAAGCTAAGTTTGCCCGCTCCCCTACCCTAATTCCTCTGCTGCTTTTAATTCTGGCCCTTTTTCTTGTGCCTCCCATTGAGCTGGGAGCAGATAGCCCACATGGCTCCGGGTGACACGTTTAAAATGATCAACCCACATGTGAGGAGTCCTTATATATCAAAACATTCCTCCCCAAGTGGAGCTTATGTGCCTTTGATCATTCTGTGTGTTTTCCCACAGCTCCTGAGAAGATGTTTTCTATTTTGAGATAATTGCAGAAACCACAGGCTCCGACATGTGGCCCAGAGCGGAGCCCGAGGGAATGTCTTGGTCCTCCCGTCTTCCCTCCTCCTGAGCCCCGCCCGGACAGCCTCTGCCCTCTGACTTCCCCACTGGGTCACCATCGCTGTGCTCATCTTGAGCCCATGGCCTTGAGCTCCTGGCCGGAGCGCTCTGCCGGCTCCTGGTGGGCAGGAGGAAGTGACACGCACCAGGAGAGAATGAACACGGAGGGAAGGGCTCGCTGCTCCGACGGCAGCTCGCTCTAGTGCCCTGTCTCCATTGGCACATGCCAGCTCCATGGCACATGCCAGTCCCAACGGACACCTCCTCTGCTTCCTTCTACTGCAGGCTCTTTCCCACCACCTTCCGATTCCTTCCTCTGAGAGCCCCTTGAGGTCAGGAGCTCCTGAGCTCATCACCTCACAACCCACGTGCGCCCGGCTGGATTCAGCAGGCCATGTGCGCCCGCACGGGCCCAGCAGCCCAGGCGCGCCTGGTTTTCTCGTGCTCCCTAACAAACCAGAGCTCGCGTCTCGCTTCCAAAGACCCTGAATCTTCAGCGAGGCTGCCCGCCGCCACGCAGGGCACCGGAGAGGCAGCCTCCCCGGATTTAATGACTCTGACCCAGTGTGGGTCTAATGAGAAGGGAAAACTTGTGCGGTGGTTTCCCTCGACTTAGAACCAAGGTCCTGCCAAGAGCCCGGATTTCCGCTTTGGGGTGTCGTTTGTTCCTTCCAAAAAGCCGCCGCCCGTTCCCGTGGCTTCCAGAGGAGCCGTCTGATCTGCTGTCGTAGCGGAGCTTATTACAGCTAATTACTCAGCAGAGCACTCCCTCCCAGGCCTTTCCCGCCACGGTGGCGTCTTCGGCGTTTGATTCCCTCCCTCACAGCCGCTTTCATCAAGGTGCGCCGCAGACTGATGGAGCAGCAGTGCAAAGCAGAGCCTCCCCGTGTCCCCCTGGCCTGCGGTCTGCATGGCTGCACACCAGAGATGGCGGCTCCACAGCCTCGCCCCCGACGAGGGGCTGCGGGCAGGGACCTGGCTGCACCACCACCTACCCTTTGTGGGAGGAACAAGGCTCCGGCCCAGCCCTCCGAGCCTGCCGTGCTGGGCAGTGCGAACAAGCCGCCTCCTTGCGGGCCATCCACCCTGCAATGGGAATTAGGAGTTTCCAAGGCTACTGCTTCTCAAGTGAACTTGGCCCTTGTACCTACATACATTTTAGTGCGGGTTTCCCTAGGAAGGAAGCACACATACAGTATACACAAGCACACACATTCACATTTTCACACACTCACACATGTTCACACTTACACACATGTACACCCCCCCACACATGCACAATGTATGCATACATACTTACACACAGGCGTGCACACACATGCACACACAGAATATTGGGAATTGTACAGGACGGGGGTGCTGACGAGCAGAATGACCCTTTGTTGCACAGGACAGAGAACACGAGACACAGGTCAGTACCGGGTATGCGGCCTGCCCCGTGCTGTGATATGTGAGTTGTCTCTCAGAAAAGAAAGGGGATGAGAAGTCACTGACTCAGAAACGCGCCTGGAATTAGTGACTTGGCCTGCGGGGAGAGCGAGGGCACATTTCTCTGTGGCCGCTTCGGTTCCTCTGCTCGCCCTCCCATCCTATCCCCGCCGCCTCGGCAGCCTGTGGATGTCAGTGCCTGGCACTGACCGGAGCCCCCGTGTTCTAAGGTGGTGTGCCCACGGCCAGAGCGGGTGCTCGGGGCAGTAACCGCTCTCCTCTGCTGGCCAGGAGCAGGGCTGACGGAGAGCATTTGGTGGCACGCTCCCTGTGGGCAGGCGGCTTATGTGGTTTCACGTGGCCCCTCGCCTCCAGCTCCCACACCAATGCTCCTTTGGTAAGAACTGCCAGGGGCCCCGGGCCAGCTCACTGCTGCCTTCACCTCTGACACCAGCCCTTAAGGAAGGAAGCCAAGGTGAAATCCAGGCGAGGTAAGAATTGTCCGAGAGATGTGAGGGGTCCTCACTCTGACAGCCAGGAAACGAGGGCAGCAGAGGGCCCAGAGTTCCCTCAGCCCTTATTCAACAAATATTTACACTGTTCGCTCTGGGGACACAGCCAGCCACGGGGCCTGCCCTCCTGGGCCCCCGGCAAACAGGAGACACTGGGCCGTGGGACAGTGCTCAGTGCAGCCCCGTGCACTGGTGAAGGCTGGGAGTTCTGGGGAGGCTCCGGGCAGTGAGATAGAGCTCTATCTCCCCGTGCATTGGCGGAGGCCTGTGAGTTCTGGGGAGGCTCCGGGCAGTGAGATAAAGGCCCTATGTGCTCACGGTCTGCTGGGCTGAGGAGAGGGCAGCAACGGAGAACTCACAGGAGAGGTTGTCGGCAAGGGTTCAAGGCCTCCGTGCAGGAGACTCTCCTGGGCTTAGCATGATTCTCGTCCAGAGTCCCCGTCCAGCCGGAGACACGTGCACGTGTTACACCCACTCAGGTATGGCAATACGCCTCACCAGAGCGAGCATTCGAGACAACCTCCAAGCACCGGACGCCGTGTCCGAACGCTGCACACGCCCAGACAAAGCTGCGATGCACGGCTACACGTGGTCAGTGGCGTCGGAGCCACAGGGAGGCCTGGGAAACAGAGGTGGGGAAGGGAGTCCCGGCTCCCAGGGACCATGGACGCCAGGTCGGAGGAACCATGGGCTTGCGGGCCTGGCGGCGGCTGGGGCTGCTCTGTGTGGCCTGCGCAGTGTTCTTAAACTGTGTGCATTGGCGCCGATACCTTACATGGGAGACTTCACATTTAATTCCAGGCTTGTGGCTTCTTCTGAAATCCGTGGTGCGGGGGGCACTGGGCCACACTCGTGCTGCTGTGACCACCTGTGGTCCCTGCTGGGTCGTGACCGCCCCATTCGTCAGCTTCCCCAGGGGCTGTCTGGATGCCTGAGCCCATGGTGAAGGGGTAAGGGGGAGGGAGAGCTCCTCGCATGCGACTCACAGCAGACGGAGGGACGCTTCCTGGGATCTGAGAAGCTGAGGGGTTACCAACAGTGCAGGGCAGGGGCAGCTGCTGGGGTTAGATCTCGGTCAGTCACATCCTTCTAGGGCTTCCTGTCTCACACAGCACTCAGGCTGAGAGACGCTCCATGCCCATGGAGAGGCAGACCCCGAACAACAGGGAGAGGCAAGATGGTGGTCTCCACCTCTTTCTAATGGTGTTCCCAGGCCGTGTGCTGCCCGCTCCATGCAGGGCACCGAGGAGCCAGCTGGGTGGGGGTGTGCTGAGCAAGGCACCCAGTGTCTGGCTCAGGGCGAGCGATCGCCTGAAACTGCCAGGGGACCCAATCACTGGAGACATCTTCCTTTCTCAGCACACGTGGTTCTTGTCAGAACATCGCCTCCTTTCACACACCGCAGCGGGAGAGCTACACCAAGCAGCCTCCTGGAACTGATTTCACATTTCTCCAGTCCGTCCCAACCTAGATCCAATGCTGACTTGTCTCCCAAACTGGCTGATTTTCAGTTGCTCTGGCTTTTCTTTAAAAAGAGGCCTTTTCTGATAGATGAAAAACATTTCTTTTCATGCTTCACTAGTGCAAAAACAGCCGAGCCAATTTAGCCGAACTTCCTCCGTAGCTTGTTACAACCTAATTAAAATACCCACATCCACAGGCTTTGGGGGACATAGCATCGCGCTGCCAGTCACATCCTGCCTGACATCTACAACCAGCTACACAGCAATGCTGCCTCTTGAAGGAGCTGCAGGAGGGAAATGAATGGCGAGGGGATTAAAGCAGGGAGGGGCACAGTGCTTCTCGCTTGGCTGAGCTCAGGAATAACTGGGCACTGACTCGCAGACATGCGGCGGAACTGGGGGGACAGCGCTGGAGCTAAGCACTGGACCCTCCCCAGGTCTCCTAGGCAGCTCGGCTCTCAACGCAGGCCCTGGCCATGCTGCTGGATGGGAGGGTGCGGGGGTGCAGGCACTGTGATGAGCCAAGGGTCACCTCCCAGCTTGGGTTCCTTGGGAAGGGTGAGCCCTGCCCACAGATGGTGCCTCACCCATCCCTGGAGATGATGAACCCTCCCACCAGGACCAGCCTCTCACCTCATACTGGGCGCAGGATCCAGGCTTTAGAAACGCTGTTGCCATGTTATTATCCGCCTGACGGAGCGCGAAGGTAAGCAAGGATAGGCTCTTGAAGTAAAACATATTAAAACAGAAATAGCTTACGCTTTCTAGAAACAAACTTTTACCAAATGCACGGTCTGCTTTGTGCCTTCTGAAACACAGGGACCCTCTCCTGGTAGCACCCTCATTTCCAGAACCACCACCAGTACCTGGCTCACCGGTGCCAGTGTCCTTAAGGCTGAGGGGAAGACAGGACATGTTCCTAATTTCCTAAGGCTTTCCGGCCCTTATGACTCTGTGTATGTGTGTTCATGTGTGTTTAGAGGGATGAATAGCCTTCTAGATTCATTATTTACATGACTGATACATAGATATGTACACACAGAGAGCATAGGTAACTGCATAGATGATTGACATAGAAGACAGATAGAGATAGAGGCATAGACAGGTGACTGACAGACAGAAGATAGATCTGTACTAGTGGAGAGGTGCGTAGGTGGGATGGATGATTGACAGCAGACAGACAGGGCGAGGCAGACGTGCAGAGAGGACAGGCACACGGATGTGTGTGCTCACACACAGATGGCATGTCTGCACGAAGCTCCCTCTGTCACAGCAGGTACCCCCTCTCCAAGTCCTGGTGCCCAGGTCTCAGCAGCCTGTGAATGTCGGGGACCAGTGGCGGACTGTGTGAGAAATGAAGTCTCGGATGAGGCTTGTGAGGGCTCTCAGGGGCTGGTGGTTTCCACTTTAGGGGCACATTCTTCTGATTTGCTGTCAGTGTTGGTCTTAGATCCAAAGGTCTCCATGAGAGGAATTCCCCCCTGCACGCCGCCCACCCTCCCCTGGCGCTGTGGGCCAGTATGGGCCCCGAGGACATTTAAAGGCTCTGGCTGATGACCGCTCCCCATGCTCCAAACACGCTGTCTCCCGTAGCAAGATGGGGTGAGCGTGCCCTCTGCCTCAGCCTCCACCCCGCCCTCGTGGCCATGGCCTGACCGGAGCTCACCCCTGCGGCCTCCTGGGACGGCTCATTCCTGGGCCTGAAGGAGCGGGGTGTCCGCTGAAGGAACAGAATTCTTCCCTGCTCCACATGTGGGAAACTGGCTCCCTCAGCGGCTGCACCAGATTGCTGAGTGTGAAGCCCAAACCCCGAAGCAAGTGAGAACACAGTTGGTGCTGCTTTTCATTATGACGAAATGGCCTGTAGAGCGTTAGCGCCAGACACAGTGTGGCCACAATGCCCACTGGACAGGGCACTTGTAGGGGCGGGAGCTGCCCGGGACATAGAAGCTAGATAGTGATAGAGGCATAGACAGATGACTGACAGACAGAAGGCCAGCGCGCTATGACCCACCACTCTCTGCTGAGCGCCAAGACAAGGCATGTCACAGCCGCCAAGCCAAGCCAATCTCCATTTTCAGATGCTTCCAAAGTGGCCTATTCCGAGCTCTGGCTCACAGGGCTGCTGACTATCGGAGGTGAGCTGGGGCAGCTCCTAAGTACTGCACTTTCATCAACTTTTACAGGAAAAGAAGATGAAAGAGCAGAGTTAGCTTGAATTAAAAGCCGGCTGCAGAGGAGTGGTTAATTTGAATGATGTCCACTGTCAATGCTGCAGAATGAAGTCAGGACTTCCATGAGGACCATATTCGGCGAGCCAGAGTCCATTAAGGCGGTTTACAAGGTAATGAGTTAGATAACGGTGCGGAAATGAATTTACGGGCCCAGTCAGAGGCATTATGCAATCCGCGAGGACCTGGCACACTGCCCGAGAGTCTGGGATTAATTTTAATGGAAGAGGTGATGCCAGCCTGGGACGGGCCGCTTCAGAGCGGTCTGCCAGCTGTAGGTGCCAGGTGCTGGTGGCCTCGCTCCCCGGGCACCACGTCCGAAACCTTGGCACCATCCACCTGTGATGGAGCTTTGCTTTGGGTGAAGGGAGAAGCAAAGCTGACACTTCCTGCTGCAGGACCCTGAGAGGCGTGGAGCCAACTCGAGACCTGGGGCTTGGCAGGCATGGAAAGTGGGGGGCAAGGGCAGCTGGCGGTGAGAAGTCTGGGAGCTGAGAGCACCTTGTCCTCTGTTTACTCAAAGCTGGAGGGGAGGATAGAGTATTCCGTCCCAGAAAGGATGGACGTAAGCAAGGAGGAGAGAGCTTGGGGTTCACAGGGGCCTGGCTCCAGCCCAGGGCCCTGGCAATCCGGTGGGCTCCAGCAGGATAAATGGACCTCCTTGTTCATCACACTTTGAGGTTTCCAGTTTTCCACAGTCTGTGACTTTGTGCCAGGAGCGGAGAATGGAAAACGGGCACCATTTCTCGCCCTCAGCGCTGCACACATTCCCAGTGTCAGGCGACCTGCTCTGTGCTCAGAAGAGCTCAGCAGACCAGAGAAAAGCATGCAACCACCTGCCAGGAAGGGAATGGGACTGTGACAAGGAATGGAGGTGCGGCATCTGTAAGGAGCTCCTACAAGTCAATAAGAGAAAGCCAAACCACCCGAAGACTATATTCCTGCGAGTAGAAATATGAATGGTCAATATTCAACATGAAATGGTCAACCCTACAGTTATCAAGAACATGAAAATTAAATCTAAATACAGTGCTCCATGTACCGGATGGTCAGAAATGG
Organism: Nyctalus aviator; assembly: GCA_036971965.1. Lineage (NCBI taxonomy): Eukaryota > Metazoa > Chordata > Mammalia > Chiroptera > Vespertilionidae > Nyctalus > Nyctalus aviator. The sequence continues at coordinate 88,862,281 of CM072925.1, forward strand.
AAGGGCCGAGACCCCCACATGCTGCGAGGCTGAGGGGGCTCACACCCATGGTTCTCAGCAGGCACTTAACCAGGTGAGGTCGTTTAAGGGCGGGTGACAGTGTTTCTTGTTTTCACACGTGTTTACCAGAATGTAGAAAGACATGGTTATAACCAGGGACATGGCGGTACTATAAATGTCAGCGATAACAGTTAAGTAAATTAGGGAGCACCCGCTCCGTGGGAGCCCCTCCCCGGCTGGACCGGGTCTGTCTGGCGCCCGCTCCGTGAGAGGACACTGTCGGGGCGGACGCCGCCGGGAGGAGGCAGAGCCCTCGGCAGGCATGGCTGCCCTTCTCGGGTCTATTTTAACGTGTGGGGTTTTCTTAAAGGAAATGTTAGCCGCGTAGTAAATGCCACGGAAGGGATGTCACTCCTGAGACCGTGCAGAAATGTCCCACACACTCCTCTGCATCTGTCTGCTCCGCCGGTGCTTAGAATGATGGCCGGTGCTCAGGATGATGGCCGGCAGGTCTCACTCACTTTACCCCTGGCGACGTGGAGAGAGCCGGCCACGAGGAGGCAGATGGCTGAGGCCTGAGGCGCCTGCCCCACGCCACGGGCGGCAAAGGATGCAGCCAGTTCAGCAAGTGAGACTGGAGGCTCTGAGTTCAAAGCCACCGGGTGTGGCGTGGCTCTCCAAGGTTGATGACCAGTCCCTGCAGCGGGCTGTGTGGAGGACGGAGGGTGGGGCTCATGGGACAGGACCCTAAGTGGGCCTGGCTCCCATTGCCCGCCTTCCCTGCTGCGCCCAGAAGCAGGTCTCCCGGGCAAATAGGCCTGGCCGCTAGCCCTCTCCTTCCCCGAGGACAGGGCCATGGAGTTGATAAGCATCTGGGGTAAGACTGGACAGTCACAGGTAATCTGACTGTGGTTCCGACACCCATGTTTGCGGACCCCTATAGCCCAAACTCCCAGCCTGCAGTCAGCGGACCTGGAGACCCGCCTCTCCTTCCGATCAGGAGAACACAGCGGACCGCCTGTGCCAGGACAGAGGGGCTGACCTGTCCCTGGCACCCAGGCGACTTTATTGCTGTAACAGCACCTGCCATTCCTGACTGGGCCCCATGTGGTCCTCCAGGGGGTCTGAGTGAGTGAGAGGGACCCCCTGTGTCTCCCAGCCCCGTGCAGGGAAATTGGGGTTCCCGGCGCTCCCCACTGCAGGGGAGTTGGGGATTCCCAGAGCTCCCCACTTCAGGGGAATCGGGGTTCCCGGTGCTCCTCACTGCAGGGAAATTGGGGTTCCCGGCGCTCCCCACTGCAGGCATCTGGCGGGGGGGGAGGCTATGTCACTCTAAAGAGCGCTGAGGACTCACACTCAGGATTCCTCCTGCGCCGTCATGTTTAGTCACCACAGGGAGAATCGGGGAGAATCGTGGGAGCCGCGGCCCTGCACATCTCTTTTCTCATTGGTGAAGGATGAAGAGGGGAAGTATGCTAACAATGGGTTTTCCTTTAAATAAAGTCCAGCAAGACTGCCTGGACCAGGGAAGCAGGAGGCTGGCCTGCCACCCAGCCCGTGGGCACTCGGAGAGGTGACCGGCAACTGGTGAGGCCAGGGCTCGGGCCGTGTGGGGCTGGGGGGGAGGGGGGGCTCACCAAGGTCAGATCCAGACTAGCAGAGTCGGTGAGCCGGGCTGTGGGGCCCTGCAGGGGGTCAGGCCTCCCCATGTCCAAGAACACAGGGAAAGGTGCCGCCAGCCCTGAGGAACCCCAGGCTGGCGAGGGAGGCGGCATGGACCATGTCGGACAGGCTGTGTTTTATTAGATGCTGGAGCCAACCCGCAGGGGATGGGAAACACGGTGGGTTACTGTGTCTGGGGTGGTGACGATGGGTTACTGTGTCTGGGGTGGTGACGACGGGGGGACATGCTGGCCGCCGCATGGGTATAGGGTCCTATCCTGAGGCCACCGACCATGGCTGCCACCTGCCGAGGCCCAGGGCGACCCTGTGCCTGCTCCTGTCCGGCCCCAGAACCCACCTCCAGGCGCACATGGGTGGCTGTGAGCCAGTCACATGGCTGCCGCCGCCGAAGCCTCCAGAGCTGCCCCTGCACTGAGCACGGAGCCCACCCTGCCTCCAACCTCTCCTTCCTGACTCGGCCGTGGTCCCTTCAGGGCCGGTCCTCCTCGGCTTCTCTGCTGCAGGTGCCAAGCACGGGTCCCCGGTGGCAGCATCCTCCCGCTGCTTCACCCCTGGATTCACGCCCATGGATTCTCGGGGGTTTGCTCCTGCCTGGAAGGGACGCCCCAGGGAGGGTGCAGGAGGTGAAAAGGCCCGGAGAAGGGTCGACTCCAAGGCAGTGCTCAGGAGACATGTCCCAGGTTTCCTGTCAGCTGTCCTGGCCATGGTGCCAGTGCGCCACCGGCGACCAGCCCATGGGGCCCCAACCTGAGGGGTAGACACCAAAGCCATGGCTCCTGACAGGTCCCTGTCTAAGTCCAAGCTCGCCGACAGTGATTCATCCTCCCTCTTGTCATAACCGTTGTCATGGTGACAGTGAAGCTCAGAGTACATGAGATGCCTCCGGGTCTAAGGAGATGAGGAAGTGACCTCAGGCCTCGGACCTGGCCCCCAGGCCCGGGCAGGCGCCCTCATGGCCCGTCCGTCCTACATTAAGCCCAGGCAAGACCGAACACTGACGGCTCGGGGACATTCTCTTCCCAAGGAAACAGCGTAGGTCAGTGACGGGGCCAACGCTACTTTTAAACGCTGGGGTGGGATTCCACGGATTGCTGGCTGGTGTCACTGAAGTTTCAAGACCCTCCAGGTGAGAAATGAAGAAAGCAGCGCACCTTTCTGTGGATGATGGATGGCATCTATGTGGCACGTGTGCCACGGTGATGGGACCTAGGAGGGCGGCACCTGGCTCACGTGGATCTCCATCTTTCTTGTCTGGAGAATTGAGACTCCTGGTAGAATCCGATCACTGACCAAAGGCGACATCTAGGAATCCAAATGTCACAGAAGTACCTCTGCCCCGTGTTGCCGGAGCTCGGAGCACGAGAGCCACACCCAGACTCTTCCTGAATCTCATTCCCATCTCCACGGCCGGAGCACTGCGAGGCACACTGGGCCACTCTACAGGAAAAGGCTGAGAGCATAAATCTCTGTTGCCACGGAGATAAGACCCAGCTCTTGAAATCAAGTGACTTATATAATTTTGCTGATTCTGGCACTTTATAGGGTGACCTCATATTTGCAATTTCAGACTCAGGAGAGCCTGATGTTGAGTGCATGCCTATGAGCTTTGCTAGGATGATAGATGTCATCAAAAACTGAAATATTAACATTGACTACGAGACCTGGGGAAGAAGGACGCAGCCAGAGATTACAAAGAAGAGCCAATGTAGGAACCGGCAAGAGGTGAAACAACTCCCTGCTTCTCAGTGGCAGGTGGCTGGGCCTGCCTACCGTGTCGCTGGGAAACAGTGAACCTAAATCAGAGGTACTCCAGAGCGTTCATGGGAAAAACATACAAGTGACGTGCCTCTGGCTTTCCGTTTTAACAGCCTCAACGTCCATCTGTATCAGACTGCAAATCACCCAGTCCTTTCCGAATGTGGACAGAAGAATAATGGCAAGTAAACAAAGACAGAAAGCCTACCAGACAAGCCAAGTGACCCTAACCTTGAAGTGATTCCAGAGCAAGCAGACTCAGGACCTACTGGAGCACTCTCCCAGGGAGGTCCAGGGAGGCCCGGGGAGCTCCAGAGAGGTCCGGGGGAGGAGCCTTAGACGGCCATCAGAGCAGGGACATTTAGAGAACCAGGTACTAGGGCCTGCATGTGGCCAGTCCTCGTGGCCCCTCTCAGCTCCCGCCGGGCATCCCTGGCCTCACACTCTCACAGAAATTCCCGGAGCCCCTGGCACAGGTTCCCTACACTTCTGTCCAGAGCTCTTCTGCCGGGAGCGTCCCCACTTCATTCTTCAAGAAGAGCCTCCTCCTCCTCTCCCCCCTGCCCCCGAACACCTAAGCCATGCCGGTTCTGTTTCATCTCTGTGCCTAATGTGTCAGGCTCCCTTCCTTCCGACGATGTGACTTCTGTCCTTGCCGATGGGGAATGTGCAGGATGATGGCCCGTGCCTTCTCAGAGCCTAATAATCAATCATGGATCGTATGGACTTTGAGGTGCACTTTGAAGAGAAGGCACAGGGGCCAGAAGAGCCACTGACACCGTCAGCCAGGGCTCCAGAATAGAGACGACAGGAAGCCACCAACGAGAACATGTCGGTGAGCCAAACCGAGCCTCTGCACAAGCCGCAGGAGTCGGGACATCTGTTCCTGCAGCCACACGATGTTTGCCAACTGGCCCAGAACTGGTGCGGGCCCTGTGCTGCGTGTGTGGGAGCTCGAAGGCTGGGGGTCTTCTACACACGAGCCTCATGTCTCCAACACGGCACTGCTGGCCGGGGCCTGCCCGCTCCCGCATGGATGCACAGGGACACACGCCTGCACACGCCTTCCCCCCAGCTGTTCCGATGTTTGGGTTGACTACAGTTCCTTCACGTCCTTGGCTCCCAGCGGTCCCGATACAATCCAAATGAGGCTGCTTTTGAGCAAGGACGGCGCCCTGAAGTTCCTTCTCTCTCAATTCACAAGTTTCAGGTCTCCTTTCCCAGCGTGGACACCCGTCCAGCGGCTTAGCCCCCTGCACTTGCTGAGTGAAAACCTTCCAGGAACCTCAGTGTTCCATGTGAGGTGAAAATAAAGGCTCCTCCTCAGCTACAGCGTGAAGAGCACCCCAGCGGAGTTCTGGGTGACGCCGTCACCCGTACACACAGCACACAGGAAATCAGGCAAGCCATCGCTTGGGCTCATGTTTTTAATGCGCGGTGAGATTTTTGTGAGGGTCCGATACGCAGCATTAGGCCTGGGTGGGGCAATTTCAAGTATTTAGGATTCTCTAATTCTTTAAATTCCTTAAAAAAACTAGCTACTGCCAGTGCCCGGGCGGCGCCTCCTGTCCCGGGAAGGCCCTGGGAGCATCTCCGAGGCTTGTCCTGCATCAGTGGCCGCCCAGTGTGGCCACCAGGTCTCATGGGGCCCACCGCTGGCTTTGCTGGTCGGTGCCTCAGCGGGCGGGGCTTTCTGAGAAAACGGAGCCTAACACAGGCAGAGGCTGGAGGCTGTCCCTGGTCCGAGGGCGTGCCCTACTTGCTTGGCCCAGCACTTCCTGAACAAGTTCCTTGAACGAGTCCTCCCAGAATCAGAGCTGAACAATCCAGGGAGCCACTATGGAGACCCCTCTGCAGCATCCTGAAACGCGGTCCGTGCCTCTGCCCTTCCCCAGGATGCGGCTTCCTCCCGGGACAGAACACGGCCCACTGCTGGACGGTCTAGTTGGGGCGACCTTACCGTGTGCTCTCATAAAACCGCCTCCTGGACATCCCTCACTGGTGCTGTGGCCTCCAGGCCAGAAGGAGACACCTTCCTCAGCCAATGGCCACCTCCCCCCCACCCCCATCCCTGAGTCCCGAGCTGGGTAACTTATCCCCACCAACGAGGGCTGCCTAGTCTCCATTTGCTTTGAGGTATTAAATGAGAGGATTACACTCACCTGGGTTTTTAATTATGTCAAGAGGCTTTCTGAGAATTACAATTTCTTAATTAACTCATCTTCTCCAACTCGGCAACATTCTTTATATTCATAAAATGAACCCCGAGGCAACGAGATGGCATTTAAAACCTACAAGCAAATAACTCTTTAAATGTACGACTTAATTCTGAGGGCTTTTCCCTCAAGCCTCCTAAACTGGTCGATCCATGCAGAGTCCTGAATCCACGCTCTGACCTGCACGCAGAGGGCTGCTTCTCAAACTCACCCCCGCTCTGGAACCCTCTACAGAGCCCCTTGTAGACCCCAAATCCCACCTATTCTGAGAGACCCTGATGTTTTAAAACCACCGAGTCTATAACAAGTTCACCAGTATTTATTTAATGAGGAGGTAAAAGAGTGTAAGAAACAGACACCCCCCCCACCTCCATGCAGCAAACCAGATTGCGCGCCCCGCTCTGGAGCCCAGCCCCTGCGCCCCGCCTCCCGCCGCTTCCGCTGGGCAGTCACGCTGTGGACGTGGTTTGTGACTTCTCTCCTCATATTTTGCTTCCATCCTGTCTGAACACATTAACAAAGCGCAGGATTCGAGGGTGTCTGAATGCCATGTAATGGCACCATTTAGTCATTCCACTCTGCAGTGTTTGTCTACCATCATGTCAGGGATTTATCCATGGGGATAGGTTTATATAACTAGTTTATCACAGAACCGCACTGTTTCAGTCTGCCACCACCGACATTCCTCCTACCGGACAGCCTTTGTTTTTGCCTTTGTTACGGAGGACGTGGAGCAGTGCTCCCCGGGGCCGTCAGAGAAGTGTCTGGGGTAAACCCAGAAGCAGCGAAAGCACTTGGGGGTTCCCTGAGCACGAAGAGACGGGTGGTTCTTCCTAAGAGTCTTCTCCCATTGGTGTAATGTTGGCCTAAGAACACTTAGACAGTTAAAAAAACAAATACTTTCCGGAGACCCATTAGTATGATTAAGAAGTCTTCTTTCAATTACAACCGAACCCTCTGCGCTGGCCAAGAGCGTGGTATCATTATGAAACATGAACAGTGATGGCCGGCCAGGGAGCAGTGAGCCTGGGCCTTGGATGGCTCGCTGAGAGAAGGCCAGTAGGCCAGTCAGAGGACTGGCAGAGTGGGGAGTCGGGTCTGCGTCAGGGAAAAGGCGAGAGCCAGTCCTCGGCCCCGCAGGGTCTCGGCCCCTCACCCCGGCTGCTCTCCGTTCTCCCCTTCCGTGCTGCTCAGGTCTTAGGACAACCACACAGTCTTCTGAGACAGAACGTGTCCCTTGGGGTCTTCAGGGGCAGAAAGAGCCTTTTTGCTGGTTCCAAACCTCTGACTCTCTTCTCAAGCTTTCCCCCAATCTCTCATCTTAAAGTAACTTGATATGAGCCTTTAAGAAATTTATTAGGGTGACATTGGTTTCTACACCATGCAGGTTTCAAGGGCACAACTTAATAAAATATCTGCACTATGCCTCATGGCCCCATGCCCAAGCAGCATCTCTTTCCTTCCCCATTACCCCCTGTGCCCCCCCCCCCCCGCCCTCCGGCCATCCCACATATTGTCTGTGTCTCTATGTTATGTTTTTTGCTTAATCCCTTCACCTTCTTTCATCCAGTCCCCCAACACCCCCTCCCCGTAGCTGTCAGTCTGTTCATATATCCATGCCTCTGTTTCCATTTTGGTCGTTAAAAGCATTTTGAAACGAAGCCTGTAGTACAGGAATAGTAGAACAATTGGTGTACAAATGGCTGGCAGTTCTCTCCTTGGTTAAACTGAAAATTCACACCTAGCCCCGGGCTTTGGGGACAGCTAGAGGTGACTCCAATGCTTCATCTCTTGCTCCGGGCTTCTCTGCAGCCTGGTCATCCCCCGCCCAGCCCTGTGTCAAAACCGTGCAACAGCCCCCCGTGAGGCGCGGATGCCTTGGATGTCTGCCAGTTAATAAGAAGACGGTACATGCTGCTGTGAAACAACCGAACTAATGAACTCCCTGCAATGTGAGGAAACAGAAACTCCAGGCAGAAACTCACGGCTCAAAATTACCGAAGGAGGAAGGGAGGGCCATTTCTGTCTTCACCGCAGTGCGCATGGCGGGTGCGCATGCTTAGATGGCAGGAGAGCGCGTACCGGAAAGGAAAGTCACAGCTTGGATGGCTAAAACCGTGAAGATTACAAAGGCCCCAGAATGGGCACCGGTACCCACAAGGGAGGCCACTGCCACCTGTAGTCACAGGGCCAGAGGAATGCAGGGAGAGGGCTGCGGCAGCAGACACACACCAGGTTCCTGGATGTAACACAGACCCGGGGCCATCTATGCATTCTCATGTCACCGCCATCATCACCACCACCCCCTCACAGCATCACATCTGTCATCATTATCTTCTTCATGTCTATCATCTTCATCCTTTTCTTTTTCTTCATCATCAGCACCACCACCACTACCATCTTCTTCCTTCTATCACCATCATCTTGATCATCATCTTCTCCTCCTCATCACCCAACAGCGCTCTGCCAGCTACGCTCAGGAAAACAACTCATTAAGCTCTTGGGCACCCATATGTGAATGCCTAGATCACCCCACTTCACTGTGAGGCCCGGTCATTCACAGAAGAGCAGAAACTTCTCATGTGGCCAAGAGTGGAGTCAGGATTCTCCCCGGGCCTGTCCTCTTCAGGCCCTGGCCGTGAGCCTCATGAAGGGGAGTGTGGCTGTTCCCAACCAGCCAGACTAAGGCCCAACCCACCTGCCTGCCCACCCGATGCTTGCCCTCACCCGCACCCCTCTGCTGGGTGTTGTTTCCATAGCAGACAGACAGGAGGAGAGACTCTTCCCTGTAAGGCCCAGCGATGGAAGTAGGGCAGACAGACAGGCCCCCGGTCCTCAGGGCTTTCCACCAATTCTCAATGACCTGCGACCTGCCCTCTATCCAAGGACTGGAGATTCTGCACCTCCCTATTCTTGGCCATCTGTGCATATGGGACCCTATTCTATGGTCCCTATATGCATAGATGGCTGTATGTGGGAGGACTGGCCTCCTGCCATCAAACACTTAGGAGGGACCAGTGTGCACAGGATTGGCACTGACCAAGGCAGACTGACAGAGGCCACAAAAAGACCGCCTCGGGAGGGGATAGAAAGGGATTTAAGAACAACTGTGTGCTGTGCTGGGGACAGGAACCAGGAGATAGCAGGCCAGCAGGAGAATTAGTGAGACACTCACATGGAATAATAATGCTGATGGTGGAGGAGGAAGAATTACCTACTGTGTGCTAGGCACAGTGTGTAATTTACACACGTCATCTTCTTCCCTCAGAACAATTCGTGAGGCCGCCCCCCTTTCGCAGATAAGAACACGAAGCTTAGCGAGCTCACTGCACTCGCCCAGATCTCACAGGCAGCACGCGGTTTGGGCCCTGTAGCACCCAGTCAGGCAGTTGTGGGGTGAAGGCACCCTAAAAGGAGAAGTTCCCAGGGGGAGTGTTTTTGAGATCCCGTCTGGTGAGCAGCACAGAGGAACTTCTGGGGAATCAGAATGAGGTGGACAAAGAGGAATGGGCTGGCATTCCCAGGCAGGCACGCAGTTTGTGGTGTATGTGATGTGTCTGTTTTCCTCAGAAGACAGACAGAGTAGAGGTGGGCCATCTGTGAGCAGATGCTTGTATGCACCTCAATGATTCTAATCAAACAGGAGAAGGAGAGACAGAGTCGCCCATGGGTGGACAGTAGGGTAACCAGCTTACTGAAGACACCCTTGAAATACCCATGACAGCCAGATGGAAGGCAAAACCCCTTATAACTTACTCCCAAAGAGCTGCCTGGCCACACCCTAAACTCTGGCTGCCGGGCCAGGGCAGCACCCAGATGACATCATCCCATCCTCCTTCCTGATGGTGAGCCTGATGCTTTGCAAGTTCAAGTCTCCGGGCCAGAGTCTGGCCGTTCTCAGACAGTTTGCACACGTTGGATGCCATCCTGGTTGGAATTTCTGCAGATTCCTCAGTGGACTCTGGTCGCCGTGTGAAAGTGCTGTTAATGCTCTTGTTGGAACAACTGTTGGTGCAACTAGGGTCCCACCGAGTCCCCTCTGGGCGGCAGGCATCCTGTAACATGCCAGGTGCCCGAGTCATTGACTCCGAGGTCAGCTGAGCCCTTTTGGAAATAACTCATTTAGGACATTTAAACTGACACCTGGTTGCAGACACAGGCGGAGGGAACAGTCATGGGGGTCAGGGGAAAGGGAGAGGCGGAGCCGCTCTGGGCATCCTGTGATGGGAGGGAACACATTGGGGAGGATCCTGCAGGTTCACAGCCTTTAACACTCTCGGCACGAGTTTCCTGCTCACAACCACCGAGCTGGGCCTCCCCTGCTCCAGAGCAGCTGTGGCCACACTGTGAACAGAGTGGCTGGTGGGCAGCCCTGACCATGGCCAAAGGGACGCTGAGCCCCCGCTGTCAGGTGGACAGAGGTGGAAGGGAGCCCGTGGGCCATCCTAACCACTGGGCAATGCCATATAAGAGCCACGGGGTGAGGCCGCCCTTATTACCATGTCTCTTTGCCCTGCAGGGGTTTCCCAGGAGTTAGAGCATTGCCCAAGCACTGGAGGGTCTCAGGTTCGATTCCCAGTCAAAAGCACATACCTATGTAGCAGGTTCCACCTGTGCATACAGAGGCAACCAATTGATGTGACTTTCTCACACTGATGTTTCTCTCTCTCGCTCTCGCTCTCGCTCTCACTCTCTCCCCTCTATCCTTCCCTTTCACTCTCTCTGAAATTCAATGGAAAACATATCTTCAGATGAGAATTAACCAAAAATAAGTAATAAAAGACTCATTTAACCCCACCCAGCTGGAGAGGTGTCGCCCTGGGTACAGAACATTAACGGGTGCTGTACATTCTTTCCCACTCGGATCCCAGGAGCCCAGCCTGCCCTCCGTGTCACCCCCAGGAGCTGAACAGCACAGACCTGGCGCTCCCTGTGGGCTGGATGCCCACCGGGCGGGAAGGTTTGAGGTCGTATGCAGAGGAGTCAGGCCTTAGGCGAACAAGGGGGGCCAGAGCGGAGTTCCACAGAAATCCATGTCCCTCAGTCACAGGAGGGAAGCCCCGCCCACCGTCACCAAGCCCCTCCGGGCAGCAGACGCGCCCTGTGCTGATGAGGGCAGTGGGGCTGTGTGGGGTCTCTTTTCACAGCCAGGCAGGCAGCCCCGAGCTTGAGCCCGGGCCACTCTGGAACACGGGCCTTAAACCTGACGTTTCGTGTGACTCCACCATCCACCTGCGGCTTTGGCAGAGGCACGCAGGGTGGATGGAGGCCATGGAGGGCAGCTCGCTGGCCACGGCCCTCCTCCTCTGCAGGCACGGGGTGAGACAGGGGCCACCAGGTGACCCCCCTCCCCCCAAGCTTCCTCAGCGCCGCGCTGCACTGGCCTCCTTCAGCAGGCCCAAGGCGGTGACCAGGGGACAGCAGCGACTGCCGGCTCCTGTAGCTGGTGCCCAGCCCAGGTGCCTGTGGTCACAAGCGGCCGCCCCTCCTGGGGTTTCTCTGTCGGAGCTGCTGGCGCCTCCGAAAGGCCTGGCCAGGCCGCCCGCCCAGGCAGGGCCTCAGAGCAGAGGGCCTTTACAAACAATGCCTGTCCCTCTGTCCGGAATGGGAGCCTCCCGGCTGGGCAGGGAGGCTGGGGCTGGCTTTGGGAGGAGCCTCTGAGGGGCTGGCAGTCTGGGGGAGGGGCGCAGCTAAGCCTGCAGCAGCGCTGGAACCCCAGCCTGGTAGCTGGAGCCAGGGCCAGGCCAGGGAAAGCGGCCTGGCCCACAGGAGCGCAGCCGGGAGAAGGGAGCTGCTTGCCCCAGGCGCACAGACAGTGGAGCCCGAGGAGCCAGCAGCTCCCGCCTGATCCTTCCTCAGCCAGAGCACAGGCTCTGCCATTGGATGGTCAGGCAGCCTGCAGGCTGGAGTGTGAGCAGGCATCTCCGGGAGGAGAGCACACACTCAGCCTGAGCCTCAGGAAGCACATCCGCTAAAGGAGGGGTACACAGGGGAGTGTGGGGGAGAGAGAACCCCACGGCCCATTATTAAACTCGAGGGCAGGGCCAGCTCACTGACCCGTCACTAGGAGCAGTCCCTGGGCCAAACAGCCCTGCATGAGGGAGAGGGGAGGGTGGGAGGGGTGCCAGGGGCCATGGGGCCCGCTCCACCCCGCAGCCTGGCATTTTGGAAACAGCATGTGAGTTCAAATGCAAAACGTATGTGACCGCTTTTCCTTATAAACAAAATGGGAACTTTCCTCATCATTTATACCGAATAGAAATGGCCAGCTTCCCCCTTGAGCAAATGCGTTTAAATGAAGTTTTATTGAGGAAGTAACCCCAGTCCTCCCATACAATCCTCAGTAAGAATGGAAGCCCCGCTGCCTCCCCTCGCCCACTCCTGCGGAGCGTACAGGCTGCCTTACCCGCTCCTAAAACGTCCTGTGAACACAGGTCACACAGGTGCCATCACACACTGAGTCCCGTCCCCACCAGCGGGGGTGCTAACAGAGGTCCGTCTTGTTTTCACAAATCTTTGCTCCTTCGGAGAAGGGGCGCGGCCCTCAGGACTGCAGGACTGCGCCTCCTCCTTCACCGGCTGGGACGGTCTCCAGGGAGCAGCAGGTCCTGCCTGGCACCAGGGCAGAGTTTCTTGCCCAGGAATGTGGTTCTGTGGGGATTGTACCCACAGAACCAGCTGAGGGTTCACAGGGTGACCCATGAGGTGTTCACAGGTGTGACTTGTGGGGTTCACAGGGTTACATGTGAGGTGGTCACGGGTGTGACCATGAGGTGGTCATAAGTGTGACTTGTGAGTGAATGAGCTGTGGTTCTGGGTCTCCCTGGAAACCAGACAGAACCCTCAGCTGGTTCTGTGGGTACAATCATACACCGCAAGGAATCCACCACCACCTGGGCCCCTCCTGCTACTACTCCGTCAGCACTACCGTCCGTGTGTGCGCTCACTGCTGCAGGCAGGGGGACCATGGGATGGGGAGACACGGCCCGCTGTCGGCTCCAGCTCCCAGAGCCGCCGGGGGGAGACAGGAGCACGGGGAGAAGCCGCTGGAGGGAAAGACCCGGGTGTTGTCAGACCAGGCTGTGTGCCCACCGTTGCCCGGCGGCTGCCCACACTCCGGTTCTGCTGTGGAAGATCTACATCTGGAACCACGGAGGCAAAATGCACAGCATGTCTCCGGCTCTCCCCCTACTTTGTCAAGTTCATTTGCATCTCAAGTTACATTTCTTGATGTGAGACGCCAACTCAGTGCACCTTGCTCAGCATATATACCACCACTTAAAGGTCCCTGCCCCCCATTCACCTGGCAGGACGGAGGCAGCAGCACGCTTGCTCAGGCCTTTCCTGGAGACTGACACACCTTTCCTGGAGACTGACACGCTCCGAGTGGTGACTCCCTGCCTCTCCGTGGCTTCTCCTCTGCTTCCCGCATGTCCTCACTCTTCAAGGTGAGAAATGATCTGGCACATTTGTCACAACTGCTTTTCCTAGGCTGTTAGCCTTTTCAATGTGAACATGTTTTAACAACAGTTTTTTTTTTTTGTTTGTTTTGTTTTTAAATTTATTGTGTGAGACCCAGCCAACTTTTCCTTTCTGGCTTCACCTCAGCCTTTTTGTTTAATGAGAGTTTCCTGCCCCCGTTTGCAGTTCTGACAAACACTCACCCACCTGGCTGGCAGGTGAACTCGCCCTGCCGGAGGGAAGAGCCCTGACAGGCTGGTGAGAGGGGACCTCGAGGCTGAGCCATCCTGCAGGGGCTCCTCTGTAGCACAGTGTGGGGTTCAGAGGTGGGCAGATGACTTTGCTGATTGGCATGAGCCTCGAGGTCTTTGCAGGGCTGCCCTGCAGGGGCCAGAGGAGCCCAGAGGCTGGCCAAGAGGCGGGAGGTGGGGCAGAGGCTCAGGTCAGCAGGCCAACTGCACCCGCAATGAGCGAGCCCTGCAGGGACATCCTGACTCAGCCAGGACCGCTTCTTTGGGTTTTTTTCTTTTTAATTTTTAAAATTAAATTATTATCTGTGTACATATACCATTGCCTACCCCCCTCCCAGATATGCCCTCCCTCCCCAGAGTTTTGTGTCCATTGGTTGTACTTATATGCATGTATACAAGTCCTTCGGTTGATCTCTTATCTTCCCCAGATCTCCCTCCCCTCCCCGCTGTAATTTGACAGTCTGCTTGTTGCTTTACTGTCTCTAAATGGATTTTTTGGTTCCTCAGTTTATAATGTTCTTTATTATCCATAAATGAGTGAGCTCATGTGGTGTTTCTCTTTCATTGACTGGCTTATTTCACTTAGCATGATGTTCTCCAATTCCATCCAGGTTGCTGCAAATGATGAGAATTCCTTCTTTTTTTATGGCAGCATAATATTCCATTGTGTAGATGTATCATAGTTTTTTGATCCAATCATCTGCTGACGACACCTAGGCTGTTTCCAAATCCTAGCTATTGTAAATTGTGCATATATACTTTCTGACTGGTGTTTCTAGTTTCTTGGGATTTATTCCTAGGAGTGGGATTACTGGGTCAAATGGGAGTTCCATTTTCAGTTTTTTGAGGAAGCTCCATGCTGTTCTCCACAGTGGTTGCACCAGTCTGCATTCCCACCAGCAGTGCACGAGGGTTCCTATTTTTCCGCAACCTCGCCAACACTTGTCATTTGTTGATTTGTTGATGTTGGCCATTCTGACAGATGTGAGATGGTACCACATTGTTGTTTTGATTTGCATCTTTCAGATAATTAGTGACTTTGAGCATGTTTTCATGTGCCTCTTGGCCTTCCTTCTGTCTTCTTTTGAGAAGATTCTATTTAGATCCATTGCTCATTTTTTAATTTGTTCATTTATCTTCCTTTTACTAAGTTGTATAAGCTGTCTGTAGATGTTGGAGATTAAACCTTTATCAGTGATAACATTTGCAAATATGTTCTTCCATACAGTGGGCTTTCTTGTTGTTTTACAGCAAATAAAAATTTACAGCAAATTTTTATTTGCTGTAAAAAATCTTTTTATTTTGATGTAGTCCCATTTGTTTATTTTCTCTTTAGCTTCCATTGCCCTAGGGGTAGTATCAGTGAAGAAGTTCTTTTGACATATGTCTAAGATTTTGCTGCCTGTGGATGCCTCTAGTATTTTTATGGTTTCCCATCTTATGTTTAAGTCCTGTATCCATTTTGAGTTTATTTTTGTGTATGGTATAAGTTGGTGATCTAGTTTCATTCTTTTGCATGTATATGTCCAATTTTCCCAACACCATTTATTGAAGAGACTGTCTTGACTCCATTGTATGTTTGTGTCTCCTTTGTCAAATATTAATTGAACATAGTGATTTGGGTTGATATCTGGATTTTCTATTCTATTCCATTGATCTATATGTCTGTTCTTGTGCCAGTACTAGGCTGTTTTGAGAACAGTGGCTTTGTAATACAGCTTGAAATCTGGTATTGAGATCCCTCCTACTTTACTCTTCTTTCTCAGGATTGCTGTGGCTATTCGGGGTCTTTTATTGTTCCAAATGAATTTTTGGAGAGTTCTTTATAGGTCAGTGAAATATGCTGTTGGTATTTTAATGGGGAGTGCATTGAACCTATAAATTGCTTTGGGAAGTATGGAAATTTTAATGATGTTGATTCTACCAATCCATGAACATGGTATATTCTTCCATCTGTTTACATCTTCCTCTCTCTTTTTTCAGTGTCATGTAGTTTTCCACGTATAGGTCTTTTACCTTCTTAGTTAAGTTTATCCCTAGGTATCTTAATTTTTTTGGTGCAATAGTAAATGGGATTGCTTTTTTAGTCTCTGTTTCTTTAAGTTCATTATTGGTGTATAGAAATGCCATAGATTTCTTGGTGTTAATTTTGTATTCTGCTTCAATGCCAAATTCATTTATTAAGTCTATTAGTTTTTTGATGGAGTCTTTTGGGTTTTTTTATGTACAATATCATGTCATCTGCAAATAAGAATAACTTTACTTCATCTTTTCCAATTTGGATGCCTTTTATTTCCTCTTCTTGTTTAATTGCAATGGCTAGTACTTCCAGTACTATGTCAAACAGGAGTGATGAGATTGGGCATCCCTGTCCTGTTCTGTTCTTAGAGGGAATAGTTTTAGTTTTTGCCCATTGAGTATGATGGACCGCTTCTTTGTACGGGACGGTTACAAGTTGGTTTGCAGCAAGCCATCCCCAACCCCAAGGCCCCTGGACACGCTTGCTGTGACTCAATCCATGGACCTTTACTGGCTTTGTTCTGCTCACTGCTGTGTCTGGGGTGGGCACGTGGTAAGTGTTCAAGAAATACTGGTTGGGTGAATGAGCAAAGAGCCTACAAATGAATGCTTCTGCTGTTCTCATCTCCCCTGAATGTTATGACAAAAGTCATGTGTTTCCTTCCAATGGTGGTGTGAAAGATAATGGCCAATTTGGGCAATGGTTCTGGAAGTTGTATGATCTATAATCATTTCCCTTCCTTTTTTTTCCTCTCCAAATTGCTATCTTTTCACAACAGCCCATCACCCCTACAAAAACCTCCTTAAATAAACATTCAGAGGCAGAGCGTGGTACCCATCCCAGGGCAGAGGGGTGGGGGGAGGGGGAGCCCCCATTCAGTAGGTTCCTGACCTGCAGGCTGATGCTGCACCTGAGCTCCAAGTGCGGCAGCCCCACTAGTCCCACAGCCTCAACACTAAGATGAGATACCTGAGGACCTTGCTCCACAGAGCTCACAGGACCCTCTGGGCCGCAGGTGGCCCCTGAGCGGGGAAGGCCCAGGGCATGTGACCCTCGTGCCACACTCACCCCTGAGCTCAGAAGGGCCAGTTCTGGCTCCATGCTCATCTTGAACCTCTGCCTCATTTTGGAATGAGAGCCACACATTTTCATGCAGCACCAGGCCCACAATCTGCAGCAGGTCCTGCCCCTGCCAGAGCCGTCCGGGTGGGACCTCCGGAGTGCTCCCCGTGGCCGCCTCTGCCGGGCCTGCACCACCGCAGGTGTGGGAGGGCTATTCACAGACAGACCTTCTGGCAGCAAAGTGTAACGTCCAGAAGCCGCAGTGCCCAGCCTCGCCACCTGCCAGGGGCAAGCTCACCTTCACGGCAAGGCCTCCGGGGACTGCCCAGGAGTCCACATGAGTAGCTGGGGACCACACTCTGGACTGTGCCTAAGCCCAGCCTTGCACCTCCCAGCCCCAGCACAGGCAGCTGCCCCTGGACCATCTGGACCATCGGCAGCGGTCTCAATGGGAGGTCCCAGAGACACAGGCAGTCTGGCTGTTCCCAATGTCAGGTGGACGGAGACGGTCTGCACAGCTTCTGTGCACAACACAGCACAACGCAGGGTCACTGACCCCCTCACAGAGGTTGCACATGCCACGAATTCAATTCGCACAAAACCATTTCCACCACGGGCCCTTGTGGCTCCAGGCCACGGCGACGGCGTGGCTGCGTGTGCGATGGCACAGTATTTAATGAGGCAGCGCTCCCGGCATGGCCCTTTGGAAAACACACTACCCCGGCGTGTCCAACCTGCGGGAAAACAGGCGACACACACAACCAAGAGGCTCACATGGAACTGAAGGGAAGATGCGAGAGGCCTCTGCATCCTCCCCGCCCCCACACTCAGCCTTGACACACGCCACCGCCTCCAACTAGCATTGTACTCAGAACATTCTGGACCACGAGCGTGAGGAGAGCTGGGCTCCAGCAGGGCACTGCAGCTTCTCCCACGGGCCAGTCAGGGCCAGGTGACATCACCAGAAAAACCACAGGCCTGTGGCGTGGCCGGGACAGGGGAGCGTGGGGTGTCCACAGAGAGGAGCGCTCTGCAGCAATGCCAGGGAGGGCGCCGTGCCCGTGCCAGCCACACCTGGTGCCCCCGGTGCTGCCGGAGACGCCAGATGCGAGAGTGCAGGCGCTGCCTGAGTCCGCTGACCTGAGGTTCGTGGTGAGACCGAGAGGTGCAGAGCAGCCCCCGTGGGCAGGGGCGCCCGTTGGGAAGGTCCGGAGGGGGCTCCACGCTGCCCTGCGGCCGGCTGGGCCGGACACGGCCTGCCTACTGCCTGCTCAAGCCCTCGTGCCTTTTCTTTGCAAACAGTTATATGTCAACCAAAAAATTAAAAGAAAACTGATGGCATCGGAGCAGCCGCAAACCAACGGGCCCCACAGAAGAAAGGAAGTTCCGAAGGAAGGTAGCATGATGCAGTGTTTACAAGTGACTCGCGAGTCAAGATTCACACGGCCATCCCTCCCGGTGCCCTCTCAGACTCTTCAACCAGCCGGTGACAGTGACGCCCCAAGCAGCTGGGAAGACCAGACAGAACCTGTCAAACTTCAGGAGAGAAGTGTCTGGGACTCGGAGCTGTGGGAGGGATGGTCGTGTCAAAAACTACGAAGAGGCCAGGGGGAGGGGCAGAGAGGGTGCCCTTAGGCTTGTGAAGTTCAAGAGTGACTATGGGAGAGGATCTAGCATTTCTATTGACCCAGCATGGCCACGTGCGCACGGCTTGAGCTCTGAGCGCCCACACATCCCCTGGTGAGGTGTTTGCCGAATCCATCCGGAGGTGGAGGCATCCTCCCTGTTTATTCCTGTCGTCCTAACAAGTGGAATGACAAGTACCAGGCAACACCAGCCAATTCAGGGCCTGTGAGCAACGAGCCGGCATTCTGAGGCTGCACGCACAGCCACGGCAGCAGGGGGCTCGGACTGAGGGGGACAAGAGAGCCTGAAGGAATTTCAGGGCTTCTTTCCAACCTCTAGGCACTGGTGAGGGGACCCGGGTGACGTGAGGACCCAGGTGTGCGGGTGTGGTCCCAGCCCAGCAGCAGAGGCTGGGTTTGTGGAAGAGGCACGCTCAGCCCAGACTGGCCCTCTGATTCAGAATCACATTTTTATGAGATTCTGCTGTCACCTGGGAAGGTGAAGTGTGAGAAGCCTGAAGAAAGTGAGGTTGTGGCCTCAGACGTCAGAGTTACACCCAAGCCCTGCAGCAGTTTGTGAATACAATGCTTCTCCTCTCCTCCTGGCACAAAAGGAAAAGACAAGTTTACATGCAAAACATGCAATATTTACTACATGATACATGCTCAGGGGCTTAGGCTCAATATCAGATGCTGCTCGGAAACACAGACACAAGAAAATACACAACACACAGGTAACATATAACAAACACACGTGAGAAATGCAAATCAAAACAATAATGCGGTACGATCACACACCTGTCAGAATGACTATCATCAACAAATCAGCAAACGACAAGTGCTGGCGAGGATGCGGAGAAAAAGGAAACCCTTGTGCGTTGCTGGTGGGAATGCAAACTGGTGCAACCACTGTGGAGAACGGTATGGAGTTTTCTCAAAAAACTGAAAATGCAACTCCCATTTGACCCAGTAATCCCACTTGTAAGAATATATTCTAAGAAACTAGAACACCAAACAAAAAGGATATATGCACCCCTATGTTCATAGCAGCACAATTTTACAATAGTTAGGATTTGGAAACAGCCTAGGTGCCCTTCAGCAGATGATTGGATCAAAAACTATGATACATCTACACAATGGAATACTATGCTGCCATAAAAAGAAGGAATTCTCATCATTTGTAGCAACCTGGATAGATTTAGAGAACATCAATTAGAGTGAAATAAGCCAGTCAATGAAAGAAAAACACCACATGATCTCACTCATTTATGGATAATAAGAAACATTATAAACTGATGAACAAAAAGATAGATACAGAGACAGTAAAGCAACAGACTGTCAAATTACAGCGGGGAGGATAGGGAGATATGGGGGAGATAAGAGATAAACCGAAGGACTTATATGCATGCATATAAGCCAAACCAATGGAGGAAAAACTATGGGGAGGGAGGGCATGTTTGGGAATGGGGGGGGAGGGGTTGGTAAGGTATGTACACATATTTTTTTAAAATATATTTTATTGATATTTTACAAAGAGGAAGGGAGAGGGATAGAGAGCTAGAAACATCGATGAGAGAGAGACATCGATCAGCTGACTCTTGCACACCCCCTCCTGGGGATGTACCCGCAACCAATGTACATGCCCTTGACCAGAATCAAACCCGGAACCTTTCAGTCCGCAGACCGACGCTCTATCCACTGAGCCAAACCGGTTTCCACTGTACACATATCTTAAAAAAACAAAACAAAACAAAAAAACCCACACGTGCACATCTCTCTTTCTCTCTCTCTCTCTCTCTCTCTCTCTCTCTCTCTCTTTCTATCACACACACAAACACACACACACACACACATGCACACGGGCCTCCTGCCCTCCAGGAGCCCAGGGCAGAGAGGAGACGATGGTGAGAAGCAGATGTAAAATAACATGACAAGAAAGCCAAGCGTCGGAAGGATGACAGTGTGACCACCGAAGGCTCCATCGCTGCCAGGGGAAGTGCCATCCACCTCAGAAACAGGTTTGCTGGGTCCGGGAAGAAGGAAATGCGCTGAGGACAGCGTAGCCACTGGAGCTCACTCCACAGCACCGACACACACGTTCACACCGTTAGTTCCGGAGTCAGTCTGACCGGCTCACGGGGCTGCGGTCACGGTGAGGGCAGGGCGTGTCCTTCCAGAGGCTCCCGGGAGAAGCTGCTTCCTCCTCTTTGGGCTCTGGAGGTGCCATGCTCACTGACTGCACCCTCTGCGCCCAAGCGCACACCTGTCCCTACTCACCTTCTCCAGCACCCCCTCCGGGGCCCCGGGACCGGGTGGGCTGGCAGGGTCACCGCCCCACTCGGTGTCCTCCTGAGTCACATTCAATGCCCCTTGGCCACATGAGACGATCTATTCTGGGGACCAGCATGTGGACATGGTCAGGGGCCACCACACAGCCCCACACATGGGTCCCAAGTGGGGTGCACAGGACATGGTGAGGGGCACCTGCCTCGGGTGCCATGGGGTCAGTTAATAGAGTGAAGGTTACCTAGCCCTGCCCCACCTCCATCAGAACCTTCGGAGCGGGAGGGCGGGACCCTCTGATCCTGGGAGGAGAGCTCACGACAAGAGACCTGACAAGCAGGTCAGGGTAGACACGCACAATTTGCCTGTCCGCATGTGGTGTTTAACCTGCAACCGGACGCCGAGCTGGCTCCCCATTCTGGCTGCTGCGATTCTGGGGAGACCTGACTGCAAAGTCTCAAAGATGCGCCATGACCACCGATAGCATGCATATCTGCTGTCAGTGATGAGCAGGCAGGGCTGTGTGTGCAGGTTCAGGCAAGGGGCCGGGAGGCCCATGCGGCTCCCGGGCTGAAGCTCTCCTGTGGCCGGCGGCTGGGATGGCTCCTGGTCAGCTGCCCCGGCAGAAGGGCACTGCTTGGGGTGGTTCCTACGCTTGTCAATTAGATCTGAGCAATCAGGCAAACCTTCCCTTCCCTTCCCTTCCCTCCCCTCCCCTCCCCTCCCCTCCCCTCCCCTCCCCTCCCCTCCCCTCCCCTCCGCACCGCCCTGACACCTCAGTCCACCTGCCCGCGGCCAGGACACTTCCAACAGGGCGTCGGCCGCGGGAGACAGCGTGCATACGCATGTAATCTCCAACCCCCTGGCTGCTAACGAAATCCCAAACATTCCGGTTTTAATTGAACTAGATAAAGATTAAGAAGCTTAGCAGCAGCTGGCATTACGAATTAGCTCTCAGCGAGTTTTATGTTGCACTAAATCACTGCTTTTGTGATCGTCCTAAATTGTCTTTATCTCGCTAACACAGAGATGTTCTCCGCCGGCACCCGGCTTCCCGGGTCCACCCCGCCGGAAACAGTTTGATGTGTGCAGTCTTAATAGCAATTTTAATAATATTGTGATCTATATGTATGATGTATATTCAATAAATTCTTTACACTAATTAGAAAAAGAAGTCGAGGCCTTTTCATGACCGTTTCGGAGACGCAGCCCGGGGAGAAGCTGAAGGCGGCGGCAAGAGGGCAGCCACGCCCCGCCAGGCACAGGGAGCGCGTGGATGGGCTGCCCCGGCACGGGACGAGCAGCACCCCACCCAAACTGCACCTTCCTGCATTTCCAGATACGCGGGATGGTCCATTATTGCCAGCATGTCCACGCGGTGCCCTTGACCGTGCCCAGCCCAGCTTCCCCTCAACACCCCAGGCAGAGGGCCCGGCGCCTTTCTGGAGTGCCTACTGAGACAGGTGGGCTCGGCTTTGCTCCTTCCTTTCTAGGGCCCAGCTAG
The DNA here is from genome assembly GCA_036971965.1 of Nyctalus aviator. Taxonomy (NCBI): domain Eukaryota; kingdom Metazoa; phylum Chordata; class Mammalia; order Chiroptera; family Vespertilionidae; genus Nyctalus; species Nyctalus aviator. Next base: position 88,884,141 of record CM072925.1, read on the forward strand.
CGAGCCGAGACACCCCCACCCCCTCCGTCTGTGCAGGGGCTGGCAGCAGTGGGCGGCAGACCTGCAGGTGAGACACCACGCATGGCCCGGGGCACAGAGGCCCTGGCTTCCTCTCATGGCGGACACCTGGGGAGGGTGATGGGGGTGAGAGCTGGGGAAGTCTGTGCTTCCCAGGGGCTCCTAGAGCAGGTGGGAGGGTCCTGCCATCGGTCAGCATGCAGGCAGGGGCGTCACTGCAGCCTGAAATGGTCTCCACTGAAGGACCCGGGAGGGGCCACTGCCATGGGCATCTGCCCCACAGGTGGCCCACCTGGGAGCCAGTGCCTTCCACCACAGGAAATGGACCCTGGAGTGGGAGCCAGCTGCCCCTCCCCTGCAGGGGCCTATGGTGAGGGTGAGGGCCACCGAGAGGGCAGGGCCGGGGTGGGAGCTGGGCGGTCTCCCCATCATTGTAGAGAGAACCCACAGGGGCCCAGCCAGCCCGGGCTCTTGTGGGGGGGGCGCGGTGAGGCTGTGGGTGCCGATAGGAGGCCTGGGCCCACACCTGTAGCACCACAGCACCCACAGCACCCGTAGTACCTGCAGCACCTACAGCACCCGCAGCACCTGCAGCACCTACACATCTACAGCACCTACAGCACCCACAGCACCTACAGCACCCACAGCACCCACAGCACCTACAGCACCTACAGCACACACAGCACCTACAGCAGCTTCAGCACCTACAGCACCCACAGCACCTACAGCACCTACAGCATCTACAGCACCTGCAGCACCCACAGCACCTGTAGCACCCACAGCACCTGTAGCACCCACAGCACCTGCAGCACCTACAGCACCCACAACACCTACAGCACCTACAGCAGCTTCAGCACCTACAGCACCCACAACACCTACAGCACCTACAGCATCTACAGCACCTGCAGCACCCACAGCACCTATAGCACCCGCAGCACTTACAGCACCTATAGCACCTGCAGCACCCACACACCTATAGCATCTACAGCACCTATAGCACCCACAACACCTACAGCACCTACAGCATCTACAGCACCTGCAGCACCCACAGCACCTATAGCACCCGCAGCACTTACAGCACCTATAGCACCTGCAGCACCCACACACCTATAGCACCCACAGCACCTTAGCACCTGCAGCATCTGCAGCACCTGCAGCACCCACAGCACCCACACACCCACAGCACCTGCAGCACCTACACACCTACAGCACCCGCAGCACCTACAGCACCTATAGCACCTGCAGCACCTACACACCTACAGCACCCACAGCACCCACAGCACCTTAGCACCTGCAGTATCTGCAGCACCTGCAGCACCTACAGCACCCACAGCACCTACAGCAACTATAGCACCTACAGCACCCACAGCACCTATAGCACCCACAGCATCCACAGCACCCATAGCACCTACAGCACCCATAGCACCTACAGCACCCATAGCACCTACAGCACCCGCAGCACCTACAGCACCCACAGCATCCACAGCACCTATAGCACCCACAGCACCTACAGCACCTGCAGCACCTATAGCACCCGCAGCACCTATAGCACCCTCAGCACCCATAGCATCTACAGCACCTACAGCAGCTACAGCACCCATAGCACCCACAGCACCTATAGCACCCGCAGCACCTACAGCACCTGCAGCACCTACAGCACCCACAGCACCTACAGCACCCACAGCACCTACAGCACCCACAGCAGCTATAGTACCCGCAGCACCTACAGCACCCGCAGCACCTACAGCACCTACAGCACCCACAGTAGCTACAGCACCTACAGCAGCTACAGCACCTACAGCAGTTGCAGCACAACCCTGAGGCCCCTCTCCTCCTGGAACTTCCTCCCCAGCTCCTGGGCTTCTTCCTGGGACACTCCTTGTCCTTTGCACCTGCTGTTCCCTCTGCCCAGAATCCATCTCCTCAGATGCTCCTGTGGTGGCTGCTTCTTCTCTCTACTCAGGTGTCCCCTTCGTGTTGCTTCACCTGCCAGGTGCCCCTGCCTCGGACTTCACCCCGTTTTCTGCTTTGTATCACCAGCCTCCCCCTGGAGTCTGGCTGATTCATGGTCAGTCCGCTCTGCCCTGGCCCGTGGGCCCATTCAGGCGCAATCGTCAGTGCCTGGAGAGCCATGCTTGCTTGCTGAATAAATAAACACACACATGCTCCCCTTTAAAATCGTCTTCATGACGTCCTTCTATAAAGCTGGCCCCCAGCCCAGGCACCCTGCTGCAAGCGCCCCACCAGGAAGCGCCTGGACGCCTGGGCCGCTCACATGTGGGCAGGTTGCTGTTGGGGCTTTGGGCCTCCTGCCTGCCTGCACAGAGGGGTTCGTGAACCCCCACAGGACCAGGCGAAGGGACAGGACTGGACACAGAGCCACAGTGTCTGAGTCCTCCCATCAACCCGGGGGTCCTAGTGAGGACTGAACTTGCCCGCACCAGGCTCTCTGGAGAAAGTGCCCCTGGGAGTCCCTGACAAGGGAAGTGACCCCTACACAGACCGGCCTTTCTGGTCCCACATTTTCCTTCTTGGCTTCTCAAACTGGGCCATCCCTGTGCACACATGAGTCCTGGCTTCTGTGACAAAACCACACTCGGGGGCTCAAGGCAGCAGAACTTCACCTCGCAGACCTGCAAGCCAACAAGGGATGGGGCCCAGGCCTCACTACCTCTGCCACCTGCTGGGGGACCCCCACCCCCCCTCGCCGGGCTGGCCAGCCTTGTACTGGTATGCAGACGCTGCCACCGCCCCTGCAGGCCCTGCCCAGCGCTGGGTGAGGTCTCCTCCCTCCCCAGCAGGACACAGTTCAGGGACTCAGGGCCCCGCAGGTATCAGGGGCCTCATCTTCACCTGATTAAAATGACAAAGGCCCTTCCCCCCCAAATAAGCTGCACTTCAGCATCTCTTGTGGGAACACATCAACCCACAGCACTCGCTGACATTCTTATTCAAACCGCCTCCACAAACTTCTCCACTTGCAGAAACCTGTCCCTTCAGAGGGAGCCTCACCTGAGTCCAGGCCGCTGCACTCACTCCGCCCGCCACGGCGAGGGCTGGGCAACGACTGCGTCCAGATCTTAGCCCGTGTCACGGGAGTTACGTTCTTTGGCATGTGTTCTTTTAACTTATTTTTTAACTCTTGTTGGTGGTGACGGGAACGGAGTGAGAGCCCTGTGGCTGGGAGGGGTCCGGGTGCCTGTGGGAAACTGTGTTGATTCTCAAAGAACCGACAGCGAGACCCAGGCCCGGCCCGCAGAGGACAAATGCAGACGGCGTGGCATCATTCCACATGCACGGGCTGACCAGGACTGGCTGATGAGAAGGTCCAGGAAACACAGCCCCGGAGAGGGGAGTGGGGTTCTGAGAGGAAGAGGCCAGGGAGAAGCAAGGCAGCCTGGGCCGGGCTGTAGCTCTTCGGTTCTCGGAGGGTCCTGATTGTCCGGGTCACCTGATCTGCACAAATAACAGGAGCCAGCCCCCAGAAGGCCCCCTTTCCCCTTCCCCCTGCAGCAGCAGCGACACGTTACTGAAATCACCACACAGAGCAGCCTTCTGGTGCCCACGCCTTCTCGGGACTTCTGGGCCCGTGGCCCTTAAGTGGGATAATGCACCCCAACCCGGTCCAACACCCCCAAACCAGAAGAAGGTAAGGGATGCAATGCAGACACTACCACTGCCAGGAGGAGCGTCCGGGTTGCCATGCCAACCACAGTTGCATTTGCCTGATCTCTCCACAGACCCATGAAGTGGTGCCAAGGGCGAGGGCGTATTAGACTAAAGGAACACGCTGAAACCCGGTAAAGGGTCTGACACGCACTCATGTCTCCATCACATGAGGCAGAGGGAATGGAAAACGTGTCTTCGCGGCGAGGAGGGCAGGCAGGTTTCTTCGGGTGTGGGCAGTGCTTGCTGCGCACGAGGCTCTGTCCCTGGTGCCCGGAGAACGGTGACCGAGGTCCGCCGGCCCTCAGGGAGCTGCCTGGTGTGGGCCACACCTGCTCCATGACGCGGAAAGCCGCGCTCTGCATGGGGCACTGGGGTGACAGGGCCCCGCCATGGTCCTGCTGTTCACCGGCTGCAGGTGCGCTCACCCCGCCAGGCCAGGGCTGGCCCCAGCGCCATCAGGGACCCCCACACGCCGCAGGGGCGAGAGCTGCTCCACCCGAGGCTCAGGTGGGGTCCCCACTCCTGCTCCTCATCCCAGGCCCCCGTCCTGCCAGCCACACCTGGCGCCCCAGAAAGTCTTCTGGATAACAGCCATTATGAAGACACTTAAATTATACCTCTCTCCCTCCTTCCATCAGACCCACCAATCCACCCAGCCTCCCACCTCCCATTCCATCCGTCCATCCATCCTCCATCTATGAATCCATTATCCACTGTCATCCATCACTCATCCTTCTACCTGACGTGGCCTAAAACCTTGTTCCTACACATTACGTCCTGTTTCATACACGGCACCATGCAAGCCTCTGATGCCCTTCTTATGCAGAAGCAGAGGCTGCGCTGGCCTGGCATCCTCTCCAGGCTCTCTGCCTCCCAGCATGAGGTCCAGCTCCTCCCCGTGTGGCCAGCTGCCGGACTCCTGCCCTTCCCGTGGGAGCACCAGCCGCCCTGAGGGGAGAGGGCCGCAGGGGCGGAGCTAAGCCCAGCTCCCTCCAGCTGGCCACTGGCCCGTGTGCCTCCATGTCCACACCGTGGAGGGGGGACCACCCCTCCAGCTGCTGGCACCGCACCCCGTGGAGGAAGTGAGCAGGCAGCCCCTCGCACGCTGCCACCCCGGGACCAGACAAGGCCCATCAAGCTGGGCCAGCGTGGAGGAGCCGCCCCTCTCCACGGTCCCCCGTCACCCCAGAAACCCCACAAGTGTGGTGACAATTCTTCCACTTGGCCTGGGAGCGCAGCAACGGCTACTTCTGACGAGAGCATTTCATAACCTCTCCCGTGGTCAGCACCGGAGAGAGGAAGTCCCGGCTGTGGGCCGCTTGCCTTCCAGCAGCACCAGTGGGAGCCCTTTCCCAGGAGCCTGCTTTCTCCCCAGGAGCCCAGTCTGTGATTTTTGCTTTGGCGCACGGTGGTTCCACGACTGCGACGATGCTGACCCCCCTGAGCCCCGGCAGACACAAGCTGAGTGCTTCTGATCCTGCCCGACCCTCCTGGAGCCACGGCAGCGTCCACACAGGCCCATCTGCGTGGTCTGCAGGCCGCTGCTCTCAGAGCTGTGCCTCTGAGGACGGCGGCGCCTCCTGCAGCAGCACCGCGGTCCGGCCACGGGCACCGCAGCTCTGGCCTGCGGACCAGCAGGCTCATTGGTTAGGAACTGCTCAGTGTCCACTGGGAAGAGGGTGCCATTAGCAGGCCCGCCCTTCCCAGCCCCCGCCCCGAACAGGCCTGCCTGAGGGCCCGCAGGTCACCCTGGTCACCCCAACCCCCAACCCCTAACCTCAAATGCCAGTGGGAAAGGACATGGGTTGTCAATTAAGAGTGACAACGATGATTTTTCAGCGAAAATAGTTTACACGGTTCAACGTTAGGGGCCTGAACGGAACACAGGGAAATCCCATTTTTATGGACCGCCAAGAGGCATGGCCGTCCCAGGCAAGCGGGGATTCTGGGACCATGTAACCGGAGAGCGCCACTGAGGATGCATTCTACCCAGGAAAGAGAATCAGGAGGAGCTCCGCCCGGCCAGCAGCTTCCGTCGCCAGGTGGACCTGGGTAGATGAACCACCTCAAAGCTGATCACTGCTCTTCCCAATCCCACTGGCTGGAGTTTTCTTCCATTCTGTGGAACTCAATATCACAGGAAAAATCTAGTCTTCGCCTTGGCTGAGCAGTGGTTAGAGTGTCGTCCTGTGCACCGGAGAGTCTCGGGTTCAAGTCCCAATCAGGGGCATGTGCCTGGGTTGTGGGTTGGCTCCCTAGCCGTCTATCGCATTGATGTTTCTCTCTTTCTCTCTCCCCCTCCTCCCCTCCCTTCTACTCTCTTTGAAAAGCAATGGAAAAATATCCTCAGGTGAGGATGAAGAAAGAAACCTGGCCCCCAAACGACCTCTCACCCTCCTGGAGGTTCGGTGACGGAGCCCTGGGCTCCCGACTGGCACACACTGTGGCTCTCGGGGAGCAGCATCATGCGAGGCGAGGAGGTGGCACGCTGGCATTTGGGTTTCACGTTGGCGCAGTAATCCTTTCATTTCCTTATCGGGGCGAGCAGAGCCAGCGGGAGGCGAGGAGCCGGTTCCTGCATAGCTCCAAATTTTCGGTTGTAGATCATTAAATTGGGAACCGAAGACACTATCCATCAGTGCTTAATCGTGTTTCACTTCCTTTATCTTCCCTCATTACAGCCACGCTGTCATTCGCTCGCCCAGCAGAAGAGCTGGCGGCAGGTTGCAGGGCCCGGCAGGCCTCTGTGCCCCCGGAGTCCTGGGCTCTTCGGCCTCCTCCTTGAGGCTTCTCAGTGCCTGGGCAGCTGCCTACTGTGTGCCCACGGCCTCTGACCCCTGCGCCTGATCCTGCACGTCTGTGGCCACTGTAACTGTCCAGCACCCTGGCTTAAGGCCCAGCCTGCCTTTTACATCAACCTGACCTTGACTGTGTCCTCTGAGCTTGCCGATCAGCTTCCTCATTTGTCAAGTGGGGCCGATGACAACAATCTTCACAGCACTGTTAGGAGGGCTATACCGTCATGTACGCAAAGGCTTGGGACTCCACTAGGCCCTCTCCTCCCCTGCACAGACCACAGGAGCCGAAGGGGAGGATCTGATACAGAGCGGAGGGCGGGGCTGAGGCAGGCCAAGCCCCGCCCACAGCCGAGGCTCTCAGTAAGGTTTCACTGGGACACAACTGTACCCACTTATCACAAATGGTCTGCAGCTGCTGCTGTGCTGCAGGGGCACTCCGAGCAGCCCCATGGCCACAGGGGGTCCCTGTCTGGCCCTTCACAGAAAAGGCAAAGCGCATGATCTACAGGGGCCTGCCTTGACCTGGCAGCTACTTTAACCCTGATTTCAGGCCTTGGAAACCCCACGGCCTTTCAGAGGATCTCATTTGGAGTCTTTATCCAGTTTGGCTAGGAGTTGCTTACTTATTGATATAAACAAACCATAACTGGGTAAAAAAGATCCACACATTAGCATACGGTAAGGATTTAGGGACAAACTCTAAGACTGCACCAAAAGTACTTGAGAACAACCCGAAACTCGCCCGAGGGATTTCGGTGGTGACTGAGCTGACAGGCTGAAAAGGGTGCTGGAGTTCCTCTGAATGCACCCCTATCCTCCCCAGAGGCAGCCACCCTGGCCGAGAACTGACAACGTGAACACACAATTCGGGAAAGAAAGTGGGGAGGGCAAAGCATACTGCTTAAATGCCTAACCCAGTGGTTGGCAAAATGTGGCTCGAGAGCCACATGCAGCTCTTTGGCCCATTGAGTGTGGCTCTTCCACAAAATACCATGGCCTGGGTGAGTCTATTTTGAAGAAGTGGTGTTAGAAGAAGTTTAAGTTTAAAAAATTTGGCTCTCCAAAGAAATTTCAATTGTTGTACTGTTGATAGCTGGCTTTGTGGACTAATGAGTGCTGACTATTGGCCTAACCTCTCAGCTAATCCAATGCATGCATTAGCTGATGCCAGGTGTGTCTGTCCCGCTGGAAACATGCTGACATGTTTCCCCTGAGAGGCCTCAGTCAGGGGAGGTGTGGGAACAGGCGTGTCCCCAGATCTGCACCGGAAACACAACTGCCCTGCCTCTCTGAAGCGTACTTGAGCTGCGTGGACCCAGGGCTGTGCGCAAACCGCCTCTTAACCAGAAATTGTGAATTCTGATCCACTGTGCGCACACTACACATGCACATATGAACACACATCATACATGTATGCCCAATTGATGGCATATCACATATACACAATGCTGTGCGTAGGAACGGAAGTGCTGGCCAAGCATGTGTTCCCATGGGCGTAGGTGAAGGCACGCCCTCAGGAGGGCAAGGCTCAATTCCCAGTCTCGCCCATGTCTGCCCTCTCCCCTGGAGACCTCATAATCTCGGGGCGATTGGAGCAGAGGGGACACAGCTCTTTAAACCGGCCCTCACTGAGGGTCCCTCTGATCCGGCCGCTCAGGCTGCAGGTGCAGGGACCCTGGACCTTAGCTTCTGAAGCCCTCAGTACTTTGGCAAAGGTGGGTGAGAGCAGAGTGAGGGGCAGCGATCGGTGTGAGGACTGAGCCACGAGCCGGTAGCAGAAAGCCATCGCTTAGGCCTGTTCCTGCCCAGCGAGGTGAATGCTCCTGATGTGTGTTCCACAGAACCTTCCGGATGTGATGGGGACAGAGGGACAAGATGGCCCTCAGGAACAGCAGTCGAGGCAATGGCTGGAGGCTGCGAGCTAACCTGGGCCTCCCCGACGCAGGTCCTGGCCACAGGACTGTGAAGCCGGCCCCTTCATGAGCGAGCGGCCCGGTGCGAGACCACTGGGCACCTTCCTCCTTGAACCCTGGGGCTGCCACATGCTGGTCACCCAGAGGACAGGGCGGGGACAGCGAAGCCCCGCTGTAGAGGAGAGAGCACGCTGTGCAGACCACCCACCCCCTCCCCACACCTCCCAATGGCCTGCGTCCCCTGCGCCCACTCACTGTGGGCCCAGAGTGTCTCCCAGGGCCGAGCTCAGGGCAGGGCCTCCACGTCTCACTGCAGGAGGGGTCCCCACCCCCACCAGGCAGGGGCCTTCGTCCTCAGCCCCTGAACACACCACTTCAGTGATTGGGACGAGCCCTTCTGAGCGCAGCCATAGCTCCCAACATACGGCCTCGTCTGGGGGGGCTTGAACTGGGGGACGCCATGATGGCGATGGATAGCTCTCAGCCATTCTACCTCCCAGGTCGGTCTCACCCCAGAGACGCCCAGTTCTCCACAGGGAAGTGACACACAGTCGGAGCGGGGAGTGGGGGTGGTGGGAAGGGGTCGTGGTGGGAGGCCAACAAGGCAAACAATTTACAAATTAAAGCAGAACCAGCAGCTGGACCTTCCCCCCAGGACCTGGGCCTGTGAGTGCCAGGCTGGCAGGCGGGGGGACCCAGCAAAGAGCCCGTGAGTGAATGTTTCCCAAATGGCACCCTGGTTAGAACACAGCCCCTGCCCAGGGCCCCGGCGCTGCCCAGCGGCTCCAGACGGGAATGGGCTGGAAGCCAGCCGGGCCTCCGGGTCGCCTGCAGCCGGTGGGGGGGCGGGGCCCGGAGGCTGTTCGCATGAGGCTCGGCCATAGCTGCCATTGTCATCCACTTACACCCGGTCCCCGGAGCACACGGCCGCACAGGGCAACCCTACCAGGCGGAGACCCACTCGCCTCTCTTGGCTTCGATAATGGCTCAATAAATACGCCGCGGAAGCCCCAACCCGGAGATGCAGAATGAAAAATGCCCGGCTTTTCCATTTTACGCCCATCTCTCTCTAATTATCTAATTACCGCGCTCTCGTATTTTCTCGCTTGTCCGCTCTGGCCTCTGCCTGTCGGAGAGGGGGGAGGGGACTCATCTGCTCCCTCCTGCAATGGTGCCTCCTCAGAGGGCGGCTCACAGGTCTGGACTGGGCCTCGGTGTGGCCCTGCATCATACATACATACCTCCATCATACATACCCTTCATCATACAAATCTTCCATCATACTTACATATATACCCTCCCCCGTACATACCCTCCCCCGTACATACCCTCCATCGTACATACCCTCCCTGTACATACCCTCCCCGTACATACCCTCCCCGTACATACCTTCCCCGTACATACCCTCCCCGTACATACCCTCCATCGTACATACCCTCCCCATACATACCCTCCCCGTACATACCCTCCCCTGTACATACCCTCCCCGTACATACCCTCCCCGTACATACCCTCCCCGTACATACCCTCCCCTGTACATACCCTCCCCGTACATACCCTCCCCGTACATACCCTCCCCATACATACCCTCCCCTGTACATACCCTCCCCGTACATACCCTCCCCTGTACATACCCTCCCCGTACATACCCTCCCATGTACATACCCTCCTCGTACATACTCTCCCCGTACATATCCTCCCCGTACATACCCTCCCCCGTACATACCCTCCTGTCACTCTCCAAGCTGTCACCCAGCACTCAGACACACCCACTCACACACACATTCACATGGACACTCAAACACTCACACTCACATATACACATTCACATGTACACACATACATACACACTGATTTCATGTACACATTCACACACACTCACACAGTCATGTACCCACATACACACACATTCACACATATACTCACACACTCTCACACTCACACACACATACACATTCACATTCCTAGCAAGACCCCTGTTTGCGCAGACTTGGAAGAGAGTAAAACAAAGACTGCATCATTGCCTTTTTAATAAAACATGAGACAATGGAGGGGAAGTAATTAAGTTGGCTTAGCTCAGGCGGAAGGGAAGGGAGAGGACAGCAAAAGATCGCTCATGGGAGATGACACTGGAATCAGGAAGCCCTTAAGATCCCGACGGGTGGAAGGGCCAGGTTTGGGGGAGGGGAAGCCCACACAGAGGGACAAAGCAGACAGGCGAGGGCGATCCAGCCGCCAGGGCAGGTGACCAGCACCGGTGCCTAGCCAGGTGGGCGCCGCACAGGGAAACGGGGGCCGGAGAGTCCCCAGGATCTGGGCTAACGGGCCAGCAATGCCTGCAGCTACTTGTCATTCACAGTGACAATGAAGTGAACCCCCATACCACCAGTGACGCTGAAGAAAGTGCGGTCCCCCATCCCTCTGCCGCTTCAGAGCGCCGGTGACATTACACAGGCACAGTCTCTGCCACCCAGAACCACCAGCCTGGCCTCCTCAGACGGCAGCCCATCAGGACACCGACCATGGCCCCAAGGGAGCAGCAACCAGAGGGAGTGGGTCTCCACACCAGTGCAGGGCATGGGGCCGTGCGCAGGGCCGGGAAGATGTCTGCATGCGGATCACATGATCCACTGCTCACGTTGCCCCTCAGCCCCAGGTGGTACCAAGATTGGCAGCTGGACCAGGAACATCCGCTCAGACCGGCGGCTTGCACGCAGCTAACGGGGTCTCCAAGGCCCACAGTGAGACAATTTTCAGCAAAGCCCTCTGCTCCCGGTATGGACAGGCACTGTGGGGCCACATCCTGGCTACAGACTCCCTGGAAAGGAGGCTCAGCTAGGAGAGTGGAGGGGTGATGGACGCAGTCACCCCGCCAGGAGGTTCCCCCGCGCCGTGCCCAGGCAGGCCTGCACGTGCGTCTCCCTGGACGGCCGTCACATTAACAATGACAGCGAGACCTGTGTTTTAAGTGGCAAAACTGCAATCATCGCTGCACGGCCTGTACCAACTCCACAGGGCTCTGCATCAGTGAACCAACGTCAGCGACAGGGGCGGGCCCGCTTATCCAGCTCCCACCGCCCTAATCCTTCCCTTTCTGCCAAAATCCAGTCTCCCCGGAGCGGCCACAGCCTCCGCGGCCAGGCCTCAGGCGAGACGGTGGGATTGCGGAGGAGCGCACTGTGTGAGGAAACATGGAGATAAGCGCCCGCCGCGGGCTCCCCGTGGACACACAGGACTGGACTCCTTCAGAGACACCGACCAGTGCCCGCCCTCACACAGCCCCGTCAGCTGGGGGGGTGGCCAGCATGTCCCTGATACACAAGGCTCCATCGAGGATGCCTCTCCCAGTTTTAGGGTGACATTAGCGAGGAGGAATAGCGGTCTTTCAGAATGAAAGGGGGGAGGCAGAGAGAAGTCCTGTGTTCGGCAGCAGCGGGCAGGGACACTCTCCCAGGGAGGAGGGGGTGTGCTTTCTGTTTGGGAGAGGGGAGCCCATGGGCAGAGAGGGAAACAGCCCCGTCTCACGCAGCCCCTCCACTCGGAGCTGGAGGGAGGATTAATGAGGGCCCCCTGGGAGCTTCTGCCTCAGAGAGCCGCTGGGGACTGCTCCTCAAAGCCATCCTGGCCGGAGCCTCCTTTTAGAATCCGACCATGGGTGGGCTCCCACACCTGCCATCAGCACTGGCTGCCGGGGACCAGGGGCCAGGGGCCGCCAGGGGCAGGAGGCCGGGCTGGGAAAGGGCTCCTTTCTGAAGGGAGGACAGGTCACTAATGACATCACTCCCAGTGGAAGAAGGCTGCAGCCAAGCACCTGCTCCCAAGCTCCGCCCGTCCCAGCCCCTCTCCCCTGGCCCGCACGCCCACTCACCCCGCCCTCCTCAGCTGCTGGATTTAAACGCAGCCCCTGCAAACCCAACCAGCACCCCAAAACAAACCTTGGCATGTTGAAGAGAGACCTTTCAACCCTCATTTTTATTTTTCAGTTAGGAAAAGGCAATTCTCACGCCTCCCCAGAGCCATCTTGCTAGTGGCACCTTCCTCAGATTGATGAGCAAGGCCTTGGGCTGCTGCTGCTGCTGGGAATCTAACACCCTGAGCGGGTGGCAGTGAGGACCATGAGGCAACAGCCGTGAGCACGGGGGGTTTTCAGAACTTAAACGCAGACCTGGACCCTCAAGGCCAAGCCTCACAGTGGCTCAGGCATGTGGCTCCGTGCCCGCCCGAAGGGGGACAGGATCCTGCTCACAATGAAACCAGGAAGGCACTGCCCTGGGCCGTGTGGCTCCATTGGCTGAGCACTGGCCCAGGCACCTAGAGGTCAGTGGTTCCATTCTTGGTCAGGGCACATGCCGAGTTGCAGGCTTGATCACTAGTATGGGATGTGCAGGAGGCAGCTGATCAATGCTCCTCTCTCATCAATCTCTCTCTCTCTCTCTCTCTCTCTCTCTCTCTCTCTCTCTCTCTTCTTTTCTCTCTAAAAAAATTATACACACACACACACACACACACACATATATATATATATATATAATATATACTTTTTAAAAATCCTCACCCAAGGATATTTTTTTCATTGTTTTCCAGAGACAGTAGAAGGTAGAGAGGGAGAAGGGGAGAGAGAAGGGGGAAGGGGAGGGAAGGAGGGAGGGAGGGAAGAAAGGAGGGAGGGAAAGAGGGAGAGAGAGAGGGAAGGAGGAAGAGAGAGAGGAAGGGAGGGAGGGAGGGAGGAAGGGAGAGAGGGAGGGAAGGAGGGAGGGAGAGAGAGAGAGAAAGAGAAAGAGAAAGAGAGAGAGAGAGGAACCTTAACATGAGATACCTCAATGGGTATCTGCCACATATGCTCCTACTGGGCTGGGGCACCTGCACCAGGTGGGCTGCCTTGACCTGGAATTGAACCTGCGGGCATTCAGCTAGAACCACCTATCAGAGCAATAAAAACATGTTTTGTAAAAACACAAAGGCAGGCCCGGGCTCCTGGGCATTGAGTGCCCAGGGAACCCATGTGAAGGGCTCCCTGTCAGACGGCGGAGACCCCAGGCCTGGGGCTGGCCATTGGGGCAGCAGGAGCCATTCTTGGCCCAGGGAGCGTCCTGAGCTGCAGGCTCTGCCTCTCACATCCCAGGTGAGGCACCCAAACCAGAGAGGAGGTGAGGCCAAGTGAGGGGCTCCCTACCCTTCAACCCCTGGTGCTAGAACCCTGTGGGCCAGAGTTCCTGTGGGCCAGAACCCCCGTGGGGCCAGGACCCCCATGGGCCAGAGTTCCTGTGTGCCAAAACCCCCGTGGGCCTGAACCCCCGTGGGCCAGAACCCCCGTGGGCCTGAACCCCCGTGGGCCTGAACCCCCATGGGCCAGAGTTCCTGTGGGCCAGGACCCCTGTGGGCCAGAACCTCCGTGGGCCTGAACCCCCGTGGGCCAGAGTTCCTGTGGGCCTGAACCCCCGTGGGCCAGAACCCCTGTGGGCCTGAACCCCCGTGGGCCTGAACCCCCGTGGGCCAGAGTTCCTGTGGGCCTGAACCCCCGTGGGCCAGAACCCCTGTGGGCCTGAACCCCCGTGGGCCTGAACCCCCGTGGGCCAGAGTTCCTGTGGGCCTGAACCCCCGTGGGCCAGAACCCCTGTGGGCCTGAACCCCCGTGGGCCTGAACCCCCGTGGGCCAGAGTTCCTGTGGGCCTGAACCCCCGTGGGCCAGAACCCCTGTGGGCCTGAACCCCCGTGGGCCAGAGTTCCTGTGGGTCAGAACCCCCGTGGGCCTGAACCCCCGTGGGCCAGAGTTCCTGTGGGCCTGAACCCCTGTGGGCCAGAACCCCCGTGGGCCTGAACCCCCGTGGGCCTGAACCCCCGTGGGACTGAACCCCTGTGGGCTAGAACTCCCGTGGGCCTGAACCCCCGTGGGCCAGAACCCCCGTGGGCCAGAGTTCCTGTGGGCCTGAACCCCCGTGGGCCAGAACCCCTGTGGGCCTGAACCCCCGTGGGCCAGAGTTCCTGTGGGTCAGAACCCCCGTGGGCCAGAACCCCCGTGGGCCTGAACCCCCGTGGGCCTGAACCCCCGTGGGCCAGAGTTCCTGTGGGCCTGAACCCCTGTGGGCCAGAACCCCCGTGGGCCTGAACCCCCGTGGGACTGAACCCCTGTGGGCCAGAACTCCCGTGGGACTGAACCCCTGTGGGCCAGAACTCCCGTGGGACTGAACCCCCATGGGCCAGAACCCCCGTGGGCCTGAACCCCCGTGGGACTGAACCCCTGTGGGCCAGAGTTCCTGTGGGCCTGAACCCCTGTGGGCCAGAACCCCCGTGGGCCTGAACCCCCGTGGGCCAGAGTTCCTGTGGGCCTGAACCCCTGTGGGCCAGAACCCCCGTGGGCCTGAACCCCCGTGGGCCTGAACCCCCGTGGGACTGAACCCCTGTGGGCCAGAACTCCCGTGGGCCAGAACCCCCGTGGGCCAGAGTTCCCCTTGGGCCAGAACCCCCGTTGGCCTGAACCCCTATGGGCCAGAACCTTCGTGGGCCTGAACCCCCGTGGGCCAGAACCCCCGTGGGCCAGAACCCCCGTGGGACTGAACCCCTATGGGCCAGAACCTTCGTGGGACTGAACCCCTGTGGGCCAGAACTCCCGTGGGCCTGAACCCCCGTGGGCCAGAGTTCCTGTGGGCCTGAACCCCTGTGGGCCAGAACCCCCGTGGGCCTGAACCCCCGTGGGCCTGAACCCCCGTGGGACTGAACCCCTGTGGGCCAGAACTCCCGTGGGCCTGAACCCCCATGGGCCAGAGTTCCCCTTGGGCCAGAACCCCCGTGGGCCTGAACCCCTATGGGCCAGAACCTTCGTGGGCCTGAACCCCCGTGGGCCAGAACCCCCGTGGGCCAGAACCCCCGTGGGACTGAACCCCTATGGGCCAGAACCTTCGTGGGACTGAACCCCTGTGGGCCAGAACTCCCGTGGGCCTGAACCCCCGTGGGCCTGAACCCCCGTGGGACTGAACCCCTGTGGGCCAGAACCTTCGTGGGCCTGAACCCCCGTGGGCCTGAACCCCCGTGGGCCTGAACCCTCGTGGGCCAGAACCCCTATGGACCAGAACCCCCGTGGGCCAGAACCCCCATGGGCCAGAATCCCCGTAGGTCAGAACCTCCATGGGCCAGAACCCCTGTGGACAAGAATCCCCGTGGCCAGAATTCCAAGCTGAGCAGTGCAGACAACCTGGTACCAATTTCAGGGGCTGCAGCTGAAGGCTGTCACCGTCACGGAGTTTGAAACACAATCTGTCTGAGAACTCTAAGCAAACCCCGGCCCCCGGACACGTCAGCCCACGGGACCTGCGCAGGTGTGTCCAGGTGGAAGCACCTCCTGTGATAGATGTGCATCTGCATCCCTGGGCCAGGAACAGCACTGGTGAATGTTCCAACCAAAAACACTCCGAGAAACACCCCACCTTCCCATGAGACCTCCCTCACCCAGGAGGGAAGCAGGGGGTACACTCCGGCCCTGCCCCCTCCGCCTTCAAAGATTCCAGACTTCAGGATGGATTTCAAAGGCCCTGCGATGTTGGCAGCGTGACATTTTATGTCTCATACGCCACTTTTATTAGCCAGGATTGCAGAAAATTGACGCTTACCAGCCATTAACATTTCAAGCATGTAGCTCCATTTTCCCCCCACCTGGAAATATAGCTTACATCTCTCTTCGGATCGATCTGTAAGCTGCCCAGTTCCTTTAAGAAAGAAAGTCATTGTGAAGATGCTCTATTCTCAGGAAAACACAAATTCTATAATTTTACGGACTTTTGATCACAATTTTATAGCCTTCAGCCCTCCACCGGTATTCTGTTTTTTATCTCAAAATGTGAGAACTGCATAGCTTGCTGTATAATCCCTTCTTTGTCTCTGAGGCAAGGTGGGCGCAAATGAGACAACTCAAGAGTAAAGTGTCCACGTCACACAGGAGGAGGCCGCTGTGTGGGACTTTGGTGCCTGACTTTCTCACTCCATCATACCTCGAGGCGCTGGCATTCAAGATGACAGGACGTGACCCAATCATGCCACAGCCTAGTAACACGAAACGACGGGTGACTTCTGTCCACGGGCTGCCCCTGAGCCTCGGGACTTTAAATAAGTCATCCATTATTTATTCATGCAATTTTAAAACATGCCTTTTGCCAAATGATCCCTGGCCACACATAAGGATGTAAAGGCCAAGCAGATTAAAAAAAAAAGTCATAAAAACAAACGGAACAAAATCATAAGAAGCCATCGAATCGCGCTGCCATCGCTGCAAAATGACTGTCTCAAAGGCCAGCTCAGCGCGTCTGGGGGGGCCCTGGGACTGCAGATGGGGAGGCCCATGGAGAACTGGGCCGATGTGGCAGGAATTGAGGGGCTTCCTGCAGGGCGGGCAGTTCCCGCAGCCCCAGGTAAGGAGACAGGAGGGGCGTGGCTGGTTCCCGAGAGCCAGGCACCTCCGGGCGGGGCTTGCTGTCTACACAGCGATGAGAGGGACAGTGACCGAGTGTCAGTCCCAGCACGGGGCTCTCTGTGGGCTAGGCACTGCTCCCCAAACCACACCCGTCTTCCTGTGCCAGGGCAACTGTCACCCCTCGGAGGGGAGGTGCCACAGCTAGCACCGTGCCTGGTGCCACAGAGCTGATGACTGGGGCCTGGGGCTGGAACCCCGGAAGCTGATCAGATCCCGGGTGTCCTGAAGTGCCTGATCTCTGTGGGGCATCTGGGCTCAGGGGACAGACAGGTTGGGTGAAGGGGTGGCCGCAGGAGGGGTCAAGCAGGCTGCCTGTTTAACTCGGGGCTCCTCCAGGATGGGCTGCAGGAGCTTAAACAGGTGACCCCGAATCTCTGCCCATCAGCGTCCCCTGCAGATTCACCCACTCTCCTGGTGAGGCATTGGGTGCAGCGTCCAGCACACAGGGCTCTATCGATGGGTGCTGGGTCAGGCCAGGCTTTCCGTGGGGGGACTCTGGGGCTCCCCAAAGATGGCACTTCCCCTGTTGACAGAGTTCATTCATCAAAGGCCTGTGGTTCCCCCTCCACTGAGTGAGCCACGGCCTCAGGAGACACCTCCCTGAAGGACAGAGGAAAAAGGATGTCTGCCCCTCCAAGTCCTCGCTGTGCAGACCAGCCCGCACATGGGGACAAACTAACCTACCGGGCAGGTTCCACAGACAGGCCCCTCCCTCTGCTCCTGCCAGGAGGGAACAGGTGTCAGCTGCAGCCTGCGGCCAGCTGGAGAGGGCGTGGGGCCCTGACCTCCTGGCCCTGGTGCCCCGGTCTTTGTCTGGAAGGAACAGGCCCATCCCACCCTGGCTGCCGGCCCTGGGTTGCCGTCCTAGGGCAGAGAGAGAGGATGCTCAGGCTCTGCAGGAGCCCGGCCGTAGGACCTGGAGCTCCGGCAGGTACCTGGGGCTCCCAACAGCCAGACAGTCAGTGGGCAGGCAGCTTGAGACTGTCCCAGGTGTGCATGAGGCTGCCTACGTGCGCCTGCAAAGAAGTGGCAGGGGCAGGAATGGCCCTCGACACGAGCTCAGCAGCCACTTTCCTGAGCGAGCTGCAAACCTGGGCTTGCAGGGGAGCTAAGCAGCCAGGCAGCAAGCACTCGGCTGCTGGAAGCACAGGCATGAGACACTCGGAGCCAGAGAGAAGCCTGTTTGCATTTGCACAGTCAAGCAGCTCTGGGAGAGAAGAGGCGTGCTCCTCAGGAGCAGCCGCTGCCTCTCCAGCAGCCGCGCTAGACAAGCCGCCCGCACGCAGCCCTTCAGCCCAGCACAGTGTGCACAGCGCGTCTGCGGGGTCCTTGTCAGACGGCACCCGACAGGGAAGATAATGCGGGGGGCGCGAGCGTGCCATGCACGCTTTAATTCTGATGAAACTGCTCTGTGACATAAAGTACTACGTTGCCGCCTGAAGCCTCATTTGCTGAGCCAGCGAAGTGGAAAGCCAAGCATCACCCCCGCTGCCCACCCAGCACTGGAAGGCGCTGACCGCTGGCAGGCCCCCCGTGGATGCCAGCATCCCTGCCGGGTGAGCTGGCCCTGGTGCTGAAGCCGGAGACCCTGTGGCCGGAGGCTCATGAGCACAGCCTCCCCAGAGATGGATTAAACAGCCCGACTCCCAGCCGCAGCCCAGAATGTCGGACTGGGGCGTGAGGGCCTGGGCTGTGGTAACAGGGTCTCTTGGAGGTCGGGAGGGGAGAGCAGACTTCTGAGATCAGATGTCCCAGAGGCTCCGACCTGCTGCTCCTGGCTCCTAGGGGCCCAGGGTTCCGGCTTATGGCTGCACCACCCGTCTCTGCCTCCATCTTCCAGTGGCCTCTCCTGTGCCAACGAGTTCCCTTCTGTCTCTGACGAGGACCCTGTCACTGGATGTAGGGTGCTCACGGGTAATCGGAGGGAACATCATCTGAGACCCTTGATTATACTGCAAAGACCTTTCTCCAAACAAGGTCAGAGGCACCGTGCCGGGTAGTCTATCTTTTGGGGCCACCGTCCAGCCCATTACAGCAGGTGTGGGAGGGGACTAGGGGTTTGCTGGGTTCTAGTGCCCCCCAGTTCCTGGACCACATTTAGACATCCTGCGCCTCTGCTTTGCAGGTAAGGAAACTGAGGCTCAGAGAAGGGAGGGTTCCCTGACTCAGGCCCTCTCCCGTGAGTGTCCCCGGCTCCCGGCTACTCCTGCCATCAGCACCTTCTCCCGGATCCTGCTGGAGCAAACCGGCTCCGCAGGCCCCTCGGCCTTCCCCGGGGTCCACCTCACAGCCTTCAGACTTACAGGAGGGCGGCGAACACCAACGCAAACCCAAACCCGGGGTTCTCCAAGGCAGAGGCGCACACAGGAAGGGAGTGGTCCTCCGTCTGGCTCAGAGACAGAGAGAGAGGTCCTTCTGGGACAGACAGAGGGTCCACACGCCCTCCCTGCCCTGGGGCTGGGGCTGCCCCACCCTGTGTTCCTAAGGGACCCGCACCTGGTCTGCGCCCGGAGTGCCCTCCGGAGCCAGAGCTGGAGCCGGAGCCGCTGGCAGGGAACCGTCCTCCAGGAGGCGTCCTGCTGGCGCGCTCCGCTCCGCCTAGGATGCTATCTGTCACTGAAGGCTTACCTTAATCCTCCTAAATCCCCACACGCAGTCGCAGAAAAACAGCAAAGCCAAACAAGGCGAAGTTCAAAGCAGCCAGATCAGAGCTGCTGCTGCAGAGCCCACAGCTCACTTCCGTCTCCAGAGCGCGAAGCCGGGACCCACAAACACAGCAGCCGAGCCGCTCCCGGCCAGGCCCGGCGAGTGCCGGAGAGGCAGGCAGGTGCAGGAGGGCTCGGAGTGGGTTCCGACAGGCCTTCCCTGTGTCTCCCCCTGTGTCTCCCCCAGGCTCCTCAGTTGCCCCGGCTGTTTCCTCCACAGGAAGGTGGTGGTGGGGGGGCAAGCTCTCCCAAAAGGGTCCCAGAACTGAGAGCAGAGCAGAGCGCATGCCCCAGACACAGCTGGTGCTCAGCCCATGGGCTGGGAGGACCTGTCCTCACACCGGCAGGAGCGAGGCCCAGGATGCAGCCTCATAGGCCCGTAACCTGTGAATGAGCCGCCTGATGCAGCAAAAGGCCGAGGATTAAAGACCTTGAGGGGAGGCGGTCCACGCCTGCAGCTGTGCCCAGTGCCCTCATGAGGGCCCAAGTCTGCAAGCAGGCGAGGCGGCCAGAAGGGAGAGCAGGAGTAGGTGATGGGAGCTTGGGGCCCTGGCACAGGGAGAGGGAGCCGCGGGGGCCCAGCTGGTGGGTGAAGGGGGCCCCAGCCTAGGAGAGCAGGCGTGTCAGAGGAGGTGCTGCAAAGGCCAGGAGAGGGCTTCTTCCCTGGAGCCTCCAGGAGGAGGCAGCCCCAGCAGCACGGCGAGGGGAGCAGGGGCCTGAGCTGGGCTGCCAGCATCAGACGATCTGTGTCGGCGAAGTGGCAAGGCTGCGGCCATTGGCGCTACACCAAGCACACACAGCCATGACCCAGCGAGGCCTCCCTGGGAGAGGCGGCCCCCTGCACGCCTCCGGTGAAGCTGGTGGCTGCCCTGAGCCGATGGCTTAGGAGGCATTCGATGAGGCACGCATTAGCGTGTGCGAAGTCTCACAAACATGGCCTGCCCTGACGGAGGCTGACAGGAAAGGCCTCTGGTACCATGCACAGGTCCAAAAAAATGAAATAGATTAGGCTTTTTTGTTTGCTTGTTTAAAGGAGGGTGGGGGAGGGAGCCAGCCTGAAACAGTACTAAAGGCCACCAGGAGAGGGCAGCCTAGAGCCCAGGCAAAAGTCACCAAAATACTGAGCCTTTTGACAAAAAGCAAGTGATTTCAGGAACCCAGCTTCAGGCATGCCAGGGTCCCTGCTCAGAGGATTAAAGAATAAGCAAGGGCCGCAAGGTGTTACAAGAACACGCTCAGGAGAGCTTCAGCCTCCTGATGGAGAGAAACTCACTCAGCTCCCGGCGTTTTTCACAATGGAATTCACTCCAAGTAAAAACTGCCCCTTCAAAAAGTCAGAATAGGTACATTCTTTGAAAAGACAAATGTCTGCTTGCTCACCCACTCTCAGGTTGCGATTAGTTCTGGCATCTACAGAAAGGAAGGAAGGAAGGAAGGAAGGAAGGAAGGAAGGAAGGAAGAGCAGCCCCGTCCCCAAGGGCAAGGCCAGCAGACAGGCCGCGGCGTGCTGGCTCCCCGGCCCTGTGACATGCCCTCTCAGTGGAGGCCGGAGGCTTCGGTCCTCAGAAGCAGCATTCCTCTGGCTTCCTGAGCTAGGGGCATCCTGGCTATGTCCGGCCTGCCTCCACTCATCGCTGCTTCTTTGAGGGGACCAGGGTGCCTGGAACCAGCTGGCAGTGTGCACCAAGTCCCCATGTGGCCTCCTGGCTTCCAAAGGAGGCGGCTGAGAGGCACCGTGGAGAGCCCGCGTTCTCGGACGCCGGGCCGGATAGGATGAGTGGCGTGAGCCCCGGATGTCCTGCCAGGGGGTAGTCGACAATGCTGACTGCTCATTTCATCCAGCCGGTGACAGCTCTCTGTGGGCCAGCATGCTGGACATGCATACGAGTTCTCCCAGGAGTGGGGCTGCTAAGCCAGCGTAGGGCCGAGCCCGAGGAAGGAGGGTGAGCAGAGGGAGCTGGGAAACCCAGGCTCAGGACTGAGGAAGAAATGCCAGGCTCTGAGCTGGCGGAAGGAGGACAGGCACTTGTTAGCAGGCACAGCCCTGTGTCCCCGCAGTCGGGATGGCCTCACTGTGTGGGAGAAGGGACTCGGCCCGGTGCCCAGACCTTGCTTTCCTCACCTCTCCGGGCAGAGGCACCCAGAGCTCTGTGGCTGTTCCAGGTGCCACCCGGGCCCCACTTCTTGTCCCCTAGCCTCACAGTCACAAGATGGCTGCTCTGCCCGAGACATTACACCCACATTCCAGGCAGGAAGAGGAGGTAAAGGCAAAAGGCACCGCCAGCCACGCCTGCTCCTCTTAGTCAGGAACAAATATAGCTTTTCCAGGAGCTCAGCTAATAGAACAACCTGATTAGGTCTCATGATCAGAAAGGGTCCAGGTGCCACCTTGGTGCCAGTCAGCTAAAGGTGGGAGCATCCAAGACGGCTCGGTGTGAGCCCCACGGGTGAGTACAGGCGAGGCTCTGTGCGTGGGGAAGAGGAGAGAATGGATATGACAGGCAGCTGCAGTGCCTACTGATTCTACCACATTAGATAAACCTACGTGGCTGGCTTACCATTGGTGCCATTTCCCTGAGCCTCTATGGCGGCTCCCACTCCTCTCTCTGCCAGGCAGCAGGGACTCAGGACACACAGTGGTGAGTTTTCTGGCTCATTCATTACTTCACCGACAATACTGCCTGCACACCCACCGCCCCACATGCGGGCATGGTACTGGGAGTCAGGCGTGCAGTAAGCTTTGCCTGGCTCTTACCTGTATGTCTAGTGATGCCCTCAGCTCTGCAAGCTACCTGACTGGACAGATGCGGGTCAACTCCAACTGCATGGCAAAGAGGCTATTTCCAACCTGCTTGCCGAGACAAGGTAACGCCGGTCTTGGCCACATCTGTTACATTGTGGCCAGCTCTTAGGTACCCACTCTAGATACCTGCCTCCGGTCTCTCCAACCCTCCCTCCCTGTGTGCGCCTTGTTCTGCAAATGAGGCATTCATTCAACAAAGCACTGCTTGTCCAGCTGCTGTGGTAGGCTCCTGGAACCTGGAAGCCTCATTGGTAGATCCTGATGCTGTTCTCCTCAGCATCCATCCTCCCCACTTCCTCCCTAACGCAGAACCAGTCTGGCCGGTGATGGGTCATAGTAGGTCCTAGCCCAATGTGATAACGCAATTCCCCGCCTCCCCGCAGCCAGCCCTCGCAGCTCTGTGGCATGTGATCTAGTTCCAGCCAACGACACTTCAGCAAGGGCTCAGAGCAGGCGCGCTCCTAATGCAGGGGAGGAGGCAGATGCTGCTACCATCCCTTCCTTCTTCTGCTCCAAACTCAAACGTAATGTCTGGAGCCACAGTGGCCAGTTTGCAATGATGAGCGGTCAATTAGCAAAGGGAAGATGGCAGAACGCTCAGAGTGAATACTAGGCATGTGACGGTGCCACATATCCGCCGCTCCAGCCCTCGACCACCTGTCTTCTCACTGCTCTGTGAGGAAACTGTCGGTTGGATTTTATCCTCTGGCCCAGAACATTCCAGCATGATCTAGATGGTAAAGCGGAGCAATAGGGCTGCTGCCCTCCCAAACCTAACGGTGTCTGTGGGAGATCAGGGCCAGATGACATGCCATCCCGAGGGGGCCAGCGGGCGGGCAGTGCACGGGCAGTGCTGGCCGGCTGGGCGGGGAGAGGCTTTCTGAGGAATCTCACGAACGAAGGGTCAGAAACAGCTCGCCTTTCTGCAGCGACGCCCTGGACCCACTTCCTCAGACTCCGCCCTCCGTGCCCGGCAGACCGCTTCTGCTCACCTGTCACCCTCTCCTCCAGGGCCAGGGTTCTGACCCACCAGTCCTGCATCCCCACACGCCGCCTGGCACCGTCCATCCTTGGGGGTTTCAGAGAAGCTGGCCTGTGTTCCCAGCCCTCTGTGCATGAGGTCACTGCTCAGCACAGGCTCGGCGGCTGGCGGTTAATTATTAACAAGACAGGGAACTGACACCGGCTCACCACTGCCCGGACAGGCTTAGAGACCAGATCCACTCCAGCCGGAGGAGATGGCTTAGCCATCCCAGTTAGACATTACCATGCCCGGACCTTGGCCATGAGGGAAGCATCCCCAAAACAGCTGCCGTGCGAGCATGTCGGCAACTGTCAGAAAGGGCAGGAGCACCGGGGGGACCAAGGAACACTGTGAGACGCAGCTAAACCAGCACCAAGTGCTGCCCGATGTGGCGGGCCCGCGCTCAAAGGTCTGCGATGCCACAGTATCCGCCACCCTACGGGAAACCATTTTAAGCCCAATTAGCAGGAAATTTTTAGAATGCAAATGCTTTTCATTTAGACATAAAACAAAATGCCATGACATTTCTCCCATCCATTTATCATAAACAAGCTAATTACTGTGCAGCAAATCGCTCCCCTGGACCTGGCGCTGAGGCTGCTGGTGGCCAACTCGGGTGACGGGAAGGGCCACCCAGCAGTCGCCAGCGGCGGATGGCGCGCGTTAAAACGGCCCGTCTGTGACGCTTGGCCTGACAAGTCGATGCTAAGCCTCTTCATTGGATAACTCATCTCAGTAGTCATCACCTGCTCGGCTTGATTCCCACCAGAACTACAGAAATGTCACGCCTCATGTTTACTTTTCACACGCGCACACTGTGGTCTTGTCATGTGCAAAATTTCCTACGTATATGGAGAACTTTATCTGCCTGGTTTAAGTGTATGTCAGCTTTCGCCTTCAGGTGTAAAATGGCTTCTAAGATTTACAACCTCTCTCTGAACCTGGGGACCTTCACCCTCTGAAGAGCCAGAGGAAGAGAGCGGTGAGGGGCTGTTATACCCTGAGGTGCAGGGAGAGCGATGGGACTCTGTCCCTCAGGGAGGGAGGTGCAGGAACCCAAGCCCGGGACCCACTCTCCATACCCTGGCTTGGGCTGGGCGTCGGCTCAGGTATAAGTATGGGCTTAGAAAGTGAGTCTCACACACATCAATCTCAGAAGCCGGCCCAGGTTCACCTATAAGGAGGGGCTCTTCGTCCCGCCCTAGGTGCAAACCATCTGTCCGCACAGGGCAGGCCAACTAGCAGCCAGTGATCAAGGCTTCCCAGCCCCCAGCACAGGGAGGAGGGACGTGTATGAAACACCACATTTTATCATAGAAGGACGGGCGTCTGCTCTTCTCCCCACAGAGGCAGCACCGGTCATCACTACAGCAGAGGCAGTGTCTCTAGACCCTCAGTCGCACTGACACTCCTGCATCCCACCCCGTGCAGCCCACACCGGGGCGGCGGAGGCGGCCACTGTGGGACGTGCAGAGGCGGCACCTGCATCTACGCAGAGCGAGAGCAGTCTGGCCTCCTCCTCAGGCGCCCGGTGCCCAGTGAGCCACAGCCTGCAGGATGGCTGACCTTTCCAGCTCTTTAGTCTTCTCCATGCAGGTGCCCTAAGAAACGCTGACCACACATGCCAACGCCAAAACATGCCCATCCCTTCCAGGCCTCTGCCCAGAGGTGTGTACCTTTTTTTTTTTTTTTTTTTTTTTTTTTTTTCATCAATGACAGAGCCAAGAGCATCGCACCCTTGCTGAACAGTCAACTCAGAAGGCAACAAAAAGGTGTAAAATGAAAATCCCGACTCATAACAGGAACCTGCAAGCCCACAAGCTCTGTCCCCAGGGGAGGCTCTGAAGTCTCGGCCCTGCTCACAGAGGCTGCCAGTGCCCCAGGGAAGATCCTAGCCACCCAAGCCACGGAGCGGGCACTGTTTTGTCTGAATGGTGAAACTGAGTCTGGATGCACTCTCTGACGTTCACTCCCTCCATCCCTGTTAAATCCACTAAAGGCTGTGCTTTCTGGCAAACTGAGGCCTGGAGGGAAGACGCATAGCCAAGTGTACCTCCGGGAAAGGAGAGCTGGTCATTTCCCCTCCCCAGTGTAACACGCTTGTTCTCAAAGGCCAACAGATGGACAGGCACAGGACCCACTGTCCTTTGCGTTCTGAAGCCGTCTGTGACTTGCCATCCCATGGGACAGAATCCCGCAGGGACCAGACGGACGTCCACGGTGCTCCCTCTGCCTGTGCATTGAGGTGCTGTCGCTAGGACAGTCAGAAAAATGAATGCTATGCTGGCGAGCACAGTCTGTGGGCTTATTCACCACATTTCCAACAACATCATCTGCTTTGCCATGCGTCTCAAAGCAGGGATGATTTAAGAATCCAAAATCTCATACATAAGTAAACTTATAGGAAAGTTTCTCTGCATATTACCTGGGTGATGCTACTTCTGATTTCTAATTTGTGGTCCAGGAAATGATTCGCCTCATTCAAAACTGACAGGGCTGCTAACCATTCCCAGTGATCCAACAGGACTGCTAACCATTCCCTTGTGATGCCAACGCCTCTCAGGGGCCCAAGCCACACCTCACTGACCTCACAACCAGCGGTTTGCAAAGAGCACGGCTCAGAGCCAGACCAGCCTGGACTCTTACATCACAGCTTGCCCAATCCAGAGAAAGATGAGCAATTCCTCCTCGCCCCCACGCCCACCCTACCTTTGAGGAGCTCCTCTCCTTCCAGAATATTCTGGGAGATCAATGCCGTGTAATCTGCTTCGGAGAATCCAGCCTTGCAGGTCTCCCTGGCTGTAAGACCCCCACTGTGGGCCTGAGAGGGAGAGAGGTTAGAGCAAAGGTCAGTCCTCAGAACTCTAACCAGACAACCCCAGGGCCTGTGGTGCAAGGTCTCAGCTCCCCCAGGCCTGGTAACTCCGCTCCGGGGCAGTCTGCAGGGGGAGGGGTACCTGTCCGGGCTTCACGGGCACATGACAGGGATGCAAGTGTGCGGAGTGTCCAGAGGCATCAGGCCCTGGAGCCAGGAATTAGCCAATGACAACAGAGAGGAGGGAGGCCAGGGCGCAGGCCGGTCCAGCCACTTCACCTTCAGGCCAATGCTCACTGAGCTGCACCTGCAGGCTTGTCTCCTCTCTGCAGTCACCGGGGAGGGGAGGGGGCAGAACCAGGAAGGTGGTCCCCAGAGCTGGCTCAGAGGGAGCTGCCAGGAGGCTGGTGTCCTCTCCGCCTCCTCCTACTTCCCTGGGCCCTGTCCACCTCCAGGGCCCCCATCTCCAGCCCGGCAGGGAGAGCAGTCCTAACTGTTCTCAGATCCCCCTGCTCTTCTGCCCGGTGGGAGGGGTCTGGAGCCAGGCAGGGAGCAGAGGCAGGTGGGATGGCCCCTCCAGGCCTGGGAGGGGAGCTACAGTTCAGCCACAGACTGGCGACCAAGGGAGAAACAGCCAGCACCAGAGGGAAGCCAGTCCGCGGCCACCGCCAGGCACCGCCAGCCAGCTCCCGCAGCCAGCCAGCTCCTGCAGCCCAGGCGCAGCCCGCACCCCGCAGCCATGCTTTCCAGGGCTGCGGAGCCGAGCCGAACAAGCCTCCGCCGCCAGCTGTGCGGCTCTGGCCCCCCTGGGCCGCCGCCGCCCCTGGCCCAGAGGCCGCCCTCATTCCGCTCCAGGCACCCACCGCGGGTTGGCGCTGGCGCCCCTCCCCCAGGGACACGCCGGGAGGGAGGGCAGGGGTCCTTCCTCGGGAAAGCGGGGCGCCCCGGCGGGTCCCCCAGCACGAAGCTCCAGAAGCCGGGCCTGGGAGGGGCACTGGCCCAGGAAAGTTTGGAGCCGCCCGGCGAGTGCGGAGGCACCAGCGCCTGAAGCCTCGGGGCGCCCGGCAGGCGCTGGTTTATTTCCGAGGTTGCGCCGCGCAGCCCGGGAGGAGCAGCGAGGCCGAACGGCCACGAGAGGGGGTTCCTGCCACTCCCGCGTCCCCTGCGCCTCCCACAGGGGCGCTTCCATGCAGCCCGCTGCTCCCCCCACCGTGGCCCTGCCCCCCGCAGGCGCCAAGCGGGGTCGGAGGAACGAAGGCGGCGCTGGACCGCGCTCCGGGACCCCCTCGCTCCGCGGCCGCCTGGTGCCTGGCTCCCTGGCCCCGCTCCGAGCGGCCAGGGCCCGCCAGCTCCACCCACGACGCGGGGTCTCAGCCGCGAGGGTGTCCCAGGTCCCCATCCCCGCCACCCGCAGCGCAGGTCCTGGCTGGCGCCCGGGGGACCCAGGCGGCGCCTAACCGGGAGCCCCCTTTCCCGGGCAAGGGTGGCCAAACCGGGTGTCCCCGGCACCCTGATTCCTGGCCACTGCGGTCAGGTCCCCACGCCCGCAGCCCTGCCCGGCCGGTCTCGCCAACTCCGGAGGCATCAGGCTCCCGGGCGGCGACGGAGGGCGCGCGGCTCCGCCAGCCGCCAGCCTGCTCGGCGCGGGCGGACCGAGCTGATGCAGCACCGCGGACCGAGGGCAGCCGAGGGATGCTCCGCGGTCCCCTTCGGGCAGAGCTCCCCTGTCCCCACCCGGCCAGCCAGCCGCCCGCATCCCGCACCGCACCCCGCACCGGCCGCGCCTCCGCTCCCGCTGCCCGGGCTCTGCGCTCCTCCCACCGCAGGCGCTTGGCCGGGCGCGGAGCCGGCTCTGCAGAGGGGCGCGCGGCGACCGTGGAACCCGGGGAGCCTCCGGGCGTACGCGCGCTCCGCTGGCCCCGGGGCGGCCCCGCTCCGCCCGGGCTCCCAGCGGCCAGGCGGGCGGCGGCACTCACCCGGAGCGCGCCGGAGAGCCAGAGCAGCAGGACCAGCACGCCGCGGACCGCGGGCATCTTCCCTGCCGCGCCGCCCCGGCGCCGTCTCCTGGTGCCAGTGCCGGAGCCCCACGCTCGCCCCCCGCCGCCGTGCTCCGCGGGCTCCACGCCTCCAGCCCGCGGCGCTCCCCCGGGCGGTGAGTCCGCCAGCCTCTCCGCCGCCGCGCCTCTGCTCCGCGCTCCCAACTGCAGGTGCAGCCGCCGCCGCTGCGAGGCCCCGCCCGCCGCCCGCCCCGCGCTCCCGCCTGACGCGGCCTTAAAGGCGCCGCGCCCCCCACGCCGCGCCCGCACCCCGCACCCCCGCCCCCGCCTCTGCCAGCGCTGGGCAAGGGTACGGGTATCTGGAGCCCGTGTTGGCCAAAGGGGCTTTGGACACAACGTTTGCAAGTAAAAGTGTGTGGGGTGGGGGGTGGGGGTTTGGGACCATGAGGATAGAAGAAGTCCCCGCCCCGAAACCTGGGCACCCCTTCTGGATGGGGAGCCCCTGCTGCTTTAGTCCAGCTTCCTGCGGGTGGGGGAGGACATGTTGGGCTGGGCGCGCCATTCAGACCTTAGTGCTTCAGGTTCTTCTCATTGACTCCCAGACCCAGGCCGCCCTCCAGGCCATGCACCCGCATGAGCCAAAGAGAGGACCTAGGCTGGCTTCCAAGGCCTCTGGACAGTGCAAGTCTGGCCCCACTGGCCAAGGCCTTGGGGAAGGCACCAAATCCTATTGGTGCACCAGCAGCGCTATTAGGCCTGAGAAGCCAAGAAAGAAATTAGAAACCCCTGGAAGGGAAAGGAAAGGAAAGAGAAGGGGAGGGAAGGAGAGGGGAGGGGAGAGGAGGGCCCGACCTCCCCCTCCTGCACCCCTAGACCCGCACCTGAGCAGGAGGCCTCTGGTTAGGCAGGCGTGTGCTCATCTTCAGGAAAGCAGGTTTTAGGAAATGAAAGAAGGCAGGGTAAGGTCTGTCGCTGAGGGGGGAGGCGAGTGTAGTTCCTCACCCTGCAACTGTGACTAGTAAACAACGCAGGCCTGCCTTGTCCTGCTTCGTCACCCCAAACCTGCTCCGTTCCCTGCGTGTGGTGGGAGGAAGCAGGTTTCCCCGTACAGGGCTGGCTGTGCATCAGACTCACTCAGGGTCCTGCACCCCAGGAGGATCCATGGTGCATGCTTCCTGGATCCCACGGGGAGGTCCGTTCTGAGCCTTGTGCTCGCATCTCTCACTTACTCAGGGTCCTGCATCACCTCTTCAGAGGCCCCAGGGTGATGCAGGCCGGGCCCAGCACTTGCTCCGCAGCCCCGGGCACACAGGTGTGCCAACTTGAAAAAAAGAAAAAGAAAGAGGTGCTGGGTGGGGCCCTGAGGCCATGCACAGGGTGAAACCTCCATGTTGAACCCCGTCTCCGTCTCCTGCCGCTGGTGTCTGAGCATTTTGGTTGGATGAAGGGCTCTGTGACGTCCAGGAAGGGCACGGACATCCCTTCACAGCCAAGCCCAGGTGCATCGCTGTGTGTATTAACGCACAGAGTTCCCGCACTCCGCACGTGGCACCACTATCATCCCCATCACAGAGGCCATGCGGAAGGCCAGGCGGAAAGACGGCTGGCTGCCCTGCTGTGTGGGCCTCCTAGCCCAGGCGCCAGGCCCTGGCAGGGAGCGTTTCCCAGCGCCATGGTGGAGAGAGCCCAGCACACAGCAGATCATGTGCGGGAGCTGGCACCTCAACAACAGGAGCCCAAAACGCTGCAGTGACTGAGGGGAGCCCAGCAGAGAGCACCGGCTTCTCAGATTTGCTCGGTAAAGGCCGGGAGGAGGCTGTCAGAGAGGAGGGAAGTGTGATCGCAAACCCCAGGCGGTGGCTTACAGAGGAGGTCTGCAGCCTGGCCGCCCAGAGGGCCCAGACCAGCAGCATGCACTCCCAGGAGCTTGTCAAAATGCAGAAGCAACCGCCGGCCACGCCGCAGACCCACGCTGTGGGAGTCTGCGGGCTACTGACCCGTGTCCTCACCTGAGTCCTGGGGTCACCTGCTTCAGAACCCTTGAGAGGCCCCTAAAACACCGATGCCAGGCTCCCCAGAGACCTGCTGACCTGGAGCCCCGGGGAGTGGGCCCTGGCCTTCACCAGCTCTGGGGCTGGTGCTCATGCAGACAGTGTTAAGGACCACTGGCCTGTGCCACAGGAAACAGGCAGCTCCCAGGAGCCTGGGACAATGCTGCTTCATGGGCCCTGCCCTGTACCCACTGACCCCGGGTCCTGGGTGGAGCCTGGGAGACAGCACTGGGCAGGTGGGCAGTCACTGAGACGCTGCCCTCAGGGCCCCCAGCCGCCCCGCCCAGCACCTGCAGGAGGAGCTGCCGCCCTGCACCCCGGTGGAGAGACTGGAGAAGAGTGCCCTGTTTCACAGGGAGACTAGAAACCGCAGCTGGAGGGGAGCCTCCAGTGCTGCTTCCCCTCGGCACCTGCAGACCATTGACCTTGGCATGAATGGACCATAGCCGTTCACTGGTCCGCTCGCGGGTAGGACTTCTCTCCTCCCCCCAGCTGTGAGGTGGGTCTGGGGAGGGGTTCATCTTTGGAAGCAAATCGAGAGCTCCCCTCAACCTGCGTTCCCCTGCCTTTTCATTGGATGTTGATTTGTTTTCCCCATTTCTCATTATTTTGTAGACACTTCAATGTTAAACAAAAGCTGTTTTGTAAAGAACGCAGGGAGTAAAGAACACAAAAGGTATATTCCTGGAATAAAAGAACTTCTGTGGCAAATGAAGATGTTCACAGTACCAAGGACACAGCAGATAAGCATCCTCTTAGAGGAAAAAGCAAGATACAGAGACACAAAGACAGAGACACAGAGACACAGACATAGACACAGACATAGAGACACAGAGAGAGAGACGGACAGGCAGAGAGATGGCAGGCAGCACAGGGAGGCAGCGCCCTCACCATCGAGGGGGCTGGCCCGGGAGCTGGAGGGCCTGTTCACCAAGCTCACCTGCCTCCTGCACAGCCCGGGGCAGCGGAAGGAGAGCCGACCAGGGGGTCCGAGGCTCTGGAGGCAGAGGGTGGGTGGGGAGGAGGATAGAACAAATGTCTGAGGAGGAGGATAGAACAAATGTCTGCAGAGAGGAAGCCCATCAAACAGCGGAGCAGATAATATTAGATCTGGAGGGAGGGAGACAACGGGGAGAAGCTGAGAAGCTGAGTAAACGGAGAGCGGCCATAAAGCACGAGGGGCCAGGGAGCCGGGAAGAAGGTGGAAGTGGACTTGACAAGTTATGGCTCCTGCGGGGACCACGAGGCTTCCTGCCGACCTCAGCTCTGTCCCGGGGAGGCCTCCCTGCTTGGATGCCGTCCAGTCCTATTTAACCTGGTTTGTTCTTGAACTTCAGGGTTCATGCTGATCATCTGCCCCAGAACACAGTGCCAGCACTGAGGGTGGCTGGGTGCCTGGAGCCTGCAGAGCACTCGGCCATGTGTGGTGGCCAGAGACACGCCCGTGCTGAAGGAGCAACCCCTCCATTTGCCTGCTGACCACCCAGGGGTCCGCCAGCAGGGGCCTCACTCCACAGCCGTCACACAGGTGGCGTCTGCGGGAGCCTCCCGCCCGGAGGCAGAGTGGGGCCTGGAGCTAACCGGAGCTTGGCTGTTACAGCCCCTCAGGGTGTCCCCAGGACCACGGGTGGGCACCTCCTCCCACAAATGAGGAAGGCCTGTCTGACCACCAGCAGTCTGTGCTGGGTGCGCCGGGCGGAGTGTGCTCATGGATGAGGTTGCCGGGTCAGGGAGGTTATGCCCAGGCAGGCCTGCTTCTCGGGTCCCTGCTGGGCCCTCTGACTGTTGATTCATCCAGGACGACAATGCTCACGTGCTCCTTCTGTTCCAGGGATGCAGCCGGGGCAGGAGCCGCCGGCCCTGCCCCCATGGAGCTCACAGTCCAGAGGGAAGTCTGGCCTGCACACAGCCCCACGTGCTTAGCACAGGGCCTGGCACTCCCACAGCTGGTCCCTGTCCATCCTGTCACTCAGGTGTTTGCTCAGCATCCGCGCCGTTCACCGGTGAGAAATGCCCTCGCGCTCCTTGGAACCAGTGTCCTCGTCTCCCCACAGCGCCTGCATTTGGGAACCTCAGCTATGGCGCCACCATGGCTCAGGCTGCCCTCAGCTTTCACCCCAAGTCTCCGCATCTCTAGCGGACACCCTGGTGGTTCAGCTCCCATTTGACACGAACGAAC
The DNA here is from genome assembly GCA_036971965.1 of Nyctalus aviator. Taxonomy (NCBI): domain Eukaryota; kingdom Metazoa; phylum Chordata; class Mammalia; order Chiroptera; family Vespertilionidae; genus Nyctalus; species Nyctalus aviator. The sequence continues at coordinate 88,916,574 of CM072925.1, forward strand.
TGCCTATGATAGAGCAGGAAGGATGGAGAGCATGCCTACCGCTCTGGCCGGCACACGCCCCGCCTCCCCATCACCAGCCCAGTGGCCAGGCGCCACTCACTGCACTCGACAAGCCGATGGAGGCGCAGTGTTAGGAGCCAGAGCCCACAGCTACATCGGGGTTCTGCTCGGCCCACGTGGCAGTGCCATAGAGAGCACCCCGCGGCCCGGGAGTCCCTGTGCCCACCGTCCGTCCCTCTCCGCACCCCAGCTCCTGCACCACCGGCCTTTTCCTGCCTCAATGCCTTTGCCTTTTCCAGAAGGTTCGAAGGTCACAATCACACAGTACCAGCCTGTTCAGATTGGCTCTTTCACTTGGCCACAGGCATTAGCCCCCGTGTCTTTTTATCCCTGAATAACACTCCCCTGGCTGGCTGTACCAGTTATTGGTCCACGCACTGTCTGCTTCAGTACCCTGGGTTTTAATAGTGGTGACTTCTTCCCACCTTCCCTGACGTGAGGGCAGGTGAGCCAGTGGTGCTTTCCTGACTTACCTGGTCCTAGGGTCCCCCTGCAGAGCACATGCCTCCCCCTCATCGGTGGTGGGGTTACCAACCCAGCCTCTGAACTTGGGGTGGGGCAGCCTGGAGGTGTGGCTCAGGACAACTCCCTCCCATCCTGTCACCTCCATGGCAAGCGACCCTCCCCCGGGGTGAGCCAGCTACCCTCCAGCTTGCTGTGACACCATTGTCTTCTTTTTTAAAATACATTTTTATTGATCTTTAGAGAAAGAGGCAGTGAGAGGGAGAGAGAAAGAGAAACATTGATGAGAGAGAAACATCAATGATAGTCTGCCTCCTGCACGCCTCCTGGGGGGATGGAGCCTGCCACCTGGGCATGTGCCCCAACAGGGAGCCGAACTGTGGCTCTTGTTTCATAGGTCGATGCTCAACCACTGAGCACACTGGCCAGGCGACACCATTGTCTTCTGAGATGGAGATGCAGACTTACAAAGTGGCCCTCACTCCCACTTCGGTACCTCAGAAGGGAACTGGCGGGACGAGCCCTCTGATGCACAGACGGTCTCCTCTGCTTGGGCTTCAGCGCCGATTGTGGCTTCCGCTGAGCGGTGATTGCTGGGAAGGCACAGTCTCAACGCTACACATTGCTCTTAGCTGGTCTTCGTGGAGCCCCCCGCTGCCCCTCAGCCACCCACAGCTGTCCAACCGGGAGCCACTTCTCACAGGAGAGACGGTGTTGGGAGGCCCTGAGAGCGTCGGGAGAGGCAGCATGGCTGTCAGGAGCTTGTGCTTCCGATGGAACAGGAAGAGACTAGCCCTTCCCTGGGCCCCGTTCAGGGGTCACCGTGGTTTAAATGTGCGACCCCGTTTTATTCTTGAGCCCCTTCTACAGCAGCACCCTCCTGCCCTCTGTCAGGAGGAAAAAGACCTGGAAGGGGCACTCTGCCCCTGGTACAGCGGGAAGGGGGAGGGGGAGGGGGGAGGGGGTTCTTTGCCCATCTTCCCTTTGGAGGTGGAGTGGCCTCCCCGCTGGGTCCGGGCTGTCCTCCTGATGAGCTTGGCCAGGCTGACCTTGGAGTCCCGGGAGACCAGGAGGACGCCGTGCAGCTCCCATGGGGCTTCTGGGAGCATGCGCTCTGGTCCTGCGCTGCCGGGAAGGAGGCGGGCACAGGAGGCTGCTGCGCGGGAGAGGCCGGGCAGGGCTATGGCTGTCCTTGCCCTGTGCCCCCTGAGCAAAGCCTCCAGGACCCCCAGCCTGGCCCGGCCAGGCCCCAGCAGAGCGAGCTCCTGCCATGCCCCTCAGAACAAAGAATCCGGCAGCTGAGCCGGCTAAATCCCTGTTTTGCAGGACCAGAGGTGGATGTTTATTTTTTTGTTTCTTGTTAATCCTAACCCGAGGACTTTTCCCATTGATTTTTAGAGAGGTGGGAGGGGAGGAGGGAGGGAGGGAGAGACATCGATGTGAGAGAGACATACGGATTGATTGCCTCCAGCATGCACCCTGATTGGGGCCAGGGATCAAGCCTGCAGCCCAGGTACGTGCTCTTGACCAGAATCGAACCTGGGACCTTTCAGTCCTTGGGCTGATGCTCTAGCCACTGAGCCAAATCAGCCAGGGTGAGGTGGGTGTTTAAAACACTGAGTTATGGGTGACCTGGCTGGCTTGAGAGGTGGGTGGACTCAGGCCCGCCAGGTGTCTGAGCGCCTGCTTACGCCGCCAGAAATGCTCAGGTGTAGGAAGGAACCTGTGCTCACTGCCTGGGCCGGAGCACGCTGGCCTGGCAGCTGCCTGCTGGCAGGTGGAGGAGGGGTGTTCTCCCGCAGGGCAGCAGCTGACCTGGCCCCCATCTAGTTACTTCCACCGTAAATGCAGCCCTGGGCCTGGAGGTCAGAGGTCCCAGGAGGCCTGCTGGTCTCTGGCAGATGGAGGGAAGCAGCTGTTCCCCGGGGCCCGGCTCAGCATCAGCGCCGGCCACGCCTCCCCTTCACACGTGGAACGCGTTATTCCGCACAAGCTCTTATTTCCAGGGGGAAGCAAGACAGGAATCTCAAAGCCCATCTCCTATTTCCCCCAGAAGGAGGTGTGCGAGGGGGAAGGGAGGAGACACAAAAATAGGAGCAAAAGGATGCATTTCAAGAGACTGAGCTCCTTAGTTGTCCCTCCTCAGCACTCTGCCTGGAGTCCTCCTGCCCGGGAGCCGCGGGGGCAGAGCGGAGCTTCCCGGGGTGGTGCTGGCGAGCATGGGTTAGGTCCACAGTGACCCCTGGGCGGGGGAGACTGGGGATGTGCTGCCTGGTCTGGCTCCTCACATAGATACAGCCCCCCAAGAGGAAACCACACCGGGGGAGAGGAGGCCCAAACATCTCAAAGATGGTAAGTGGGGGAACCAAGCCAGACATTTACAACTCCTGTTCCCCCAACTTCGAGGGCGGACACGGTGATGCTGTACCAGCCTCTGCGGAGTGACAGTGCACCGGGGGCCTCTGGGAGCTCTGCTCTCTGGGGCCCAGGTGCACCCACAGGACCTTAAAGAAATGACCCTCTGAGCGTTCTAATCAGCCCGAGTCCGTGAGCAGGAGCCCCAGGAACCAGCCCGATGATGCACTCCTCCCACCACTCTCCCCCCAGCTCCTGGCCCATGAATGCACATTCATTACTTTTTTTTATTTGTAGTGAGAACAGTGACCATGCGATCTACCCTCTTCACGAAATGTAGGATGTGCCTGCAGCGCTGTTAAAGCCGGTGCAATACTGTGCGCTGAGCTCTAGAATGTGTTCCAACTTTCTACTCTTGACAGCAATTCCCCGCCCCTCTCCCAGGAGCCCTGGCCAGCTCCCACAGCCACCTCCACTCCCCGCTCTGACTGCCGCAGTCCCTCACGGAGGACTGGGTTGCTTCGTATTTGTCCTTTCTGGCTGTCTCCTGTCCCCGAGCCCGCGCTCCTCCAGGTCACCTGTGCTGCTGCATATGAGAGGATTTCCTTCTTCCTGCAGGCTACAAAGTAGTCCGTGTGTGTATACTCCACATTGTCTTTTTAAAAATGTTTTTATTGATTTCAGAGAGAGAGGGAGAGGGATTGAGAGAGAAACATCAATGAGAAAGAAATATAGATTGGCTGTTTCCTACATGCCCCTATTGGGGCTTGAGCCCACAATCCAGGCATGTGCCCTGATCAGGGATTGATCAGGGGACTCTTGATTCATGGGCCAATGCTCAATCACTGAGCCTCACACACCGACGGCGGTACCACATTTTCTTCATCCGCACAACCGTCAGTAGGCATTTCGGTTATCTCCATCTTGATTGCTGTGAATAGCGCTGTTGTGAACATGAGGGTGAACAGCCAGTCTCTCCAGCAAACAAGGAAAATCCTTCAACACAGATCACATATTGAGTCACAAAAATTGTCTTAACAAACTTAAGATGATTGATATATCAAGTATCTTTTCCAATCACAGTTGAAGGAACACTGAGATATTCACAAATATGTAGAAACTTGAAAACACACTCTTGAACAACCAGTGGGTCAAAGAAGAAATCAAAGGGGTCTTAGAGAATGCCTTGAGACAAGTGAGAATAAAACACAAACAACAGAACTTGAGGTGCAGCAAAAGCAATACTTAGAGAGAAATTCATAGCTATAAATGCCCACATTAAAAAGAGAGCATCTCAAATAAACACCTCTAGAGCTAGAAAAAAAAAATAGAGCAGACCAAAACCAACATTAGCAGAAAGGAGAGAATAAAGAATACTGAAGAAATAAGTAAAATAAAGTATTAAAAAATAGAAAAATCAACAAAACTAAGAGTTGGTTTTTGGAGAGATAAAGAAAATTGATAAAACTTTAGAAAACCTAAGAAAAAAGGAGAGATGACTGAAACAAATTAAATCAGAAATGAAGAGGGAGACATTGCAATTGATTCCATAGAAATAAAGTTCATAAGAGATTACTATGAATGATATTATACCAACAAACTGGACAACCTAGAAGAAATGGGTGAATTCCTAGAAACATACAATCTATCAAGACAGAGTAAGGAAGAAATAGAAACTATGAACAGACCAATAATTAAGAAGATTAAGTCAGTAATAAAAACCTCCCAAGAAGAAAAGCCCAGGGCCAGGTGGTTTCATTGGTAATTCTACCAAACATTTAAAGAATGAATGCCAATCTTCAAACTCTTCCCAAAACTGAAGAGAACAGAACACTTCCAAACAGGCCAGCATTTCCCTGATCCCAAAGTTAAGAAAGACACCACAAACAAAAGCCTTCTCCGTACCATGGGCAGTATCCTTAATGAACACTGATGCCAAAATCCCCGAGAAAATACTGGGACAATGAGCACAACCGCACATTAGAAGGATCACACACCACGACCCAGTGGGATTACTCCCTGGGATGCAGGGATGCTCCAGCAGACACACATTGGTCTGTGTAATTCACCGCAGCATCAGCAGGAAGGATAAAAATCACATGATTGGCCCTCTGCACCGAAAGGTTTCAGGTTTGATTCCTGGTCAGGGCACCTACCTAGGTTGTGGTTCCATCCCCAGCCAGGGCATTCACAAGAGGCAGCCGGTTGATGTTTCTTTCTCACATTGGTACTTCTCTCTCTTTTTCTCTCTCCTCCTCCTCCTCCTCCTCTTCTGCCCCCTTCTCTTCCTCCTCTTCCTCCCTCTCTGGAATCAATAAAAAAATACTTGGGTGAGAATTTTTAAAATAATTCATATGATTGTTTCAGTGGATGTGGAAAACATGTTTTTATGAAATTGAAGATCTTTTCATTATAAAACCTCTCAACAAACACACAAGAGAAAGACACAACATCAACATAATAAAGGCCATAGATGACACACCATCAGAACAGCTTGCTCACTGGTGAAAGTCTTAGAAGCTTCTCCTGTAAGATCGGAACAAGGCGAGGTTGCCCACTCTCACCACTTCTCCTTGTCACAGTACTGGAAATCCCAGCCAGAGCAATTGGGCAGGAAAAAGAGGTAGAGGCATCCAAATGGAGAGGCAGGATAAATGATCTGTTTGTAAAGGATATGTTCTGATTTCTAGGAAGCCCTTGACTCCATAAAATAAACCTTTTAGACTTCACAAAGGACTTCTGAAAATTGAGGATAATAAATCAACGCACAGAAGTCACTTCAGATCATCTTTTTCTTTTTCTTCTTCTTCTTCTTCTTCTTCTTCTTCTTCTTCTTCTTCTTCTTCTTCTTTTTCTTCTTCTTCTTCTTCTTCTTCTTCTTCTTCTTCTTTTTTAAATATATTTTATTGATTTTTACAGAGAGGAAGGAAGAGAGATAGAGAGCTAGAAACGTCAATGAGAGAGAAACATTGACCAGCTGCCTCTTGCACACCCCCTACCGGGGATATGCCCGCAACCAATGTACATGCCCCTGACCGGAATCGAACCCGGGACCTTTCAGTCCACAGACCGATGCTCTACCACTGAGCCAAACCGGTTTTGGCCATCTTTTTCTTTTAAAAAAAAAAAAAAAAAAAATATATATATATATATATATATATATATATATTATTGATTTTTTACAGAGAGGAAGGGAGAGAAATAGAGAGTTAGAAACATCAATCAGCTGCCTCCTGCACATCCCTCTACTGGGTATGTGCCCACAACCAAGGTACATGCCCTTGACTGGAATCGAACCCGGGACCCTTCAGTATGCAGACCGACGCTCTGTCCACTGAGCCAAACCACTTAGGGCTCAGATCATCTTTATACAGACTGTACCCACGTCACTGTTTCAGGCCCTGCGTTCGGGGAACCCAGCTGATAGCAGAGAACCTGGACACCAGGGGCATTGTGAGAGGGGCCTCCTCCCCAGGAGCAGGACACATTGGCCTTTGTCTTTTGAAACCACAGCAACAGTTTCTGCAAAAAAGTTACTAAAAGCACGGTGTTTGCGTGGAGGGCAGTCGGTGTGTTTTAACTGTATTTATGTAAAATCAAAAGCCCAGTCCTGGGTTTGACCAGACCACTGCTCTCAGGCTTTTGCTTCAGTGCCACTGAACTGAGGAACACCCCTCGTCCAAGTGAGATGCAGGCCTCCATCCAGGCTGGGTTTTTCACTCTGGTCAGAACCCCACATGCTGTTTGAGCCGCGGCTGCTTTCCTGAGGTCTGGAGTAAAGGGCACAGGTCACCCGGGCTATGCAATTCCGTGGCAGCCCTGCCACATCGAGGGGCGCGTGCCAGAGTAGCCTTCCACATAATTGCACGTATTCATTCACATAGTTTCCTGCTGTGTTCAAAATGCCACCGTAAAATAGTAAAATTGATAGTTCAACTCGAGTCAAGTGTATTCACATGTGCTACTCAGAACAGTGGGGAGAGGGGTCAGTGGCCACCAGCTGGGCACAGGGCTCAGTCATCTGCCTTGTTCCCTGAACCCAAGGGCAGGGGCTGGCCGAGCTGGGGAGAAAGGCATCTGCAGGCTATTGCCTCCAGGGCCGGAACGTGAGTTGGGGTGGGGTAGGTGGGGGGCTGAAAGTGCTGGAAGGAGTGGATAACACACAGTCGCAAAGAAAGAGCATGGAGAAAAATGTTCCCCTTTCATTTTAAAATGATCTATTTCCTGCACACAGTCAGATCCTTTTGCCCTCGGACAACTTGATGGCTTGATTTTTAAAAAGGATAGCTCCCAACGAATCCAGACTGCCACCAACTCAGACTCGGACACACAGGGTTGCGAGGAAAGCTTAATGATTGCAGGGAGGTTAGGGAGACCTTTACTCTTGGTATTAGAGTTCTCAATTGTATTATCAGGGGGATTTTTTTTCCAGTCAGAAGAGAGTGAATCCCCACTCATACTGGCTTATGTTTTTAAAAAAAAGAATATATTTTGACTCAGGTAACCCAAGAGCAAAGATATATGTTGGCTTCAGGTATGGCTGATCCTGATCCAGGTGCTCAAAAGATTTCTCTTGACTTCTGGTCTTTGTCCCCTCTGTGCTGCACACGCTGCAAATCTTAGCCTCATTCGGAACAAGGCTGTCTCTTTCTAGTAGCAAGATGGCCACTAGCCACTGCCCTTTGTACCCTACCTTTCCAGTGACCCCAGCAGCAGGAGAACTGACCGACTTAATAGTCTCTGCAAAATGCTGAGCTGAGCCTCCCGGGTCCAGCCTGGTCTCCAGGTGATTGTAACTATCACTGGTCCAGGGTGATTCAGTGCTCTGATTGGTCAGCTCTGGGTCACATGACCACGCTGGAGGCCAGGGTGGAGTCCCTCAACCTGAGCCTCTGATGCAGAAGAACCCCTGATGAACATTGCGGGCCCATTTGTTAGCAGAAGGCTGGATGGCTGCTGGGAAGGCAGACAGCACAGGCATCCATGAGACAGGCCTGCTGTGTACTTCCCGCACTGCCCTTACCTGACAGGATCATCTGTGAGCGCACAGGCAGGCTTTCCAGATTACTGTCTTCAGATGCAGCCTTAAAGGAAAATAAAAGGTTTGCTCTAAGCGAGCAGCTTGCACCTCTGGCAGAACCACTTAAGTTATTCCAGCTGGCTGTAACACGGACCCTCAGACTCCAGCCCACCAGGGGGCCGCGTGCAGGGTGGGCCTCTGTCCCTGAACTTTCCCAGGGGAGCCCTGTCTCTTTGCTCTCCTGTGCAGAGTGTACCAGTAAAGTGCTCCCTGCGCAGGTCACCGCAGGAACCCGCAGGAGCCAGAGCACATGGAGGCAAAGCTTCTAAATCCAAATGAGAATGCCGGTGGCCACATTTCACCTTCAACACGTGGGCGGAGCAGGAAAATGGAACCAAACGGAATTCCAGGGGTGCAGGTGTCGGGGTGGGGGTGTGAGGTTGCCTCTGAGGCACAAATTCATATGGGTTATCAAAAATATGGCCGAGCCCAGCTGGTGTGGCTCAGTGGTTAAGAATCGACCTATGAACCAGGAGATTCGATTTCTGGTCTGGACACATGCTTGGGTTTTGAGCACGATCCCCAGTGTGGGGTGTGCAGGAGGCAATCGATCAATGTTTCTCTCTCATCATTGATGTTTCTATCTCTTTCTCCCTCTCCCTTCCTCTGATATCTAAATCTAAAGAACTTGGCCCATGTCCAGGAGACAAGCAAACACAGGATTGTGTTTACCTAGCATGCTTCAGTAGACTTTCAATCTATTTGCAGGTATGCATGACAAACTGCCTTCAATGTCTGAGTTATTGGCTCTGCTATAAATGAAATTAATAATATGAGGTGGAGGAGGTGCAGTAATAACATGACCCTGAAGCCAGCTCAGCTCAGAGCCCAGAGGTGGGTCTGCAAGTGAGGGAGGTTCCTGACAGCTGTGTGGGTGGCCGGTTGAGCAGACCCCATGGGTTATCTGAACAGGAAGGAAGTTCCTGCCTGGCTCAGGTGATTAGCCAGTAAATCAGTCAGGAGGAAGGGAAGATGTGAATGAAACAAATTCATGTCCCTCCATGATGGTGCTTTTGAAGGTTTTGTGGCCCAGTCTGTCACCAAAGAGGCTGCTGTAAAATCAGGAGCCACCCCTATTTGCTGGTGAGTAAACCGAGACACAGTATCGGTGGAAGAATCTCCCAGTTTATTAGAGGTGAGAATGGGGCAGGTTGGTGTCTCCACCTCTTACGAGGAAGTCACCCCATTACCAACTCCTGAGCTTGCAGCAGGCAGTATAAGGTGCTCCAGCGCTGGGCTGCAGTCACTGGTGACTTCCATGAGGTTTGGGGACTTTCTTTGGTCTTGTGTGTTCTTGCAAACCTGTTTCACAGACAGCACCCTGGTCATACCTGTCCCTGGCTGAAGGAGCAGGGAACTGTTCTGTCCGACCTGGCAGTACACGGGTCATTCCTGTACACTTTGTTAATACCCACCCCACAGCTCAGGGGGTGGGTATGGGTCTCACTATCACTGCCACTTTCAGATGACGCTCAGAGAGGTGGGAAGTCCCTCTCCACCAGCTCGTGGCAGGCAAGGCTCCCGCCTCCCAGATTTGCAGAATAGTCTTTACAGGAAGCAAAATTGGAGATGTGCATTTTCTTAAAACACACAAACACACACATTTCTGTTCTCTCCACAGGCATTTTCCCCATTCCTCAAAATATAGAACCTGAGTAATTCACCCCGAACTCATATCCGATCATGTAACATCTCAAGGGAGGAGTAAGACGCAGTCTCTGGCTCTCCCTCGTCTCTGCACAAACACAAATTAGGGAGAACAGAAGAGGGCAGAGGGCAAGGCCACCCAGATGCCAGCTCTGCCCACATGTGGAAGGCTTCCCACTTATTTGTCAGAGGCCAGGACGTCTTGTAATTATTGAGATAAAGCAGTGTTTCTGTCATGTCTAGTAGCTGGCAGAGTAGTGATTTTGAGGCACAATTTGCTGTCACATACAATTGAGCGAGGGCTGTGACTGGCAGCTACTGAAGGCCGGTCTCTGTCAGACCTTTAAAGGGTGGTGCACAATTAGGGGAAGATGTGCTCTTTATGAACTTCCAAAGACCTTCGGACAGGATTGAATTGGTCCCAACCTTCAGCTCCCTCTGTCATTAGAACTCAGGGTCTATTCACCCAATGGCAATGTTGCTGAGCCCTATCACACTACATTGACCTGAGTTGGCCTGGGTTGGCTTGGGTTAGCCTGGGTTAACATGAGTTAGCCTGAGTTGACCTGAGTTCATTTGGGTTAACTTGGGTTGACCTGAGTTGGTTTAGGTTGGCTTGGTTTAGTTTGGGTTGGCCTGAATTGACTAGGGTTGACCTGGGCTGATTAGGGTTAGCCTGGGTTGACTTGGGTTGGCCTGCATTCGCCTGAGTTGACTTAGGTGAGCCTGGGTTGACCTACATTGATGTGGCTAGCCAGATTTTGACTACTCATTGCAGACTCAGCCTCCTTTGAGAAGGCCTCTTGGAGGATGAGCCTTTATCCTTGGAAAGGTTGCCTTGGAGTTACATACCCTTCTCTGAACATACCCGGAAAAGATTGGGGCAGGGGAGCTATCAGGGGCTACAGCAGGGCAATTCAGATGAGAATGAATTTAAGGGCCAAGAATGCAAGACTTAGAATCAGAACCAGACCTGAGGGAGGCCCAGGAAGTGTCTTCGGTGCAAATGTGAGGCAGCTCTTTCTTTCAGGCTGCACATGCAGGGTCCGCCCCTGAACTGGCAAGCATCCTTAGCTGCCTAGCTTGTTCTATCCTTGTCTGGGGCTGCTAACACCTGCCTGAGAACTAACGGGAATCCCACTGATGGAGAGGGGGTTGATGTACAGCGCCCCTCCTCACTCACTCAGAACCTCGAAGGAGGTTCTAGGTGCAGAGCAGACACCAAGCTCCAGCCCCACTGCTCACACATTCATCTCTGCCCACAGAGCCAGAGCCACTCTCAGCATGGGAGGGATAACTTCCCATCTGCACTTGGTACAATCAGGCTGCCTGTGACCAATCTCAGTTCCTGCAGCGAGACATTGAGAACCAATGAACGTGTTGTGTGCAGGGATGGAAGGAGGTAGATGCCATTCTGGAGACTTCCAGCAAGGCTGATGCATGGGTTCCTCCCTGTTCCTTGGTTTATTAGATGTGTAACCTAGAGCAAGTGAATTCTCTGAGCTCAACTTCCTGTTCTGTAGAGAGAATGAGTACTCTTTGCAGGCAGACGGTGAGGAGTGGAGGCTTTGACATGGGCAGGGTGGGGAGGGGAGAGGAGGCAGTCATGAGTTTGCCCCAGCGGACATTTGACAAAGTCTGGAGGCATTTTTGCTGCCACTTTGTCACCACTCCGGCAAGCACAGGGTGGGGAGGAGGTTGTCAATGGTATCTCATGGATAGCGGCCAGGAATGCTACCCAGGATGGTCCCACTACAAAGACTCATCGGGCCCAAATGTTACCGGTGCTAGTTGGGGAACTGGTGAACAGCACCCACATTGGGGTATTGTCCTCGGTGGGCGGCAGTGACCAGAATCAGAGCAACTTCCTAACCTCCAGGTAGAGCCAAGGGCTAGGGGACAGCGTCGGCACTGAGGAGAGTCGCTGTCCCTAAGGAGCACAGACGTCTGACAGCGACAGACTGCTCTTGGGAGTCACAGATTGGAGTGCCTGCCATGGCCTGGCATGCAAAGAATAGCGGATAGGACCAGGGCTGGCTCAGCTGGAGCCTCCACGTGGTGGAGGAGATGGGCACAGACCTGGGCCAGCGTAGCAAGCGATCTCCAGGGAACACGTAAAAAGGAGACAGACTCGGCGGAGATGTCTGCGTGGTGGGGAGTCGGAAGCCCCGAGGGGGCACTCGGGAGCATCGGGGGCAGGCGGAGTGGCCAGGACTGGGAGGGGCCTGCGGTGGCCTGGGGAGAACACAGGGGCCGCAGCTAAGTGGACCATCATGGATGTGTGGCCTGTGGGCGCTCCCCGTGGCCAGGAGCGGCCAGTTGTAGTCTCCCCTCAGGGTCTGGAACAGACGTGGGCGCAGCGAGAGGTAGCGAGCTGAGAAGGCCATAGTGAGCCGTGAGAGCAGGAGCCAGATGTGTGAACAACAGCAAGACCACCCTGGCCAGTGTGGCTCAGTGGATGGAGTGTCAGCTTGTGGACTGAAGGGTACAGTTTGATTCCAGTCTAGGGCACGTACCTCGGTTGCAGGCTCCATTCTGGCCCCAGTTGGGGTGCATGCAGGAGGCAACCAATCGTGTGTCTCACATTGATGTTTCTGTCTCTGTCTCTTCCTCTCCTTTCCCCTCTCTCAAAAGAAAAAAAAAAGGCCAATGGGAAAATATCTTCTGATGAGGACTAACAAAAAAAGAAAGAAAGAAAGAAAGAAAGAAAGAAAGAAAGAAAGAAAGAAAGAAAGAAAGGAGACAAACAAAGGAAGACCTTGAGCTGTGGAAGCCAGGTGGTGGCGAAGCTGAGCGCTGAAGAGAGGACAGCTCCGGCCTTTCAGGAGTGTGCGGCCTCCTCCGCTCACAGCAGACTGCCTCCAGCTCGGTCAGAGCGCTCACACTCAGGGCAGCCAGCTTGGGAGCCGCTGTGGGGGGCAGGGAGGCAAAGGTGAGGCCCCGTCCCCACGGCCAGGGACATTCGCACCCCCACCCAGAGGCAGCTCTTCAGTGTCCAACGCCCCCTGCAAACACCCTGGTGCAAACCTGTGTGTCTGGGCTCTGACTCCAATGACTCCTCTGCAGTCCATGTCAGGCGGCCTCCGCCTTCTCCTTCTTGTAAAGTCAGGTCGGTGTTTCCCAGGAATGTGTTGGGCATACGTGTGTACATGTGCATCTCTGTGTGCACATATTTGTGGTTGTGTGTATACATGTATGTATATGTGTATGTGAGTATGGATGTGTGCATATGTAGATAGGTATGTAATAGATCATATTTTTTCACCATTTCTCATATAGAAATGTACAAATACTAGTGGCCCAGTGCACAGATTCATACACATTGAAAGGAAATTGATTAGAAGAAATATTTTAACATCTCCGTTTCTATATAACAGAAGTGTCAACCAAATTCATGATCGATAATGACAGAGTAAAACACATGTGTGCGAATGGCGCCAGTGAGAGCTTTATGTGTATTGCACATGTGTGAGTCTACACTGATTTTTAAATTGCCAGTGTGTGCCATCTGTACTGGCCCATCGGTCACTTAGCCTTTTATATATACAGAATAGGCTGAAGCACTATTTCAGGTGTTCAATACCCCAGTGTAGGCATTATTTAATTCCTTTCACTCATTCTGTGCCACTACCTGCAAATCCAATATAGCTCTCAGATCCACAGAGAGCTCTAGGGTAAGGTGACCAATAGGAACTTTTGTAAAACGCCGCGGGATGTGGGACAAATTGTTAAAAATCGGGACTGTCCTGCCAAAAGCGGGGGGTCTGGTCACCTTACTCTAAGGATACAATGAAAAGGTGACAAAAAAACCCCTACCAAAACAGGCCTTGTGACCTGGCCCTGGGTGCAGCTGTGGCCCTCAGCCACTAAGTGGCGCTGTCTGCAGCTCTGCCTCCATGGCTGGGTGGAGGGCAGCCACTGTGCAGGAGGATCAGAGGCTCCCAGGCTGACATGGGTCCTTGAGTGGCCACCAGCACGAGGCCAGGCCCGGAGGGAATAGGACGGCCCGGATGCCTGGGCGCTGGTTGCTGGGAACTGAGAGGAGGAAAGAATGGCCTCACCCGGGCGCTGAGGGCAGAGAAAGTCCTCGGACTGTGTGGGTAACCAAAGACCTTGGTTGCACCGCTGGGCAGTAAGAAAAAAGAGAACCATTCACATTTTCAAACGCTCAGGCGTGTGGGACGAAACGCCTTTCCCTCCGTGCTGCACATGAACCACAGTCTCCAGCCCGGCCAGGAGATGCTGCGGCTGCCCTCTGGGGAGGCCCAGGGCTGTTCTCTCCTCCGCTTCCTCCAAGGCTCCCTGGGCACAGTGGTTCCTCACTGCCCCAGCCTCCGGAGGCAGTCTTGGCTCCTGCCCTCCCTCCGTCTTCAAGCCAGCAGCAGCGGCTCAAGCTTTTGTCGCGTCCATCTGCCCGACACTCTGTCTTGGCACCTTCCTCTGACCACAGCGGGAGAGGCCTCTACTTTAAGGCTCACGTGAGGGCCTTGGGCCCACCTGGCACCAGGGGCATCTCCCATCTCAAGGTGCATAGCCTTCCTCACACCTGCCAAGTCCCCTTTACCACGTGTGGGGCATGTTCAGAGGGTTGCAGTGTTAGGAGGGGAGCGTATTTGGGGGCCATCATTCTGCTAATCACAGAGCCCACCGCTGCCCGGAATTTTCCACACAAGCCCTCCGCCGCCATTTCCAACCGCCATTTCTCTTGTACTGCACTTTTCACGACTGTCCTCCCGTTCCCGCTGGCCTTTGGATGTTTTCCAATTTCCAGCTATAAAAATATTGCCTCTGTTTTAAATGCTCCCCAAACACTGCGTACATCTCCCCTTCTGAATAGACAGCATCCTAAAGCCATCTGCCCATCAAAACCGCTTGCTACTCCCACACTGCTGGGGGGAGGGGCAGCTGACCTCCCATAAGTTGAAATCTAGAAGCAGAGGTGATGGGACTTGCAGGGCCAGCTCAAAGGAGGCCCCGAAGGACTGCTGACTTGCTCATTTGTCTGACTGGGGTACCAGGTGAAGTGTGGCAGAGCTGGTTGGCGTGGCAGCTTGGAGCAGGACTGGTCAGAACATTAACTCCCTTTAAGCGATTTCCACTTGATGTGGTTGAAGTCAGAGTCTCTTGACTTGTGCTTGAAACCCTGCAGATGAGAGCAGTGTGCCGGGGAACACACTTGGGGAACAGTGTGGACCCAAGTGTATGTGACCAGGAAAGCACAGTTGGTTTTTGTTTGTCTGTCTTTCCCAGAGGGATGGATGTTGACTTACTCCTGCCCACAATTCCTAGGGGCAGTCCTCTTCTGAAAGCTCTGGAGTGTGTGTGCCGGTCTGTCCTGGCCCTTTAACTGGCTCGGGAGCAGCGCGGCCTGGGCTGAGAAAACATTTAAGAGCCGCCCACAGCGCTCGGGGGGTTCTGAGAGTTCACTGTCAGCAGGACCCCGGGTCCCCAGGGATCATAAAACAACCTCACAGCCGGGTGTGTGGATTGCAACACGGGCTCTCAGGAGGGAGTGTGAGATGACACCAATGAGAGGGCATTGCTGATCCCAGTGGCCCCTCGCTGGGCTGGGGAACCGGGGCCCTCGTGGTTCTGGGAAACCCCATCAGACAGCACCCTAAGTGACACTTGTCACATGTGAACTTCTTCGTATGAGGATCAAAGTGTGAAACTGGCAAGCAAATCTACAAATCTTGTTTTCTTCATTTAAAAACGTCGTTCAACCTGGACTACGTTCTGACACATCAGGTGATATTTGTCACAGTGAAGCTGTAAGACGGGGTCTCGGATGGCCTCTGTCAGGTCAACGAGGCCGTGGCTCTGAGGCTCTCTCTCCACTGGTTGCCAGGATGGAGAGGTGAGATAAAGCTCCCCCAACCCCAGCCACCTGGGGAAATCTGGGTAGGACACCCAGGACAGTCCTTACTCAACAAGATATCTGCCTGTCAGAAGTTCAAGGACATTTTGTGAGCTATGTTTTTAATCAGTGGCTGTATCATTAGCTCTTGCATCAATTCTGCATGTGCAATAAAAACACACCATGCGTGGGCCGGCCCAGGGCATGTATTTCAGCTGAGGGACAATGTGTGATGCAAATTGACAGGTGCAGTAATGGAGGAAATAGAACAAGACATGCAGAATAAAGGGCTCTTTAAGAAAATGACAGGATGATGGATGAGTGAGCATGGCTTTCACGGAAGGATTCTATTTCCTGATCCTGGAGGCTGGGATGAGTCTGTCCACAAAGCTGATGTTCCAAGGCCAATGGCCATGGAGGGTCGTAGACATTTTTAACTTCACATGTGTTCCTTCAGTTCTGATACAAGAGCCACTAGCCGGGCACAGCCTTTGCAGTGAGGTTAATCAAAATGAACTTCACTGAGTCGCATTAGCCACACTCTGAGTGCTCAACAGGCACCTGTGGCTTGAGACTGTGGCCTTGAACGCGCAGGCACAGGACGTGTCTGGCACCACGGGAAGGACTGTGGCGTGCCCCACCACGCCCCGGCTCTGCAGTCTCTGCGCCTTTGACCTCCACACCTGTCAGTGCGGGAGAGACATTCTCGCAGGTAGTTATCACTGCTGCCTTTTATCCTGGCGAGCACGCACATGTTCACACAGACTTGGCCAGAGGTCCCACTGAGCTGCTGTCCATGGGCCACGGACAATGAGTGGCCACTTCAGTGGCACGTGAGAGGTTGGTTTAATAACTGAGCACCCCCTCGGCCTCACACCATTATTAACCAATCAGAGCCGAGACCTTGGCAAAGAGCTGAGGCTCCTGTCCACTGATTCTGGATGTAAGTTCAAACCCCCTCTGGGAAGGCCCCTTTGGTGGCCCTGTATGCATGGTGCCATTTATGAATTCGGTCCCTAGTTTGGGAGCTCCTATAATGATGGCATCGTGGCCGATGACAAGGAGCATCTGTTTGATGGTGCCAGCTTTTTAGAAGGATAGTCAAGGAGATTATTTAATGAGGCTGAAGTTAGTGCCATTAAAAGTGCATTACTTAATATAAATATATATATACTAATATGCAAATCACCAGACGGCAGAACGACTGGTCAGCTATGAAGTGCACTGACCACCAGCAGGCAGACACTCAATGCAGAAGCTGCCCCAACCCACAGGCCCTGATCGCCCAATCAGGGTCTACCCGCCAACTTCTCCTTCCCCCTCCTGCTTCCCGTAGCCGGCAGGCTCCAATCACCCAATGGAGAACGGGGAACTGGGGGTAGGTGGCAGTGGACATGGGTGGCGCTGGGCCCCGATCACCCAGCCAGTCGCCCCACACACAGAAGGCAGCCAGCGGGAAGATGGCCCTGATTGTAGGCCAGGCCTAGGGACCCTACCTGTGCACGAATTTCATGTTCTGTGCCTCTAGTTATTTAATAAAACCCCTTGATAAGGATGATGGGAACTGAGTGTCTAATGAACATTACCTTAATGGTTGTTTGTACCTGATTCCCTGCTCAGAGCCTCCAAATCGTGGCTGGGCTCCTACTCCTACAGAAATGAGCTTCCATGCATGTGCAGTATCCCCAACACCCCCAGGTGTGAGTGCTCCCACGCATGTGCAGTATCGCCAACACCCCCAGGTGTTCCACGCATGTCCAGGAGCCTCCCCACCCTCACCAGGTGTGAGTGCTCCCATGCATGTGCAGGAGCCCCTGTGCAGGTGTGAGTGGCTGTGGTGATGTTCCTTCGTGTGAGCAGGAATTAATTAGCCCTGACTGAGAAGAGGTTGTGCCTGCATACTGATTCAGTTTGACAAACAGTGGCATGTAAGGGTCATTTCCAAGGAAATGAGGTAAACATTGAATTAGTTTTTATTGAATTTCTCCTCAGAATGTGAATCTCGGGCACAGGTAGGCCTCTGGGGTCTCAGATGTACTTGGACATGCTGGAGGATGGGGTGATCCAAGGGTGATGCTGGGAGATGGCAGGCACTTAGGGGAGTGCAGAGGAAACCCGGTGGCTGTGGGCACAGCCCTCAGGGGGAAGGCTGACATCACCTGAAGAATCCTCTGTTTGGGGTTTGCTCCTGAGGTGGGGTCAGTACAGCCTCAGGAACTTCCTCTCAGACTGAGGAGCACAGCCTCCTGGTGTGCGGGCATCTGGATGACTAAGTACCAGCTCCCTGAGCATAGGGCCTACTTCCTGTTCACGCTGGGTCTCTGTGCTCACAACAGTGCCTAGAACACAGCAAGTGTCCTGTAAATAACTGTCAGATTCCTGGCCAGGACAGATTTAAAATGTAAAAGCAGGTGTTTAGGGTCCTTTTCTTGGCCAGTGGCAGAGATCCAACTAAACCTGAGTTGAGGGGAAAAATGGGCAGGCTCACATATCACGGAGAGGTCCAGGGCCATTGGACTCCAGGCATGGCTGGATCAGGTGCTCAAGTTACTTTCTCAGGGTTTGTCCCCCCAACCTCCCTGCCTTCCCATCTTTCACTCTCCCTTGCTCCCCATACCCCTCCTCCCTCTGGCTTTCTGTTAAGGTGATTTAAGTCTCAGGCATGTTTTCTTCTGTGGAATCAAGTACTCTATGCTTACCAAGTTGGAAAAACAAAAACAAAAAACTCAAAAACAAACCAAAACAAAATTTCCTTCCCAGTAATTTCTAGCCAGAGACCTGTGATTGTGTCTCATTGTCCTACCTTAGGTCTGCGCTATTTCTATATATAAAAGCCAAAGCGACCGGCTAACTGTCCAACTGGTAGCTATGATGTGCACTGACCACCAGGGGACAGACGCTCAACACAGGAGCAGAAACCACAGGCATAGAAACATGGAACAGACTGATGAATCTCAGAGGGAAGAGGGAGGAGGGGTAGGAAAATATTAACCAAATATCTTATATTCATACTAGAGGCTCAGTGCACAGATTCGTGCACCAGTGGAGTCCTTCAGCTTGGCCTGTGCCCTCTTGCAATCCGGGACCCCTTGGGGATGTTGGAGAACCATTTTCAGCCTGATCCCCACAGGCCAGACCAAGGGACCCTCACTAGTACATGAATCTGCACCAGGCCAGAGGGTAGCTCTGCAGACTCTCTGTCTTGGGTCTGAGATCAGTCTCTCATGAGTACAGTCTCTCATGAGCAAATGGACTCAGGATGGAACAAGCTGCTTCCGGAAGGGAATATGGTATTTGATAACCACAGGACGCAGGTACAAGTCACCTTCCTCTGGGGGAAGGTCACCTGTCCCTCCAGGAAAGCCATGGACAATGGTGAAATAACAGCCTAAAGGCCTGGTTTGGTAAATGTTTTGCCACCTGGAGGTTAAACATCTTCCTTTCGAAGCAGTAATTCATTCACTTGCCCCCTCACTGGGCCTTCATGAGACTTGTGTAGGGACATATTGTCCATGACAGGGTTTGTCACTGCAGAGCACGCTGTCTCCTCAGCTTATCCCATAAACACACACTCCTTCAATACGAATTTAGGAAAAACAGGAGTGGTTTTCTGGTCTAAGTGTGCTCCATGCAGTAGTTGGGATATACTAATACTAAGAACAATGTTGCTCACACTCACCTTTATTGCATTTAAATTGAACTAGATGTCTTATTTCCTATCTGGCAGCTCCAGTGATACCTCTGTAAGAACACACCTTCCACTCTCCACTCCTTTGTCTCCTCTTCCCCAGGAGTCGGAAGGTGGTGGTCGAGACCCCTGAAGCCATCGGGGTCCACAGAGAGTCACCCTGAGAGGAGCAGACCAGAGGAGGAGTCATTTTCCGAGCAGAAGGTCGAGGGGATGTGAATTGCATGTATTCAGTCAGGAGGGGGGGTAAAGGGAGGGAGAAGGGTTTGTTTCCTGAACCCCAATTTCCAAATTAAGGAAATATTTTGAGCAACGGAAAGAAAATCGTCTTAGACTAAAGGCATGTGATTTCATGCATTTGGAACGAGGCAGGTGGAAGTCATTTCCTGAAGGCCCAAGATACACAGACGTGCACAAAGAATTTCAGCCCCCAGCGTGTGTGAGCATTCGCCTAGTGCCCCTGTGTGCCCTGCGGCGGGCCCCGGGGATCAGGAACTCACTGCCCAGCAGGGGAGACCGTGAGTCACCGTGAGAAAGGCGTCTAAGGTCTGAGGTGAAAACTAGGTGCTCATTCTGCCTTTCCCGCCAACATCGCCATCACCACCCAGGCAAGCAGCAGCGGGTGCTCCAGTCACAGAGGCCTTAGTCACCGGGTGCGCGATGCTGGCGAAGAGGTCTCCGCACTCTCTGGGTCTGCTCTTGTCAGTTACGGTCGGATCTTGGTTCTTGAACTTTCCTTGTTCCAGAAGGCTGTTTGAGGAGATTTGTTCAAAAACAGAGTCATTGTTCCCCTTCAGAAACAATGTAAATGGAATTAATCTGTTCCAGACCCCTAAGTGATTCCCTATTTTTAACCTTTCTTATAGACAGTGCATGTCTAATATAGTGTTTAATCTATAAATAAACACTTCTTTTCTTAAACTTATCAAACCAGCCCCTTCTGGCCTTACAGGAGTGACTTAGCGCTCGGTCCAGGGGTGTCTTTCAGGTCAGTCTGCTGCATTTCTGCTGGTTCATATGCCACTGCCTCTGGTTATCCAAATGCACAGCCATCTTCCAACCTCTTCAAGGCCTGCGCTCACTGTTTCTCTCACACCCTTCGCAGCATCAGCACCACGGAGGGCCTCCTCAGGTTTGGAAATTGTGCTAATAGAGGATTTCACCAGCGACAAAAGGATTCTCTCCTTTGTTGCCTGAGAGATGGTATTGGCACGAAAGGGTTGTCAGGTGGAGAACTGAAGTTTGGTTCAACAACAGAGATACTTTTTCTGATCGCTCGAGATGGGAGTCGTTGAGAAACGAGGTTTGACTGCGCTTATCAGTTACTCTGGAAAAGGATAACTTAATAAGGAAAAGGGTAGAGGACTCTCCCTTAAGCAAATGTTCCAACCTTCCAAAGGGACACGGGAAAAAGCCACTTCATGGCCTGCAGCTGGGATGCACCAGGAAGAGAATTTTCCAGAAACGATTCTCCTGAATGAGGTCTGTGAAAATCATCAGACAGATGCATCTGAGGGGAAGCGTGCAAAATAACTGCCTGCATCAGGAGACGGGCAACACCAGGAAGACCCCAGTTAGAGGCCAGCCAGGGACTGGTCCAGATGGAAAGGGGATTTTTAAGTGTCTGTAAAAGGTGACAGGGACAATTGGAGAAATTTGAATACAAACAGCATTTTAGATAATAAAATTACATCCATGTTGTGTTTCTTGTCTATTCTACTGGTATGATCGTTAGGTAGGAGAATGCCATTGTGTTGGGAATTGCATGTTGAAACATTCGGTGTGAAGAGTCCTGATGGCTGTGTGTGTCACATGGCTCAATAAAGCAGTACATCCTCTAAGGGTGGGGCCATGTCTGTATGTCTTGTGTCTGTGTGTCTGTGTCAGTGTGTCTTTGTCAGTGTGTCTGTCTGTGTCAGTATGTGTGTGTCTGTCTGTGTGTCAGTGTCTGTGTGTCTGTGTGTCAGAATGTCTTTGTGTCTGATGTTTGTGTGTAGGTGCGCTCACCATACTAGTTCTGCAAAACCAGGGGCAGATGTGTACACTATGAAAGGTTGCAGGTGCATTTCTGAGTCTATTCATGTATCTACAGATGCAGCCACAGATGGCCATCACCATCCTGACAGACGGAGCAGGGCCGGTGGAAGGGAGAGCTCACACTCAGGAAGACACATGCCCAAGGCCCCTTTGCATCAATAACAAACTACCTAGAACAAGCTGGCTGGCCATCCATCAATGATTAAAAGGGGACATTTATATGTTGGATTTTGCACAGCTATTACGAAGAATGCCTTCTAAGCAGAATGGTAGGCTAGGTATGACAAACACCACCACTGAAACCAATGAAAAGTTCTGGGAAGAGCCTTTAAAATGCATGATGTGCCGGCAAGAAAGCCAATTATCCTTGGAGGCCAGCGACTGACTATTCCTGGGAGCCAGAGAGGTGACGAGAGCCTGGAGCTGTCCTGCCCGGAGGGCATCCACAGCCAAGTGCATTTAGAGCTCCGGGCTGCGGGGGCTGGAAAGCAAAGCTCCCATCTGTCCACGGTGCCAAGTCGGTCAGGAGTTTCTCCCATTGAATTTGGGGCAGCAAAGGGCTGCACCCTGCAGAGGGGAAGTGGCATGGCCTCTGGAAGCTCAAGGCAGATCTGTGATGGAGAATCTCCTCTGACACTGATGATGCATCCTCTGGTCTGTGCTGCTGGACAAGCTGGACTCACACAATGTCTTCCCATAAGCCTTTCTTCAGCTCAGTCCCCTCTGGATGTCACAGTCCTCACCCATCCCAGGAGGGGCCACAGGGGCTCAGGCAGCTCACCTCTTTCTACTCCGCCTCCCAGCCCTGTCTGTACTTACCTATGTTCTTCCAAATACCACTTTCTCGTCTTCCTTCTTGAAAGACCTGTCCCTGCTCCCCAACATGCTGTCTTTAGGACCCTCCTCAGGCAAAGGCCTCCTGGCCACGCACTTTCTCACTCCTCAGGTTACAGTGTATGTTCCTCAAACCCTGTAAATCCTGACGTCACACCGGTTTTCACTTCTGGGAAGGCGTGTGAGGATTTGCTTTTGGAGCCAGGCAGACCAAGGCTCGGCTCTTAGCTCTGCCCCTTCTAACTGGGAGTCTGGTGGCCGCTGCAGCCCCAGGGAACTGGGAAAACATGATTAAATTTGGAAAAGATACCATTACCTGCCCAGGCTCTGAGCTGAAGGCCTGTATGTTGAAGGGGCTGTTAATTCATGTTAGACTCACCAATGCAGTACTGAGGCTTTCCCTGAGCAGTCAAAGGCTCGGATAGATTCATGGTTAGTTACCATGTATGCCTGTAGCACCAAGATTAATCCGGATACCTGGGTAACTTCCGCCTCTTGAGACCACCTGCAAGGTTTCTAACAAATAACCACACTAGGCCGTCCTGGGGCGTCTGGCCTCATGGTGTGAGGCGACCCCCCGAGCTCCACACCGAGGAGAGCTTCAAGTACCCAGATGGCTACAACTTTGTGTGCGAATGTGATGGTGATGGGAACCAGCTCGGTTCATGGGACACCCTCCTGCACTATCCAGATTAAGTCTGAATAGTCTCAACTCTTAAGAGTCTATTACAAACACAGCTCCCCCCCCAACTCCCCGGAGATGGCAGAATCAGCTCAGCAAGAAATGAGGAGAGCTACAGTTATGGGTGGTTTGAAACCTGGGCAATCACATCAGGTTTGATGGAAATTACTAAGTGTGTGTGCCTTAAGCGCCACACACGCTCCTCCTCGACCTCGGTTTGGCTTTATTTTCTTTGGCTGTGGGGACTAGGACCCGAGAAAGAAGAGAGTTAGTGGGGGAATGGCTTCATGTGGCCAGAGCAGAGCGCCAGCGGCGGGCAAAGGGCTGTGTGTCAGTTGAGCCACCAGGAGTTTGGCTGTGGCCCTTGTTATTCTAGCAGAACATGCACTGAGCCTGCGCTTCCCCAAGTGCAGCGTTTGCTGTTCCGCCCGGGCCAGTGAAAACGCTGCAGGCTTTCCATGCAAATAAGATTCTCAAGAGCCCATGGTATTACTGGCTAAACAGAATTAAGGTGCAGTCAATTCCCAGCAGGAAACAGGGACTTATCCTTTTCCGTGGAAAATGAACACCAAGTTTGCAATGGTATTTTTAGGTCTTCCATTGAGTATGGAGGCGAGCCAGTCCTCCTTTCACGGCATCACGTGTGGGTGACAGGCCTGTGATGGCCTCTTTCCATCCACAGCTCTGGTCCTTAGAGCATCAGGAAATCTCAGCCTTTGGTCCATGACAGAGTATTTGACAGGTTTGTCTCAGTCCCTCCAACACTGTGGGGCTGCAGAGAGATCCTGTGTGAGGCCCAGCTTTGGAGCGACCTTGAGCCTGGAGCTTTAGTCCCAGAAGAAACTGCGTGTGAGCAGCGAAGGCAGAGACTTCCTCTCCTGCCCCAGCCCATGGCCACATCACACCCAGCAGGCTTCGGATGCTCATGAAACAGCAGGAAGACGCTGCCTCCTCACTCCCTCTCAGCAGGTGAAGCCTGTGGTTGCTGAGATGGGACGCCAGGGTTTCAGGAATGGCTCCGCCGGAAGTGTGGTGCAGTTCCTCACACGCCACCGGGGCGTTCACACGTCACTGCTCCTTCCAAACAGGTGTCGCTCTGCAGCAGCGTTAGCATCTGGGACGTGAGGCCAGCTGGGGGGTGACATGTCCCCGGTCCCAGGTTTAATGAGGCACGGGCCTTCGGAGTCCCCCAGGCGGATCAGAACCAGAACAACAGGAACTCGAGGTGCTCAGCATTCAGCCCATCCACCCAGGAGGAAGGGGTGAGCTTTCCCAGGGTCCCACACTGGGCATCAGGCTCCTCCGTTAAGTTTTGCCGTTTGTCTGATTCACACTAAAACCCCAACTCGCACGGTTTAAACAGTACACGGAGGGCACCGGCTCCTGCCACTCAGCAGCGTGGACGAGGGCTGGTTTGTGTCCGCATCGACCCATCAGGGGCACATGTTTGTCTGCTCCACTGCGGTGACAATTGAGCTCCACCTTGGGTTGAATGGGGGCTATTGGATCTCCCCAGTGTGTGACTGTAGCTCCCTTGTTAGCCAGCAGGTACTCGGGGGCTACAGGCTGCTCCCGCACATCCCACCCACCAGTGGCTCAGTGAAGGCTTTGGGAGCTCCACGCTAACTTCCCCACCTGCATGGCCCGTTTCCCCTGAATGGACTGGTTCTGATTCCTGTGACGGCCACTTTTCTGATGATGGTTACATTGTCCCGGTGTGCCCATGGGGAGCCTCTTGGTAGCGCCTCAGCCTTTCGATGCGATTTGTGACCCTTTAGAAAGGCCGGGCCCGCCAGCAGCAGCTCCCGCCCAGGAGCCTCGTCACCTCCTTTCTCTGCGGGACACGGAGCTCTGGTGCCTCAGTCGGAGGCTAGCCTCGGGGCAAACCCTGCGTGCGTCTGAGGCCCCGTGATCCTGAAGGCTCCTTTGCTGGCAGACCCGGGAAGGAGTTTGTGTGTTACAACGTGAGCTCACAGATTTATGACTGCACTCGAGGTCGGCGAAGCACATCTTACTCCAGTGTGAAAAAGGGATTGTGTTTGCATTTAGTATGTTGGCCTAAATGTTTCCCTGAACCTGCAGCGATAATTCCTCCTTGCTTTGTTGACCTTGGCTACTCCATTCTTGACCCGAGCTCACTCTTCCTGTCTTTGGAAGCCACTCTGTGCCAGGCATGGAGTTGTTCTTGGAGGGGCTAGGGCTAGGCTAGGGTTAAGGTTAGGGTTAGGGTTAGGGCTAGGGCTAGGGCTAGATTTAGATTTCAGGTTAGGGTTAAGCTTAGGGTTACGGTTAGGGCTAGGGTTAGGGTTACAGCTAGTGTTAGGGTTAGGTTTAGTGTTAGGGGTAGGATTAGGGTTAGGATTTGGGCTAGAATTAGGGTTAGTGTTAGGTTTAGGTTTAGGACTAGGTTTAGGATTAAGGTTAGGGCTAGGGTTAGGGTTAGGTCTAGGCCTAGGTTTAGGATTAAGGCTTGGATTAAGGCTAAGGTTAGGTTTAGGGTTGGGTTTAGGATTAGGTTTTGGGCCAGGGTTAGGGTTGTCTTCCAGATGTGTCCTGAGTGGGTGCTCTCTCCCTCAGCAGCGCCTCCATGCCCACTGCTCCCTTGATGCCAGTTCCTGCTCAGTGACCCGCGATCTGCCCAGACGTCCCTGCAGGTCCGGGCCAGGCCTTCGGTTCGGAGAGCTGACTCCCTTTCTCTCGGGCCTGCGACTCGCCTCGCCATGGCCTGTGGACTGTGCTGCAGATTGGCCTGCCTCCCAGGCACGCACTCTCTAGAATGTTTTTCCATGTCACCGAGGACAGGTTGGGAGGTGGGCAAGCTGTGTCCAGGCCAGACCCTCGCCCTGTGCGTCTGACCAACTCTGAAGTCGTGTCTGCAGTGCCATCTCCCTCCACTGCTCTCTCTTGGAAAATGACGTTTCCTTAGCGGGCGCCTTTCTAGTGTCTGCACTGATTCCGTGCAGGTGCGGGTCAGGCCCTGGGCGAGTAATCGACTCAGAATCCATCTCCTTTGGGCCCACCTCGTGTTCCTGTTACGGGGTTTGGCCAAGCAGAGAGAAGCTAAACAGTGAATTTCACATGCCAGCAAGTATCGCCCGTGTGTCTTAGCATGTGCGGCAGAACGACGCCTGTCTGTTCGCACACAGTCTGTGCTTGGCGCCCTGGTCTGTCACCCACGGCAGTTGCTTGCATTTCCAAAACTGGAGAGAGGATGAAAGTGTTGGAAACCAGCTCGTCCTGGCTCCGGGCTCTGCAGGCTCTCACGCGATCTGTGGTTAACGGGCTCACGGGAACCCAGTGGACATCTTGGTTCTTTCCTGTGACCTGGAGGAAGCATAGATGACATCCGCCTGGGAGTGTGAGCGCCTCCAGTTTTAAAGGGGAGCAGATACCCCTTTACAACGTGAACACGAAGCTAATTTTCCAGAACGGGTGGTCCTAGGCTGGAAGGACTCTGGGTGTCAGTCCTGGGAAAGGCTGGCCTGTCTGGGATGCCTTCCAAGGAGTTAATTACCAGAAGGTCACCATGGAAACACATTCTAACCGGGGAGCGGAACCCATGTTGGCTGGTCACCCAGACCGTAACTCGTGGGAACCCCCGTTCTGTCTGTTCCATCAGAGGTGTGGGGTTACCTTTAGGGGGGCTGCCTGCAGGGCCTTGGCCCACTGTGAGCGAAGCCAGCCTCAGCACCTGGGCAGGACCACCCTGTCTCTTCTGCCTCCTCCTCCCTCTTCACCATCCCTCCCCCCCCCCGGACACTGTGCCCGTGTTCTCTCTTATTCAGACAGATATTTACTGGCCAGGCTCCGCGCTAGGTGCCAGGGACACAGCGGCTAAGAAAGATGAAATCGCTGCCAAAGTGCCTCCCTGAGCCGCGAGGAAGTGGAGGAGCTGGCCGTAGGTATGGGCTCCGGGAAGAGCTAAAACCGGGGAAGGCCCGAAGACGTGAGGGAGGGCATCTCCAGTGTGGATATATGTGCACAAGAGCGGGTGTGTGCCTGTGAGCATGTGTGCATGGGAGTGTCTGCGTGGTGTGGGTCTGAGTGTGAATTCCCTTTTAAAATCTGTGTAATTGAGAAGTATGTTATGTAATTTCCAAATATCTGGAGATTTTCTGGATGTATTTCTGTCATTGATTTTTAGTTTAGTTCCATCTTTGAGAACACGATTTTGTGATTTCTCTTCTTTTTAATGTATTAAGGTTTTTATGGCCTGGAGTGTAATCTTTCCTGGTGAATAATACCACAGTCTCGTTAGGAGAAAGCACGTTGGTGGCGGAGCGTTCTCTAAGTGTCAGTGAGGCACGTGGTTGTGTATGTGATCCACGTCCTAACTGACGGCTGCCTGCGTGCTGGAGGCAGACACTGGTTGTGTCGTGGCTGAGAGAGGCGTGTGACGTTCAGCCATGATGACAGATTTTCATGTCTCCTTCCTTCCAGCCTGTTTTATGCTTCAAGTGCCTGGAAGCTGTGGTGTCAGTCGCAAACACAGCACATTCTTTCTTTGAGGAGAATGGACTCCTTTATCCTTATGTGTTTGTTGTCCCTCTGTCTCCAATAATATCTCTGGTAAGATTCACATAATAGTACTCCAGCTTTCTGTGACTGTGTGCGTATGGTATGTCACATGCCATTTAAAAATATATATATATTTTATTGATTTTTATTTTTTTTACAGAGAGGAAGAGAGGGATAGAGAGAGCTAGAAATGTCGATGAGAGAGAACCATCGACCAGCTGCCTCCTGCACACCCCCCACTGGGGATGTGCTCCCAACCAATGTACATGCCCCTGACTGGAATCGAACCTGGGACCTTTCAGTCCGCAGACTGACGCTCTACCACTGAGCCAAACCTGTTTGGGCACGTGCCATTTTTTACTTTAAATGCATCGTCTTTATATTTAAAATGGCTTCTTTTGGATAACATATCATTGATCTCACACTTTAAAATCCAACCTGACAATCTCTGTCTTTTAACTGTTGCATTTAGACAACTTACATTTAAAATGAAATACTGATATTTTTGAATGGAAATTTACCATTTTGTTAGCTGTTTTCTATGTCTTTCCATTGTTTTATTTGCCTCTGTCTCCACTGACTTTAATGGACCATTTTATGATTCCATTTTATTTCTTCTATTGAGTATGTATACCTCTTATTTTTTAATGTTCTCCTCATATTTACAATATAGACTTACAGCAATATGGCACTTCCTACGCAGAGCCCGAGCTTATAGCTGCCCGTTCCTCACCCCTCCCGCCCATCCCTCATGCGGTTGCTGTCCAGTATTTCACTTGCGCTTGCTGCACGTATACTCCATGAGCGTTTGCAAGAGAGTGTGACCCCGACCCATGTCCGTCCTGCCCGGGTGCCCTCACTCCCAGGCTTGCCGAGCTGCCTTTACCAATTAGTTCGCAGTTTAAGTTGTGTTTTCCCACCAGCGTATGTGCGCCAGGCAGGGGCTGCCGGTGTGAGAAATGCCCGCTCTCCTCTCCCTGCCTGCATCTGGCTCTCCCCGGGTTTGAGATTTTTGTTTGTTCGGCTACTGCGGCTCTTTGCTGGGTTTGAGAAAAGCCCGTGACTTGCGGTTTGTTAGGTTTCACGGGATGTAAAGCAGGAAGCAGTCGTCTTTCCTGCCAGAGTAGAAGCTGGCGCCTTTGACTCCACTTGGCTGGAATTGGATCTCACTCCCTCGGTAAAGAAAAATTCCATTACGGAAGCTTGATCCTATCTGGTATCTGGCTGGTGCATCTTCTAAGAGACTGCGGCGTGCCTGCCAAGGCTCCTGAGCATCTTCACGTCGTATCTCCCGCTAGAAATCTTCGGGATGTTATCTAGCCTTTTCATTACTCTCAGGATTTCTTTCTTTTAAACTCCACAGGAGAATTCTTCAGACTAATTCTCCAAGGTGCCCTTCGAATGGCTATTATGCCTGGAACAGGCAGCTCTGGGCTCCAATCCATGCTCAACCATTTCTAGTGGACTGATAAAAAGTCAGTTCCTTACTTCTGCTGAGGGGTGACCCCATTCCTCCTTCCACAGCCACGGCAACCTAGTGCGTGGCCATGACCATTAGATGACCGATGTTTGAATAACTCAGGAAAAGACTCAAGACCATCTGTCTCTTTAGGAAAGGTTCTTTGGCGGCCAACCATGAAGTACCCTCCCTCCTCAGTCCAGAAGAGCCATATCTTCATTACCAGGACTCTTTCTCATGGGACCAAAGGCTCCTGGCCCCCTGTCCCTCCCTCCAGCCAACCCCCACCATCAGCGAGATAAAACTCAAACCCAAGAACCATTCCTAATGCTTCCTTCTCCTTTGCCCTTCCATTCTGTCCATCTCAGCCTTATCTTCCCGACCATCTCCTACACTCCCTGCCTTCCCTTCAGGGGCCACCGTCAGCCGCCAGTAGAGCTGTGCTGCCAACCACAGCTGGCTTTCCCCCAGCTGTTCTCCCCTCTTCCACAAACGCTCCTTCTCGATGGAGGCCGGCTCTGCCAGCTTCCTATGCCCGGAGTTTCCCACCAGCGTCCCGGGTGTGTCCCCGCGTGTCCCGCAGCACCTGCCCCTACCCTGCCTCACCTGTGCCCGATGTCACGCTCGCCCGTTCACTTCAACCAGCAGAGCCCTGGCCTCCGGTTCTCACAGTGTTCATGACGATGGTCTATCTGTGGGCGCCCTTGTTCCTTTTCGGTGCTATTTCTAGATAGATTTGGAAATCAAATTAGGTCAGGGCATGCACATTTTAATTTTGACATGATAGGGCCCGAGTACCCTGAAAAGAATTTTAAAAATCAAACCAACAAAGAGAAAACAAAGTGAAAGCTCCATAGATAGACTCTCTCCAAACAGCTCATGTCCCCACACCCATGGCAACATCGAATTGAGACAATAGGCTGACAGCCCCCCGTTTCCCGAGGATAGCAGGATGACTGACCCCATCTTAGTGGCAGCGGTGTCCTGGGGGCAGCCCCGTGTGGACAGATCCTGGGGGTCCATGAAGGGAAGAGGAGGCGCTGCTGCCCTGCAGGTAAGAAGTAGCTCAAGTTGGAAAGGGACATGTAAGAATCACCATGCCAAGAAGAGCCTATTCCAGATTGCTGCCCGCTCCGCGGGCACGGCCTCGCTGCTCACGCCTCACACAGGCTGGGCGCCCGGTCAGAGGGGAGTGGACAGAGCTGCTCAGCTGTCGGGCAGAGTGGGCCATTCGTGCCTCCACCACCCCGTTCACAGATGCGCTCTCAGCCAGGCGCCCCACTGCCTGTGCGCCACACGCTCTGCTGACTGTGCTCGACCTCTGACTCACAATTCCGAGATGTGAATTAGCACACCAGCTGCAAGGGGGCTGCCGCCCATGTCTGCATTAGGGCCCATCAAGCAACGCCCTTCCATTTAGAGCAGGCCCTCCTCTCTCCTCTGTCTCTGTTCTCTACCTCCTTCCATCTCATGTCTCACGCTAACATGCAGACACCCCAAAATAACACACACACAAATCATAACTTACTGACCTCCATCATGACTTACTGCTCCCATAATGACTTACTGCCCCATCATAATGGCTTACTGCCCCCCATCCTAATGACTTACTGCCCCATCATAATGGCTTACTGCCCCACATCCTAATGACTTACTGCCCCCCATCCTAATGACTTACTGCCCCATCATAATGGCTTACTGCCCCACATCCTAATGGCTTACTGCCCCCCATCCTAATGACTTACTGCCCCCCATCCTAATGACTTACTGCCCCATCATAATGGCTTACTGCCCCACATCCTAATGGCTTACTGCCCCCTATCCTAATGACTTACTGCCCCCCATCCTAATGACTTACTGCCCCATCATAATGGCTTACTGCCCCACATCCTAATGACTTACTGCCCCCCATCCTAATGACTTACTGCCCCCCATCCTAATGACTTACTGCCCCCCATCCTAATGACTTACTGCCCCATCATAATGGCTTACTGCCCCCATCATAATGGCTTACTGCCCCACATCCTAATGGCTTACTGCCCCATCATAATGGCTTACTGCCCCACATCCTAATGACTTACTGCCCCCCATCCTAATGACTTACTGCCCCCCATCCTAATGACTTACTGCCCCATCATAATGGCTTACTGCCCCACATCCTAATGGCTTACTGCCCCCTATCCTAATGACTTACTGCCCCCCATCCTAATGACTTACTGCCCCATCATAATGGCTTACTGCCCCACATCCTAATGACTTACTGCCCCCCATCCTAATGACTTACTGCCCCCCATCCTAATGACTTACTGCCCCATCATAATGGCTTACTGCCCCCATCATAATGGCTTACTGCCCCACATCCTAATGGCTTACTGCCCCATCATAATGGCTTACTGCCCCACATCCTAATGACTTACTGCCCCCCATCCTAATGACTTACTGCCCCCCATCCTAATGACTTACTGCCCCATCATAATGGCTTACTGCCCCACATCCTAATGGCTTACTGCCCCCTATCCTAATGACTTACTGCCCCCCATCCTAATGACTTACTGCCCCATCATAATGGCTTACTGCCCCACATCCTAATGACTTACTGCCCCCCATCCTAATGACTTACTGCCCCCCATCCTAATGACTTACTGCCCCATCATAATGGCTTACTGCCCCACATCCTAATGGCTTACTGCCCCCCATCCTAATGACTTACTGCCCCATCATAATGGCTTACTGCCCCACATCCTAATGACTTACTGCCCCCCATCCTAATGACTTACTGCCCCATCATAATGGCTTACTCCGCCCCCCATCCTAATGACTTACTGCCCCATCATAATGGCTTACCCCCCCCCCCATCCTAATGACCTACTGCCCCATCATAATGGCTTACTGCCCTCTGATCCTAATGGCTTACTGCCCCCATCATAATGGCTTACCGCCCCCCATCATAATGACCTACTGCCCCCATCCTAATGGCTTACTGCCCCCATCATAATGGCTTACTGCCCCCATCATAATGGCTTACTGCCCCCCCCATCCTAATGACCTACTGCCCCATCATAATGGCTTACTGCCCCCATCATAATGACTTACTGCCCCATCACAATGACTTACTGCCCCATCATATGACTTACTGCCCCATCATATGACTTACTGCCCCATCATATAACTTACTGCCCCATCATATGATTTACTGTCCCATCATAATGACTTACTGCCCCATCACAATGACTTACTGTTCCCTCTCCCCACTCCATCCAATCATCAGGCCTATAGGACCTGCTGTGTTTGCAGTGGCTCTTGAGCCCATGAATCAGAGTGCACCCTGTTTTAGCTGGGCACACTGGGGACTGGTTGTTGGCCACAGTGAGAGGACTTGCATCCTGAAATCAACAAACACCACTCATTGGGACCTCCACTCTTCTCCTGAAAGCTTCTTGCCAGCTCATGAGTGCATGGGTTGCCTCCTAGAGCTCACATGTGTGGGCAACACCCAAGGCCAAGGAGCAGGAGAGGATCAGAGACACCTGCAGGCAGGGCACGAAGGGGAGAGTGAGGCCTCTGCAGGGAGTCGTCCTCAGGGGCTGTGTCCGCAGCAAGCCCTCGCCCATGGCACACACAGCCCCAAGAGGGAGAGGCTGCGATGTAGCCCCAGGCACACGGACAGAGAACCTAGAGGGCGTTGGTCTGCGGATGGGGAGGGAGCCCAGCATCCCTCGGCTAAACTGTGATGGGTCTCCCATGTGAAAATGGCAAGGAACGAAGTAAAGGAGGTTAGGGAGGGAAGATGGAAATTATGAAATTAAGAGACGTTAGATTGTGGGTGTACTAAAAAAGTAGCTGGACTATATGGCTTTTTTATTTTTAGGCTCACTGTAATTTGTAAAGTAGGGCACCAATTGATGGATTGATAGCTTCAGTCATTTATCCAACCAGAAACTTATTGAGCATTGACAAAATGTGCTTGGACTGCTCTAGCTGATTTGGCTCAGTGGATAGAGCATCAGCCTATAGACTGAAGGGTCCAGGGTTCGATTCTGGTCAAGGGCACATGCTAGGGTTGTGGGCTCAATCCCCAATAGGGGGCATACAGGAGGAAGCTGATAAATGATTCTCTCTCATCATTGATGTTTCCATCTCTCTCTCCTTCTTCCTTCCTCTCTAAAAACAAACAAAAAATATTTTTTAAAAATGTGCTCTGTCTGTGGAATTGACATATGAGACAAGACTAAAAAATTACTGCCTATAAGAAGCTGAACATTAATGCAATCATGTCAGAATCCTATATTATAAAGAGGTAATATGCAATTGACCATCACTCCAACACACAAGATGGTTGCCCCCATGTGGTCAAAGATGGCCTCCCCCATGTGAACACAAGATAGCCACCACAAGATGGCCAGCAGAGGAGGGCAGTTGGGGGGAACCAGGCCTGCTGGGAAGGGCAGATATGGGCAACCAAGTCTGCAGAGGGGCAGATGGGGACAACTAGGCTGGGGCGGGGGCAAGGGAGGGGTGACCAGACTGGCATGGGGGGTACTTGAGGGCAACCAGGCTGGCAGGGGGGCAGCTAGGGGTAACCAGGTTGGCAGAGGGGGCAGTTGGGGGTGAACAGGGAGCAGTAAGGGGTGACCATACTGGCAGGAGGGGGCAGTTAGGGATGTCCAGGCTGGTGGGAGGGCAGTTAGGGTGACCAGATCACCAGGGGGGCAGTTAGGGGTGATCAGGCTAGCAGGGATCCAGTTAGGAGCAGTCAGGCAGGCAGGCAGGTGAGCAGTTAGGAGCCAGCGGTCCTGGATTGTGAGAGGGATGTCTGACTGCTGGTTAGACCCGATCCCCAGGTGTCCCAGATTGAAGAGGGTGCACGCTGGGCTGAGGGACTCCCCTATCCCCCCATGCATGGATTTTGTGTACCAGGCCTAGTAACCAGATAATTATACATGCGGTTTACAGACCCAGCACAGCATGTGCAAAGGTCCTGAGTGCAAGGCAGCAGTGAGTAGGAACGTAAGAACTCACAGAGTGCCAAGGGTGTGGTGCTGAAGAGGTCATGACCCCCTCATTGGGTTTCTGGGTCTTGCTGGTAGAGCAACAGGAAGCCACCAAAGGCGTGAGGACAGGTAGGTATGTGCTGTTTGAGGACCACTGGCCAGAACGCTGTGTGTGTGTGTGTGTGTGTGTGCGTGTGAACGAGCCTGCTGCTGGGAGATCCTGTCAGGAAGGAATGGACAGCGTGATCGACGTGGCTAAGCTTCCCTGCCCTCTGTCTTCCCGACTCTGCTGTTCCCTGCTTCCCGAGCTTGGGACGTGGGCATACTGGCGCCTGTTTGCGCACTGACTTTCTGATTTATTTTCATAAATGCAAATGAAAATACTTAAGTGCTCCATAAAGACCAGGCATGTTTAAGTAACCCTTGTCCTGTCAGTGAATTCCAGGGGTGCCGGGCTCATTATTCTCCGCGAGAGAATAGGCATTAAACCCTCAGGGAGTCATTAAGAGATGGCTCTTTCTCTCCGTTTGACCGAGCGGCAGTTGTAATGTATTTATTCAGGATTTAGAAAATGGAATTCAATTCCAAGTGAAAGTCTGTTCAATTAAGTAATTCCTATCGTATCTGTAGGACCGACGGGCTGGCCTGACGGGGTCCCTGTGCTGGCTAGCAGATGTCACTACCAGGGCAGGCGCTGCTCAACCCCTTAACCGCCCACTTAATCCTGGTGGTGGCACGGAAGGACCAGGTCTGCTGACACCACTGACACTTTCATGGAATGTCTCCATCCAAGCTGGGCGGGAGGACCCACCTTGGCCTCCGTGCTCTGAGGCACAGCGCCGAGGCCGGGCAGGCTCCCTTTGACCCAGGTGCGGGGGAGGTAGAGCAGGTGGGAGGGGTCGGCCGGCCCCTCTGTGGTCTCTTCTTCTCGGCCCAGAGCCCGAGGTTTCCTGAGGAGACCAGGAGACTCAGAGCCCCTGGGAAAGGAGCGCTGTGCTGGCTCATGTGCTCTCAGGCTTGGCTGCTTCACCGGAGGGCCTCAAGGTTGCCGACCAGAGGACAGACTGTCCCAGCCACTGGGACAGCAAAGTGAAAAGCAGCAGCGATTTAAAAACACAGAGACACCGAGGAGAAAGCACACGTGGCTTTCAGGTTCGGCTGACCGGGTGGTGCCACAGTGCGGTTACTGCGTTTGTGCACGGCCGGGCGGGCGGTGTGTATATAGGTACGCTGTTGGGACAAACATCCACAGGCGACACCTGCGTGGCTCTCACGACACTCTCAGGCCCACATGCAATTTGAAAGTCGTCCGAGCACCCTGTGCAGGAGACAGATTGCTCCCAGGAGGGAAGGAAGGATGCAGGGCTCGGAGCAAGCGATTCAGAGGTGGCGCTGACACCCGGACGGGAACTGAGGCAGATGCTGGGACACGCGGAGCCCTTGCCGAGCAGCAGCCTCGCGAGCTTCGGCACTCGCAGGACGGAGGCAAGCGTGGCGGCTTGCAATGTCCCTGCTCCAGAGCTGGCTCGTGTACGGTAAACATGTGGACACCGCCATCTCTTCGGAGGGCTGAAGCAGGTGGTAGGTCCTCGTGAAGACAACGGAGGGGCTGTGAGAGCTTGGGGAGTGGCCTCGGAGCGCTGGGCTTAGCAGGGTGCTGCTCGCCTGAACATGGATACAGCTCTTTGCTGATGCGAGAAAACTCCGGAGTTCACACAGAGGGTTATTCCCCTCCAACACGCTGAGGAAGCACAACCCGCACATGGGCTTCCTGCTGTGACTAACACAGGTTCTCACTTTGCACGTCAAGTAACTTCTGAAAAGCCCGGAGAGGGGCAGGCAGTGCTCCCTCTGGAGGAATGAGGTCATCAGTGGGAAATGGGCAGGAACCCCAGAGGGGTCCTCAATTCCTGCCGACTGATGGGGAGCTGTTGGGATCCTGTGCAGACTATGGTGTGCCACGCCAGGGCGGCAGCTGTTTGTCTGGGTGCGTGCGTGGTGAGTCCGTGGGTTTGGGGCTCGCTTCTCTCTGTGTTAGTACAAACAATGGGGCCATTCAAGGGAGTGCGCATGCTGTTTAAGAGACATGGCGTCTGGCTTGAATCCCAAATAGGAAACCCAGCTCATTCTAGTCTCCAAGCTTCCTACAAGCCCAGGCCCTCTGCTGGAGCAGAGCACGCCCAGAGCCCGGGGTCCCCTCTCTCTCTCATTATCTGGTGCCCTTTGTGCTCCCATTAATGGTCTGTAGTTTGTGCCAAAGAAACTCCCAGCAGCTCTAGCAGAGGTTCCGCCCTCTCGCTGGCGCCTGAAATGGGCTCGGGTCACGCTGACACTGCTAAGCGGCGGCTGACGGGCCTGTGCCTGTGCTGCTGGGCCGCCGGCAGCACCGAGAGACAGTGCTCGCACTGCGTTCGGGTGAAGTCTCGACCCAGAGACTGTCTCCACTTGGCTGATTAACCGCGTCGAATCCAGGTTTCCTTCCGAGGGCTGGCCCGATGGCTTGATTGGTTGAAACGTCCTCTCACACACCAAAAGGTTGTGGGTTTGATTCCCGGTCAGGGAAACACTTAGGTTGTGGGTTTCATCCTCAGTCGGGGCACATGTGGAGGCAACCAATCCATGTTTCTCTCTCACATCAATGTTTCTTTCTCTCTCTTCCCCTCTTCCTCGCTCTTAAACCAATAAACATCCTCAGGTGAGGATTAATAATCTACACTAATAAAAGAAAAACAAATTGACCATCACTCCACCATGCCCACCAGCCAATCAGGAGGGAGTATGAAAATGAGGACAAAGATGGCAGTTTCCCAGCTGCTGAGTGGCTGGGTGGGTAGGATGAGAGGGAGGGCAGGGGGCAAAGGGACTACAGGAGTGGCACTCCAGCTGCAGCGAAGACAAAGACTGCGGACTCCAGAGTCTGCAGCAAAGATGAAGATGGCAGACTCCGGCTGGAATCTGCAGTGAAGACGAAGAAGGCAGACTCTGACAGGAGTCTGCTGCAAAGGCGGCATACTCCTGCCAGAGTGCAGGCCTGGGTCCCGGGTGCCAGAGGAAAACCAGTTCTGGAAGCCAAGGGAAGGAATCTCTTTGTGCATTGGGCCTCTAGTATATATAAAAGCTGAAATGACTGTCCAACCATTTGACCACCCGACTGGGAGCTATGATGTCTACTTACCACCAGGGGGCAGATGCTCAATGAGGAGCTGCTGAACTGTGGTGACTCGGCAGCTGGGTTCTCTGATGATGCACCAGGAACCAGAGAGGAAGAGCCCTATTCCAGGGTCCATCACCTGAGAACTGCCCTTTTGCAATCCAGGACCCCTCAGGGGATGTTGGAGAGCCAGCTTAGGGCTCCTCCCACAGGCCAGGCCGAGGGACCCCACCGGTGTGAATCCGTGCACAGGGCCTTTAGTAGCAATAATACAAAATATTTCCCTCCTCAAGAGTAGGAAAGGCAATAATAGCCAAGTCTACGTAAAGAAGATAAAAGTTGCAATTGGTGCTCCAGGTCTATACCCAGGGGACAGCTTATTCCCATGACCTTGGCCAGTCCAAGGTCATTCACTCACTCCTCCATTGCTTTACCAGCCATCATATGATTAGACAGTCAAGTGGAGGAGCCGGCGCTGTGTCTGGCTGCCCTTTTTAGAGAAAATAAATGCCACCCCCCCAAAAAAAAATCACAGCTTCCCAACCTCAGGGCCCCATGTTGCCCTGGGATTTACATTTAAAATGTTTCCATTACAACCCCCAGAGCATGGTTTCCACAGAGTTCTTCACACTGATCCACAGCAGCCCCCTTGCTGGAGAAAGCAGGCGGACTGGTAATGAAAGGAGAGCGGAGAATAGAATGACAGAGACTTTCACAAACACCTTTCCCATTCAGGGGAGATGGCAATTCTGTCTACTTGGTTCCGGTGAAATTCCAAGCACATGGCATGCATTTTAGAAGAATGAGACATTGATTTTCTCCCGGACAGCTCGGAGCCCATGCACTCAGTCTTTATGTCATCTGCTCCGTGAGGTACAGAGAGCCAGCACCGAGGGTGAGCGTCTGAGGGCGGGGCACCTGTCTCCTGGCCGAGCCCAGGGAGATGCCCGTCTAGCTGGCCTGTCGGGAGAGGACTGCTCGCACATGGGCTCTCAACAGGGTCTAGAACTCAAACGTGTAGATGAGTGAAACAGCGAATTGCAGAGCAGACAAACTCCCTTCTTCCCTCCCCGGGGCTCTAGCTAATTATGAGCACACGGGAAGGTGCCCCAGTGCAGACAAATATTAATTTTCTATGAAAAACCAGGACTCCGGACTTCTAATGGGAAAGGTTCCAAGTCTTAAATATGAGCGGGTCAACTAAAAAGCAAAATGAAATCATAAGCCAAGCAATGCGACCAGCAGGACACGCAGGCTGACGACCCCGGCCTGTGCCCCTGCTCGGTTCCCAACATCAGGTCGGACACCAATATTGCCTGGAACTCCACCTGTGACAGGTGGTTAGGCTGGCGCCTGCTGTGGACCTCAGCCTTATGCTCACCCAGTCCCCTGTGTTTATTAACACTCCGCTCACCCCAGTGCACCGCTGGCTCCTGACCTGCTGTCACCCAAATTGTTATTATCAGCAGCCCAATTTGACAGGTCATCTCTGTCCTGCTCACATTATGATAGCACATACTCCCCCCTGTTTCACTGTATTTTATGCACACAAGCTTCAAATGCATTCACACTAAGCAATTTATATAATAGACTGATTGCTTACTGCCCTTTGCAACAATTGCATTTCAAAGGTCTCATTCTTTTATTTATTGGTCCAGTCTGCACTCGCTACTTGATGCTAACATTACTTGACTTAACGTTCAATCAATAACTCTGAACTCTCCCACAAATGCCCTAATTTCCTGGCTTTAATTCCAACAGTCATTGGTATTAACTCCCCAATCTAGTGAGGTTACTGCTTCACGGCTCCCGGCGGTTGGGTGAGAGAGACCCGTACGAAATGCAGCAGGTAATGAAGCTGGTGTTTTCCGGAGGTCTGTGGCTTCTCTCTCTCTGCTTCTAGTTTCTAACCCTTCCATGCGAGCTATTTAATTTATGCACCCGAAAGTAATCTCCTTTCAAATTCACCTGGGTCATCATTAAAAAACCACCACATCACATCCATCCGCACCTGAGTGTGTACGAAGACCCCGCTCTGAGATGTGGGGGATTCAGGAAACATCTGTAAATTTCCCAGGAAGATACATGCTAGGGCTGGGAGCAGGAGAGTGCCCGTGGCCATTGCTTTTTCTCGCAATTTATTTTACAAATAAAAGCTGTGCTCTCCGAGGTGGATATTAACGAGCAGAGTTTGCACTGGGCCGAGAGGTTGCTGGAGTCAGGGAGAAGCTGGCCGGCTGGAAATCGAGGGTGTTATTAAAACGTTCGGGCCCATATCCTCGTCCTGCTCAGCAGCTTTCTAATGAGGCCGAGGCTGCAGGCCTGGGCTTTGGAAACATGTTGAGGGGATGGCATGCCAGTCCTGTTAAATCGTGGTTCTGTGTCTGTTTTTTCACTCTTCTTCCCAAATGTAGCAAGCATGACGGTCTTGTTAAAATGAGATACTTGCTCCTGAATTAAGTCCCAAAAAACGAGACCGAGTCAGCACTGTGTCCTGAGACCACACCGATGTCCAGGTGTCCGGGGGCCGCAAAGCTGCTGGCCGCCATCCTCTGGCCACTGCTGCCCATTAGTGTCCCGTCGGTGCGATCCTCATGTCAGAGCTACTGCAAGACCAATTAGACGGAATGAGTGAGTCTTCAGGCTGCGGGTGGCACCTACTTTGCAAAGTAAGTGGAGCTTCCCGTCCGGTGCCAGGGTCTGATGGGCAGGGAGACAAAAGCTCTGCCAGTTTCCGTGACTCTCATTGTTAAAGTTAGAAGCACATTTTGTTGTCACAAAGGTGAGGCGAGAACATCTGGCTTCGTGTGTAATCCTCAGGCAACACCGTCGTCAGCAAGTCTTAATTAGAATATGCTCTTCTCTGAGCCGAGTGAGGAGCAGGTAGCCTTGGGGAGAGCCCCCTGTACGCCTTCCCGTGTTTCTGATGGGGGCTTCACAGGCAGGCCTGTCATGCCCTGCCACAAACTGAGTGAGGGGAGCAGTCACGTGAAGCAGTGTCTTCCCTGGATCTGCTGCCCTGCCGGGTTCAGGCCGTCCATCTCCGGGAGAGAGGCTCCGGGCTGCTTCAGAGTGCATGGCTCATGATGATTTCATTCGTGTTCCAGTGTGTTACCCCAATATCTGTCACCTCCTCCCAGAGGAAACTATGTCACACCAGTACCCGGAGGCTGACCAACGTGGGCGGTCAGGGCGGTCCCAGGTAAGGGGCACTCGAGGGCCGCGTGCGGGGTGCCCCACGGTTGGCTGCGCCCACTTGCTTTGGGAGAATTTAATTCCCAGGGAGGAGAACACATTCTTTCTCTCCCCAGCTATGATTCTGAGACGCTCACTCCTCCACCCAGGGCAAGCGTTCCTGGGGCTCAGGGTTAGTTCTGTCTCAAGAAATGCCGGCAGCACGAGAGGCAGCGATGCATGGAGATTCCTGCAGCACCACTCGCATCATGGGGTGAGGCCCAGCCAGAACCGGGCTCCATGCGCAGGAGCAGAGACCTGCCGAGCGTTCAAACAGCACCACGCAGTGTGGGAAGAACGTGGTCCGTCCGCGCAGGGCCACGGGCATGTCAGGGCATGGCGTTAGTGCAGAGATTGGGGTGCGGGGTACAGGGCGCCCTGCTCTGTGGAACCCTAACTTTGTTACAAAGACAAAGGAAGACTGCCTTTATTGTGTGTGTCTATGTGCATGTTTGTATGTGTGTCTGCGCAGGCATGTGTGTCCGTGTGTGCACACGTGTCTCTCTGTGTGTGCACACACACATGCACCATTCTCTGCTGTTATCTCTGCAGACCAGCGATTTTCAACCTGTGAGCTGCAAGAATTCTTAACACATGTAGTATCTGCCCACTGAGCCGGGGCCCTGACCTCTGTCCTCTTAGATTGTCAGGTAAAAAAGTGACCACAGCCACCACAGCAGTAGCCATCCAGTGGGAATGAATCAAAATGATACCTTTTTTCTTTCTCAGACGGCAGAAATCTGGTATGTTTTTTAAAAAATATGTTTTTATTGGTTGCAGGAGGAAGGGAGAGGAAAAGATAGAAACATCAGTGATGGGAGAGAATCATTGATCGGCTGCCTCCTGCACACCCCACACTGGGGCTCGAGCCCACAACCTGAGCATGTGTCCTGACTGACTGGGAATTGAACCATGACTTCCTGGTTCCTATGTCGACGCTCAACCCCTGAGCCACGCTGGCCGGCTGCTGCATTGTCTGCTGTGTGGCAGGATTTCAGTGATTCGTTTACCTGCCACGCGTTGGAAAAGGCTGGCCATAGCTGCTGCGGACGGTCCTGGGCCTGGGGCTGACTATCATTCCCCGCAGCTCAGCCTCCACAGCAGACATGCGTGACTTTGTCATTTGCAGCCTCCTGTGAGTGACGGTGGATCACCTGACAGGAAGTTCCCAGTCCAGCCCTGCCAGGCGGCCAGGCCCTACCCAGCTCCCCATGGGGCCGCTGTGGGCTCTTTCTGGAAGGAAGCTGCAGTGTTGGGCTGGAGCTTGGGGAATCACGCCCTTACACTCTGGATCCCCCTCTGCAGGCGCAGACCCCAACACCAGCAGTGGGGGCAGGGTCCTAAAGGCCCCCTCCCTGAGGGCTGCATGAATAGAGATCCCAAACCCTTAACCATCTCCTCCTGAGAAAAACCACTGCCCTTTAGTCACTGTCCTTTCCCAGCTACCCACCAGCACCACCTTAATGAACCGCACACCGCAGCCGGCGGGAGATGCAGTCAGCATTGGGCATGGTGAAGGACAACACGCCCAGCATAAGCCTCACTGCTAAGGAAGCGGCTGGCCTGCGGGTGACTTTAGATGGCCTGCAGTGATATCCCCGGTGTGATATCCGGCGTTTTCCCATCCTCTCCGGCGGGAGGCAGCTCCAGCAGAAGGAAACCCAGACCTGTGAAAGAGCTTGAACTGCGCAACCCATCCCCCGAGGCTGTGCTTGATCTCTGAGTCCCTGGGAACCAGCGGGGAACCGGCTGGGAGCCCAGCTTTTGCCCTGTGAGCAGCTCAGACAGGGACTGGGCCTTTGGGCTACTGGCCCCGAGCTCGCCTTGGGGACAGGCTGGGCGGAGCCAGAAGCCCACTGGGCGGCCAGACACAC
Source organism: Nyctalus aviator (assembly GCA_036971965.1). Classification (NCBI taxonomy): domain Eukaryota; kingdom Metazoa; phylum Chordata; class Mammalia; order Chiroptera; family Vespertilionidae; genus Nyctalus; species Nyctalus aviator. The sequence goes on from CM072925.1 coordinate 88,958,503, forward strand.
AGGCACAGGCTGTTTGCCGTGGCAGACAGGTCCTCTCATGGAGGGGCTGGGCCGGGGCCAGAACAGAGGTGTCCCTCTCCCACCCTCCTGGACAGCCGCTGTGGCCCACGCCTCCTGTGTGCCCTGCGGCTGCAGCTGGTGGCTCAGGGGAGGAGCCCGGGGGCAAGGAGGGGAGAAGGGACAGGCTCAGGGGACTCTCCTTCCACCTGGGGTGGACTTGGCTGTCCATGGTCTCTTGGCCCCTGTGCCTGTCAGAGTTAAGGGGGGTCCATGGCTGCCTGCGCACAGCAGGGCGGCAGCTGCGGGGAAGCCATCAGTGTCTGGAGCTGCACCTTGAGCGGAGGCCTGGATGCCACCAGGGGAGACAGCCTGGCAGATTTTCAGGCCGAGTGGCCTTGGGCGGGTCTGGGAGCCAGGCCTGGGTGCAGTCCCTGCTGCTAGAGGCGTCTGGGACGTCTGTCATTCCAGGCGGGATGCTGAAGACCCTGCAGCTCGCTCCCGCCGGAGTGCATTTCCATTAGGCCTTCTCCTGGATGGCGGCACGTCACCTGCTGGGGCTGCCGCTCTCCGGTTACCCTGCCTCGTGGCAGCCAGACTGACGGCACACAGGCCTGGCAGCCGGCCACTTCCTGCCTCCCATTACAGAGAAAACAGCATCTACTGGAATAGGCTTCATTTCCTCCCGCTCAGGAGGGAGCTTCATGCTGGACCAGAGTGCCCCATGAGCCTCCGCCTTGTTCCAACGGGTCACAGCGGGTCAGGGCTTCATTAGTCCCCGCTTTGGTCTCACCAGGGCTGGGCCCCTGGGACCAGGCACGCACGTGCCCAGCCAGTCTGGCCTCCCCACAGACTCCAGCGCATCCGCGACCTGGATGGGTGGGCTGAACCCTGGGCCCAGGCTTCGGTTAGGAGGTGGAGACAGGGAGAGGTGTGCACTGAGGTGCAGCCGGACGCCCTTGTTCTGTGTCATGTTCAGAAACGGTAGACAGCTTCGAGAATAAGTGAGCCTGCTGTTAGCAGGAAAGCTGTCCTGTGGACGCCGCCACTTGCTCACACAGATGGGTGCGTTGGCGGCGTCCCCACACGTGGTCCCTGTGGGGCCCCGTGCAGAGCCACGCACGCGCAGAGCACGTCTGGTGGCCACATGCTTTGGGACTCCTGGGGGAGGGGGAGTGGTGACTCCTGGTTGCTGGGACACCCACAGTCTCAGCCTTGGTGTGGCCTTCACCGTGGAAAGATAATCCCAGGTGCAGACGCTGGACAATGACTTATGTCATCACCCTAGGCCCCTGTTCCTGAAGGGGCTGTGTGCTTCCGCCAGGATGGGGTGGGGCAAGGCGGTGGCAGTGCAGGTGAAGGGCAGACCTGTGCCCTCTATCACAGGCTGGCTGGGCCGAGGGCAGGGAGTGACCCTTCAGATCGGTTGCGCCCAGGCTGTTCTGGCGACAGGCAAGGGCCCTGTGCTTCGGGCCTGGGCTGGGCAGGGTCCTTCCCTGGCGAACACAGTGAGCAGAGGCCCAAGGACCCTGGAATCTGACAGACGTTTATGCCAGGGGCTCGGCCCAGGCCTGTGGTCTATGCGGGGGTCACCTGCAGCCCCAAGGCAGACCTGCCTTTCTCCTGATTGCCTGCACTTCTGACGGTGACCTTTGGAGCGAGAAGCTGGAGCCTGGAGGCACCGAGGAGAGCCCATTGCTCCCCACATCTCCCATCGTCCTGTGGACGCCGCCAGTGCGGCTTCTGCGGTCGTTGGGAGGGACCCCGTGCTGCAGGGAGGCAGGACCAGCTCCACCATCCAGACTGGGAGGGGCCTGCCCACATTGGAGCACACGGAGTGGGGAGGGGATGGCTCTCTGGGGCCCACTATCATGTAGCTCTGGGCAGACACTGCTGCTTTTGTCCAACCAGCCAGTGCCCATTGGTGAGTGGTCAGTAAATGAGGACTGACTGGGCAGGCAGTGGACGCGGTGCCCCTCGGCTTGCTTGTGGGCCAGCAGAGCCCATCGGAAGCGAGGGGCCTCCGCATCCGCCTGCCAGCCCGGCATCTGTGGGAAGGACGGCCCCAGGCAGAGATTAGACCTTGGCAGGCGGCTCCGACTCGGCCACAGCAGCCCTTTGCTCTGCTCAGGACTCTTTAGCCGAGGGCTTGGCGTGCTGAGTCACCAGAGAGAGCTGTGCTGTCATTGTTGGGTTTGGGTGTGATGAAGCAGGTCCCAGGGGCCGAGTGCACAGAGGACAGATGGGAGGAGCCAGGGAGGGTGGGGAGCAGCTGCCACAGGGAGGATGTGCGAGGAACTTGGCCCTCCTGCCTGCCATGCCTGTTTGCTGCTGCAAAAGGGTGAGCTTACTTCACAGTGCAGGATGGGTAAGACACATACAATCATTAGTGAGGTCTGGGCTGGGTAATATTATTGCCAGCTTGCTGGGCCATGGGGTGCCCAGCTCTCTGGTCACACATTACCCTGGGCATCTGCAGGGGGTTCTGGATGAGACTTGGCATTTAGGTTGGTGGACGAAGATGAGCAGATTGCCCTCCCCAGCATGGGTGGGAAGTTCCCAATCCATTGGAGGCCAGAATAGAACGAAAGGCCTCCTGCCCCCTGCAAACTCGAGCCACACCACCATCTCTCTGGGGTGTCCAGCTTGCCAACTGCAGATCCGGGACTTCTCAGCTTCAGAGCCAATTCCTATAACCCTCCCGCCCTCTCCGTGTACATGCTGCTGCTATCAGATCTGTTCTCTGGAGACCCATAAGGAGCACAAGCCCCATAGCAGGAAATCCAATGGTTCATGCACAGGCAGCACCCCAGGCCAGGTCAGTGCTGATGTGTGTGTGTGTGTGTGTGTGTGTGTGTGTGGTGCAAGGAAGGAATTTGCAGAACCTGGGGGCCATGAGTCAACCTTGACCTTCATTGGTTACAGTAGGGACACCTCGTCCGCCCACAGCTCCTTGGTTGGGGATCTCTGATGCTCCCATTCCAGCTCAGGGTTGGGAATCTTTGCAGGTTCAGAGCATCGCCCAGGCCACATGTCCTGTGAGGGCAGGGTCTGCCAGGAGCCTGCAGGGACCACCCTCCAGTTCGGTCCTCGCCCTTTCCTGGGCTGCCTCTGCCCCCCACTTCCAAAGGCATTGCTCTTCCTCAGGGGCTCCAGGCAATTCTGAGCTCCCTTCTGCCAGCTCCAGGGCCTCACCAGGCAGCTCCGCCTTTGGGCTCTGCCTTTCAAACAGGGACACCTGGGCGCTGTCTGAGGCGAGCAGGGAACAGCAATGCCTCCAAAGCTGTGCTCTCTCACAGGAGTGCACGACCCCTGGCACTCAAAGGTGGATGAGGGCTGCAAAGGGCACACTGGGGGGCGACGCCACCATGTCCACGGGGAGTTCTGAATTAGTGAGTGTCATTTCCCAGCAGCTCGGTTCGTCCACACTGACCTCCAAACAAAAGGGCCGCTCCGGGTTACTGATGTAAGTGGGTCGGGAACCGGGGAAATGGCTCCGCTGGTGGGAGCATCGTCCAGTGCTCCCAAAGGCTGCTGGTCCGCTCCCACTCAGGCACACACCTGGGTTGCGGGTTCTATCCTCGGTATGGCAGGCAACAGATCAATGTTCCTCTCTCACATTGACGCCCTTCGTTTCTCCCTCCTCACCTCCCTCCCTCCCAGCATGTCCTTGGATGGGGATTAAACAAAGAAAAAACAGGTGAGGATCATTTGAGAAGCACACATGGAAGAAAACCGCACTTTTGATATTATATACTTTGAAGTCAGTTTTTAATTGCAAAAAGCCATATCCTTTCATAGCATGAACTAAACAAGGGGTTGGTGAGGTTTATCATCAGCACAGTGAGAATGCTGTCTGGAAGCAGCGTGTGCCCCTGAGCACGGCGTGCCGGCTCCTGGTGACCAGCTGTGTGGGAAGGTTGGGCTGAATCTCATTTCCCTCAAAGATCACAGAGTTAGTATCTAAGCCAGGGCCTGCCTCACCATAGATTCCGAAGCAGCGGCGTCGGAACCGATGGCGGTGTCCTGCAAGGAGAGTGTGTATCAGCCAGCCCATCAGCTCCCGCGGCAGCTGTCTGTGTGCTCCAGGCTTACAGGACAAATGGCTGGGGGCGGGGGTGGGGTGGGGTGGAGAGACACTGGTGCGGGGGGGATTCCCTTTGCTGAGTAAATAGGGAAAGTGTGCAGAGTGCACACATTTGTTTTCCCTCAGGCTCACAACCTCCGCTGTGTCTGTGCAGAGGGGAGACACGTTTCCGTCTTTCTGACTCACAGTCTTGGTGTGCGGCTCCCGTGGCCTCCATGGTCCACCTTTCCTCTGTGAGGCGGCCTGGAGCACAGTCCCTGTGAGAATGTTCACAGCGGGTGCTTGCCTGACACAATGAGTATAGTACGTGCTTTAGAAGCGGAAAAGAAAAGGAAAAGCATCACTCCTGAAATAAAGTTTGGGTGTGAAGATAACCACTCCATTCAACATTCAGGACCCGTATCTTATGATTTTTAAGAAATATTGGAAATATTTGCAGCGGCAAGACACCACTAGAGCCGCCTGAGAGATAAACAGCAGCAAGGCTGTCTTGTTTTTGACTCATTGCACAGAGAGTGTGCATGCGGCCCTATGAATATCACTCAGGGAGCGGAAAATGCAAGAACGGTGAGCTGTGATTATTCTGGGCTAAAACCCCTGCCCAGCTGGTCAGTGAACAGGCTGATGGCAGGAGGTCCAGCCGGTGTGACCGCCTCGGGGGCTGGAGGTTTCCCCGGCTCTGTGGCACAGGGGAGATGGCGATGGGGAAAGGCGGCACGGCTTCTTGGCTCAATGGTCTTGCTGGCCTCTGGCTGCTAAGCTGCTTCAGGTTGCTATGACACATTGGCACTGGGCAGAGCTTGATAGTAACCCCTGCTGGTTACCTGTGGTTATGCTGATGTTCGTTATGTGGGGTTGCTTATACAGGTGTCAGTTATGATGGCATTAGTTATGTGAGTGCTAGTTATGCTGGTATTAGTTATAAGGGTGTTCATTATGTGGGTGTTAGTTATGTGGATATTAGTTAGTTATGCATGTGCTCATTATGCAGGTGTTAATTATGTGGGTATTAGTTATGATGGCGTTAGTTATGTGGGAGCTAGTTATGTTGATGTTAGTTATGTGGTGTTAGTTATGAGGGTATTATGTGGGTGCTAGTTGAGGGTATTAGTTATGTGGGTGTTAGTTATGTGGGTGTTAGTTATGCAGGTATTAGTTATGTGGGTGTTAGTTATGTGGGTGTTCAGTATGTGGGTGTTAGTTAGGTGGGTGTTGGTTAGGTGGGTGTACCTCACAGATGTTAATTAGTTAAGTGGATGTTTCTCAGTACGTTGTGGGGTGCACACAGGTCCCCATGCTGGGCTGCTATTACCCCGTGTCCTCTCTGAGGGTTGGTCACTGGACTCTCCCCACACCGGCATCTACTCTGCTGTAGATCACAGTAAATCATAGTGGAATCAGCCAGATAAACCAACCAGAATGGGTGTGTTTTGCACAAGAATAAAGATTAAAAAGCAAGAAAGAAAGCAGGGCTCAGCGCTGCATTTCAGCTGTGTGTGGTGAGCGTGTGGGTGCCACTGGGCTGTGAGGGGCGTGTGTCCCCGGGCGCAGAGGACCCTGTGGTTCGTCTCCACATGGGCACGCAGCCCTGTCCCCGGACACTTCCAGAAGTGGCTGCACGAGGCGCCCGGAAAAGCTGTCTTAGAAGCTGGAACCTCCGTCTGACATCAGAGCTCTGAAGTTGGGGTTGGGGCCCACGCAGAGGTGGTCAGGTGCCTGTCCGAGGTGCCCCTGGAGAGTGGGCAGGCTCACCCATGGGCGCAGCTCATTGGCACTGGAATCCATTCTAAGAGGCCGTCCTATCCTCCCCTCCATCTGCCACGTGGGATTCCGATGGCCAGACGTGACAGCCCATGTGACAAGTGGCTGTGTCAGAGCTGATGCGACCCCATGTCTAGGGGTGACCCAGGGCCTCCTGCTCCTCAGAGCCAGGGAGCCAGGGAGCCAGCGTCTGTGAGAAGTTACCCCAGGAGGAGCCTCCTGCACACACATTCGGGTTGTGGTGGTTTATTTCTCTGCTCCCAGCCTTGCCTCCAGGCAGTGAGGGCCTCTGGCTTCTGACACCTCATGGTCTCTGTGGGCAATGGGCACCTGCTTCTCGCCGTGCAGGGGACTCAGCACACAGCATGGTTCCTGAGCCACAGAAGGACTCCCAGGCAGCTGATGGAGGCGCTAGGAATGACGGAGAGCAGCTCGGCTGGAGCCGGCGCAGACCCGGGCGGGGGTCTCTGCGGTCTCCTTTCCTCGGAGGATGAGGCTGTTGCTGTGTTTGGGAGATGAGAGGAAGAAGACAAGATAGCTGAGCCCTCAGGTGCCCCTCACTGTGGCCTCTGCACCTCACTGAGCCCACCGGGACAGCCTCTGCGGCGCCATCTGCACCCAGGGGCGGAGGGTGCTGCCTGACTCAGCGCTCTTCCCCACTTCCCTGCCCCTGACCTGGAGCACGGCTCGGCCACCGTCCAGGCGGATCCCCCCGGGTGCCAGGAGCCCAGTGGCCAGAGAGTCCATCCATCTATCAGGTTCTAAGAGTCGGAGTGCCTCTGGGTTCTCACTAACACAGCGAGCTGCCCTGCATGCACGCGGCCGCTGCGTGACCAGCCTGGACGCTGGCCGGCCGCCTCCGGGTGGCCTGGCCCCAGAGTGCCGTTTGTCAGCTGCCCCGGGGGACCTGGTGAGCAGGGGAGCAGCGGGCAGAGCCCAGCGTGCAGAACTCCCGTCCTGACTGACAGCAGAGGCGCCGCCTCAGAAATAAGCCAGGAGACACAAATAAGGGGCAAACCCGGAATGTGAGGAAGAACACTGTGACATTTAGCGCCAATATGGCATCAGAAGTAGATTTTCTATCTCGGCTTCTCACGTGCCCGCTAGGCTATAGGTCACAACTCAGTGAAGCAAATAAGAGGACAAGGTGCAGGCTTTGTATTTACACCCCATGGAGACAGCGAGCCCAGGCCTTCCTTCCCGGTCGGTGAATGAAAGAAGATTCTTACAGGGTGTGAGAAAGGCAGCCGCCATGGGAACTGATGGCTGCGGGCGACCCTCAGGGCGGAGCGAGGCAGCAGGAGGCTCCGGGTCTCCCTCCCTGGTGAGCTGTGTGCCGCCCACAGGAGCAGACTCAGGGCCGCTGTGTCCGGCCGCTCGGCCTCTCCTCCGGGCTGCAAAGCAAACACCCGATGGAGGGTGTCAGCAGGGCCCTCCTGGGTGGTCCAGGGCCTAGGGCCCTGCGGTGACCAAAGCCGGTGCCCAGCTCGGGGAGGAGGGAACAGGAGGCAGGGTGCACAGGAGAGACGAGTCTGGATGTGTCAGTGAGTGCTTCCGGGTGAGTTTCTCACAGCCCACAGCCCCGCCTTATCCCTCCGTAACCCACCCCGCCTGGTTAACTCAGACGTGCGTCTGCCGCCTGTATCGCTGCCCTTGGGGCAGTCGGAGGGGTCAGCACGGGGTCGGACCGCCGCCTCCCACGGACAGAGGCACCTTCACAGAGAAGCCAGGGCAGGTGCAGGGCCTCGCCCACACCCAGAGCCTGAGCAGCCCTGGCTTCCCTGCACGCTGGAGGCCACCTCTGCAGGACACAGCGGGACTGGCGATGGCCAGCCAGGAGCAGCTGGTGGTCACAGGCTGCCACTCAGAGCTGCTCCTGCCACACGGGTCCGCCCGTGAGAAAGGTAGCATGTGTGTGTGTGGGGGGGCGGCCACTCCTCCTCACCCTCCCTGCCCGAGCCCAAGCGGTGAGTCTGGCTGCTGCCTGCGTCCGGCCAGGCCTTCGGAGGTGAGGACGGCAGTTTATCACCGCTGCACAGCTGCGCTCCTTGGAGGCAGGGACACCAGGCGTTTCCTCAGCAGACACATTAAGGACACGGATGTGGTGGAGTTCTGTGTCTCGGATGAACTCTGCTGGGTTGTTCCTTAGGCTTGAATCTGTGTCACAGCGAATCCAACTTCTGTGTCCAAAACTAAAAGGGACAGAAAGATGAACGGCTCCCACATGCTAAGTACAGGAAGGGGTGGGGCTGTCAGGGGACGGGGACACACACACACACACGCACATACACGTGCGCACACACCTCCATGCACACATGTGCACACGTGCACACACACCCACTGGTATACTTAGCACTTGGGCACAGGCTGGCTTGCTCCTCCCCCCACCCTCCACGCACACATTAACGGTGCAGGATGGCATGACGGGCACGGTGCTGACCTCCTGCACTAGAGGGCAACACAGCCCCAGACTAAGAGCCTCACTTTTTGGTGACTGGAGCGTCTAATCAGATGCTGTGGGTTTTGCAACGAGCACCCATGAATCACACAGGTGTGAGGTGGCTGGGATGCACACACACCCACTGGTATACTTAGCATTTGGGTACAGGCTGGCCTGGGTGCGCCCTGTTCTATCGGGGTGCCTTCGTCCAAGAGCAGAGGCTTTCCCGGGACACCATCCCCCGTGCCTGCCGCTCCAGAAGAGAATGCCCACTGAGACCCACAGGCTGGCCTACAGGCCACCAAGCCACCGCGGTCCAGACACCACATGGGCCAGAACTGGTGCCTGCGGCCTCTGGACAGGCTGGCTTTCTGAACATTGTCCGGTTCTGTCATTTCCTTCTGTGCCTCCTGCTTGGGAGGGTTGGGGGGCGGGGGGAGCTGCAGGGGTTGAGGGGGGCTGCTTTTTCAGGGCCATTCTCTGGTCACCTTCAGGTTGTGAGAGGTGGTGTTCACGTTCATCTCTGCCCGGAAGCCCCTGGCTTGTCCACCAGGACCATTCTCGCTCGGCTAACTCAGCTCAGTCAGCCGAAGGGTTGAGGGTTCAGGCCTTCTCCCCAGGTCTGCGCAGGAGGGAGACGCTTTGCAAACTTGAGAAACTGCCAGGCAGACTCAGCCCTGGAAACTGATGGCACAAACCTGCCTTTCACTGCCCCCCTCCCCGCCATGTTAAACCATCACCGCCATGCTGCTGCCTGCCACGGCGGGGAGTCTGGGGGCAGCGCCTCAGCCATGGCGCATGCCGGACCGGTGTCTTCAGAGGAGAAGCCGGACACTGAATGGCTGACGCCCGTTTCCAGTTTTGCCCCGGAAGCAGCCGCGCCTCCCGCTGAGACGGTGCAGCTCCCAGTGGCTCTCCCAGGATGTGTTGGCGGGCGGCAGAGTGTGGGGACACACTCACAGTTTTTCATTTTGCGGCCAACAGACTTTGAGCATTGTGTCCAGAGGTGTTTTCGGTGTGACCTTGATGTCGGGGTTCCCAGGCCTCAGTCAGCGGCAGCCTGGGGCCTCCTGGGGCCCCCCACCTTCTCCATTCTGGCTCTGAGCCCCCCCTCCCCCACTCCCATGGCCCAGCGAGGGCTGCAGGCGCACAGGGGCCCTCTGGCGGCCCCTCCCCCTCCTAGTCGCTGGGGGAGGACGTGGCCTGTGGTGCTACGAGGGCTTCAGTTTCCCCTGACATGCAGCCCACCCTCCGGAAGCAGAACCAAAGGAAAGGACTGAGCCAGGCCCTGCCCTCACACATGTAAACACTGAGCACGACCACTCCACAGTGCGGGACGCCGTCGCGTGCTTTACATAGACTTAATGAAATATGGCAATCTAACGCTAATTCCGGTCACCCCCCGCCCCCACGTTCCTGCCTCTGAGCTGGTGCTTCTAACTCTCCTATTAACCGGGAAAACACTGGGCGAGAGTCGAACAGTCAGACAAGGAGGATGGAGATGTGTCTACACACAACCGAGCTGTGCTTATGGACCAAGGACAATGGTTTTGTAGTGCCCTGGCTGGCGGCTCAGTGTTGGCCTGGGCACCGAAGGATCGCAGGTTCAATTCCCGGTCAAGGGCACATACCTCGGTTTCAGGTTTGCTCCCTGATCCTGGTAGGAGTGTGTGTGGGAGGCAACCAGTCAGTGTGTCTCTTGCACATGGATGTTTCTCTCTCTCCCTCTCTTCTCTCTCTTCCACTCTGTCTGAAATGCAATGGAAAATATATCCTTAGGTGAGGATTAACAGAAAAAGATAGTTTTGTAGCAAAGAAATTACATGAACATTTGACCTCGCCCAACATCCATGAGGTGTGTGTGTCTCGCATTTTATAATTTATGTGAAATATATTAATTGGGAATGGGAACCTTTAATTTGTTCACATATCTGTGCATGCACATGTGTATGTGTTTTTGCATGTGTATATGCATGTGTGTACATGTGGATATGTATGTGTGTATGCGCGCACGTGTGTGTGTGTGTGTGTGTGTAAATAGTGACTGCAGACTGGACTTTCCATATTGAAAACTAACAAAAAAATGTGTCAAATCCTACCTTCACCAGGAGCTTCCCTCGCCAACTCTAAGACCCATTAATGTGCGGAGGACACAGGCTGCACAGAGGGCACCTTTGAAGATTCGGTATTTATCACGGAAATGTAACCGCTCTGGTACCTACAAGACAGTGTGAAATTGTTAATTCAATTTCCCGCACTCCACGTCTCTGAAGTGACAAGGCCGCCAGGCCACAGCGCTGAGCGCCGTGCGCACTGCCAGTCCCCTCTGACCTCCGGCTGCTGCCCGGGAGCCTGCAGACACACTCCCCTGCGGACACAGCAGCGGCCGGAGCGTGGCGTCCCCAGGCCGGCGAGGAGGACTTAGCGGGTAGAGCCAAAGCCCGGCTTCGGCAGCACCATGGCACAGACCTGCCACGTGGGGAAAGGGATCCTGAAGACAAGCCGGCTGTTCCCGGAGACTGAACGGGACAGCTGCTCACTGCACTGTTGTTTAAAACACCGCCGCCACCACCACCACCAGCTCCAAAAATAGGACCCTCCCAGGCGTTTCTTCTCTACCAAGACACTTACAAAGATTTGGCGCAGAAAAATCCTCAGTACGTGGGGTAAATATTTAAGCAAAACTGAGCTGTGTTGCTGCCATTTGGGCTTCTAAGCACAGGATGACTTACCATCTCTGGAACCCTGAGAGCCTGGAAGGCAGGGGCTCAGCCACGTGGGGGCGCTGTGGGGAGGAGGACAGGGCTGTGTGCCTGTGAGGCACGTCTGCCCCCCATGTGCCTGCCCAGAAGAGAACAGCCCAGGCTGGCCAGAGGGCACTGGAGGAGGGCGCTGCGGGAGGGCGCTGGGGGAGGGCGCTGGGGGAGGGCGCTGGGGGAGGGCACTGGGGAGGGCGCTGAGGGAAGGCGCTGGGGAAGGCGCTGGGGGAGGGCAATGGGGGAGGGCGCTGAGGGAGGGCGCTGAGGGAGGGCGCTGCGGGAGGGCGCTGGGGGAGGGCGCTGGGGAAGGCGCTGGGGGAGGGCGCTGGGGGAGGGCGCTGGGGGAGGGCACTGGGGGAGGGCACAGAGGGATGGCGCTGGGGGAGGGCGCTGGGGGAGGGCGCTGGGGGAGGGCGCTGCGGGAGGACGCTGGGGGAGGGCGCTGGGGGAGGGCGCTGGGGGAGGGCGCTGGGGGAGGGCGCTGGGGGAGGGCACTGGTGGAGGGCACTGGGGAAGGCGCTGGGGGAGGGCACTGGGGAGGGCACTGGGGGAGGGCACTGGGGAAGGCGCTGGGGGAGGGCACTGGGGGAGGGCACTGGGGAGGGCACTGGGGAGGGCACTGGGGGAGGGCACTGGGGGAGGGCACTGGGGGAGGGTGCTGCGGGGAGGGCACTGGGGAAGGCACTGGGGGAGGGCGCTGCGGGGAGGGCGCTGGGGGAGGGCGCTGGGAGAGGCCACTGGGGGAGGGCACTGGGGGAGGGCACTGGGGGAGGGCACTGGGGAGGGCACTGGGGGAGGGTGCTGCGGGGAGGGCACTGGGGGAGGGCACTGGGGGAGGGTGCTGCAGGGAGGGCACTGGGGGAGGGTGCTGCGGAGAGGGCACTGGGGGAGGGTGCTGCGGGGAGGGCACTGGGGGAGGGTGCTGCGGGGAGGGCACTGGGGGAGGGTGCTGCGGGGAGGGCACTGGGGGAGGGTGCTGCGGGGAGGGCACTGGGGGAGGGCACTGTGGGAGGGCACTGGGGGAGGGTGCTGCGGAGAGGGCACTGGGGGAGGGCGCTGTGGGGAGGGCACTGGGGGAGGGTATTGCCTGATTCTCCCCCTCCTAGTGGACTCTGTAGCCCTTCCTCGAGTCAGTTTTCTATGGCTGTGCCTTAACACACAGACTCTTACAGTTTTGGAGGTCCGAAGTCCAATATGGGGCTGATGGGCCTAAAGTTAAGATGTCAGCAGGTGGCTTCCTTCTGGGGGAACCGTTTCCTGTCCTTTTCCGACTCCAGAGGTGTTTGCTGGCTCGTGGGCACATGCTGCTTCCACCTCTGCTGCATCATCTGTGTTCCTCAGACATGAACCTCGGCTCCCCCCCCTCCTGACATATACACAGACTGCGGTGCTGCCTCCAGGTCACGGCATCAGCACGGTTTCCCAGTTCATGGCCCCCAGGGTAACTCCATCTGCACGGTCTCCGCTTCCTGCATACACACACACTGACACACACATGTGCACATATGCACACACTCATGCACACACATATCCCAAAGAAAAGACAGAACCCAGGCTTGCTTTTAGATCTGACGCCCAGGTAGAGGAGGGGCCTCTGCAGGGATCTCACGGGGCCTCTGCAGGGATCTCACAGGGCTCCTGCAATCATCGTTCATGCGGAGTTGACTGCGCAGAGCTCGCCTGGGGGACACGCAGCCCGCGCGTTTGTCTGAGGCTCCTCTGGAAGCAGCGGGCCCGGGAGGAGGAGCACAGGGGGGCAGGGTGAGCACTCACAGCTGTGTCCGGAGGAGTGAGGCCGAGTCCATTCCCAGCTCCTGCCCTTGGCCTTGGCCTTCACCTCCAGGCATGCTGCCACCAGAGGCCTCACAGGGCCCGGCTCTGTCTGGCCAAAGGCGGGCCCGATGGGATGGGATGGACTCTGACGAGCTGAGGACAGAGGGCTGACAAGCGGGAAAGACTTTCCGCCCAGGCGCCGCCGCCGACCAGACTGCCTGAGGAATCAGATGAAACTGGTTCAACGGCCACGTTGCAAAGTCCTTAACTCTGCTGCGGGGCGGGGGAGGGGGGGGGCGCAGAGGGCCTGGCGCCCGTCCCACTGCGTCCCCAGGCAGGTTATTCTCCTAAGGCCCGCGTGCAGGTCCCGGCGTGCAGCCATGTCGCTGTCTTCCTCACAAACGCGCAGAGCGGGCTGGGAAGACCCTCTTCGTGGTGTCGGTGCCCCACAGCGAGGAGCCACGTTTGCTGTCTGTGTCTGAGCCGTGTGTGGGTTTACGAGAAGAGTAGGAAAAGGTGGGGAGGGCGACCCAGGCAGATGCGAACGCCGGGCCTGGCAGCGGTCAGCAGCAGGTGACTGCAAACCCGCGTTGCTTTGCAAGGTTGTAACTCCGGCCGCTTCAAATTCCTGTGCGGCCCTGGCCAGTCGGGCAGTCCTGTGCCCTGAATGGTTGTAGGTTCGAATCCCGGTCAGGGCACATGCCTGGGTTGTGGGCTCCATCCCCGGAGGGGCAGGTGCAGGAGGCAGCCAATCAGCATTTCCTTCACACCAATGATGTTCCTCTCTCTTTCCCTCTCTCTAAAATACATAAAAACATACTTTTTAAAATACCCGAACAGATTCTATGGACCTCAGCCGCCCCGAACGAGGGCTCTCCAGCCCAGAGAACCACCAGAAGCCGCGCCAGCTCTCACGGGGTTGCGTGTTCTTCATTTCCAGCTGGGCCTGCTCGCGGCTACCGCTGTCTCACTTTCTCAGTGTGTGTGCCTCGCTGCTGGGATGCTCTCAGCAGGCCAGCTTCCCATGAAGCCGAGCTGCCTCCTTCCTGTGCGCCCAGAGGTCTTCAAATCCCCCACCCCACCCTTGGCCCCGGCACTGGGAAGAGGGAGAGAATGGGCCCCAAGGCTTGAATTTAAGCGACTGGCAGGCAGCAGGAGCCAGCGCCAGGCCCGGGGCCAGGTAGGTCAGGGTCTTGGTGGCCAGGCCCCGTGCACAGGGAAAGGGCCAGGAAAGGGCCAGGGAACGGCCATGGACAGGCTGGCAAGGTGCCTTAGAGTTTTGCTCAGAAGTGTATTTGCAAGACCTCCAGATTGTCTCGGCCTCTTTGGAAAGAAAAGTCTCAGAATCGCCACTGAGTCTCAACACGAAGAACCACGGGCCACGGCCCTGCTCCACGAGCTCGCAGGTGCTCTTGTGGGGAGAGAGCAGGTGACAGGTGGGCGGCCCTGAGGACAGAGGACTTCGAAGGGCAGCGCTGTCTCAGAACCCACCGGGCACGTGAGGAACAAAACCAACACTCAGGGCGACTTCACAGACAACACCACGGGAGTCCTGTCAGAGGTGCCATTGGAGACCAGGCTGCCCGGAAAGAGCTGCTGGGATGGACGGAGGTGACGCCTGTTTGGGGCACGAGCCGCTGTCCCCGCAGGGCCTGCAGGGTCTCACCAGCGAGGGGCACCCTGTCAGGACCACAGTGCTCCTTCTGCTGCGTGCAAAGTGGCAGAGGCCCAGCCCCAGCCCAAAGAGGAAGAGGTGAGAGAGGAAGAGGTGAGCTGGACCCCGAGCAGCGGGCAAGCAGGGACCCCTGCCCTGGCCTGCTCTTGTTTGGATGTGTTGTGATTGTTTCCTTCTAAGAGAGTGTTTCTTCACTCTGGTCTCATGGGACAGACCGCCTATGCAGAGGGGAGGGGAGGCGGGCGGAAGAGGAGAATGGTGCAGAGCATTCAGAGGGTCTGAGTGAGTGAAGGCAGGACTGAGGCTGGGTCACACTGGGGCCCTTTTATCCATGAAGTGGGGGCCGTGCCCATCATCTGTCAGCTGTTTGCAATGGCCCAGCGAAGCGGTAGGCTGCTGTTCCCATTGTGCAGAGAGGGAAACTCAGTCCCGTGGCTGAGGCCCAGGTCACATGGCAAGGAGGCAGCCCCGGGCAGCCCCTGTGCACCGGGCACACGCAGCTCCCGCCCGAGCCTGCTCGCAGGACAGTGCCGCAGGGTCACGTGGTGGGGGCTCATTCCTGGAGAGGCATCATTGGAATCACTTTTAAGTTCGCCCTCATTTCTTTCTCCGAAGGCAGCTTTATGACCCCTGTGGACAATAATACAAATGCAGCCCCTTTAAGACGGAGCCAGTGCGGCCACAGAGAACTGTCCTGCAGGTCTCCCACCTCAACCCTTTGGAATGTTAAAACAGCAAAGTAATGTTTGGGCTGGGTCTGGAGCAACATCGTATCCCAAACAACTGTTTGCACACATTGTGACAGCAGCCGGAAACGAGAGCATTGTTTAGAACCAGCTACGCCTTCCTGCTGTGGACGGAATGGCCCCTCCCTTTCTGGTGGCCACCATCACCTCTGTCTCCTGCCGGGACACTGCCTGGGCTCCTGCCTGAATTGTTATTCCAGAATAGCTGGTCCTATTGATCTCAAACAACCTTGCTGCCTCTCACTGTGAAAGGCCATTAAGCCAGCTCCAATCTCCCTCTGGACGGACGTGGTGGACCTGATCATGTCCATTCCGCATGATTCCCAAAGCAGCTGCTCATTAAACCTGGCAGGAGCGACTCATTTCCATTTCCCGTGCTGCTCCGTGCCCCCACCTGCTGCCTGAAGGCACCTGTTCGAGCTGCAGCAGCGGCAGGGACCTCCCCTGGCACTCCAGGCATGTGTCCATGTGCCCAGCGTCCGAACAACGCCCAGCTCTTTGCCGTCTTCACAGACACCCGGAGCTCCTGAGTGAGAAGAAATCAATAATCCCAAGAAGCTTCGTTAGCAGTTTGCCCTGGGACCGCAGGAGGCCTCTGGGAGCGGAAGTTCTAAGGTGGTGGTGGTCCAGTGTGGGGAGCTGCCCTGAAAGCAGGGGTCTCACTTGTTTGATAGCTTGTCCCTGGTAAGCATCTGAGAACCAAAACCTTGTTCTCCTTCTCATCATATGTACAACCTTCATAAAAACTTTTACTATTTTATATTAGCCTTTAAACCTTCTTTCTATGTCCTTCAAAAATGCATAACTATGCCTTAACCCTCCTATTATTATCATTATTATTATTATTATTTAATATTTAGAAAAGGCAGAGAGAAGAGGGAGCAGGCCCAGCACCCTGTTCCCAGGCTCCAGCCGCTTGAAATTTAAAATGGCATATTTTTCCTACAGATGGGGATCTCAGATTCTGATAGGCCTGAAAAGGGGAATGGGAGAATTTCTAACTGCACCTTTAAGCCCCCTAACAGAACACGGTGAAAAGTGTGCAAGCAGTCACCGGGGGTTTTGGGGTCTCATTGGGGTGCAGGGGTCACAAAGGAATTTCTATCCTCGCTGCAGCTGCCACCTCCAGCTACTCTAACACTCCCTGGAGGGGATGACACCAGGTGGGCGGAGGCAGGGCTCCATGGAGGCGTTTCCATCCAGCAGTCCACTCTGCTCCCACTGGGAAAAACGCTTGCCTCCTGCTAAGGTGCCCTGGGGGAACTGGTCACCCCTCCACTGCAATCAGACTCCCTGACCTTTCTGAAAAGCTCTTACTGATTTTAAAATTATAACTTAAGCGTTGACACACACACAAGGACCAAGCGGCCCACAAAATATTTTCTTTTTCTTCTAAAGATTTTACAATGTACTGTCATCATTAATCACATTAAACTTAAATGGCCAATTGAGACCAACAGTTCTGAGACCGTTCCTCCACCACTGATGAAGGAAATAAGGTTCATTTAGTTTTTGAGCTTGCTGGGCAGCCTTGGTGACTTTGCCAGCTCAAGCTTCCTTCTTGTAGATAGTTAATTTTAGAACTTGGTCTCTGCTTTTAACTTTTTGGATGACCACAATTGTTATAATTTCATACCTTTAAATTAATAAACATAGACATAAATTTTGTTAGGTGGGCTGATTTCCCTCTGGCAGAACGCAAAGCACCCCTGGGAAAAAGGAATCCCAGTGGCCACTCGGGGCAGTTTGCTAGCCGTCAGAGCACTCAGCTTTAAACAAATTAGTTTTTTTTCTTTCTCTTTTTTCTTTTTCTTTTTCATAGATTTTCACACTTATATGAACAAATAATTATACCTAAGTAGACAAACAAAATATCAAACAAATATTTGTTCTTATACCCTTTTAGTAAACAAGTAACATTATAGCGTTTCAGTAAAACAGAAATGGCACTCATGTTGGACAAAGGAAATAAGACTAATACTCTAGGAACTGTGAGGGGAAAGTTATCCTACAGACCGGCGCTGACCTGGGAAAAAGAGTGGTTAAATCAAAAGTATTAACATCAGAGCCGTAGTTGTCCGCCCGTTTCTTGAAGTCCTGGAAATTCTTCAAAAAACACTGTAGAGTGGAACATAGAGACACTGACAGACCTTAACCCATTTTGATGGAGACCAAAGCATAAAACACAAAACAAATAGGCCTGATACAAACATGACAAAACACAAGACAACCAGTCCAGACACCTGGGGCTGAGGACACTGTCGTATCCTCCGGCCAGAGCCTGGAGGTTAAGCTGCGTCCAGCCCTCCATGGACTCTTACCCTTTTCCAGGTTTCTAAGTCTATAGTTCCTTCCTCCGGGAACCAGGGGCAGACTTCTTAACTGTTTCTGCCCTGCTTTCACGCCTTAAAAACTTGCACGAACAGCGCTTGGCTATTCCCTTGCCCCATATTTTTTACTCCCGACTATTACACTACCTGCCCCAATCCTACCTTATTCCGGACGCGTCCTCGTTGCTCCTCAGGCAGTGTCCTCTACCTTAGTACCAGGTTTTCAGGTTCCTGTTTCGGGCGCCAACTGCAGGAACCGGCCGGCAACGAACAGTACCTGATTGAGGGGGTGAGGATGAGAAAAAAGACAGACAAGAAAAGATGGGGTCGGGAGGACTGAGACCAAAGTCTGCAGTCCCGAGTTTATTCCAAACAGCATATTTAAGCACACACAACAATCTAGGTAAAAGCAGTAAGTTCCTTGTTTACGAAAAATATTTTTGCACCACTAAGTCTACTGACTATTTTTTAACCAAGTAAAGTAGATGTCAAGGCTAGCAATGCACACAGTCCTTGTGCTATAAGTCAAAAACAATTCCTGATAACTGCAAACAGCAGTAGTTTCCCACTGTCTGCTGTGCAGCGAGGGAGGAAAAGAGAGCTATGTCTCAACAAGTGAGACCCCTGCTTTCAGGGCAGCTCCCCACAGTCCAGGATACCCTGAGCCACATCCGGATGGGGACGGAGGGCGGGTGGGCTGTGGGCTCCAGCGGGAGAGCGTCCTCAGCACTCAGACCCCCATCTCAGTGTGCACAGAGCAGCAAGCCCACAGTTTCTGATAGTGAATCTCACCGTGGGGGGTGGTGGTGTGCATTGGGCGGCTCTCAAGTCTCGTCAGGAACGCCGAGGAACCAACACCTCGGCAACATCTTTCTGGCCCTGGGGTGCAAGGAGCCCCGTGCAGGAGGGCGGCTCTGTGCCAGCCACGCTGATCGGTACGGTCAAACCAGAGACATGTGATTTTGGATAGGATATGTGCAGTCGGCAGACAATAGGTGGCAAGTTTCTGGAGAAGGAGGCCCATGGTCCCCCGGTGGGTGGGGCTGTGGCTGGAAAGACAGAGTTTAAAAAACTCCTGCCCATGGCCAATGCCTGGACCCTCCCCTTTCCGGGAGGGAAGACGGTGAGTGAGGGCCCCAGGCTCTCGAAAGTCCTGTGACCTGGTTCCTGGAGCCTTCTTTAGACACTGAGCCATGTCCTGCAGCAGGAGGTGCGTGGGCGCCCATGGGTGCCGGCGGGCATCCGTGGGCATCCGCGGGCATCCGCGGGCATCCGCGGGCATCCGCGGGCATCCGCGGGCATCCGCGGGCATCCGCGGGCATCCGTGGGCATCCGTGGGCATCCGCGGGCATCCGTGGGCATCCGCGGGCATCCGTGGGCATCCGCGGGCATCCGCGGGCATCCGCGGGCATCCGCGGGCATCCGCGGGCATCCGCGGGCATCCGTGGGCATCCGCGGGCATCCGCGGGCATCCGTGGGCATCCGTGGGCATCCGCGGGCATCCGTGGGCATCCGTGGGCATCCGCGGGCATCCGTGGGCATCCGTGGGCATCCGTGGAGATGGCCACTGGAACATTAGGGGCCCATGTGTCTTTGCTTAAAGGGAAGCCTCCTAGCTCTGGCTGTCTTCACACATGTACATATTTGAATGAAAGTTTTTGGAGATAGAATGAGCATCCAAGTGGATTTTATATTTGCTCTAGAGGCTCGCCCGGTGCACGAAATTTGTGCATGGGTAGGATCCCTAGGCCTGGCCAGCAATCAAGGCTGATCTGTGGGGTGAATGACAGGGTGATTGGGGGGCCCCCACTGGCACCTGCCTTGACTGGCCTGGGGTCTGCAGGCTGGGGGCACTTCCTGCATTGAGTGTCTGCCCGCCCCCCCTCCCCAGTGGTCAGTGCACGTCATAGCGACAGATTATTCTGTTGGTCGTTCACAATTCAGTTAATTTGCACATTCGGCTTTTATTATATAGGATGTTTTCTTGGAAACTAGAATAAGCAAGAATTCAGCAGGTCCTGGAGGTAACTAGGTAGTTAGGGTATTCAGCCCTATTGTAGGAACATTCAGGTCCCACGGGGTCTGAGCAGGTGATGAATGGAGACGTCAGTGTGAATATCTATATTACTCCTCTGGCAGAGGGTCCCCAGGGGGCATTTTGTGGTCTCAGACTTCTAAGCCATTCTTTTAACATCACAGCTGGAGGGAGGGATGTCTCTTGATGTCCTTGGCTGGCTTTACATCGCACACCGCTGCTCTCTCGGCACTAGGAGTGTCTCCT
Source organism: Nyctalus aviator (assembly GCA_036971965.1). Classification (NCBI taxonomy): domain Eukaryota; kingdom Metazoa; phylum Chordata; class Mammalia; order Chiroptera; family Vespertilionidae; genus Nyctalus; species Nyctalus aviator. The sequence continues at coordinate 88,978,352 of CM072925.1, forward strand.
GATGCAGCGGGAGCAGGACTCGGCCAAGTCAGGATAGCCAGCTCCCCTCCTGCCTGCCCTCCTGAGGCCTCCCTCCTGCTTCCCAGATAACTAGCCTCCGCGGTTCAGGATGGGCCTCACCACCAGCAGGAGGGGGCAGGGCTGGGCTCCCCACCAGGAGGGTGCAGGGCTGGGCTCCCCATTGCAGGAGGGGTGCATGGGCCCTCGGGTTGGAAGAGGAGGGGGTGGGGAGCCTGGGGTTGATTTCCTTTGCAATGTCAGGACCTCAGCTCTTACTGCCTGCTAACTTTGAAGGTCACGGAGAGGTTGTTTTCTGGGCCATGTTCTCCGCTGGGTTTTTTGATGAGGCTGAGATGTGGCCTCATTTCATAAACAGATTCCTGAAGCTGGGGCTCATTCCTGGGAACCTCCGGGTGCCCAGGGCCGGGCGTGGGCGGGCTGCGGGTCAGCCTGTGGGAGCAGCCTCTCGGCCACGCTGCTCCTCTTCTACGGGATGCAGGCATGGGGAAGGCTTTGCTACCCCGCTCACTGCACACGGTGCCCAATTTCCAAGGAATTAGAATAAAAGGCACTTAACACTGAAGTCATTTTAAACGCAATTTCAGTTACGTTCCTTATGAATCTGTTCACTGCGCTGTGTGAGGGCTGGGCAAGGAGGGCTCCCGGTAAGGGTGTCTGGGGGGCGTTGCTGGGCTCCACTAGGGTGTTGGCACCCGGGGACGTGCTCAGGCCTGGCCGCCAGTGAAGGGACTTTCAGCAACAGTGTCCAGGCCTCAGCGTCCGGGTCTGTGAACGGCTGTCAGGGGCAGCCCACCAGCAGCGGACCCTGTGGTCGGTGTGAGATGGTGCAGCAACCGGGGCACTGTTGCCTGTGATTCAGGGAAATGTCAGAGCCACTGAAGTGATTGTTCCAGTGGATAGCACAGACCACTGAGCAGATGGGGAGACAGGCCTGGAGTCTGGGGAGTCGCCGAAGCCCTCCATGGCAGGAGCGGGCGCTTGCTGCAGCAGCTCTTGGGGAGGCTCCGCTGCCCATCCGGGAGGTTTCTCCAGCCGGGCGCCCCCCTCCGGCCTCCCGGGAGTGAGCAGGTCTTCCGCCCACGGGCCTGCCTGGTGGTGGGTGCTCCAGAGCCCTGCCCCGCGGTGAGCTCACAGCAGGGCCAGCATGGGCAGACTGGAGGGGTTTCTGCACCGCAGAGAGCGGGGGGAGCCTCGGGCTGGAGACGGAGGCAGAGGTCCATCCCAGAACTGTGTTTGTTTTCAGAGAAACAACTTAGATGCCTTACTTGGAATTAATGTCTGTGGCTCTAAACGTCCTGGAAAAACTAGAATATTAGTCAGGTTTTTAGTTGCTAAGGAACCGAGCAGGCAGGCAGGCTCAGAGCCGGACACCCTCCCGGCTGGGGCGCTGGCAGGTGGGGGGCACCTCCCTCTCCACAGCCCCCTTCCTTCTTCACAGGAAGGCGCCATCTCCTTTCTCCTCACCCCCTGCTCTAAGCCCCGCTCTGAGAATGCCAAGCCATGCCCAGTAGGCTCCAGTCATTCAGCACATCCCCCCTCCCCCCTGCCTCTCCCACGCTCTGGGGTGGGCCAGCACCCCGTCTGCACCTCACGAGCTCACAGCTGGCCACAGTGGGGTGGGTGCTCGGGAAACACATGGCCAGAGTTGGGCGATGGGGTATGTGCCCCGCATGGGTGTGGGTCCCAGAGGTCCCGTGTGACGTCTCTCCAGCACAGGCTCACATTCACTGGGGCACATGGAGACTGCGCCAGTGCTGGCCTGGGCTCTGCGAGAGCTGGGCGAACTGGGAGGCTGGTGACACCTCACCACCATGTCCTGCACTTACTCTAGAGAAACTCGGGGATCCCGCCCCAGAGCCCCCTTCTCCTGGCTTGTGCTTGCTCAAGTTGTTTTCTGTTCTCTCATCCAAAAAAGCCCCCAGACCCCTGGGATGTGGGAACACACTCCTCCGGAGGATGCTGCTTCCCAGTCTCCGTCCGCCACGGCCTCGGCCTGCAGTCCTGGCCAGGGACCCGCTGCCTGGGGCTCCCACTGCCTGCTCCGTGTGGGTCACCCGGCACACACTCTGCAGCCTCCCCACGGGCTGACCCTGTGCACCGGAGATTCCCAGGAATGAGCTCCCATCTTAGGAATATGTTTATGAAATGAGGCCACATTTCGGCCACATTTCAGCCACATAAAAAAAACTCAAGGAGAGATGCAATCTGTCTTCGGGGACTACCTGCTCTTTCTCAAGAGGTGCAGGCTTTGTTGTGGGGAGCTGAGTGTAGGAGTATTTAGGCTTGGCACTCGCTGGGCTGAGTCCTGGCTCCCTTACTTCTCAGGCTGTGGCTTGGGGCACATTTTTAATCTGTTTGAGCCTCATTGCCCACATACGTAAGCGGGGAAATGATGCTGTTGTTTTTGTGGACCTCAGTCCCCAGGACCTGCCCTTATCTGAGGAGAGAGTCTGCAAGAGGTGAGCCATTGAGACGCCATTTGTAGCCTTATCAACACACTCCTATTGAGGGGACACGTGGACAGAGAGCGTGGGGTGGGGGTAGGTGTGTCCAGGAAGCATTTACAATCAAGCAAGACCAGTGCGGCCAGCCGACCCCCGCGTGTGGCCTCACCGCGGAGTCAGCCGGCCCTGGTTTCTATTTGCTCTGGTGAGGCCGTCACCAGCCTTTCCAAAGCCTTGGCACCACAGGACGGTCCCTGTGCAGGTCGGGGGCGGAGGCTGCCTGGGTGAGGCGGCCGCGGAGAGGGCAGCCAGCGGGCAGGACCCTGCCTGTGAGATGCCCCGGGCAGGACGCGCTTCAGCCGCGCATCGGAGCAGCCGCACAGCCTCTTGGGTCAGATGCTCCTTGGCCCGGGCCTCCGGGCTCAGCGTGGCCCTGGGCTCGGAGGTCCTAGGTTGGAGTCCTGCCAAGCGCGCTTCCCACGGGCTCGCTCTGCACCCAGGTAGACGCCAGCTCTGGTGGGACCACTGATAGCTCTGGCTGCAGTGGCCCCCATTGCTTCTGTGAGTTTTTCTTCCCAAACTTTCACCTGAGATGCGTGGGCTGGAGTGACACGTGAGGGACGGGATCAATGTGCTAGGAGGTCTTTGCCCCTCCGTTCCCCAGCCGGCCCCAAGGACTGCGTGTCCTCACGCATGTCCCAGCCTCCCTGTGTCTGGGCAGGGGTTGGGCTGTGGGCAGGTTAACCATGCCTGCACAAATGCTTCACTCTCAGTGCCCAGGTCAATGGCCACATTCCCATGGAGACAGGTCTACACAGTGGGTTTCAAGTGGCCCTCCCCAAGACGGCCCTCCTCCCGCCCTAGGAGGCCCTACCTCCCCGAGGAGGCCCTCCCCTCCAGCACAGACTTTGTGGAGGTGGCTGTTCTAATGTCCCATGGGCAATCCTAGTTGTAAGAGCAGCACCTCACCTGCTCTCTGTCCCCGCCACAGACATAGGACACAATCGCAAAACAATGAAGTGCAGTGTTTTCTCTGCACACATGATGGGGGTGCCGCCGACCACATCTTGGGGAGCCTGTACCTCCAGGTGGCATCTGGCAGCCATTCCAGATAGACCCGCCTTCCAATGTCCATGCCCAGAGAGGACCCACTGGGCCCTGGAAGCCTGGAGGGTGTGTCCAGGCACCAGGCGGGAGGCGGGACCTGTCCTCGGTGCTGAAGAGGTGCCCCTCCCCCTCACGTGGCCAGTGCGCTAGAACAGGACACTGTTCCCTGGGAAACCGGGAAGTCAGGTGGGGCTGTTTGTGATTGGCCAAGAAGGGCTTCCCCGGCCCAGCAGTGTGTGCCTGTAACCCCAACATTAAGGCGGGAGAGGAAAACAAGGAGCCATAGGTACACACTGGCAAAGATCCGTCTCTGGCACCCTGGCACCCATCACCCGCCGGTCCCGTGGGCTCCCCAGAGGAGCCCTGAGGGTCGCTGTTTAAATGAGGAGAAAATTGGTTATATATCAACTCAATTTTCAAAGATATTAATCCACAGAGAACCCAATTTCACTTGAAGCGGAGGCTCTGTTAACAAGTGCCAGGACTCCAAAGGCACAGAAATGTGTCTTGTGGGTGAGAGGCACAGAGACATGTGAAATCGTGGTGACATCACGTTGTAAGGAATGTTTCCCCCAGTCCCACGTCCTTCTTGGTTTCCATGATGTCAGCAGTGTGGCATAACAGGAACATACTGCTTGCTAGGCGCCCAGCAGGGGCAGGGACACAGTCTCCGAAGGTCCAGTGTCTCCTGCTCTCCCTTCTCCCCCTGCTGGGCCTCCCTCTCAGGACAGTGGGTCCTGCCTCCCCAGGGCTCTGCTCTGCTGGAGGCGCCTGAACGTTGACCTCCATTGGGAAGGGGAAACCAAGGCAGAGTGGCCACCTGCAGCCTGGGACCCATGGACAGCCGGCCCGCCGGGGGAGGGCATTTTGGGGGGACCAGGAAGTGCAGTGCAATCTGGGTTTGTGGATTGTGCTCCCTGAATGCCCACCACGGGCCCTGGAGCCTGAGAGACTGCCTTCCTGAGCTCCCAGGGCAGCCTGGCCTCTGAACTCCCTACATTTGCTCTTATTTACTTACAGAAAGATGGCTTTGTTCTAATCACACCTTTGTGCTCCTGTGGGGGCGCCAGCGGCCCTCGCAGGGGGAAGCCTGGTCTCTGCTCCGAAGCCTCCACTGCATCGCCTGCGACGGTGGCTCTCGCTGTGTCCGTGGGACCCTTCATCCCCAGACGTCCATCTCGCCGTTTCCCGTGTCCACGCAGCGCGGGCACTTCCCACCTTCCCGCAGCATTTCTGAGACCGGGTTGGATAGTCAGTCCACCTTGTGTTCCTGTCGCAGTGTGCTTACAACTGACCCTTGTGAAACCTTCCGTAGTTAACCATGGAGCGCCCCCTGCAGGGGTCTTCAGGCAGGCCCTCTGGGAAGTCAGTGGTGGTTCAGATTCAGTGGCACTGCTGTCCATCCACACAGACTGGGCTCTCCCACTGTCTGGTCTCCAGCCCGAAGGCTGGGACAAAGGCTCCACCTCCAATGGGCCAGGTGGATGAAGGTCCCTGAGAGGCTCTCACTGCCCCTGGTGTCACACACCCCACCCCACAGAGAGGCGAGGCAGACAGAACAGTGTCACACACACCACCCCACAGAGAGGTGAGGCAGACAGAACAGTGTCAGACACACCATCACACCAGAGAGGCAAGCAGACAGAGCAGTGTAACACACACCACCCCACAGAGAGGTTAGCAGACATAACAGTGTCACACACCCCACCCCACCAGAGAGATGAGGCAGAAAGAACAGTGTCACACACCCCGCGCACCACAGAGGCGAGCAGACAGAACAGTGTCACACAAACTACCTCACAGAGAGGCGAGCAGACAAAACAGTGTCACACACCCCACCCACCAGAGAGGTGAGCAGACAGAGCCCTGTCACATACACCATCCCACAGAGAGGTGAGCAGACAGAGCAGTGTCACACAGACCATCCCACAGAGAGGCGAGCAGAAAGAACAGTGTCACACACCGCACCCACCAGAGAGGCGAGCAGAGAGAACAGTGTCACACAGACCATCCCACAGAGAGGCGAGCAGAAAGAACAGTGTCACACACCGCACCCACCAGAGAGGTGAGCAGACAGAACAGTGTCACACAAATCACCCCACCAAGGAGGCGAGCAGATAGAACAGTGACAGACACACCATCCCTCCAGAGAGGCGAGCAGACAGAACAGTGTCACACACCCCACCCCACCAGAGAGGCGAGCAGAGAGAACAGTTTCACACACACAACCCCAACAGAGAGACAAGCAGACAGAACAGTGTCAAACACCCTACCCAACAGAGAGGTGAGCAGACAGAACAGTGTCACACACTCCACCACACAGAGAGGCGAGCAGACAGAAGAGTGTCACACACAACACCCCACCAAATAGGAGAGCAGACAGAACAGTGTTACACACACCACCCTCCAAATACGCGAGTGGGCAGAACAGTGTCACACACACAACCCCACCAGAGAGGCAAGCAGACAGAACAGTGTCACACAAACAACCCCACCAGAGAGGTGAGCAGACAAAACAGTGTCACACACACCAGCCCAGAGAGAGGTGAGCAGACAGAACCATGTCACAAACCCCACCCAACCAGAGAGGCAGCAGACAGAACAGTGTCACACACACCATCCCAAAGAGAGGCAAGCAGACAGAACAGTGTCACACACACCACCCCAAAAGAGAGGCAAGCAGACAGAACAGTGACACAACCCCATACATCAAAGAGGAGAACAGACAGCATAGTTTCACACATCCCACCCACCAGAGAGGCGAGCAGACAGAACAGTGTCACACACATCATCCCACACAGAGGCAAGAAGAAAAAACAGTGTCACACACCAACCACCAGAGTGGCAAGCAGACAGAACAGTGTCATACACAAAACCACACCAGAGATATGAGGCAGAAAGAACAGTGTCACACACCCCACGCACCAAAGAGGTGAGCAGACAGAACTGTGTCACACACACCTTCGCACAGAGAGGCGAGCAGACAGAACAGTGTCACACACACCTTCCCACAGAGAGGAGAGCAGACAGAACAGTGTCACACACACCTTCGCACAGAGAGGCGAGCAGACAGAACAGTGTCATACACAAAACCACACCAGAGATACGAGGCAGAAAGAACAGTGTCACACACCCCACGCACCAAAGAGGTGAGCAGACAGAACAGTGTCACACACACCTTCGCACAGAGAGGCGAGCAGACAGAACAGTGTCATACACAAAACCACACCAGAGATATGAGGCAGAAAGAACAGTGTCACACACCCCACGCACCAAAGAGGTGAGCAGACAGAACAGTGTCACACACACCTTCGCACAAAGAGGCGAGCAGACAGAACAGTGTCACACACACATTCGCACAGAGAGGCGAACAGACAGAACAGTGTCACACACACCATCCCACAGAGAGGAGAGCAGACAGAACAGTGTCACACACCGCACCCACCAGAGAGGTGAGTAGACAAAACAGTGTTTCACACACCACCCCACAGAGAAGAGAGCAGACAGAACAGTGTCACACAAACCACCCCACCAGAGGCGAGCAATAGAACAGTGACAGACACACCATCCCTCCAGAGAGGCAGGCAGACAGAAGAGTTTCACACACACAACCCCACCGGAGAGACGAGGCAGAAAGAACAGTGTCACACACCCGACGCACCAAAGAGGCGAGCAGACATATCATTGTCTCACTCACCACACCAACCAGAGAGGCGAGTAGACAGAACAGTGTCACACACACCACCCACCAAAGAGGAGAGCAGACAGAACAGTGTCACACACACCACCCACCAAAGGGGCGAGCAGAAAGAACAGTGTAGCACACCCCACCCCACAGAGAGGCCCGTAGACAGAGCAGTGTCACATATACCACCCCACAGAGAGGCGAGCAGAAAGAACAGTGTCACACCTATCATCCCAAAGAGAGGCCAGCAGACAGAACAGTGTCACACACACCACCCCACTAGAGAAGCAAGCAGAAAGAACAGTGTATCACACAACACCCCACCAGAGAGGCGAGCAGAGAGAAAGTGTCTCACAAACAATCCCACCAGAAAGGCGAGACAGATAACAGTGTCACACACTCCACCCACCAGAGAGGTGAACAGACAATGTCACACACACCTCCCCACAGAGGGGAGAGTAGACAGAACAGTGTCACACAAGCCACCCACAAGAGAGGTGAGCAGACAGAAGAGTGTCACCACACCGCCCACCAGAGAGGTGAGCAGACAGAACAGTGTCACACACACCACCCAACAAAGAGGTGAGCAGACAGAACAGTGTTCCACATCCCACCCACCAAAGAGGGGTGCAGACAGAACTGTGTCACACACCACCCCACCAGAGAGGAGAGCAGACAGAACGGTGTCACACACACCACCCCACCAGAGAGGAGAGCAGACAGAAGAGTGTCACACACCTCACCCCACCAAAGAGGAGAGCAGACAGAACAGTGTCACACACACCACCCACCAAAGAGGTGAGCATACAGAACAGTGTCACACACACCATCCCACAGAGAGGCGAGCAGACAGAACAGTGTCACACACACCACCCCACAGAGAGGTGAGCAGACAGAACAGTGTCTCACACACCACACCAACCATAGAGGCGAGCAGACAGAATAGTGTCACACACACCACCCACCAAAGAGGCGAGCAGAATGAAGAGTGTATCATACACCACCCCACAGAGAGGCGAGCAGACAGAACATTGTCACACACACCACCCCACCAGAGAAGTGAGCAGACATAACAGTGTCACACACCACACCAACCAGAGAGGCGAGCAGACAGAACAGTGTCACACACACCATCCCAGATAGAGGCAAGCAGAGAGAACAATATCACACACAATATCCGACAGAGAGGCGAGCGGACATAACAGTGTCTCATACACCACCGCACAGAGAGGCGAGCAGACAAAACAGTGTCACACACACCATCCCACAGAGAGGGGAGCATACAGAACAGTGTCAAACACACCATCCCACAGAAAGGCGAGCAGACAGAACAGTGTCACACACACCACCCCGTAGACAGGTGAGCAGACAGAACAGTGTCACACACACCATCACACAGACAGATGAGCAGACAGAACAGTGTCATACACACCATCCCACAGATAGGCGAGAAGACAGAACAGTGTCACACATACTACCCCACCAGAGAGGCGAGCAGACATAACGTTGTCTCACACACCACACCAACCAGAGAGGCGAGCAGACAGAACCGTGTCACACACACCACCCCACAGAGAGGCGAGTATACAGAACAGTGTCACACACCCCAGCCACCAAAGAAGCGAGGAGACAGTACAGTGTATCACACCCCACCCAACAAAATGGCGAGCAGGAAGAACAGTGTTTCACATCCCACCCACAAAAGAGGTGAGCAGACAGAACAGTGTCACACACCCCACCCCACAGAGGGGCGCGTAGACAGAGCAGTGTCACACACACCTCCCACAGAGGGGCGAGTAGACGGAACAGTGTCACACAAGCCACCCACAAGAGAGGTGAACAGACAGAACAATGTCACCCACACCAACCACCAGAGAGGTGAGCAGACAGAACAGTGTAACACACCCCACCCCACCAGAGTGGTGAGCAGACAGAACAGTGTTCCACATCCCACCCACCAAAGAGGCGAGCAGACAGAACTGTGTCACACACACCACCCCACAGAGAAGTGAGCAAACAGAACAGAGTCACACACACAACCCCACAGAGAGGCGAGCAGACAGAAGAGTGTTACACACCCCAACCAACAAAGAGGCGAGCAGAAAGAACAGTGTTTCACATCCCACCCACAAAAGAGGTGAGCAGACAGAACAGTGTTACACACACCACCCCACAGAGAGGCGAGCAGACAGAACAGTGTCACACCCACCATACCAAAGAGAGGCCAGCAAACAGAACAGTGTCACACACACCACCCCGCTAGAGAGGGAGCATACAGAACAGTGTCACACACACAACCCCACAGAGAGGTGAACAGACAGAAAGTGTCACACAAACAATCCCATGAGAAAGGCGAGACAGAGAACAGTGTCACACACTCCACCCACCAGAGAGGTGAGCAGACAGAGCAATGTCACACACACCACCCCACAGAGGGGCGAGTAGACAGAACAGTGTTACACAAGCCACCCACCAGAGAGGTGAGCAGACAGAACAGTGTCACAAACACCACCCCACCAGAGTGGTGAGCAGACAGAACAGTGTTCCACATCCCACCCACCAAAGAGGCGAGCAGACAGAACTGTGTCACACACACCAACCCACAGAGAAGTGAGCAAACAGAACAGTGTCACACACACAACCCCACCATAGAGGCAAGCAGACAGAACATTGTCACACACACCACAGAGAGGCGCGTAGACAGAGCAGTGTCACACACACCTCCCCACAGAGGGGCGAGTAGACAGAACAGTGTCACACAAGCCACCCACCAGAGAGGTGAGCAGACAGAACAATGTCACCCACACCACCCACCAGAGAGGTGAGCAGACAGAACAATGTCACCGGAGTGGTGAGCAAACAGAACAGTGTCACACCCACCATACCAAAGAGAGGCCAGCAAACAAAGCAGTGTCACAGACACCACCCCACCAAAGAGACGAGCAAACAAAACAGTGTATCACATACCACCCCACCAGAAAAGCGATCGGACAGAACAGTGTCACACACCCCACCCACCAAAGCGGCGAGCAGACAGTACAGTTTATCACACCCCACCCCATCCGAGAAGCGAGCAGACAGAACAGTGTCACACAACACACCCACCAAAGTGGCGAGCAGACAGAATAGTGTATCAACACCCCACCCCAACACAGAGGCGTGCAGACAGAACAGTGTCACACACACCACTCCACCAGAGAAGCAAGCAGACATCACAGTGTCACACACCCCACCAACCAGAGAGGCGAGCAGACAGAACAGTGTCACACACAAAACACCACCAGAGAGGTGAGCAGAAAGAACAGTGTCACACACACCACCCAACAGAGAGGCGAGCAGACAGAATAGTGTCACACACACCACCCACCAAAGAGGCGAGCAGAATGAAGAGTGTATCACACACCACCCCACAGAGAGGCGAGCAGACAGAACATTGTCACACACACCACCCCACCAGAGAAGTGAGCAGACACAACAGTGTCACACACCACACCAACCAGAGAGGCAAGCAGACAGAAGTGTCAGAAACAGCATCCCACCAGAGAGGTGAGCAGACAGAACAGTGTCACACACACCATCCCAGAGAGAGGCAAGCAGAGAGAACAATATCACACACACCACCCCGCTAGAGAGGTGAGCATACAGAACAGTGTCACACACACCACCCCACAGAGAGGCGAGCAGACAGAACAGTGTCACACCCACCGTACCAAAGAGAGGCCAGCAAACAGAACAGTGTCACACACACCATCCCAGATAGAGGCAAGCAGAGAGAACAATATCACACACAATATCCGACAGAGAGGCGAGCGGACATAACAGTGTCTCATACACCACCGCACAGAGAGGCGAGCAGACAAAACAGTGTCACACACACCATCCCACAGAGAGGGGAGCATACAGAACAGTGTCAAACACACCATCCCACAGACAGGTGAGCAGACAGAACAGTGTCACACACACCACCACACAGACAGATGAGCAGACAGAACAGTGTCATACACACCATCCCACAGATAGGCGAGAAGACAGAACAGTGTCACACACACCACCCCACCAGAGAGGTGAGCAGACAGAACAGTGTCACACACCCCACCCCACCAGAGTGGTGAGCAGACAGAACAGTGTTCCACATCCCACCCACCAAAGAGGCAAGCACACAGAACAGTGTCACACATACCACCCCACCAGAGAAGTGAGCAGACAGAACAGAGTTACACATACTACACTACCAGAGAGGCGAACAGACAGAACAGTGTCACACACACCACCCACCAAAGATGTGAGCAGAAAGAACAGTGCACACACCACCCCACCAGAGAGGCGAGGAGACAGATAGTGTCACACACCCCACCCACCAAAGAGGTGAGCAGGCATAACAGTGTCACACACACCACCCCACCAGAGAGATGAGCAGACGAAACAGTGTATCACATACCACCCCACCAGAAGAGTGAGCACACAGAACAGTGTCACACACCCCACCCACCAAAGAGGCTAGCAAATAATACAGTGTATCACACCCAACCCCACCAGAGTAGCGATGGGACAGAACAGTGTCACACACCCCATCCACCAAAGAGGCGAGCTGACAGTACAGTTTATCACACCCCACCCCACCCGAGAAGCGAGCAGACAGAACAGTGTCACACAACCCACCCACCAAAGTGGCGAGCAGACAGAATAGTGTATCACACCCCACCCCAACACAGAGGCGTGCAAACAGAACAGTGTCACACATACCACCCCACCAGAGTGGTGAGCAGACAGAACAGGGTCACACACACCACCCCACCAGAGTGGTGAGCAGACAGAACAGGGTCACACACACCACCCCACCAGAGTGGTGAGCAGACAGAACAGTGTCACACACACCACCCCACCAGAGTGGTGAGCAGACAGAACAGGGTCACACACACCACTCCACCAGAGAAGTGAGCAGACATCACAGTGTCACACATCCCACCAACCAGAGAGGCGAGCAGACAGAACAGTGTCACACACAAAACACCACCAGAGAGGCAGCAGAGAGAACAGTGTCACACACAAAACACCACCAGAGAGGTGTGCAGACAGAACAGTGTCACACACACCACCCCACAGAGAGGCGAGCAGACAGAGCAGTGTCACACACACCACCCCACAGAGAGGTGACCAGACAGAGGAGGGCAGGGATGGCACCGCCCAGTCCAAGTGAGAGGGGGGGGATGGGCTGAAATGAGCTGCATTATTCCCAGTTGATGCTGCTCCTCAGCTTCATGGGGTGCGTTGGCGGGGGGCCCTCAAGACAGAGGACGGGACCCCACCCAGCAAAGCTGCTTCCCATCCATTTGAAGGGAAAGCTCAGTGCTGCCAGCTGTGCACCCAGTGCCTGGCACTGCGTGGCTGAGCGTGATGCCCACCAGTCCTGCCCGGGGAACAGCGGCCACCAGTCAGAGAAGATACGTGGTTGGGCAGAGCATTACCCTGAATGCTCTAGGGCAGAGGGCTTTGATAGAAGAGTGCTTTTTTTCTGGAAAGTTCTGTTTCTCAGGACCACATTGCCGGAAACCAATCATTGTCTCACTAATAGAAAGAGGCTGGTCAACCTTTAAGGTCTGAAAGGTCATTGAGGGTTCCTACACCACATGCTGAAGGAGACGTTTCCCGGACCACTGGGGCGGAGTGGCTGTCACCAGGACGGGACCACAGCCGGGGGTTGCTCCCGCTAGTGGCTCAGGGTGAGTTTGTGGGAAGAGCCAAGGAGACAGTGAGGGACCGAGGGCAGGAGGATGCCGCTTCCCGGGAAGAGATGGAGCCAGGATAGGTTTCTCAGGAGCCGGGGCTCTCCCGCCTTCGTTTCTCTGAGTGATGGGCCCAGCGTGGCCCCCTCGAAGCCCCTGGTTCAGCCACTGGCAGGGGTGCCTGGCTTTCTCTCCGGCTCAAGTACATGTGTGTCCATCTAAGAATGGAAGGCCCACGTGACCGCTACAAATGGGATTGCGATCAGTAAGAACAGCTCTTCCAGAGGCACGGGTTCAGGCAGGAGCCCAGGCAGTGTCCCGGCAGGAGACGGGCGATGGTGGCGGGAGAAAGGGAGGGGCCGTTCCGTCCACAGCAGGAAGGCGTAGCTGCTGGTGCAGACCCGGTGACCCGGTGACACTGATCTAAACAATGCTGTCATTTCCGTCTGCGGTCACAACGTGTGCTCCTTGTGACCTTTGCAAACAGCTGTTTGGGGCACAATGTTGCTCCAGGTCAGCCCAGAGGTCACTTGTCCATTTTAACATCCAACAGGTTGAGGTGAGACCCATAGGGCAGTTCTTCTGGGACGGCAGGGGCAGGTACAACCCCGTTTGAAAGGGGCTGCGTTTATGTGACGTGGCATGCTCTGCAGAGGGGCATGCAGATGGGCACAGCCTGGCACAGACCTGACTCCCAGCTCCTCCTTGTCCCTTTAGACCTTCACGCTGCAAAGGTCTGGCCGCAGATGTGTGGGAATACCTTTTGGCATTGGCCTTGGCCCACCCTCAGGAGGCCCCTCGCTCTCCTCCTGCAGCGCGGAGCCTGCAGCCTGTGGTCAGGCCGGCCCTGCAGCCCATAGCCGACCTCACGTGTGTCAGCAGCGACAGCTCAGTGAGTTCCGGCCGCGGCGCAGAGGCACTGCCCCTCCCACCTGTGCCCCCGCCATCATGGCCGAAGTGAACCTGCGGCCGGTGCAGACACGGGCTCCACCGAAGGGATTGGCATGTGTGGCCCGGTTCACACTGCGTTTCAGCAATGGCCGCTCTCCAGAGGCACGGCCGCACACTGTTCCTGTAGACACACCTCCAGAGCCAACCCCAGAGCCGCCCTCTGAGAGACCCGTTACCCCAGGAGTGACTGATCTTGACTGTGATGCGGACAGCTGTGAGAAGCTGTGGGTGCCAATGCAGAGGGAAGCGCACAGTGTGAGTCTTTCCTCCCACGTGCTATTGTTCCCCCCAAACTTTCTTTTTCTTTTTAAATATATTTTATTGTTTTTTTACAGAGAGGAAGGGAGAGGGAGAGAGAGCTAGAAACATCGATGAGAGAGAAACATCGATCAGGAAATTCACTCTCTGGAACAGGAAACTCGGTGCCACATGAGGGCGGCCAACAGGGAAACTCCCACTGGGATGGTGTCTGCGAACCCGTGGCTCAGGGAGGATGTTATCAGGGCGGAGGGATGGCCCGATGCATGCCCCACCCCTCCGGAGGCAGCTGGGACCAGGGGAAGGTGCCTGTGGTCCTGGCGGTCCAGGTGGGGTTGGACCGAACCCAGAATGGGGATCAGCCAGCCACCCACCATTCTAGGTAAGAAATGGGCTCTCCAGCCCCAAACCAGAGGAGGATGCAGACAGGATGAAGCAGAGAAGGGAAACAAACAGAGCCTCCTTACTGAGCTTGTTCAGGAGGCCTTCCCGCCACAGCTCCCCGCCCCTCCCTCCGGCTCCCTATGTCACAGCCACCTCAGTGAGAGTTAGGCTTCAGCCTAAGTGCTCGCAGTGGCCGTAGGTGAGAGCCCCCACGTGTGATAAAAACGCTCGTGCTGACTCCGCATTCAGTCTACAAAGCATTGCACGTCCCAGGCCGCATGAGTTCCCGTGATCAGGGAAGAAACCGCCTCACAGGTGAGAGGGCTCTGTTCCCAGGAGCCTCCAGCACCGCCAAGCCACGGCTCCCACCACAGCCACGGGCCCTGACACAGCCACGGGTCCCGCCACAGCCACAGCTACCGCCACAGCCACAGCTCCCGCCACAGCCACGGATCCCACCACAGCCACAGCCACAGCCACAGCCACAGCCACAGCCACAGCCACAGCCATGGGTCCTGCCACAGCCACAGACCCCGCCACAGCCATGGTTCCCACCACAGCCACGGACTCTGCCGCAGCCACGGACCCTGCCACAGCCACGGCTCCCGCCACAGCCACGGGCCCTGCCACAGCTACGGGTCCTGCCACAACCACAGCTCCCACCACAGCCACGGCTCCCGCCACAGCCACAGGTCAGGGCGGGTCTCTGGCGCCTGCGTGTGTGCTTCCCAAACCATCTTCCTCGTGAGTCCCCGACTCTGCACAGCTCTGAGCAGCTTCCTGTTCCTGTCCTTTCTCAGACATCCGGCGAGGCAGTGGCTGACTCCGGACACTGCTCTAGTGATCTGGACCCGCAAAAATGAGCCATTGGACTCTAAAGCAATGGAAACATATTTTCATTGGTGTCACCAACTTCCTGGAAAAATAATTTCCTTTCAAAACGGGAAAAGGAGGAGTCCAGGGCCTTCCTGCCGACAGCGAGGCTGGGCCCGCTGAGCTGCCCAAGCCACCCCCACCGGACGGAATCCCTTACAATAGCAGCCTGGACATGCTGGAGCGTGGTCATTGGTGCTGTGGCCACTTCATCAGGTCATGCTTCTCCGTTTCTTTCCCCCAAGAGCCACCAGGAGAGGGAGGTGTCCGGGTGGGGTCTCTGCAGCCGCCTCAGGCCCCACCCCAGACCCGCCGGCTGCTCCCCTCTGATTAGGGTCCCTCTCAGAGGGGGACCCCTGTTCACCAAATGCTCCAGGGACCTTGGGTAGGGAATGATGGTGGGGCACCACGAGGTGGGGGAGATGGGTGAGACCTGATAAGCATCAAGCCTTGCTGCGGCAGCTCCACGTGGGGGAGGGGATATTTCTGGCCTTTTTCCTCCTTTCTTTCCCTCCTATAGTTCTTCCCTCCACCCCCCATTTTTTTTTTAAATAAAGCTTTTCTTTTCTTTTCACCAGATAACAGACAGGGAACCAGACCATCAATGAGGTGGCTGCACTCACAGACTTGTTGGATTTCCACACGTGGACCTTTGCACACCACCCGGCAGCAAACACAGAGGCTGATGTGTAAAAGGTGCACCCGGAGGCTATTTTATTGTCTTCAAACATGCCTTATGGGGAGAGAACACCAAAGCCCTCAGTGGACACCCCTGCCCCAAGTGTCAGAGGCATCCCCGGGGGTCCAGAGTGGGGGTGGGGAGGAGCAGGCTTGCTGGGATGAGATCAGAGGAGACGCTGGAGGACACTCCAGGCGCTGGGCCTCGTGGAGGGATTAGGAGCACGTTCCACCCGCACGACCAGGCCTGGCCAGAGAGAAGGCTGAGCACAGCGGGCGCGGGCGCCCGGACAGGGCTGACGCTGGTGGGTGTTCACCGCAGGGAGCGAGATTTGCACCGCGTGGGCACCTGAGGAACAGGGAAGCTCAGGTGCACGTGCAGCAATCCCACCGAGTTCCTGTTTCGTGCAGTGGACAGGTGGGAGGCTGCCTTTGCCTTTGTCAGCAGCAGGGAACATATTCATCAACATGTGGGGGATGTACTCATCACTGGGGAGGGGACAATGTGGGGACCACCAGGCAGTGGTTGTTATAAACAGACTAGACCAGGCACAGCCATGTGGACAGATGTAACAAATGTATAGTCTACTGAGGAGGCCAACATGCACAACCCGATACTTCTGTAAATTAGCGTGCACACACACACACACACACACACTATACAAAAGCCATGAACTGCACATCAAAATTATTATACCAGTTTGCTCTGCTATGGAAGGTAGAAAAGGGGGAATTGATATCTATACTAATAAAAAGGTAATTTGCTAATTAGAATGTGTCTACCGGCCATCTTCTGGACATCCGACTTCCTTCTGCACAAAGCCATGGTGGTGGGGGCCAAGGCAGAGGCAGTTAGGGGTGATCAGGCTGGCAGGGGAGAGCAGTTAGGGACAAGATCAGGCTGTCAGGGGGTTAGGGGCCATCAGGCCGGAAGGGGAGGGCAGTTGGTGATGTTTAGGCTGGCAGAGGAGGGCAGTTGAAGGCATTAGGCAGGCAGGTGAGTGGTTAGGAGCCAGTAGTCCTGTATTGTGAGAGGGTTTAAACCAGCAGTCAGACATCCCCTGAAGGGTCCCAGATTGGAGAGGGTGGAAGCCAGGCTGCGGAACACCCCTCCCCCCATGCATGAATTTCATGCACTGGGCCTCTAGTATAGGAATAAAAAGAAGTGAACGTCATATTTTAATGTTTTATTAAAATTTGAAGCTAAGCAAATAATTAACAAAATAAAAAAAAGAAGGGAGATGGGGGGAGGGCAGAAGGTAATCCTGGAGTCATAGGATCTAGGCTGAGTTCGATGACCTCTTTTCTCTCTGTCAGGTGAGGGTACCTTTGCCAGATGGCCGCCGATGAGGCAAGCTGGCAGTACCATTCTGTCCCACCTTTGCAGCGATCTCTTAACAAAAGGAGGATGCAGTTTTATTTTTCTTAGAGAAATATTTAGAATCCTGTATGTCTCACTGTAAGACTTTCAAAGTGTTTTGCTGTTTTTGAAACCAAGGTAAATCAGCAGGTTTTTCTCTGTCAGAGCCCTAACAGGTGTTCAGAGCTTTTTCTTCTCTCCCAGACTTTGTGAGCAGCGTTTCAATGTGATGTTCTTTGAGAATAAGCAACGCGTTCCTTCTGCATTGTCATCGCTGCTCAGTTTACCTGCTAGTCAATGCCGCAGCTTCTCTGGAAGTCTGGACATACCTGCAGAGCTTCATGGGGGTGATAGAGACTTATTACCTCTCAAATTTGGACTCAGAATTTGTAATGCCCCATTTCTTTTTTCTGACCATTTCTAAAATTTCCTTTTTACCTTGGATTTTCACTTTTTTGACGAGGATGTACCTAGATGGATGCTGTGTGTTACTATGTTTGTGTGTTCACCCTGCTCTGGGTATAATGAGCTTCTTAGACCTAAAGACTGTTCATTTTCCTCAAATTTGGAGCAATGTTGACTACCATTTCTTCACATGGCATCCCCCTTTGGGGTTCCAATTGCATCTATGTGAGGCCTTTTATATTTTATATTCTCCCATAGGCACTGAGTTTCTCTCTCTCTCTCTCTCTCTCTCTCTCTCTCTCTCTCTCTCTTTTATTAATCCTCACCTGAGGCAATTTTTTCCATTGCTTTTCATAAAGAGTGTAGGAGAGAGAGAGTGAGAGAGGGAGAGAAAGAAGGAGAGAGAGAAATGCACACATTGACGGGTTGCCTCCTGCATGCACCCCAGGGGATGAAGAGTGAACCAGAAATGTAGGTAAATGCCTGTGATGGGGAATAGAACCCAGGACACCTTTGGTGTATGAGCTAATGCTCTAGGGCCACGAAGTCTCTCTTTACTATTTCCCCCTCTGTGTTTTATTTTGCATACTTTAATTTCTCTGCCTTAAAAATCACTAATTTTTTCCTTTCCCAAGACCCATTCTCTGTTAAGTACATTCAGTGGATTATTTTTGTGTGTCAGATATTATATTTTCAATTACAAAGTTACCATATTTTTCTTTTTTTATAGTTTTCACTTTACCACTGAGACCCCTCATTTGTATACTAGGTGTAGGGGGTGCAAATTTTGTAATAAAAGAAAACACGATAATTTCAAGAGAAACATCAAAAATGCTTTATTTAATAATGTCCATCTCTAGCTACACATTTCCGCATCTCTCAGGCAATTTGTGGATATCATCCCAATAGAACTTTTCTTGTTTTGAGGCAAGCCATTCAGAGACCCAATTTTCCACTTCTTCATATGTTTTGAAGTGCTGCTCAGAAAGTGTGTGTGCCATTGACTGGAACAAGTGGCCATCTGAAACGCAAGGTCTGGTGAACATGGTTGGTGGGTTAATACTTCCCAGGCAAGATCTTTTAATGTGTCTTTAACTGGTTTTGAAGTGTGTGATGGTGCGTCATCATGAAGCAAAATTACTTTGCCTTGTCTTCTGGCACATTCTGGTCATTTCATGCTCAAAGCGTGGTTCAAATTGATTATTTGTTGTTGGTAGCAATCAGTATTAATGGTTTCATCTGGTTTTTCATAATACACCACACCTTCCTGATGCCACCAAATGCAGAACATTGTCTTCTTTCTGAAGCGATTTGGCCTTGCAGTCGATGTTGATGGTTGCCTTCTATATGTGCCCCAACTGGGGGTCAAACTGGCAACATTTGGTTTCTGGATCAACCAAATTGGGTCTCTGGATCAATCCATGATTTCGTGCATTTGGGGTTTTCAAAATAAATCCACTTTTCATCACCAGTCTTAATTTGATGCAAAGAAGACTTTTTTTCATGCCGTTGAAGCAACATTTTACTGATGGCTTTTCAGTTTTCCATTTGTCTTTCCTTCAGTTGAGGTGTCACCCATTTTCCTTCCTTTAAAATCTTTCCCATGACTTATAAATGATCAGAAATTGTTTGCTGAGCAACGTTTAACCTTTCTGCAAGTTGTTTTGAGTTTGACACGCATCTTCATCCAACATGCTTATAATTATTGGTCTTCAAACTTTTTCGGTTGACCTGAATGTTCTTTGTCTTTCACATCAAAATCATCACTTTAAAAGTGTTTAAACCAGTGTTCACAAGTATTTTGATATGGAGCATGTTCACCATAAGCTTCCCGAAGTATACGATCACTTTTTCTTCAAAATAAAATAATGAATTAAAACTTCCCGCAAATGCTCTTTTTTTTGGCACAAAATTTGACATTTTAAGTGTAAAAATATCTATGATGTTAACACCTTTAGCAAATTTGACATATGAAATTTTGAAGCTTGCTGTCAATACAACAAAATAGCATACATTTCAAATCGCATATATATCAACATGTGTGTAACTATCTATTGAAAAAAAAATCTGCATTATTAACTGGTATACCTACTCATTGTGACCACCTTGTACTTTAAGTTATTGAATATATTTACTACATCTGTTTCAAAATCCTCATCTGATAATGCCACATTGCATCATCCTTGGATATGACTGAGTCTTTCTGTTCATGCCTAGTAATTTGTATTGTGTGCTGGACACTGGGACGATCCATTGTGATGAATCTAGGTTGCATGGCCTTTCAGAGAGTGCTGGGCCCTGGCCATGTGGATCAGTCGGTTGGAACATTGACCCATAAACCAAATGTTGCCAGTTTGATCCCAAGTTGGGGCACATATAGGAGGCAACCAATTGATATTTCCCCACACATCCATGTTTCTCTCTCTCTCCCTCCCTCTCCCTCATCCACTTCCATCTCTCTAAAAATCAACAGGCATGTCCTCGGGTGGGCCTTGTTCTGGTGGGCAGATGGCCTGTTTTAGCCTCTGAGCCTGGAATTTAGTCCGTGTTAGGGTGGGCCTAGGGATCTGTAGCTCCAGTCCTCAGGCACTGCCATGCTGGGTCTCACCTTGGGGGCTGGGGTCTCACCTCCGCGGCTGGTCTCGCCTCAATCTCACCTCAGCAATGCTCAGCGAGGTGTCTGGGCTCTGACACAGCCACAGCCCACCAGGAGCGGTTCTCTGCCAGGCTCTGCAGGATCTCCCACTGCGTGCACAGCTCAGCATTCAGCTGGCAACTCAGAGGGATCTCTCCAGACCCCTGAAGACCTCCTCTGCACACCCCGCCCTGCTCTGGTGCCTACAAATTGCAGCCATTCAACACCCAACTCTGATCAGTTTTCTCCACCCAGTGTGACTGTTGTTCTCCATCTTGAAGCCAGTTCCCGTTAGTGAGAACGCCTGGGAGATTTTGGTCCCCACCTCAGATCACATCTACTCTTCACTGCCTGAAAACGGGGGGGTGGGGGGTGAGGGGGGGTCACGACGCAGGCAAGGGAAGACGAGTGGAGGTAAACCTGGTGTGGCCAGACCTGGAAGTTGAGCCTATCCTAAAAATCATTTCCTAGAAGCAGCTGGGGTCTCAGGTCTGTTATCTGCTCACAAGCCTGACTTCAACTAGTGTTAGAATCTGTAACACTGATGGTTGTGTTCAGCACTAGGTCTCGGGACAGTTCCTATAATCGGTTACTGGTTACATAATTACCTCTGAAGCAATGGCATTGAGAATGTATTCATCTATTAACAAATATTTACTGAGCACCTATAGGTGCCAGGAGCTGACACTGGCACTGTGAATGCTGCTATAATCAAGACTAGTTGTCCAGTGCACAAATTTGTGTACCTTGAAAGGAACTGTGGGACATGAGGCTGCAGTGGAGCCCAGTAGGTTCAGGTCCAAAAACATCCTCCCTCTGTGCCTCGTCCTGGGAGGGAACTCAGGGACAGTGTTGGGCCATCATCACGGAAGTTGCTATCTGGGAGCTATAGCTCGGCGACTCCTGAGTTTCACCACATGCGCAGCCTCCGTCTCTGCAGATGGACCCGGACACTGGGAAGATGGCCAGACACTGTTCCCTGGCACCAGGTTGGCCGCTGGGGGTGTGACCTGGGGGCAGCCCCCACCTTGCTCCATGGAGGAGGTGGGATCGGGATGCCGCTGCTGAGATCTTATTCCAGCAGCAGGAATTGCTCGGTTGGCAAATGGACTCGAAGTCTGATGCTGTCGTGACTGGGAAGCTGCTCGGACTGCAGCTGGTGGCCACGGCCCATGCCATGGCCAGCCACTGACCTGGCACAGACTCGGATAAAGTACAGCCCACGGCTTCCAGAAGATGGCCGCTTCCCGCTTCCACATCTCACTTCCACATCTGGATGGGAGCGGCTGGTGGGCAGACTAACCCTCACCCTCAACTGCAGAGATGAGGTGTGCTCCTTGCCTGCTGCTTTGCCAAAGCCAGCCTCCTGACCACCTCGCCCTGCCCTTTCTGTGGGCAGGGCCGGGAGCTCAGCTCAGCTCTCTGCTGCAGGTCCTCCTGAGGCCACGATCCAGGTGCTGGCCAGGGCTGGGGTCTCACCTGGAAGCTCACCTGGGGAAAAACTTGCCTCCAAGGCCAGGACTGTGGGACACAGGCCTCAGTCTCACGTGGCCCAGGGCGGGGCCAGGTCATTGGTCTGTCCCAGCACTGCAGGCGAGTCTGTCATGCAGCCGGGGAGAAGAGCCAATAGATGCCAAGAAGCAGTGCTAAGGCTGTCCCAGCAATCGGAAAACTCCCACGTGGCAGAGCAGCCCTCCCCTCCCTATGAACTGTGGGAACCGCATGAGTCCACCAGTGCAGGTAAGCTCTGTGCCTCCAGGTGAGCGATCCAGCCAGAGGCTGCTCTCCACGGGGGCAGAAGATGCAGGTGAGCATGGGACATGGACGGGCAGCTGCAGAGGAGCCCCTCACTGCGGCTCTACGGGAGACACTCGGGTGCAGCATTCGCAGGGACAGGCAGGACACGCTGGTGCCATGGAGTGAGGTGGACTGTCACCTTCTCACACTCCTGGGCACCTGCCGTGTGGACGCAGAGGGACTGGTGACGGATGGCTCTGGGTTCAACCCAGCGTCCTCTGCTCACTGACTCCTGTGCAAGGCAGAAACGGGCATGACCCAACTTCATCCGGCACCAGGGGACGTTGTAGGGCATAGCAGGGCATCACAGGGCATCATGGGGCACAACAGAGCATGGTGGGGAGTGGCAGGACATTGCAGGGCATGGCTGGACATGGTGGGGCATGGCAGTGCATGGCGGGGCATAGCGGGGCATCCACTACTGAGCTGTCAGCACCAGGCTGTGCCTGGCACAGAGTAGGTGCTTCATGAAAGGGAAGGGCTCTGCTTGGATCTGCTGCCTCAGCAGCTGGGTAAGGAACAGTCCTCCACTGGTGGCTCTTGGGGACCACCGCAGTTTATCTTCCCATACAAGGATGGGTTGGCCGGGCCAGTCTGCTGCTCTGAGCCAGGCTCAGGGCCTTGATGTCCATGGCTGGCGGCTGGGCGCTGCCGGTCCAGGCTGCTTCCGGCTCCCGGCTTTGGCGCCCCTCCCGGCGGCTCTCACGCTCTTTCTGGAAGGCTGCCTGAGTGAGCCCTCATGGTGGGGCTGGGCAGGGGACAGGAGAGAGCTGAGGGCCTGTTTAAGTTTCGAGTTGGGTCCTAGGGGCCAAGGCAGGTCCTCTGGCTGAGCTCCGAGTCTGTTGGAAGGAACACAAGGCCGTGGGACAGAGGAGGGGCACGCGGTGGCCCCGAGGGGAGTCAGGGTGCCCTCACAGCAGGATTCCCAGGGGACAGGATAAGGGGACACAGCAGAATCCGTGGAAATCGTAAGAGATACCCCCCTCCCCCAGGTTACGTTGCTTCTCCTTATCCTGCTCTGAGGTGTTGTTCTGCCCAATGTAGGGTCAGCGAGGGCAGGCGCTGCAGCCTCGTGTGGGGTGGCAGCTGCCCAGGCCCTGCTGGCTGGGAGCGCGGAGCCAGCCTAACAGTAAGCGCGGGTCCATGGGCACCGCCGCAGGGCGCCCGAGAGGCACTGAGACCTCCCAGACCTGCTGGGGCCGCACGCGATTTCCGCGTTCTCAGCAGGAGACGCTGAAGTAGCGAGTGTTTGCCGTTCAGAGATACCCTTTGTGGGGACGGATGTCTCTCCTCTTGCATTTGGCGGAAGTTCAATGCAAACAGTCACGTGTGGGAACTCTGCACTCTGCCTTTGGGGCTTGTGGGGGGTCCCCCAGAGGCAGTCTCTGCTCCCCACGGATGGCAGGGGACAGAGGCTTCGAGGTGAGAGAGGCACCGTGAGAGAGTGGGGTGCTGAGGGGCCCCTGAGCCTCCCGCCCCTCCGGGAGTCAGCAGCCTGGGGTCGTTTTGGGGACGATGTGTTTGCTTTTGACCATAAATCAGCCCCAACTTGCAACTGTGGGCCTTTATTGGGACCATTTGGGAGAATCATTGCCTGGTTTGGCCATCGGGGGACCTGCTTCCCGCCTTTTCCCTGGGGACACCCTAAAACGACCCTCTTTCACTTAGAAGAGCAATTTCTCCAGTGGAGGCACGTGTGCTGGTGCCAGGCTTGGTTTATGGTATTAAACATTTAAATAAAGTGTGGATGCCCCTGAGAGGCTGGGTGATTCATTTGCTTTTATTTTGGCTGTTAGGGCCCTGGGGATTGCTGTTTGTGAGCAGAACCAATTACTGCCATGAAGGCTGCGTGGGCCCGAGAATTAGTCCCCGTGGCCGCGCGTGGTGCTGACGGGGAGCTTCCCACGCTGGCAGCTGCGCAGGGCATTGTCCCACCCTCCCTGCCCGGTCCCTGTCTCCCAGCCTAGAGCCTGGCCAGGTCCTTCAGGGGCCGCGGATGCGCTGGCCAGGGTGCTGGAGCTACCATGTGTGTCTGAGCCACGACCTTCTCCCCGGCCTCCTCAACCACCCCCCCTCCCCCCCATTTCTGGCTCTGTGATCTGAAGCCTCATGGAATTTCCTTAAGCCTCAGTTTCAACATCTGTGAAATGGGCACTTGTCCTGCCTAACCAGCTGGGGGGCCAGGGGCCCATACAGCGCCCCCAGAACACAGCAGTCTCGTGGGCCTCACTGGTCAGGCCACAGCACCTCGTCAGCGCTTACACCACCTTCGCCGGCCTCTGGAATACGCTGCGCCGCTCAAACAGAATTGGGAAGAATACCACACATCTCTCCTCAGGGGCCAAAGTCAGTGTTACTCAGCTAAGTAACTCACCAAAGGCCAAAAGCTGAAGTTGAAGTCCAGTGGCTTGGACACCAGGGTTTGGGCTCATGGTGCCATCCACTGAGCCTGGAAAGGCCACACTGCCCTCGCCTCCCCGAGAAGCAGACCAGTTCCTCAGCTGGTTCTCCCCCCGCCCTCCGCACACCCCAGCCCAGAGTCAGGAGAGGGTGCGGGACTCCAGGAGCCTGCTCTGGCCTGCCGGTCACCCGAGCAACTCTCACCTGTGTTTTATTTTATTTTACATTTTATTTTTTTTCTAAAACACCCCTGCTCAGGGTGGGAGGGGCGGATGGGATAACACAAAGACACAGTGCACCGTGGGAGGCTGTCTGATGGGACGGAGAGACGTCAGGCTCAGATTCCCCAGCCCTGGCAGCCGGCTTGCAGCCTCTAGACTCTCTCACCTGAGCTGTTTAAGCTGCAGATCGGCCCTTGAAGCCATAATCTTGTTTGTGGTTTGGCCTCCGGTTGCCGTGGGGATGATTATGTTATCAGAGGATTATCATCTCCTGTGAAGAGCAGCTGAGGGGCCAGACCGACCTGGAGGCAGGCGGCCTTGCTGGGAGCCAGGCATTCTGGGAGATTGAAGTGCAGCCTCGGGAGCCACACGCTAGCTGCCAGGCACATGGCTCCCCAGACTCCCTAATTCCAATAACGTGGGTTGCAGGTTTTCAAGTTCAAAGCTCTTGTTAGGGGGAAAGACATCGTAACAAAAGAACAAAAAAAGGCAAGTTAATGGGAAGGGCCAGGGGAGCAGAGGCGAGAGGAACGCTGAGATGCCACAGGTAATGGCAGGGAACAGGAGGACTTTCAATAAGAGGGTTAGCTGGAAGACACACGGGGAGAGAGATAATTGGTTATTGCATCACAAGGAGGAAGTGGGGTATGTAGCCGGCAGGAAACATGTGTGTGCATGAGAACCGAACACGGGAAGTCTCAGTGGAAACGGGCTCCAGTGGAGGACAGTGATGCAAACTGGCTGCCGGGGCTGCTGGTTTTGTCAACCTTATTAGACTATCAATTAACAACAATTAGACAAAGAGAAAAAAACCTTTAAAATGTCTTTTTGTTAATTCTCACCCAAGGATATTTTTCCCATTGATTTTTAGAGTGAAGGGGATAGAGTGTGGGAGGGGAGAGAGAAAAACATCTCTGTGAGAGAGACACATAGGTTGGTTGCCTCCTGTATGTACCCTGACTGGGCTGATGATTGAACCTGCAACTCAGGTATGTGCCTGGACTGGGAATCGAACCCATGATCCTTCTGTACCAGGGTAAAACCTTTAAAATTTTTGTTAAGTTGAGATGTAAGTGCACTGGTCTTATACACCTTACAGAAGACCTCAACCAAAAGGCTGTCTCATTTTAATTCCAATTTCCTTTTAAACTGTAGAGAGACACATTGTCCCAGGAAGCAGGGAGCCATTTGTTCTGGGTTTCATGCTGCCCTCACTTTGGGATGAGAGAATGCCTGTCATGTGCTTCGTAAGGGATGTTTCATACGAGAGGCCCGGTGCACAAAGTTCATGTGAGAGTAGAACTTCCCTTCCCCCAGCTGCCAGCACCAGCTTCCCTCTGGCCACCGGCACCCGGACCTGGGCAGCCCTCACAGAGGAGGCCCCGCCCATCTGCCACAGCCCGCCAGTCGCTGGCCTGGGCCTTGCTCTGCAGGGTGATCATGAGACATGGCCAGGCCCCCGACCAATCACATCCCACCTGCCTTGGCTAGCCTGGCACCAGTGGGTGTCATAGGACAGTCCCAGATGGTCGTAACCACTGCTGTTTGGCCATTTGGTCAATTTGCATATTACCCTTTCATTATACTAGAGGCACAATGCATGGAATTTGAGCAAGGGTAGCCTTCCTTCCTCCAGCTGCCAGCACTGGCTTCCCTCTGGCATCTGGGACCTGGGCTTTCCTCCAGCTGTCGGCAGGCTCCCTCGCAGGCCTGGCTTGTCTAGAAGGACAGAAGGATGTCTGGAAGGATGTCCGGTCTAATTAGCATATTATGCTTTTATAGATAAGATTTGTTGACCATCACACTGAGACTCATCTGTATCAGTCAGCAGCAGCTATAATAACGCTGAGTAATGAATAGCCCCAACCCTAGGAAACAAGGAGTGTTTGCTTCTCGTGTGTAATTCAGCAGGTCACTTGCCCAGCTCCCTGGCAATGCTGATGCTGCAGGTGACCTTGAGGTCTGAATGGTCAGAGCCTCCTTGTGGCTGAAGTGCAGTTTGCTCTGTGCTGTGACCTCTGCATGGCCTTGTCCCTAATTATCTTAATAGGCAGCATCTACTGAGCTGTACTGGCTTGTCATGGGTAAGAGGCTCTCATGGAATTTACCAACCACATGAGGCTTGGATGAACTGCCCAGGTGCAAGGACAGAGTCTCATTCCAGCACCTGTTCCAGTAACCACTGCTCTGTCAGGGAACAGGTGCCCCGGTCCCTCCGTGCCCCCAGTCCTCACAGCTCCTCCTGCAGCCCCAGGCATACAGCAGGTGCTCACTAAATGCTTGCTGAAAGAATAAATCCAACCGGAGTCTCAGTGAGTTCCCTTTTCTGCCTCACAGGAGTCCTCCTAGGAGACAGGCAATGACACGGGAGTCCGCATCTAGGCAGGACAGTTCAGAGAGTTCTCTTGCCGTCTGCCCACTCAGCAGTTGAAGGTTTGACTCTTGTCCTTCCTCCAGGGCCCAGGACATGGCAGCCCAGACACGGAGAAATGTACAGAACATGTGACGTTCCTTCTATAGAACCAAGGGCCCAGCCCCCTCCGGCCCACCCAGGACACAAAGGGCATGGCGGAAACGGACCCTGAAGGTGCCTGGTTGGCCAGGAGCTGGCCTTTGGAGTGCCGCTGGCCGGCAGGTGTCCCGCCAGCAAAGACGGAAGCTGGGAGGCCCAACCTGCAGAGGTTCTGCATGGAACCCGCCCCCAGGAGGTGGTCTCCGCCGCAGGGTACTGCGAATCACTTGTCCATCGTCCGATCGAGTAATTAATTGAGGTCCCAAAGTGGGCACAGAAGGAGAAATGGACAGGAAGATGGATGGTTGACGGGGAGGCGACGGAGGCGTCATACTCTCCTCTGCTAATAATCTCAGTTAATATGCGGTGATCAATCACCATTGCGGGCACTTCACCGGCTCTCGCCGCGAAGCGGTTCAATGCCGCGCTCGGACGTGTCCCCAATGCTGACCGGAGCGGCGCAGGCGGCGGGCCTCTCCGACCGCCGGCGGCGTGGAGGCCGTCAGTGCCTATCAGTGGCTTTGGCCTTAGGAAACGGCGCCTGACAAGGGCATGGGGCTGGGGAGCTGGCTGGCTGAACCTGCACACAGTGCCTCATGGATCCACGCCCCTCACTGCTAACATTCATGGGGCAGCCCCCTCCACAGCACCCCTTCCTGTGCGCGCCTGAGCGGAGCCCTCCTCCGAGACCTTCCGGTCCAGGAGAGCCTGGAAGGAGCCTGTGGTGCAGACAAGGGGTGGGAGCCGATGCCCTCCGCGTCCCGTCAGGTCATGCCGATGCCCTCCGCGTCCCGTCTGGCCATGAGAAGGCCAGAGAAATAAAAGGCAATGGTATCTTGCCTGGAGTCAGCCCCTCCCTGGAGGTCCCCCACGGGGGTGACAGCAGAGATGCTGGAGACCCCTGCACTGCGATTTCCTCCCCACCTGACCCCCAAACTGTGCATCAGTTTTGCAGGGGGCGGGGGGCAGCCAACTTTACCTGGAGGTGGGGAGGTAAGTGCCTTGGGGTTCTCCGCCCTCTACCCCTCCCTCTCGCTGCAGGAATAGATTTCCAGAGGGACTTGAAAGAGAAGTGGCTGGCAGGTGATAGAATGCCCTCACCTGGCCATTGGTGACCTGTGGCCTCTCTGAGTCAGGGAGACACAATGAGGGTTTTCCTGGATCACGAAGAGGTGTGAGCTTTTGTGTTTTCTTGGGTGACTTTCACCTGGGGCAGGTGAGGCTGAAGCTGCCAGGAGGGCCCAGGAGGAAGCCTCAGAAGAGGGGCTAAAGGCACCCAGGCCTGGAGCCCACTGTCCTCAGGCTCCCCTGCACTCCCGCTGGTTCCATTTCTTTTCACGTAGCCACTTCCGTTTCCTGAAACAGCCTGCCTAACCACCCTGAGCTGTGGCGGCTTCCCCCACTCCCTCTTTGCACCCACTCCCTGCCCCTGCAGGGCCCCTCACCCTCCCTTACCCTTTGGGGTCAGCTGTCAGACAGGGACAGGATGCACTGTGAGGCCAGAGACTCTCCTTTCAGTGAGCCTGTCTGTCCGGGGTGAGGTGACAGGAGCTCCCTCTTGGGCCAGGGAGAGGGGACTGCAGCTTTGAGGCAAGGAAGGAAGCAGTGGGGGCCCCAGGCCCAGCCTCCCTGCTCCTTTGCAGAAGGCAGTCGGTGCGGCTCCTCAGAGACCAGCATGGGCGTGACTGATGGCAGGTTCGGGTGGCGGGCGCCTGCTCTATGCATACATGAGCCATGGGCCATGGCAGGCTCTCCGGGCTCCCGGGAGGCCCGCCCTGCACAGCTGGGTGACAGGCCTGGGTGACAAGAGACCCGGGGTGACCAGAGTGCCTCGCCGTGTTCTCTGGGTGCAGATCTGTGAGACCGCTGCTGGGCCCAGCGTGGGATAACATTCATGTGACAGTCAGGGCCTTCTGACCCACCAGGCCCCTCTGTCCTCTTCTCCGGAGCTCACACCTCCGCCGCCCTGCACAGATGGCCACTCTGCGGTCAGTCTGATGCGAGAGGGACACTGGCTACGCCCAGTACCGGGAGGAGGGCATCTTCTCTGGTTGACCTCAACCAAGTGAGCAATCAGTGGGTCTGAGCGTCAGTGCTGAACATCCAGCCCTCCCTCCACGCCACACACACACACACACACACACACACACACATAGGCACACAGCAACCCCGAGAACGGAAGGCCCTGCGCCTGCCTGCGCTCCTATTGACTCAGACGGTCGGCATGAGCACCCCTCATAGACTTACTGTGTGAGAGCTGCCGGGTCACCTGGCTGAGATTCACTCCCAGTCTCCCCGGGAAATCGGGGAGAGTCTCTGTGGGGGAACAGTGCACATTGCGATGGGAGAGTGCGACGCCTCCATCGCCTCCTCGGTCAGCCACGCAACCCTCCACACAGGAAAGTGAGCGCTCATGGAGCACCATGTCTGTGAAGGTTACGGCAGCATAACTCACAGTCACAATCACAAAGAGCCTACAACCTGGGCCCACACCACAGAGACCCACAATCACAATCACAAACAGCCTACAGCCCGAAGCCCCCATTACAGAGACTCACAGTCACAGACAGCCCTACAGTCCGCGGCCCCCACCACAGAGACCCACAATCACAATCACAAACAGCCTACAGCCCGCGGCCCCCACCACAGAGAATATTGGCAACAAGAGCTGAGCTGGCTGCACAGAGTAGTTGATGAAAGAGCAGGACACACAGGGTCCCAGGGCGCACCCACTTACACAGCATCCCTCTGAAGGCAGAGCTGGGGAGCGAGGGGAGGCTGGGCTGGTTGGGGGGGTTAGAGGGGTCTGGGTACCGCTCTGCATCCTGACCCTGAGGGGTTACCCAAAGCTACTGGTAAGCTTGTGCCAAAGCTTGATTTGTACTCCAGAAAGGTGAACTTCACTGTAGGAAAAATTTAAAAATAATAAAATGGTGGCCAAAGGGAGAGAGATATCTCCTGCGGTTGGTAGGACTTGCAGCCCCTTCTGTGGAAGCAGTGTGGAGTGCAGACGTCTGCCTGTGGCTAGGAGCCCGGGCGCACGCTGTCACCGGCCCAGAGTCGGGGCCTGAGGCTGAGCGCAGCCCGCGGTGGCAGGAACGCCCGCCTCAGTGAATGCAGCGGTCTGGGCAGCCGCGCTGGCGAGGCTCAGAGACAGTCCTTCCCCGGAGGCCCAGGGTGAGAAAGGCAGGCTCAGGACAAGAGCCAGTCGGATGGCAAATGCATGTGGAGGCTCCTGCAGTTAGAGACCGGGCCGCGAAGCCCCCTAGAAGATAAAAATGTACAAATACACGTTCCAGCTGTGCTGGTTAGATCGGGTAACCAGCCAGCCTTGTCCGCTGCCTCTACGTGGAGCCAGAGAGAGGGCGGAGCCCTGTGTTCCCATCACGTTTCGGCCCTAGGTCAGAGGAAGTCCCACTTACAGCAGGAGGGCAAGGCCCGTGTATCCAGGTGCTAGCCAAGGGCCAGTGATGAACTTTGGAACAATATTCCTGCATCTTTCTGCTCTGCCAGCCTGCTGACTTTAATTCCAAGACTTGACCTCATGGTCACAACGTGGCTGCTATGGCACCGACCATGGGAGTGCCCAGGCAGGAAAGAGAAGTCTGTGCCTCCTTTCAGAGAGAAAACCTCCAGGAGCCCCTTCCAGCTGCCCTCCACGCCTCAGTTCTGGGGTATGTGTCACAGGCAGCGGTTTCAGGAACCCTTAAACACACCCTGTGGAGGGGACTGGTGAGCTGATCCGGGGTTCCTGTCCCCGGGCTGAGAGCGAGCTCAGTCCTCTCAGTCACAGGTCACCTCTGCGTGAGCTCACAGACTTTGTTTGCTAATTAAGAAGGGGGCACGTTTGGGTCCATGGTAGCTGCCAACCTTTTTATGATTTGAAGGTAGATTTCATAGAGTGTTTTTGGCCTTCATTTGGCACATCCTGCTCCACACCGTCAGAGAGCTTGGGGTGGAAATGGGAAAGGATTGCTGATGTACGGTGAGGATGAGGAGTGCCCGGGCCCTGCCACCCTCAGGAGCAGCGTGCCCGGCTGTGGGTGCCGGAGGCACTGAGGGTGGCCGCCTGGAGAGCCAGCCATCGGAACTGTCATGTTATCCACCAGAAGTTCGATTATGTTCATTATCTCCCTGTTCCCGAGACAGATGGGCACGTCTATATTTAGAAATGCATTCAGCAAGGAGTTTCATGGCAACCAGAAAAATGTCTGCTGATTGCTCTCCGGTTAACTTTAATCATTCATTCATTTGGTTAACTAGACCGCCTTGCACAAGCCCAGCAGTTAATTGAGACTTCCCATTTGTTCTCACAAAGCCAGGAAAGAGAAGAGAAAGTCAGGCAAACGGAAGCCCTTGCCGTCCCCAGAAAATCTGACCAGAGACACGGCCATGATATGGGGAGCCACGACGATCTGGGGGTCCCATTGGGTCCCGCCGCTGCATCCGAACGTCTCTGAGCGAGCTCTGTGCGGGCGCTGCAGGGAGACGGAGAGGCGGACTCCGCTGTGCTTACCTCTAACCCAGCAGGGAGGGAGCGGTGCACACAGAATCACTGCCCGTGGCCTTCAGCCTGCGTGGACACTGGGCAAGACCAGCAGGTTCTGAGCAGAGACTTCCGGACAGGGTGGCTCCACACGGTGCTTCTGATCAAGGTCTCAGGATGGAAAATTTCTGGGGGGAGAGGGCATTGGTGAGCTGCATTTACTACAGGAAAAAGTGGCTCTGGCCAGTGTGGCTAAGTGGTTGGCACATCTGCCAGCGCCCAGGAGGGTGTTAGGTTTGATTTCTGGACAAGGGCATGTACCTAGGTTTTAGGTTGCAGCCCCTATCAAAGTGTATGTGGGAGATGACCAATTAATATGTCTCTCTCACATCGATGTTTCTCTCTCTCTCTCCTCTCTCTCTTTCTTCTCCCCTTTTCTCTTTCTTGTCCACCCTAAAAAATCAGTGGAAAAATATGCTCAGATGAAGATTAACAACAACAAAAGGAATAAGTGAACCAGTTTGTAGCCTTTTATAATGCAGGGTGGGCTCTGTGATTAAACAACCATTCATAGATTTGGTTTGTATTTTCCTGCATTTCAGTTTCTGGCCACGATGAGCTGCCTCCACTCCATCAGAGCTTCGACAGGACCCCAGGAAGCTAATGCTCAAGGTGACTGTCCCTGCAGGAGACCTGGTTGCTCCCCCCCGCCCAACTCACCCTCCCCTTACATCAGCTGTGGGCAGGCAGGGTCAGGGCCAGCTGTGGGTCCAATATGGCGGCCAATGCCACAGGTGACCTTGGGACACTTTGCTGTGTTTTATCTGGTTTGAGAGGTGCTGTGGTGTGAAGCGCATGCTAAACTTTGAAGCTTTAGTGGGAAAAAGTGTGTCAAGTGCCTCATCTACATATCACTGATTACATGTTGAAGTTAATTTGTTGGATGCACTGGTGTGGGGAGCACAGGAGCCTTGGTTGGAAAGTCTGCAAGGAGAAATCTCCGAAAGGCTGGGGCCTCTAGATGGACCTTCCTGAGGTGGCAGACCCTGCCTTGACTTTTCCAAACAAGTCTGAGCCCGCAGGTATTTACCGGGATCTTTAATCTTAGGGTGCCTTGCTTAAAGGACCCTGCAAACACATGTGTCCCCCCAAGATGACTTACCCCACTGATGGTATCTAAAAGATAAACTTTATTCCAAACTGCTATTACAACAGAAGCCTGCAGAGGCAGGCAATGGGGGCTGTTTGGTTCCTTTAGCCAGGCAGTCCCTTAGCCTTCTCTTTCACCTCACACAGCCATCCTGCGTCAGGGTAACTCAGCGTCTGCTGGTCAGCTGAGCTCACTGGGTTAAATAAAGTACATTAGTAAAATGAACCCTGCCTGTCTCTTTTACCTGTTATAATGCGGCTACTAGCAAATAAGGTCTCACCTGGCATTGGTGGAGACGCCCTCTGTTCCTCCCTGTGCCCTTCCTCCCCTGAGCCCCTGAGCCCCAAACCTCGGCCCCAGGACGTGGCCCCTGGACTGCCCTGTCGGCCTGTCGAGGGCTCCGGGGATAGAGAGACAGAAGACACCAGCTCCTGAAGTGGGCCGTGGGCTAGGCCCAGGACCGGAAAGGTCAGCCGGTCCCGCCACACTGGTGGTGGCATCACTGTTCCCCTGCAGGAGAGCCGGGGAGGCTGGTGATGGTAACGGTGCTGGGAGCTCTCAGAGGGCTCTCACCGTTTAGGTCTGTGCACCCCGCCTGCCCTGGTGTGTGAGGTGGTATTTAGGGAGCTTCCTTGAGGAACCCAGTTCTTTTGTATTTTCCTGCATTCCCAACGAATGACATGCCTGGGATGGGCTAAGCGAGCGCCTGCTCCTCCCCGCAGAGGTGGGCCTCGGTAACTGGCGGCCAATGCATGTCAGCGTCCCGCACTGCCTGTTTCCCCCAAAGGGCCGTGCTCACTGCTCACTGTCACTCAGCACGGGACACCGGGCCAGAGGGGAAGTGGCCAGCTTCCTCAGGGAGCCGTGGCCGTGGGGCCAGGTTCCCCGGTGGCCGCGGTGCCCAGTGGTGCAGCTGCTCTCCACCCGCTCCTCACACCCGGCCCAGCCGAGCCGCTCTGAGTCTGGGGCCCAGTGTAACGTTCCCCTCCCTACAAACACCAGCGGCACTGTGACCCGGGGACCAGACTTTCCTGTTACTGCTGCACCCCGTGGTGACTACATTCCCACCAATCACAGCCAGAACACTGCCCCACTCACAGCCCACACTCAGCCCAACACACAGCCCCACACTCAGCCCCACACTCAGCCCCACACTCAGCCCCACACTCAGCACCACACTCAGCCCCACACACAGCCCCACACTCAGCCCCACACTCAGCCCCACACACTCAGCCCCAGTCAGCCCCACACTCAGCCCCACACTCAGCCCCACACTCAGCCCCACACTCAGCCTCACACACACCCCCAGACTCAGCCCCACACTCAGCCGCACACTCAGCCCCACACTCAGCCTCACACACAGCCCCACACTCAGCCCCACACTCAGCCCCACACTCAGCCTCACACACAGCCCCACACACAGCCCACACTCAGCCCCACACTCAGCCCCACATTCAGCCCCACACTCAGCCCCACACTCAGCCCCACACACAGCACCACACACAGCCCACACTCAGCCCCACACTCAGCCTCACACACTCAGCCCCACACACAGCCCCACACAGCCCCACACAGCCCCACACAGCCCCACACAGCCCCACACATAGCCCCACACACAGCCCCACACTCAGCCCCACACTCAGCCCCACACACAGCCCCACACTCAGCCCCACACACACCCCCACACTCAGCCCCACACAGAACCCCACACTCAGCCCCACACTCAGCCCCACACTCAGACCACACTCAGTCCACACACAGCCCCACACACAGCCCCACACACAGCCCCACACTCAGCCCCACACACTCAGCCCCACACACAGCACCACACACAGCCCACACTCAGCCCCACACACAGCCCCACACTCAGCCCCACACATTCAGCCCCACACACAGCCCCACACTCAGCCCACACTCAGTCCACACACAGCCCCACACTCAGCCCCACACTCAGCCCCACACTCAGCCCACACTAAGTCCACACACAGCCCCACACACAGCCCCACACTCAGCCCACACTCAGTCCACACACAGCCCCACACACAGCCCCAACACTCAGCCCCACACTCAGCCCCACACTGAGCCCCACACACAGCCCCACACTCAGCCCCACACACAGCCCCACACACATCCCCACACTCAGCCCACACACAGCCCCACACACAGCCCCACACTCAGCGACACACTCAGCCCCACACACAGCCCCACACACAGCCCCACACTCAGCCCCACACATAGCCCCACACTCAGCCCCACACACACCCCCACACTCAGCCCCACACACAGCCTCACACTCAGCCCCACACTCAGCTCCACACTCAGCCCCACACTCAGTCCACACACAGCCCCACACACAGCCCCACACACAGCCCCACACTCAGCCCCACACACTCAGCCCCACACAGCCCCACACTCAGCCCCACACTCAGCCCCACACACACCCCCACACAGCCCCACACACAGCCCCACACACAGCCCCACACACAGCCCCACACTCAGCCCCACACACTCAGCCCCACACACAGCCCCACACTAAGCCAACACTCAGTCCACACACAGCCCCACACACAGCCCCACACTCAGCCCCACACTCAGCCCACACTCAGTCCACACACAGCCCCACACAC
Source organism: Nyctalus aviator (assembly GCA_036971965.1). Classification (NCBI taxonomy): domain Eukaryota; kingdom Metazoa; phylum Chordata; class Mammalia; order Chiroptera; family Vespertilionidae; genus Nyctalus; species Nyctalus aviator. The sequence continues at coordinate 89,014,069 of CM072925.1, forward strand.
AGCCCCACACTCAGCCCCACACTCAGCCCACACTCAGTCCACACACAGCCCCACACACAGCCCCACACTCAGCCCCACACACTCAGCCCCACACACAGCCCCACACAGCCCCACACAGCCCCACACAGCCCCACACACAGCCCCACACACAGCCCCACACACAGCCCCACACTCAGCCCACACTCAGTCCACACACAGCCCCACACACAGCCCCACACTCAGCCCCACACTCAGCCCACAGTCCACACACAGCCCCACACACAGCCCCACACTCAGCCCCACACACTTAGTCCCACACACAGCCCCACACTCAGCCCCACACAGCCCCACACAGCCCCACACACAGCCCCACACTCAGCCCCACACACAGCCCCACACTCAGCCCACACTCAGCCCCACACACAGCCTCACACTCAGCCCACACTCAGTCCACACACAGCCCCACACACAGCCCCACACTCAGCCCCACACTCAGCCCACACTCAGCCCACACACAGCCCCACACACAGCCCCACAGAGCCCCACACTCAGCCCCACACTCAGCCCCACACACAGCCCCACACTCAGCCCCACACACAGCCCCACACACATCCCCACACTCAGCCCCACACTCAGCCCCACACACAGCCCCACACACAGCCCCACACTCAGCCCCACACTCAGCCCACACTCAGTCCACACACAGCCCCACACACAGCCCCACACTCAGCCCCACACTCAGCCCCACACACAGCACCACACACAGCCCACACTCAGCCCCACACTCAGCCCCACACTCAGCCCACACACAGCCCCACACACAGCCCCACACTCAGCCCCACACTCAGCCCCACACACCCCACACTCAGCCCCACACTCAGCCCCACACACAGCCCCACACACAGCCCCACACTCAGCCCCACACTCAGCCCACACTCAGCCCACACACAGTCCACACACAGCCCCACACTCAGCCCCACACTCAGCCCCACACTCAGCCCACACAAGCCCACACACAGCCCCACACACAGCCCCACACTCAGCCCACACTCAGCCCCACACTCAGCCCACACACAGCCCCACACTCAGCCCCACACTCAGCCCCACACTCAGCCCCACACACAGCCCCACACACAGCCCCACACTCAGCCCCACACTCAGCCCCCACACAGCCCCACACTCAGCCCCACACTCAGCCCCACACTCAGCCCACACACCAGCCCCACACAGCCCCACACTCAGCCCCACACACAGCCCCACACTCAGCCCCACACTCAGCCCCACACAGCCCCACACACAGCCCCACACTCAGCCCCACCCCTACCCCCACACTCAGCCCCACACACACCCCCACACTCAGCCCCACACACAGCCTCACACTCAGCCCCACACTCAGCTCCACACTCAGCCCCACACTCAGCCCACACTCAGTCCACACACAGCCCCACACACAGCCCCACACACAGCCCCACACTCAGCCCCACACACAGCCCCACACACATCCCCACACTCAGCCCCACACTCAGCCCCACACACAGCCCCACACACAGCCCCACACTCAGCCCCACACACAGCCTCACACTCAGCCCCACACTCAGCTCCACACTCAGCCCCACACTCAGCCCACACTCAGTCCACACACAGCCCCACACACAGCCCCACACTAGCCCCACACTCAGTCCACACACAGCCCCACACACAGCCCCAACACTCAGCCCCACACACAGCCCCACACAGCCCCACACAGCCCCACACTCAGCCCCACACACAGCCCCACACACATCCCCACACTCAGCCCCACACTCAGCCCCACACACAGCCCCACACTCAGCCCACACTCAGCCCACACACAGCCCCACACACAGCCCCACACTCAGCCCCACACTCAGCCCCACACACAGCCCCACACACAGCCCCACACTCAGCCCCACACATAGCCCCACACTCAGCCCCACCACCACACTCAGCCCCACACACAGCCCCACACTCAGCCCCACACACTCAGCTCCACACACAGCCCCACACTCACACAGCCCCACACAGCCCCACACACAGCCCCACACACAGCCCCACACTCAGCCCCACACTCAGCCCCACACAGCCCCACACTCAGCCCCACACTCAGCCCCACACACAGCCCCACTCAGCCCCACACGCAGCCCCACACAGCCCCACACAGCCCCACATGCCAAGCCCCACACTCAGCCCCACACGCAGCCCCACACTCAGCCCCACACGCAGCCCCACACGCAGCCCCACACGCCAAGCCCCACACGCAGCCCCACACGCAGCCCCACACTCAGCCCCACACGCAGCCCCACACTCAGCCCCACACGCAGCCCACACGCAGCCCACACGCCAAGCCCCACACGCAGCCCCACACGCAGCCCACACGCAGCCCCACATGCCAAGCCCCACACAGCCCCACTCAGCCCCACACACAGCCCCACACACAGCCCCACACTCACAGCCCCACACTCAGCCCAACACTCAGCCCCACACACAGCCCCACACTCAGCCCACACTCAGTCCACACACAGCCCCACACACAGCCCCACACTCAGCCCCACACACTCAGCCCCACACACAGCCCCACACTAAGCCCAACACTCAGTCCACACACAGCCCCACACACAGCCCCACACTCAGCCCCACACTCAGCCCACACTCAGTCCACACACAGCCCCACACACAGCCCCACACTCAGCCCCACACTCAGCCCACACTCAGTCCACACACAGCCCCACACACAGCCCCACACTCAGCCCCCCACACAGCCCCACCCACAGCCCCACACACAGCCCCACACTCAGCCACACACACAGCCCCACACACATCCCCACACTCAGCCCCACACTCAGCCCCACACACAGCCCCACACACAGCCCCACACTCAGCCCCACACTCAGCCCACACTCAGTCCACACACAGCCCCACACACAGCCCCACACTCACAGCCCCACACTCAGCCCAACACTCAGCCCCACACACAGCCCCACACTCAGCCCACACTCAGTCCACACAGCCCCACACACAGCCCCACACTCAGCCCCACACTCAGCCCACACTCAGCCCACACACAGCCCCACACACAGCCCCACACTCAGCCCCACACACTCAGCCCCACACACAGCCCCACACAGCCCCACACTCAGCCCCACACACAGCCCCACACACAGCCCCACACACATCCCCACACTCAGCTCCACACTCAGCCCCACACTGAGCCCCACACACAGCCCCACACACAGCCCCACACTCAGCCCCACACTGAGCCCCACACACAGCCCCACACTCAGCCCCACACTCAGCCCACACTCAGCCCACACACAGCCCCACACACAGCCCCACACTCACAGCCCCACACTCAACCCCACACTCAGCCCACACTCAGCCCCACACTCAGCCCCACACTCAGCCCCACACACAGCCCCACACTCAGCCCCACACTCAGCCCCACACTCAGCCCCACACTCAGCCCCACACACAGCCCCACACTCAGCCCCACACTCAGCCCCACACTCAGTCCACACTCAGCCCACACGCAGCTCCCGTTGGGACTGAGGACCCACACAGGCTCCAGAGGGCATAAGTGATCATTAAGGACAGACCCGAGGCCGTCGGGCTGGGCCCTGGGGGAAGCTGTCGGCAAGCCTGGTCCCAACGCCTGTGCGGCCGTTTCTGACCCGGGGAGTGTTCACGCCGCTGCTGGCCTTGGGTGGAGAGATGGGCTGCAGGGCGGCCCACTGCCCGGCGTGGAGGCACCTGGTCGAGGGGGACAGCGACCCGTCCCTCATCTCCTCGCAGCAGACTCAGGCGGCGCCCCCTTCCTTTCACAGCCTGTCATTTGTTCACTCAATGTGTGGGTGGCTGCTTAGCCAAGGGCGTGCGTGTTTTTGCTGTCTCCAGCCTGTAAGGGTACTGGATTCTGCACGTGGCACTTCCACGCTGACATGAATCTCACACCCACGCGGGCGCGAGAAAGCAGCTGTGACGGCTCTCCCTGCGGGGGCGGTGCCTGTCTGCTCCCCATGCCATGGTCAGCACAAGGGGCCACCCCCCTGATGGCCTCCCTGAGGTCATCCTTCTGCCGGTGAACTTATTTTGGTAGAAAAGACACAGCAGTGACACAGCCACTGCGGACCAGCCATCCCTGTGCACTGACTTCCTCCTCCAGCTTCCGTGTGTGCACACTTCCTGCCAAAGCCGTCCGTCTGCTAGGACCACAGCGCACTGTGCCTCTGGTCCCGGGCCCCTGTGGCTGTGTGTCCCCGCGGGCACTGCTCCTCGGGTCCCAGACTTCCGGTCACCCTCCATGTCCCTCAGACAGTGGACACCGAGGTGGCTGTGGAAATCAGCTCCACTAACAGTAAAGGCCACTGCGTGCCTGTGAACTGCATGTCTTCTCTCGGCTGCGGGACCTGTATCCGTGGGCGGCTGCAGCCTTGACGACAAGTTTTCAAACCAATTTCTGCCTCCTAACGCCTCCCTCTCCCCTGCCCCCCAAGGGAAGGCTTGGTTGTTGGAAGGACAGGTGTACCCCATGAGTTTCCCGGAGAGATGAGCCACACTGGGCAGGTGAAGGGGTGCATGGCTCACACCTGCCTGCGTTCCCATGAGGCCATGGTGCCCTGGATTGGGCCCCGTCCTTGCGGAGCCCAGCGGCACCCCCAGGCTGAGCCAGCTCCTCCCTCCCTGAGGCCCTGGTGAGGAAGAGGAGGTGCTGAGGTCGGGCTGGCAGTGGGGACCTGGGTGGAGGCGCAGGCAAGAGAGAAAGTCCCCGAGAGCACTGTCCGGTGTCAGAGGAGGCCTGGCTGGGGGTGGGCGGTGGCCGGTGGGGGAGGGGGGGTCATACCCCATTTCAGGCTTCTCTTTCGCAGCCACTGCCCTCGCTCCCAACTCGCACGCTCCAGAGGGGCGGAAAGGCCAAACCCCTCTTTCCTGTGGCCAGTGTCAGGGCGAGCCAGGCCATTAACACGGTCAATGCTCCAGGAGAGGCACCCCTGGTCCACGGCACCTCACGTCCGCCTCCAGCTGCACCCCGAGCCAGGAGCCTCCCTGCCGCGCAGCCTTCCCTGGAGGCGCCTGGGCCTGGGCCAACAACCGCGAACTTAGCGGCTCCCGGGACAAACAGCCGCTTTGCGTGGCAGTGAAATGAACAATCTACTGCCAATTATTTAAAGACAAATTACTTTAAGTGTAAGAAATAAAAGGCAAATTGGCAATTGGGTTTTGTGTGAGGCCTTAAGTGGGTGATCTGCACTGTGAGGCTGCTCCGAAGGTTTCAATGAGGCGGGAGGACCGTCTCGGGGCAGAGGGAGCCGGGAGGCTCTCACCCAGCTCCCCGCGTGGTCCTCAGTGCGAGGCCCAGGTGCACCCAGGAAGCCAGTGTCAGGGCAGCAGAGCTCACACCACACTCCGAAAGGCACACACACCACACTGTGACAGGCACACACACCACACTGTGACAGGCACACACACCACACTGTGACAGGCACACCACACTCTGACAGGCAACCACACTGTGACAGGCACACACACCACACTGTGACAGGCACACACGCCACACTGTGACAGGCACACCACACTCTGACAGGCAAACCATACTGTGACAGGCACACACACCATACTGTGACAGGCACACCACACTGTGACAGGCACACCACACTGTGACAGGCACACACGCCACACTGTGACAGGCACACCACACTGTGACAGGCACACCACACTGTGACAGGCACACCACACTGTGACAGGCACACACACCATACTGTGACAGGCACACCACACTGTGACAGGCACACCACACTGTGACAGGCACACCACACTCTGACAGGCAAACCACACTGTGACAGGCACACCACACTGTGACAGGCACACCACACTCTGACAGGCACACCACACTGTGACAGGCACACACACCATACTGTGACAGGCACACACACCACACTGTGACAGGCACACACAACACACTCTGACAGGCACACACACCACACTGTGACAGGCACACCACACTCTGACAGGCAACCACACTGTGACAGGCACACACACCACACTGTGACAGGCACACACGCCACACTGTGACAGGCACACCACACTGTAACAGGCACACACGCCACACTGTGACAGGCACACCACACTGTGACAGGCACACCACACTGTGACAGGCACACCACACTCTGACAGGCAAACCACACTGTGACAGGCACACACACCATACTGTGACAGGCACACCACACTGTGACAGGCACACCACACTGTGACAGGCACACCACACTCTGACAGGCAAACCACACTGTGACAAGCACACCACACTGTGACAGGCACACACACCACACTGTGACAGGCACACCACATCTGACAGCCACACACACTACACTCTGACAGGCACACCACACTGTGACAGGCACACCACACTGTGACAGGCACACCACACTCTGACAGGCACACACACCACACTCTGACAGGCACACCACACTCTGACAGGCACACACACCACACTGTGACAGGCACACCACACTCTGGAGGCACACCACACTCTGACAGGCACAGGCTGGGTGCTGTCCAAGAGTCTTTCTGGGATTGGGCTTTTCCTGGAGCCCCGGCCGAGGCTGTGTGCTGGCCTCTCAGGTCCAAGTTTTCAGGGTAAACCCAGAAGCAACTGCCTCTACATGGCCGAGGTCTCCTGGGAAGGAACCCCGGCTGCTGAAAACCTGCCCCAGAGCCGCCCCTCATGGGGGAGCTTGGAGGGAATTTCTCGGGAGCCCCTGACAGCCCCACTGGGCCGACCCTAGAAGCGTCCCTGGAACCGCTGCCCCTGCAGCTTGTTAAGCACCTGCATGGCAGAGCGCCCTCCTGCCTCTCTGCTCCCCTCCTTCCCCAATTATTACACCGGACTGCCTGGCACCGAGGCCTCTGCTCGGAGAAGGGCGCCCAGCACCGGTGAGGCTTCTGCTGCCTGCGCTCCGCCCCTTTGGAGGAGAAGCCGAGGCACCGGGTGCGTGTAGGGCTTCTCAATCTTGGGCCAGCCACGTGGGCAGAGCAGCGTTTCCCGGGGCGTCCCTCAGTGCCCTCCGCGGCCCATGTGTGGTGCTGTCTGCACACACATGTGCCTGGGCCTGTGGTCATCTCTGTACCAGCACGGCATGCTGCCCCCACTTCCTCTGAAATTCCTAGAAATCCAGGCTGAGCCACGGAACCCCTTACACCAGCTACTCAGGGCTCAGCAGCACCTGTGAGGCTCGACTGCCTTGGCCCTCATGTTCCTCCCACCAGGCGCCAGGGGCTTTGATGGTTGTGGGCCTGCCAGCCCCCTGTACCACACACCAGAGCTCAGTGGCAGCTGGACTTTGGGGGAGGGGTGTCCCTGATAGGTGGCCCTCATCGGGCAATGCCCCCATGTCCTGGTGGCACAGGAGTGGTGGCCCTTATATTCCAGCTGCCTGCCTGGACGGAGGCATGCCAGCGGAGCCAGCAAAGGTGGGCTGGGGTCGCTCCACGGCTTTTCTTCTTAAAGGACCCCTGTGCTCTCCCAGGTCCCGGGAGGGAGGGAGGCCTGGACATGCTGAGCTGCCATTTGCTTAAGTTTCGTGCACACCTGAGTTTGCGTTTGCGGGCGTTACGCCTGGGGATGCGCCTGGCAGACAGTTCCACTTTTGAGGACCCAGGGGTCCGAAGCCCCACCTTGTAGAATAGCGACCCAGCTCCCTCAGAGCGAGGGCCACGGGCTCCTCTGCCCCCGTGGACGCTGTCCTGCTCCGACCCTACGTCCTGCAGCTCCCCGCCTTCCGAGCAGACCTGCTGTGCGGGAGCCGGCTTCAGCGGCCTGCAGGCAGCGGGTGCTGGCTCACCCGAAAGGAAGCCGGTCCATGGTGCGTGCGCAGCAAACCTCACCAGCCAGCGCTCGCCCTTCCTCAGGACGCCCGCGGGCTCTCAGCGCCCACCCTGTGCAGGCCGCAAAGGCCTAACCCGGCCCCAGACAGGAATGAGCAGGAACCGCCTCACCCACGGCACGGAGTGCTGAGCACCAACCAACCCCTCCCTCTGCAGCTGCTACGGAACGATGGGATCCTGTACACCCAGGGACGCGGTGAGAGCCCTGAGGCCGAGCGGGAGGCGCCACACCTGCCACGCAGAGCCCCCCAGTCCCCGCGTGCCGCCCACGTCCACGCAGAGCCCCCCAGTCCCCACGTGGCCGCCCACGTCCACGCAGAGCCCCCCAGTCCCCTTGTGGCCGCCCACGTCCACGCAGAGCCCCCCAGTCCCCGCGTGGCCGCCCACGTCCACGCAGAGCCCCCCAGTCCCCTTGTGGCCGCCCACGTCCACGCAGAGCCCCCCAGTCCCCTTGTGGCCGCCCACGTCCACGCAGAGCCCCCCAGTCCCCTTGTGGCCGCCCACGTCCACGCAGAGCCCCCCAGTCCCCGCGTGGCCACCCACGTCCCCGCAGAGCCCCCCAGTCCCCGCGTGGCCGCCCACGTCCCCGCAGAGCCCCCCAGTCCCCGCGTGGCCGCCCACGTCCACGCAGAGCCCCCCAGTCCCCACGTGGCCGCCCACGTCCACGCAGAGCCCCCCAGTCCCCACGTGGCCTCCCACGTCCACGCAGAGCCCCCCAGTCCCCTTGTGGCCGCCCACGTCCACGCAGAGCCCCCCAGTCCCCACGTGCCGCCCACGTACACGCTCCATCACCTTTAGGTTCCGCGCCTAAATGCTCTTCTTGGCTCGAATTCGGAAACCATGAGGGCAAACCTATTTTGGCAGCTCAGTTTCCTAGGTCCAGCCTCAGCTTGTTCTGCTTTAGTGTGAAGTGGGAAAGGCCTGGGAGCCTAAGAATCATATAAAGCCTCCCTCACAGCCAACTCATGCTTGGAAAACACAAGTGTGTTCATGGCTTGGGGGAGAGGGAGGGGAGGGAGAGAGAAAGAGAAAGAGAAAGAGAAGGAAAAAAAGAGATGGCAGATTCAAAGTCAATAACGATTAAAATTCCCTTATCTCCCCATGAATAACTTATATACAAGTTCATTTTTTGGAGCAAAGAAGTAAATTTACATATTGGCTTTTTAACATGTCAGTTCTCTCTGAAAATTCATCTCCATGGAAGAGTAACCATGTGTGTAATATTAGAACGCGTGGTCGGAGGTGTAGAATTGCCACTTCCACGCCGAGGGCTTGCCAGTGGCTGTGCGCATGCCCCCTCGGGGCAGCCTGAGGGGTGCCTTCCTCACGCCCGGCCCCTCCCGGCGGCCAGCCCCGCCTATCCCAGCGCAGAGCTAGAAGCACAATTTGCTAACATGCAGTTCTTTTGTGCTGCATCCAAGTCTCACATTAAGCAGTTTGCACCTCAGAAAGCATTATTGGGCTTATGTTTCTGGAAGCACTTTTCATTATTCATATTTAAATTATGTTCCTTTGAGAAGGAGATAAGGGCTGGAAAATTTTAGCAGGAGACAAATGGTGTAGGTAGTGACAATCTCAGCCTTTCATCTCTGAAGTTATAAACCATGCCAACAGGAACCGAAGTGCCTAAACAGCAGAAGATCTGAGGAGGATATATTTAATGATGGACGTGGTGGGAGGGTTCGCCATCGCGGTATTAAGCCAATGGCTGTAAAGCGTCCTTAGTTAATTGGGCTGAGCAGACATAAGGTGTCTGCTAAGGTGTGTGTGTCCCTTGGCCCCAGGTGTGGACAGCGTGGCTCTGCAGGTGCCCTGACTCTCAGGAACAGGGGGTGTCTCCCCTGCCTTCCCGACCCGGACCCAGAATACGCGTTAGGGTGAGGCATATTGTCCTCAAGGAGCACAATTCCCGCAGGGAAGGGGAGGTAATGCAGGCCATGCTGTTGCTGCTGAAAAACTACTCCCACTTTGATAGCATTTAATAAGAAATCAAAACAAGAAAACAAATAAGACTTTTCTTTTAAATTCTTATAACAGTGTTAACTCAGAATAAACTCTTTTTAAAAGAAATGTGTAAAGTAGTAAATTTGTTACAACAAAATAAGTGGAACTCATAGGAGACCCCATTATGGGATGGAGGCTTTGTGATCTTAGACGTTGCTGAGCCGAGTAGCTCAGGGGAAGACTGGAACAAGGACAGAGTGAGGGCTGCAGGGCTAGGCACCAGGTGCAGTGCCCCGACAGTGGCCGTACCCCTGTGATCACAGGAACCAGCTGGGGACCTGCTGGAGGTCCTCACTGTGCGTCTGGACCGACCGAGAGGTCCAGGGGACACACGCTCCCTATTGGCCCGGGAACTGAGCACTGAGCACCTAAACACTGAGCACCTGAGCACTGAGTACTGAGCACCTAAACACTGAGCACCACAGACCTGAGCACTGAGCACCTGAGCACTGAGCACTGTGCACCTGCACACTGAACACCTGCACTGGCTGCTGGGCAGCGGGCTGGCAGACTGGGGTTAGCCCCACTCCAGACTTGGTGGACAGGACTCAGGATCCCCATGAAACCAGGTCCCCAGGACACCTAGACCACCGTCTCGTCTTCCTCACCTGGGCAGCTGGGCCCTGGTTTCCACTGGGAAGCAGTTCTGTTTATGCATTTGCAAAAACCCAGCCAGCGGCCAGAAGGAGCCGGAGGCGCGGAGAGGAGATCCAGCTAACACTTTATAGGACCGCAGTGAACACTGGGAGATAAAGGGGCGGGCTCCCTCCAGGAGGCCCAGGCTGGCCTCGCCCCCTTCCTGCTGTCTTCTGCTTCAGGCACCACGGACTCAGAGGGGCTCCTGAGGGCTCTGTGGAGAGTCTCCACTGGCCTGGAGTCTCCACTTCGGGGAGGAGGCCGGGAGACAGCTCACTGCTGCCGGCACAGGCGCCAGCCGAGGGGCCTCCCCCTGGGCTGGAGGCCTCACTTCCCAAAGGGCTCACTGTCCCGGGGGGGCGGGGCCAGAGCCTGCTCCTCTCTCGGGATGGTTATAACAGAGCAACAGCATTGGAGGATCTGCTGTTTATGGCGCCTCCTGGAGGAGAGAGTTGGGACTGAACCTTAACTTAGGGCAGAAGATCATCAGAGGATGCCTCAGAGAGCAGGAGCTTAGGACCTGAGTGCGCTGCCTGTAGTTAGTTACCCACTTAGCTCAGGAAATCCCCTGCAAGCACAGAATTCATTGTAAATAATATACCACGGAGATGCCATGATTATAATAATTTCAGTGTTTACATTACGTGAGTGTTTTTAAGCATATGTGTAGTAAATCCCTCAGCCTTCTAATGAGCAAGCTTTTTTTTTTTTTTTTTTAACAAATACTTTTTTTTTAAAAAATTGATTTCAGAAAGAAAGGGAGAGAGAGATAGAAACATCAATGATGAGAGAGAGTCATTGATCGGCTGTCTCCTGCATGCCCCACGCTGGGCATTGAGCCCACAACCTGGCCATGTGCCCTGATTGGGAATCAAACTGTGACCTCCTGGTTCATAGGTCAACTCAACCACTGAGCCACACTGGCTGGACATGAACAAGCCTTTTAATATTTATATTCTGATTATTCTTTTCGTAAGCCAAACCTTGCAGAGTCGGGCACAGCGGAGACCTGGGGCTGTCTGTGACTTCACTCCAGCTGGGCCTGGTTCTCAGGACGCGGTGTGGGCTTATCTTCACAGCAACACGGGAGGCGGCTGGCTGTCCTCGCTGTACTTTGTGAGGTACAGCGGTGCCTTCTGGGCCGCCCAGCGATGATGACATCATTCCTCTGCTGGCCATGGGCATGCGTGTTACCTTTTCTGGAGTTTTGAAATGTCTCAGCTTTAACTTCTGGTGTGGTAAATGCTGATGGACACAGGCAGCAGCTCCTGGGGGTTCTGAGTAATTTTCAGAGACTATTAGGTTTGACAAACATGGTCTAAGTTGTATCCTTCACCCTTGTGCCCAGAGAGGACCCATCCTCTCCCCTGGGGGTGCAGCAGCGGCCAGGGGCTCCGGGCTGGATGTGGGAAACAGTGTGTCTGGGGAGAGACCAGGAGGAAAGGGGAGGGGCGAGGGAGGGAGAGAGAGAAGAGGGACAAGGGGAAGAAGAGGGAGAGGGAGCAGAGGGAGAGAGAGGCTATTTGAAGTCTTCACTGGATTAAGTCTTCCGATACAGTAAACCCTCTGAAACTCACTGGATTAAAGCCAGTTAACCTTGGCTCTAAGGCGTGGCCCTTGGGCTGTGAGTTGGGTAGTCCATGTGCTTCCAGCTGGGCTCTCTGCCCCCTGGGTCAGCGTGAGAGTCCAGCAGTGCAGTGGTCAGGGGCCGGCTAGTGTTGGCCACAGTCCCTAAGACTTCTTGAAACTCTGAGGGTGCAGGACGCAGATCCTGGTCCTGGGACAGCTGTGCAGTCTCCCTGCCACGGCGGCAGGGCAGCGCTGAGTGGAGCTCTGCGCAAACAGACCACCAGGTGCCTGTCACGTGGCCCGGCTGCCTGGGGGTCTGGGCCGGCTCCCTCCCCAAGGGGCACTGAGGATCGCCATGGATGGTGCTGCTCTGAGCAGCGCACTTGTTTTAGGCAGAAACGCCAGGCTTTGCCTCCGGAACGCGCACTCTGCCTTCCCGAGTGGCATTGCCTGTGAGAGCAGATGCTGGGAAGGAGGGCGCGCGGGCTCCATGGGCGGCTCCCTGAGCGGCTGTGGCGCAGTTGGGATGTGCCCAGCCGGTCCCCTGGACGCTTGGATTCGGCTCCCGGCAGGAAGGCCACGGCCCTGAGCCCCGCTCAGCTCACATCAGGCGTTGTCAAATGACTCTTCACACATACACGCCGCTGTGAGGGCGCTAGGGAGACAGCACACCTTTGAGTGGCAAGACAGGTTCTCTTTCCAGTGGCACGTGGGCGCTTCCAGGCCACGTCCGTGTGGCGGGCGGCTTTTGTCCGAAGCTCGATGACAGGCCCAAAGAGCCACTCTGTGCAGGAGCCAGGCCACCGGCTCTCAGGGAGGAGACAGGCCTTTGTGAAATGCGATGTTTGGTTGTACAGGTAAGGATAGAGTCTTTGGCTTCCACGGGAGAAGGGGGGGTGGAGTGGGAGGGGAAGAGAGGACAGGGAGTGGGGAGGGGGCACGGGAGAGATGAAGACCATCGGCTGCATCCAGCTGCGAGCGGAGGATTCCTCCTCGCTGGCTCGTCCCTCCGAGTTACCACACTGGGCCAGGCTGTGGGGCTGCTCGCCCAGGAGCGGCTGGCACCCCTCCTGCCAGGCCTGGCTCTTCTGGGCCCAGTCCTGGGGAGCTGGGCGGCCTCCTTGGTCCCGTCAGTAAGCCCGGTGATGGAGGCTGGATGTCCTGATGCCCCAGGACGGACGCGAGGCTCCTTTTAGGATGGAGCTTCACACCGGGAATCCAGGGCCCAGAAGCCACTTTGCTGGTATGGGGAGACCTGAAGGCTGCTCCTCTTCCTGACAGAGAGTCGTTGTCCATGTAGATACCCACTTTGCTGTTGTGACTGACGTGTGCACAGGCCCGGGGGGCGGGGGGAGGGGGGCTGGGGAGTCCAGAGCAAGGCCGTGCTCTGCCTGAGAGGCTGGGAGTCACTGGCAGACAGCACACATCCAGCTTTCCCATCTGATGCACAATCACTCATGACTTCGCCTGCGCTTGTCCCTTTTAATGAAAAATTCCCCAAATGCCTCCTGCCACGTGTGGAGGGTCAGGAAACACCGGCATCGCACCCAAGTCTAGAGGTGGACACAGCCTCCCCACGGTTCTCTCTGGCGAGCATCCCGATGGGAACTCCGAGGCTCTTGTCAGAGGGACGCATCTTGGGGTCCCTTTGGAGATGGCTGAGCTGTAAACTGGCGAAGAGTGACGCTGCTGCCTCCTGCATGCGCCCCGGGATTGAACTGTAATCTGGGCATGTGGCCTGACTGGCTGAACTGCCACGGCCTCACAAGAGGTGTTGGCCTGGCTAGCCTCCTCTGCTGGGTCCTGGTGATGCTCTTGTCCTTAGCCTTCCTCTCCGTGTCTGGGATGAGGCTCCCAGCCGGATCTCGTTTCTAAGCCAAGGCGTCGGTGCCGAGTTCTATGGGCTCTGGGAGCCTCGGTTTTCTCCTGGAAACAGGCAACTACAATGGCATGGGGGCACGAGGCACATTTCCGCCTGGCCCGTGGCGTGGATGAAGGCCGTGGTTTTGTTGTTGTTAATCCTCACCCAAGGATATTTTCCATTGATTTCTTTTAGAGAGAGAGTGAGAGGGAGGAGGAGAGACGGAGAGAGGATGTGACACCTCGGTTCCTGCACTCACCCCAACCGCTCGGGGGAGCTAGACGAGGACTTTGCTCCTTTCAAAGCTCCTTAAGTGACAACAGCCCACTGCAGCCAGTGCCTGCCATCTGGGTTAGATCTGAACCATTCGACTGTAGGGGACATTTTTAGGGTCACTGGAGAGATGTGAGTGGGGATGTGCTATCTGTGACATTATGTTGGATATGTTCCTGTTTATGAGCATCTTTCCCTTTAAGAGACACGTACTGAGTGCCCCACTAGTGACGCTCACACAGGCAGGAGCTCTTACCAGGCCTGAGCGAAGGCGGTGCAGCGATGGAGCCAAATAGCAGTAATGATTAAGTCAAGGCGGTCATGGGGTGTCTTATGCTAGTCTCTCTTCTTGAGTGTTCACATTTTTCCACATTGAAACGTTAAAAATGATATTATGCATGAACTCCTTTTCAGGGACCTAGAGCTTTGCCAGGCCCCAAGTGCAGTAGGTGCAGTCACTCCGTAGATACCCATTATTCTCTGTCCCCAAGAGGACAGGGGACAGTGATTGGGTGGGCGTTGCCAGCGCCATAGGCGCAGCCCCCTGTGGCTAGGCGTGTGCATAGGGTCCCTAATGTTATAGTAATAGTAATAAGGATAAATACAATATAGAATAAGTATTAAAGTGTGGAATTGAAGTGTGATATCTGAAAATATAGAATGGAATGTACACAAACTGATAAACACCCTTGAGTGGCCTGTGTGTAGGAAATAGATAAAGTGATCTGAACCCCATATGTAAGACCGGATAGCAAGGCTCCTGGGACCCGCTGATAAGACACACTGAAGACACATCTGAGCACTGAAGACACATAAAAAGAGCAAGCTCCACAGAAGATCAGAGACGCTCCTTCTGCTCCTCCACAGAGGGTCTCTCTCCACTCCCCTCTGCCTGCACCAGTGAAAGCTCTGCCCGAGCCTCGAGCCCCGAACCCTGAGCCTCGGACCGTGAGCCGTCGGGAGAGGCCTCAACTCAATCTGAGCTGCAGCTGCAACGTCCTCCGTGAACTGTGTGTGTCTGTCAGTGCGGATCCCCGGGTGGCCTGCCGAGGTCTGGAACCCACCAGGACTCTGGTAAACAAACCGTGAGTGAATTGTGTATTGCATGTTTGTCTGGTGTGTAATTTATGCTCGGTGGATTATTAAGTACCGTGGGTCATACGTGTCAGATTTCTGGCTGAGGCACCCTAGGTCACCTGCATACGTCCCTTATGGGATAATTGGGACACCCGACCATCAGTAACGTGTTCCCAGAATCACTGCCCATCCCCCGAGCACGGCTGGTGGGTCACACACCCTGGAGTTGCCTTAGTGCTTCAGAGACACGGGCCCTTCCTGAGGCAGCAGGGAGCGCGGCCTGCAGATGGACGAGCTCTCTGAAGGCGGCTGCGAGAGCCCTGGTGATGGGTAAACGCTGGTTCCGGGGCCCACGCTGAACCTTGGACCGGAACTTCAGCTCGATGCCTGGGCGTGCACCACACAGCTCACCTCGACACTGATGTGCATCAGTCCCAGGCCCAGGCCGCTCTCAGCCCCTCTTGGCCGGCTTTCGGCCGGAACGTGGCGTCCTCCTGAGGCTCAGGCTGTGTGTGCCAGGCCCGGCCCTTGGTGGGCATCCTTCCTAGGTAGTCATCCTTTCTCCCACCCACACGGGGCAGGAAGGACCGCGACGCTCTCCTGAGTGAGGACTGGGCGACTCCCAGGGCCTGTGGGAGCTGGGGTTGAAGGTAGGAAGCTGGACCAGGGGGCCTGGGGCAGGGAGACGCCGCTGAGGTCAGCATCAGCACAGGGACTGGCGTAAGAGCATCCGGCGAGGGCTAGCTGCCATTTCACAATGTCACCATGGAATTGTGTGCCGGGTGCGCCTCCTGGCACAGCCTTCCCACCGCCCGCCCGCAGACAGAGCAGAGTGTGGGGGCGTCTAACCTCCATCCCCAGGAAGGAGCTGACCCGCATCACCCTGCCACCACATGGAGCAGACGGCCTTATCTGTGCCTGAGCGTGGGCGGTCCGCCGCGGGCGTGGGTGAGGCTCAGCTAAGATTCTGTCTCTTTTCTGGAAGTGCCCATGGCGCACAGCTACGACTTCTGAGAGCGCGCTGGCCCTGCAGCACAGGTAGTCGTGTCAGTCAGATTGGGAAGCTCGGTTGCCATGCCACCGTAGAGCACACGTCCATGCAAAGCGGTTTCCTGTGAGCGCCATGTGCCTTCTCCCAGGAGCGTGGGCTCCGGGGCAGCCTTCACCCAGCGGGGCCTCCGGCTGCCTCCCCGCCTCCCACGGGACCATGTCCTATGCTTGCTGGACGCCCGTCTCTCTCCTGGTTCAAGCCATCTGCTCTCTGAGGCAGAACTGGGTCTGGCTTTTCTTCACTGTTTTATCTGCATCTGCTTGTGGAGTCGAGCACACAGCAGGCTCCCAGGACGACTTGTTGGATAGAGAGATGGTAGGTAGAAGGAAGGAAAGCTCACCAATAGGGTAGATTTATCTATTACCTATCTATGTCTCACCTGCCATCTATCTACCAGCTATTTATTATCTGTCACCTATCTATCCTCTAGCTACCTACCTGTCCATCAATGACCTCTATCATCTACTTACATGTCATCTATCCACCTCTTACCTATCTCTCTCTCTCTCTTTCTCTCTCTCTCTCTCTCTCTCTCTTTCTCTCATCTACCTCCCTCCGTATCTATCTAGATTTATTACAAGGCAGGGGCTCACAGGCTCCCAGAGACTGGGAGCCCTGGTTTGTGGTCTGCAGACTGGACACCCAGGAAAGCTGATGGTGCGGCTCAAAGCCCAGGCAGGTCTTGTGCCACCTTGGGTGGCCCCAGATGCCCCTCTGGTGGTGCTCAGCGCAGGGATGGGGATATGGCTTCAATGTGTTTGCCGTGGTAGAGGCCACATGGGCTTGGATGGCGCTGGCCTGGCACCGAGGCACCGGCCACATGCCGACTCTGATGGGAAGGAAAACGTGTGTCCTGGGGATGACTGTGGGTCCAAGAGAAGCCACGTGGTCATGGAGGGACCCGGCTGCTAAAGACGTGACTGAGCGCCCAGGCCCCGGTTCAAACCCGGGTTCTCCTCTCACCATTGCTTCAATGTGCTCCTTATAAAAGGGGTGCTAGCGGCCCCCTCATGGGCTCCAGGCCTTGGACCCTTCCAGAAAACATCCATGGAGGAGGAGAATGAGCAGGACACGCACGGCAAGGGACTCGGCAAGAGCTGGGTGCCTGCGCATGCCTGCCGTGTCCCGAAAGTGACCACCGTGTGAGGTTGCATTTTCTGAGTGAACTCACATGCATCGTTTGCTGGTGTTTGGTGTGTCCAGTGTGGTTTCTTATTTTTTAATATTTTTATTTATTTCAAAAGGAAGTCAGAGATAGTGAGAGAAACACCAATGAGAGAGATCCCCTCCTGGGGCCGAGCCCATACCTGTGACCGGGAGCCCTGGCTGGGCTCGGGCTGCCTCTCGCTGTGTCCAGTATGAAGGCAGGGTGAATCATATGAGGCGCTTATCGAGGAGGCCAGCCCACCCCGAAGACAGGGCGCCTACAAGCATCAAACCGCACCTTCCAGCAGGTGCAGGGCAGGATCATACAGGGGAGGGGGGCGCGAGAGGCCGAGCAGCC
Source organism: Nyctalus aviator (assembly GCA_036971965.1). Lineage (NCBI taxonomy): Eukaryota > Metazoa > Chordata > Mammalia > Chiroptera > Vespertilionidae > Nyctalus > Nyctalus aviator. The sequence goes on from CM072925.1 coordinate 89,031,916, forward strand.
TGGAGGCCACAGTTGTCAGCTGTTGTAGCCAATGGGAGGATGATGAGAGGATGTGGATGAGGTGATGTTTGACTCCTAGTGGGCTGGTCTGACCATGTTTATCGGTTCTGCTTGCTGGATTCACAGCTGAGTCACCTCCCTGATCACTTAGCACAGGCCTCGCAAAGGAAACTTTAAGGAAAATGTAAACCCCCTAATCACATGAGAGAAACTTAACCTCCTACTCACATAAATGTATGTGTTCTAAGATTGACAATAATATGGTTATTTCTGATATTAATTCAAGTGCTCTAGCTATCAGGTTATCAGTCCCCTGTCACAACCTGGGCATGTGCCCTGACCAGGAATCAAATCCTGAGCTCCTGGTTCATAGGTTCAACCACTGAGCCGCACCACGCGGGCTGTGGTATTTATTTTATTTGTGTGCTATTGATCGAGCAAAAAATCTGAGCAAACAACTGTTGTTAACAAATGACTTCTGTTAAAGCTGACACTTCCCAGAGGCAGGTGTGAGAGTCCAGTCTTGGCTATGGGGGTGTTTGCAGGACTCCGTTGGTGGAGAAACTCAGGAGGGGAGGCCTGGCTGGCATAAGGCTTGTGGGCTCTGGGCCAGGATGGAGGGTCTGTGGACCCTGGTTTTATTATCTCCCTGAAGCTGGGTGACTTTGAGCAAATTTCTTAATCTCTCTCGGCCTCAGTTTCTTCATCTGTAAAATGGGAATCTATATCGCCAATCTCATGGGATTGTAGCAGGGTGAGTGTACAGCAGTCCCCCTCATGCACAGGGGGCGCGGTCCAAGGCCCCCGGCGGTGACCGAAGTGGGAGGAGCAGGGAACTAAGTGTGCTGTGCTCCTTCCTGCGCACGCGCACCTGGACGACCTTTGGTTTGTAAATCAGGCACAGTGAGATGGGAGTGGCTGACAATGGACACAGCAGCTGTCACCACGCGCTGTAATAAGGCCTTTCCCTCTGCCAGCCGGTCTGATAATCGGGTGGGTGCTGAGTGGCCCAGGGCGGGCGGGTGCGTTTCTCCAGCCGAGGGGAAAGCGGGCTCCTGGGCTTGGGGTCCAAGCAGGGTTGACTGGGAAGAGGAAGAAGGTGCTGCTTGGAGTGCACCGTCTGGAGCTGATTTATGGGGATGATCCCCCTCGATGGAGTCTCTAAACTTACTGAGCTGTGCGCTTCCCATGGGCACATGCTGCCCCTTGTGTGGAATACACCTCGTAAAGCTGGTCAAGGGATGTAAGCAGCCGGCTGGTCGGGTGGGTTTCTCTCTCCTCCATCAAAGGTGAGCCTCGCGGGCCGTGGGCAGTTCACTGCAATGCAGGAACGCTCCAGAAAACGAGTGAGCATCGTGTTCCTGTCAGTGTACTGCCTGTGGCCTGTCCTGTGAGCATCGCCCAGAGAGACCTGGCTGAGAGCCAGCGGGAGGGCGGGCGGGGCTGAGCTGAATGGTGCTCCCTTCCGGTTCCCCGCTCTTCCCGCCACAGGGTGCTGTGGGCTCGGCGCCAGGCGGCAGGGCAGGCGGAGCATGGGCACCTGTCTGCTGCAGTGTTTTCTGGGCGGAGCCTGGCTTGTTTATGAAATGGTGGGCACCCTGGGTTGCTGGGGGACCTCACTGCTCAGTGGGTCACTGTTGCAGGGCTCCCAGATGTTGGTCTGAAACAGCGGGGCCAGGCCAGTGGCGGGCGGGGTCTCAACCACAGAAGGGACGGCAGCAGCTCCCCTAGTATCCCTGTCCAGCTCTCTGCCATCCCGGCGTCTGGAGCTGTGGGGACTTGTGTCCCTGTGCAGCTCTCTGCCATCCCGGTGTCCGGAGCTATGGGTATGTGAAGGGCTATCCCTGTCCCTCGGGTCAAGGGCAGTGTCCTGGCCACTGCTCCTGCACTGACCCTGCCCTCCTGGGAGTGTCCAAACCGCTGGAAGTCCCGTCCTCTGCTCCCCAGGCAGACAGCAGTGGGTCACGATGGAGACACCATTCAGCCCAAACCTGGGAGACGGCCAGGCCTGGGAGGGCAGTGCCCCTGATTGAACTGGACGGGCCTCCAGCAGGAGGGAGGCATTGGGAGGGCATGACAGGGCCTCCGGCTCCTGCCACGGAAAGCCCGAGGAGCCGCTTCCGCCAGGGCACAGGGCTGCAGCGTTGGGCGGTCCAGGCTTCCAGGCTGCCTTTCTCTCTCTCTCCCTCTCTCTCTCTCTCTTTCTCTCTCTCTCTCAGAGGACCCCAGGGCCCATGAAACTGGGATGATGGACCCGGTGGACAGGGGCAGCAGGTCTCTAGTTGATAGGATGAAAGGACTCCGGGCCTCCCCTTCTTTAGAAGATGCCAGAAAGTAGGTTACACATTCCTTCTCAAGCCAGCTTTCCCTCAGTTTACCTTTATTGTGGAGAGGACTACAGACGCCCTGGGCTTCCCCATTGCTGCCCCCCGCCCCGTCCCACCCCCCCCCCCGTCCTTCACCACACTCCTGTCTGTGTGCGGGCTGCCAGCTGTGTGTCAGCGCCTTGGCTCGCCCCCTCTGGGCCCTCAGGCTGTGGCCTGCTTATGCATTCCGGATCTGCTTTGTTCATCAGTGTGTTTGTTCACTAATTTCCACAGATAAATGCGATCATGTGGTACTTATCCTTCAGGTTTCTTCTGGTATACGTTTTACTGCACTAAGCATTTGAAGAATTGGAAATTCCATCTGTGTGAGATTTATCAACATGAATTCACCCATAACCCTCCCCCCTCACTCCCTGACTCCCCAGTGCTAGTGCTGAGCTCCTTAATTCCTAGTATTGGGGCTGCTAATTGCTCTCTCTTTTTATTGATTGCCGCTAGGAATTTATTAGAATTTATTAATTTTAGTAGCGTTTTTTTCTATTGTTTTCGTTGTTTGCTTTTTATCTCATTGATTTCCAGTCTCACCTTTGCAGTTTCCTTCTTTGTAATGGCTTTGGGCTTGATTTGTTCTTTTGCTAGCTTTTCAAGGCGGGCAGGTCAGAGGCCACAGCCCACCTGGTGTATTTTTAGCTGCTGGAGAGCTCTCAGCAGGGCCGGGCCGGTCTGCTTTAGTTGTACATCAGCGCGCAGGGATGCAGGCGCACAGCGGGCCTGTCTGGGGTGGCGACGGCTCTGGGAGCAGGTGCAGGCTGGCCCGAGGGCAGCGCCCGCCAGGAAGTCCATGGAGCCAGTGGGCAGGGCGCAGAGTCCTCTGAGGAGCAGGAGCAGGAGCGCTGGGAGGTGGTGCGGCAGCGGCAAAGGGCTGCCTCGGAGCCGGGGTCCCACTGCCAGGGTATCCTCCCAGCCCGGCCACTCCCGGCCGCCATGGAGGGCACGTCCGCTGGCTGGTTCTGCCTCTGAGAACTGGGCTAAGGACCAACCGAACCCTCCCTGCGGGTCCATCCAAGGAGCAAATACAACCACCCACAGAGCAGGGGTGGAGGCCTGGCAGCAGGGCAGGGCACAGGTGTCCTGTGGCCAGGTTGTCCCAGGAGGCAGGCCCATGCGGACCACAGGGCAGGCGACAAGGAGTGCAGAGCCACTGGGGTCCTGGAGAACCCCACCTGGGGAAGCCGAGTCCACGGATACCTCGTCCCCCAAGCTTGCCCTGGCCTGTGTCAGAGGCTCTGCTCTCAGACCGGAGACCTTCACCTCCAGCAGGAACCATGGAGCGACTCCGCCTACAGGTCTCCCCGGACTCTGCGCGGAGCAGGGCCTCCGGAGCTGTTCCGTGGCTCACCCTCACCGAGGACACTGTTCCTGTTGGCGTTCAGAGCGAGGGGAAGGAAGGGAGAGGAGGGGGAGAGACAGAGAGAGACACATGTGAGAGAGACACATGGATTAGCTGCTTCCTGCAGGTGCCCCGTTAGGGTATGGGGGTGGGGGTGGGGACAGGAATCACATCCCTTGGCCAGGAATTAAACCCCAAACTCTTGGGTCTGCAGACTGCAGGAGGAGCAGTGTGCCCCTCCCTCCCCCATGAGGAGGAGCCAGCACTGCCTGCAGGAGGAGCAGTGTGCCCCTCCCTCCCCCATGAGGAGAAGCAGCACTGCCTGCAGGAGGAGCAGTGTGCCCTCCCCCATGAGGAGGAGCAGCACTTCCTGCAGGAGGAGCAGTGTGCCCCTCCATCCCCCATGAGGAGAAGCCAGCACTGCCTGCAGGAGGAGCAGTGTGCCCCTGCTCCATGAGGAGGAGCCAGCACTGCCTGCAGGAGGAGCAGTGTGCCCCTCCCTCCCCCATGAGGAGGAGCCAGCACTGCCTGCAGGAGGAGCAGTGTGCCCCTCCCTCCCCCATGAGGAGGAGCAGCACTGCCTGCAGGAGGAGCAGTGTGCCCCTCCCTTCCCCATGAGGAGGAGCAGCACTGCCTGCAGGAGGAGCAATGTGCCCTCCTCCATGAGGAGGAGCCAGCACTGCCTGCAGGAGGAGCAGTGTGCCCTCCCCTCCCCCTTGAGGAGGAGCAGGATGAGTGTCTGAGTCGGGGCTCTGCACAATGATGCTTTAGGTCCTTCCAGAGGACGGGGACGGGGAATGCCTTGAGAGAACCATGGGCTGCCGCCTGTCTGAGGACACCGTGGGGTCAGGCTTCCGGGCCATTCTGTTAAGATGGCGCCTGGCGCTCTTCCCCCCCGAGCACGGAACCCAGGTTGCTCCATGTGGGCCGGCTGCTCAGGACGCTGGATCCTCTGGGAGAAGCTCCTCTCCCACCGCTCTCTCTGTGACCCCAGTTTTCATGCCCAATGAATGGGTCATGTATGTGTCCACATGACTGGGTCACGGGGCGCCCGGCACTGGGTCAGACGCGGCCCTGGGTGTGTCTGTGGGGCTTCCTGGGTGCAGTGAGCGTTTGGATCTGCACTGAAGCAGATTGCTTTCCTGGTGGGGGCGGGTGGGAAGGGGGGGACTCACCCAATCAGCCGCAGGCCTGGGTGGAATAGAAAAGCCAACCTCTCACCTAGAAAGAGGGAAGTGGTCCTGCCTGGCCCCCTTCAAGCGAGGACCCCAACTTCTACTGCCTTTGTCTCTGCCTAAGTCTCTGCCTAAGCTGGTCCTGGGGCTGGAGTCTCGCCATCAGCTGTCCCAGCGGGCCCTCTGCCGACCTTGGCCCTCTCCGCCTCTAATGGTCAGAGCCGGTTTCCATGACAAACCCCTGGTCTGTGGTGCCTCGGTTCTGTGTCCACGAGAGCCCGAGCCACAGGCACCGACTTCACATCCACATCTTTCTGCACGTGTTCCCCAGTGTGTGTGCTCTGAAGCGCTGTCTGCAGCCGGGACCCTCCTCTGGGACGCCCCTCGTTGTGGTCGGGGGCTCTGTCCTTCCCCACCCTCCCCTCTGCATCCGCACTAGGTGAGTGCTCAGGACACAAGTGTTCTCCGCCGTGAAATAACAGCCCCGCCCGCACACGTAATTTAATCAGAAATCAAGTTTACGCCCTGACTGTGATAGAAAGGCCAGCGGGAAGGAAAGCCATTTCCCATAAATGCATATTTCGGGGTGTGAACACTCAGGGGCCAGCGCCCTGGCTCCTCCTCAGGGTGCGTGAAGCAGAACCGATGGGAACATGCTGTCCGGCAGCTCGAACCCACCAGACTCTCCAAAATGGGGAGCAGCTCTGTGCGGGATACCCAAGCCCTGCAGTTCCTGAGCCACACAGTGCCCACTTCCCTGGGAATCCGGCGTGTGCCACAGGGGTGCATGCCGCTGGCGGACAGCACCTGGAGCCAGGCTTCTTCCTCCACGCCGTCTGTGGGCGCTGGAGCCTCCAGGAGGGCGGGTGCGCGTCCTCGGGGTGTGGGGGCCTGGCACCTGAGGCCCCTTGCCGATGGCAGAAGCCTCATGGATATTTTGACACCAATGTTGCCAAATGTCCCCCAGGGCCTTGCTCTCCTGCTGTGACCACTTGTGGGTGCCTTCCCTACACTGGAAGTGGGGCTCCCCTCCCCAGGGGGCCAAAAGGGAAGGTTAGGGGCTGGGGCTGCTGTCAGCTACTTGGTCTCCTGTGGGGAGGCTGGGAGCTGCAGCGAGCCAAGGTGAGGGGAAGAGAGAAGTGGAGGACGAACCTGGCATCACTGGAGTTCCTGGATCCAACTGCTCCTGAAGGAGGCCTCATCCCCACACTTAGAGCCACATGAGCCAAGGACGCAGCCAAAGGGATTAACCAGGCAGGAGCCAGTACTGCAATAAAAGTTCTACCAAAGCGAAGACTGATAGGATCTGCAGATTTAGGCCTCAGAACAAAAGCTTGACCCCATCCCACGCCACTACGGCACGAAGGCCCCTGCCCGCACTCCACCCCCCGTTTCCCCCTGACCCCCCCCGCCCCCCCCCCCCCCACACACACTTCAAACACAGCAGCCTGGTTACTGAAAACACCACATGGATTTGATTTAGTGATTTGCAGTGATGCTTCCCTTTCCCTTGGGCCCCATTTCCACCCTCGAGATCAATTAGTCTTTGGACTGATGCTCACGAAAGCTTAACCGACCAGTTAGGGGGGTAGGAGGGACCCGCCATCAGTCAATTGCGTTTGGAGTCATAGGAATTCCATTTCATTCCAGCATCGACCGCCTGCCGGAGCACTGAGACTGCAGGAAGACAGAGGGCCCGGAGGCCACTCTGCAGTGGGAGCACCACCCACACTCCTCGGCCTGGTGACGCCCCGGGCCGGGGCCCAGGAGCCAGACCCCAGGGCAGCGGGAGGTGGCCTGCAGAGTCATGGTCACTTTGCAGCGTTTGCTTCTGTTTCTCGGAGTGGATCTCTGCGTTGGTAAGAAGGAGGCTCATCTTTAGAGGAAAGCGGTTTCATCTGTTTAACCGCCGGCTTGACAGCTGTGCACATGTCCCGCTGGCCTCCCCGCAAGGCGTTTCCTCTCTAGGGATGCGGGACCAGAGGTGGGGGGGAGGGGGGAACGACTGTGCCGGGGTGCTGGAGCCATGGATGTGGGCACCAAATCCTGAGCCTCCGGGAGTACCGGGGCGAGGTGAGGAGGCTTCTCTGGTGTCCTCCCCCGTGACGGTACCGGCCCCATGCGGAGCGGAGCCACGCAGCATTGGCAATTTCTTCTTTGAAATGCAACGCGACTTCCCAAACTACTAGTCCTCACAGGCATTGGAGATGCCGGTGCGTACACATCATATTGTACATGGAAGAGACTCATACAGTCATGATGCTCCAAATAGAGGAGTGCCCTTTCTTATGGAATCTTCTAACATTTTAAAAGCACAATAGCACACCTCTTGCAAACACATGTGCACCATATCACACCCTGGTCCCAGCAACGCAAACACTACTGAGGAAGCTGTGTCCTTGGCTGGGCCACGAAGTGCAGTGTGTAATTTGAATTCCACTGTCAATGTCTTCACCAGCCAGGGCTGTTAGTAAAGGATAATTTTCTCTCTTCTGATAATTCGTCTAAAATTTAAATATATATATATATATATATATATATATATATATTTAAAGACATGAACTAGAGGACCTGTCACTTTGAGCAAATAACAGACAGTATTTGTTGTCAATAATACAATTTGAGTTTCCAAGTTCAAATCAGCATTTTGGAAAATGTTGTGTCTACCTCTCCTGAGCTCAGCAGCCTCCCCAACAGCAGAGACTTTGGATGGGACCTGGGATATTTGCAAATGTGAGTTTTTGATCATTTTAGTGGAAAATCTGCATACAATTTGGAACCATCGTTATCCAATGAGCAGCCCTGTGCAAACCCATTATGGGTAAAGGGTTCAGTGTGTCAGATATGCAAAGGTCACGAATGTGACTTCAGATATGGTTGCATCTAACTGTTCAGAAACCACCTCTTGCTGCGTGTTGGTGTCGGATCAAGGAGAATGCCCGCAGCCTGAGCAGTCTGTATGACCTTCGGGCATCGCACAGGCCTGGCAGTAGAGCGCTCTCCCTGGCGGAGGGAGAAGCTCGGCGTGCCCTCTCCGAGGGAGCAGGCTGCGAGGATCAGCCTGGGAGGGTCAGGGTCCTGCCTGAGGAGGAGAAAGATGCTTGACTGCAGGTGGTCAGGTCAGTTGGCACTAGTCCTTACTGCCCAGTTGGGCTGATCTTTCATGAGGCCAAAGGTGGAAACTGGAGGGTCCTGTGTGAGCTGGCCTCAGGTACGCGAGCACCTGTGTGTCTTAGCCGAGTCGGCACGCTGAGCCGCCTCCCGGACACAGCCTGTGATTCTTCCACCGCCGCTGCTCTGCACGGGGCTCGGGTAAAGCAGCACAGGCCTTCAGAGCCAGAGTCTGCTCTGAGCTCCATCCTGGGGGCTTCTGGTGGGCCCAGCAACTTTTGAGCACGGACCATCCCTGACGACCTGGTGCTGCCACGGGGTGCAGGCAGCAGGGACCCCTTGGGGCTGCCTCAGTTCTGGGCGAATCAGGCTGCAGGCAGTTCGCAGTTGGGGACTTCTCCTTCTGAACCAGCCAGGCGCAGAGTCTCAGGTCACACATCAGAGGTCCCGCTGGTGGTGGTTGTGCTGTGGACACCCCATCGCTTTCCTGGCAGGAGAGGGCTGCATCCTTTTATTCAAGAAACCTCTGGGCAAGAATTACGTGGAGTGGTCGCCCGAGCTGGGTGGATTTTTGGAAAGCGGAATTCTGTGCATGTGGGAGCCTCTGCTTGTCTTCATGTGAAAGTAACATGCTAAGTAACCGGCCGGATAAGGCCCCCTCCCCCATCCCTGCGTTACCGTGAGGACGGGCTGGTCCATGGGGACACCAGAGGGCAGGGCACCAGCCAAGCCCCTGGAGAAGTGCTGGGGACCCTCCCCCGATGTGCCAGGCGGTTGCATACGGGGCACTTTATAAACTCTCGTCCATTAGACTTCGTGGAACTGTGTGCGCACCGGCAGCTGGGAGAGCTGAATGTAGAAACACCCAGGTTTTCAGGCAGGAGAAAACGCGAGTTTAGAGAAAACGGTGAAATATAGTCATGTCTAAAAGTGCCCTAAAGAGAGATATCGATTACTGTTTGATACATCAAATAATCACAAAATTGCCATAAATCTCCAGATTTTTAAAAACAAGAGCTATGATTGCAATGCACACCCTTGGGCTTCTGAGTCCTGTGGCAGGAGGGTGGCTGAAGCTTGAAGCACGGGAGGCTGGGCAGCTCCGTGTGGAGGCGTGTTCTCCATGTGGGAGGTATGCTCTCTCTCCATGTGGGAGGTGTGCTCTCCGTGTGGGAGGCTGGGCAGCTCCATGTTGGAGGCATGCTCTCCGTGTTTGAAAGTAACAGGGCCCTCTGACTTCTTGGCTGTGGACAGAACGGCTGATCCAGGGGTCACTGTTCGCCCCTGAGCGCGTCTGTGCCTATAAACTTCTGTCAGGGGTCTGCACTCTGCTCTCAGAATGCAAAGGCATTCTTTTACCTGATGGCTCTGCCCTGTCGCCAGAGTCCTTTCACACCTTTCAGTGTTGCCTGCCTGTGTTCTGAGCTCCTCACTTCCCTCATCACTCCCTGCCCACTGGGGACCCCGATCTAGCACCTGTCACCGGAGCCGCAGGCGCTGTCTGGCCACGTGCTCGCCATCCGGAGCCTTCTCGGCATCGCGGGATCCGCGGCCAGCCCGGCCCCATTTGCACAGACCAGTGTAACTCCTGAAAGCCCCTCATTTGTCAGGTTGAAGCCGCCTCTGCGAGCAGCGCTGAGGATGCCGGAGCGCCTTCGGCTTTGTTCATGCTGAACAGTCAGGTTTCTGCAGTTATTTTCATCCTCAGTAATCCCGCTCAATGCAAAAAGAACAAGCCTCGTGCAAAAGATGGTAATAAGAGAGCGGAGGGAAGCGGTGCCCGAGTCGGCACATAGAGCTCCGTGTGACTGACATCACCATCTGGGGAGGTTCGAGCAAGACCCCATTTTATCCAAACTAGGTCAGCCTCTGCCTCTCTCCCTCGTGCTTAATCAGGGCTTGCTGCGGTGGTTTCCCTGTGCCTGCGGTGAGGAGTGCGGCCCAGCGTAATGACACAGACGCAGCCCGCTAGCACAGGCAGGGAGAGCAGGATTAGAAGCAGCCACACAGCCCAGGGCTGCTCGCCACTCAGCCCCAGGCCCTGGTTCAACTGAAGCTACTGAGCAGGTCCTCACAACCTGCTGGAGGGTCTTTGTTAGTAAAACCAATGGTGGCTGTTTTGCTCCATAAATCTGCAGTCCTTTATATGATAGAGAATGAATTGGTGTATATGTGATGGCTGCTCACACAGCTTTGAGGTATTTTATCTGGGAGATAAAGACTCTAGGTGAGCAGCACCTGCTTCCTTCTGACTAATCCATCAACCCAGCCATTGATCTACTCATCATCCTATCTACCCATTCACCCATCCTATCCTATCCCATTCACCATATACTAACCCATTCACCCATTCATTCATTCATCCATCCATCCATCCACCCATCCATCTATTCATCCACCCATCCATCCATCTATCCATCCATCCACACATTCATCCATCTCTTCATTATCCATCCATCCATAATTTGTCCATCCATCCCTCCATCCACATATCTATTCATCCATAATCTATCCATCCATTCATCATCCATCCATCCATTTACCCATCTATTCATCCATCTAGTCATCCATCCATCCATCCATCCATCCATCCATATCTACTGTCTTCCATTCCTTTCTCTTTCCTTTCTTCCCTCTTTCTATTCAACAGCTATACAAAGCATACAGTCACGTAACCACAACCATAATCCAGACACAGAACATTTCAGCCCCTGTCTCAGCCCCTGGCAGCCACTAATCTAGTTTCTGTCCCTCTAGCCCCACCTTCTCCATAGTGACATGTAAATGGAATGCCACAGTCTTGGGTCTTTGAGGCTGGCTTCTGTCAAGGAGTGGAGTTCATTGGAGATTCATGCACCTTGCTGAGTCTATCGGGAGTTGTTTCCTGCCTGCCAGTGTTGCTCAATGGTTGAGCATTGACCCAGGAACCAAAGGGTGGCTGGTTTAATTCCTGGTCAGGGCACATGCCTGGGATGTGGTTGTGGGCTCGATCTCCAGTAGGAGATGTGCAGGAGGCAGCAGATTGATGATGTTCCTCTATCATCCATGTTTCTCGCTACCCCTCTCCTTTCCTCTCTCTCTAAAAATCAATAAAAACATTTAGAAAAAGAGTTATGACAATAGAATGCTGAAGGCCTGGGGTGAGTGGGTAGAGGGGAGGAGCGAGATGGAGGGGGTCAATGGAGGGAAAATGGGGACATATGTAATACTCTCAACAATAAAGAATTATAAAAAACAAAACAAAAAACCAGTGTTTCCTTTTGTCACCAATATTGCATGCAGCGTTTTGTGTGACAGAGGTAAGTTCCTGGGTCGGGGTTGTGCGTTGTTCAGTAAGTTTAAACTTACAAGAAAGTCCCAACTGTGGTCCATAGTGCCTTTCTCATGTCCCTAGGAATGAGTGTGGGCTCCTGTGCTCCTCCTTCTGGCCAGCATTGGTATTGCCAGTGTTTTTCTTAAAATTTGACCATCCTGAAAGGGTGTCACGACATCCACTTGTGGTTTTAACCAACTGATCTACCTGGCAGGGCCCCCACTTGTGGTTTTAATTTGCATTTCCCTGGTGACTGAGGGTGGTGGCTAATTCATGGTCTGACTCCCATTTGTGGACATTCTATCCATTTAAACTTCTGTTTTGCTCCCTGTGTTTCATCTAACGGACTGAAGAGAAGGTTTTATTATGGGGAAGAGAGAGCATGTGGAAAGGTGCACAGTCTGATGAAACTGATGGGAGTGCAGGAAGGTGACTGTCTGATGCTACTTCAGGTACTTTTCCCAGAATCCAGGTCAATGTCATAGCCATGGTGGGCCAGCCCCCAAACAAAGGCCCTGAAGGCGCCACCTGTACTCCGTTCTCCCGCTGTATTTAGAGGCCACAGTGTCTGACCATTGCGATGGGTGCACAAGAGGACAGGACTTGGATGGTGCCAGTTGGTTTCACATTATCTGTGACACCAAGTAAGGACGAGGTCCAAGTAATACACCCTCGTTGGAGACACATCAAGTTCAGACCCTGCTCACCAGGTCTGCGTGTGGTGGCAAAGCCAAGATCTACATGTGAGAGAGAGTTAGAAACAGCTGTGAATGTGGAAAATGGACACCGATGAGACTCTCCGGGAGGCAGGGTTTAATGGAAGGTGCGAGGGTCTACTTGGGCGGGGCTGGAGTAAGGTATAGGAGGCGGATCGCAGAGAAGATGGAGAAAGAGGACCCAGGCTTACGAGGCAGGTGTCAGCTGCACAGGATGGGGGCAGGGTGGGGAGCCAGCAACGATGGCTCCCACTCACTGTGGGGGTAGGGACTGTGGTTACCAAGGCAGGGAGGGAAAGGTCAAATGGTGAAGAGCCTGTCTCGTTTGTTCTGGGTCTGGTGAAGCAGGAAGCTGGGGTCACTGTGGTCACTGGGGTCTGTGGCTCCTTCTATGAAGCCAGCATTGTCCTAATCCCAAAACCATCAGATAAAGACAATACAAAGAAAGAGAAATATAGGCCACTATCCCTGATGAACATAGATGCAACAGAAAATTTGGATATCTAGGAATAAACTTAACTAAGGAGGTAAAAGACCCGTACTCAGAAAACTACATGACGTTGAAAAAAGAGATAGAAGAAAATATAAACAAGTGGAAGAACATACCGTGTTCATGGATTGATAGAATCAACATCATTAAAATGTCCACACTACCCACAGCAATCTAGAGGTTCAATGAAGGGTCTTTTCTAATCTTATGCCTCAAGAACTACCTGCCAAAACATCACTCAGAGCCCAGGAGGGAAATGCTGGAAGGTGTCCCGAGGTCACACAGCTCCTGGGGGTGTCACTATGCAGGCACTCAATATTGCCTGTGTGTGTTCCTGGGGCCTTGCCTCTGTCACCCTCTCTGATGTCACCACAACTGCTGTGCCTGCTGACACCCACAGAGGCTCAGGAGAGACAGGCCTGGCAGGGCTGGTGAGGCTGGCTCTAGGACAGTCCTGTAGCTGCAGCCACCCTGTGGCCCAGACAGAGTCTCCGAGCAGAGCTGATGGCGGAGCAGTTTCTGGCGATGTGTCTGGAGCCCGGAACCCACCTTTTAGGGAAACACTGCACCTCTGAACTTCCAAAGGAAACACCAGGAGTGACGTGTCCCCATCGTGTGGCCTTGCCTGTTTGTGTAGCGTTTGCTTCGGAGCTGATGGGCTGCCCCATTTGTCTCAGACATGGGTCTCTGAAGTGGCTCCTTTAACTAGCCCTGACCATGAGGTCACCATCAGGACACTGTGTTTTTCCAATTTGACTCCACACGCCTCCCATGCTGCCTTGGACTAGGGGATGGCTAACCATGACCCTTGGATGGAGCCCACCAATGCCTGCCTCTGTAAGCACAGCCCCACCACCCATGACCCCGTGGTCCGTGGCTGCAGCATCAGGCTTCCATCGTGTCATCAGCGACGTCTGGACTGGGTGCTGTCTGCGCCCTTGCTGAGCGGCGGGCTCAGGAGCTCTGCGGGTGCCCAGCAATCGCGTGCGGAAGGCTCCGAGACTCGGGTGGGGTTTTGCGCCATCTCACAGCCAAGATGTCTCACTGGCCCTGAATGCTCCTGCCTGGTCTCACCTGGCACACGCATCAGATTAGGAGGGGTGAGAGCTGAGGTGCTGCAGGGTTCTGTGGTTTAGAGGAGCCTCGGGAAAGCCGGAGACCTCTTGGTCCTCTGATACCCTCCCCCAGAACCACCGTGGGCTCCCGGCTTTTTCTTCGTTTGCCTCCGTGTGAGATTCATGCTTGTGTGAAATTGCATGAGATGTGCAGCAAGCACATTTGATTAACTCAGCCCGTGGCTATGGGGAGGTGTGTGTGTGTGTGTGTGTGTGTTTATATCAGTGAGTTTGAATTTAATAATTTTGCAGCTCAGCCAGCTGGAGCGGGAGGGGCTGTGCAATCACCAAGGTGAAGGCAGCAATTTGCAGGCAGTCTGCTCCTGCTCAGCGCGTCCTGGTGCCTGGCGACCGGGCAGCCTCCGCGGAGGATGCTTAATTGGGAAAGGAAGGGCGGGTTTGGAGGAGCTGGCTTCTGGCCCTGAGGCAGTCCGCATTCTGGCTCATGCTGCCCCTTCCTGTCCTCTGTCCCGTTGAGGCAAGTGAAGGCCCAGGGATTGGGAAGGCCTCGGACCATCCCTCAGTGGGGGTTTCGCGGTCCAGGCGGGATGAGCTGGGTGGGGCCAGGCCGGTGTCTCCTGGACGTGTCTCTCTGTGGGAGTTCCCAGGCCCCTGGTAAAGCCCATGGCCCACGGGGGCATTCTGAAGATGGAGTCGGGTGGGTCCAGAGCCGCGTTTTCTTTGGGAATTGTTACGCTTTGGCGGGTTTGGGGACTCTGAATTTGTCCACAAGTGGTGATACCAGTTCACACACTGCCTGTGCTTGCCTCCTTCCTCTACCCCTCGACCCTCTGAGTAGGTGGCTGCACCCCATTTCAGAGAGGAGGGAATGGGGCCTCTGACGGGTCTGTGTGCCAGCTGTGCCTGCGGGGTGGGCTGAGAGGAAGTGTGGAAGGCGGTTAGTGTCCATTCATCCATCCTGCCCCGTTGCGACCTCCTGCATCTGTCCTCATAGCTACACGTCCCCCCCAACCCCCACAGCCATCTCTGCGTCCGCGCCACGCCCACAGCGACATCTGCTGCTCCCAGGACCCTCTCCACATCCCTGTCTGTGCATGTGACCTGTCCACATTGTGCCCCAGTCCAAGTCCATATCCACACCTCTGTCTGCCTTTTGTCCCTGGGCCCCTGTGTGCTCCGCATGGGGACCCCCAGCTGCCAGCCCATCACAGAGCTCCCGAGCCAGGAGGGTCACCACTGAGCATCCCTGTCCCCAATGACGATCCGCTCACTTCTCGGGAGCCACAGAAGAGAAGGTGGGCAAGACCCACTGTGGGTGGGGAGAGTAGCAGAGGGGAGACATGGGAGCTGAGAGGGGGAGAAGGGGAGAGAAACCCTGCACACATGCGGGCGGAGCCCCAGGAAGGGCACTGCAGGCTGAGCTCCCTGAGGGGTGCCGAGGCTGCTGCCCAGAGCTCAGAGTCCGAGTGATCATGGGTGCAGGGTCACGGCTCCATGCGGGGTGGGTTGTGTAGGGTGTCAGCTGATGTTCAGAGCAGAAAAGCAGCTGGGAGGCTATTTCTTGTCCCAAAATACCTGTGCTCCTCAACCAGCCATCAGACTCTCTCTTCCTCGCTGTGGTGCTTGCGGTTTGACACCCATCACCTGAGCCATCGGGCCTTTCAGCTCCAGGGACATGTGGTCTCGGTGTGCGTGGGAAGCAGGGCGGGCAGTGAAGCAGAGGCCCCGGGTCCATCACGGAGAGAAGCTGTGCTCCCCAGCAGGCCTGCCCCTGTGCAAGTCTCTTATTCCTGCCCCAGCCCGACACCCACTGAGTGGGGCCGAGGTTGGAAACACTAAATGAGGGAGCGGAGCTGGGCAGCCGGAGCCTGTTCTCTGAGTCTGAAGGAACAACACAGCCGCGAGGGGTGGCAGTCTCCAGCCCACACGAGCTCATGGCTCCATTCAGCACTTCCCATGTTGTGGGCCTGGCTCTCTGGGCTGCGAGGTAGCTCCTCCCTGGTCACCGCTTCCTCGGGGCGGAAGCTGCTGGAACGAGGGGCCATGGGCTCACCCAGCACTCCCACTCACAGAGCGCGACTCTGAGACGAAATAAAACAACAATGAACACACTGTTCAAACAATGTCCAGTCCTGAGCCCATCTGAACTCTCGGGCCGTGGGAACCCATGAAGCACCAGCGCAGTGAGCATGTGACTATGCAGACGGCGAGGGTACCCGGCTCTACAGCCTCCAGGCCTCCCGTCAAAGCCAGGGTGTCCTCGCACTCGTGGGGACGGCACAGGGAGAATGCCAGGCTGGACTCACTGCCGGGAGCGCCCACAGAGCGTGTCTGCCTCCAAACACAAAAGCAAAGCCCGTTACTGACGAGGGCGCTGAGCTCCGTGTGCTGCTGAGCGGGAGGCGGCGGGAGGCCAGTGGCCTTCTCCACACGCACGGTCTTCTGAGGGCTCTGCCCGCCTCCGTGTAACAGCGGCTCCCGGCCACCGGTGTCCAGAGCCCTGGAGCCCGGGAGGCGGCGGCTCCGCGGCCTCCCCTGCTTCCCTCAGAAATGGAGTGAGGCTGAGTTCCACGGAGCCTCCCTGTGTCCTTTCACTCCCGGGCACTTCTGAGTTGCCTCCAGGAATGGGTGGAGCTGCCTGCGAAAGCCTGCGGCCCACCCCCCGCCCATGGCCCTAAATATGGGACCTGACTTTCGTCTCGGCAGCACGCGCAGCCTGGGTCTCCGAGCTGAGGGCCCGATTTGAGAGTTCCTGACAGTGTGAGCATAAGAATGATGGGGGAGGGAGTGAGGGGAAGAGAGGAGCTGGGGTGCAGGTAGCAAAGAACATCACGTTCCTCTTCTTAAAGAGGCATCAGGCTGACGGGCCATCCTTTCATTTCTATCTTAGACTCCCCAGTGCACTCTTATCTAGGTACGGTCTTTTAGAAAAGATACTGTTTTCAGCAAAACACACATATAACTAAGTCCCTGGGGGGAGGGGAGGGTTGCCATGGCAATTTTGCAGGTGAAGGACTACCCTGTGATGCTTTGTGAGCGAGCCACTTCAAATAGTTGTTGGCAATCCTCCCCGTGAGGCAACAACCCCAGGACCCTAGCAGGTTGCTGAGCTTCTGTCTCTACTTCTTACCGAGCCCTGAGACCAGTACTTGTCTCTTAAAAAAAAAAAAATATATATATATATATATATATATATATATATTCTATTGATTTTTTTTTTGATGTTACAGAGAGGAAGGGAGAGAAATGAGATAGTTAGAAACATCGACCAGCTGCCTCTTGCAGACCTCCTACTGAGGATGTGCCCACAGCCAAGGTATATGCTCTTGACAGGAATCAAACCTGGGACCCTTCAGTCCACAGGCTGATGCTCTATCCACTGAGCCAAACCGATTAAGGCCAGTACTTGTCTCTTAAAATTCAGAAGGGAGGTCCTGGGGTCGGCAAATCCATTTGGATATCTCTGACTTTCCTGAGCCAGGTGGCCCGGCCAGGAGGGCACAGGTGTGGAAGCCCCATCCAGGTAGGACCCCAATATAGCAGGAGATATAGCTAAAAGCATCCATGCATCCAGTCACAGACCAGCAGAGGGTACGAATCCAGAACCGATAGGATGGGAGACGGTTCTACAATAATAGCTGGGGGCGTCTACGCCCTCATCTCCCAGCAATGGATACAAGCAGACAGAAGATACACAAAGAAACAGAGGCAGGAACACAACAACCCACCGGGTCTAACACACTCAGGCAGAACACTTGACTCAATGGCAACAACATACACATTTTTCTCAAGTGCCCGGGGGACATTTTCCAGGAGAGATGATATGTTGGGCCACAAGTTGAGCCTAAGTATATTTTCAAAGATAAACCTCATGCAGAGCATCTTCTCTGCCTCCAATGCGAAGAAGTGAGAACGCAACAACAGAAGTGAAACTGGGAACCTGACAGATTTATGGAAACGCATCCATCAATCAAAGAGGAAATCACAGGAGATATTAGAAAATTCCTAGAAACAAATGAAAATTAAAACACAGCATACTGAAATTTATGGCACTCAGCAAAGAAGCGGCAAGAGGAAATTTACAGCTATAAATGCTTATAACACAAGAGAGATCTCAATTCAACAACCTAACTTTACAGCTTAAGGACCTAGAAAAAGAAGAGGAAGCTAAGCCGAACACTAGCAGAAGAAAATAATCAACGCTGGACAGAAGATAAATGAAAGAGACAGTGGAAATAATAGAGAAAACATGTGAAACCAGAAGCTGGTTCTTTGGAAAGATCAGTAAAATGGACAAATCTTCAGCTAGCTAGACTCCCTACATAGGTAAATATGAACACAGTATAAATGCATTTTGGCTAGCTGTTTTCCTCTCTCACTTAATTTAAAGGGCAACTGAACCCAAACCAGCAGCTATAAAGCTGGGTCGATGAGGATAACTTAGGAAGGTAATTTGCAGGAGAGCAGTAGCCGGGAGCGGGGACAGGGTCCCAGGGCAGGGGTGTGGCTCATCCAACATAGATTGTTCAAAGATAACCCCCAGGAACACACTGAGACAACTAAAAATACAGAAGAAATAATGAAGGAATTTACATACTACCCCAGGAAACACACATTTGGCTCTAAAGAAGGCCGTGGTGGTGGGACAGAGGGATCAGAAGACACGAGACATAGAAATCAACCAAAGGGCAGGTGTGGCTGTCAGCTCACAGGTGACTGGATTAAGCCTCCGTTCCAAAGCCAAAGGCTGACTGGATGGCATCTGTACCAAACACCACCCAATGTCTGCCGTCCCCCAGAGACCCTGCCGCCGCACAGGCATACAGAGGTCTGAAGGAAAGGGGCTGGCCGTATAACCTGCAAGGAGTGATAGGGAGAGATGGGAGTGGCCACGTTACTCAGTCAAAATTCCCTTCACATCTCAAAGTTACTAGAGACAAAGGTGTATACTTTGTAATGCAGACGGGGTTGATTCACCTGAGAGACACATTGATCGTAAACATAACTTCACTGAACAATAGAACCTCAACCTACATGAAAGAGACAGCACTGAAGTGAGAAATAGACTGTCCAGCAATCGTTGGAGACTTCACTAACAGAAGGATCACGGCGGCAGATCCGTAAGGAACCAAGAGAATCCAACACCATAAACCAACCAGGACTGGCACACGCCTACAGGGACCTCCACCCTAACGAAGCGACATGCGTTCTTTTCAAGCTCACATGGAGGCTCCACCCCACCACCCCTGTGGCAGCCGAGGGGAGCCACAGGAGATGGGAGAGCAGTGCGGGAGATAAACTGAGGGCCCGTGGAGCCGCCCCAATGTGCTGGAGATAAACGGGTATATACTGAACACCAGCCGGCAGGAGGAACAGGGAGGGACCTGCTGGGAGGCCCTCTCGTCTGGTGGAGGCAGCGAGCTGGCCACGGAGCTGGGGCTGGACGGGCAGCGAGTGCTGAGTGCGGACCTCACTCTGACCTGCGTGCACGAGAAGAAAAGGAGACAGAGGTTCCGAGTGGCACCCAGCCAGTGGCTCCTCCTCGTTTCACTTGTAGAAACAAAGCACCCAACCCCAAACTAGGGACCATCCTGACTCCTCAGTCAGCAACTGGTTGGGGAAAATACAAGCGTACCCAGAATGCACCAAGTCGCCATGTGGATGTGACCACAAGAGCCTGTCCTTCCTGAGGAGACAATGTTCCCGTGAAATATCATTCAGATAAAAGTCACAAAGAAGCACGGGGTCCAATTTTGTGACCCATGTGCGTCCCGAGCTGGATTTTTATTCCTACACAGAAAACTGGCAAAAGGGGGGTAAAAAGGGAAATTGTCCATCAGGGTTTGGGGAATCTCTTCACTTTATTTTACAACTTCCTGTGTCTTCTGAATAAAGCACATTAATTTCACATGAAGGGCAGCACATCTTTTAAATAAAAACAAATCTCTCAATATTACTAGAAAGAGTGGGAGAGAGAAGCTACTCAGGTGGGCATTTTATCTGCAAACAGAACCCAAGAATGTTCTGGAATCTTGTTTCTCCCAGGCTCCCTGGGCCTCCCTTCCCGAATCCTAAAGTTGTTTTCCAGAAAGCTCTTTATCCAGTCCAGGCATAGTTTCCCCAAGCATGCCTGCCATTTTCCGGCCCGGTCACCTCGGTGTGAGCATCGAAGCTGCCTCCTCGGGCCTCCCACCTGCCCCGTGGGCTCGACACTTGCAGCCGACACGCCCCTGGGGCATGGGGGTGGGTGCTCAGGAAGCCCAGGGGGAGGCCGAATGGTGCCCCTCATTGGCCGGCATTCCTCTTCTGCGGAGCCGGCAGGGATTTCCCTAAAGCCTCCCTCCCTCGCTCACGGGAAACTCAGACCTGAAGCCTGCGTCTGTCTTGTTTCCTGAGGGAGCAGGACCTCAGGGCCTGTGCCCGGGAGGCAGATACACCTGTTCGGCGAGGAGACGGCTGCGCACAGGAACCCATTACTAAATGGAGCCTTTTAGACCGTCTGATGGTGATGAATCGGGGAGGTTGTGGCGGGAGGCGGAGACCATTACCCTTATTGGGTGGTATAAAGAGGAATTTAATTCAGCTTTATCTTCTTAGAGGAAAATCCCAGAGGGAAAAACCACAAACTGGAAATATTGTTCTTGGAGAGAATGAGTTTCGGAATTGGAGCCTGAACGGCCTTGAAACCAGTGAACTCCCCAAATCACGGCCATAAATCACTCCCGGCCACACACGGCTGTCGCCACGGGCTCTCGTCAACACGCATTCTGTTTGGAGGTGTGTGTTTGTTAAGGAGGACTGGACTGGCTTCACTCCGCTCCGCTTTGTGTAACATGGAGGTTGACACTGCCTTCCATTTGGTCCCGCGTCGTCCAGATCAGATCTGATCCTCACTGAGGGGTGGGAGGGAGAGAGGCGCACGGGTGGTCTGGTTAACGAGGAAGTGGACCCTGCAGTGCTCATCAGTGCCGGCCCATTCACGGCCGCCCAGACGTCTGTCCCCGTGACCCTTCAGTGCACCGGAGCAGGGACACTGGGCTGGGATCCACGTGGCACCTGACTCCGCGCTCCCAGGGGAGAGCCATGCAGCCTGGATCTCAGCCACGTCACGGCCTGCCTCTGCGGCTCCACGCCGCGTGCCCCGCCCGCCCGTGTCTCCCTTTCCGTGCTTCGGCTGCAGGACACACAGGACTGCCCGAGGGACCACCCATACCACCGGGACAATGCCCTCCTCCCGCCTCTCAGCTTAGCTCCCCTGTCATAGTCCTCCACGTGGACAGTTTCCAGCAATTAGAACGTGGACGTATATTTTGGGGGGCTTCCCTACAACCCCCTCTAGGAGACAGTGAAAACAGGCAGTGAGGTCCCAGCTGAACCCTTTGCAAAAGACTGGATATACTTCCAGCAAAGAGCTAGGCTGTGAGTGCAGCCCACGGGCTGCGGGGTGAGCTGGGACAAGCTGGGGCTGAGGGAGCCTGAGGTCCCAGGCTCCAAGGCTGCGTGGGGAGCAGGTCCAGGCCAGCAGGACACAGGGCGCACTCCTGCCACCCCCCTCCCCCCCGCTGCTCCCCACTCCCCGCTCCCTCCACAGGGGCCTCTTAGCCAGCCTCTGAGAGGTGTAATCTGCACCGCTGTCCTCTGGGGGTGAGCCGGAGAATGAGAAAAGTGATGCATCTTCTGAAGTTCGGTCGATTTTTGCTTATGGAAGCACATTTGCTACCGAGGCGCACAGGGTCCCCCGAGGGCCATCAGTCACTTCTGAAGGCAGGAGCCGTGTTTCCCGCAGGTGGGAGTGGTACCTCTCCGTGGGGGGACCTGCCGCTGCCTCCCCAGGCGCTCGCTGAGGCGGTCCATCAGAAACTCCCAGCTTTGCAGAAGTGAAGGTCTCAGCACGAACCGAGCTCATTTAATTCACAAGCAGTGGAAGTTGGAGCCATGTTCTGTCCTCTTTGGTCCTGATTATCAGAGGCTGCCGCGTGCGGTGCGGTGCGAGGGGCCTCGGCCAGGGCGGGCGGCACCGGAGGCCCGTTTCCTGAGTGTCAGAAAGGCCCGGAGTCCAGGGTTCCTGCCTGATGTGGCAGCGCTGGAAAATGGGCGGGGACGTGGGGTAACGTTATCTTGTTCAAAGATAATCCCCCCAGGAACACAACTAAAAAAACAACAAAAAATACAGTGGAAGAAATAATAAAGGAATTTAAATACTACCCCAGGAAACATGTATTAAAAACAACCGATCTCAGGGACCGAAGGCGCTAAGATGTACCTGTGGAAGAAGCGAAGAGCGACCACACAGCTCGGAGACATCAGAGAAGGATGATTCCTGTCCGAGGACCAGT
This sequence comes from Nyctalus aviator, assembly GCA_036971965.1. Taxonomy (NCBI): domain Eukaryota; kingdom Metazoa; phylum Chordata; class Mammalia; order Chiroptera; family Vespertilionidae; genus Nyctalus; species Nyctalus aviator. The sequence continues at coordinate 89,053,850 of CM072925.1, forward strand.
CCCGGGAGCTGGCATTGGCGCAGGTGTTTGGAAGGTGACAGTCGCCCGGGGCTGGGGAGGCAGGACCCCTCTGTGCACAGCTGTGGTCCAAGCCCAGCCCAGATGCCACGTGACACGATCTCTGGGAGGTCACGTGCGTGCATCTGCCCATTGTCTCCGGCTCTCATGCTGCAACAACGACCCTGAGCACCTGCCACAGAGGCCCAAGGTCCTGCGAAACCTGAAGGGAGTCCAGCTGGTCCCTTTCAAAGCCGCACAGCAAGCCTCTTTGGCCAGGTCCGGGGGCTGGGAGGGGCTGGGGGAGAAGCTTCTCAAGAGCACGGTGATGGGTTCCATGTGGGAGCCCAGCGCCGACTCTGCCGCACTTGCTAGCCACACTCGGGGACAAGGATAGAGGGAGAGGATGCAGAAGCTATAGGTGGGAAGGACTTGCTGGGAGCCCTGAGCACAGCCCTCGAAGCATGAGGCGCCCACAATGTTACCTCCAAACACCCACTCGTCTGCCCACGGGGTGAAAGCTACAGGCTTTTCCCTGAACGGCACACACCAGTTCATTGGAAGGGCCCCGGGACCCTGCATTCCTCACACAGGCTGGAGGCCAAGGTCAAGCTCGCTGAATTCCGATGCTGAGAAGCACGTTGCAGACCTCCTTCTGCACCGGCGCCCGGGCTCACAGGCCTCCCGCCAGAGCCTGCGCCTCTTCCCCGAGACACTGGCGCTGGGGTGCCCCAGAGCCCAGCATGTGGGCTGGGAAGGCAGCTGGGGAGCAGGCATCAGCTCCCACCCATCCTCAGGAGCTGTGTGACCTTGGCCAATGACTCGCCTGGCACTAGCCTCCACACCATGAGGACAGCGAGGTCAGGTCAGCAATGACAGCCAGGGCACTGCTCCGGGAGTGATAGCCACACGGTCTCAGCTGTCCCACCAGGGGGCGAGCAGGCCCGGCCCTGGGCTGGGGAGGCCACAGGCTCAGGAGGGCTGGCAGCAGCCGCTGGGCTGGGACAACTGGGCTGCTGGCTTTGTTGTTTCTTGACCGCGGCTAGTGGGACCCCTGGGCCTTGGCACTTGCTGTTGGCTCCGCCAGAATCCATGTGCCCGCGGTTTTATACACCTGGTTCTGTACACCTATCTCTCCTCTCTGAGGTTCCAGTTCCCATGTGCTAAGCGCGGCCCTGCCCGACACCTAGCAGAAATGTCTCCCCGACTTCCTGCCCTTGTCTGCCAGCTCCCGCTGCTCCTCTCAGAGGTGGTTAGGAGGGTGGCTGCCGCTCATTGACGTGCTCCTCTGTCTCTCGCCCGGAGAAGGCAGCCTTCGGGAGGCATCCTGTCAGAGCCTCGCAGGTGAGTTACGGGCCGTTTCCGAGGGGACATTCTGGGAGAAGACTTCACATTATAGTGACGATGAGTGTTCAGAGGTCAAAAGACTCGGGGAAATGGCTCATGATTTTTCTTTTATGGAGGCCGTACAGATGATGGAATAACGGATTGTGAGGCTGAGGTAAGTCCTTTTCCTCCTCCGGGTGCTTTATGCAACATAAAACCCCGTCTTCAGAGCTTCCTCTGAGTGATTTACAAACCAGGGAGCCGGCAGCCAGTCCGCGTCCGTGCCCACTCAGCTGCCATTCCTCTGCTGGGAAGTGAGGAGAGGGGGCCACATCTCCGACCCTGTGCTGGGTGCCAGGTGTGGGTGCTGGATGCTGGGTGCTGGGTATAGGTGCCGGTGCTGGGTGCTGGGTATGGGTGCCAGGTGCTGGATGCCAGGTGCTGGGTGTGGGTCCTGGGTGCTGGGTGCTGGGTGTGGGTGCTGGGTGCTTGATGCCGGGTGCTGAGTGTGGGTCCTGGGTGCTGGGTGCTGGGTGTGGGTGCCAGGTGCTGGATGCTGGGTGCTGGGTGTGGGTCCCGGGTGCCGGGTGTGGGTGCTGGGTGCTGGGTGTGGGTGCCGGGTGCTAGATGCCGGGTGCTGGGTGTGTGTGCCGGGTGCTGGATGCCAGGTACCAGGTGCGGATGGTGGGTGCCAGGAGCCTATGTTGTGTGCTGAGTGCCTGGCCTCCAGCGCTGGCCCAGATAATCTTTCCCCACTCTCCCCCCCCACCCGCCCCCGTGCTGAGTCCTTCCAGTACCAGGCCACACAGAGGCAGGATGGAATCAGCCATTAGCTCCCGGACCTCTTTGCAAATGGGCGTCTGGTCATGTGACCCGGGCAGGGTCCTCACCGATGCTGACCTCAGTGTCACACCCGTCTCCAGGGGCATGTGGCGTGGGGACCCCCTGAAAGATGTGCCAGGCCTGCAGGTGCATGGACACCGCGTGGGGCTCCGCCTCCAGGAGGGAGAAGGGATTCGATGTTCAGAGTAAAAACCCTAGAGCTGGAAAGCTTGGATGAAGTGGATGATGGGGGGGAGGGGGGAGAAGGTGGATAGATGGACAAGAGACAGCACTCAAGCCCCTCCTTAACTGCCCCCTCCTTTCATCTTTCCTGACAGAAATGGAGGAGAACTCAGTCCTAAACCAAAATCGTCATGTGATGGCACGTTAACCGGGTAGAGACAGCGCATGTCTTGCCTTCCCTTTAGCTTGCGAGCCGAGTTCGGGCAGTTTCTGAGCTGTCTGCCTCTGGAGGGCGCCTGCGTGCCCGCCTTCGGGCTGGGGCTGAAGTGGTCACAGCACTCGCTGACGTGTTGCCATTATAATTCCACTTTATTATTTTTTTTTTCCCATTTTGCTTAACATTTTCTACTTTCCCCAGAGTTAATGTGCAATTATGGGCACAATAATGAAAAGATAGAAAGTACTAAAATAATATTTATGGAGCATGTAATGGCTTGGAAGAAGCCTACGGCACGTTAATGAGAGCACCTGTGGCCACCGTCTCCGTCCTGTGACGGCCGTGTGCGAGGAGCGGGCGGCCGGCAGGGAGGGCGTGCCCCGGTGCCTGGAGGCAGGCGCGGGCTCCTCCTCTGTCCTGTCACCTTCCCTCTGTCCTCCTGAAACGTGTCCATCAAGCACACGTCCCTTTCCATGAAAGCTGGAACATTTCCAATCACAGGTAAGCATTTTTAAGGGGATTCTTTAGCCAAAAGATTCCCCACCCATCCCTCCGCCTCCCGGTAACCAGGGATGTGAAGGGACTCTTGTTGGCCTTTATGAAGCTGGGGCCTGTTTGGAAGCTGCCACAGGGAACCCCATCCGGCAGCTGCACATATGTGTGCCAGCAGGCTGTACATGCACATCATATGCACACACGTGCACACACCTGGACATACCAGGGCTTCCTCCAGATCATGCTTTCATGTGCTACTCATAGTCCAGGTACATGATAAGTAATGTGTACTTTAACAATATATAACATCATATTCATATAGAGAATTAGAGTAGATGTGTTTGTACACACATGTGCGTATGCTAACCAGCCTTTCTGGCACGCATTAAGACCACCACGCCCTGTAGTTATCAATATGGAGATGTTTTGAAAACCCTTGGTCCTCTCTCCTCTTGGTGGGCTTCCCTCTTGCCTCCTCCCTGTGGACATGGCCTGTGGCTCTGGACCGCCTCCAGCGGAGGCGACGTGACTACAAGCAGGTGCGGTTCAGGGTCCAGGCCCGTCCAGGCTGTGACCCATCCATCACTTTCCACAGAAGCTACCCCCACCCCCACCTCTCGCCGAGGTTCCTGGAGCTGCCCTGGAGCAGGGCCCTGCGTGTTGCGGGCAGCAGTGGCACCGGTCTCTCCAAAAGCAGCTTTTTGGGGAGAATGCTGGGGAGCCCCAAAAAGCACTGCCCACGCCTGCCTCTGGGTGGGCATTCTTTTCCTTTGCTGCCCTCCACACAGGCCACGTCAGCAGTTGGGGTGCAGTTTCCCCTGAAAAGCTTGAGCCTGGGGCCAGGATGGCCAGTGTTCGGTGGGAGCCCGAGCCTGACGCACACGTGTGCTGAGCGTCTGTGGAGGGCCAGGCCTGTGCTGGCACCGAGGATGGGCAGGTGGGTGGGTGGGGGGAGACCGCACAGGAATGGAACAGAGCAGCCCGCGGGGCTCCGAGCCCAGCAGAGCAGGGCCAGGTCTGCATTGGGGGGAGTGGCTGCAGTGGGGAACGCCGAGCCTGGCGGTGGGCGCAGCCTGGCGTGCCCGGGCAGTGGGAACCCTAAGTGTGGCTGGGCCAGGAGCCGTGCTGCCTTCGCTCACGCCTCTACCTGAACACATGCTGCTTGCGGGATCCAGGAAGGAGCAGAGGAGACTCCGGCGCTGGGCGTGGGCTTGGCTGGCGGTCCTGCGGCGCCTCCTCTGGCCTCCACTCTGACTCAGGACGCCTCCTCTCATCCTACTGCGCATGAGAACTGCCTGGGCGGGGGGAGGGAAACGTGACTGGCAGCCATTCCCTGAAGACTCCGGCGCAGCAGGTCTGCATTGGCACCAAAGGATCCGCACTGGTAATGAGCACTCGGGGGATTCGTTACCTAGGCAGTCCGGAAGCTGCCAGCGGCAGAGACCGTCCATTTCCAGCTCATGTGAGGCCTGGTCAGGGCCCGCCGAGGAGGGAGGTGTGGAGAAGCCGATGGAGCCCGGGGTGGTGGCTCAGTGAGTTGGAGCGTCATCCCATACACCAAAAGGTCTCGGGTTCAATTTCTGGTCAGGGCACATACCCAGGTTAAGGGGTTGATCCCTGGTCAGGGCGAGCACAGGAGGCAACTGATCCGTGTTTCTCTCCCGTTGATGTTTTTGTTCTCTCTCTCCCTTCCTCGGGTAAGGATTAGACAATTTTTTAACGGGTGGATACTCCTACAGCAAAGTGTGGTGCGGGGTATGCAGAGGGAGGGCTGCAGTGGCTGGGCTAGTGAGCCGGGACGGGTGGGAGCGGGGTCAGTGGGTGTGGCTGGGGGATGGAGGACTTGGCCATGAAGGGGCGGCTGAGGGCAGCCCACCAGTGTGTTTGAGGGGCCCTCCCGTTGTCGTCACACATTCAGCGCTGAGCCCGGGAAGCATCCACCATCATGGAAATAAGGAGTGCAGATTCTAAACAATAGTTTTTATGGAACATATTTGGATCTGAGCCGGTCAAGTGGTTCTACAGCCTCCTTCATGATGAGATGCTGCCTTTGGTTGGGCTGCTGGCCAATCCCTCCCTCCAATGGGTTGTTCCTAAACCAGGGGCCTGCACTTTGAGGGTTAAAAGAGCTTGAAAAATCATTTATCTAATAGTCACGGGACCGTCACCACGTGTGAACCGCCCAAAGACCATCGGCGCCAGAGACAAGAACCGGCTCCATGCAGGCGATAGCCCGGCGGCGGGCAGGTCCACTTGGGCCCTGGCCGTGATGCAGCCGCAATGTGCATGTTGGGAAATCAGTCCCCTGATCAGAGAACCTGTCAGCATGGGTGTAACTCCCCGAAATGGCACCAGCACCTCCCCCCGCAGCGAGCTCCCTGGAGCACGCGCTGGGTCGTGGGAGCCCCATCGAAGGAGAACCATTTGATTTCACTCCAGTTCCGGTGTCGGCTTCCCCAGGAAACGCTCCCGCCTGCAGCCCATGGCTTTCCCAGCACGGCGACGAGGGGCCGTGGAAGTGGGCCAGTCTGCCTGTGTCGTGGGCATGAATGTGACTCCAACGAAAACTGCATAAAACGTGGGCGGACAGGAGTGTAACGTTACTACAGTTTCCATAACTCAATTTGAGTCTGCGATTAGCCCTCATTTTCCTCTAATAACAGCAAATTAATAGAGTCGCTGAGAAGGTGGTGCCATCCAATAACGCAGTGTCTCTGTTAACTCAGGTTTAGAAGCTGTCACCTTCAAGTCTGCTTCCTGCTCTTAGGTTTCTCTCAGGCACCTCTAGGTTCATTTATTATCGGGAGGACGGGGGCAGGTGGCTTCTCGGCTTGTTGTGCCTGCCCTCTGCGGGTCCCCATTTTGCCTGTTTCTCCGCGTCCTCGGACCTGTCCCTCCTGTCCCCTTGCACCAGGCTCTCCTGCCAGGTCACTGTCCACCTGCTACTTGTGAACGGCCCTCTGTAGGCTCACTGGGCCTCCCACAGAGTCTGTTACCTTCTCCTGGGCAGTGGAAGGGCAGGCCTTCCCAGGAACAGCAGTGTGTGTGCGTTAATGCGCTGCCGTGACAAGCGGCCCAGCAAGAAGAACCTCTGTCTCTCTATCGAGTTGCCTGTGGCTGTTGGGGTCTGAGCTCTGTGCCTCCTTCCAGGACCAGCCTGTGAGGCGGCGCCTGGAGGCCATGGGCCATTGTACTTAGTTTCATGTTGAACTATTTAAACCACTTTTCCGTGGACTTCTGGGATCCAGAGACAGGCTCAAAAAGGCTGACAGGAGGCTGGCGAGCACCGTGGGTGCTGGAAAGGGAGCTGAGGCCAGGAGCTGTCACTTCCTGTGTCCGCAGACCCCACTTCTAAAAATCAGCAGGGACTCTGTGCCTTTCCTGCCGGGCACATAATTTCGACACCCCTCGAGGTGCCTGAGAAGGTGGAGTCCTGGCCGCTGCACCCCCTGCCTGCTGGGCCCACCCCGTAGCCCGGCGGCAGGGTCAGACTGGACCAGCTGGACGCTAATTACATGCCAGGACTCCTATTGCTAAAGCATAATGAACCTTTTAATGAAATCATGCAAAGGACAGCTGTGAGGGGATCGGCAATGCTGGATCAGCGGGGCCTGCTCACAGCTTGGGGATGAGAAATTGGAGAAAGCACGGACGTCCGTCCTCTCTCCGCTGCCTGGTCCTGGAGTTCACAGCCTCGGGCCCGTGGACCTGCCAAGGCTCAGCCCGTGGGCAAACCCGAGTTAATGCATAAACGGGAGCTTCCCGCCAGCAGGAAAGATGGCCTTTCTTTCATCCTTGCGAAACGCTGACTGTGTCTCCTTAAGAGAGAAAGCACGTTTGGAACAGAACGAGGCCAGGAAGGATTTGTTTGCTGTTGGCCTCAATCCAGTGATCCAAACAATCCTCCTCGCTGGCAACAGTCAAGAATATGCTAGAGCAGAAAAGCAGTAAACACCAAACAAGCACGGATGTAAGCACAAGGAGGCTCCTTAAGTCACGATACGAGTCATAAAATATAAAAAGAGGGATGCTGAGTGAGATGGGAGTGAATTCTGCTGCAGGCCCCTCTGGAGAGAAGTGTCGTCTGAATTTATTTCCACAGCAACAGGCCCACGTCCTGTCTCTGTCCCTTACTCAGTCCGTCTGCTGCGTGACTGCGTGGCCCACTGGCTGATGAAGTGTGCGAGGAGCGCTAAGCCCCGCCCCTGCCTGGGATGAGGGCCCTGACCTGGGATGGGGGGTCTGACCTGGGATTAGGGGCCTGACCTGGGATGGGGGGTCTGACCTGGGCTGGAGGGTCTGACCTGGGATGGGGGGGTCTGACCTGGGATGAGGGGCCTGACCTGGGATGGGGGGTCTGACCTGGGATGAGGGGCCTGACCTGGGATGGGGAGTCTGACCTGGGCTGGAGGGTCTGACCTGGGCTGGAGGGTCTGACCTGGGATGGGGGGTCTGACCTGGGATGAGGGGTCTGACCTGGGATGAGGGGCCCTGACCTGGGATGAGGGGCCCTGACCTGGGATGAGGGGTCTGACCTGGGATGAGGGGTCTGACCTGGGATGTGGGGTCTGACCTGTGATGGGGGAGTCTGACCTGGGATGAAGGGGCCTGACTTGGGCAGAAGCATGTCGATGGCCCAGCAAGCAAAGGGAGCGGGTCTCTGAGCGGGTTGGGTTGAAGAATGGCTCCGTGTGTAAAAGACTAAGAGCAGAGGCTGCTCCGGAGCTGGGGACCCTGACTCTGAACGTGAGTCATGGCACCATTAAGGCTGCCCTCCGGCCCTCCGCGGCCCTCTGCCGCCTGGCTGTCTGCCCGGGACCAGAGCCCTGTCCTGTCCTTGCTGGTTCCGCTCGGCACCGGGCTTAGGAGAGGCTGAGGCCGTGGCCTGGCTGGAGTCCCATGCAGTCACCATGCAGTCACTCAGCAGACACGGCGGCTTGGGAGGAGGGGAGCCACTGTCTGTGTGGGACCCGGGGAACAGCTGCGTGGGCGGCTCGCGCATCGCAGGCTGGTCCTGCAGTGTCTGTCTCTGCACATCCCCTGCCCCCTCCACACAGACCCCATGGGCCCGGACAGCAACAGCGCGTCTCAGTCAAAGGAAACCGGAGACTCACTCCGCAGAGCAGACCGGGAGCCCTCGTACGCTGTGCCCCTGACCCGGCCTCTCTATGGAGGGCGTCCGAGGCTGGGCCACAGCCTCCCAACATGGTTCAGAACACGGAGTTGGTGCTGAGTGGGTTGGGTTGAAGGGTGGTGGGTCCGCAGCAGTTCCCCGCTGGTCACATTTGTGAGAGCAGATACAGCACCGCTGGTCACATGGCAGGGAGCACCGTGCCCCAGAGGGGCCTGACAATGGCAGCTCGCAGACCCCGGGCATCCATCCGATGCAGACAGAAAAGTCATCTGAAGCGCCTGGCCCTCTGGCACCCTGCTTCTCCCTAGGCCTGGCTCACATGCCCTGGCTCTGACCTTGGCCACGGTCAGGAACCTCTCTCAGCCTCAGCTTCTGTGTGCAGACACTGCCAATGTAGGTGAGTGTGTGGGTTAGCGGAGTAAGTGACACGCCTCGGCACAGAGCTGGGCACAGAGGGGCCTGGTTGCCAAGGATGCTCGTATCCAGGTTGGCTGCCCTCCGTGTAGGATGCTCTGTCTATCTGACAAACCTGCTCTTAACAGCTCGCCTGCCCTTGGCGAGTCCTGCCTCCTGTTCGTGTATGGACTTGGGCCTTTCCCTGGAGCCCTGGCTGGTTGGAGCAGTGCCAGGGTGAGAGGCGAGGCTCAGAGGGAGTATGAGCTGCCCCATCTGACCACCGGATTCCTCTCGGGCAGGTGGAGCCCCTGGAGGCTGGTCACCTCTCCATCAGATGCTCATCCACCCCCATCGCTAGGTCCCCTGCTTCCTGAGGAGGCGATCGGGGCTCCACCCGAGCTGCCTGCACACGGAGCCCAGGGGAGAGGAGATACAGGGGCGTCCACGCTGCAAAACCCTGAGCCACTTCTCCGGGGCTTCCACAGTGACACCCCGAGATACGCTCCTACAGGGGAAGGGGGATGCGTGCACCGGACACAAGGCAGGAAGAGGACCGGGCTGCTGGGCCATCCGGGACCTGTGAGTGTCCACAGGGGTCACACGAGGGAGCAAGGGCCCAGCAGCCTGCCTTCCCCGAGCCACATCAGCGTGGTGGCAGGCACCTGTGCAGGAAGGCGAAGTCACCTGGGGGCAGCAGGCTCTGGTGCTGCTGCAGGTCCGGCCCAGAGAGACGGAGGTCGGTCTGGAGTCTGGGTCCGGAGTCTGTGTCGCTGACCATCGGATCCTGCAGCCTACCTGGCAGATCCGGGCACTGAAGGTGCAGATTTGGGGTTGTTTACTGGATTCTGGAGCCCACACTCTCAGAGCCAACCCCTCTGGTCCTGGAAAGCGTCACCAAGACACCCTGGGCTCCTCACTGGAGCATTCTGGGCCTTCGCCATCTGCAGTGGCCGCCAGCCTCGGGCAGTGGCCACGGGCAGCTGTGGCTCTTTGAGACGGTGACCCCGGTGGTGGGCCTGAGCGAGGATATGGCTCAGGTCCCCTCCAATCAGGGGAGTGTGTCACTGGCCTGGAGAGCAGCTCATACTGAGCGTGTCCCACATCCCCGGTGGCCAACAGGCCTCCTCAGACTCTGTGCTCCCCTGCCAGCTGCCAGAAAGCCTGCAATACCCTGGCCTGGAGCGGACACTCACCAGCCGCCTGCCGTGGGGCTCCCAGGGGAAGTAATAATGGCTGCTCCTGCCCTCTGTCCTGGGTTTTGGGGACCAGCCTGGGGCTGAGGCTCCCACGGCACCTGGCCGTCCCCTCGCTGCGGCCGGACCGCGTGGGCCTCGGACATGTCGGGGCAGAGGCTGAGCTCCGCCTGGCACAGGCCTCCACCCGCGGGCAGGACGGCTGATGGCGGCGCCCGCTGTGAGTCCAAGTCCGCATCACCTGCCGCTTATAGGGTGGCGGGATCTGGCGAAATCCCACGTGAGCCGGGAAACAAGGGTGCAGACAGTGGGTTGTTTGCAATGAAAACTCCGTTCAATTGTGGAATGCGAGCTGCCAGGGGAAAAGTCCTGTCGGGTTGGCCTGGGAGGGAGCCGGACGGTGGGGCCTGGCGGACAAGGCTGACTGGCCGTGGGGAGGGGGCGCTCCTGCTCCCGGGTGCCTGGGATGGGCCCCGAGGCCGAGGCCCACTCTGCAGCGGACCGGTTCCAGGCTGAAAGCAAAGACCTCCATTTGATCTCAGTAGACTGGCTGGTATGGGTATTTGCCCATTTCCAGTCGGAATAAATACTTTAGGCTGTGTAATGTTAATGAGCGTTTGTTTTCTCTGGCTTTTGCAGGAGCCACGTGCCCGTTCCTTTCAGAGTGGGGGCAGGGTGAAGGCCCAGAATTACTGCCTTCCGAGCTCCGAGTGGGGCCAGCACACGCAGTGTCCAGGCAGCGGTGGCAGCCACCGGATTGCGTTGTCCACAAAGCCTGTGTGCCAGCGGCCAGGCCTTCAGTGCCTTCCGCACGGGGAGGGCTCCCTGGAGGTGGACTCCCTGGAGGTGGGCCCAGCGCAGGCTCCGCCTCCTTCATAAGCGAGAGCATGGGCCACGGGATGATTTCTCCCACTCATGGGTACAACTGGCCACATCCCACCTACAATAAAAAGCATGTGCCTAGCGAACCAAGAGGTTAACACAAATGAGGGGAACCGAATAGGAGAAGGAGGAAAAGCCGATGCCCGGATGGGTTAAATGAGAAGCCGCGAGACATGCACTGTGGGACCCCAGACTGGGTCCCCCCTCTGCATTTCCTGTTTCCCTTCTTCTCAGAAGCCAAGGTCCAGGGACCGCACTCTCAGGGCCAGGCTCCCCCTCTGCACGTTGAGCGTCCTGCAGGGCACATGGGGCAGGTCGGGTGGGGGTACAGGTGCAGCAGGGACCTTGGGAAGCAGGGACCATAGAAACTCCCTGCAGCCAACTGCCCCTCTGAGCTCTTCTTGCTGTCATGTGGCTGGAGGCTGGGACTCTTTGTTTGAAAGGGGCAGGTCAGTCATTCTTCCTCTTGTTTCCATGGAAGCCAGCTGAAGCTCCAGGGTTCTGGCTTCCAGGAGAGCAGAGAAAGCGCCATGCCACTCTCCAAACCCTGACCTGTGTCCTGCTGTGGTGGGAGCCGTGATTCTGGAAACGCTTCCCTGTGGAGTGCCCCCCACCCCCTCCACCAGAGGAACCACGTCTGCCCGCGGCCTTGACTTTGCAAGCTACAAGATAGTCTCTGACTTGCACTGGTGCAGCTGGCATGTTAAAAAAAAACACACCTCATACTCTTTGCAATATTTCACTTTCAAGCTTTAGTAGAATTAATATGAAAAAACAGCCAACAACATCCACCCAATCTCTCATAACAATCTTGCAGAAAACCCACCGTGTTTCATTTCATGGTTAATTTATTTTGTAATTATAGGTCTGTTGGTAAACAGTGAAACAATATTTTTTCCATTTTGCTTATTTATGCCATTTATGCTCTAAATGTTTTCACAATGGTGTGATGGCTGTTTGCAAAAGAAGCTTCCTAACTACATTAATTCAAATAAAATTATCCGCACTTCACGTCACACACACTGTTTATGCACAACCTGAAGTCTGAGGAAGGCGGTTTTTATTGAAGAGGAGAGAAAACATCCACTTTTATTTTTAATTAAAAATTCAAGTTGAAAAGCAATATCCAATCTCCTATTCCCCATTTTAGAAGACAACATTAGCACAAATATTTTCAATTCCAATCTTGGGATGTATGTGTGTGCATATTTTAGAAGATAAATAGTTATCAAAATTTCTCATGGCAGTTTATTTTTCATAATATTTTTATAGTCATAGGCTTGATTCAGAGATAATTGGACACAGAGAAGAACACACACACACACACACACACCCTGGAAGAAAAAGAAAAGAGCTCTAATCTCTAGGCATTAGAAGTCCACATGTGTATGCATGTGCATGTGTGTGTGTGTGTGTGTGTGCACGTGTGGACACACTCTCCCACGGCCTGCTTCATTTCCTCAATGACAATGTTGCTCTTGGTCCCTGCAGGTTGCCTGTCACCCGTGGAGCAAAACCTGACACAATTTTGCTCTGAATTCTGACTCCACTGCCCGTTGAGAAGCCACAGCTTTCAGAGTTGCTCTTGTCACGGGTGGGTCTGCCATCTTGAATTCTGGCTTTACATGGTTTTTGTCACTGTCATGTGAATGGAGAGGCAGCATGCTCTGGCTTGGATGGATGTAATTTCTGAAGGCCTTCTCTAGTAATTCCAGTTGTTTACAATGTTGACTTTTCAAGACAAGACTGTGATTAATCATTTTGTGCAAATGTCTTGCCTGCTGTTCTGCAGAATCACTCGTTGGGTGTATGTCCGAGGAGCGTACATGCTATGGCAAAGGCATTATACCTGGGAGCCTGTGGCTAGAAGGGGGCAGATTCCTGGGTTCCCTGAGGGAGTGAGCACGTCGCTGCAGCCTGGCCAGCACTGGGGAGGCCACCGTATATTTTAAATGATTGGATTTAAATCCAGTTGTTTAGAACTAAAATGATGTCACTATGGAAACTGTGTAGGGAGTTCGGTGGCCATATTGGGCTCCGCTCAGAGGAGGTTGTGTGAATGATTTCTGTTCCTGAAGATTCTATCTGGAAATGTCACTGAAAACATTTCTAGACTGAGGGTGCATTTCTGCTATAGCTCTCGGGAAAGGGTGACTATCTGTCATTGTGTTGGGATGGTTGGTACATCAAGCAGGGACCGGGAGAGCCTGCTGTCTTCAGCTGGAGGGCCCCTCACTGTGCTGTGGGTCTGGGGCTTCCAAATGGGGTGGGAGGTGTGGGCTCCTGTTCAACAATGTCTGAGCCATTTTGTCCTCTCCCTCTGCTGATGGAGTCAGCGTTGGGTGAGGCCAGAAGCCAGGGCAGGTCTTCTGAAGCAGATGCCATTATGAAGGGCCAGGTTGAAATGCTGGGCCTTCCCGTCTTTGACTTGGAACCAGTTGGAGGCTGCAGATCTGCTTGTACTTTGTTTGTATTTCCCTAACGTTTTCCTCCTGCCCATCTGGGTTCTCCCACCTGTGGCCAACCTGCCCTGTGTGGTGGCCTCTGCCTGGTCTCCCTGCCTCTCCAGGTCCCTGCTCCCCATCCCTCTTGGCTGCCCGCATGTCTTGCCAATCCTGAGCCAGGAGCCCTGCCTGGCCTGCAGAGGTGTCCATGGAACAGGTGCAGGCTGTGGACAGCTCCGCGGTACACTCGCTCTGCCCTTGCTGCACCCCCCCTCCCCCTCCACCCCCGGGGGACCAGGACCCTCCGTCTGCCTCTCTGTCTGCACAGAAGAGACACTGGCTTCCACTCATGATGTGCCTGTGTTTGAAGGGAAAGGACCCTGTGGAGGAGGAGAGGGGACCGTCTCCTCTCGCACCCATGCAGGTGGGTGCTGGGGTGCCAAGGTCCACAAGGAGTCTCCTGCCCTAAGACTCACCGCCCCTTGACCAGCTTCAGATAGCTCAGGTTCCCCTCCTCTTGTCTTTGCATCTCCCCGCTTTGTAGGTCAGATCCCCCTCCTCTCCTCATGTCTTGAGTTGCTTCGGCCCTCACCGCTGTCGGAATATCACCTGCACCCTTCCTTTGGTATTTATTCAAACCCTCTTTGTATCATTTTGATGTTTTTGTTATGTTTATGTGTCTTTTCAAAAATAACATCAAGCCCTGAGAAGCCCTGGCCTGTGCCAGAGCCCGGGGCCTGGTCACAGGAGCAGGCAGCGTCTGTAGGAAGGACGTGATGATGCAGAGGAGGGTGCGCCAGTGGTTCCCTCAGAGTCTGTGTGGCACCCTGCAAGGTGGGTTCCATTTGTGATGGTCATCATGAGCTCCCAGAAGATCATGGACTTAAAGACTTTGCGGAAACGTCCCGTTTTTGCTGTTGGGCAACATTCTGAGCTTCTCCATGGGCAACATAAACAAGACACCATGAAGCTGTTCAGCCCACATGCACGTCAGCCCAGAGGCTTCGCCTCCCGGCCTTGCTGCTGACCTGGTGCGTCTCCGTCCCTCTTCTGTCTGAGCCCAGTGCCGCCAGTCCCAGATGGGCCCCAGAGTCAGCTGCCCTCCCCACCAGATCCCCCTCTTCCAGGCTGGTCCCAAGTCAGAGGAACAGTGCCATCTGCTGGGCCTGGCTGAATGCTGTCACAGTGTGACCTCTCCCTTGGGAACTTTCTGGAATTTAGGGGGCAGGTGACACCAGCAAGTGACAAGGGCAAATGTGTCATGGGCAGAGGCAGGGCCCAGGAGATCTGGTCCTCCAATGTGAGCGTGTAAGTCAGCGCCCCACCTTTTCCGTGAAAGGACACAGTGTCCTTGTTGAGTGACCACCTATGTCCCCACCCTGCCTGGTGCAAACCTCCCTGTAAAGAGAGAATGGAAGACAGAGCTTCTCCGGAGTGCCCCCTCAGCAGATGCGGGGTTTTCTCTTGTCCCACAGCAAACAATGCCCTTTGTGAACCATTAATTGGTTACATGTTTTATGGATGGCTGTGCACTTAGAATTTACATAAACAAGACAAAAATGACGTGAAATTGAGGTGTGTGCTCAGTCCCTCTATTCAATCCTCAAACAGCTTTTCCAACTGTCATCTTCTCTCCTCTTACCAGAGTGAAACATGGCGAGCAAACAGAGATCGCTGCTTCCGGTGTCTCCAGGGTGAGCTGGGGTCCTGTCTGAACAGTGAGTCATTTGGGGAAAGTCTGCGCTGCTCCTCCTGACCCTGTGGCCTCTGAGCATGCTGTCATTTCCAGGAGAAAAGAGCTAACACGCCTTCACCCAGAGAGGAAGGGTGAGAGAGAGAGAGAAACATCCATGAGAGAGAAACATAGATTGGCTGCTTCCTGCATGAGCCCTACTGGGGGATTGAGCCCACAACCTAGGCACATGCCCTGACCAGAATCAAACTGGTGAACTCTAGGTGCGTGGGACAATGCTCCAACTGAGTCACACCAGCCAGGCAAGACAGAAAGCTTTTAGGAAGCAGCCGCTCCATTGCTGGCCACAGAAAACCTCTGAGGGCATCTGTCCATGCCAGCCGTGGCTGAGTGGAGGCCTAGACATCTGTCCTCAGTAGGTTATAATGGGGCACCCCAAAACTGGTTCAGCATTCAAAAATCACTCAACGTAATCTACCATGTTGACAGGGTAATGGAGGAAAACCACATCATAATAACTGAAAAAGATAAAGCAAAATTCAATGTGCAATTCTGAGTAAGAGGACCCTAAAAAAGGGAGCTTTTTCCACATTCAAAAGATAATATACAACAAACAAACACACTCTACAGCAAACATTTTGTTTGTTCTGTCTTTGGGGTGCTATGGTGTCTCCTGGGTAGAGGCCAGGGATGCTGCTACACACCCCACAATGCATGAGGTGAGCCCACAATGGAGATTAGCCCAGCGCCCATTGGTGACCTTGCCATGACTGAGAACCTCGGCCAGATAGCAGCAGCAGCTGCTGAGAAGTCCTTTGCGGCGAGTGACTCTGCAGAGCAGAGATCTGACCAGCTCTGGCTGCTCCGGCTCACCCGTGGGAGCCACAGCAGCCACGTGGACGGTCCCACATGGAAACTTCCCAAGGCTGGCTGCCCGGAAGCACCTGGAGTGGGAGTGCGGGTCCAGGTGGCGGCCCGGGGCCCACAGGATCTGAGCTGAATATGAGGAAGCTCTTGTGTCATCACCCACCCGCTCCTTATGTTTTCCTGGATTTCTCCCAGCTTCTGACATGACCTTTGCTGGCCACGCACCCTGCTCTCTGGGGGACCTCGTTCTGGCCCCAAGAAGGGCCCGGCTCCCCCAGAATATGTGGCATTTCCTTCCCCTCTGCTTGATTCCATCATCCATTATTTTTTTTCTGAGTCTGCGCAAAAAGATGGGACTGAGAACAAATTTAAAACTAATCTGATCAAAAGAACACGGAGGTCGCCACCGCCTCCCTCTGAGCAAACAGCACTTTATTACTTTGGTCCGGGCCTGCGATCGAACCTTCAATTAGCCCCGGAACGGAGGGTGCTGCCAGCTCTCTCAGCTTAAACAAACAGCCGCTCTCAGGAGAGTTCTGCTGCCGCAGATGACGCTGTTTTCGATAAATTCCAGCGGTGCTGCTATAGTAACTGTCTGGGCTGTGATTAATGTGGGAAGCATTAGGAGAGGGTGTTATTATTATTATTCTAAATTAGGTTTTGCTTGAATTAGTTTTTATGCATGGCTACTAAGAGGAGGAAGAGTTTCTGAATTGCTAATTGTAACATTGCTTCTTTGGGGATGAGAGGAGACTGGGAACATGGCCCCTGCTGAAGGGTTTTGGTTTGAATATTTGCCTGAGGACCAGGGCGTTATTTAGTCAGCAGCCTCTCAGACAGCTCCTGCCCCCAGCCTCTGAGCGGGGTTTTCCTGCAGCTTCGCCCAGCGGAGAAAATGGCCCATCAGTGGGAAATGCACAGACTGTGAACATTAGCGCCTGGGTGTACAGGCTGGGGGCAGCCCCTGCAGAGCTGGTGGCACCCTTTCCTCTCTCCAGACCTCCTTCTTACCAACGAGGTTGGAAATAATAAAAATAAGCATGTTAAGCCCTGGCTGGTGTAGCTCAGTGATTAGAGCATTGGCCTGCACACTGAAAGGTCGTGTGTTTGATTCCTGGTCAAGGGCATGTACCTGGGTTGCAGGTTTGGTTCCTGGGCCAGTTGGAGTGTGTGGAGGAGGCAACCAATTGACGTTTCATTTTCACATTAATGTTTCTCTCTCCTCCCTTCCACTCTCTAAAAATCAAAGGGAAAATACCCTCGGGTGAGGATTGCCAAAAATAAAGGTCATCTGAAGCATGGATGGCTCCGGAGCACCAGGCACACACCAACGTGCTTCCATTTGTTCATCTCATGAAGACTGGCCGTGCAGGGCAGGGCCTGGGCTGCTGAGAGGTCAGAGGAGAGGGCCTCCATCCTCCAGACCTGGGTCTGAGGGAGACCACTGGGCCTGGGAGGAAGGGCAAGGGTTGGAGGTGAGTAGGGAGAGGGTGGGGCGTGCTCAGACCCAGGGTTGCGGGGCACTGGGCACCTGGGCTCCTGCTCCGAGGCAGCTGAGAGTCTGTGGGTCTCCGGCAGGCGGGGTGGGGGACGTTGGTCCCACCAGGTCCCTGTCCTGGTGCCAGGACTGTGGGCAGAGGGGAGAGGCTTGTTTTGCCTTACAGTCTAGGGTTTTAGCTTTTGTTTTAAAAGCCCCTTTCTTTCCCTGAGTCACACAGATGTTACCAACTTCCCCTCTGTGACTTTATAGTTACTTTTTCATCCACCTGGCCACCCTTCTAATGTAGTGTCAGGTAGGGCCCCTTTTTCTTTTCTGTACTTTTTCCCTCTAATGGGAGTGTCTTTTCTCAACCCTGTCCTCTCCATGAAGCCCACTCCCCTCAGTCCCTGCACTCACTGTCGTGCTGTGTTGTCCCTGCTCAGTCTGTCTGCGCTCCTTGCTTCTGAGTATTCAGCGCCCTGTGCAACCGCCCTGCAGTGTGCTCCTAGGTTCTGCCTCTAGGGGGCACCCACGACAGGCCTCACTGTGAAGCACCTTCCTCCTGCCCTTCGCCCTTCCCTTCAGACAGTCACTAGTGAGAGG
This sequence comes from Nyctalus aviator, assembly GCA_036971965.1. Classification (NCBI taxonomy): domain Eukaryota; kingdom Metazoa; phylum Chordata; class Mammalia; order Chiroptera; family Vespertilionidae; genus Nyctalus; species Nyctalus aviator. The sequence goes on from CM072925.1 coordinate 89,071,582, forward strand.
AGCTGGTGGGAGGGCTTTGCCTGGAAGCCATGCCCACGCTGGAGGCCAGAGGTAACAATTCTCAGGGAGTGGCTGACTGTGCAACTGAATCCTACTGGACTGCAGGACTGTGGTCCCAGGTCAGCCTCCCTGAGCTAGTCCCCAGCGTCCCTGACCTGACCAAATTCCATCAAAAGGGTGAGAAGTCCAACAGCACAGTGGGAATGGGGACACACTGCAGGCTAATGCACTGTGGTCAAAATATCCTGCCTTTGCAAATTTGACAGAAATGTGTGAAGACATCATCAGGGCCACTTGTAGAAGCCTGGGAGACTCCGGACCTTGGTGCTCACGTTCGGATACCCAGGGGCTGCTCTGCCCAGCACTGCATGCAACCTGGGTGGTCCCTGGCCCTGCGCTGCCCACCAGCCCCGGGCTGGCCCGCCTCACCTCATCGCGACAGCCAGGCCTTCCCTCCACACGCGCTGCCTCCCTCTCTGGTGCGGCTGCCTCACTGTCCTCAGTCCCTGCGGCTCTAACCTGCTGGGCATGGGCCCACCGCCAGGCTCAGCTCCCGCTGTGGGGACAGAAGCCCTGGCTCCCCAGTGGATGTCCAGCCACACTCCTGTCAACACCGTCCTACTATGGTAACTGCTCAAGTCCACATCCAGTCTAGCTCCATGGGGCCACACCCAATATTCTAACTACCCCTCCCCTGGATGACCAGTCAGCGTTCAGGACACGCCACACACAAAACCAGGTCCCAGTTACTCCAATGCGCGCCCCGCCCCCCCGCCCCCAAAATCAGGAAACAGAAATGCTCCTCTCAGTGCAAAGCAAAGCCTTGCCCTCTCCGGCGTTCTCCCTTGTGCAGTCTATGAAAAATCCTACCCTTTAAAGCTATCCTGAATCCAACCAAAACCTAAACCCGTAAAATGTGAGACAGAACAAGATGCACAGCCCCGAGCTGAGGGCCACACTCTCCACCAGCGAAGGAGGGCCTGTCTGTGGAACAAGGACACCCCAGACAGAGCTCATACGAAGTGGTCCTTAGAAGACATCACACAGGTTAGTTGTGTAGAGTCAAAGGAACCTCCTCCAAACAGAATGAAATGAAAAGCAACTCTACCAGAAAAATGGGTAAAGGATTGGAGGTGATGGTTTACAACAGAGATGTCCTTCCTCGCCAGGATGGCTCAGTGGTAGAGTATCAAACTATGAACCTGGAGGTCACAGTTTGATTCCCAGACAGGGCACATGCCAGGGTAGTAGGCTCAATCCCCAGTGTGGAGCATGCAGAAGGCAGCCGATCAATGATTTTCTCTTATCATTGGTGTTTCTATTTCTCCCTCTCCTTTACTCTCTGAAATCAATAAAAATATATTTTTAAAAAAGAGGTGCCCTAATCACTCAGGCATGTGAGGAGCCACATTATTTAGAACTAGAGGCCCTGTGCACGAAATTTGTGCACAGGTAGGGTCCCTAGGCCTGGCCAGAGATCAGGCCTGATTGGGGCCTTCTGGCTGCCAGCCGGGGCCTTCCTTCATTCTGCACTGCCTCCGATGATCAGTGTACATCTTAGTAATCAATGGAACTCATGGTCTTTCAGTTGAATTCCAGAGGGGACACTTTGCATATTAGCCTTTTATATATCAGATCAGAGGTGTGAAAATAAGAGGAGGCAGCACTGCAGCAGACAGGGAAGGACTGACAGGCTGGGAACATGGTGAGCTGACAAGGGTGTGAGGAAGGAGCAGCCCCAGGAATGTCTGTCACTGCCGGTTACACACGCCAGTGAGAGCCTCCCATGGGCCATGTCAGGACACACAGTGGGATGGACAGGTGGACTGTGGTGGACGCACACCTTGGAGGGCTCGGCCTTGGTGGACGATGAGATGTGATCCTGCCCCCAGGGCAGACCTGTGCCTGCAGAGCTGAGCAGTTAATGTGAGGAAAGGGAGGGGGTGAGAAATGTACGTCCTGCAAGAACTCCTGCAGGTGAGAAGAGGCACATTCCATGTAGAATGGCGCTACCTGCTACCCTGGAGGGGTGGGGGGAGGAAGCGGGCAGGAGGGAGGCCTGGGAGAGGAAGACAAAGCTGCAGTGCAGTCTGCTCATACTCCACGACTGACTCAGGAGCTGGCACACAAATTCACACAAATGTTTTCAAGACATTTTTTAAAGATGCAACTTGGCCAAGGAACCTGCTAGTCTAAGGCTTTGTCCCTGGAAAGCTTGAAACTTGAGTGGGAGCTCCCTGAGCAGGCCTGCTGTGTGGGCCCGGCTGCTGTGTGGGAGAGAGACGCTTAACAAGCAATCATTACGGGAAGTGAATTAGAAGTGAACGTTATGGATGGTCCATGAAGTCCCCGCGTGGTCCACCCAGCTTCCCAGCCCTGGGCCTTCCATGTGCACGGGTGCGGGCTTCCCTGTCAAGACCGATAGATCTCTGTACGGTCCTCCCCCGTGTCACCTTCCGACCCCTTGAACTCCACCGCATCCACACTCCCTTTAGGGCTTGGCTACCTGCTGGGAGACTGCCCTGACCTTTGAACTAGGGGAGGCTTCCTGTGAATATCGTCTTTCTTATTGGGCATTTCCAGCGGCGACCTCTCACACCTCAGGTAGGTGAGGGATGTTTAATTCTTCTTAATATTGGTCTGTCCCTTTGGATCGTTTGCCCAGAGATTTCTTCTGATGTCATTGCCTCCCTTGTACCAGGCACCTAACAGGCACTTTATACACTTTATTGCTAGAATGACGAGCTGTTTGAATGAAGGAGAGAATGAGAAATTATATAGGTTTTTCTTCTTTTGAGCAGTTTGCACAAAAGGCTTTGGAAGGGTAGAGTTGAAACTGTAGAACGGACCTACCTTTGTGCAACTTATACTGGCAGCACCCCTGCCCTGGTCAGCACACCAGGGGGGAAGGTTCAGGGGCCCCGAGTTAACACGGGAGCACTTCCTTCCATAGATGAGGGCAGGTGAGCCTCTCTCAGATTTCAGAGCCCATTTCCTCAAAATTTACCTCATACTTTTGACCACATACTTGATTTAAAATAAAATAATTTGGTAAATACAGTTTTAAAATCTCAGAAAGAAGAAAATGAGATAATTCTTATTAACTAGCAGCTTTTTTTTAAGTTCAATTATAGTTGATACTCAATATTATTTTATGTAAGTTTTAGGTTTTAGCATAGTGGTTATACAACTTACAAAGTCGTCCCTTTTAAGTCTGTTCCCCCCTGCCCCCATATATCTATAGTTATTACAATACTAGAGGCCCAGTTCATGGAATTTGTGCGGGGGGGGGGGGGGGGAGGGGGACAGTCCCCTCAGCCCAGCCTGCACCCTCTCCAATCCTAGACCCCTTAGGGGATGTCCAGCTGTGGGGATTGGGCCTAAACTGACAGTTAGACATCCCTCTCACAATCATGGACCTATGGCTCCTAATCACTCACCTGCCTGGTTGCTACTAACTGCCCCCCCCCCCCCCCCCCGCCAGCCTCATCACCTCTCACTGCCTCTGCATGCCAGCCTGATTGTCCCTAACTGCCCCCCCTGCTGGCCTGGTCAGCGATAACTGCCCCCCACTCTTAACTAGGATATCCCCAAATGCCCCCTCTCTGCCGGCCTGGTCACCCCCTAACTGCCCCTCCCCCGCACCCCTTGCTGGCCTGATCAACCCACATAGCCTGCTGTTCAGTCGTTTGGTTGTCCCTTACTAACGCCCCTGATGGCCTGGTTATAGGCAGCCATCTTGTGAGGGCATGAAGGTCAATTTGCATATCACCTCTTTATTATATAGGATTACTGACTGACTCCCTATGCTGTAGTTTATCTCTTGTGACTGTGACTCCCAAACTGTACTGCTCAATCCCTTCACCTTTTTCATCCAGACCTGCACCCTTTCCCCTCTGGCAGCCATCCGTCTGTTCTTTGCATCTATGAGTCTGTTTCTGTTGGTTTGTTTGCTTATTTTGTTCTTTAGATTCCACATATGACTGAATGCATTTGTCTTTCCAGCAGCTTATTGTCAACATTTGTCATGGAATGATGACGTAAAGTGTGGATGTGTGTGCTGTGTTTGTTTCCTAATGTTCCCAGAAAATGCTTAGATTTGTTACTCATTTGCCTCCTGAGTGCAGCCATTTGTGGCGCTTCCCAAGGGGCCCTGGGTCTACTCGGGGGTCGGGGAACCCACTGGGCAGGTAGGTCGTCTGGTCTAGATTTGCTGAGCTCCGTTCTATTTTTCCATCTGTCTTTCCAGCCTTCACTTTCAAACAGGAACTTTCAAGGCGGGATCCTGTGTCTCTTATTGGTTTATTTGTGTCTGTAGTTAATTGATTTTTATTATCTTTTAAATGGAATAATTATGAGCATAATCCAACAAAATCTGCTTTTTAACATTTGATTTGGACATATTGTGTATTCAATGGGCTTTCTGAGTGACTGTGGGTGTGTGCGTGCGTGCGTGTGTGCCTATATAGAGCAATAACTAATCCATAGCCAACAACTAAGTATTATGAATTTGGGAGGGGGGCACCCATTTTTCCAGTTTAAGCCCCAATGACCTTCCTCATCCTTCCGGATTTATTACAGTTTCTTATGGCATTAGCTTTCATGTGTCCTCAGGGCAGTTTTGTGTTATTTTGGCAGCACACAACCCATATCTCCATGCTAAGTCCAAGTCCTCCCTCTAATGCTTGTTACGCTGGAGTTGGGAGGAGAGACAGAGGCAGAGATGCGCTGAGCGCCGACCCTGACTGCTGCTTCCCTGAGCCAGCATCACCTGGCTCTTACCTTCCTCAGGAAAGATGGAGCCAGCTAACAGTTTTTTGTTTTTGTTTTTTTAGTTTTTCAACAGAAAAAAAAAAAAATAGAGTTCTTACCTAATTTGATTTATTGAATTTTCATTAGTACTTTGAACCCTGGGTACTGATTGCTAACATATTAATGTTGTTGTCTTGGGTGTCAAAATAACTGCTGCATTTTAAAAGACCAGAGTTCAGAAGGGAGGCGTCTCATCGGGCACAGCTGCTCTCTCCAGCTTGAAACTTTCAACTTGAAACTCTAGGACAGGACAAGGGACGGCTCCCTGAGTACTCGCAAAGGGACCAACGCCGGCTGATGGGGGCGCCACCAAAGGAAAGCGCCCCTCCAGAAGCAGCTTTCCTGTTGTGCCGTTTTCATCTTTACCCACAGGCTGGGTCCAGGCAGGCCCATTGCACACAGCAAACCGAGGAGTCACCAAAAACCCCAGGAGGAGCCCAGTGCTCTGGCCAGAGGGCCAGAGACAGGGTCCCAGCCCTGCCTTAGGGGTGACCACAGCCACAGGCAACTCAGGAGGTTAAAGCACTCAGCAACCCCCATGGTTCTCAACGGAGGCCTGGACATAGGTTCCCTGGAGGCTAAAGAGCGAAGGGGGCGTCCTGGGGAGAAGAGGGCTGCAGAGGGCACCCTACATTCTGGGATAAACCACACAGGTCTTGCTTACCCACACTGCACAGGGGCAGTGAGTATTCACAGCCTGGTCCTGGAGAGCTTGACTCTGACAAACATTCTCTCCAGGGCCGGATGGGGATTGAAGACAACGCTGATTGAGGTCCCTTGTGCATTGAGTCCTGCAAGAGCAGAACCACAGTGCACACTAACGCTCTCTGCAGCCGCCTCTCCCAGAAGGCCCAGCAGAGCTTGGGGCTGGAACACAGCTGAGCTCTTCCTCCTGAAGTACTTCCAATCACCTGACCTTTGCATACACCATTTCCAGCCCAGGAAACAGCTGCAATTGCTGTTTGATCCGGGACCATACAAAGATATATGACTCCAATGACACTGCTTTGATAAAATGTTGATAATGGTTGAACTTGGCTACTGATTATATGGGGAAATATGTTCATCATTAGTTGAAGGCAAGTCTTTAATGCTGGTTGAATGTAAAATACAGATTGATTGCATGACTAAAGAGCACAGACCACAATGAACATGATCAAGAGGTTTGTAACAGAACTCACATGAAATTAAAAATGTACGGAATCTAATCCAAAATAGTCCAACATACCAAGTCAAGAAAAATGTGACCAGTTGCAAAGGAAAAGACAATCAGTTATGAGTCAGTTGTCGGAAGAATTAAAGACATTAAAGCAATCACTAGAATTATGCTCCATGAAGTAAATGTAAACACACTTGAAATGAATGGAAAGATAGAGTTTCTCAGATGGAAGTCAAGAGTATATTAAAAAAAAAAAAGGAAGTTTCAACCTGAAAATTAAATATCTGAAATTAAATTCCCTGGATGAGCTCAATATCAAAATGACACAAAAAGACCTATTGAATTTGAAGCTAGATCAAGAGAAACTATCCAATCTTAAGAACTCATAGTAAAAACAATTTAATGAAAATTAACAGTGTATATTGAGTGATATCAAAAGGTCTAATATTTTTAGCAGCATAAGATAGAGAGATACAAGAAATTTGATGCAGAAAAACTTTGCAAAGAACAAATGGCTAACAATATCTTAAATTTGGTGAAAGACATAAATTTATAGACTAAAAAAAAAATCAACAAATCCCAAACAAAATAAACTAAAACTCAAAACAAACCAAAGAAAATATCACAGACACGCCTTAATCAAAACGATGAAACCTAAAGGCAAAAAAATAAAAATGAAGAAAGTAGCCTGAGGACTAGAACTTACCTTTCTGTGTCTGTGTTATTTGGCTTAGCATGTCTTTGAGACTCACCCACCTTGTCAAATATGGCAGGACTTCTTTTCTGCAGCTGAATAATATGAATTCCCCATCCATAGATTGAAGGTTATTTCCACATGTTGACTATTGTAAGTATTACTGCAACAACCATGGAGTGCTACCATCTCTTTGAGTCCTGATTTCAAACCTTTTGCATAAGTACCTGGAAGTGGGTTTGCTGGCTCATAAAGCAGTTCTATTTTTAATATTTTGAGGAGCTTCCATATTGTTTTCTGCAGTAGCTGCATCATCTTGCATTTCCTCCAGCAGTGCTCCGGGGTCCTATTTTCCACATCATTGCCAATACTTGCTACTTAAAAAAATATATAATAATAATATCAATAGCCATCCTAAGAGGTGTGAGGTGTTATTTCATGGTGATTTTGATTTGCATTTTTCTGATGGTTGAGTGCCTTTTCATGCACCTGTTGTCCATTTGGATGTCTGTTTTGGAGAAGTCTTTTTTAAAACTTTAGCTGATGGTGATGGTGATGATGGTGATGATGATAATGAAGGTGATAGTGATGATGGTGATAGTGATGATGATGGTGATAGTGATGATAGTAGTGATAATGATGGTGTGGTGATAATGATGGTGATGCTGACGATTTTGCTATTGCGTTGTAGAAGTCCCTTATGTATTTTGGAAATTAACCAATTAACTGATATATGGTTTACAGATATTTTCTCCTATTTCATATGTAGCTTTTTCACTCTGGTGACTTTCTTTTGCTGTAAAGAAGCTCATATATGTATATATATACATAAAATTTGTGCATGGGGAGGGGCAGGTCCCTCAGCCCAGTCTGCACCCTCTTCAATCCAGAATCCCTTTGGGGATGTCTGACTGCAGTTGGATATCCATCTCGCAATCTGGGACCACTAGTTCCTAACTGCTCACCTGCCTGCCTGATCTCCCCTAACCACCTCTGCCTGCCTGCCTGATCTCCCCTAACCACCTCTGCCTGCCTGCCTGATCTCCCCTAACTATCTCTACCATGGCCCCCACCACCATGGCTTTGTCTGGAAAGATATTCAGAAGACATCCAGTCTATCCAGTCTAATTAGCATATTACCCTAATAATATACACACTAATATATATTATATAGGATATATATATATACACATATATGTATATATATATATATATATATATATATCCTATATAATAAAAGGGTAACATGCAAATTAGCCCTAACAACAAAATGACCAGTATGACCACTCGACCAATAACTAAAAGGCACACTGACTACCTCTCGATCCCTTTCCCTAGCTGGTAGGCTCTGATCACCCAATGGCGAACAGGGACCTGGGGGTGGGTGGCTACAGGGGGCAAGGCTGGCGGCAGGCAGCCAGGGAAGATGGCCCTGATCACAGGCCAGACTTAGGAACTGTAACCATGCATGAATTTCATGCACCAGGCCTCTAGTCCTATCTAACAAAAGAGAAATATACAAATTGACTGTACCTCTGCTATACCCACAAGCCACAACCACCAATCAAACAGGAGCAAGTATCAAATTAACCCAACCAAGATGGAGGTGGCCATAGAGCTGGAGCAAGCAGGAGGCTTCAATTGCCTCTGATGATGGAGGAAGCCAAGCTTCCCACCTGCCCTGGCCTGCCCTGACCTCCACTCAAGGCTACAAAGTTTCAATTATAGAAGATAAATAAATCCCAGTTACCAGGGTCTTCACTTGGGTTGCTGGGGGGCGTGGCTGGCCTGCAAACAACCATAGGCCCCTCACCCAGGCCGCCCCATGCCCCAAGGGAACCCCCACCCTGATCCAGGACACCCCTCAGGGCAAACCAGCCAGCCCCCACCCATGCTCCAGGTCTCTATTCTATCTAATAAAAGAGTAATATGCAGATTGGCCATCACTCCAACACACAAGATGGCTGCTCCCATGTGGTAAAAGATGGCTGTCCCCATGTGGACACAAGATGGCCATCAGAAGATGGCCAGCAGGAGAGGGCAGTTGGGAGGGACCAGGCAAGCAAGGGAGGGCAGTAGCAGGGGCACCAGACCAGCAGGGGAGAGCAGTTAGGAGTGATGAGGCTGGCAGAGGAGGGCAGTTAGGGTCAATCGGGCTTTCAGGGGAGTGGTTAGGGGGTATTCAGGCTGGCAGGCAGGCGAGCAGTTGGGAGCCAGCAATCCTCGATTGTGAGTCCAAGATTGGACAGGGTTCAGGCTGGGCTGAGGGACACCCTTCCCTGCCCCCCCCCCCCCCCCCCCGTGAATTTCATGCCCAGGGCCTCTATCCCAATGCATGAAATTTATGCAAGGGGCTTAGTCCCGGCTGCCATAGCAGCTGCCTTGGCCCCCACCTACCAATTCATCTGGAAGGTCATCCAGAAGGACATCCCAAAGGACATCTGGTCTAATTAGCATATTAAGCTTTTATTATTATAAATGTATTTACTTATTTAGTTTTTTTTCTTTTGTTGCTTATGTTTTTGGTGGCATAACCATGAAATCATTGTCAAGACCAGTATCACAAAGCTTCTCCCAGCACTTTTTTAAAGCACCAGCTAGCCAAAGGACTTGGAAAACCACGGATGTGGGAAAGGTTCCAGGACTCAGCGAGCTCTGGATGGAAGGAGTGGGGATGGAGCAGTCACAGCAGGGTGGCCGCAACGGGGTCCAAGCCCACCCCCGGCACTGGCCCTTGGAAAGTTGCTGCAAAAGAGAATCCGCATCTGTTCACTCCATCCGGACACAGGACAGCGCTGGCTGGGAGAAAGCAGTTGCTGCCACTTCCAGTGCCTGTCTGACTGCTGGGGACTGGGAGGCCTGGGGGGAGGTAAATGCTGGCACACAGCCGGCCCCTGGCACCCCCTCCCGCCCCTGACGCTGCCCATGAGGTTACCAGTGTGAACCTCGCTGTGGAACTCGGAGTCAGTGCACTCGCTTTCATCACTCCACGGGGAGGCAAATCCAGTGAGGGCCTCGGCAGGGCTGCTGTTCAAAACAGGCCTTGCAAGCCCTTATGCTTGGTGAGCGTTTACTCTGTTCCTGTTCTTCCTGCGGAGATTGGGCCAGGGAGGAATGCAGGTTCCTTTTTTTAAGTCGTTTTTGATTTTCCATTTGCTGTTGATGTACAATACTATGCTCCCATTCTCTCACGCTCTAGCCGCTCTCTCACGCTCTCTCACGTTCTCTCCCGCTCTCTCACACTCTCTCCCGCTCTCTCACGCTCTTTCCCGCTCTCTCTCACACTCTGTCCTGTTCTGCCCCGCTCTCTCATTCTCTCTGTTATTGCCCCTCAAAGTCCAGGCTGGCATTTTGCTGATGTGCCTAAATCAGTCTTCTTGGGGTTGAATGGGGCTCAAAGGTAGCTGAGGCATAAGGGGCAATGGCCCAGCCGAAATCCTCTCTCAGTGATTTGGGTAAGTCAACCACCAGTCAAAGCTCTGCAATCGCCACCCACTCTTCCATTGCTCCGTTCAGCGGGTCCTAAGGAGGGCAGTAATCAGTCCCTGCAGATGTGCCGGCTTCACATTTCGCTTGCTTAACAAACCATGGCGCTAACCAGTATCTCCGCCTTATGTTCCGGTGAGCTGATACCGGTGCCTGCGCTGTAGGCAGCCCATCTCTCTGACTGTGCTTTGAGCAATGCGTCTGCTCAGCTCCGGGTTGATGAACAAATTGAATATTTACTCTTTATGATGCAAAAGTCCCAAATGCCTTGGTTTTGATGAGGAAAAGAAATTTATGCAAAACAGGAAAGATTCAGTCAGTCTGGTCAACATGAACTCACGCCCAGCATGGCAGTACATTGCAACGAGGTAATACCTGTCCAAAAGTAGCCCAGCAGCTAGACTCCTCGGGCTCATCTCTGCGCAGGGCAGCTTCTCAGCAGCTTTGGCATCGGGCAGGAGGCAGGCATGCAGTGGGGTGCTTTTCTGGGCACCGCGGGGAGGTTACCCCACCTGGTCTCTACCCACAAGATGCCAGGGGCACTGTCTCCCCGGAGTGAGGACAATCCAATGGCCTATGAACTTGGACAAGTATCTCCTCATTGATGTGGGCCCCTGGGTTCTGCCTCGTCCACTGGAAACAGATCCTTTGTCAAGAGAAGAACATAGACATCATGTGTCTCTCACTGGGTACTGTTCCCTTTAGAGTCACCACGCACAGGAGTGTGCACACCTGTACACGGTGCACACAGCCCAGCTGCCTCCCGGTGTGCTCTTCGTAGGTAACACAGGACAGGTACAGCCAGCGGCTGCCCAGAGACAACCACGCTGGAGGGTTAACCTGCAGCCTCCTCCCGGGGGGGCCAGCAGGGCCGCAGCTGGCTCTAAGATTACGGCAGGTGTCGGGAGGCGGCGCTCCCACCTGGTGTTCCCTGGAACTGGGAAGGCTTTCACTGACCTGTGCTGCATCCTCTTCTGTCCTGCAGGACAGACACAGCCCTGCCTCCTGGGATGCTGAGGTGGCTCCCAGGGGAAGTACACAGCTCTGCCTCAAGGGGCGCTGCGGCTCACAGGAGAGGTACCCAGGCCATTGCTCAGGCCCAGGCCTGGTGCCCAGGAAAATGCAAGCGTACTGGTGGCTGTTTTTAGGGTCATGCCCACTGCGACACAAGCCCTCTGTATTTTTAGCCGCTAACCATCTGTCTTCCGTATCCATCCATGAGTCTCTGGGCGGCGAGGCCAGGTGGATGTCCAAGCGCCTCGCGCACAGCAGACTCAACAGGTGCCTCTAGAACAAAAGCCAATGAGAGGAGCGGGAGCAGGTGGCTGTGGAAGCCAGTTTGGGCAGGATGGTCTCCGGGTGAACTCAGGGTGCTGGCAGACCTTGTGTGGCCTTTGAACCCAGGTGACACCACTCAGGTTCCAGACGAGGGTAACCCAGCACAGCACAGCATTGCACGGTCCCCTCCCCTCTTCCCGGCCACACATTTCCTGGGCCAGAACCCCCTCTGTACCCGGAAAATACCTAACCGGCCCCCTGGGGTGACCACCTGCTTCTACAGCTCACCTTCCCTGCCGGCAGTCGTGCTAAGACATACGCACTTTCACAACCTCGCTCCCAAAATGCCAGCTCTGGTGACACTCGGGCGGTGACACTGGGGCATTAGAAAAGTGCCTTCTTTCAGATTAACCAGGCTGGGAGCAGAGGGAGTGTTTGCTGTGAACTGTTTAATGCACAAAGGAGGCTGGAGTGAGATTTGGTGGTTTGTTTCTTGTTCCTCTCACGAGTGGGGCTCGGAGTCCCGGCTTTTGCAGGCGCTACTTTTTTTTTTTTTTTCTTGTAAAACTGCAAAGAGCATGGGCAAGCCAGCGGCCTGCGGACACCTCTCTGCTCTGGAATCAAACACCAAACAGAATTTTCAATGTGCAGGCCTCTGCCAGGGGGGAGGCAGCTGCTCGGCAGCGTGGATCCAGGCAGGCGGCCATCCCACGTGGTCCTCCTCCGGGCATGCCTGATTGCTCTCCTTTTCGGAAGCCGACAAAGGTGGGTCATGTCCTAGGGTTTCCAAGAGTCTGGAGGTGAGAGATAACGATATCAATATTCGAGCAGGATCAGCTTCTCCCTCTCCCTGGCTTTCATCTCTGCTCGCCTCACAGAAAGCAAACACCCTGGGATGTGCTCCGGGCTTCCAGAAACAAGCCGTTGTCTAGGAGAGAGACGCCCACACCTGAGGTCTGATCATGAATAAATGAGAAGTCTCGGATTTCAGAGGAATAGACAGGGGTTTCTGTTTGAAAAATAGATGGAGGGTTTGAGTGCCTTATCTGCCCTTTGAGTGTGTGTGTGTGTATGTGAGAGAATGTGTGTGTTTGTGTGTGTGTGAGAGAGAGTGTGTGTGAGTGTGTGAGAGAGAGAGAGTGTGTGTGTGAGAGAGTGTGTGTGTGAGTGTGAGTGTGTGTGTGTGTGTGTGAGAGAGAGAGAGTGTGTGTGTGTGTGAGTGTGTGTGTGTGTGTGTGTGTGTGTGTGAGAAAGAGAGATAGTGTGTATGTGAGTGTGTGAGAGTGCGTGAGAGAGAGAGAGTGTGTGTGTGTGTGTGTGTGAGTGACTGTTTGTGTGAGAGTGTGTGTGTGTAGGGGGGGGCGAGGGGGGGAGAGGATAGATATTGCACATCAATAAAGCTTTGACATCCCTGCTTTCAATTTTAGGTCTACTATTACCAGAACCAGGTTCCAGATATAAGTGCTTAAATTGAACCTGACAAGCATTATCGACAGCTGGAAACTGTTTGTAAAATTTAACAATGGAACAGGCAGTCACATTCCTAAACAGACCCCAGGTGACAGATGGGAGACTCACGGAATTAAAACAGGTGGCCGGCCGGTTTCCAGGCCTCAGGGCACTGGCGGCCTCCATGCTGCCCTGAGGCACAACGTCTGTTTTCAGGAATACACGCTTGGAATCTTTCGGGCTACTATCTAAAGGACTAGACATGAGCCCTAACTAGTTTGGCTCAGTGGACAGTGCGTTGGCCTGTGGACTGGAGGGTCCCAGGTTTGATTCCGGTCAAGGGCATGTACCTTGGTTGAGGGCACATCCCCAGTAGGGGGTGTGCAGGAGGCAGCTGGTCAATGTTTCTATCTCATCGATGTTTCTTTCCCTTCCTCTCTGTGAAAAATCAAATATATATATATATATATATATATATATATATATATATATATTTAAAAGGTCTAAGATGAACACTGTAGGGTCCAGGGAACAGCAATGATATTCTTATTGTTTTTGATTATTTAAGTGGTTAATTTGAGAATGTAATAAAAACATTTTTTCTTACTAATCAATAAACATATTTTCATTCCCAGTTAAACAGTATTGAGTCTATTTTGATGCATATATTAAAAGTTATTCTCTACTCATTTAACAAAAATTCGGAACGATTAAGTGATTTGCTTCTGGCCAAACAGCAACGTAGAGACAGAAGCAGGCTTAGGACCCGGGCCTCCTGTGGCCTCCTCCTTTGATTTCTCTCCTGGCCCGGAGGACTGTGTGTCCGTGAGGCCAAAGGGAAGCGGAAGCGACTCCTCTCTTTGTTTCTGTTTCTGTTTCCACCTCCCCCAGTGACTCAAAGGGAACCCGCAGGCAGGGCAGCAGCACAGACCTGCACCCGTGATGACAGCGACTGGATTTTCTGCCTATAAACCCTCCAGCCTCCCACGGAGTGGGTTCCCTCGTTTCCCTGGAGAAGCGCTCCAGCGGTGTTGGTGCGGTCCGCCTTTCTGCACAGCGAGCTGGCAGTGCGAGCTGCGGGGACGGACGCTCCCAGGGGCCGGGTCAGCTGGGAGTGTGAGCCTGTGCCCTGAGCGGACGGTTACACAGGCTCCAGGCTGCAGCCCCGGGATTACAAACCAGTTCCTTTGCACTCAGCACCCATTGTGCCCTGTGTCTGATGCTGTCTCCGTCTTCTTTCTAAACCTGCGGGAGCTTCGTGGAAAGTCTATAGAAAACAGAGTTCCTATGGCAATGCGGTTTGTTTTATCCAGGGAAACTACAGAAGTAGGACCCATCCCGACCAGCCTCTCTCTGTATTCTCTCTTCTCCTGGTTTCCGCTCTGCTTAGCACTTGGGGAGGGGTGATGGGGCAGGACTGCCAACTGAGAGAAGGGACAGGCAGCACTCAGTGCAGAAAACAGACACGTTTCCCATCTGAAAAAATGGTGTCTTGTCCCTGAGTCACACGGAGCTCCAAATGTAATGTAAATCAGCGGCACCCTGGCCCTCCATGACACCTGTGCCCTACACCGGGGAGCCCCAGCTAACCGTGCCGGCTTGTCCGGCCAATGGGAGCCGCTCCCAGGCTTCGGGCTCAGCCTCACTGTCCACCTTGCAGGCCTCGACCCCGGTCTCCCAGGGTGGCTGTGGCCAAATGCACGTGCGCCCCACTCTCCCAGCGTGACACCAATGCAAACGGGAGCAGTTTTCTGACTTTCTGTGTGGGCAACAACCCAGCAGTGTGTTAAGGTGAATGAACTGTATAGCCACTCAGTAGCTTCCTGTGTAAATGGCCAGCAGGACACTGGCAACCGGAAGCCCCATCCCCAGCTGGGAGGGCTGGCCAGGCTTCCACCACGTTGCAGGTGCTTCAGCAAAGAAGGCCAGTAATTGACTCATCTAATTGGGAATGCTGAGAAGCAGGGCCTGCTTCAGGCATGGGTGGATCCAGGAGCTCCAACACTGGAGGCCCCAGTCTCTCTCTCCTGGGATCCTGCTTGCTTCTCTGTTAGCTTCGTTCTCTGGCAGGTGCTTCTGAATGGACGCACTGCTGGGCCCTGGCTGCTCTGGGCTTCCACGCCACAGAGCACCCACAGCCACGCAGGCAGAGCCACGGCTCCTTCCCAGGACCTGCCCGCCCCGGCAGGACTTGGCCTGTCCAGGCAGGGTTGAGCCCGTTTTCCACGTGTCTACCCTGGGGCCAGTCATTGTGTCCAGGGGCAGGTGCTCTGGCTGAACAGGGTGGGGCCTGAGGACGCCATGCTGGAAGAAGCCAGACCTCAGGGGGATGCCTGCAGCCAGACAGAGACACACACCTAGCAGTCAGGGCCACGCAGCCCCAAGCCCCACGCTGCGAAGCTCATTATTCCCCTAGCTCTTGTGAGCCCCGGATTTTACACGTGTCCTGCTCACGACCCCGAGTAATGTGTTCCGTGGTCCAACTGGACCTCCCATGCTGGAGTCCCTTGCTGACGGTGTCTCTGACCTCGCTGAGTGCGGCACTCTGTCAGATCACGGCACATTCCCACTGAGAGTCAGGGCTGAGGCAGGCAGGATACCAAAGAAATAGGCTGGGTATTCTAGAAAGTTCTAGTCTGAGATGCTAATATTCGAAGAGGTCCCTCCAGGCAGGAAGAACTACTGTCCTTAGAAAGTTGGAGACAGTGCGAACACTATCACACCCCGGTTCAGATGTGCACCCGCACAGCGGAACAGGGCCGGACAGGTGTCTGCCAACGCTCCGTCAGCAACCCAGAGGCCCATGGCACAGCCCACGGCACAGCCCACGGCGGCACGCCCCCGAGGCGGGCGCCCTGAGACCTGCCACAAACGTCCCAGACACTGGGGATGGGTTTTCAAGTCCCCGGCGGGGCCTCGTTATGGGGAGAAGCTCTGACTCACCAGGCGGTGGGAGCACTGCTGTAGATGGCGGTGTCTAAGTCTCACTCCGGCTCTGTTGAAAGCCCCTGGCAAGATGTGACTTCTTATATGTCTTTATTCTTTGCTCAGCAAAGGATCTGTGCTTTAATGAACTTTTATTCTTAGGACAGTGTTAAGTTTGCAGAAAAATTATGAAGGTGGCACAGAGAGTGCTCACACACTCCAAGCAGTGTCCCCTGTGATTAACATCCTATATTAAAAGGGGCACATTTGTCACAATTAATAATCAATACTGAGAGATTGTCATTATCTGGAGTCCATACTTCTGCAGCGTTGCTCAGTTCTTACTTACGCTCCATTTTCTGTCCCAGGACACCACCCGCTCACTCATCACCTCGGGCAGCTCAGGCCACCATCACAGAGACCCACAGACGGGCAGTCTGAGCAGCAGACATTTATTTCTCATGGTTCGTGAGGTGGAAGGTCCCAGACCAAGGTCCGCAGGTTGGTTTCTGGAGAAGATACACCTTCTGGCTGTCCTTTCTTAAAAGGGCACTAATTCTACCAGTTAGGGCTCCACCCCCTTACCTCATCTAACTTTAATTACTTCCCTAACAGCCTCATCTCCAAATGCATTTGCATTGGGGGTTGGGCTTCAACACAGCAACCTGGGCGGGACACAACTGAATCAGACTCGGTATCTTAGCCCCTCCTGGCCATGAGCTGCCTCAGCCTCCTTGCTGTTGGTGATCCTGAGGAGTGAGGGGGACTGGCCAGCCATTTTGTAGAATGCCCCTCAGGTGGGATTTGTGTGATGTTTTCCCATGCGTAGACTGGGGCCCTGGGTTTGGGGGAGAAAGACCACAGAGGCCCCGGTGCTGTTCCCGTCACCTTATTGAGGGTCCTACTCTCAGCAGGCTGACAGCACTGTTGGCCTTGACCCTGACCTGGCTGAGGTCACGTCTAGGAGGTCTCTGGCTGTAAAGTCATTACTTTCTGGCATCCAGTTCTGTAGTCTTTGGTACTAAATGCATCTCCACTGGAGGCAGGAAGCAAGCTCTGCTCCTGGATGGGAGGGCGGGCGTCTACAGAGACCGCTTGCGACTCCTCTGCACCAGAGATGGCTGCTCCCTGCCTTCTGCCCCTCGCTCAGTCTCCGAGTTGGAGACTGATGCAAGGCTCCACCAGTAGCCCGTGCTGCTCACGGCTACGAAAAGTGACAGCTTGGGGCCACTGGGCCGGCAGAGCAAGGGAATGCAGGTGTGTCTACTGCCTGTGTGTACACACATGTGTATGCTTCCATGTGCGACCATCTTCATTTAGGAACACGAGTTCCTGCTGATGCCTCCACCTCAGGCCCTTCGCCATGTGCTCGTCTGGCTGCCTCCCTTTGCTCCTCTGTCAGTCACCCACAGTGGGAACCGGCCCCCTTCCCGGCCACGTGCTGCTCAGTCACCGGCTCCTGTGGGCACAGTGCAGCAGCGGGCCCATGCACGGTGAGGGGACACGGGCTCCTGTGGGCACGGTGCAGCAGCGGGCCCATGCACGGTGAGGGGACACGGGCTCCTGTGGGCACGGTGCAGCAGTGGGCCCATGCACGGTGAGGGGACACGGACAGGCCGCGCCCTCCGCAGCCACAGCCAGCAGGGCCGGCTGGCAGGCAGTTAGCTATGGGTCTGACAGGTCAGGCTGCATAACTTAAGGGACTCCTGCCGGGAGCCGGGGAGAAGCAGGGGAGAGCACTGTGAGGAAACACCCAGTGGAAAGAGAAAATGTTGATGGCAAATTGCAAATGTGCCATTTACACCACACCCCACACCCTTCGCCTAACACGGTTACAAACACGGCAGAGGACCCGGGGGTGTGCGTTCCCAGCATAAGCAGGGCCTTGGGGACTATTTTCATACTCTCCCGTTAAAGCCTAAAGACTGGGTAACGTGCTCAAGTGCTGGCTGTGCGCGCTATGGTGCTCTCAAACCTGGTCTCACCCTGCGGTGTCCGCCCCCACGGCCCCGCGGCCTTGCTGCCATTGACCGGGTTTCCCCGGGGCCTGGCAGGTCGGCTCTTTGCAGGGTGTGCCTTGCGTCTGTCCCATGCCAGTATCTCCCTCCCAGAATCCTCAGACAGTAAACCCTCCCGAGCAGGGCTGGGGCAGGGGGCCCACAGTGCTGTGGGCAGGAGTTTTCAGCCCTCGGGGGTTATTCTCTGTCAGGCACTGGAGTAAGTACAGATGAGAGCCGGTTCCCCAGGCAGAACCGGGTGCTGAGGAAACCAGAACCCCAGTCTGAGCAGCTGGCCGGGCGGCTGGACAGCTGTGTGCTCCAGCGGGTGCTCTGCAGTGGCCCCGCTCCCGGTGTCGGCCCAGCAGCGGCCAGAGCAGATGCAGGCAACTAGAAGATCGGTGGGTTCTGTAGGGTGTCCCCCAAACAGCGTACACACACTTTGCACGATTACAAAGGCGGGGTTCACTAAAACGCACTGCGTGGCCTTTGAACAGCTATTGCTGTGACAACGCGCCTGTGTCTGTGGGAGCCCCTGGGGTGTTGGTAATGAGTCCCCGCCACGCAAGGGTGTGTGGTGCTGCCCTCGCTGATCGCCACACACAGTGACCGGCCGGCACCCTCAGTTCTAACCTCGTGTTCGCCTCCAGAGCTGCGATGCATTGTGGACGCCCCTGCTGCACCCTCGCCTCTCCACACCCTGGGGTCCCTCCACAGGGGCCCTGCGGGGGCATTTCCTCCCCGCTCCCCTGCCAGACCGGAGCGGTGGAGCCAGCGGCCTCCTGTCCGGAGCTCCTGGAGCCCAGAGCATCCTGCCGCCCTTGGACCCTGAGGCTGGTCACACTCGCGTCCAAAGCTGAACGGTCAGCCCCGAGCACGCCTGCCTCTAACCCAGCCCACACATCTCCTGGCACAGGCTCCTCTGCTGGGAACAGCCTGTCCTCCCTCTGGTGTCCCGTCTGTTCCCATGGGGGCTGCTTAGACGCCACCCCCTCCATGAA
Organism: Nyctalus aviator; assembly: GCA_036971965.1. Taxonomy (NCBI): domain Eukaryota; kingdom Metazoa; phylum Chordata; class Mammalia; order Chiroptera; family Vespertilionidae; genus Nyctalus; species Nyctalus aviator. The sequence goes on from CM072925.1 coordinate 89,090,383, forward strand.
GCCGCTCCCTCAGGAAGGCGCACTGAGTGAGGTGCTGGGGCGCTGAGGCTCTGAGATCCTTTCTGTCTCCGGAGCTGCTGCCGGGTGGCGGGAGCCCTGAGAGCACAAGCCTGGCCGCTCCTCCTCACGGTCGGAGGGACCCAAAGTGATGGCTGTTCAAGAAGAATCCATCAGCGATGCCGTGTGGGGCCCAGCAGCCAGAGGCTAGGCGGTGCTTGCTTCCTGTGGCTTCAGCCTGCTCTGGCGTCGCGTCCCTGTACCTGGTGACTGTCCCTCGGGCAGGATGGCGGTGTTCTTTGGTCTGAGTTTCTTTAATGTGACCCCTAATGCAAAGTGTTTATATTTCCCATGAAGACAAACATGAAACCTTCAACTTGGAAGGAGAGAAGTGGATTCTGGTAAATAAGCCCCTGGGGGCAGTGCCGTGCGGGGGACCCTGTGCGTGGCCAGACGTCCAGGTCAGCAGCAGGAGCAGCCGGGGCTCCAGTCAGGGCTGTGCGGCTTTCGGGCCTCGGGAAGCTCTGCTCCTTAGTGTGCATATCGGGTTGTGGTAGCTTGAATTTTTTATGTCTGCCCGCATGAAAAATTGATCCAGAGCGTTCTTTCTGAGGCTTTAGAGATGTGCTTTATCACCAGGACAGAGAAAGAGCGTCAGTTCCAAAGAAATAGAAGCTTACTTGTGACCGTGAGGTGCTGGGTCAGGAGAAAGCCACCCCCCTGCGCTCCCACTGCCCTTTCCACTCCGGCTGAGGACATGCTGAGCGTGACAGGGCTTGGCCTGGCAGCATGGGGGGAGCCTGGCCAGCAATGGACATGAGCACGAGGAAGACTTAGTCCGGAAGGTTTAGTTCCCTCTGTGTAGACAATCCTCAGATTCTGCCGGCACCCAGGAGCCACTGCGAGGAAGGCTGCTCCTTACCGATGAGGGCACCGCCTGCTGCCCCTCGGCGGTCTGCGCCATGAAGCCAAGTCCTGGTGACAGCAATGGGCATTCCCTTTACCTGGGCAGGACGGCCACCCACGTGGTACAGAATGCAGGGCCCTTAAAGATGCCCCTGGTACCCCTCGCCTTTATGGAAAACAGATTCTGCAGGTGTGATTAAGCTCAGGGTTTCGAGATAGGAGCTAGTCTGGATTATCACAGGGCCCAGGTGGGTCCTTACAAGGGGGAGGCAGAGGAGGCAGGGGAGCCAGAGTCAGAGACCCAGCCTGAGAGAGACATGGTGGCCATTGCTGTCTGTGAGAGAAACAGGCCCGTTGGTCAGGAAATGTGGGCCTTTTCCAGAGGTGGGAACAGCAAAGAATGGGGTTTCTCCTAGAACCTGCCTGCATGAGTCAGGGGTCCCAGAGAAACAGAACCATTAGGAGAGAGATAAGATAGATTATGTATATAGGTATAGAAGTAGCTCTAGACATAGACATAGACACAGATATAGATGTAGACTAGAAATAGATATAGACATAAACATAGATATATATATACAGATGATATAGATACATAGATATAGATATAGATATAGATATAGATATAGATATAGATATGGATGTAGATGTAGATATAGAAATAGATGTAGACGTAGACATAGGTATACATGATGTAAACAAAAAGAAACTTATAGGAACTGGGTCATGTGATCATGGAGTCTGAGAACTCCAACAGTTCGCCATGTTCAAGCTGGAGAACCAGGAAGGCCAGTGCTCTAACAGGGCTGAGTGCAAAGGCCCCAGGGACCAGAGAGCTGAGTCCAAGATCTCTGACGTCCATGGGCAGGAGAAGATGGGTGTCCCAGCTCAAGCACAGAGAGCAAATTCACCCTTCATCCACCTTCTTGCTCTCTGCAGGCCCTTGGGGACTGGTTGATGTCCACCCATTAGTGAGGACCTTCTCTCAGTCCACTGGCTCATTGCTGGAACCTTCCGGAGACACCCTCACTGACATGCCCAGTTACCTGAGTGACCCTCTTCTTGGTCAAGTTGACAAGAAATTGACCCCACACTCTAGGAGTGCAGCCCTGCCAACACCTTTGCTTCTGGCTCAGTGAGAGCCATGTGGACCGCTGCCCTCCAGCACTCTAAGGTGGATCTGTGTTGTTAGGAGCCACTGAGCCTGTGACAATTGGCCTCTGGCTCCTCTGTGCTCAGTGATGATCCAGTTCCTCTCAGGGAACCAGGCAACCTTCCCTACCTGAGTTGTCATACCCAGCTATATAGACAGTCTTCAGATTCTACTCAAACTCTATTTCCAATCTACTCCAGCTTTCACTCTGCTCCTTCTGTCCAGCAAGCGCCAGCCACAGATTTCCCCCAGTGTGAAGGTCAAGTTCAAATCGCACCCCTTCTCTAGCCCCACAAAGATGCCCTGAGTTGGCTTTTGATGAGGCTTTTATTGAAAACCCACTATGTTCCATTAAATGGAAAAACCCACAAGCCATTGAGGGCAGGGATGACAGTGTTCCCAGTTCCCACCCCAAAGCCTGGGTCAAAGTCTGAGCTCAGTAAATATTTGCTGAATGTAGGTGTGAATTCCAGGAAATACACACACAGGGTAGAGCAAAAGTAGGTTTACAGATTGTGTGGAAAATCTATAATAATAATAGTGTAATATACTAATTAGACCAGACGTTTTTCCAGATGACCTGGATGAAGCCAGGGCTGCGAGGGAAGCCGTTTCTGGGTGACAGAGGGAAGCCCATGCCAGCAGTCAGGGGAAGGAAGGCTTACTCTTGCACACATTTTGTGCATTGGGTCTCTACTAGTACAACCCCATATAATAAAGAGGTAATATGCAAATTGGCCATCATTCCAACATACAAGATGGCCACCCCATGTGGACACAAGATGACCACCACAAAATGTCCAGCAGGGGAGGGAAGTTAGGAGAGACCAGACCTAAAAGGGAGGACAGTTTGGGGCAACCAGGCCAACAGGGGAGGGCAGTTGGGGGGGACCAGGCAAGCAGGGGAGGGCAGTTAGGGGTGACCAGGTCAGCAGGGGAGGGCAGTTGGGGGGGACGAGGCCTGCAGGGGAGGGCAGTTAGGGGTGACCAGGCCAACAGGGGAGGGCAACTAGGGCCAATCGGGCCCCAGGGGAGCAGTTAGGCATTGATCAGGCTGGCAGTGGAGTTATCAGGGGGTGATCACACTGGCAGGCAGAAGCAGTTAGGAGCAATTAGGCAGGCAGGCAGATGAGCAGTTGTGAGCCAGCAGTCCTGGATTGTGAGAGGAATCCCATATTGGAGAAGGTGCAGGCTGCACTGAGGAACATAACCCCCCATGCACAAATTTTATGCACCAGGCCTCTAGTAATAAATAATAATACAAAAATAAACTGTTTTTCATACTCAAAACTGTAAACCTACTCTTGCCCCATACTGGTATAAGGATATTGAAGGAATAAATTCCACTACATGTGCCAAGCGTAACTGAAGCTCAGAGTTAGGTGAGCCACTGAGGCAGACACTGGGCCTGTCCATTCCAAACTGCGCTCTTTCCACTGTGAAAAGCTGTCCCCATGTCCCACTCACTAGCAGTCCACGGAGAGCCTGCTGTGGCCCTAGCTACCCTGTTTCCCTGAAAATAAGACAGTGTCTTATATTAATTTTTTCTCCCAAAGTTGCGCTAGGTCTTATTTTCAGGGGATGTCTTATCTTTCCATGCACTAGGTCTTATTTTCGGAGGATGTCTTATTTTCGGGGAACACGGTACTTCATCCCTTACCCTATGCACTGCGTGTAACGGTGGTACCTGCTCAGAACACATGGGTGCTGCTGATGGCACAGTTTTTGGGAGACACGTGAACTCGTCACATCCCAGGGTTGGCACTCAGTAACTCCAACACCTCACTGTGTGTCCCCCAGGCCACAGGTCACCATGCATTTGCTTCTTTACTTCCTCCTGACCCAGATGGGTGACCAATAGGATTCCACATTCACTTAAAATCACACACACACCTCCACAGGGAATGCAATCTCACTCATTACAATTAACATACAAAGGAGATCAACCGGAGCTGGCGCTCTGGGTGAGACTGTACCGTGAGGTCTGAAAACCTCACCAAAGTGAGCGGCCCTTCCCAGGAAAGGCCCTACAGAGAGACTGGGCCTGAGGAGGCTCTGGCTTCCCCTGAAGGCATCTATCCAGGTGGTGTCCTGAAGGTGAGGGGCTTGGACGTGAAGACCCATGACACTATTGGATCTGATGGGCCGATCCTAAGACAGTCCCGAGAGCTGTTACCATGGTGGCACAGGTGGGTGCAGCGCCATCCCTGCCCAGGATGACTGCAGACCCCAGGGCTCTCAGACAACATATCAGCCAAAGCGTATTATTATTATTATTATTATTAATGTGGAGGAAAGAAGCTGAAAGCAAGATAAAGGAGAGTCAGTAAAGCTCATTAACTCTGAGTCTGGTAACTAGAAATCTGTGAACATGTAGATGTGGGTCAGAAAGAAGGTTCCTTTCTCCTTGTTAAACTTGTCCAGCAAATGAGTTGTGGCCAGTGGAGGTGGTACCAGGTACCATGGCCTTCCTCAGGAGAATAAATTGCTTTCAAGGTCATTGTGGTCAGAAGCTGACAGATGAGAAGGGAACAAATAAGAATTCTATTTTGAGTTTCTCTCCTTACTTGCTGGTTTCTTGACATATTTACTCAAAAAGAAGAAAATAACGTACGTCTACATGCATTTTATGACCTGAGGTTTTTCACTAATTAGCTGATCTAATTTAGTGAAGTTTCATCGCATGAATACTGTTCTTCAAAGAATGCTACAACTCTGTTTGGACTCCTAACAGAGTAGCATGTGATTCTGAAAGAAGTCTTCATGATTGCAGTGACCACCATGGATGTGGAGGTGACCTTCTATTTCTCTGAAAGTTTAGCGGAGAAAGATAAAGAGAAGCAGAGAAGATGTGAAGATTGCCAGTCAAGTTGTGGGACCCAGACAGAGCAGTGAGGACCTGCGCCTCCTCATGTGCAGTGTGAGCAGACAAGTCTTCTAGCCACAGTCACCACTGAGTTCTGGGGAAGAGGGTGCTGAGATGGAGTTTGGCATAAAGCGGGATGATTATTAGGGCATGCCCTTGGGACCCATCACTGTGAAGGAGCAGGAGCAGGAGCAGGAGCAGAAGGAAGAAGAGGAAGAGGAGGAGGAGGAAGGGGAGGAGGAAGAGAAAAAGGAGGAGAAGGTGGAAAAAGAGGAGGAGGATGAGGAGGAAGAGAAGGAGGAAGAGGAGGAAGAAGAAGAGGAGGAGGAGGAAGAGGAAGAGGAGGAAGAAAAAGAGAAGGAAGAACAGGGGGAGGAGCAGGTGCAGCAGGATGAATAGGAGCAGAAACAGGAGGAGGAGCAGGAGGAGGAGGAGGGAGAGGAGGAGGAATAGGAACAGGAGGAGGAGGAGAAGGAGGAGGAGGAAGAGGAGGAAGAGGAGGAAGAGGAGGAGGAAAAAAAGAAGGAAGAACAGGAGGAGGAGCAGGAGCAACTGGAGGAATAGGAGCAGGAAAAGGAGGAGGAGGAGCAGGAGGAGGAGGAAGAAGAGGAGCAGAACCTGGAGGAGCAGGAGCAGGAGGAGCAGGAGCAGGAGTAGGAGGCTGAACCTGGCGGTGCTGGCACCCTGGTCTCAGACCTCGGACTCTAATCTTAGGAGACAAAAGTCCTTTAAAAGCCACCAAGTTTATGGTGTGTTGAGGAGCAGCCTGAGCTGACAGAGACACTGGCACACAGTGAATGTTAATGAACTGAATGAGGTAACAATGTTCTATGATATTGTTGTAACAGCCATCTTACTGTTGTAACAGCCATCTTATTGTTGTAACAGCCATCTTATTGTTGCTGCTGTTGTTGTTATTGCTAGAGAATGCTCTACACCTGGCTGAGCACCTGTGGGCTCAGGGCCATTACGGGTGCCAGCCCACGTGCCCTGTGCCACACTGCAGATGTCTAGAGAGCCAACGCTTCCGGCTTCACCAGCAGAGGAAAAGTGCTGGATGCCTTTTACCCTCACAGGACAGCCTCAGAAGCACATGCATTATTTAAAACTATATTTTCAATTATTCTTGAGTTTCCCAAACAAGAGACTGTGCGTGTGTTCGTGTGTGTGTGTGTGTGTGTGTGTGTGTGTGAATGGTAATGCAGCCAGCTGATGATGACCATCTTCCTTGCATTGACATTGCCTTCAGCTCGGTAACTAAGTTAAATTTTCTCAGTAATCAGTAAGACTTCTTGGGGAAAATGTGTTTGTTTTTTTTTTTAAAAAAAGGATTTAAGCAGCTTTCCATCTAGGAAATAACAAATGGAGGGAAAGAAAAGAAATAGGCTTCAATTTTACTGGTTGTTTGGGGTCAAAGCCAGGCCCATGTCCCCCTGAGGTGGGCACTGTTCCTGGCGGAGAGGCTGGCTGCGAGCGGGCGTTCCCAGGAAGGCCTGGACACTGACCTCACCCCCGTGTCCACGCTGACTGCACCACCACAAGCATAAGCTGTGCATTCGGAGCTGATCTCACTGTCACAGCAGTAACTCGGAGCCGTTGGGATGTTTGGAACGGCTCCCGGCAATAACGAAGCTGGCAGCGGATGAAGCCGGTTTCAGCAGCACCTGGGGGGGAAGTCAGGCCGGATCAGCTTGATGGTCCTGGATGAGCAGTTCTGCACTCCTATTCCTCCCATCACACAGCGGCCAGAGCACGTCAGCTCCCGGCCCCTGGCTGCCATCTGCTTTCTCATTGAACTCCCATGTGGACCTGTTTTTTACTTCCTCCAAGTCAGTCTCCAATTGCTGTGCCTGATTTAGAAAACTACACCTAAAACATCTGCAAAACTAGGAAAGTTTCATTCCTTTTCCATGTGGACAGCTAAGAAGCCACCTTAAAAACCACCCAGGGGGTCCTCCCCAACCCCTTCCGATGAGGTCCCAGGAGGGCAGCATGTGGTGCTGGGACTTCGGGGCTGTTTGGGGATCTGGGCTAGGAAAGGAGTCCTGAATGTCCTATGGGAGCTCCATCTCCATGGCACCCGAGAGCCATGCACATCTGCTTAAAATAAGGTGTGATGATAAACACGCATGGCTTGTCCAGATGCCAGACATCCCTTCTCATTTTTCCTTTCCACCCAGGTGTTTGGCAATAAAAAAAAAGTAGCTGTCTATAGAAGTAGCTGGCCATTAAAAAGGGGGCAATAGCTTTTGGGCTCCATTCTTGAAGTTTCTGGTGCATTCACTGCGTTGCCCCTGAGGCTGCTCTGAAGTTGAACTTCAGGTCTCTGCATCCTACAAACTGTGGGACTAGGGTAACAGGAAAGGGACCTATAAGGTGTTAATGCTTCAGGGCCCTCGGGTGGAGGGCAGTCATCAGCAGAGTGGACCTACTGGGATTGCATCAAAGCTCAGTGAATGAATGCCAGCAAGCCCTCAGGACGGGAGCACCACTTCCTCTCACTGTTGTAAGCGGCAGAGTGTGGGCTTCCATTTGCTGCTTTGACCTGTTCCTTTGAAGAAGCTACTCTTCTCTTCAGGTTGATTGATGGTCAGGGACATGGGAAACTATTTGCCCAACTTTTTGTAAAAGAATTATATTTGGCTGGCGGCCCAGTTCGCAATTGAAATTGCACAAGGCACCCCACCTCCCACTGCATCCCTCAGGGCCCTGGGTGCTCCATGAATCTCCCGGTGTGGTCATCATTGACACTGTGATACCATTGACACCTTTTCCCTCCATTCAAGCTAACTTGCCTGAGATCGCCTGAATGAAACCGGGGCCCATATTGCCTGGAGATTGTGCTCCACAGGAACCTGCCTGATCCAGGGAGGGCCAGGCCATTCACTGTGGGAAAGGCTCAATTTAAATGAAGCCCCTGCTGAGATAGGCTCTGCTGAGCCTTTTGCCTCTTGTGGAGGTTTATCATCCCTTCTGGCTGTTTCCCTGGAAACCACAAACTCAAGCTAGCAGTGGAATGCTGCATCCCCTTATCTGAAACCCTGCTTCTCTGGCACCGCAGGGGGCCAGGAACACGCCTGACTCACAGCTTTTCCTGTCCCCCCTGCCTGTGTCTGCTCTGGGGCCACCGGAGCTGCCAGGCTGGGGGCACCAGAGCTGCCCGGAGCTGCTCTGGGGCCACCGGAGCTGTCTCCTTCTGTGCTCCTGCCTCACCTGGGAGCACAACATCCTCCTGTCTGGTAATGACCCATTATGGCATCTAGGCCTAATTTGCATATTATCTCTTTCACCCGCCCCACCCCACCCATCCTGCCCCCACGCGCCTCATCCCACACACCCAACCCGCTGGGCCCGCCGCTGTGTGCCCCGATCTGCCTGCCGGGCCTACTGCCGCTGCCTCTGGGGCCCAAGCACGTTGCTGCTGCTGCACACCCTGCCCCACCCCACCCACAAGACCCATCTCCCCCTCTGCCTCCCGTCGCCACTGCCCTCGCCCCGCCCCGCGCTTGCTGCCAGTGCTTTCCCTCCAGCAGCTGCAACCGCCTTGCTTTCCACTTTCCCTCCCTCTTCCCTCTATGCTGTCTTCAGTCTTCACTCCTCCCTCACTCCAAGCATGCAAATTAACCACCATCTTTGTTGGGTTAATTTGCATAGTTGCTCTGATTGGTTAGTGGGCATGGCTGGTATAGTAGAGTGATGGTGAATTTGCATATTATGCTATTATTAGGTTAGATATAGATTACATTTTCAGCATTTACCCCAAGAATCACATCATACTACCCTTTCATCAGCAGAATCTGACCCACAGTTCCACATCTGTGTGAAAGGGGACTATACTAGCAATAAATGCCAATCATCTATGCCCTCAGATATTTTCAGTTACACGGAGGATTGGGGGGGGGAGCCTTCTGGTTGGAGAAGAGGATGCAGTGAAGACTACGAGCTTGAAAATTAACAAATAAAGTAAGTACAACGTTAAAAAGTGTACAGATGATGTGCTGTGGAACTGTGCACCTGAAACCTGTTTAATTTTGTTAACCAGTGTCACCTCAATACATTTGATAAAAAGGAAAAATAAAATTAAGATTTGAACTTCAGTTGAGGGCTGGGTTTTGCTTTTAGAACTCTATGGATTTATAATAATGCCTTCTAAGGAGCCTTCTAATTTGTTCTATACGTTCTGAATTTTCCAGCAGCGCAATGCTGAGAAGAACTGAGGCATGCACACACCTTTCACCACCTGCAGCTTCCGGCGCTGTCCCAGGTGCTGAAGGGACCGGGAACAGGGTGGTAGGATGTTATGACAGACACCAGCAGGTGCGGGAGCCTTTCCGTCTGTCCCCGCATTGGCAGGCGGCCCTGCATGTGTCCTGGCCCACCACCCAGCAGCCACTGCTCAGCTTACATCTGCATCTGCTCAGCTGCTCTGACGGAATGCCTCAGCCTGGGCAGCTCAGTGACAGATGCCTGCAGCAGTCTGGAAGCTGGATGTCAGAGGGCAGCTCTTGCTGAGCACCTGCTGACTGGCTGGCAGGTGGCCCCCTCTCCCTGGGTCCTCGTGTGGTGGAGAGAGGGCTCTGGTCTCTTCCTCTCTGACCAGGGCATGACTCCACCAGGAGGACACCACCCATGACCTCATTTACCTCTAATCACCCCCAAAGCCCACCTCCTAACTCTGCCCCACGGGCCAGAGCCTCAGCATGTGGACTTGGGGACCTAGGCAAGTCTTCTTGAGAGAACCTGTGACCCAGATGTACCCCCATCAGTCGGGGTCTTTTGGGGAGAGGAAGCAGTGATGCGAGACACCCAGCTGTTACTATGCCAACACTGGACGCGGTGAGAGCCATGGAAGCACTTTCTGTTGGACTTGCTGTGCCGCAGAGGGTGACATCCATTCAGGACGAGAACATGTGTGGATGCTGTGGCTGCCTTCTGGGTGTTGGCTCCTGATTGTTCGGGGGCAGAGCGTGAATGTCCTGTTGTCCCCATACCACTTGAGCCCTCCTGGAGCACTGATTACCAGGCCTTGTGTGGCCTGGGGGCAGATGCCTGGGGAACAATTACAGGTCCTTTCTAAGTCACATCGTGCTCCAGTTCCACTGGAGGATTCAGTTGCCATGGACACGGATTCATTCACTATTGAGGCTCCAAGAAGGTCCCTGGAGGCTCTGAGGGACAAACTCTTCCTTTGGAAATGAAGTCAGAGAGACAGAGCCTCCCGCTGAGCCTGGCCTCAAACCCAGTCCCTGTCTGGACCTCACTCAACATTCCCACCTCCCCTCCCACACATACATACACACAGAAATTCTGACAGATGCATTAAAATAACACTCTTTTGTTTAGTTTTTATTGGCCGTGTTTTGCATAGAAGGCCCTTTTAACCTGAGAGCTGAGACAAACACATTTGGAAAACAATGACAACATTTCCTTTCCATTTTCCTAATTTCTGTATTTTCTACCATTCCCACATCCTAACCGCTCAGGAGGTTTCTCTAGCATACAGGTACAGCTGGTGTGTCACCCAATGTGGTGTTATTTCCCCTTCACCCCAGGGAGCGCATGCATGTCGAGGCTCCTGTGCTTGCAGCATCCCTCTAAGGGCACGAGTCACAGGGTGAGGTGACAGAGACCGCAGGGTAAGAGCAGTGCGGAGTTTAACTCCCTTCACTGCACACCACTGCGCGCCCACCCTCAGCACGCAGTGGGAGACTCTCCAGGGTGTGCTGAGTAAGAGAATAGAAGTCTCTGGGTGTCTCCCCTCTGAGACCCCTCCTCCTTGGGGTCATGGCCGGCCCTGGAGAGCTGAGCCTGTCCTCCCAGGGTGGAGGCCCGATTCTTCAGTCTCTGCAGAGTGAAAGCACGGGTAAGGGCACATACAGACACTCCTATTTTATATAGTTAGGAATGAAATAAGGGCTCCTTTGGTGCTAAAGATCAGTGATTCTCAATGCCCCACCCCCAGGGACACTAGGGACACCTGGGGACACTTGTTACAAACGGATGCTGTGGCATCCTAGGTGGGGCCAGGGATGCTGCTACACACCCCCGTGCCCAGGATGCCCTGGCAGAGAGCCAGCAGCCCGGGCCAGGGGAGCTGAGCCGGAAGGTGTGATTGGCGATGTTGTGGAGCTCACCGCCAGGCTCCCATACATATTCCCGAGCTTTCTATGTGTCCACAGCACAGTAGTGCTGGTGCCGGTGCCCAGAAACACCGTCCTCTGACACGTCAGAGGCCCCGGTGTCAGGCCAGATCAGGGTCCTTGCTGGCCGCAGGCCCCACGGAGCATGCTCTTCATGCCTGCAATCTGGTCCCCATTTTGTTTGCTCCGGACATTCCCATCTTAAGCCTCACCTCCTCACAAACCGGCTCTCATGCTCACCGGGGACCGGGCACAGCAGACGATCTTCTCTGTGCGTGCCACAACAGGTGATGCCACCCGGGCAGACTGTAGCCTCCGCCAGGGAAAGACAGTGTCCGGTTCGTGCGTGTGCCACGTCCAGCCTTGAGCATAGCGCTGGCGGGTGGCAGGCACTATGGAAGTGTGTGCCCAGCAGATGCATAAGCAGCAGCATCCATGTCAGCAAATACAATGACTTAGATATTCCCACATCGTCTTCTCAGGCTTCGTCTTCCTTGTGGGCAGCATGGTTACTTATTTTTATATCCTGAGTGTCTGGCGCAAGACTTGGCCCAGGGCGGTGTGAACGAAGGCGTGGGCCTGACTAAACACACGGCGAGGAAGGCGTGTGCTCCTAGTGCTCGAAATATGCAGAAGCCAGTGAGAAACTGAATGGGGTCAGAGAAGGATCAGTCAGCCATTTGGAGATGGAGATGCCATCATCGGTGTGGGCTATTAATATGCCATTTGCATGCGGGAAGAACATCACATTAGCAGAATTACTCCCTCACCTTTCCACCTGCGACCAGCTGTCAGCTTCCTAGTCAGCCCAGATCCCAGCAGCGAGGGACAGCGGCAAGGCTCTCTAGGTGGCTCGGGAGATCCACCCACTCTCGGTTAGCTGCCCTGTAAGCTCATGAGTCATCCAATTAACTGCGTGTGTGTCCTCATCAGCAGCCCGGGCCTCCCGGTGACGGAGCGCTGGGTAAGGAAGGCGCGCAGGGAGGATGCAGGGCGTTGGGCTTGGCCGCGGGGCCTCTCCTCCTGGCGGGTGGTTCTGTGCTGCCCACACACAGGGGGCAGTGGGAGTGTCAGCACTCTGCTGCAGCTGGGGTGTCACTCAGCCCCCCACTCTACTTCCTCTGGCGGCCGACCCTAAATCTGATGAACTCCTAAATCATCCCTGGCATCTTGCCTCAGAGGCCCTCTGTCCGCTCCTGAGCAGGCTCTCAAAGGCACTGACGTCCGTGGTTTCTCCATCTTGCTAACCAGGCCGTGAGCTGAGAGTGGAGCCTGTGGCTGCAATTCCTTGCCTCCCAGGGCCCAGGTGGCCGGTGCCTGCCGGGACCTCACTGAGTGTAGCCAGGTGACAGACCATGTCTCTATCGTCCAAGGCCTTGGGATGGGCCAGCCAGGGTGGCCCCTGGAGGCCCCTGCTGGGGGTGATGAGACGGGAAGCGCATTCGGCAGTGGGACTTCCAGGCCGCCCGGACCCCTGCAGCCCGGGGATTCTCACTGGATTTATCCCCCACACCCAGCTCCCGGCCGGCTGGGCCTCCAGCCCTGCTGAGCATACCTGCTGCACCTGGTTCCTGCATGCGGTCCCCCTCTGATTCCCACCAGACAGGTCCATCTGCTGCTGATTCACCCACGGGCCCGCCTCTCGCCAGATCTGACATGAACTGTGTGGTGTTTCAGACAAGTGCATCTCAACCTTCTCAGATGTAAATGTTCCCCTACTTCTGAAACACATGTTTGCATATTGTCATAAGCGTTTGGAAAACAAAGGAGCAAGCAAGTGGATGGTGAGTGTCCCATGTGCAGCGGGAACCCTGGCCGGTGACTTCCGTAAGCTCCTGTGTGCTGGGTCACGCACAGAGTGCCGATGAGGACGGCCGGCCTTCTGGTGGGCGAGTTCTCACAGCTGGACCCCAAACCTCAAATTTGCCTTCACTTTGTACGTCTCTGCACTGGACGGTGTGGCACTAGCTAGCATCACTAATGCCCCTCGGTGCCTGACCACGGCCGCTGCTCACAGTGGGACCTGGCGCACATGCACCCCGTCCTCTGAGACTCAGCTGCTCTTCGCTCGGAGGAGGAAGAGTGTGGAGATCACAGGCTCTGCCACCAGCGGAGACACGCGGTAACTCTCCGAGTGTTCGTGAGGGTGAGTGGGTGTGCAGTCCCAGGCGCTCCTGGAACATGCACCGGTAAATGACTGCACTGGCTCCCTGGATACCTCAGACTCTGGGGAGCTGCGGACTGTGCTGGGAGCACGGGGAGCAGAACGAAGGGGTGCTCGTTGGAGGGCCCCTCCCCTGCGGCCTGGGGGCTGCTCCACTGCCCAGGCCATGTCTCTCATCCTGTCCCGCTCACAGCTGCGAGGGCCAGAGGCAGCGCATTGGTCGGATTAGATCTCAGAAGGCAGCACCCTCGAAAACAGGGGAATGGGCTCCTATGTTTGCTGCACACATATTTGAAAAATCCCAATTGAACTTGAAAATGAACTAGCTTTGTCTTTCTGCTATAGAGAGGGGTGCTTCAGACAGGGAGAGTCAAAAATTAATGTTCAACCATTCTTACTCCAAACAAATTCTCTGAAAGCAATACAAAACAAAGGAGTTGATGATGACAAGGGAGCACTTGCTCAGAGTTCTACGGTAGGATCAAAGAACAGACGATGAAGCGGTGCCCAGAAAGCACACGTGGACCTTTGCCCTGCAGGGCTCCTGAGTTCCAGTTGTTTGACCAGGCGGTGGCCTAGCCTGCTAAAGCTGAAACGAAAGGGCATCGCTTCTGCCCAGCTCACCTTGCCAGGACACGCAGGCCAGGGGAGGACAGGCGCTGCCCCAGCTCTGCCTGCCACCTGATACGTTTGGAAAACTTGATTCCCAGCCCCTCCCTGTGGCCTGTTTGCGTGACTCTGAGAAGAGGATGCTGCTTGCCTCTGGTCCCAGCCTGGCCTCACGTTGGTATTACCTGGCAAGTTTTTAAAACATTGATGCCTTGGCCTCACCATAAAAGATTCCATTGAGGTTGATATGAGCTACATACTGGGCATAGGTTGTGTCTTATTTTTATTTTTTAAGTTCTCTGGTATGTAAATGTGCACAGAAGTCTGAGAATCGCCGGTGTGGGCATGCTCAATGTTCCAGGTGACTCATGGTCCCTTGAGAAGACAGCAGCATGACCATCACCTGTCAGGGGACTGAGTACTCAAAAGGGTTTGTGAAGAGACTTCTGATTTGCAATATCTAAGGGCACAGCCTTTCTCACACCCTCTTCCTCACAAAATGAGACATGGCAGATGAAGAATGACAAATGTGCCTTTAAGTGTGTAGCTGCTCTTGCAAGAAAGAGAACGAAAGCCCAAGTTCTACAAACAACAGAGAGAACCGGAAGCAGCTGGCACACCCACGCCTGTGACTAGGGATGTAAGGAAGGAAAGGGGGTGACAGTCAGTCACCAAGGGCTACTGACTGGAATCATCGGGGAGATTAAAGCCCAGTGATGCCCAGTCTTGCTTCAAATGTTGTCAGCATTTTTACGAGCTCTTCTGGGTGATGCTACTATGCAGCCAGCTGCTGTGGAGTCAGGTCTGCACTCCCATGTAAGGATGGAAGCGAACAAGCATGCTGATGGTCACCACATGATCCAGCACAGCACTGGGGTCTGAGTCAACCTACAGGGTGAGCAAAATAAAAACAAACAGAAAGAGTCCGGAGGGCGAAACTAAGTCTTCATGCATTGCAAATGGGCGACTGTAGGCAGAGCAGACCAGGAGCTCAACAGAAAGCTGTGGGGACTAATAAAAAGTTGAACAAGCCGAAACCAGTTTGCTCTGTGGATAGAGCATCTGCCTGAGGACTGAAAGGTCCCAGGTCGATTCCAGTCAAAGGCATGTACATTGGTTGTAGGCACATCCCCAGTGGGGGGTGTGGAGGAGGCAGCTGATCAATGTTTCTCTCTCATCGATGTTTCTAGCTCTCTATCCCTCTTCCTTCCTCTCTGTAAAAAAAATCAATAAAAACAAAAAGTTGAACAAGGTAGACGGATACAATAAGAATTAGAAGAAATAGGCTGTATTTGTAACGATAGAAAATACTATTAGACTGTGGCATATTTAATGATATTCACAACACCAAAAGTTCTAAAGATAATTTAGTATAGACTACCAGAAACAAACAAACAAGTCCTTCATAGAAACAATAACATTTAAGCAAATAAATAAAAGAAGATCTAAGGAAGCCAGCAGGTGTCAGGAGTACCATGTCCATGGACAAATAATTAAGGATTTTAATTTTTTCAATATATATAGGGTGTCCCAAAAATGTCTACGACCTTTACTGATAGCTCAATTGATGTTCCTTTCTTTTCAGATTTAATCCATTGGAATTAATCATTATTAAAAGTAGGTATGCATTTTTTGGAATGCTCTGTGTGTGTTAAGCAACTTTCAGGTTCCAGCTGCTATACTGTGTGCAAACCTCTTACGACTCAGTGTTTCCCAAAGTGTGGTACGCGTACCACCAGGGGTACGGGAAGAGTTTGATGGGGGTATGCATCGGAGTTTGGTGGGGATATGCACTGCACCGTGCTTAACTGTGCCTAATTCTACATTCTCATGAGTACGAGGGGTACTCAGCATTACGAAAATTATAGAAGAGGTACACATATGTCAAAAGTTTCAGAATCACTGTTTATGTGATGGAGATTATTCTATAAAGCATGGTGGATGCCAGCAAATCCCACAGAAGAAAAGCAGAGCCCAGGAGGGGAGGCAGGATGTCAGAATGGAGGCAATTACTGTCTTCAGAATGGATCCTGTGATATAACATCTAAGCAGAAACCACAAGGAAGCGAGGAAGTGTGCTGGGAGGACACTGGGGGACACTGTTCCAGACAGAGGATGAAGTGGTTCAGTGCCCCAAGGAGGTGCATGCATGCTCTGTGGAAGGATAGGCAGCAGGTGTGCAGAGTGTGAAGGTGTATGGTGGGGCACAGATAGGATGCTAGCAGGAGGGTACAGCTTAGCCCCTGATGGCTATTGGGAGGAGTTTGGTTGATCAGCTGTGAGCATGATATAACTTAAAGTTAAAATGGACCCTCTGGGTTCTGTGTGCGGATAGAGGGGAAGGGAGCCAAGGTGGAACCTGCATGCATGTCTGAGGCGACTGCTGCGATGCAGGTGGAGAAAGCCAGGAGCTGTGGTGGAGGGGCTGAGAGCAGCCATGCTCTGAAGGTCGGACCAATCAGACTTGCTAACGAGTTCTCCAAGGAGGGATAGAGGAGGGGCACGGTCAGGATGACTCCTGGTTCGGGCAACCAGTACAGGAAGGACAAGCTGTGGCCAGGACAGTCACAGAGGAGGAGGAGTACAGGGTTCAGTGTGGACTCTAACTCTTGGGGTGATTATTAGGGTTGTCGCATGTGACCTTCTAGCGCTGGGAAGGAGAGCGAGGTCGAGGCTGCACATGGGCGCTGGGGCTCATTAGTTTACAATGGTAGTGCAGAAGACACTCCCTGAGAGAGGTCCTGGGAGGGTCATAGGCCCACCAGCATCATATCACCTGCATGGGTGGAAACACATGTCCCTGCAGCCCACTTCTAATCAGAAACTTCATAGTGGGACCCTGCAGATCAGGGAGCCTGGGTCAGAGGCTGCTCTGAGCCACTCCACACACACAGAGAAGGCTGGGGTCCTCAGACTTGCTGAGCCCAAGGGCAGCTGGAGATAAGAAAAGAGTCTCCCAGACCAAGGCCTGGCTCAGGGCAGTCCATGAAGCAGCTGGGAAGTGTGCAGCTAGTAACAGCTGGTTCTGAGCCTCAGGTAGCACAAAAAGGGGAAAAGAAGGAAAAGACCATTGTGAGGAAACAGAAGCAGGATTAACCCAGAAATCACAGCAGCAGGTCAGGTCCATGTGAGAGTGTGGCTTCTCCAGTGGACGGAAGAAACGTGGACTCGCTAAGGTCTAGTGTGGAGACAAGGGGCTGCCCACCTGGAAAAGAAATGTTTCCATCCCCACATGACACCACATAGGTGGACCAAAGCCTACATGCAGAAAGCGAATTCCAAAAGCAAATGAGGGTAAGGTCTTTTTTCTGTTTTGTTTTTAATGTATATTGCTTGGGCATATCTCGTTTGATCCTCATACAATCCTATAAGTTCTGCAAGGTAGATGCATTTGTAAAACTCTAACATGGATTATTCTTTTCTTTAAATAATTCTGTATTGTTGAAAGTATTATATATGCCCCTTCTTTACTCCCCATTGACCCCCCTCAGACCACTCCATACCCCTGCAATTCCCACCCCACACCTTCAGCACCCTATTATCTGTGTCCATGGGTTTTGCATATATACATACAAGGTCGTTGGTTGACTACTTCCCAACACCCACTCTCCTCTGCCTTCCCTCTGAGATTCCGAACTCTGTTCCATGCTTCCATGTCTCTGGATCCACTCCATTCATCAGTTTATTTTGTGAATTAGACTCCACGTATGAGTGAGTTCATGTGATACTTGTCTTTCTCTGACTGGCTTATTTCATTTAGTATGATAATCTCCAGGTCCCTCCATGGTGTCTCAAAGGGTAACAAAGATATTCTTCTTTGTTACTGCTGCATAGTATTCCATGGTGTAAATGTACCACAGCTTTTTTATTCACCCATCTACTGATGGGCACTTGGCCTGTTTCCAGATCTTAGCTGTTGTAAATTGTGCAAGTATGAACATAGGGATCCATACATACTTTCTGATTGGTGCTTCAGGTTTCTTAGGATATATTCCTAGGAGTGGGATCACTGAATCAAATGGCAGATCCATATTTAATTTTTTGAGGAAACTCCATGTTGTTCTCCACAGTGGCTGCACCAGTTTTCATTCCCACCAGCAGTGTGCTAGGATTCCCTTTTCTCCACATCCTCACCAGCACTTGCCATTTGTTGATTTGTTGATGGTAGGCATTCTGACAGGTGTGAGATGGCACCTCATTGTTGTTTTAATTTGCATCTCTCCAATGATCAGTGACTTTGAGCATTCTTTCATATGTCTCTTGGACATCTGTATGTCCTCTTTGGAGAAGTGTCTGTTTAGGTTCTTTGCCCATTTTTAATTGGATTGTTTGTCTTCTTTTTGTTAGGTTGTATGAGTTCCTCATATATTCTAGATATTAACCCTTTATCAGATGTATCATTGCCAAATATTTTCTGCCATACAGTGGCTCCCTTTTTGTTTTGTTGGTGGTTTCATTTGTGGTGCAGAAGTTTTTCATTTTGATATGGGCCCGTTTGTTTATGTTCTCTTTAGTTCCTTTGCCCTGGAAGATATATCTATAAACATATTTCTATGAGAGATGTCTGAGATTTTACTGTCTATGGATTTTACTTCTAGAATTTTTATGGTTCCACAACTTACATTTGAGCATTTTATCCATTTTGTTGTGAATGGTGTAAGTTGGTTTTTGCATGTATATGTCCAATTTTCCCAATACCTCTTATTAAAGAGACTGTCTTGACTTGATTATATGCTCTTGCCTTCTTTGTCAAATATTAATTGAGCATAATGGCTTGGATGATTTCTGGGTTCTATTCTGTTCCATTGATCCATATGCCTGTTTTTGTATCAGTACAGGGCTATTTTGATACGGTGGCTTTGTAATATAACTTGAAATCTGGCATTGTGATTCCTTCATCTTTGTTTTTCTTTCTCAAAATTGCTGCAGATATTTGGGGTCATTTTGATTCCATATAAATTTTTGGAATATTTGTTCTAGTTCTGAAAATATGCCCTTGTGATTTAATAGGAATTGAGTTGAATCTGTAGATTGCCTTAGGTTGTATGGACATTTAATACTGTTGATTATATCAATCCATGAACATGGCATATTCTTCCACTTATTTATATCTTCTATCTCTTTTTTTTTCAATGTCCTGTAGTTTTCTGAGTACAGGTCTTTTGCCTCCCTGGTTAAATTTATTCTGAAGTATTTTAATTTTTTATTGCAATTAAAATGTAAAATGGGATTATAGTAAAATGGAATTATTTGTTTAATTTCTCTTTCTGAATATTCATTATTTGTGTATGAAAAGCCATCAATTTTTGAGTATTGATTTTGGATCCTGCTACATTGCCAAATTTATTTATTTATTTATTTATTTATTTATTTATTTATATTTTTATTGATATCAGAGAGGAATGGAGAGCGAGAGAGAGCCAGAAACACCAATGAGGAGAGAGAATCATTGACTAGCTGCTTCCTGCATGCCTCTTGCTGGGGACCAAGTCCACTACCTGAGCATGTACCCTTGACTGGAATAGAACTCGGGATGCTTTGGTCTACAGGTTGACACTTATCCACTGAGCAAAACCAGCTAGGGTGCCAAATTCATTCATTAAGTCTTGTAGTTTTTTTTGGTGGAATATTTAGGGTTTTCTATGTACAGTTTCATGTCATCTGCAAATAATGAGAGTTTTACTTCCTCCTTACCAGTTTGGATGCCTTTTATTTCTCCTTCTTCTTCTTCTTCTTCTTCTTCTTCTTCTTCTTCTTCTTCTTCTTCTTCTTCTTTTTTTTGTCTGACCACTGTGCTTAGGACTTCCAGTACTATCTATTCTAATAAAAAGATAATATAAATAGGCTAATTAGACTAGGTCAACTGGACATCTTCCAGATGTCTGACTTCCTTTTGGACAAAGCCATGGTGGCAGGGGTCCAAGGCAAATGGTTAGGGGCAACCAGGCCTGCAGGGGAGCAAGCAGTTAGGGTGCAAGATTAGGCCGGCAGGGGAGGGAAGTTGGGAATGATCAGGCTTACAGGGGAGCAGTTAGAGGGCAATCAGGCAGGCAGCCAGAGGCAGAAAGAGGTGATCAGGCAGATAGGCAGGCAAGTGAGTGGTTAGGAGCCTGCAGTCCTGGATTGTGAGAGGGATGTTCAACTGCCAGTTTAACCCAGCAGTCAGACATCCCCTGAGAGGTCCCAGATTGGAGAGGGTGCAGGCTGGGCTGAGAGACACCCCACCCTATGCTCAGATTTCGTGCACTGGGCCTCTAGTGTTGAATAAGAGCAATGAAAGTGGGCATCTCTGTCTTGTTCCTGTTCTTAGGGGAAACGGTTTTAGTTTTTGCCTATTGATTATGATGTTGTTGTTGGTTTGTCATATATGTCCTTTATTGTATTGATAAAGACCATATATGACCTTTGCTGAGAGCTTTTATTAAAAATGGGTGTTAGATTTTGTCAAATGCTTTTTGTGTCTATTGATATTGATCATGTGATTTTTGCCTTTCAGCTTATTTATGTGATGTATCACATTTATTGATTTGTGAATATTGTACCAGCCTTGCATCCAGAAATAAACCCCACTTAGTCATGGTATATGATCTTTTTAACATGTTGCTGGATAGAATTTGCTAACATTTTGTTGAGGATTTTAGCATTTATGTTCATCAGGGATATTGGCCTGTAATTCTCTTTCTTTGTTGTGTCTTTATCTGGTTTTGGAATTAGGATAATGCTGGCCTCATAAAAAGAGCTTGGAAGTATTCCTTCCTCTTCTTTTTCTGAAATAATTTGAAGAGTATAGGTGTTAGTTCTTTGAATGTTTGGTAAAATTCCCCATGAAGTTGTCCCAATCTGGGCTTTTGTGTGCTGGTAGTTGTTATTTATTTATTTGTTTATTTATTTATTTATTTATTTTTATTACTATTACTGCTTCAATTGCATCAGTTGTTTTTGGTTTATTCAGGTTTTTCTGTTTTCTCCTGATTCTGTTTTGGGAGATTGTATTTTTCTAGGAATTTGTCTATTTCATCCATATTGTCCAGCTTGTTGGCATATAATTGCTCATAGTACTTTCTTACAATCCTTTGTATTTCTGTGGTGTCAGTTACTTTAACACTCGTTTCTGATTTTATTTATTTGGGTCCCCTCTTATTGTTTCTTAATAAGTCTGGCTAAGGGAACCAGCTTTTGGTTTCATTGATGTTTTGTATTGCTGTTTGTTTGTTTGTTTCTATGTTATTTATTTCTCCTTAATCTTTACTATTTTCTTCCTTCTATTTACTCTGGCTTTTCTTGTTACACTCTTTCTAGTTCTTTAAGTTTAGGATTAAATAGTTTATTGCTGTTTTGTTTTTGTTTTTGTTTTTGTTTTGGTAAGTCTGTAGTGCTATGAACTTCCCTCTCAGGCCAGGACTGCTTTTGCTGTGTCCCAGAGATTGGGGTTTGTTGTGTGTTCATTTTTATTTATTTCCAGGAAATTTTTTATTTCTTTCTTGATCTCATTGGTAACCCATTTATTGTTTAATAATATGCTATTTTGCCGCTAGGTGTTGGGATATTTTGGGGTGTTTTTACTCTATTTGATTTCTAATTTCATTCCATTATTATCTGAGAAGATGCTTGATATGATTTCAATCTTGGAATTGTAGACACTTGCTTTATGTCCTAACATATGGTCTATATTTTAGAATGACCTATGTGAACTTAAGAAGAATGTATGTTATGCTGTTTTGAGGGAAATGTTCTATAAATGTCCATTGATCCAGTGTGTCCTTTATAGTCACTGCTTTCTTAAGTTTTTGTCTGGAATATCTATCTGGTGAAGTCAGTGAACTATTAAAGTCCCCTACTATGACTGTATTGTTGTCAATCTCTCCATTAAAGTCCTCTAGAAGTTTTTTTTTTATTATATATATATATTTATTATATATATATATATTGAGTACATATATTTTATCAAGATTATATCTTCTTGTTGGGTCAATCCCTTTAGTATTATGTAGTGACCTTAGTTGTCTCTTGTGATGAACTTCATTTTGAAGTCTATTTTGTTGGATATGAGTATTGCTACAACAGGTTTTTATTTTTCATTTGCATGGAAGATTTTTTCCATCCCTCACTCTCATCCTGTGTGTGTATTGTGTTCCAAGGTGGTCTCTTGTAGAGAGCACATAGTTAGGTCATGTTTTCCTATCCATTCCACTACTCTATGCATTTTGATTGGGGCATTTAATCCATTTACATTTAGAGTTATTATTGATAGGTACTTATTGCCATTTTAATTCTGTATGCCTAGGGTTCTCTCTCTTTTTCTTCTTCTCATTACAGCAGACCCTTTGGCATTTCTTACAATTCTGGCTTGGTGGTGATGTACTCCTTTAGCCTTTTTTTTTTTGTCTGGTAAGTTCTTTATTTGACCATCTATTTTGAATTATAGCCTTGCAGGATAAAGTAATCATAGTTTCAGACCCTTGCTGTCCATTACCTTGAGGACTTAATGCCATTCTCTTCTGAAGTGTAGTGTTTCTGATGAGGAATCAGTTGTTAGCCTTACGGGAGCGTCTTTGTAGATAATAGTTTGCTTTTCTCTTGTTGCCTTTGAGATTATCTTTGTCTTTAATTTTTGGCATTTTAAGTATGGTGCGTCTGGGTGTGGGCCTATTTGAGTTCATCTTGCTTGGGATTTTCTATGCCTCCAAATTTGTGTGACCTTTTCCTTTACCAAGTGAGAGATGTTTTCTGCTATTATTTTTTCAAATACGTTCTCTATCCCTTTCTCCTTTTTGCCTCTTCTGGCACACCTGCTATTCAAATATTATTATGTTTCACATTGTTCCCCCTCCTGTTTTTATATATTTTTTGTATTTTTTAAATTTTTTTCCTTTTGGGTTCTCCAATTGAGTAATTTTTTTCAACCCTGTCTTCTAATTTACTGATTTGATTTTCAACTTCCCCTACTCTGCTGTGTAGTCCTTCCAATGTGTTCTTTATTTGTATTATGGTATTCTTTATCTGTACCTGTTCTTTTTCATAGTTACTATATCTTTTTCCATGCTGTTGAGCATCTTTACCATCATTACTGTGAACTCTCAGATAAATATATTATTTCTGTTTTCTTTATTTATCTCTTCTTTATCTCTTCTTATGGAGAATTCTCGTTCTTTCATTTTGGGGTTGTTTCTTTGTCTCCTCATTTTGGCTGCGTGTTTGGGTTTGTGATTATGTATTAGATCCTCTACGCCTCTCAATCTCTAGTGCAGGACAGTGTCAAATGCTATTTCTGACTAACTTGATTAGGCAGAGACTCAAATCCTCCAGAGACTCATTCGGCCAGAAGATTGATAGGATTCCAACTTTAATTGCCCCCAGGCAATCATCCTCAGGTGTGGGGAGAGTTTTTTTCAGCAGGGTGTGGCAGTTGCTTCTGAATGGAAGCTAATTGTTATTTTTAGTCTCTTAAATGGCCTCAGGGCAAAGTGTTTTCCAATAGGGTGTGTTGACTGTCTTCTCCCCAGGCAAGGTCTATTTGGGAAAAATGTTCTCTGCTATGTGAGGAATGGCTCAGCCCAGAAAACTTGGGAGCTCTATCCCCCAAGTCCCCAAACCTGGGTTCTGCTCTCACAGCTCCAGGTCACTCCATCTTCCCTCTGCCAGAGCACAAGGTGGGTGGCTCCACAGGGAATTTTGTGTATTGGCCCTTTAAGAGAGTGCCTGAAGTTTTAACTGTCACTTCCTGGTAGGCAGCACCCTACTGCTTTTCACAGCCAGATGTTGCCTGGGTAACCTTTTCAGTTGTGCTCTCTGATGGGAGTCACAGCTTGGGGATTAGCCTAGAGTTCTCAGTGCCCTCCACCACCACCACCACAACTGAGATACCTTTCTGGAACCTGGTCCTGTCTGTGGAAGCCTCATTAGCCCTTTCACACTTCCTCCCCTTCTCCATTCCACCCCTCCTACAAGTTTCCATGCAAGCTCCACTTTCAGTCCTCAGGTATCAGGGTTCTCTCCTATGAGTCTTCTGTTGATTATTCAGGAAGTTGTTCTGTATTTTAGTTGTAATTCCAGTTGGGTCCTAGGTGCACATCCATGCAGCATCCACTTACTCTGCCACCATTTTTAATCTCTCCTAAAGTCAGGTCCTGATCTCTCTGGGATATTAACACCTTGAGGAAAAAGACTGACAAGATGATTGCCTACAACAAAGCCTGAGCTATCTGAGTGCTGAAGACCAGTCCCACAAACTGGGAGAAACACTTTGTAACACGTGCCCAGCAAAGATTGATATTCAGAATAAAAAATAACAGTTTTCTAAAAATGATAGAAAAAATAAGTGCCTGGCAAAATATTATAACAATAAACCTTAGGAGAGGAAACCTCAATGTCCAGGTTAATGCCCAGGCCATCCTGCTCAGCACACAGGTGGAGATCCAGGGAGAAACCCTGACTCAAGAGGATGGAGCTGGCTTTGGAACAGGATGGGTGTGAGATTAAACCCCTGACTCAACCCGAAGCCTCGGCTCTTCCCACAGACCTTGCAGAGCCGGTGGAACTGAGCTTTCCCAGCTGGGCCTGAGCCCAGAGCCCCTGCAGCCTCTGTCCTCCACCATCAGAGGAGCATGAGAAGGGGGCAGGGAGGTGGTGAGGGGCCTAGCTCCCCGCCCCTGCTCCGAGCACAAGAATTCTGTCAGGAGACAGATCCCTAGTGGTGGCCCAGGGTCTGTGGTTTATCTGACCATGTGCGTGGTGGCATGGTGTGCGGAGGCTGTAAGACGGGTGATGTAGTGGGACTGCACTATCACTGATGCACATGCGACCTTGGAAACGCCTCCCATCAGAGTGGCTCGCTGTTGGTCACTTACAACAAATGGGCTTCCAGGCAGTTGCCGTGTTTTGCCAGTGAACCTGAAGTAACGGGAAGGTGCTGCTGCAGGGAGCAACTTCCATTCGTCACAAGCCCTCAGTGATGGGTTCTCCAGGGGGTTTGGACCTGAAGTCGGCCCTAAGTGAACGTGGGCTTCAGAGGAGCAGCTGGGCTTCCCGCTGCCGCTGGCAGTGAGGGGTTCGCCACAGACTCGTTAGGTTGTCTCTTCCACACCCACCCGGCGCACACGCAGGACCACGGGCTCCCAGCTTTGACCGGACGATGGAGGATGCGGGATCCCCAGACGAGAAGGCATGGACCCTGCTCCTATGCTCTTCAAACCAGCTCCACAAATAGTGACGAGCACCACTCTCTGCTGGGCATGGAGAACACAGAGGGCAGCAGGGGCGGCCCGAGCCCTACAGCCTCTGCCCAGCAGCGTGTGCAGACAGGAAGGCAGGGATTGGGGGCAGCCAGGATCACATGTCCGCTCACTTGCTCATTCGTTCAGCTGATGTGAGCGCCCGAGTGTGCGGTGTGGGACACAGGTGCTCTGAGGAGAAATCTCTGCAGCGAACATGGACCTGGCAGTGAGGTCAGAACCAGAGCAGCCGGGAAGCTCTCGCACCTCTGGCCACTCTCTGCTCACAGGCCTGCTCTGACCACGCTGGACCTCCTGTCCTGGAAGGAATCCTGCTTCCTTTTATCCCTGCATGCTGTCCTCCGCCTGGGACAGTGGGACTCTCCTCACCACCCTGTTTGACCAGCAAATATTTACAATGTGAATAAAGGGACGCACGCATGCCTGAATGGGCGATATTATTGTGCCTGCTAGGTTCCAGTGGGAGAAATGTTTAAAAATGGCCAAAGAGGCCACGTGGACTGACTCCTAAGTTGACTGGTTTAGAGGGAAAGGTCTGTTGGCTGTTAAAAGCCATCTCCATCCCCTGGTGCCTTGTAACTTGAAAAGTGATGTTTACTCCTGGCGGGCTGACAGAGGTGAGCGGAATGGTTAAGGCTCCAGGAGAGGGTTTGCTTCTTGAAAAGAAGCCGTCACTGCTGGTGCTGCCTCTCCCGCAGAACTCTGATCCGATGGGTGGGGTGAGGGCGGCGTCTTGTGATGATGCTCAGCAGGTGCAAAGGAAGCCGGCGCACAGAGGGTGAGGACAGAGGGGGAGGCAGGACAGGGGGCAGGGAACACAAGCCTCCTGACACAGCGAGGGGAACTCCTGCTTGTTTTTACCACGTTCACAGGGTCTGCCAGTCCGGCTACATCTGCTTCCGGGTGCTGAGAACTGCCTGGGGGCCTGGAGCTTCCATCCTAATGCTGGGCCCTGTTACGTATTGACTGTTCTCAGGCCATTGAGGCACCAGGGATACCTCAGTGTGGTGACGGGCGACGGGTGCCTGGCAGGGCAGCGAGCGCCTCCCTCTGCCCGGAGGCCGTGGGTGCATAGCGATCGCTGTGATGCTGACTGTCCTCTGCTCAGTGCTGCGGCGCTGCCCCCTTCGCCACGCTCCTCGGAAAACACTGCTCCCCCTGGGCTCCTGCTGGCACGGAGGCCTGGACGGGCTTCTGGCCCCGCAGGTCTGTGTGTGTGGACAGCTTCCCGCAGGGGCCTCCCCCCGGGTGCCACAAATCACCGAAACCCACAGGCCACATGGCCGCTCCTGTGGTGCGTTCGAGGGCCCCTGACCCGGTGTTGGGTGCAACCCCAGCGGGCGGTTAACTCAGCCAGGGCTCTGTGTGCGGCTGCATTTACAAGGGCGTCCGGTGCCAGTTGCAGCACGGGGCCCAGCAGCTCTGGTGGCCTTTCCGTCCAGGTGGGGCATCACCTCTCCCCCCACGGAGAAGGCTGAGAAGGCAGACGGGCTGGGCGCCATGTCGGCATGCAGACGTGTGACTGTCCCGGCTTGAGCCCGGCTGCCTGGCTTCTCTTGCTGAGTGGCCTGGGAGGACGGGGAGGAGGTGAGGCGGCCAGGTGTGCTAGCTCCACTCAGCCTCCCCTGAGCTACCTGCCTTGGG
This sequence comes from Nyctalus aviator, assembly GCA_036971965.1. Taxonomy (NCBI): domain Eukaryota; kingdom Metazoa; phylum Chordata; class Mammalia; order Chiroptera; family Vespertilionidae; genus Nyctalus; species Nyctalus aviator. The sequence goes on from CM072925.1 coordinate 89,117,093, forward strand.
CGCCTGAAATAGCGTTAAATCTGCATCCACATCCACGCAAAACAGAGCCGAGCAATGGAGCGTCTCTGGGGGACACGGAGGGCTTGCGGGGGAGGAGGGCGTAGATGCTGGAACTGTGATCGTGGCCAGAGAACTGCTGTGTTTCTGACTCAATAACCCAACTCCTGGGCCGCCAAGACTCAGCGGAGAGCGAGGTGCGTCCTCCTCACCCGGACCTTCCGTCCACCTTCTTCTCAGAACGCTGCGTCCGCAGCTCCCACTGACACACAGCTTGGCGCGGCGTCAGACGGTTTACGGATTACCTGTTTCGTTTTTTATGTCACCGGTTACTGAGCAGCAGCCATGCTATGGCTTTGAATGGCTCCCTGTCCTCATTCAGTGGGAAGGTGAGCTGGTGGGAGGGGCTGGATACCTCAGCCTTAGCCCAGGGGGCGGGGCCTCCCGCCAGAGGTGCTGCTTGGCCGCTTGTGTAACAGCATAATGGCCCTCGGTGATGTAATTTCCTCTAGAATATGAAGGTTAAAAGAAACATGATTAAATCCGTGGCCGGAGTGGAGGACTACGGTGTGGAGTTATTTTTTCTTTCCTCTGCTTTTTTTTTTTTTTTTTTTTAAATGTGAACAGCCCGAAAAACATGTGGGTAGGTCCCGCCTTTTCATCATTGGAACCAGTGCAGCCTCCTGCACGGGGAGGGCGGGGAGGAGGTGTGGGCAGACTTAGGCGGTAGACACGCCTCCTGCCAAGTAGCTGAGGCTGTGGCCAAAGCAGGACCAGCCCAGGGAGGAGAGTGACCCAGGAGGCGGCTGGGAGGGGCATGCCAGGAAGGGGGTCTGGGGACTCAGTGGTCTGGGGCGCCTGGGGCAGCACAGATGGAGGCGGGGGGGGGGCGGGCAGGAACTCCCAAGGGTTCCTTGTCTTTAGATTTAGGAAAACACCCCCAACCCCACACTGGCACTAGAGCAAGCCGGCGGCCTTTATGAGGGGGTGAGGGGTGGGGGGGTGGGGTGCGCACAATCGCACAGCCCAGCCGCGTGGGTGGTGTGACTGCGCTGCGGCCTCCCTCGTCCCTTCTGTGAAACATTATTTTAAAAATATTTGCTCCACTTACAGGAGCCAGCCATCTGCTCATGAGAATAACCAGCGGCCTGAAGACGCCGCGCTCAGGCCCTGCATGCCCACTCTGCATCAGGGGGGCCTGCGGTTTTCTCTCTTTGTCCCGTGGCTTGGCTGGGAAGGGTGTGCCCTCCAGTTTGCAAGTAGCACAATGTGCCATGCAGCCACCTCCGTTGCCGTTTTGGGGAAATTGCTCTGGCACGGATGCCTGGCAAAACTTCCAGACAGAGTGGCTTGAAGAGAACCCCAGGCTGAGGACGAATCTGGCTCTGTCCCTCCGCCTGGCCCTTTGCCCCGCAGTCAGTCCATGGGGACATGCTGGTGGAGTTTCTGGGGTGCTGCTGGCCCTGCTCTGTCCGGGGCCCTCCCCATTCGAACAGGGGCCAGGCCCGAAATCACCAGGAAGGCGCCCTCCCTCGCACAGCAAAGGCTGCCTGGACCAGCCTGGATAACTGACACTCGCCGGTCCCACCAATCAGGTGGGTATTACCACACAGGGCACACCCCACACCACAGCCAGCCCCGGAGCCTGAGGGGGCAGCGGAGAGAAGGACAGGCAGACTCCAGGAGACAGAGAGGCCAGACAGAGGCCTGGAGCCAGTGGCCTGCGGCGGGGCCTGGAGAGACCCTCGGGAGCAGAAGTCCGTGTCCGGCTCCACCCTGCACTCACCTGCATCCCGCCCCTGGCCTGGACGAGACAAGCCTGCATCTTTCAATAAACCCACCCTCTTTACCCGTTTGCTGCCTCAGGGGGTTTTGTCAGAAGGTAGACCCATTCATCGGGGTGGCAGATGTGACCCAATGTCAGCTCAGAGCCCTGCCCGTGGCCTTTCAGGGGTCCTGGGTATGCTCTGCAGAGCTGAGCCCCCACCCGTGTCCCCAGAGCAGGCGGGACTCTCGGACAGAGCTCACCCAGAGCCCCGCTCCCGTCTCCTCTGCCTGAGCTGTGCCTGGTGGAGGGGGTCACCGCCCGGGGATGGGCTGTCCGTTCGCATCTGGGGAGAGAGCTGACAAGTGTCCACTAAGGTGCCTGCGCAGACCGGGCCCATCATGGAGCAAGCAGGGTGACCACGTCCCTTCAGCAAGAAGCATGTGTCACAGCTGGGCTCAAATGTGGAATTCAGTTCTTTTAAAGGACCCACCAGCCCATCCCTCCCTCCCAAGTCCCTTCTGCTAACTCCTTCCTCCCTGGTGCCATCCCGGCCAGCACTCACTGTGCATAAGCAGACACAGCAAACACATGGTCTCCATCTCGGTGACAGCAGACCCCACGTGAGGCCTCACGGGCACGGACAGCAAGGAGCCACTGCGCCCGCTGTGCCGGGAAACTGCCTCGGCACTGAAACCTGCTGAGGCTCGGGCTGTGCACAGGTCCCGTGGGGAGGCCCTGGTCTCGCCCGCTCCCTGGGGGAGAGCATGCAGGAGGAGGTTATGCAGACCAGACAGTCTCAATGGCGATAATGGCCCCTCCCCAGCCGTCTTACTTTCTCTTCCTCAGAGGACGGTCTTTATGAGTTTACAAATGCATGTGTTTTAAAATTAAGCATGTGTGACGCAGCCTAAAAATGCCTTCAGGGCACCAGACAGCCAGTCTTGCATAAATGTCATTTGGGAGTGGCCCAGTTCAGGTACCTGCATAATTTACTTAAGTCCTTACATTGAACAAGTTTAAGGCCTGACGTGGAGACTAAGATTATATAATAATACCATTACCTGCGGGTGGGCAAAAGTAGGTTAACAATGATTGATTAACAAATAAATAATAGAACAAGAACAATGACTGTAAACCTACTTTTGCCCACCCCTTGTCTGATCTATAAGTGCCCTCGTCCCGGGACTCTGAGGGAAGCCACAGGATCGTGAACGAGCTTGTCCATGTGGGGGTTTCAGAAAAGCCAGCTTCTTCTTTGGTTTGAGGTAACAGAAGTTCCAGTGGAAAAAGGCTTCTGTTGTCAATGGGGACGAGTTCTTGACCCATGTAATCCGTGGGTCACAGATGTTGAGAAATGCGAGCAGTTCTTGGGCCGCTGTCACCTGCCTGGGCGACAGCCCGTCCTTCCTGTGGGACAGTGTGGAGACTGGCGGACACCCCACAGTGAGGACAGGTGAAGGGACTGGCAGAGGCCTCCCCACAGCGAGGCCCAGCTTCACTGCCCATGTCAGATGGGAGTGGCTGAGACGGAGCTGGGGGTTACCTTCCTGCCATCCAGGGACATGACTCTGAGCTGAAATATTTGCAACGAAGTCCTGCCTTGCTCGGCCCCAAGGGTGAGATGGGAGCAACGGGCCCAGGAGACCCAGCACTCAGGCTGACGGTTCTGTGTGACGGCCAGGGTATGTCCCAGCTGGGCTGAGGTCCTCCATCCCCGGCGTGAGGGCCGACACTCTGTCTCCTAACAGACCCAGCACACAGACAAGACTGTCTCCGGGGCACTCCCAGGCCCCCGGCCTACCCTGCGGCGCACAGCCTGTATTATTGTTGGTCCACTCTCCAAGCAGCTCGGAGTTCGGTCTCCTACCCCAGAAAGCAGTGGAGAGCAGCCCAGGATCGGAGAACAGCCCAGGATAGAAGCTCTGTGCGCGGGTTACTTACGGGGGCAATGAGGCAGAGTGTTCGAAATGAGAACAGGTTCAGAGAAGCCCCGAGCAGCCCAGGCCCTCGTGTGATAAATATTTATTCAATGGCCTTAAAAGTTGCATGAATCCATCCCTCACATCACTTGTTTGAGAAGGTTTTGACTCTCTGGCTAATTCGCCTTTTCAAATCCTGCTCCAGGCTGGAGGGGAGAGGCGTGTCCAGGTGTGGGGGCCCCTCCACCCTGCAGAACGCACGTGTCCGGCCTCACTGAGAAGACAGGAGTGGTGCCAGGCTCCGGGCAGCGCCTCCTGTGAGCCGCTGTCCACGGGCGGCCTTCCACGTCACAGCCAAAGCAGTTGTGGCTGCTGCCACTGCATTGGGAGGCGCATCTCTGGAGACGGCGAGGCCAGAGCGAGGACGGATCCCGGGCCTTGGAGAAGCACAGACCCTGCACTGCAGTGGGTCTGGGTGCCCCTTCCCGCCTCCCCAGCAGCGTGGACGGCATCACAGGCGGCCTGGAGCCTGAGCGCCTTCCGGCACCTGCACGCTGCTGCGCTGAGGGCCTCGGCTTCCTCCCTCCAGCCTCTCCCTCAGCTGCCCGCGCCCTCGTGGCCAGGGAGGCCTTGGAGTGCTGGTGACTCTCACTCCGCCCAGCGGCAGTGCGGACGCCTGAGTGCAGCTCCCGTGGCCAGGAAAAGCGAATCTGCTGCTTGGACACCGGACAGCGCTCTCCTGCCCTGACTGGGACTCTCCAGGGTCCCCTTGTCCAGAGGAGCAGCGGGGTCGGAAATGCGCTGGCCCACGACTGCCAGGCCAGAGTCTGTGTTGGATGGTGGAGCACGGGGTGTCCCTGTAAGACCCCCTGCGCCCCTGGTCCCTTCCCATAATCACACATGTCGCCGGCACCATCGACACAGACCCCCTCTGGGCAGCCTCTGATCCCATTGCTAGGTTTTACTTTCTTCAAAACAATAACTCTGAGATAACGTTGTGTGTGCATTCATTTCGGTTCTGCTCCCACCTCTAGAATGCAAGAACAGAAAGGAGGAAACTCAAGTCAGTCTCTTAGCTCGTGTCCTAGCGCTGGGCATGGTGCTGAGCAACCAACACGACTGAGAAATGCGTGGGTTTATTGAGGATGAAGGAGCCTGTGCGGGGAATGCAGGCGAAGGGGGCTGAGGGCAGCCATGCCAGGGCCCTGGGAACCCGGGCATTGTGCAGGGAGGAGGGGAAACCACTTCGGGTGAGACCTCAGAGAAGCAGGTTTGCTGCGGCTGCAGTGAAAATGAAGCCCATTTCAGAGAGGTGGGCACCATGGCAATGACACAGGTGTGAGACCGCACAGCGTGCAAACCGCTCACAGGGGCTCCTGCCACTGACATTTACAGGGAACAGGGAGGCGGCTTTGCATGTATTCTGCTTAGGAATGTGGGACAAGGAGGCTGCTGGCTCACAGGCTATGGATGAAGGAGAGGGAACTGTGGGTGCCTGCCCTGAGGGCTTGGCTGGGAAGAGGGGGTGCTGTAATCCCAGGCAGGAAGCCAGGGTGTTTTGTGGGGAAGAGGGTGCCTTTGAAATTTCTGCGGGACATGCAGACAGGGTGATCGGTGGTGGCTGGAAATGTGTTAGCAGTGGGGGGATCAGATATCCCCTGAGGTACAAACGTGGGGGCTCCCAGCATGAAGGTCTCCGCCATCACTACCAGATCAGACAAGATGGCCCAGGTCAGACGGGGGAGAGAGAACAGTAACATCTCCAGTATTGTCCCCTAAACCAGAAATCACTAGCTTTCTGACTTCCCTTCCACATCTGTCCTCGCTTCTTAAGTGAGCATGTCACAAAGAACACAGTCATCAAACATTTCCCAAGAACGGCGACTGCTTTTTCCTATCAGCCGTCCCTTTGCTGAGTCGCTGTGCAGCCTTCCTCCTCCACACGGCCGTGCTGCCCGGCGGTGCCGCTCCCGGGCGGGGCTCCGTGCACGCAGGCGGCGGTAATTACACGCATCACAGACACGGCACCCGCAGCTAGTCAATTCCAGGATGTCAGTGTTTTAGAATAATAAGACGGAGCTTGTTCTTCCTTTATATGATAGCATTGGGTCAGAATTACAGGTTTCAGGCTGAATAATAAAAGCGGTTTGCTATGCAGAGGGTAAGGAGGAAACTGGCATTTACTGAGCTCCTCCCGACGGCTGACTCCTGCCACGCGGTGGGCAGTGTCCTGGCATCTGGAGATAAATATACACCACGTTGTCAGGCGGCTCTCTAAGGGGTGGGCTTGCAGGCATTCACCCCTTTCATTCGATAAGGTCTGTTTCCTTTAAAAATATGTTCTTAAAGATGCATTGCTTTTATTTTATTTTTAAAATATATTTTATTGACCCTTTTTAGACAAAGAGAGAAACATCAATTGGTTATCTCCCGCATGCACCCCTACTAGGGATCAAAGGAGAAACCCAGGCATGCGCCCTGACCAGGAGCTGAACCCGTGACCTCTCATGCACAGGACAGTGTCAACCTACTGAGCAGCACTGCCAGAGCAAAGATGCATTGTTATTAGAAAAATCCATTTAAAATCCGTCTGCCTCAATCTCTCTCATTCTCTCTCCCTCTCATTACAAGGGGGTCTAATCGGATTCCAGCCTATCCCACACCCTGAATTTGTTCTGGACCTGTGGTGGGCGTGGTCCTGGTACTTAGGGCATCTGGGGAGACACTTTAGGACCTGTTGGGTCTTGCCTAAGGCTTTTTCTTGGTGGATCTATTTGCCTGAAAGGCTATGCAACTCAAACCCTAGGTTGTTTTGATAATTTCTTTCATTTTTACGACACGTTTTATACCCTGAATGTGACACATACAGAAGAGTAAAACTTTTAAATGTACATCTTAACTGGTCACAAAATGGTCACACAGCACACTGCCATTCACACCCCACTCCCCCACGCCCAGGTAATTTCCTATCCCTCGCTTATGATAACCATTTCTTCCTTTTCTTTATGGTCTCGGCATTCGCATACATGCCTGTCTAGATTTCAGCTCAGTCTTCACGTGAAGACTTCAGTCTTCCTCATGGCTCCACCTGTCTGCCTATGAGCTGGGCTTCTTTTCCTCTACAAACAACTGAGAGCCTCCGTTAGTTCTGGCATGGGGATGAGGAATGGCTGAGCTCTCCTGTGTCTGATGACGTATTTACTGTCTTGTGTTATTAAAGTTTACCATTTGTTACTCAAAGTTATTACTTTGCTGTAATTTTCTTCTAGGCCTTCAACACCTTGCATCTCACTGTCTCCTGGCATGTATTTCCACTATTGGGAAGATGGTGGTGAGCATCTTTTAATGTTGTTCTTTTGAAGGAAACTGGCCTCTTTCCTCTGGATATTTTTCAGAATTGAAGAAAAATAAAACCCCTCTCTTTCGGTTTTCAGAAATGTCGCTATAATGTGCCCGGGTGTGTGATTTCTAATTTGACCATATTTGGGTTTGTTCAGCTTCTCTGTTTGGTGAGCTTTGTTTCCATTTTGAAACGTTCCTGGCCTGTGTAATACCCCCGTCCTGCATGCTCATCCTGCGCTCACGTCCTGTCCTCAAGGCCCCCACCTCTGCTCTGCACTTCCCATGGCTGTCACTCTACGGCTCACTCGACTTTGACACCTGACCTGTTGGCACGAATACTCTCCACATCCAGTCTATGTTGAATCAATAATAAAATATACTTTATTGATCTTGAAATAATTGTAGAACATATTCTTCTGTTCTATAATTTCCCATCGATTCTTTTACAAAATATATAGTTTGCAGGTTCTTTATAGACATTCTCAATGGCTTCTATTTCCTTGAATGTGATAATCATAGTTTTATTTTTAAAGTCCAGCAGCTCTAATTTCTGTATCCCTTCAGAACCTGTTTCTGTTTCCTGTATTTTCTCATTTATTTTTAATTTTTAAATCCTCACCCAAGGATATTTTTATTGATTTTAGAGAAGAGAGGAAGGGAGAGAGACAGACAGAGACAGAGACAGAGGAGATAAAAACATTGATGTGTAAGAGAAACATCGATCAGTTGCCTCAGGAACATGCCCAAACCAGAGATTGAACCCACAACCTAGGCATGCGCCCTAACTGGGAGTTGAATCCCCACCTTTTTAGTGTATAGATGATGCTCCAACCTACCGAGCAACCTGGCTGGTTCTCTTGGGTTGACACATATCATCTTGCCACTTCTAAGCCTGGTGGGTTTAGTCAGTGTGCCAGACACTAGTTTTACAGCTATTAGCGGACAGGACGCAGGACCCAGGCAATGCTACTTCTGTTTGCCATAGCAACCCAGCTGAGTCACACAGCTTCAATGACAGAGATAACGAGATGCTGATCTGTGGGTGCAGGGCCTGTGGACTGCAGCTACTGCACCTGCCTCAGGGGAGAAGCCTCTCTCTGTAGCAGCCCATCCTCCCTGCCTCTCATCAGGAACTCCCCCCTGCCGGTGGGCTTTGGGCTGCCCTCTGGCCCAGTATTAATATGTCACAGGACTTTTCTAGCTGTCCCAAATTTCAGGGTTGGCATGACTGACTGAGTCCACTCTTTAAAAAGATGATTTACTCACAATAAGTGTTTGTTGAGGCCTCCTCTGTGCCAGGCACTGTGTTAGAGATTGGGTAGTCAGTCAGTGGGCAGCAGAGGGAGACAGAGAAGCTGCCTACGTGGCCTTCGTGGCCTGATCTTTGGTCCTGCAGCACCTATGGGGTAGGTTCGAAAGGAACTCAGCAAACGCCTTGTGGTCCATGGCACCCCCAAGACGACACTGCGAGCAGAGCCCAGGCTGGGGGAACACAGGGACAGTCTGTGTGCCCTGGCCTGGGGGCGAGGCTGCGCACTGGCCGCTGTGACCACACTGCACCGGCAGGCTGGTCTCAGGTCTCACTATGAGGAGAGGAGAGAGGAGGAGGCGCTGAGAGAGCTCAGTAAGAGCCAGTTACAATGGGAGCATGTTCGTGGTGGGAAAAGCCTGGCGGTGGGCTGCAATCCCGTCTTCGACACTGACACCCCTACGCGTTCCCTCTCTCCCTGCAAACCCGCATTAGCCCCGAACTCTGTGCTGGAGGGCCAGCCCCTCCAGCGATGACATGGTTCACTCAGACCCAAATGCAGAGCCAGAAGGACAAACACTCGCAGTCGTGAATCAGAGTGAGCATGGACCCTCCCCGCACGGGAACACCGCGGTGTGTTTGTGAGCAGAGGAACAGAGCGGATATCCCACCAGCAGCTGGGGAGAAACCAAGGCAGCCCTGAGGGGGATCCCCCCTCCCCCGCTGGCCCACACTCCCTTCACCTGTCTCTAACCTCTATGCCCCCTGGGGACACCAAGCAGGGCTGAACCCCTGCCTGCCGTACCTGCCTGGAGGCAGGAGTGAGGGCCATGGCCTGGGGAAGGAAGGGGCTTTTAATAACCTCGGAGGCGATCACCGGGGGCACGGTGTCTGATGTAGAACAGAAGGAGCACATCGCCAACCCGCTCACCTTCTCTTGGCCAAAGTACACGCTCTTTGCAGACGCCGCCCATGGCTTAGGTCAGGGTCAGCCCTCCCTGGAGAAGAACACTCAGGGGAGTCCACTGGCTGGGGGTCCCTGAGCCCGAGCTCACTGCTGAGGACGGTGTGGAGGAAATCCACAGAAACATTAACAGTAAAATAACCTGCACAGCCTGAGGACACGTGGAAAACACTCTAAAGAACTCCGTGATGAGAAGCCCTTCTTTGTTAGGAGGCTCGGGTGAGGATAACAAAGAGCCACAGATGAGGCAGCTCAGCAGCAGATGTACCTCCTCACCATCCCCGAGGCTGGAAGTTCATGATCAACGTGTGGGCTGGGCTGCTTCTGCCTGAGGCCTCTCTCCTGGCTAGTAGACGCCGCCTTCTCCGCCCTCCAGTGGTGTCTGCTATGTCCTCTTCTTATAAGGACACTGGTCATGCCAGGGCCCCCCCAATGACCCATTCTGACCGAGTCACCTCTGTGAGGCCCATCGCCAGCATCCGGAGGTCCTGGGCTGAGGGCTTCATGTGAATGTGAAGAAGGCACCACTCAGCCCAAACTCCTTCCCAAAGATGACACAAACCCCACAACGAGTCTACAAAATTGACTACATGAAAACACATCTTAAAAAGCTTTACATGATAAAAATCACCATAACAGCAAAAGGCAAATGAGAAATTGTGAAACACATTTGCTATTTATGTCACAAAGAGCCAATTTAAAAAATACATGTCATATATATGTATATACATATTATATATATATATATATCACACACACATATATATAATATATGTTAATATGTATATTTTAATTTTATTTTATTTAAAAACACAGTAGAAAAATGGGCCCCCTCAAAACAGGGAGTTCACAGCAAATGAGATCCAAGTGGCTGTTACATATATAAAATGAGGCTTACCCTGAAATACAGCTCTACACGGCCTTGAATTCCCCTTTCTCCTCTGATCACATTGGCGAAGACTGACTGACCCACAGTGACCGGGTAAGAGGCTTCCTGATGTGACCAGTGAGATAAAGTTGATATGACCTCTCTTGGACATTTGGCAAAATCTATGAAAGTTACAATCATAGTAACTCTTTGGCTCAGATTTCTCAGCCTCAGAAATGTGCACTGAAATAGACCCACACGTGTGCGCAGTGACCCATATACAAGAGTGTCTGTGACAGAGTGTACACAACAGCCGAACATTGCACACAACGCAAAGCCAGTCAGCCGGCTGCTCCATGGACACGTGGCTGGGAGGGGAGGGGAGGGGCCCTGGGTGGGCTGACAGGGAGCCTTCACTAATATACAGGGAGTCTCAAAAAATGCTTTCCCACACTTTGGGCAAGTATAAAGGCAGTGTTTATTAAAATACATTTCGTTTTCAAAATTGAGCTCTTGGCTGTTCAAGTGTGAGTGCGTTTTTGGAACTCCCTGTACCTTATGGTGAAAAGCGAAGGATACGTCAGTGTTGTGACGCTATCATTTGTGAGAAAGTTTTTTAATATTTCCAAGAGCCACACAACAGGAACCCTGGTCATCCTGGGGCCAGGGAGAACTTGGCCTGGCAAATGGAATGGACAGGACACCACAGACCCATTTCCTTCTTGCTTTAAACCACACAGTAAAGAGCTTGGAAGTTAACATGGCACATGTTGATGTCTGTCCCGAGTGGGTGAATGGATGACCTGTTCTTTCTTGCATATCTGAATTGTTTCACCATTACAATCATATCTAATGAAAGCCTAATATACAAATTGATGTGAACAGTGGAACAACAGGTGGAAAGACCGGTTGCTATGATGTGCACTGACCACCACGGGGAAGATGCTCAATGCAGGAGCCAGAAGCCCGGCTCGCAGATGGCAAGCACAGCAGCGGCAGTAGGAACCTCTCCCGCCTCCTTGGCAGTGCTAAGGAGCAGCAAGCCGAGTGGTAAGGAGCAGTGAGCAGGCGGGGAGTAAGAGCGAGAGGTCCCGGACTGCGGAGGGCACAGGCTGAGCTGAGGGAGCACCTTTCTAGTGCACGAATTTTATGCACCAAAAATAACAATATATCCTTTTGCCTAATAATTTTTTTTTAATTCCCACACACATTCTCCTAATTTTTTTGACTGCTACCTCCATTGTACACAGTGCTTTCATAGTTGCAGGGGAAAGAAACAGCCAAATGGCTTTTGCCAAATAGGGGATTTATAGGCTCCTATTTCTGGAAGCTTCTGGGCCTAGCCTTGAGATATGGTTGAATCTAGGGGCCTAAAGAATGCTCCTCTCCTGTCCTCCCCTCCTTCACCTGCCTGCATCACTCTCAGGCAGCCCCTCCAGGGTGTGGGTGGGCATAGAAGCACTGGGCTGATCACTTTCTGGCTTACTAACCTTTCCATAGTCAAACGTTCCCGGTGATTTAGAAAGTGCTGGCCCCCTTGATCATGTGACCACCTGTCTGGTCACAGTGAGTCTGAATGGCAGTTGTGAGTTAGCACTGTTCCTGGGGTTGGCATGTCTACATCCTCCTGAAGCTAAGGATTCTGAGTGGCCGAAGGATGGCTTGGTAAAGGGAAATTGAGGCTCTTTTGCCATCAGAAGGGATTAGGGTGCCATGGGCAGGCCATGTCCTATTCCAGCCACTTCCCTGGGTGTGAAGGCTAAGATGGAAAGCACCCATGGGTGGTGCTGCATGCTGAATGCTGGCACATTGCCCCTCTAGCGAGTGAGAGCATTGGCTCCAGGCTGGCTCTCCATTTCCAGGGACAGGCAGCACACACACATGGCTCTGCTGGCTATTGCAGTTGGTTTGGCTCCTTTTCCATAGTTTACACCCACCACCTGCACTGCCATTTTTTATTATTATCACCAGAGATACAGTGCACAAAATTCATGCACAGGGGTAAGAGGGTGTCTTTCATCCTGGCCTGCACCTTCTCCAATCTGGGACCCCTCAGGGGGGTCTGACTGCCAGTTTAGGCCCGATCCCACAGGACATCTCTCTCACAATCCAGAACTGCCGGCTCCTAACTGCTTCTGCCTGTCAGCCTGCTCGCCCACAAACCTGATCGACACCTAGCTGCTCCCCTACCAGCCCAATTGCCCCCAACTGCCCTCCCCTGCCAATCCAATCATCTCCAACTGTCCTCCCCTGCTGATCCAATTGCCCCCAACTGCCTACCCCTGCTGGCCTTGTCACCCCCAATTGCCCTCCCCTGCTGTTCTGATTGCCCACAGCTGCCCCCCACCCTGCCGGCCATCTTGTGGCAGTCATCTTGTGATGACGTGGGGTGACCATCTTGTGATGATGTGAGGGCCCCAGGATACAGGCCACCTAGGCTTTTATTGGTATAGATTGATTTCAGAGAGGAAGGGAGAGGAAGAGAGAGAGAGAAACATCAATGATGACAGAGAATCACTGATTGTCTCCTGTATGCCCCCTACTGGGGATTGAGCCCACAACCCAGGCATGTGCCCTGACTGGGAATCGAGGCATGACCTGGTTCATCATAGGTCAACACTCAACACCGAGTCACACACCCCAGGCTGTAATTGTCACTTTTTTTTTTTTCCTTTTGCATGTCACAATTTGGGTTCTCCCTGGTCAGATGAGATATGGAGTTGGGTGTAGGATGTCCCCTGAGGAAAGAAGGGGCAGCATTGAGCAGAGGGGAATGCTGAGCCTGGAGGTGGGCAGGGAGGGGCTGAGGACACCCCAGCCCAGTGCCCTTCGAATTAAGCAATGCCAACCCAAGTTAGATTGGAATGGCCTGACATCACCTGGCCCCCACCACCCAAACATCATGACCTAGAACCGTCACTTCCCTGAACTTGAGTCACATTCTGAGGGAGCCACTAGCAGGGCCCCACTGGCCACACTCTGGGCAGAGGTGCTTCGAGTCCTTTTCTGCAGGGACCCTGCAAACCTCACCTCATCTACACGCTGTCTGTGTAGGCTTTATATTGTGTTTGCTCTGCTTTGTTTTGTACTTTAACATGATGGGCTCACGTATTTTACAATAAAAAATTGGAGATGCTCAAATAATCCTACATTTAAGGACACATTGCCTCTGATATCTATATCTATCTATCTATCTATCTATCTATCTATCTATATGAAAGCCCAGCGACCAGAATGGGCAGAACAACCAGAACAACCACTGGCTATGATATGTGGCCATCAAGCAGTCAGCCAGCCTGATCCGGTGTCCTGATTGGCCCCTCCCCTAGCTATTCCTATCTCTGATCGGGTCCCCCAAACCCTGATCAGGGGCGAGGTCAGCTGGCCAACCTCCTGTAGCCCCTCCCTCCCCCCTGGCCTGGCCCAATGGGCCCCCATTGGGGTGGACTGGCCGGACTCCACTCATGTATGAATTCGTGCACCAGGCCTCTAGTAGTATCATATGCTTTTGAGCCCTGTTATCTTCTAATGGCAAATGATGTTTATAGACAAGGTCTGAGCTTGCCCACTATGGGCCCTGAGGTGTTAGTGCTTTTAACTCTCTTAATGGACATAGGAGACATGTGTGTGTGTGTGGGGGGGGGGGGTTGGAAGGGGGAGGGGAAAGAGGTGCATGTGAAATCGTAGGTTTATTGCCATTTCCTATTCAAATTTAGCAGGCAGAGTTTATCTTCTTGCTTTTTAAAATTTTATATGTATATATATTTGTATATATTTGCACTAATAACATTAACACAGCTATTTATTCTAAAAAATAAACTAAACAACGTCCCAATTATGATACCCAAATTAACACCAACGATAAAAGCGCTGAATGAGTTTTTAAGATTTCTCTGTAGTTCTCTTGATCTTGCGGATATAATCTCCAAGGATTTGAAATCAGGTTGCTGCTTTTGGGGATTCCTTGAAATAATTTTTCTGTTACATGTTACCACTTTGATATAAAATTCGGTCCTTTTGTTTCAACTTGTTTTCAGCTTGGGGGCTTAATATTTTCCCCTTTTGATTTACTTTTTGGAATATATGAAGCATCTTCGAGTTTCACATCATTTGGAATTCTCTCTCTGACATTTCCCCACTCGGGCAGCGTTGTTCTTCCTAGTTCGGGGGCTTCTGAAATGGACAGAATTACAAACCTCTTATTCGGGTGCATGGGCACTTCTCACGTGCATAGGAAACAGACACACGTTTCCTGAGTGGGAATTATGAAACGGCTCATGCATGGATGCTGCCCACACAGCCCACGTGGGGACCCGTGTGCCTGCCTGCCCCGCACACATGGATTCACCTGGCACAGTGAGCTGCGATGGTGACCACGGCGCCTTAAGGGAGATGTCCTCTTCCTCACACACAGAGCTCTGGCGCGTTGGCTGCAGAAAGGGTCTGGCTGCACATACTGATCTGTGATAGGGCAGCACGTGGGGCCATGTTTCCCGAAGTAAAGGCAGCTTGTTCTCAGAGGAGATTGGAATTGTCAAGCCTTATCATGACACATTTGCTATGACTCATAGGCTTTCAAACACGGGAACGGCAAGACTGTTATCTGTAGGCCTCTCAGGAAGGCGATCACCTCAGAGGCAGGCGCTGGAATCCCAGCCCTTCAGCTCAGGACTCAACACAGTGCCTGCTGGGATGGGACTCAGCCCTGGCGGGCACAGCCCTGGGGGACTCAGCCCTGGGGGACACAGCCCTGGGGGACACAGCCCTGGGGACACAGCCCTGGGGACTCAGCCCTGGGGACACAGCCCTGGGGATTCAGCCCTGGGGGACACAGCCCTGGGGACACAGCCCTGGGGACTCAGTCCTGGGGACACAGCCCTGGGGATTCAGCCCTGGGGGACACAGCCCTGGGGATTCAGCCCTGGGGGACACAGCCCTGGGGATTCAGCCCTGGGGGACTCAGCCCTGGGGACACAGCCCTGGGGATTCAGCCCTGGGGGACACAACCCTGGGGACTCAGCCCTGGGGGACTCGGCCTTGTAGGGACTCATCACTGCAGGAATTCAGCCCTGGGAAGGCACATCCCCAGCACGTGACAGGATCTGGATAGGAGAGGCTGAGTGCTTTCTGGTTTCTGTAGGAGCTGGAGCCCTTATATAGGCTGACAGGATAAAGACACTTTACACCTATGTTTTAAACATGCATAAGTAAAAAAAGGCTAATATGCAAATTGACCGAAGGGCAGAACGACTGGTCAATATGATGTGCACTGACCGCCAGAGGGCAGATGACCTGGTGGTCAGTGCACTCCTACAGGAGGAGTGCTGCTCAGCCAGAAGCCAGGCTCAAGGGGGGCGAGCATCTGCAACAGCGCTAAGGATGTCCAACTGATGGCAGTCCCGCTCCCCAGCTGGAGCAGGCCTAAGTCATCAGTCGGACATCCCCTGAGGGTTCCTGGACTGCAAGAGGGTGCAGGCTGGGCTGAGGGATCCCCCTGAGTTCCCAAATTTTGTGCACCAGGCCTCTGATATACAAATAAGAGGCTTAGCAAATATCTAAGAGCTCCTGGAAAATTATGTAATGGATATCAAAGCAAATATTTTTTTAAATTATGATGTGCAAATTATGATGGCATATTTATCTATATTTATAACAAATTCTAGAAAAGAGTAACATGTACAGTAGAGAAAGAGTTTAGATGGCAGCATTGTTACAAAGGCATATTCTGTAGGAAACAAGACTCAAGTAACATTAACAAGTGGCTTTAAACTCAAATAAGTGAGGAGTCTTTCTGTTGGACAAATCTGAACAGGCTTCTTTACTGTAGAATTCCAAAATTAATTCCACACTCAACAAGTCCTCGATATAATCATCTTTATTGGGATCTATAATTAGGGGATGAATATTTTGTGCCATTTCCCAGTGTTTTTACTTTTACAGGTAAATCATTTGTTGGGGCTTCATTTGTTGGCTCTAGGAAATGTTGGGCAAGCTAAACATGGGGCCCACAGCTGCTGCTGACGCTTCCCTCCATTGACCTGACTCAGGCATGACGCAGACATTGGAATTATTAGCACCAAGAGGAATAAACTGCACCTTGCATGGGCTCAAAGGGGGACTGGAAGTGTGCAGAAAAAAGTCAATAAACTTGACGGTATGTCAACCATCAAACTCCTCAAACTGAAAACAATGAGAGAAAAAGAATGAAACCATAGCAAAAACAACAAGAATGGAACATGTAAGATCTCTGGGGTAATTTCAGAAGGAGTAAAATGTGACAATTCAGAATACAAGAAGGAGAACAAAGGAACTAATCAGAAGAAAATTTGAATGAATAATAGTTAATTTTAGAAATAACTAATTTCCAAAATCAATGGCATTCACCAAAACAGAGGTCCAGAAAGCTCAGATGACAAGAAGCATCATAATTATGAATAAATCTCTACCCACGCATAACATTCAAACTGCAGAAAACCAAAGGCAAAGGGAAAATCAGAAGAAGCTGAGAGAAATGATTCACTATGTAGAGGAGCCGATAAGCTTTACAGCCAATGTGTAATCAGAAACCACGTAAGAAACAAAAAGTGTTCACAGAAGATACCTGCCCACCTAGAATCCCATACTCAGCAAAACTATCCTTCAAAGCCAAGTAGAAATAAAGACTCTCCAAGACTAACACAAATTATGAAAATTCATTGATTGACCTCCGCTACATAAAATGGTCAAAACGGTTCTTCAAGATATAGAAACAGATACAGGTCCAAATTCATATTCCTACACAGAAAATAATGGTTTCAGAAAAAGAGAAATGAAAATAAAATGGAGCATCTAATGTTTATTATTCCCAATTGCTCTAACAGATATGTTTAAGGTAAATTATAAATTAACACCAGGAACAAAAACATTGGGTGGTTATCACACATGGGTAAGTGAAGCAATTAATACTGGCTTCATCAGGGATGGAAGGGAGGACCTGGGAGAGTGGTGTGGTCAGACACCTGTGGTGGTGTCACTTGAAAGTGGATGTACACTAGTTCAATAGGTATGCTGCAAACCCTTTACATATCTTTGAAAAAAATTTAAAAGAAGTGTAACTGATAACCTAAGACCAGAAGATCAAATATAATTATATAAAATTCTCAATTCAACTAGAGAAGAAATAAAACAGGAGAGAGCATAAAGAAATAAAGAGCAAAAGCTATTAGAAGAAAACACATACAATAGGTAGATATTAATCCCACTATATTATTATACATGCAAATGGTCTAAGTATATTAATTTTTTTAAAGATTATTAGAGTATATTAAAAAACAAGGTTGGACTTGTTTTTTTAATCTATTCAGACCAGGCCAAGGGACCTCACCAGTACATGATTGGGGCTGGGGATGGACATGGGAGGTTGGGGAAGGGGGCCATCTGGGGCAGGGACAGCCAGGGGAAGGGGCTGCGGGAGGTTGGCTGGATGGCACCACTACCCGATCAGGCTGGTTCACTGGCTGCAGTGAGTGTCATAGTGGTCAATATGGCGTTCTAATCACTGGCTTTTTATATATATATAGACTAGAGGCCCGGTGCACAAAATTGATGCATTGGGGGTGGGTGTCCCTTAGCCCAGCTTGCACCTTCTCCAATCTGGGACCCCTTGGGGGATGTCCAATTGCCGGTTTAGGTCTGGGGGGCTGCTGGCTCCCAACCACTCACCTGCCTGCCTTCCTGATTGCCCCTAATTGCTTCTGCCTGCCAGCCTAATCACCCTCTAACCACTCCCCTGCCAGCTTGATTGATGCCTAACTGCCCTCCCCTGCTGGCCTGGTCACTGCTAACTGCTCTCCCCTGATGGCCTGATCAGTCACAGCTGCTTTCTCCTGCCTGCCATCTTGTTGTGGCCATCTTATGACCACATGGGGGTGGCCATCTTGTGTAAGGGCATGATGGCCAATTTGCCTATTACCTCTTTATTATATAGGATATGCGTGAGTTTATAGTATGTGAACTACAGCTCAATAAAGCTGTAACAAATATTAGAGAAAACTCGGTGTGACATGTAGAGAATTCCGTGTGTCATATCCACATTTTTCTGCAATTCTAAAACTCTGAGGATGACATAAACAGCTCATTTAAAGAAGCAGCAGTGCTAGTTCCTGCTCGGCAGCTCCCTCCTGCCTCCCCACAGAGTGGCGGTGATGGCAAGAAGCTCCGCATCCCCTGCCCGTGGAAACTGCCTCCCCGTCCTCCCTCAGTCTTTCCTGAAAAGGAGCTTCTACCTCAGCATTAGCACCTCTGTTGGGTCTCTGAGATGGAGGACACTGAGGCAGCCTGAGAAATTGGTCCTTAAGTGACTGTGTCTCTGTTAATTATGCGTCTGTGCGAGGTTAAAGGCGAGCAAACTGTGCCAGAGTGCACCGTTTGGAAAATATTGTGTTTGCACCTAATTTCCCAATGCTGCGTGCGTGTGAACCGGACATCATGTGCTATCACTCTGGCTCAGCCGCTCAGCAAATCAGTGGAACTGTAACAAACCTCAATTCTATTTTATTTAAGCTAAAAAGCCAGATGTAAGTAATAATGTGTATTTTTTTAGCTTGATCTTTTAATTTAATTGACTCCTCCAAACTGAGCAAGTGATGCATGAATGTGTGTCTACGTTCACTGTTCAGTTCCCCGGGAGAAAGGAGGTGGGCGTGGTTCCACATGAGCGCTATCGGAGGTGCAGGAGCGCAGACTGTCTGAATCTCTGTGGATCTTCTCCCTCTCGTGTCAGCTGGTGGCCAGAGAGCTCCGCCCGCCTGGGGAAGCTGTGCCAGTGAGGGCAGCGTCCCTCCACTTTAGATGTGACTGTCAGCAGGGTGCGACCCCAGGCTGTTCCACTCCCTCTCCCCGGCAAACTCCACCGATGTGGCCGGCACGGGGGATCGAAGGCTCGGTGATGAAATGCCACCTGCGGTAATTGGCTCCATGGGTCTGCCTGGGCCAAACCACTCATCAATACCTGTGTGCAGCCTGAGCTGCAGCCTGGGGAGCCTGAGGGAGGCTCTGATCAGAAGAGCTTACTGTGCGGTTTCTCTGGCAACCTGCCTCAGCGTCACCTCAGACCGAGGAGCACAGGGAGAGAACAGACACCATTGTCCCCGTGGCGCCAGGGCCCCGATACAGCAGCTTCTCTGCTAACACAGATGCAAGATCGGGCCTGGCCGCCGTGCTTAGTGGTTAGAGCGTAGGCCTGTGCACAGAAGGGTGGAGGGTTCAATTCCTGATCAATTCATGTACCTCATTCCAGGTTCAGTCCCCAGCCCCAGTCAAGGCACATGTGGGAGGCAACCAATCAATGTGTCTCTCTCACATTGGTGTTTCCCTCTTGCAGTCTCTCTCCTCCCCCTCCCTTCCTTCCACTCTCTCTAAAAAAACAAACAAACAAACAAAAAAACATACAATTAAGAAATATCCATGGATGAGGATTATTAAAAAAATACAGATCCAAGGTCTAAATATGCCACCATCTTCCCATCAAGGAGATGGATGCCACTGGTTCCTGTTTCAAAATCTCTCAGCTCCTATCTGTTGTTGGCCATTAAAAGTCACATGCATCCTGGGAAAGCAGTCACGTGTGTGCTGTTTTGCTATACGGTAATGTTTTCTGTGAAAGAAGTTCCTTTACCCAAATCCCTGAGCTACAAAATCCTGCATTCTGAGGGGAGGGGGTGTCCCAGGGCAGACCTGCGGGTGCCCCGAAAGCCCTGAGGTTGGTCAGCCCTTGGATATGCAAAGGCAACTGTCCAGAGCCACAGAGGCAGCCTTGCTCCCCACCGACTCCTGGAGACTCCAGCGCAGTGGTCAAGTGGGCACTGCTTTTGAAAATTTCGTTTTATTTATCTATTTCTAATATATTTTTAATTGATTTCAGAGAGGAAGGAAGAGGGAAAAGAAGACAGAAATATCAATGAGGAGAGAGAGGATCATTGATTGGCTGCCTGTGCCCTAACCGGGAATTGAACTGTGACCTCCTGATTCATAGGTCAACACTCAACCACTGAACCACATCAGCCAGGCTGTTTTGGAGATTTTAAAGTGAGATCTTGCTGTCAAACATTTTGCTTTAAAGGGAGATTACTGGAACTGACACAACATCTCAATGTTTTAAAATGTGTGTCAATTCCAGAGGATACCACTCATATTGACCACTTACATTTAACCTTGGAGTTGAAGCACAAGCATGTAAGTAGATCATGCCATTCATTCATTCTTCACTAACTCATCCATTTAGTCATGCATGAGGCCAAAGAGAATGAAACTAATCCTTGCACCTGGACCTTAAAGGATGTTTGGGAATTCAGTGATGAATCACTGGCCAGGCCTAGGGATCCTATCATGTATGACTTTCATGCACTGGGCCTCTAGTCATTTCATATTTGTGATTTTAAAGAATGGGCTGCAATCTGGGTTAAGATTGATTGACACTTCTGTGAAAGAGGTCCCAGGCCCATCACACCATACCCCCCTCTCTGTGAACAATCTCTGTACACTGGGGCTCCTGAATGCTTCAGAGCTGCATACTCTGGGGACCCTAAAGATAGGAAATGGAATTAAAAATCCCCCCTCGATGCTAGTTAAGGTACTATTTTCTCTTTTAAAAAACTCATATATTGCCTGGCCAGAGTGGCTCAGTTGGTTGGTCATCCTGTGCACCAAGAGGTACTGGTTCGATTCCCAGTCAGGGCACATGCCAGATTGCAGGCTTGGTTCCCAGTAGGGGGTGTGCAAGTGGCAGTGGGTCAATGTTTTGCTCTCAGATGTTCCTAGCTCTTTTCCCTATCCCTTCCTCTTTCTCTAAAATCAATAAAAACATATTTAAAAAAACAACCACATATATTATCCTATCTAATAAAAGAATAATATGCAAATTAACCATCACTCCACTATACCCACAAGCCATACCTACCAGCCATGCCCACCAGCCAATCAGAGTGACTATGCAAATAAACCTGACCAAGATGGCTACAGCCACAGAGAGCAGGAGGGAGGATTGGGTTTCCTAGGCAATGGAGGAAGCCAAGCTTTCAGCCTGCCCTTGCCAGCCTAAGCCTCCACTCAAGACTACAAAGTTTCAATTATAGAAGGTAAACAAATCCAAACAGAAATGGTGGCAGCCATGGAAAGAATAGGAGGCTAGGGTTGCCCCTGGCAATGAAGGAAGCCAAGCTTTCCGCACACCCTGGCCTGCCCAGGCCTCCATTTAAGGCTACAAAGTTTCAATTATAGAAGATACATAAATCCCAACTGAAATGGCTGCTGCCACAGAGCAAGCAGGAGGCTTGGCTCCGTTCCAGGTTACAGTTTCAGTTGTAGAAGGTAAATAACCCCCACATACCAGGGCCTACGCTTGGGGTACTAGGGAGCATGGCTGGCCTGCAAAAAACCACAGGCCCCTTGCCTAGGCTGTCCCACACCCCAAGGGCCCCCCACTCTGATCCCAAACATCCTTCAGGGCAAACCAGCCAGCCCCCACCCGTGTACCAGGCCTCTATCCTATCTAATAAAAGAGTTATATGCAGATTGACCATTACTCCAACACACAAGATTGCTGCCTCCATGTGGTCAAAGATCCTGCCCCCATGTGGACACAAGATGGTCACCACAAGATGACCAGCAGAGGAGGGAAGTTGGGAGGGACCAGGCATGCAAGAAAGGGCAGTTGGGGGAAATGCAGGCCTGCAGTGAAAAGCAGTTGTGGGGGGACCAGCCTTGCAGGGGAGGACAGTTTGGGGTTACCAGGCTGGTAGGGGAGCAGTTAGGCATCAATCAGGCTGGCAGGGGAGTGGTTAGGGGTGATCAGGCTGGCAGGCAGAAGTGGTTAGGGGCCATCAGGAAGACAGGTGAGCAATTGGGAACCAGCAGTCCTGGATTGTGAGAGGAATGTCCGATGGATCCCAGATTGGAGAGGGTGCAGGGGGGCTGAGGGACACCCCCTCCACTGTACACAAATTTTGTGCACCAGGCCTCTAGTATATATTAATAAAAGTCTAGGTGGTCCTCATGCCCTCACATGTGATGTCATCACAAGATGGTCACTATAAATATGGCTGTCACAAAGATGGCCACCATGCAGGGGAGGGCAGTTGGAAGTGATCAAGCTGGCAGGGGAGGGCAGTTGGAAGAGACCAAGCTGTCAGGGAAGGGCAGTTGGGGGTGATTGAGCCAGCAAGGAAGGGCAGTTGGGGCCAACAGGCTAGCAGGGGAGGGCAGTTGGGGATGATTAGGCTGGCAGGGGAGCAGGTAGGCATAAATCAGGCTGGCAGGGAAGAGTTAGGGGGCAATCAGGTTGGCAGGCAGAAGCAGTTAAGGGCAATCAGCGAGTCAGGCAGATGAGCTGTCAGGAACCAGTGGTCCTGGATTGTGAGAGGGATGTCCAACTGTCTGTAGGATTGGACCTAAACTGACAGTTGGAAATCCCCCAGGGGGTCCAGATTGGAGAGGGTGCAGGCTGGTCTGAGAGACACCCCATCCAATGCACAAATTTTGTGCACTGGGCCTCTATTATGTATAAATATATATATATATATATATATATATATATATATATATATATATATATTAGCCCAAGTGACTGGTTATGACCAGATGACCAGATGGTAATTATGACATGCATTGACCACCAGGGGGCAGACGCTTAATGCAGGAGCTGCCTCCTAGTGGTCAGATGACCAGCTGGTGTCCTGGTCAGAGGAAGAGCATGGGTGAGTGGGTGACAGAGCAAGGGGAAAGGAGGGGTGTGGAGGACCCTATAGCCCATGAGGGTGAGGACCAGCCAGGTGAGACTAGCACTTCCATGGTCTCAAGGAAAACACAAAACTAAAACCCAAACCCTTTTCAGGTTATAGTAACACGGCCACATGTTACTTACCTTCTCCACGAACACACCTTAGTGCGGGTTTCTCCTAGTCTTCAACAAAAACAGCTAACATACCCTATGCACCTCCAGAGTCAAACAATGGGCTATGGAAACATTTTTTCTTTGTTTTTCACATTTTGAGCTACCCCTGAGGATACAGTCCCTGGGCCAATGGGCATGAGCTTTACAATCCTTTAAAATACAGGGACACACAGATATTGTGCGTGGGAATGTCAATCGGAAGAGCCACTCTGAAAATAATTTGGTCGTCTCTTTATAAACTGACCATGCATTGCCACCGCCCCTGCAATTTCACCTGTGGACATTTATCCCAGAAACTGTGTGTTTCCCCAAATCCTGTGTGAGTGTTTACAACAGCTGTATCTGTATTGGCCAAAATGTGGAGACAATGTGGGTGCCTCCCCACGGATGAATAGCTAAACACTGGCCCATGCAGACCACGGAACATAAGACTAGGCAGCCATGTAGATGAAGCCAGAGGTTGTGTTGGGTGAATAAGTCTAACGGCCACAGATTCCAGGCTCCGTACTCATGTCTGTGATGTCCTGAGCTGCCAGCAGCAGGAGTGGGAGGGGAAGTGGTTGGCGCTCCTTGGCCGTGGGGGACTAGGAAAGGGATCCTGGCCTCAGGAGCGGCTTTTGTGTTGGTGGGCACGTTCTCTGTCTATTTTGACACCATCCCGAGTGTGATGACATTGTAAGTCATTTTGCAAGATGTCACTGACGGGTAGTAGAATACGTTGCCCCCAAATGCCACCTTGGGATAAGGATTGCTTTGAACTGAAGACGGTGGAGGAAAACACACAGAATAAAAGCTCTCTGTCTTTGAATCTGTCTAAAAGGAGACAGAAGTATGTGCAACCAGCACAGATAGGGGACCGTGCCGGACCCTCATCAGCCCAGGGATGGCCCTGGAGGAATTCACGTGCAAACTGTACAAGCTAGCCCTCACCTTCCATTTGTTTTCCAATGTACTTCCCCCCACAACTCTGCCCCTAGAAACTCAGGTTCCCTCTTCTGTCCTGTTCCTTCTTTAGAAAATAGATTGCTCTTCTGTGAAGATGCAAGAGAAGCCCAAGTTCTACCCACCCTTTCAAGTTATCGCTTGGTCCTCCCGTGTGGATGCAGGAGGCTCACGGTAAGGAGCTTCTGTTTGCGTTCTCTGTGGATCTGCCTCTTGCCGTCTAAGCTGCAGGCCCCAGTCGGTGGACTTGAGGTAGGTAGAGGAAATGATGTTTTTTCTCCCCTGCCTTACTATTAGGAAAACTGGACAAAGAGTAGGTAGAATCTCTCTGTATTGTTTCTTAGGACTGTGGATTGTATGTGGATCCATGCTCATCTCAAAATAAAGGTCAGTGAAAAAAGTTGACAAATTGTCTTCTGAAAGGAAATAGTGGTTTTTCCTACCAGGCAATAACTGAGAAGCCGAACTGTAAGATTAAGTCAAACAGCTTAGTCTTCAAGGAATCACAGACACTTTCATCTACAGCACAGCCATCTAAAAGTCATCCTGAAATAACAACAAGTTCCTGCCAGGCATAAAACTCTTCCTGACAGTCCCAGAGCTTCTCACCTCTGACTGGGCCACGCCACGTAACCGCTAAGATCAATTCCAATCACGGGTGAGCCTCCGGTGGGAGATAGAGTTACCCCTCCCAGGCACTGCTCACACTCACTTGTGAAGTTGGGAGTTAACCCCAGTGAGAGGTTTAGGGGGACCACAGAGGGGGGCATCTGGCCCCCATGGAGGTGACTGCCCACAGCCTCTGATGGGCGCAGGCGGCAGTGTGGTGCCACCCCTCCAGGTCTGACCAGAGGCGCCCCACCCAGCATACCGCTGAGCTGCAATGGGGTTGTTTTGCATCTATTTGTAAGTCTAACACAGTTGTTCCTGGGGCTGCTGCCTCCATCCCCCACCTAGGCTGGGCTCAGTATTGAGGACCTTGATTGTCTTTGATGTCTTCAAAGGCAGGAAAGCTGCCTGTTCAAGTGGCACTCAGCTCCAGGTGAAGAATGGTCCTGATTTCTAGAGTGTCTATCAGAGGCAATTACACCCTAATTGACCTGTTTGGCATTAAAATGTCTCCTACCACTTACTCCCATATTGAGAAATGAAGATCTTATTTCTGTTCTTCTACTCAAGTCTGTGTGCTTTGAGAGATCATCAGCTCTAAACTTTCGGGATGAAAAGAACCAGATGGTGGTATATATATATATATTTTTTGCACAGTTGACATTTTCAAAATCAATATTTTAAGCCCAACACAGAGAACACAGAATCTGCCTTTATTTCCACACAGATTTGGTAAGTAGCCAATCTATCCTGAGTACAGTGACAGGTGCTGGAGACACAAAGACAGAAGAAAGATAAGAGGGCCTGGTCTGGTGTGAGTGTCAGTGGGGTCGGGGGACGGGACATGAAAAGACGAATGTTACAACACACAACACAACACGTGGGGAGCTGCTGTGGTCATACCCCACCCTCTGGGTACCAAAGGTACAGGTGTGAATAGTAATTCATGCAGGGGAATCATATTCCTCTTTAAAATTATTCGGAATCCACTTTTGTCCCCCATTTGTACAGCTTGTGTTCATATTGGGGCACTCCCTTCTTAATTACTGTTTTAATTTGTATCTTTTTTAACATTCTGAATTATGGAAAAGGTTACATGTGAGATGCTTGGCTTCACTGGCTCCATCCTGTCCCAGCCTCCTTTGTCCCTATGGCCTTCAGCTAATAGCTCCTGCTTAGTCATACATGCTAATCATTAGCATGCAAAGCTTGTGGTTTGAGTTTCACAAAGACAGCCCTTCACAAGAACATGCCTCTCCAGGAGGTGAGGGAAGCATGTACTAAAATAGTGATTCTTCATCAAAACTCAACTAGGCAACTGACTCAGAACAAAAAAGTTTCACATTTTCCTCCGACCCCTGCTGCTGCCCAGCCATCTGCGATCACCACTCCCCTACTGGTCCTGCCATTTCCTGCTTCCTGTGACATGAAAGAAGCCTGAGCTGGCCCCTTCTGAGGATGCATTTGAGGACCAGCAGGACTCCCATCTTCTCAGCGGTGCCTTCTCCGCCCAGAAAGCTTTCCTCACTCCGGGCTCTGACCTTCTGAGCTGTGGTCTCTCCACGCCTTAGGCGCAGGGACTTTGGTCCAGGGACAGACAGGCAGAGTTTGCACAGACATTCAGTTGGAAATGGAAGAACAACAAATACTGAAACATGTTTCTAACGTTCTCACCTACTCTTCCCTTTGCATTGTTTCTCCAGAGGTATGCAGAGTTCTGAAATTTACACGCATTTTCCTCTTTATGCCTCTTTCTCTATTTTTACATCTGTGACAAGTCATGTTATTTTGTATGTTTTCCACATAATTAAAATAAAGTGTAATAGCCTGTATAAATCCTCTTGAAGCTTACTTTTTCTCCCATGCCACATTATAATGTGGATATTTTTTAATGTATTTACACTGCACTATAAGTGTACTCCTTGCAGTATTCCGCTGTTACCATAATTGATATGTGTTCATTTTTAAAATTGTTTTCAATGTTTATATTATGAACCACACAACAGTAAATATATGTGCACACTGGCACCTGTGAATGTGTCAGAGTTTTTAGGGTGTCATCTGGCAATGAGCCTTTCCGGGGAGTGAGAGAGCCCCACGCGCAGCAGACTGCTGGGACTGGAAATGGACCTGTGGGTTTCACCCCAGTCACTGCAACCAGGACAAGCAATAGAAACATTTGCTGGTTTACTTTTTAAAACAAAACGATGGCAAAGGCAATTTGTAACCATGGCAATGCAGAGATTCTGCCAAGGAATCCAGCCCTCAGCCTTTCACTCAGTGACAACCTGTACATGCAAACGGCTTAGTATTCTTATATCTGAAAGATCCTTACCACCACCATCACCCACCTAACAGTGTCTCCCCCCTCATCCACTAACACAGTATCCTCCTTCCCCACCTAACAGTGACTCCCCCTCACCCACTAACAGTGTCTCCTCCCTCACCCCATAAACAGTGTCTCCTCCCTAACCCACTAACAGTGTCTCCTCCCTCACCCCATAAACAGTGTCTCCCCTCAACCAATAACAGTGTCTCCTACCACATGCACTAATAGTGTTTCCTCCCTAATCCACTAACAGTGTCTCCTCACTCACCCACTAACAGTGTCTCCTCCCTCACCCCATAAACAGTGTCTCCCCTCAACCAATAACAGTGTCTCCTACCACACGCACTAATAGTGTTTCCTCCCTAATTCACTAACAGTGTCTCCTCACTCACCCACTAAAAGTGTCCCCTCCCTTACCCACTAACAGTGTCTCGTCTCTCACCCACTAACAGTGTCTCATCCCTCACCCACTAACAGTGTCTCCCCTCACCCATTAACAGTGTCTCCTCCCTCACCCAATAAGAGTGCCTCCTCCATCTCACACTAACAGTGTCTCCTCCATCACCCACTAACAGTGCCTCCTCCCTCAACCACTAACAGTGTCTCCTCCCTCACCCACTAACAGTGTCTCCTCCATCACCCACTAACAGTGTCTCCCCCCTCACCCACTAACAGTGTCTCCTCCCTCACCCACTAACAGAGTCTCCTCCCTCACCCACTAACAGTGTCTCCTCCCTCACCCACTAACAGTGTCTCCTCCCTCACCCACTAACAGTGTCTCATCTCTCTCACCCACTAACAGTGTCTCCTCCCTCACCCACTAACAGTGTCTCCCCTCCCTAACCCACTAACAGTGTCTCCTCCCTCACCCACTAACAGTGTGCACTCCCTCACCCACTAACAGTGTCTCCTCCCTCACCCACTAACAGTGTCTCCCCTCCCTCACCCACTAACAGTGTCTCCCCTCCCTCACCCACAAACAGTGTCTCCTCCCTCACCCACTAACAGTGTCTCCTCCCTCACACACTAACAGTGTCTCCTCCCTCACACACTAACAGTGTCTCCTCCCTCACCCACTAACAGTGTCTCCCCTCCCTCACCCACTAACAGTGTCTCCTCCCTTACCCACTAACAGTGTCTCCCCTCCCTCACCCACTAACAGTGTCTCATCTCTCTCACCCACTAACAGTGTCTCCTCCCTCACCCACTAACAGTGTCTCCTCTCCCTCACCCACTAACAGTGTCTCCCCTCCCTCACCCACTAACAGTGTCTCCTCCCTCACCCACTAACAGTGTCTCCTCCCTCACACACTAACAGTGTCTCCTCCCTCACCCACTAACAGTGTCTCCCCTCCCTCACCCACTAACAGTGTCTCATCTTTCTCACCCACTAACAGTGTCTCCTCCCTCACCCACTAACAGTGTCTCCCCTCCCTCACCCACTAACAGTGTCTCCTCTCTCACACACTAACAGTGTCTCCTCCCTCACCCACTAACAGTGTCTCCTCCCTCACCCACTAACAGTGTCTCCCCTCACTCACCCACTAACAGTGTCTCCTCCCTCACACACTAACAGTGTCTCCCCCCTCACCCACTAACAGTGTCTCTCCTCCCTCACCCACTAACAGTGTCTCCTCCATCACCCACTAACAGTTTCTCCCCCCTCACCCACTAACAGTGTCTCCTCCATCACCCACTAACAGTGTCTCCTCTCCCTCACCCACTAACAGTGTCTCATCTCTCTCACCCACTAACAGTGTATCCTCCCTCACCCACTAACAGTGTCTCCTCCCTCACCCACTTACAGTGTGCCCTCCCTCACCCACTAACAGTGTCTCCCCCCTCCCCTCCCAAAAGTGTTTCTTCCCTCACCCACTAATAGTGTCTCCTCCCTCACCCACTAACAGTGTCTCCCCTCCCTCACCAACTAACAGTGTCTCCCCTCCGTTACCCACTAACAGTGTCTCATCTCTCTCACCCACTAACAGTGTCTCCTCCCTCACCCACTAACAGTGTCTCCTCCCTCACCCACTTACAGTGTGCCCTCCCTCACCCACTAACAGTGTCTCCCCCCTCACACACTAAAAGTGTCTCTTCCCTCACCCACTAACAGTGTCTCCCCCCTCACCCACTAACAGTGTCTCTCCCTCCTCACCCACTAACAGTGTCTCCTCCCTCACACACTAAAAGTGTCTCCTCCCTCACCCACTAACAGTGTCTCCCCCCTCACCCACTAACAGTGTCTCTCCCTCCTCACCCACTAACAGTGTCTCCTCCATCACACACTAATAGTGTGTCCCCCCTCACCCACTAACAGTGTCTCTCCTCCCTCACCCACTAACAGTTTCTCCCCTCCCTCACCCACTAATAGTGTCTCCTCCCTCACCCACTAACAGTGTCTCCCCTCCCTCACCCACTAACAGTGTCTCCTCCCTCACCCACTAACAGTGTCTCCCCTCCATCACCCACTAACAGTGTCTCCTCCCTCACCCACTAACAGTGTCTACTCCATCACCCACTAACAGTGTCTCCCCCCTTACCCACTAACAGTGTCTCCTCCCTCACCCACTAACAGTGTCTCCTCCCTCACCCACTAACAGTGTCTCCTCCCTCACCCACTAACAGTGTCTCCTCCCTCACCCACTAACAGTGTCTCATCTCTCTCACCCACTAACAGTGTCTCCTCCCTCACCCACTAACAGTGTGTCCTCCCTCACCCACTAACAGTGTCTCCTCCCTCACACACTAAAAGTGTCTCCTCCCTCACCCACTAACAGTGTCTCCCCCCTGACCCACTAACAGTGTCTCTCCCTCCTCACCCACTAACAGTGTCTCCTCCATCACATTCTAACAGTGTCTCCCCCCTCACCCACTAACAGTGTCTCTCCTCCCTCACCCACTAACAGTGTCTCTCCTCCCTCACCCACTAACAGTGTCTCCTCCCTCACCCACTAACAGTGTCTCCTCCCTCACCCACTAACAGTGTCTCCTCCCTCACCCACTAACAGTGTCTCGCCTCCCTCACCCACTAACAGTGTCTCCTCTTCACCCACTAATAGTGTCTCCTCCCTCACCCACTAACAGTGTCTCCCCTCCGTTACCCACTAACAGTGTCTCATCTCTCTCACCCACTAACAGTGTCTCCTCCCTCACCCACTAACAGTGTCTCCCCTCCCTCACCCACTAACAGTGTCTCCTCCCTCAGCCACTAACAGTGTCTCCCCTCCCTCACCCACTAACAGTGTCTCCTCCCTCACCCACTAACAGTGTCTCCTCCCTCACCCACTAACAGGCTCTCCTCCCTCACCCACTAACAGTGTCTCCTCCATCACCCACTAACAGTGTCTCCTTCCTCACCCACTAACAGTGTCTCATCTCTCTCTCCCACTAACAGTGTCTCATCTCTCTCTCCCACTAACAGTGTCTCATCTCTCTCACCCACTAACAGTGTCTCCTCCATCACCCACTAACAGTGTCTCCTCCCTCACCCACTAACAGTGTCTCCCCTCCCTCACCCACTAACAGTGTCTCCTCTTCACCCACTAACAGTGTCTCCTCCCTCACCCACTAACAGTGTCTCCTCCCTCAGCCACTAATAGTGTCTCCCCTCCCTCACCCCATTAACAGTGTCTCCTCCCTCACCACACTAACAGTGTCTCCCCTCTCTTACCCACTAATAGTGTGTCTGGTGTGGTCACTACATTCTTATCTGAAGTTCTCAGTCTTTCCCTGACTCTCCTGTGCCATATATTAAAAAAAAAATTTATAATAAAGAAAAAGTTATTTCTTTTCAAATAATCTCTTGTTCCTGTGATTGCTTGGCGATTCCCTCCATGCCCTGGCTCCTACCACCTCTCCGGTGAGATTACTGGGATTTATGGGATCAGGGTTTATGGGGTCACTGTGCCCTCTCACCATGGTGTTCCTATACTTCGTCTCTGGACAGATCCCACCTGCCATCTCTCTGGTTGTGCCTCTCTTTCCTGCTCTCTCTGTCACATCTGAAAGTCTTACTTGGTGTATATTTGAACCCACTCACCCTCCCTCCTCTTCTCACAGTGCCTGCTTCTCACTCCTCCGCCAGCGTGCCTGTGACAGACAGTCGGGAAGCTGTCTCACTAAAAGGTGGGGATTAAACGCTAGTGAGGGGACATGGAGACTTCAGGGGGCCCAGAGTCCGGTCTGGGTGCTCTCTGGAGGGAGCCTGTGCACACTGACTGATGTGGACTTGGCAGTGAAGGAGCTGATGTGACCTGTTCAGTCACCGGGGAAGGAAAGAAGAGCAAAGGCTCGGTCCCAGGTCTGAGAAGAGGCCACAGCAGGAAATGGAGTCCCTCGCCCACTCTGAGCGGAGCGGGCAGAGAAGGCAGTGGCATTCCGCTGTAGCACCAGCCCAGGTGCTTTAGGTCCAGGGTGATGGAAGCAGCTGAGCCACGTCAGGTAAAGGCAAGAGATGTTCAGATTGGGTTTTTAAAAAATCCAACCTTATACTCATTTCACAAACTGCACCCACAGTGTCAGGTACCAAAGGACCGACAGTGAGAGGAGGGAATGTGCATGTGCAGACACCGTGGCCGGAGCAGGGGCTTCACAGGAGAGATTACTCGGGTGAAGAGGTTATTGCATCAGGAGGAATGCGATGATCACGAGGAATGCCAGAGTCCTGCCCTCGAGCGCACCTTCAAAATGAACAAAATAAATATCGGGAGGAAACCTTGAGGAAGGCCTCTGCAGAGATAGAGAGAACAGCAACTCACATCTCAGCAAATCCCGGTAATGCCGCTGAGCCTACTGAGGGCTGTGGATGCCTGCCCATCATGGTCCGTGGGAGCCAGGGGCCGGGGGTCAGCCCCTGAGGGACGCACCTCTTCTCCAGCCCGTGACTCCTGACCTGAGGCCGAGGCAGCGGTGCGCCAGGAGCTTAGCCACGTCCGCGCGCCCACACCCCGGGCAGCGCCCCGCCGGAGAGAGAGCCCTCAGCACAGGCCGTCTCGTGCTAAGGCCATGGCTGTGTCACGATGTTACTGGTAAGCAGCCCATCTTACTGCTCTGCCTTGTTTCTCTTACATTTTTAGCCGAGCTGCTTGGCTTTTTAGCATAGGCAAACCCATCAATCCAAATTCCCTAAGGGCCTTCAGAGAACAGAGTTAGAAACGCAGACACAGCTCATTGTTTCTGTGTGAAGACACCCCACTGAGGCTCTCTTCAGAGTGGAGATGTCCCCACCCAGCGCTGTGGCCCAGTCCCAGGTCTCCCTCCGGGGATGAGCTCCTGCTGGGACCCGGCCCGCTGCCAGCCGGAAATGGCAAGGCCGTGGCGCTGGGAGGACTAACGAAGGTCCTGAAGAGGGTCTCCATCCCTTTCTGTCTGGGTTTTCCCTCCTGGCATGAGCAGCTCAGCCTCCCAGGTGGAGGAGCACCCATGGTGTCAGGTAGGGGCCCTGCCTCTTCCACCGTGGGCTTTGAGGCTCACACCAGCCTTTTTTCCCCCAGTGGCTGGGGCGGAGCCTCCCCCAGGAGTGGCCAGTGTGGGACAATGTGGGCTTCAGCACGCACCCCCAGGAGTCCTCCTTCCTCCAGCTGTGACTGAGCCTCGGTCTTCGCTGGGCGCCCTGTCCCCGGCAGAAAGCCCCGCGTGGTGGGTGTGCATACACTTCTCATTATGCTGTAGGTTTCCCTGCTTCTGGCTGTCTTTGCTCCTGTCCATAGGGATTTGGTTAACGGGGGAGATATCTGAGGAAGCCCCCCTTTTATCCAGACGCCTCCCTGTTATTTGTGATTGGATGCGAAAGGGGAATTAAAGGCAGACAAGGACACAAAGCCAATGCCTCACCCCAGCGCTGGGTTCCAGCGGAGAACGTAGCCACTGTGAGGCTGAGGGGCGGGCAGGCAGCGAGGCCCCTGAGGCCGGAGATGCTGCGGCCACGGAGAACCAGATTCACTGTCCGCTGTGCACACAGCCGGGCCCGTTTAGAAGGAAGATGGAGTGCTTACCCTGTAAACACACGTCATTAGGCAAGTATTTTTAAACATTGGAATCTGAAGCATATGGTAAGAATTCTGTGTCAGACACAGCGTGTGGCAGGGGGCTGTTGGCTTCTGGCGTGGCATTACAGGAGGGCCGTGTTTTCCTGTTTCCTTGAATTTTGGAAGTAGAGACAGAAGAGATTGCAAGTCCCAATTTCCCATTACACGGTAAGAGAGAAATGTGAAGTCACATGCAGGCGGTATTCGGAGTAGGGATGGAGCAGTGGCGTTCAAGGAGGGCAATTTGCCCTGTGGGTGACACGGGGTGACATCTGGAGACATTTCTCAGTCGCAACAGGGTGGGGTGTGTCTGGCAACTCGGGTAGAGACCAGGATGCTGGGCATTCTAAGATGCACAGAACAGCCCCTGCACCCCAGTTATCCTGCTTCCCGCCCCCCTTAACCCCCCCCCTCACACACACACCTTGGCCCGGTGTGGAGGGTGAGGCGCCTGAGTTAGAAATAGCTGCTCTGATGAGGATCTCAGAGCCGGAAATAGATCCCTGAGAAGCCAGCCCCCTGCCCCAGGCGAGGCGGGTGCCTTCTCTGACCTATCCCGGAGGACCGGTGGCCTCAGGCCTGCGCCGGCCCTGGAGGCTGTGCACGCAGCTCTGGCCTTGGTCTCAGCCACCGGATGCGAGGAGAGCATCCCGGTTCCAGCCACCAGCCAGGACGTGATCTGGCCGTGAAGAAAATGGCCTCGTCTCTTCAAGGCTCGATGTGTCCCTGTGACAGTTACCGACACCGGCCAGGTGGGCCGCGCGGTGGGACCGCAGGGTCAGCTGAGGGCTGGGCTCGCTGGGAACCTGCACACGCCCAGCGGCCTTCCTTTCCAGGCCCTCAGAGACTTTCCATCTTGCGGGAGGTGTTTGATCCTGGAAATCCTTTTCTAAAAAAATAGTTTTATTGAAAGATTGGGAGATGAACAGAGAGAGCGAGAGAGAGCGAGAGAGAGCGAGAGAGAGCGAGAGAGAGAGAGAGAGAGAGAGAGAGAGAGAATGATGATGATGATGAGAGAAAATCATCGATCTGCTACCTCCTGCAGCCCCTCCTCACTGGGGATCAGGCCCACAACCCTGGCATGTACCCTGACCAGGAATCCAAACCAGAACCTCCTGGTTCATAAGTGGACGCTGAGCCACGCCAGCGGGGCGGGGAAGTGCACCTGAGCTTGGGCGGTCCAAGTCTGAGTTCCCAGCTGCACCTCCTGCTCTTCATTCACCTTCTCAGACCAACCCCAGCGAGAGGCTGCCCCCGGAGCCGGCCACAGGTGGTGAACCCTGTCACAGAGCAGCCTCGGGCTCCTCCTGGGACAGGAAGGCCAGGAGGACAGGGTGCTCCTCTGCTGGGGGCAGCAGCGCGCAGGGCGTGAATGCGTGGGAGACTGGGCTTCGCCGAGGCCAGTTCTCACTCATAATGCAACCTCGCCTCCCTCTGCCTTGCTGTGCCCGCAGGCCTGGCTGCAGCCGGAGGCCCTCAGCTGGGGAACCAGGCTCAGCGCTGCTACCTGAGGCCCGCCCCCTCTCCATCCTCTCTTCCCAGCGCCCCTCCTCTCTGTAATGAACCCTGCAGAGCACAGGCTCCTGTGACACACTCCATTCTGGTTCTCAGCCTTTTCCCTGTTTACCCTGCACCCACAGGGAAGTGGGCGCTGCATCGCCGAAAAGATGGATCGCCTGCAGGAAGGCCGGGGTTGCGGGACCCCAGGTCCAGCTCGCTGGGCCTCACAGTTTCCGCCGTGACCACCTAGGTTCTCATCAAGCTCAGGACCGTGGGCTGAGGAGGACAGTGGAATTCTGGAGTGCTGCCTCTGTTTGGAGACCTTAAGTTCAGCTGAAAAAAGAAACAAAGGCAGGAATCCAACCAGGCACCTGTAACTCCTGCAGACCCGCCCAGAGCGCCAGCACAGGGCCTGAGCCTTCACCGGGAGAGGCCGGCCTGCAGCCTGCTGATGCCCGGCCGTGCACTCACGCCCCCGCTGGCCTGCAGGGGTGAGATGCCCCTGCCCGCGGCGGGGAGTGAGTGCGTGTGCCACGGTGAGCCTGTCCTGGGCTCCTGGTAGCTGTTGCCCATGAAGAACAGGCCTCTCTGCTGAAGGGCTGGGCCAGCAGCCAGAACAAGGTGCTGCTCTCCTGGTGCAGGCCCAGAAGCCTTTGGGAGGGAAAGGGTTGGCTTGGAGTGGGGCGGAATGAGGGCTGGCTGTGTAAAACGGGCAACTTGGAAAGGAAAGGGATGGAATGAGCTAGAAAACGGTGGAGGGAGATGGGTCAGGCCGGCAGATTCCTTGACTTCAAAGATCAGAGCCAAGGGGTTATCTGTTTATGTTCATTTATTGGGAGCTCCACTCGGAGTTGAAGCAGACACAGGATGTCCGCATCGTCTCTTCCCAAATACCCAATGTTTACAGAGAGTAGCCGTGGTCCGGGAGCTCCTGGCACACACGGGAGCCGTGTCCCTGGCAGCGGCACAGGCCGTCCACCCCAGGCACGGCGGGATGCTGGGGAGGCACTCACTCCCGCGCATTCTCCCACAACATGCACCCTCAACCTGGTCACTAGCCAGTGCCAGGCACACCCGAAAGGAGACACTTTCTGCAAAATAAATGACCAATTTCCTCCAAAAGATCCAGAGAGCTGGAGGAAGTGCTCCACATTGGAAGAGAAGGGTTGTGGGGGTGGATCCAGCGACAGAAAAAGCATATTCAGGGAAAGGGGAGGGGGGGAGTTAAAATAAGTCCTGTGCTCTCGCTGGTGGTATTGCAGTAAGAACGACCGCTTAGTTTGAGTCAGAGCTCAACGACTGTGAGGATTCCGCATGAGGGCAAGCACATGAAGGGCATGTGAGGTTTCTTCGTATTGTTTTTGCAACCTCTCCGTAGGTACAGCTGCAAGAACAGGCTGCAGTTCATGGCTCTGCCAGCCATCCTACTGTGTGAAGGACTCAATGGGGGGGCGGGGGGGGGGGGAGAGAAGACTCCCTAGTTGAGAAAACATTGGTTCCTTGCTCTGCAAGCAAAGGGTATGTATCAGTCAACTTTTGCCACAATGATGCTGTGTAACAAAGGAGTCCATAGCCGAAGGGCTTACAGCAACCAGGCTTCCTTTCTCATGCATGTGTCTGCAGGCCAGCCACAGTGTAGCTGGTCTAGACGGGGTTCAGGTTCAAGCTGCGAGTTCAGTCCAAGACAGATGTGTGTGTGGACCATTCTTTTCTGAGACAACATGGCGCCAGCAGTGAGCGACAGTGGGAACCACCTGTGGCAGCTCTGCTCTCACGCCTCTGTTGGCTTTCCTGTCTGTCTTATGGCAACAGTGCTTTCCTTTTGGGGAAATGCCCCACCCACTCTACACTCAGCTGGCCATCAGGGTGGGGTCTTCTGAGGGCACAGCCGTTAGAGGACTTTCCCCAGCCATGGTGGTGTGGTCAGAGGAGGGAACATAATGAAACCAGCGGCCACAGGTCTGAGATCCAGGAATAAGGGTGAGCTGAGGGCACTCACCCTGCATGGCAAGAGCTCTTGTTAAATATTCAGGAATCCAGCAAGCCAGCTGTTAAACCACCCTTTGCTCTAAAGGATGGAGTTATTTGGAAATTGGCATGTGCTAAAAACTCTGCCCCTTTCTTTTCCCCAGAGAGCTGATTTGTCAGGTCAACATAGGCTCAAATCCTGGTGCAGCCATCTGCTAGTTGCCTGTCTCTCTGTAAGTGGTTTGAAT
The DNA here is from genome assembly GCA_036971965.1 of Nyctalus aviator. NCBI lineage: Eukaryota > Metazoa > Chordata > Mammalia > Chiroptera > Vespertilionidae > Nyctalus > Nyctalus aviator. The sequence continues at coordinate 89,153,750 of CM072925.1, forward strand.
CCCTATGCCCTCGTTTCGTCAGTGGTGTGAAGGGGAAAGTAACAGCATGTATCTCATGGGGTGACCCTGAGCTCTTCACTAGGTGAGGTGTGCACGACGCTCTCAGTACTGGCTCCCTCTGTGACTGAAGCCAGCCAAGCCTGTCCTGGACCCTGACCTGCTGCTGTGGACAGTGCCCTCTGCAGGCCATCTGCAGCAGTGCAGACGGAGTGCACCAGGAAAGGCCAATTAGGTTGGCATTAGGGCCACAAGAAACAACAGCCTAATTTAAAATGAAGAGCTTTCAGGAAAATAGATTTTCTGCCTCTGTGGTTCCAGAAAACTCTCCCAGTTCTCAGAGGCATTTATAATCGTACTAACAAGAAAGAGCAGGGCCCAGACCGAAGTCTTTGTCATTAACGGCAAAGGGCTTCTGCTTTCATGTAACGGGCTCTTTAAAAATGCCCCTCCATGTGCATGCTAGGGTGTGCAGGGCCCTGAGACCCTGGGAAGGCTTTGGGCCACTGTGACGCCCTCTGAATCCTTCACCCCTTGTGCCGCTTGGCGATGGAGCCAGTAGGTAACTTGCAGGCCCTCTGCCCCCAGCACTAGGCTTCCAGGGAGAGGGTGGTCTTGTGCCTCCCGGATGCTGTGGGTGCTGATGCACGGCTGCCCAGTGACCCTGACCTTGTGCTTCCTGGGGTCCTTCCCAGTTACGAAAGTGCTCTTCCCTAGTGGCCTTGCCTGGAGGTTCCCCTTCCCCTGGTTCTCCCCCCTCTCCCCAGCTCTGCCTACTGTTGCACCCCGTCCTCCGCAGAACTCATTACGGAGGACAAATGCTTCTAAACTGACAAATGACACCGTTTCCTCTCTGGCCCGGGTGCGAAAGGAATAGGTCAATGTGAGCCGCCCAGTTCAGATCGATCCCAGTAAGCGCCGGGCCTCGCTGGCCCACAGCACTGAGGCCGCTACACAGGGAACCGCTTACCCTGTAACTGCATCCGCTGCTCTCCCTGCCTCAGGGACAGACGCCCGGCTCTGTGACGGATACCTGAGGGCGCAGCTGCCAGCAGGCATTGACCGACTTCAGAGCTCCTTCCCCAGATCGATGCCAGTGCAGCCAGCGCTTCGGGCTGGGGACTTAGGGAGTCCATGGTCTGAACCTCCCTCTGAGGTCAGGCCTGGAGACCTGGTGTCTGGGGCGGTGCGCTCCCCGCCCCGTCCCCACAGCACCCCGTGGGAAGCTTGCTTGCTGGGAGCTCAGAGGCGCCCGGGGAAGGATACTCAGGAACACAAGAACATGCCGTTGGCGAATCCTCTATCTTTATCTTCGTCTTCTCGTCACTGGCGTGATTTACGCCGATGGTTAATGAGGTCCGCGTCTTCACGCAGACGCCACGCTGTGACCCAGCAAGGCAACAGGATTTAGCTTCACTAAACAGCCCTCCCGTGTTTCAAGTGCTCCGTGCCACATACATTAGGCTGCCGTTGAGATAATTGGATCCTTGTGGCTCTTAATTTTTCACAGATACACTATTTTGAAAATAAATCACAAACCATCACTTTAAAAAAAAAAAAAAGTTTTTATTGTTCATATTATTACAAATGTTCCTTCCCCCCCTCCCCCACCATGCTCTCCTCCACCAGGTTCCCAGCCCACCCTCTGCCCTTTCCCCACTCCCCATTGTCCTCATCCATAGGTGCACAGTTTATGTTCAGTCTCTTCCCACATCCCTCTCTCCCCTTCTCCCCAAGAATAGTCAGTTCACTCCCCTTCCATACCTCTGATTCTATTATATTCAACAGTTACTATTGTTCATCAGATTCTTTTCAATTCCCTTGAAACCATCACTTTGAATGTTAAAGTGAGTTGACATTGAACAGCTTTCCTGCTTCAAAGCCACGTGCCTGCCCCTCTAGGCGGTGGGCCTCAGCCTTGGGGCCTCCCACCCGAACCCCTTATGCCCGAAGCGCCCAGGTCGGTGCAAGGCGGCCAGAGCCCCTCTGACTCGGTCAGCCCTCTTGGCAGAGCTGATGGTCCGAACACACGGCGATGTTACACGCGGGCTGGGCCGCTGTGGTTCCGAAGCCTTTGTCTTCCCGGGGCGCGCTGGCGTTGGAGTTTGTGGAGCGAGGGCGAAGGGTGAGGAGACACTGTCTCAGGGACCATTCGCTGCAGACGAACAGGATGCTCATAGAAAGAACTCAATTACATGCTTCCATGAAGAATAAACATGTGCTTTTCTTTTTCAAAAGAGCTCTCTCTTTGCCTGTTGTGGCATAAACATCAGCACAAAGCGAACAGCTGAAATGCACTCTGGGATAGCCTTTGATTTGGAAATGCTAACGCAGGCCCCTGGCTAAGTTGGCCCACACCCTGCACCATCGCAATTACTGACAATTCGAAGAGGCCGCCTGACCAGGTGTCTGTCGGGCAGTAAAATAAAAGAGCGCAGTTGGATGTCAGGCGCAAACACATCACCCAAACTCATTTCCTCCGCTTCCCGCAACTGCATCACGCTCATCGCTGTTCAGCAGGCGGGTGGCAAGGGAGGCGAGACGTTCAATAAATAAAGGGTAAATGTATTTGCAATTACCGAATGTTAATAAAACACTGCTCCTGTGAGGCAGCGGGTGGGAGGCCGGGGACAGCAGGAGAGCATGGTGGTGCCAGGCTGGGCCCTCTGGGGCTGCTGTCCTCCCCAAACCACTGTAGAGGCCGAGCCTGGGTCTGAACTGGGTCCAACGCTGACTGAGGAGACGGCTCGGCCACAGCACCAATGTGGCTGCCCGCGCTCTGCAGGCAGTGTGGAGACTTACTGCAAATCGCCCTCCTGCCCTTTTCTGCCCCATAGCTGACCCTCCTCCAAGCTCCCCGCCTGACCTTGAATGGAAAGGGAGCCCATTTTGCCCTATCCAGTTTGGCTTAGAGGACAGAGCATCAGCCTACGGACTGAAGGGTCCCGGATTCAATTTCGGTCCAGGGCACATGCTTGGGTCTGACCCTGCAGGGGCCTCACCCACTGTGTAGCCTCCTGCAGACCCTCGCCAGCCTAGCACCCGGGGTCCACTCCGCCCAGAAGCCAAGGACCAGCACCTGTGCTGCAGGTGAGACAGGCGACGTTCACCGCTGTGTCCCTGCACATGGTCCCGGCCCTGCCAGCCACTCTGCACGTTGTCATGGCTGCTTTCCCTCCATGGAGCTGAGTCTTGGTCACAGAGGCCATGTGGCCGGCAAAGCCAAGAACACCCCCTCCAGCCCTTTCTAGGAAGAGCTTGCTGCCCTCTGGCCTAGACCATCAGTCTGGGAGGCCCAGCCGCCACCTCCGGCCACCAGGGGATCTGATCACAGTAAGCTTCAAGGACACCCTGATTTACAATGCTCTCAGGAATGTCCGCGGCACTTCCAGCCCCTGCACAGGCTCTGTTGTCCCCCTGCCTCTATGCTGGTGCTCTGTGATCGGTTATGTTGTGATGTTTTCTCAGATGGCACAGGGCACCTCTAGGAAAGGACTGGCCCTCCCGGTCCCAGGAAGTGAGCTCTGGGCCGTGCGGTGTCCTGCCGCACAGGATGGCCTGCTTACCAGGCTGGGCCGCCAGATAGTCCACGCCGACCTTGGGATACGTGCTGGCCTGGGCCCGCTTGACCTCTGGACACTGGAGACATGTGGCAGAGACTCCAGACCTCAGAAGGTGCAAACCTGGTGGGTTTTCTTTTCAGCTGGTTGGTTTTTCAGCAACGTTAACTTCCGGGAGTCTTCAGACACGGTCCTTCTCCGTCTTTCTGGTAAAGGTGCATCTTGACTGAGGGGCACAGAGGATGCTCCATGAGAGGGTCTGCAAGCTCATACTCCAGCTTTGTGAAGAGGAGATAAAAACACAGCTTTCTGTTCCAGGCGGGACTGGAAGTCATAACGAACTGGCATCAGGTCACAGTGACCCGTGAAACTTGCCTCTTCAGGCACGAGTTTTGTTTTGTTTTTTTTCCTCCCGCTGAAAACACTTTTCTTTTAAAAACCTCGAAAATGCAAAAGTAAAAGGCGAACGGATACTCACCCAGCGTCCTGGGAGGCCGAAGCGTTGGACACCACAGAGGCGCCTTCTGCCCTCTCTGGGTGAGAGACAGGAATCCACAGGCGTTTCTAAAGTTTTGATCGGACTCAGCGGCCACATGGGTTGTCCTCAGCACCCCTGGGGGCGGGTGGGCTCAATGCTTCAAGTCTCTGATGATTTCTTGAATCGTTGGGTACCCCTTGTTAAGCCTGAAGTGTTGGCGCCCCTTTGCAGGAAATGTGTCTGGGGGGCCATTTCATGGTCGCGTGGGTGCGGAGGCTGAGTGTCCCCGGAGGCCTGCTCTTCTTCACAGACTGCCCAGCCGCTCCTCCCTCCCCGCAGGCCTGTCGGGGGGAGAGACACCTGAGACCACACACATTTGTGTTGGTTTCATGCAACTATGCCATCTGCTTCTGAACACGTCCTTCGCCGTTATCTTTGTCATTTCAAAACGCTTCCCACCAGGAGCCTGAGCGTGGCCGTGACCACTGATCTTCCCGCGGCTCAGAGGACTGGCTCCCGCACCCCCAGAGCTTTGTTGTGTCTGTGGCAATTTTCCTATAATTATGTCACTGATGATTAATGGTGTTTTGGTAGTTTTGATATTTGCATTAGAAAGATCTATAGTTCTCAGCATTGGTTTTCTTATCTATAATGATCCATTTTATAATCTTTTCCATTTTTCCCCCAGCATTGTGACAGTGTCTCAAATTCTCCGTTTCTCTCTGTGCTTATCTTAGCAGGAACGTGAGAAGGATGCACCAGCCACCAGCTCACACCCCAAAGCACCCCAGCAACAAACACCCAGCTTCACGTGCAAAGACAGAGACTGCTTCCCTTATGCCAAACACACAGCATCCATCCCCTCACAGGGCAGGTGGCACCTGCTCAGCCTTTAGCTGTGTGTCAGTCACCCTCTGCATGCTAGTTCTTGTGACAGAGGACAAAACACAACGTCCTGATCCATTGGGGGCGGGAGGAGGGGAGTGGGCTGAGGGTGAGAAAAACTGGTGAGTAATCAGAGTGTGGGAGAGGCGCTAAGGACTTCGGCACACAATGAAGACGGAAGAGGAACTGAGGCTCGGGTGGGGAGAGCGTGCCCACACCGGGCCTGTGTGCAGGGACTGCGGAGCTGTAAGCGTGGAATCTCTTTGTCCGGCATTGAGCTCTGCTCTCAGAGGCACCCGGACTCCCTGTGCGACAAGTTTCACCTACGACCAGACCCTGCAGCTAACCAGCCACTCAGAATGTTCTATCCGGAGACCCCTCACGCCATCGCCGCTGGCAAAGTGATGGCGGTCCAGCAAGTCTTCCCTGGACTGTTGCTGCCTCTGCACCGGCCCTTCCAGCTCCCACCAGAGGTTGATTGGCTGCTGCGGAGACTGGTTTGCATGTTCTAAACAATGTGATGGAACCAGAAAACTGCTCCACCCAGACCGCCCTCAGGCAGCGGGGACCATTTCTGCCTTGGAGCCCCTGAGCATCACTGTCCTCCCGTGGGGGGCCTGACTGGGTGATTCCCCGGCACCAGGCGAGCTCACCGCCTCCCTCAGGCAATGCCGGGGCTGCTCGCCCGCCCTCCCCAGGCAGAGACTACAGAGGACAGGCAGCAGCAGCAGCAGCTTTCCCTGGTTCCCAACCACTGGAAGGAAGAACAGCCCCACCCCAGTGCTCACATCCTCACCCCCAGATCCAGGTCACCTGGCTCTTTGCAGATGGAGGAAGTGCCGGGTCTTGAAAGGGAGGTGTGGACAGACCTGGGTTAAGAGGGCAGGCTGAAAAGTCTTCCCAGGTCCTCAGGGACAGAGAGAGGCAGGTGGTGGGGGAGGAGTGGGAGAGCGGCCATCCTGGCTGTGAGGGGGGGAGTGGCAGGCGCTCCCAGGGAGGGGATGGAGTCCTGGCCCAGCCCTGGGACCGGAGCTGCACGTGCACGCTGCCCGGACCCGGAGCGCTGTCACTGTACAGACACTGCGTTTCCGTGAAGGGAAACCACGTGGCCACACACATCTTTCCTACCTGTCATCGCATTGGGGCCCAGGCCTGTGCCAGCTCCAAGAAACCTGGTAAAAACCGTCAGTGTCAGTAATAATTGGGGTGAAAACTAGAGCGGGAAGCACATTGTTCAGACTCCCTGCTGCTGTGGCTGCCAAGGCCGAATGAGGCGCCATCACCACTGACTTACCTGCTGGCCCCACCTTCCACCCAAGAGAACAGGCACCCAGCACACGCCCCCTCCCCCACCCCCCAGCTACCGCGGCCGCCGTCCTCTCTGCAGAGGTGACCGTCGCTGACCGGGAGCAGCACAGCCGCTGACTGGGGGATGGATCTGCCCTCCCAGAATGATTTATGCTCCAATAAAGCCAAACAAACCCTAACTGGGCAAGATGAGACCACCCAAAATTATGTTCCTGATGAAAAACAGAACGAGGACTAATTACCCCGGCACACTGTTCCATTAGCTGCAACTCCACAGTCAATTAGTACTCTGTTTAATTGTACAATTAATGGACATATAAATTAAATTCATAGTTTATTTCTACCACTAAATTACTTATTTGAATTGCCTCTCTTCGGAAAAAAAGTGGAGACTCAATGCATCCATTATTAAAATGACTGGGTAACGGACATTCCGGGCACGCCTTAATTGTAAAACAATTACTCCGCTGTGAGGCCGGATGCCGCGGGTGTGATTGGGAGCTGGATAACTTAATTCGCTCTGATCAAATGCACAGGTGATGGTTCCACCGAGTGGCACACGGTGCTCCTGGCAGCTCTCAGCCTCCACCAGCAGGTCCCAACCCCCCGGGGCTGCCAAGGCAGCAGGCGCAAGGCAGAGCTTGAGCTGACCTGTGGGAAGCACAGCGAGAACCCATGGGAATGCCCGCACTCTTAGCAGGTGGGATGGTGAGGTGGCTGATGGAGAGAGACCAGGCCTGCTTGCCCGCCCTCCCCAGCCAGGTACCACAGGGGAAAGGCAGCAGCAGGAACAGCTCTCCACGGCTCCTGTACGCGACCAGCTTCCCTGAAAGTCCACAGGCAGCAGGCACTCATTTATGCTCACACGCAGGACACCCCAGCAGCCATGGCTGCCTCACATCCCTGCCCCCACAGAGCCTCCACTGGCATCACCATAAGCCTGCAGGACTGGTCCTCCCAGTGGGGCACTGAACTTTGACCTTCCGAGGCTAAGTGTTGTCCTGGGGTGGGAAGGAGGCGGCTCTGTCCCCCAGGCTGCAGAACCAGTGCGGGGGGGGGGGCCGATTCCCCGGGGCCGCTATCACCAAGCCTGCGTGTTCCCCAGGCAGCACTGCCAACTCTGACACTCACAGCGCCCACCCCTTCCCCCAGGGCTCCACTGGGGCCCGCCCTCCCGAAGGCCCTCAGGCACGGTTTCTGCCCAGCTCTCTACCACAGATACCCCCTGTGCTAGCTCCCCCCTGGGACTCCTACTTCACACCAAGTACTTGCCACACTCCACTGTGGAACTGGCCATTGGGGGCAACCTCTCGGGTTTGAATCCCAGCTCTGGCTCTGTCCATGCATGTGACCTTGGGTGAGGCAGTCTGCCTGTGCCTGGCCCGTCTGGTGACATGGAGGTGACTGTACCTTCCCCAGGGGCCTGGGAACGTTAAAGGAGCAGGTACTCCGCAGAACTGTCCCCGTCACCAGGAGGCATTAGGCTCTGCAGACTGCACTTCAGTGGTGTTGGGAAGCAGAAGTCCCATCCAACCCAATGACCGAGGCGGCTGATACCAGTCAGCACCGGAGCTCGGGTTCCATGTGTATGGAGGGAGGGCGCAGGAAGGCCCTTGCTTCATGCAGTCCTTCTGAGATGTGCTCAGCGCTTGGTCTGCTCTTCATGTTTGCACACAGTCTTCACTATCACATGCAAATGGAACAGTAGGCATGGGCTGACTGGCAGTGCCCACGGTGTGTACACAGGGCGCCCAGGAGCTCCGGGCGAGGGAGTGGGCTGAGAGCCCAGGAGTGTCTGAGGACAAGCATCACAGAGAACCTGCCCCAGACAGTGTTCAACAGCCAGCAAGACGAGACGCGGGACTCTGAGGGGGGCCAACGGTCCCCGCCCACGGCAGTGAGGGTGCTTGGCGCGGGGAGAGCAGTGAGCCCCAGTACCTGGGACAAACAGCCCTCTGCCCCGCCCCCCATGGCAGAGCGCACTGACACTCCTGGGCTTGCTGTGTTCTGTGGGGTGTTTGCTCACTGGCACCTGATAGGGCCGGGTCCTCCCTCCTGCTGAGGAGGGAAGTGCTGCCTCCTGTACTTCACCTCAAGCAGGCGGCTCCAGGCTCCGGGTCTGAGAAAGGTGCTTCCTGGGCTGAAAGGCCTGTGATGGGCTGAGGAGGGAGGGTGGTGGGCGTGCGTTCCAAAGGTTCCGGAAGAGGGTGGAGCCACTCGTTTCCTAATGCAGTGCCCTAAGCACAGCAGCGGGAAGCCAGAGCCAGGGCCTTGGCTGGGTCGTCCAGCCGGCCTCGGCCGCCTGGTGGGCTGCAGGTGGGTGCTGGCTGCGGGCTGCTGGCCCGGGCACGAGCTGCCCTCCTGCAGGTGCTCGGCGGCCATGATGACATTCATCTCCCAGGCAGTCAAGCTCCTACCCCATGCGCCTGAATCCTGGATCCTGGGCCATAACACAGAGGGCTTCCCAGGGCCTCGTCAGCTGTCTCTCTGTAACCTGTGGGCTGGGGTGTTACCAACAGTTGAACTTAACCCCAGTCATAACGGGATACACGCCTGCCATCCGCAACCCCGATTTACCAAGCTTCGTCTCAGGATCCATGGAACCGAGGCCTCCCACCTCTGAGGGTGGAAGTATTGGGCAGCCGCTCCTCCCTCTGTGACCGGCTCCTTGTCCCCCTCCTGCCCGGCGGCTGCAGGAGGAGGGTTCGCGGAGGTGCACTGGTGCTGCCTTCCCGGTGGCCCGCCAGAGCCAACAGGCAAACACAGGCCTTTCTGGTCCTCGGCAGCCTTCCTCCGTGACTTTGGGTTCTGCCCAGCGATGCGACTCTCTGTGACTCCATACATGTTTCCTGGTGCCTGCTCTGTGTTTGAAATACACCGAGCGTGGGAAGCAGCGTGGTGCCAGAGGGGCTGGCCAGGCCCTGCCTTCAGGGAGCATGTGGCCCTGATAGGGGGTGGGGCGGGGGCGTCACCCAGAGGATCTGAGACAGACCCCCCCCCGCCAAAGCATGGGTTCTAGTTGGAAACAAGGCGGGTGCAGTGTGAGAAGGGGTGGCAGTGACAGGCAGGTAGGACTCAGGCACCAGCTGGGACCCCTGGGCGGCCTGGGCTGCCAGGGCCAGGCGCTGAGGGCATGTCACAGGGAAGCAGGAGCGGCTCGCTAGGAGGCACCTGCCCTTCGCAGCCGCCCTGGGGGTTTGCTCGTTAATCATTGAAACCTTGGCCCCACCTGGGAAGTGTGGACACCACCTGAGCTTTAGGCTGAGGGCTACGAGGCAGCTGCCTCCAGCTCCTGACGGGGTGGTGATGAAGCACAGGGGAGCGTGGTTTGGAGACAGGTGACCTGTGGGGAGTAAGAATGTGGACGTGGATGTCGAGCGTCCCTGGCCCTCATAGGAGAGCCTCTGACCGCAACGGAGGGGCGGCCTGTCCCTGGCACAGCCCTCCCCAGGCCCTGCGGACCGGACGGGAGGGGGTTGAGGACCATCAGCGTGCTGGCCGCCCTGCGTCTGCCCTTGCCTGGGGCTCCTCCAGCGGCTCCTGAGGGAGCCCAGCCCGACTTTTGCTCACCGTCAGTCGCTGCTCTCTCATCATCGGGCTGTCAGGTCTGTCTCAAGCTCCTCTCCACCTTTCATGGTCTTTTCATCCATTGCTCCTCTGAGTTTCAGACGCTGGGCCAAGACTTCCTCTGGGAAAACAAGAAACACACACACAGTGCCCGTTGGGAGCAGCCTCTCTGGGAGGGTTCCCGGCCGTGGCGCTTGGGGCTGGAGCCGCGCTCGCCGGTCTCCGGACGGTGCTCAGCTGCAGCGGTTTTGACAGCGATGCTTCCCGCTCCATGGTTTACAGAGTAAGACCTGATTCTTTAAGCCTTGGAATTACTAATAACAGCCTGACATTTGGGGAAGATTAATAGAGGGAAAAAACTACTTAGCATTTTAAAATATTGGAGGCTTTCTTGACTTCTGAAACTGAGTGCATTAAAAACTAGTGGGATATAAATCTTACATCCTTTCCCTTTGGTGAGACTGGCTGTTCCGACTCAAGGTCAATGTTCTGAGCAAACCACAGGGCCCCTGGGAGGTGGTGGCGACGATCCCGCAGTCACACGCACGCCCTGGACAGGGTGGTGACAGGCAGTGCGGGCGAGCGGCTGCTGTTACAGCACCTTGGTGCGTATTTCCTCCTCATGGCAGCTCTCCCAGGGTGGGAGTTGGGTGCCTCTTTCCCTTCTAGGAGCCTGGGTTCAACGTTGCCATGTCCCTGAGTGCTCCCCCATCCCCCACCTGCGGAAGCCTGCCAGGTCCCCCTGGCTGTGGCCCAGAGCAGCCGGCATGGAGGTCCACGGGCCTAAGCTATTCACCACCCCGACTTTAGACCTGGGACGGGTCCCGCATACCCCCCCCCCCGTCCCCATCCACACCCTGCTCAGCCTCTGGGAGGACATGTCCAGGAGGCCAATGACACGAATAATGGTCCTACCGAGCTCCAGGTCCCTGACTCTGTGGCTCAACGGCGGTCGTCTTAGCAAACGGAGAATCTGTCTTTCCCAGTGCGCAGTCCCAAGATCTTGAGGGGTCCTCACTCCCCTCTTCCCTTGCACCCAAGCCCAAGCAGTAGCAGTCCTATCCTTCAGAGTACACCCAGCAGGGACCGCTTCCCTGACTCCACAGCGGCCATTCCTGTTCACTCTGTGCCAAAGCGGACACAGGCCCTTCCGGAGCAAAGTGCCCGCTCGCCTCCGCCCGAGTGCCCTGTGCCTTTGGGCCTCGCCCGGGGAGACCCCAGGCCCCTTGCCCACAGCCTGCATGCCGCTGGTGCGGGCCGTGGAGCAGCTGTTCTGCCTCTCTCCCACCCCGGAAACCACCTGTGGATGGATGGCTCTGGAGCAGCCTTTTCTACACACCGTGCGTCATCTGTGCATGGTCATTACTGACGGGGCACAGAGAGCAGTTCTTGAGATGTAAGTGCAGCTTCAGACCCAGAAGCTTCTCATAGGTGACTCATTACTTGAAGCAATGAAAACAAATGGGTTCATGTTCACTGTGATTTAAAAAACAAACTAGAAAAAGCTGCTGATGCCTCAGTTAGTGAGCACGAGCTGTGGCCACAGCAATAGCCTTTCTGCGGTGCGCTGTGAGAGAAGACGTGCCCCCACCTGGTCTGCGGACCGCGCTCAGGTCTGCGTGCCAGCACCTCACGGGTCACATGGCAGCGTGGGGGTCACTCCACGGGAGGTGAGCATCGAGCCTGCTTCTGCGTCTCTCTTAATTACAGTGGTGCGTGGACATCCTGCTGCCCACTCCCCATGGGGCGGGGAGAGAGACCTGAGCTACACTTTAGCAGTGGATCCTGCGAGTCCAAGTATCGGTCACATGGACACGCTCATCCATCGGTCGCCCTGATGTCTGAGAAACAGAGGCTGTGCCAGCTTCTCTGCAGCCTGGTTCTCACTGAGAAGTCCCGGACGCTCTGAGAGGTGCCCGGGCGGGTCAGGACGGAGCTGCATTGGTGGCCAAGCTGAGGCGGCAGTTTTCATAGAGGCTGCTCGGGCGACCTTAGACTCTTCTGAGGCTTTAACTTGTCTGATGCCAGGAGGCTTGAGATGGCTTTGCTCTGGCATTTCTTTATCTTCCTAGTACCCATTTTGCAATTTCCCAATACCCTCTCACCCCTCAGCTCCCACAGCCCACGTGGGCCTTTATCCTCCCCTTATAAGTGGGGTGCAGACCCCCAGCCTGACGTGACCGTACTTCGTACTCCCAGGGGCACAGAGGCTGGGTCAGGGTGGCCGTGGGGCTTACGTTAGCCCAGAGTGGCCCTTAGGGGCCCTGTGGGGGCAGCTGGGTCTGCTGAGGCCAGAGCCCCGCCCACCCCACCCTAACAAGGCTGGACCATGAGGGGTCTTCGGAGCAGAATCAGGGGTCTTTTCAGATCCACCCGTGTCATAGGAGAGGAGTGGGAGACCCAGGAGGGAGGGCCCTCCACTGACCCTGGGAGGCTGCCTCCAGGGCAGCGCTGTAGCATGTAGTGGAGGCGGGTTGTGTTCCTGTCAGTTCTTCGCTGTCATCGTCCTCACATCACTGTCATTGCCCGTGTCCATGCCCTGTGACCTGCTGGACGCTGGGCTGCGTGGCCTACCCGCCTGGGCTTGGGGCCTTACCAGGGAGCCTCTGCATGTCAGTCATGTCATCAGCTCCAGGTTACAATTGGGCATGCCCAGGTCATTCTTTTGTGTGTTTTTTAATCCCCAGTCACATATGTTTTATTGATATTTTAATGCTCACCCCAGGAGTGAGGATATTTTCCCATTAATTTTTAGAGAGAGTGAAATGGGGGAGGGAGGGAGAGAGGGAGAGGAAAGAGAGACACATCCACTGGTTGCATCCCACAGGGCCAGGGATTGAACCTGCAACCAAGGTATGTGCCCTTGACTGGGGGCCAAACCCAAGACCTTCCGACCATGGGCTAACGCTCTCGCTCTTGCCACTGAGCAAGTGGCCAGGGCAAACCCAGGTCATTTGATATAAACTTGAGCAGCAGGTCATTCCCAGTGTCTGGAGTGCTGGCGGGGTGGGCACAGCGTAGGAAGCACAGTCCTGCCCGCCTGGCCTCGGAGGCAGAGTCCTGTGACTAGCCGCAGGCGTGGAAAAGTGGGGGAGGGGCAGGCTGAGATTGTCAGGGTCTTAAAGGCGGCTGTTAGGGATTGTCTTCTTTATCCCATGAGCCACAGAGGATCTTCGTGGATTTCTTTTAGGAGGAGGCGGCTATGAGCCTTGCATTTTAAAGAATAATTTAGAATAATGTGGATGGAAGAAGGGAAGTGTGCCAGAGAGTTTGGGAAATACTTAGGGCACAGCCTTCGAGATGCAGGGGCCTAGGGTAAGGGGGCTGAGGAAGGGAGGTAGGTGCCCAGGTGATGGCTGGGTCTGAGCCAACTCACAGTGTGTGTGTGGGAGGGGGGCACGGGGGGCGCTGGTGCTGGGCACAGGGAAGACCAGAGACAGAGGCCTGGCAGGGAAACCTTGAGTTTAGGGCAGGCTGCGCGAACTGGGGAGAGTTGGAGGGCAGCAGCACTGAGCATGAGGCAGGCTGAGGGGTTGGCGGGAAGTTTCCGTTTACAGATAGCAATTTGAACGCGGACACATGGGAGCCGCTAGGGAAGGAGTAAAAGCCAGACAAATAGAATCAAGTCAAACAAGGGGAGTAGGGCTGGGTCTGGAGACACCAGCTCTGGGCGGTGGGAGGACCAGGACACCAGCTCTGGGCCCACGGCGAGCAGGCAGAGGGTTTGTGGATCACCAGCCAGGCCTCTCATGTCCAATGGGAAAGGGACACCGGGCCGGAGAGCAGCGGGGGCCTGTGTTTCCCTCTGTGGGTGAGATGAAGGGGAGTGTGTCTGAGAGGCAGTGAGGATGGCAGCTGAGAAGCCTGTCTCTCACGGGTGTGGATTCAGAACAAGGGTGGGAGACTGACACTCAGATGCAGGAGGGCAGCCTCCCACCATGGGGCCACGGAGAGTAGGGGGGCAGAGGGCGGAACCAACATCATGCTCCTTCGATGACATTAATTGCCATTTATTTTATTTTTTAAAATATATTTTATTGATTTTTTACAGAGACGAAGAGAGAGAGATAGAGAGCTAGAAACGTCGATGAGAGAGAAACATCGACCAGCTGCCTCTTGCACACCCCCTACTGGGGATGCTCCCACAACCAAGGTAATGCCCTTGACCGGAATCGAACCCAGGACCCTTCAGTCCGCAGACCGACGCTCTACCACTGAGCCAAACCGGTTTCGGTTATTTTATTTTATTTTATTTTTTTAACATATTAGTTATTTAGTTGGGTTCCTATTAGAAAATCAGAACTCCAGTTTGTGAGGATAAACACCATTGGTGAGAGCGAACAATGCAGAGGAGCCCAGGAGCTGAGGAACAGCATTGGCTTTGGGCAGAATTTCTGAGTCCACAGCCTTCTGGTCAACCTTGCGCTGTTTGTAGTCTCCTGTTTCTCTTCCTCTGTGACGAGGATCTCCCCCTCCTGTTGTCTGGGTGTGCACAGCTTCTTCTTGAAGTGAGCATCCATGAGATGTGTGGGGATTTCACATGCCTGATATCAATTCTGGTAGAGGTGGCCATGACAGATTTCCGGTGTGTTCTACGCAGAGGAGCTCGATGGACAGAGTCCAGTAACAGGTAGCAGGCCTGCTCAGCTGCCTCAGGAAAACCACCCTCTGGCCTCTGTGGTGCTGGTGAGGGTCAGAATGGGCCCAGGAGGGATGCTGGCCCGCAGGCTCCTCACAGGCTGACTGAAGGGCTTTCGAGGCACATCTTAAGTAGAATAGCATCCATGCGTGTTGTGGAGTTTAACCACTGGGGTGCCACCTTTCTTGTCGCCACCAACTTTCTCCTTTTTCTTTTTAATCCTGGATTTAGCTGCCGAATACCTCCTCTTGAACCTTTCGGGAATACACAACCAACTGTGAATATCTGCCAGTTCCTCTCACGAGGAAACATGAGAGCAGACAGGATAAGAAAGGGGGTCTGGACCTCATGCTGTGTCCGACATGAGGGTGAGTGTGTGCCCGTTGATGGGGTGGGACCCGGGATGCCTGAGTAGCTAGTCCTCTTCCTGTGGACATGACAGATCCTGGCCCCCAAGGACATTGCTTTCTGCACAGGCAACCCTGAAACTGATGGACCCACCCAACAATAAGATTTTCTGTTAAAGACATGTGAGAAATGCTGCATATTCTATTCCCAACTGAAGTTGAAATTGTGATGCTAAAGATTAGAAAACCCTAACACAAAAATAAAATAAAATAAAATAAATCATTGTTGTTGATGATTTCTTTAAGAGTGAGCCAGAAACACCTTTCTAGGGGTCCCGCCTTCCAGGGCAAGGTTGGTGCCACTGGGAACAGCACACACTGTGGGCCTGGGGCAGGGACAGGCCCTGAGCTAAGTAAGCTGGGTGATGGGGGAACCCCAGCACCGGGCCCGAGATCGGCGGGAATTTAAAACAACCTGGCCAGCATTCTCCGCTAGCATCGAGAGATCAAAGAGCCCTGTTTAACATGCACATTGCTTACTTGTGCAGACACGTCTGTTCCTGGTGCTGAACAGGATCCTGGGAGCTGTCCTTGGTGCTAAGCATTGGCAAGATCCTCTGCCCCCTCCTGTCCCACTTGAGGCTGCTCTGGCTCTGATGCAGGGGCTGGCAGGGCAGTCACAGCCCTGGATCGGACCTCGGGATGGGTCTCCCTGGCCCCTCTATGGTCCTTTCCTTGACAACGATGGTGGGAAATGTCCATAGGAAGACGGGAGGGGCCCACGAAGCCGCTGCTGTGGAATAATTAAAGAAGACCTTCTGTTTATGATCTGGGCTCAAAATGTGGCACTGCCCGGAGTGAGGTAAGCTAAGTGGCCTCAGCCCTGGGAGCCAGCGAGGCCATCCTTGGCCTCCCCTTCCACCCACACTGCTGTCCTCCCTTCCCTTCAAGCAAAAGGGAGGATGCTCTGCAGCCTCGCATTTGAGTGAAGCACAGCCCTGCTCCGTGTTTGAGATTGAAGCTGGCGGGTTCCAACCAGGTCCCGAGGAATCCTCCACAATCGCTGAGCGCAGAATGCAAGCCCCACGGCTGCCCTGAGCCAAAGGGCGATTGGATGCCACTGGGTTTTCCACGGCCGAAAGCCTGTTCCAAACACTTCTGGTGCAGGGTCCTCCCCTCAGGCCTCATGGTCCATGGTCCTCCCCTCAGACCTTGTGGTCCACAGTCCTCCCCACACACCTTGCTGGAGTGATGCTACAGGGCCCACAGCAAAGTGTCTCAGAAGATGCTCCATACCTTGAATCCCTCCTTATTATACACAGAACTGCACTGTGCAGATAACTTCAGCTGGATCCGAATTCCAATTTGAAATCCCAGCGTAAAATGCACTCCCCAGAATACGTAATTAGACAATGTTTCTTGCCGCAGCCTGGTTGTTTAGAGTGTGGAGTACGGGTTAATCTTGGAGAGATTTAAAATAGCACCTGCTCACTTCTGTTAAAGATACATTATCATTGTAATTTCTGACTCGCTGAAGAGCTTCATCCTCACATGCTTGGCTTCATCTTCTAAGCACGTGGTGTTTGCCAAAGGCCTGCAGGCAGCTGTACGAAGAATGCACGTGTCTCTGCGGTGAGGCTGCCAGAACAGGCTGGTCACTCAGGGCCTTCCAGCCAGGGAAGCCTTCGCTGGGGTGCCCGGTCCAGCTCAGGTCCAGGACGGCCTTGGCCCGGCCAGGGTAAGGCTGCCCGAGGGGTGGGACGGGAGCGGGGTGAAGACCCTTAGAACATAAACTCTCTGCTTCAGAACAGAGCTCCCTGGAGGCCAGCCCCTCCCTTCTCAGCCTGTGTTGCCCAGAGGGAACAGAGTCTTGATAAACAGGAAGAGGAGCCCTCAGAAGGGCTGCGTTTGTGTTTGTCCTTCCTCTTCAACAAATGCTATGATAGTAGGGCCAGATGTGGCTACTCCTACCATTTGTAACAGCATGAATGGAGATGGGGAGCATTATGCTAAGTGAATAAGCCAGTCAGAGAAAGATAAATAACACATGATCTCGCTCATTTATGGAATATAATCCTATCTTATAAAAGGGTAATACAAAAATTGACCATCACTACAAAACACAAGATGGCTTTACCCCAATGTGGTAAAAAATGGCCACCCCCATGTGGACACAAGATGGCTGCCACAAGGTGACCAGCAGGTGAGGGCAATTGTGGGTAATCAGGCCAGCAGGGGAGAACAGTTGGGAGGGAACAGGTCTGCAAGGGAGGGTCGTTGGGGGGGGGGACCAGGCCTGCAGAGCAGGGCCATTTGGGGGGACCAGTCCTGCAGGGGATAGCAGTTAGGGGTGACCATGCCGGTAGGAGAGGGCAGTTAGGGGCAATCGGGCAAGCAGGGCAGCAATTAAGTGTTGATCAGGTTGGCAGGGGAGTGGTTAAGGTGTGATCAGGCTGGCAGGGGAGTGGTTAAGGGTTGATCAGGCTGGCAGGCAGAAGCAGTTAGGGGCAATCAGGCGGGCAGCCAGGCAAGCGGTTGGTGGCCAGCAGTCCTAGATTATAAGAGGGATATCCAACTTCCCATTTAGGCTTGATTCCACCAGCATCAGGCTAGACATCCTCCAATGCACAGGATCAGGCCTAAATGTGCAGTTGGGCATCCCTCAAGGGGTCCCAGATTTGAGACAGTGAAGGTTGAGCTGAGGGACATTCTCTCCCCCCCAACACTCCCCTCCCCCGGTGCCTCTAGTGAACAAAATAAACTAATGAATAAAAACAGGTCCAGAGACAGAGAAACATCAATCAGATGCTCAAACCTCAGAGGGATGGTAGGGGAGGGTGGGGGTAAAGGGGAGAGATCAACCAAGAGATTTATATGCATGCATATAACCAATGGATGCAGACAACAGAGGGTGATGGTGAGAACAGGATTGGGGAAGTGAGGGAAAAATGGGGGGATAACTATATATTTGTAATAATTAATAAAAAAGAAAATATCTTTTAATAGTAAAAAATAAATAAATAGATAAATAAAAAGTAACAAATAAATAAATAAATAAATAGGCTCAGTCCAAGCCCTGTCTGAAGCCCTTGTCTTGGGTCATTGGGTTGCATGGGATGGTGCTGGGGTGGAGACTCCATGCTTTGGTGCAGTTTAGCCCAGTCATGGCCTCCTGATGGGGGAAATGTGTCCATGTGGGTTTAGCTTCATACCTGGGGAGGAAAGGATGCTACTCCTATGTACTGGGAAGAGGCCAAAAATGCTGCTAGACATCCTCTAATGCACAGGACAGCCAGAAACAAAGAATTATGCAGCCCCAGTGCCTACAGTGCCCAAACTGGAAACCCTGCCCTGTCTCTCCAAAATCCATACGTTGAAGCCTCAACTCCCAAATGTGATAACATTTGGAGGGAATTGGTATTTGATAAGGTTCTAAGGGTGGGGCCCCTAGGGTAGGATTAGTGCCCTTCCAGGAAGAGATGCCATCCAGAGAGTTTGCATCCTCTCTCCCGCTGTGAGGACACAGCAAGAAAGTGGCCAGCTGCTGGGCAGGAAGAGAGCCCTCACAGGAACGAATGGGCCAGGGGCACCTTATCTGGACCCTCCCCGCCTCTAGAGCTGGGAGAACGCGCTTGCACTGCTTGAGCTGCCCGGCTGTGGCATTCGTTATGAGAGCCTGGAAGGCCAGGCAGCCCACACCATTCTTTGTTTATTTGAGCCTCCGTCTCTTCATTTGCAAAAGGAGTAGCAGTGACACCACCTGGTTGTCCTGAGGCTGGGAGGGTGAAATGTGACGAATGGGAGGTATGGTGAACGGCTGATGACCCCTGTTCCCTCTGCCTCTCCCAGGCCAACAGCCGTCTTCCTAAACTTCTCTAACCATCATTCAGGTCCACCAGCATCAGGATCCTTTCAGGACACATTTGGACTGGACAGTGTTCTAAATAAATAAAGAAATAAATAAAAGGAGATTCAGGGAGTCTCTCCACTGTGTTCCAGAAAAGGGGGAGTCGGGTCCTGGCACCGCCCCTCGGGACCAGGAGGAAGCACTGTGGCAGGAATGGAGTAGCATCTACAGCTGCAAACCGGCTCTGAGCCCCTTGCGGAGGACCCATCACGCCCGCCTTCGCCCTCATTCACCCTCTGTAAGGGGGCGTCCCAGCAGTGCCTACCCCTCCGGTGCTTGGTGGGTTTCCCGGAGGTCACCTTTGTCCGGTGCCCAGAGCTGGCCTGGCACTAAGGGAGCACAGCTTTCCTGCATGAAATCCTGTCGGCTGACATCGCAGAGATAATGAGGAAATGTGGCCACACTTCCTCACAGAACCAGGAGCCTCTGAAAGGCAAAGTCAAGGACAGGGCCAGGAAGTCAGCCAGGCATTGCACTCAGGGGTCACTCCAGGTCCCCATCGCCAGAAGTCGGGGTCCCCGCCCAGGTCCAGGTGAGCCCCACGCTGTGCCTGGGGAGGGAAGCTGAGTGGGGACGCTCTGAGGCAGTTGGAAGCGGCTGACCTACCCCCAGGGCCTGCAATGCGGGGCTGCAGGAGGGATCAGAGCTGAGCGGAATGGAGACATCTGGGTACAGCCCTGAGTTTTAGGGGCTTCTTTCTACAGATCAGCCTGGAGCGATGCAAGTGAAGACAGTTTGGTGGGGAAGCAAAATCATATTTTTAGTTTCCATTTATCTATAAATAGAAAATCCCTTAAAATGGGATATTCTACAATAACACATTGAAAAGATTTCTAAAGGGAGCCATCTTATAGGGGTCTATCTGCTGACACAGATCTCAAGGTTAGTTCACCCATGTTGAAGGCAGCACTGGGGATTGAGGTGAGGAGAAGGAAAGGAACTGGGGGTGTCTCTGGGATGCACCTAGGAGGCAGAGGGGATGCACTCAGTGCCCGGGGAAGTGATTAGTTCTAGCTGCAGATCCGCCTGCTGCTACAAGAGGAAAGCAGTCTCCTCTGTAAAAGGTCTGGGTGGAGATCCCAGAGCTGATTGGATGCACATCTGACATTCCAGCAGAACTGAATAGCTTTCCGTGTTGGGGAGGGGCCATCTACCAGCATGGGCAGCGGCGTTTCCGAGGCAGAGCCCTCTGGGAGGGAGACGGATTACTCCTAATAAGCAGGTCCTGGGTGCCTAGCTTTTCGTGCTCAGAGCAGAAGCTTTGGAACCATTCGTGCAGTCTGAGAAAGAAGCAAGGAGGAAAGGAATGCGTCAGCTGGGCGGGCGGGGGGTCGCTGACAGGCCCGGGTCCCAGGGTGAGGGTATAAGCCATGAACTGTGTCAAGTGAGAAGAGGTGCCAGAGGTTGGGTGCAGCACTGACCCCAACAAAACCCACATGGAGCTCCCTGCTGCAGAGAAGAGCCGGTTCGTGATAGCACGTGAAGAGAAGCAGGCCACACAGTGCGTTGGGAGGCGATGAGGAGCCCGGGCTCTGGGGCCGGTGATGGGGTCTGACCACCTGAGTTGGTCCAGTGCCCAGGGAGCTCCGAGCAGATGAAAGGCGTGCAGATCTGAAGAATATGAGGATGTGAGTTCGGCGGTTGTGTGGGGAAGTGGGCACAGCAGAGGGGACAGCCAGGGACTGAATAAATGAAAAAGAAAACTAAAGAAATGGAGAAAGGCAGCCTCCAAAATGGTTTGCTATTCACATTGAGTGGTGAGTCTTCCATAATTAAACTTTTCAGATGCCTTCCGGGCAGCCAGGGTTGGGCCACTCTTCAGAAGGGGCTAAGTGTGCCGGTGAATGCAGATTTCTCTACAAGGCCGGGCTGGAGGAAACACAAGCCCAGTGACTATCAGACACAAACACCAAACATGGAATGTAAGTCTACTGTCTTCAGTTATTTGGGTTGTGCATTCGACTAACTGGTATTTTAAATGTCAAGCTCTCAAAATCTGGAAAAGAGAGAGGGAAGGTCTGCCACACACCTACCATGCTGAATAATAGATCTCTCCAATAGGGAAATGGAAATGTCAGTTAGGTCCAGCCAGTGTGGCTCAGTGGTTGAACGTCAACCTATGAACTAGGAGGTCACAGTCCCAGGTCAGGTCACGGGCCCGGATTGTGGGCTCGATCCCCCGTGTGGGGCATGCAGGAGGCAGCTGATCAATGATTCTTCATCATCATTGATGTTTCCATCTCCCTCTCTCTTCCTCTCTGAAATCAATAAAAATATGTTATTAAAAAAAAAAAGGAATGTCCTGAAAATGATTTGGTTCAGTGGATTGTGGGCACATCCCCAGTGGGGAGTGTGCAGGAGGCAGCTGATGGATGTTTCTCTCTCATTGATGTTTCTGTTTATCTCTCTCCCTTCCTCTCTGTAAAAAATCAATAAAATATATTTTTTAAAAATGGGAATGTCATTTGTCATTCCTATTCCTTGTTTTGCGGGGAGCATGTCCAGCATCAGAGGACAGCGAGGTGGCCCATGTCAGTGCTTGGAGCGCAGAGCGGAGCTTAGGACTGGAAGCGGGTAAATGTGAAACCGTGCACAGAGAAGTATGTGAGCTCCATGTTTTGCTCCACATCTGGGTCCAAATGTGCCTTAAGGTAGATGTGTCTGACGCCGAGTGTGCTGTGAGGTCTGAATGCTGCCACCATGTGAGTCAGCTTCCTGAGTGATGCTCAGAGGTCTCCCTCCTCGGTGGAGACTGTGAGGCGCGGTCCTCAGTTGCCTTTGGAGGCCCCTTTGAGACCACGGAGTGGTTTTCACCAGCGCACACCTGATGATTCACACCGTCCACAGCGGAGCGGATACTGAGGGGGTGGCTGCCCCACTGCTCCCCTCCGTGGTGTGCAGATGGATGTTATACAAGGGACCGGGCGCAGAGGGAGGGGCACAGCCAGGACTCACAGAGGGTTGAGGGACGCGTCTCCTCACCAGGGTTCAGGGACCAGCTGATGTCATGGAGATTCCTCTCGGATGGGAAGAGAGGATTCCTCTATTAGCATCTAGACCTCGGCTGTGACGCCCACCCTCTCTGCCACTTTGGGTCAGGCGCTGATGCTGCACTGTCCCCTCCAGTGAGGTGAGAGCGCATGTCACATCTGACCTGTGTGTGCCGAAGGAGATTCAGGAAAACCGGGAAATGTGGCTTTTATGGCCGAGCCACCACGGAGCTCCTGCACCCAAGTGACGGCCGTCTGAGGTCATTGACTTTATCTTTTTATCTTTATTGTTGAAACTATTACACAGGTCATCCTTTCCCCACTAACCTTTCCCATTCGCTCCTGTCTCCTTCCCGTAGGCCCTCCCGCCCTTGTCTGTAAAATGGACACATGTCTGTGTCCACGGGTTATGCACATGTGCATACAAGGTCATTGGTTGATCGCTTCCCACCCACCCACCGTCCCTCCCTGCCTTCCCTCTGAGGCTGAACAGCCTGTTCATCTATGATTCTAGGTCTCCTTTCGGTCATCAGTTTATTTGGTTCATTACATTCCACATCTGAGTGAGATAGTCAGAGAAAGGTACGTATCATGTGACCTCACTCATGTGTGGAATCTAATGTGCTGGTTTTAAAAAAGCCTGTAGAGTGTGTACAATGTTTGCCATAGGCGGTGGGTTTCACAGGAAATCACTGCGTGTGGACGGAAGGAAAAGGTGCATCTCTTGGTTCCTGATTGATTGTGATGGTTATAAGGATGGTTATAAGTTCTAGGAAGGGGAATGCGAGAAGCGCTGAGGCTGGGTCCCACCTACCCTCCCCCCCCCACGAGCTCTGAGGCACCAGGAGGTGGACGGTGAGCACCCTCAGAGCTCAGAGCGCTCTCTTCCAAGGAGGAAGTTAAGGGGCTGCCTGGCCGCGCCCACGGCTCCCTTAGGATTTGGACGTTGCCACGGGCCTGCCTATGTCCTTTCCCCGTTAGTCACTGAAGAGGGTGAGCCTGCACTCGGTGTCTAGATGGTCACTGTCCTGTCTCCACCACAGGCCCCTGATCCCTTTGATGCCTCGCTGCTCGCAGAACTGGCACTGCTGACTCGGCTTCACCCGGTGTGGGACGGAGTCCTTCCTGGAAAAGGCGCGGGAGGAGGCGCGAGGAGGTGCAGCCTCCTCCTTCTTTCCACGGCCTTCCTGCCATGGGGCCGGAGGCAGAATGCCTTTCCTCCATGGTCCATGGGGCCTGTGCGTGCTGAGTGAGCGTCCCGATAGAAATGGTTCATGTGCTTCTGTCACATGCCCTCTGGAAGAACAGGTTTTCTTGAGGGATAGCCATGTGCCCGTGTGCGTGTGAGCCTGGCGCTGCGTCCCATCGGGGCCTCCGCATCCCTGGGGCAGCCCCTGCAGTCCCGCTGTCTGTGGGATGCGTGCAGCCTGGCTGCCATTAGGGACCAGAAGGTGGGACTGAGACAGGATGTCCATCTTCGCTTAAAACGGGGCCACCAGTGCTTTTGTGTGTGCCGTGCCCTTTGCATGCGATTTCCCCGAGGCCCTGAGGGAAGGCCAGGGGGCATGGTCAGGTGGGAGTGTGTGGATTCACTTCTTTATAGTCCCGCTTTCCCCAAGACACACCCTGAGTCTTTATCACCAAAGCAGAAGCAAACGCAGCCGCGGACTTAGGAGGTGCAGCTGAGGGACCAGGTGATAGGCGCTGTTTGTGTGTCTCACGAGACACAGCCTCCTTCGCTAGGGGTTTGGAGCACCGTCTGCCTGCAGCAGCAGCTGGCCATCCCGCCTCCAGGGGACGCAGCTCAGAGCTCAGTTGGGGTTCCACACGCTGTCGTGTTTCCACAGGCCGTGGCTGCCTGGGGCATGGGCCGTAAGCCGTGCGCCCTGTGTGCCCTTTTAGGTCCCCTTGCTGGTGATGATGAGGTTCAGCAATCCTCAGAGGCCTTCACCCGGGCACTTCGGGGATTTGTCACAGAAATGACTCCACAGGGCAGCTCAGCCTCCTCTGCTGCCCGGACGAGAGCTGGCACAGCTCTGTGACGGGAGCCGCGACCACCCGCCTGGGCCGCTCGGCGTTGTTGGTCCTCCTGGACGTGGTCACCCCGGACCCCCAGAGTCCCAGCCCTCATGGCAGGTGGCCCTTCTCCTCCGCCTCGGAATTCCAGGGGGAGAGCAGACAGCTCAGGCCCCACAGCTGCTCAGACGTCCTGATGGAGCAGAGCGAAGTGTGGGTCTCCTCGGGCTGCGGTGACGGGGGCGCAGACTCCGGATGTGGGGTGCACTGCACTGCTCCCAGTTCTGAAGCTGGAAGTCCAGCTCAAGGTCCGGCCCAGCTGGTTCCATTCGAGGCCTCTCTCCGGGGTGTGGAGGTGGCGTCTTCCCCAGGCCTCCCCTTGGGGGGTGTCTGAGCCCTAACCCGCTTTTCCTACACAGACCCCAGTCCTACTGGGTGAGGGTCATGTGACCTTAATTAACCTTAATGGGGTTAAATGCCCAGTCTCCAAACACAGCCGCCTCCTGAGGGTCTGGGTTATAGGGTCTGGGTTATAGGGTCTGGGTTATGACTCTGGCATATGGACTTGGGGTCACAGTGCCATCCGTAGTATCTCCGTGCTGATTCACTGGCGAACTGGAGCGGAAGGAGGGTGTCGTTCAGCCGGGTAAGTGATTGCTGCGCGAGTGA
This sequence comes from Nyctalus aviator, assembly GCA_036971965.1. NCBI lineage: Eukaryota > Metazoa > Chordata > Mammalia > Chiroptera > Vespertilionidae > Nyctalus > Nyctalus aviator. The sequence goes on from CM072925.1 coordinate 89,178,113, forward strand.
GGAGTGAGGAGTGATGAGCTTGAGCAGGCTCCCAGGAGGCCGTCCTGAGCCCCGGTGCCACCCTCAGCGCCTCCTGGTTGGCAGACAGCAGGCGGTTCGTGTGAAGACACTGAGAGACAAAATGTGGGTGCAGGCTGCCTTGGAATAATGGTTCTGACCTCATGCACATTTTCTCCTCTGTCCATTAGAAGCAAAGGGATTCTTTCTCTCCAGAGGCAGCATCCAGAGGCAGCAAGGACAAAGTGTCCCCCCACAGGAGCCAGCCTCTCCCCTTCCCCCCTCCCCCCCGTGTGTCTGAGCTGGCAGTGCTGTTTGAGGTTGATATATTCAAAGTGGATGAACACATGTCACACAGGCAGCCAGCACCGTGATGGTGATGGGCAAGGACGCAGCAGCCCCGTCGGATGCGCCCGGCGCTGCTGCTCTGAGAAGTGGCTTCCTGAGAGCCAGCTTTTGTTTCTCTCTGAGCCGCGTTTGGCTCCAGACCGCACGGTGGGAGATGAGAGGAAACTCACCCAAAGCATCATTGTGGACAGGTGCGTGATTGAGTGCCGATGTGTGAGTGGCAGCTGGAGCATGAAAGCAGATACAGGGAGAGAAAGTGTGTGGTTTTAGAGTTAGCAGCTCTGTCGCATGATTTTCTTTGGAAGAAGAGTTTATAATCACCCTTTCTGAAAGTGCCAAGCAAAGCAATTACACACTTGGCAAGCCATAAAAACAAAACAATTTGGCAAATGCCTCGTTAACCAAGTTCCCAGGTCCATGCAAGGGTTTATTTTATTTAAATCAGGAGATTAATTTTTTTAAAGGGGCTGATGCTTTAAAATGGGATTCTTTCCCAAAAGTGAGGCCCGGCCAGCATGGCTCCGTGGTTAAGTGCCGACCTGTGATCCTGGAGGTCACAGATTCCAGATCAGGGCACACGCCCAGGTTGTGGGCTCCATCCCCAGTAGAGGGCGTGCAGGAGGCAGCTGATAAATGATTCTCTCTCATTATTGCTGTTTTTATCTCTCACTCTCCCTTCCTCTCTGACATCAATAACAATATATTTTTTAAAAAGTGAGCAAGGTAAATGGAGGCGGGCATGTCACTCCTGGACACCCAACACATTGAGCCAACGGGAAGGAGAAGCCACTGGCCAGGCCTGTTCCCAATGACCTGGAGCCACCACTGCAGGGTGCCAGCATTGCTGCCTCATAACGTGGGGCGAGCCGTGAAGATAACACCTACGGAAGCCATTTGCCTGCAGGGACATAACTCTGCAAGTTCGCTCCCCGTCTGTGAAGTGTGGAGGGTGGTTTACGTACTTTCAGGGCCGCATTCCCGGGTCCTGAGGGTGTGTGCACACACAGGTGCATGGTCACCCTCCTCTCTCGTGAGGCTCCTCGCACATCTGCAGCAGGGAACACAGATACACCAGGCGGGGAGAGTCTGGCTGCCCTTCGTGCGACAGTTCTGTTGACTTCTTCGCCAGGAGAGTTCCCACACATTTAAAACTGCCTTTCACATACACCGGATGCGTTTATTTTAAATTTCTTACAAATGCAAAGTAGCTGAAAGCCACACGCAATGCCACCACTCCAAGTCTGTGAAATAATAAATGAGAGTCACAGCCCGCCTTCAATCTCAGGCCCCAAAAGGCGGGATTCTTTCTGCTCAGGACTCGGGGTGCACATTCTCCTTCATTTTGTGCCGTCCAGTCTCATCTCTAAAAAACGCAGACCTATCCCACTGCTGGACTACAGCCGGTTTATCCAGTAACTCTGTAACCAGAACATTTCACAGACCAGTCCACAAAGATCCTTCTTCATGGGAACGCGGGCTCTGCTCTGTGGAGACAGTGTCACTGATTCACGTGTGCCTGCTGGTGGACAGTCGTGTATATCCATTTTGTACACTTCATACTGCAAGGAAACCTTCGGTGTGTATATCTTTTTCTGCTCAATTGTTATTTCTGTAACTTAGACACCAAAAGTCAACTTCTTTGGTCAAAAATTTGTGTGCATTTTTAACTTTGATGCAAGTAGCCACGACACTCTTGAGAAACGTGAGTCCCATCCATATTCCTGCCAATAGCTCATGAAAGCACCATGTTCCCGGCCCCAACATCTTGGGATATTATTGTGTTTTTTCTTCTATTTTATGGGCAATAGAGGCATTTGATCGATGTTGGCTTTGCATTTATTTAATTCTTAGTGATGTGCATGATCTTTGTGCAGGCTTATTGGGTATGGCTCTGTTTCCTGCCACAATAAGTGGGATCGATAGAATTCTCTAAGGTTGGAGTGATCGTTATTGATACTGTTGGTTGTGATGATTAATCACTACAGCACTGCTCACCAGCAGTCAATGAGCAAGCCCGGTTTATCACTGGATTTCCGTCACAGCGCTGTCTCCTTGCTTCTTCAAGAGGCTCTTCCCAATAAGCTCCCCTCTGCACTGCACCGGGCTGCGGAGGGAGAGGAAACGAGGAGAGGCCTGTGGCTTCACCGAGGTCAGAGATGGGACCCGCCATGGCCAGGTGTGGGGCTTACTCACCTGCACAGGCCTAGCAAATGGGCAAGCCAAGGACCAGAGCCCTCACTTTTTATTTATTTATTTTTGTATTTTTATATTTATATTTATTTATATAATGGTACGAAATGGCTGGGGATGGCCAGGGATGGAGGAGGCTGGCTTGTGGAGTTAACTGGGAAAGCTACTCTGACAGCAGGTGGGAGAGGGAGAGTCTGGCCCTCCCCTCTGGGCAGGCAACACGGAGTCAGTTTGTAACCAAAATGAACCCTCGTTTCTACTATTCCACTTTGGGGCTGTTTTCTAGTCTCCCAGACAGACTTAAATTAAAATGACTTCAGTCCAAAATTCCTACATGGAAGGGGTGATCTCTTGCTAAAACATGTTCTTGCTGTTACGTTTCAATTTGTCTCGTCAGAGCCCAGAGCTCGGCCACTGCGGGTCCAGCATGAGTTCCATCTTCCTGTCAGGCACAGGGAGCACCCACTCCTGTCAGAGCACAGGGAGCACCCACTCCTGTTAGAGCATAGGGAGCACCCACTCCTGTCAGAGCGCAGGAGGCACTCACAGGCCCCTGAGGTGGGTCTGGTTCCGTGCAATTGCTCGCAGGAGAGCCCGCCCAGCGTGATGCACACCGGGTCCTCAGAGGAGCCGCCGCACTTCAGAAAATCGGGATTAATTCGCACCCCTCGGATGCACTTTTAAGCCTGTTGACATTTTATTGTAGTGCTGCTAATGAAAGGAAAATTGTTAATAATTGCTCCTACTTGAGTGTGACAAATGTCACCTGGCTGGGAGGGCAGGAGCAGGCCTGACGGCGGGGAGAGCTGCGGTGGCTGTAAATATCGGGGACCGAGCCGGTGGTGTGATGTCGGCCTCCGGCGCGGACAGGCCCTGAGCCCGGAGGGCTGTGCACGGCCCCCGAGCCTCTCAGCCGCAGCGGCCGCGGCCAGGCGGCACAGGGCGGAGAGGGGGGAGCGAAGTCCTGCCACACAACTGCGGTCTCAGAGCCAGCGGGCACGAGAAGCCCTGGGTGGCACTGTCATTGGGACCGGGCTCCGGGCGGCCATGGGAAGGAGGAGGAGCATTGTGTCTGTTCTGGGGCAGCAGTGGAGCTGATGGTCTCAGGGAACACGGCGCTGCTCTCACGTGGACACCATGGCAGCGTCCGTGACTGGCCCTGGATGTGGGCTCCTGTGTGTGGAGGGGAGGGAAGGGGGGGAGGAGAGAGACTCAGACTCTGAGGAATGGCTCCCGGGGCGCATAGGCGGCGTAGGCCAGCAGGCTGGAGCCCCAGGGAGGGAACGTGGGCACCAGGCGGCTCTGGCAGATCCCCTCTTCCACAGAGCATACCCTCACATCCAAAGGCCGGCCTTGTCCCAGGGAGGCCTTCTCCTGATTGCATGAGGCACACCCATGTGACAGAGTACAATCTGCTCCGAGCCCAGCAACTTGAACGTACGTCTCCTCCCCAAACTCCTCACCAGAGTAAAGCTGGAGCAAATATCAAGTCACTATGGCCCATGAAAGTTGACAGTTAAAAACCGCCCCCATGTTCTGTTCCAGTCACGGTCTTTCCCTCTGGGTCAGACGCTCAGCCCAGCAGCAGCTCTGTGTTCCCAGGAACCGGAACCCCATGGGCAGGTCGCCCACAGGCTGAGAGCACACAGGCTGGCGGCCACCACGGGCGCCCTGGGTCTTTCTCAGACCATCCAAGACCCTCCCCGGGACACTGGCGGTCCACTGCCTTCCCCGGGACAGGAGGCTGCTCACAGTTACTTAGCAATGCCAGGTTCTTCCCGCGCCTGCCTTCCCGGGCAGAGCGGCTCCCAGCTGGCAGCAGTCACGGCCATGAGCTGGGACCCAAAGGGCCTGGGCGGAGGGTCTGATATCAAAATAATGCCACGTTAAACAGCTGGTAAAGCCTGATGTGGGCGTGGGGTGGCAAATGGTGGCCACTCTCCTGGTTAAAATTAGGCGAGAGTGGCATTACTGGGAGAGGAGGACCTAGCCCAGCCTGTGTCAGCAGTTCCCCCAGGGCAGCCCCTTGGAGCTCAGCGGTGACCAGGCCCTTAGGGACTCACACAGTGACCCAGAGGCAGGACTCAGAGAGCCCGGGTGCCTGACCTCATGGTCCCTCTGGGGCCTCTCCACAGGGTCAGTGTCAGGCAAACAGTCCTCCCGCCCGAGGCCCTGGGCTTGTGAACACACGGCGAGCACATGGCTAACACATGGCTAACACACGGCTAGCACACAGTGACCACATGGCTAGCTGCTGGGGGTGGAGGGGGGAATGGGAGAGGGGGGAGTGGGGAAGGAGGAGGGGGACGGAGGCCATGGCCACAGCCTTCTTCCACCTCCTGCTTCATGGACGCTCTTTTCCCACAGAGGCCTGGCCCACAAAAACCCACAGATTGCAATTTCCAGGAAGAACAGGCCCTCACTCCTGTGTGGAGGCCTCGCTCCCGTGTGGAGGCCTCACTTCCCGTGTGGAGGGCCTCACTCCCGTGTGGAGGGCCTCGCTCCCGTGTGGAGGCCTCGCTCCCGTGTGGAGGCCTCACTTCCCATGTGGAGGGCCTCACTCCCGTGTGGAGGGCCTCGCTCCCGTGTGGAGGCCTCGCTCCCGTGTGGAGGGCCCCACTTCCGTGTGGAACTCAATGTAAAGAAAACACTGTCCCACGGGGTAAAGGGGCTCCATCAAAAACAGAATTTCTCAGAAGGACAGCTCGATGTTTTTGTGAGCATTTAAGCACATCCCCCCGACCCCCATTTCTCCCGCCTGCAGGCGCCTAAGCCAGTGGAGCCACCCGAACCTGGACAGAAGACATGTTTCCAGGAGAAATGCCACCCTGGAGGCCAGGCCTGCCACTCCGAGTCCCTGCAAAGCCTTCCTGCTCACTGAGAAGCTCAGCAGCCAGGCAGCCTGAACCAGGAGACAGGGAGTCACAGACGTGCTGCCGAGGGGATGAGTGCCAGCCCACTGAATGCCGTGGCCTGGACACAAGCAAGGGGCAGCCGTAGGTCTATGCTGTGACCACCCTCTCTGTGACCTGCCCCGAACCCTTGGCCAAAACCGACAGCGATGAAAACACATCCTGTGACTTTGGACTAAAAAGTGCAGAGAGGTTAGATTGTCCTGGCTTCCCTTTATGAGTGGAAATGCCCCAAACCCTTAAGCCCGCTTCTCCATCTCCATCAGGGCCTGTGAGCACCTCCCGACGGAGTGTGCTCCCAGAGGGGACCGGGCCCCTGAGCGGCTGGGCCCCCCTGACATTTACTGAGTGGACTCATTGCACAGATTCGCTGAGGTCTCCAGAGGCAGGAAGCTCAAATGGGGCTTCCCAATGGGAAGGGAAGGGGCTTCCTGGGGTTGTAATCTCTCTCTCTTCTTCTTCTCTCCCTCCCTCTCCTCCCCTCCTCTCCCCCCCCTCCCTCTCTCTCTCTCTCTCTAAACGTGAATGCTGGGCTGTCTCCAGGACACCCCCTGCACCCTCTGGTTTCCCTGGCGTCTGAGGGCAGCTTCCTCTCCGCTGGGCGGCCAGCTCCTGGTGTGAGCAGGTAGTGAGCTGGGAAGGCCACAGTCTTCCTTAGACAGCATGCTGTCCCCAAGCCACGGGGTCCTGACTTTGGTGAGTGCCTCTGCATCCCTGCGTGTCAGGGACAAGGCTGACATGGCTCTGAGGACCACGTGTCTTGTTATCTGATTAACTTGGTCACGTGCTGGTTCTGCAGTCCCTGGTCAGAACGAAAACCTTTCCCTAGTGAACACTGATCTCCAGTCCAACACGATTCGTTTTACTGTCTCTTTTTTTAACGGGAAAGAAAATGCCAGGGCCTGAACTTCTTCAAAACAAGCTCTGCTTCTCAGACCTGCCAGTGTTAGTGGTAAAATCCAAGCTCCTGGGTGTCATCAGTGACCCGTCTCGGCAAAGGAAGAGCCACTGCGAGGGGAAGAAATCCTCTGCCTTAGGGAGTGCACGCAGAAACACCTCTGAGCTGTCCTGAGAGCCGCACCCCCTACCCCCGCCCAGGGCAGAACAGACCACCACTGACTAAACCATCCTCGCACAGCAGGACAGGAAAACACAGCCTTTTAGGGATGGGCAGATAAGGGCTTTACCTGGCCCAATGTGCCCACCCCTGTTATTCGCACCTAATAAAAAAGTAATATGCAAATTAACCATCACACTGCTACATCCATAAGCCACACCCACAAGCCAATCAGAGTGAGTTTGCAAATTAACCCCAACCAAGATGGCTACAGCCACAGAGAGCAGGAGGGAGGCTTGGGTTTCCCAGGCAATGGAAGAAGCCAAACTTTCCACCTGCCCTTGCCGGCCTAGGCCTCCACTCAAGAATACAAAGTTTCAATTATAGAAGGTAAACAAATCCAAACAGAAATGGTGGCAGCCACAGAACTGGAAAGAGTGGGAGGCTATGGTTGCCCCAGCAATGGAGGAAGCCAAGTTTTCCACATACCCTGGCCAGCCCAGGCCTTGGCTTAAGGTAAGGTGACCAGACATCCCACTTTTGGCAGGACAGTCCTGATTTTTAATAATTTGTCCCAAGTCCCGCAGAGTTTTAAAAAAAAATCCAAAAGATTTAAAAGAATCTTTCCAAAAATCAGGATTTTTTTTAAAATGCCACAGGACATGGGACAAAATTGGGACTGTCCCGCCAAAAGCAGAATGTCTGGTCACCTTAGTAAGGCTACAAAGTTTCGATTATAGAAGATACATAAACCCCAACAGAAATGGCTGCCAGCAATGGAGCAAGCAGAAGGCTTGGCTTGGCTCCCACTCCAGGCTACATTTCAATTATAGAAGATACATAAACCCCAGATACCAGGGCCTCCACTTGGGTTGCCAGGGAGTATGGCCATCCTGCAAACCACTACTGGCCCCTCGCCCAGGCTGCCCCATGCCCCAAGGGAACCCCCACCCTGATCCAGGACATCCTTCAGGGCAAACCAGCTGGCCCCCACCCATGCACCAGGCCTCTATCCTATCTAATAAAAGAGTAATATGCAGATTGACCATCACTCCCACACATAAGATGACTGCCCCCATGTGGTCAAAGATCCTGCCCCCCATGTGGACACAAGATGACTGCCACAAGATGGCCAGCAGGGGAGGGCAGTTGGGGGGGACTCAGGCCTGAAGGGGAGAGGAGTTAGGGGCAAATAGGCTGGCAAGAGAGCAATTAGACATCAATCAGGCTAGCATGGGAGTGGTTAGGGGTGATCAGGCTGGCAGGCAGAAGTAGTTAGGGACAATCAGAAAGGCAGGCAGGTGAGCAGTTGGGAGCCAGCAGTCCTGGATTGTGAGAGGGATGTCCCAGATTGGAAAGGGTACAGTTGGGGCTGAGGGACACGCCACATCCCGTGCACCAATTTTGTGCACCGGGCCTCTAGTTTTTAATAAAGTTTTATTGGAATATAGCCACCTTGTGTTTACATGTTGTCTGTGGTCACTGTGGTACAATAACTGGGACAGATGAGCAGTTACAACTGAGACTGAGTGGCCTGCAAATCCAAGGCAGAGCTAATGACATGGTTACACTGTAGCTCATAAAGCTCAATTCAAATGTAATCACTATTCTTAGCTAAAATCATAGATACACCTAAACACACATGTGTGCACACACCCACACACAACCTCACACACTCACATGCATGTGCACATATTCACACACACACTCACATACTCACACATGTGCATTCTCACACTCGCACACACTCACACACATACACACGTGCGCACACTCAACATGTGTGCACACATGCACTAACACTCACAAAGCACATGCACACTCACATACACACTGTCATGCACACATACACACATATTCACACCCTCACACACAGACATGCACACACATGTGCACACACATACACCACTCACACACATGCACACACTGACATGCACACACTCACACACATTCACCACACTCATATGCGTGCATGTACATTGGCGCGGTGTGGACGGGATTAGAGCACCCATTTAATGACAGAAAGGCAAACTGCGATTATTTTCGGAGTAGTTTTCCCTGTGACAGCCCACACATGCATCACACCACTTGAGGCTCGGCAGCTCTCACGTCCGTCCTATGTATGTCTGTGGATTGACCCATGTCATCACGTGAAACGGACACGTGCTTCTTATTAATGCTCCGCAGGACCAGACACGCTAGTAAGTGGCGGTGCCCCGAGTCGGGAGGAACGGCAGGATTAGCGATGGGCCCGGTGCCCATCAGCTGCAGAGCCGGCTGAGGATCCAGGGCCGTAAAGGACACACCACACCTTCCAATGGCCACTTAGGGCCACTTCCCTAAAGCCAGTAGCGAGAAAGACGTGAGTGGAATGGGGGTTTGTACCGACTACAGCTTCGGTGGGCTGTGGACCTTGTCTGTGGGGCGCAAACACTCAGTGTGGGAGGAGTAACGGGTGGAGACAGAGGGACCGCAGGCTCGCTCTTCCTGGAAGTGCTATAGTGTACCCCCTTCTTACAAGAAGTGGAATTATGGAGTCATTTATTAAAGGCCGGCGGCATAGGAGGGAGCAAAAGCGCTCCAGCCTTCGCAGCCCCGAATAGCTCGCCACATCTGGCTTATATTGGCAGAATATCACAAAGGAATCGATTACCTCTTTGGGTCTGGAATGAGGAACCTGATTCGAAAAGAGCGTTTTTAGCCGAAGCCGGTTTGGCTCAATGGTAGAGTGTTGGTCTATGGACTGAAAGGCCCTGGGTTTGATTTCGGTCAAGGGCATGTACATTGGTTGCGGGCACATCCCTGGTGGGGGGTGTGCAAGAGGCAGCTGGTCGATGTTTCTCTCTCATCAACGTTTCTAGCTCTCTATCTCTCTCCCTTCCTCTCTGTAAAAAATCAATAAAATATATATTTTTAAAAAAAGAAAAGAGCATTTTTACAGAAGCAAAATTGAGCAACTTAATTATCTAAAGTGTCTACGAATCACTGAATCAACAGAGACACATTATCAGGGACCATTGGGGCAATTTAGAAGAATTGTGCTGTCCAGATTCCGGGACCACTGAGTCCACAGGAACACACTCTCTGTAGCTACTTGAGACAGTTTAGGGTAATTGAGCTGTCCTGGTCCCAGAAGAATGTCTTTCGATGACCAGTGAGATCACAATCAATGGGATAGTCAAACCACCATCAATGGAGTATTCAATCATACATAAGTTCAGAAAATCAAAATAACTTTCTATTGTTCTAGCAAACAAATAAGTACAGAAGCCAAACAGCAGTTTCCACCTGCAGCGCCTCGGCAGGGCCTCTCCAGCCTGGACCCGCCTGGCTCAGCCCGAGAGGCGCTCCTGCCTGGAGCCACCCAGCGGGTGTTGTTGGCTCCACAGCACCAGCCGTCAGCCCCTTCCCAGCTGTCACTGCACCTGATCCTTTGTGCTGGTGACAGAGCCCCAGCCCCCACCTCCCAGGGCCCTCGGGGTCCCCACGGAGGGCCGAGGCCAGTGCCTCCCCTTGGGTGAGCCCAGTCAGGCGGTCTAGGCTCAGAGCAGAAGCTGGTGGGAACTGCACCCGCTGCCTGACCCAGCCTGACCGACGGGGGAGGTGTCGTCACTCAGAGCACCGTGTCACCCCCAGAGGCGCATATGCCCCGGTTTCTCCTCTGGGGGCTCTCCCAGCCCATCACCGGCTTGTGCTCCATCTCCCTGTCCTGCTGTCCCTCCCTCTCCCTCCCCTCTCACTGACCAACCCCTCCGTGGGCACCCCTTCATCCTGCCCCCCAGGGGACGGCCATTCACGGTGACAGAGGCCCTCGCATCTGGGCTCTGGCTCTCGGGTCCCTTCATGTGGAGGCTCCTCGGGCTGGAGCTGGCTCACGTGCAGGATAGCAGGAGAAGGCTCAGACCACGCCTCCCACCAGGTCCTGCTGCCCACACTACTTGGTGAGGGAAGGCAAGTTTTACTGGGGGCGGGGCACCTCTGGAGAACTCTGTAAATGCACAAGGAAGCGGTTACCCAAAGCGGTGAGGATATTTAAGATTTTCCTGACTCAGGAATGACAGCCAGATGTCGCACTCCAGGACGGCTCTGCGTGAGGCACCTGCTGTCCATGGATAAAAGGCCGGTAGCATGTCTGCCCTCTTCGCTCAGCTGCCACAGAGGGAAGCCCCTCTCCAGGAGTTTCTGGTGTCTCCCCGGCCATGGGTGCAGGTGCCTTCCCTCTTCCTTTGGATTTTGTTGTTTGAAGCAAGAGCCTCCCCCTGAAAAGCTGGGGTCAGAGGAGGCAACTGACTGCGTCCTTCCCCGGGAAGCTCGGGCCCAGCAGGCAGAGGCTGGAGGGGCCTCTGCAGGCCCGTGGCGTGTGTTCCCGGAGAGCGTTGGCAAGGGGGATCTGAGCCGTGGGCGGGTGCAGGGGGCCTGGCAGGGGCCAGGGATGCCAGACCCAGGAGCCCTGACGCAGCGGAGTCTCAAGCGAGGCCTGTGCTGAGGGCAGGACTTCAGCAGCCAATGTGCCTGCAGAGGGGCAGGCGGGCCTTTGTGCTGAGCTTGGGCAGATCTGGGCCACCTGCTTCAGCCTGCGCACTTCACCTTCCAAATTACAGAAGGGTCGGTTTCCATTTTGTCTCAAAGTTCATATTCTGCAAAATGAACACATGGGCATTTTCCTCATGTCAGAATCATAATTATTCCCATGTTCACAGCACAGCATCACACCCACCGATCCCCAAGGTCACTGCACGGCCTCAAACTCCTGGCTTGCAGAGCTGCTTACAACGGTAATTAATTCAAGTATTTGCTTGTGTTTTGTCTTCTGCTTCTCTCATTCCTTATTTTGAGATGTTGCCAGACCCCTGAGCTCTGTGTCCTTGTGGAGGTCTCATGATTTGAGGCCAGAAGCAAAGCTGCCCACACCCTCTTCCCTGCCAGTTCTGAAAGCCGCCTTTTCCTGAGGGCTGTCTCTCTTTTGAAGGCACATGGACAAATTACCCATCATCCCCAGTGTGTGTTGCTTTTACTGATCATAACCTCATAGCTCATTCGTTTACTCCTTCATCAAAGACTCGTTGGATCCTATAATTAGCCAGCAGGGACTCTGTTCAGGGAGAGGGATGGTGACTGTCTTTGAGCCTGTGGGTCACCTTCCAAAATGCCTGTGGCCTGAACTCTGTGAAACACTCCTTCAGCGAGGCATCCGCACAGCCATGGACGGTTTCTGATGATGTGAAATCACAAACGGACATTCACCCAGACAGACTACTCAGCGGAACAAATCCATACAGCATTGGAAGTGGCCACCTTTGAGTGTTGGGGTGCCTGGGACTTTTTCTCCTATTTATTTTTTCCACCGTACATTTTCTTCAGTAAAAATGACTGTTTGCCATGAAAAGAATTGAGTATTTTGGCAACACAACATTGTGTGTGCCGATTGGGTTTTGATCAGCAGCAACCCATTTTTTGTGTCTCACTCACCAAGGCTGACAATGATCCGAGGCTCCGCCCCAGACCCCTTTCTCTCACAGCAAACACACCAGCGAACCCCGGGTGTGCGCTCATGGCCAATGTTCCTACTCCACAGAGCTCACCCACTGAACACTGAGTGCAGCGTGGAAGCAAGATGACAAACAATGGGAGGAGCCGTCTGTCAGGTGACGGGCAGTTGATAGTTATTGGAAAGTGGAAATAGGCAGAATGGCTCTTAGAGGGGAGAAAGCTGCCTGAAATAATTTACAGGAAGGAAAATAAAGAAAAAGGCAAATAGAAGATGAAAAAGAAAATCCTCTCCAAGGAGCCTGAGCATTCTGTCACAAAGGAAGCATTAAACCTGTAACCAGTGCGGCCAGCATAGAGCGTGGGGCTGAGGCGAGGCTGCTAGCCTTTCGTGCTCTCAATGTGCAGCCTGGGCTCTGCATTCGCCACACGCAGCCCCTCCTCAGGGTCCCTGTGACCACTGGAGCCCCACTCCTGGCACCCCAACTGCCCCTAGGGTCAAGTCAGTCAAGACTGGGAGAATTGTGGAAAACAAGAATAGAATATGAAAAAAATAATAATTTGTCCTGAATTCTACCACCATCACCACCACCGAAACACTGTTAATAAGTGGCCATGATTCAGGTCAGGGCCTAGGATGGCAGCAAAGACAGCAACGGATGATAGTGAGCATCTGCCACGTGTCAGGCACCAGGGCATTCTACAGGGGTGGGGCCCCAGGCTAGGCTTACCATTACGACCCCATTTAAAATGAGGAAACTGAGTCACAGAGGCTGAAGTAGAGCATTCCACTCACACAGCAGGTGAGCACCGGACTGGATTAGGACCAGGGGTCTTGTTTCAGACTCACATTCCTGTGACCTGGCACGTCAGCCAATCTTGTACACTGAGAAGTCCTTCCCAGGCCAAGACATGTTCTCTGAGGCAGTAGTTGGAGTTACCGCAAAAGGTGTGATCTCATGGCTACACAGCAATTTAATTCTACCAAACTCTTATCATTTTGTGTTTATTTCCACATTAGTTAACACAAATAGAATGGAAGTAACACGTGTGTCCTTACATCTTGATGCCCAGCTAGATCATGGTCCCTTTTGACTCCAGACTTCAGGCTCAGCTGATTTGTACCATAGTTAAAGGAAGTCAGGTTGAGAATCTCAGAAATGAAAGAAGATATGGATTCCCATTATCACCACTGTTCTATTACACTCCCAGAAAATGTAGCCCAAGCAATAAAGTAAGAAAAATTAGTGTGATATATGTGAGATAATTATGAGCAAACTAGAGGCCCAGTGGATGGATTCGTGCACCAGTGGAAGTCCCTCAGCTTGATCTGCGCCCTCTCAAAAGCCAGGACTCCTCAGGTTTTAGCCCAATCTCCACAGGCCAGGCCCAGGGACTCCACCAGTACCCTAATCTGTGAACCAGGTCTCTAGTATACATATAAGATCTTTGGTTAATTTCTTCTGGCCCTCCCCTCTCCCCCTTCTCTCTCAGATTCATCAGTCTGTTCCATGCCTGTGCATTGAGCATCTGCCCCCTGGTGGTCACTGCATGTCATAGCTACCTGTTGAGCAGTCAAGCATTCAGACATTTAGCATATTAGCCTTTTATATATATGGATAGGAACTTTAATTATTTTTGCTGGTTACATTGTCTATTTTGTAAGGCCAATAAAACCAATCAAAATTATAAAAATAATGAGTATCTACTAATGGGCTGAGTTACCAAAAAGATAATCAAAGATAAATAGTTTCACTATTTATTTACCAAACAACTAAAAACATGATTGATAGATAAAACATCACCTTTATGCAGACATGAAAATGAAAATTGTTTAAAATTAGCCTAGTAGGAAATATATAGGGTCCATATAGAGGTAATTATAAATTCAGGTGTTTTTTGTTTGTTTGTTTGTTTTTTGTTTTTTTTGCTAAATAATTAAATAAGTGGTGTTACATCCTTTATTGCTAGGAAGGAATTCACAATACTCCCAAGATGCCAATGTTACCCTGATAATATATGCATTTAACAGATTATAATAAGAAGCAAACATGGGTTTTTCTTTTGAAATTAGACAAAGCATTTTAAACTTTATCTTGAAGAATGAATAGGAAGAATTTGGAAATTAAGACTCAAGGAAGTTTTGTTTGTAGGTTATAAAATTAAAGACGTCACAGAAGCTGTGTGGTAAGATCACCAATGATGAGATGGTGAATCCGTGCAGAGGAGAATTGGGAGACTGTCTGGTGCTGTGTACAGGCTAGTAATAAGGATTTGAAAAGTTAAGAAATGCTTTGACCTCTCACCTTACATACATGAGTAAAGAAAAGCAAAACAATACCAATACCAACACAAGAGGAAAAATAAACATCTCTGTTGATTATAATTTGTGTTAAAAATGCAATTGAATGGGGGGTGGAGATAATGGGAGAATAAGGACACATATGTAACACCATAATCAATAAAGAAATTTAAAAAAAAGAAAATTTAAAAGAAAAGAAATGCAACTGAAAACAATTAGGTGCCCACACATACTCCTCAGTTCATGGAAATTCTAATATAAAAGCAAAGAAAAACAATTGTGATACTGTCAACCTCATTTTTAATTGTAGAGAATAATACTTTCAGTATAAAATCTGCTTAAAAAACGAAAGGCATACCATATAACTGGCATAAAAACGGCAGTACAAGGCAGAAAACATTCATCTCTTTATATGGAAAGTTAATTTACTAATCCTCATGGAATCAGAATAATGAGCCATTCACAAGAGTAAGCAATGATAAGAGAAGAATCACAAGCAGCTAATGTGTGTAAGAAGGCTGAGCTGAAACTGCAAAGATCAAAGGAATCAGAGTTAAACAGCGTGACTGTCGCTTGGTAAGCTGTCCATTGACAACGCGCTTTAACAGCTCAGTCTCGGCAGGTACAGTGTTCCCGAAGGATCGCCTAGCAGCAGGGCCGCCCGTGGCCTTCAGTATCCAGGGCTTCTGTGCTTACCTGTTGGCCGGGTGGACACACTGCACGGGCCCCATTTTAAATCGCTTGTGGGTTATTTCTCACAGCCCCTGGAAGGTTAACGTGGTGGTACATGGGGGGGGCTACAGAGCACCTCAGATGGTGGATAAAGAAAATGGAATTTATCTAAGGAAAGGGCTGGGCTGGGATGCCCACAGGGAAGGGCTGCACAGCCCCGAGCCAAGGGCGCACGCGGAGAAGCTGGCCGCCCCAAGAGCTGGCGCTCCACCTCCTGTGCAGCCGCTGGCAGGAGCCCTGTGGTCAGAGGGTGGTCCTAGCTGGCGGACTGGGGATCAGATGGGCGCAGGTGTGCGACTGGGTGCCCCCAGGACAGGCGCCTTCCTTATGCTCTGGCACCAGTTCCAGCAAGTCCCTCCCGGCGTGTGCCCTCCTGAGGGGGGAGCGCGGACAAGTCCTCTCCTGAGGGGGAGTGTGGACAGTCCTCCCGGCCTGTGCCCTCCTGATGGGGGAGAATGGACAGTCCTCCCGGCCTGTGCCCTCCTGACGGGGAGCATGGACAGTCCTCCCGGCCTGTGCCCTCCTGATGGGGAGCATAAACAGTCTTCCTGGCCTGTGCCCTCCTGAGGGGAGAACACGGACAGTCCTCCCGGCCTGTGCCCTCCTGACGGGGAGCACAGACAAGTCCTCCGGGCCTGTGCCCTCTTGTGGCGGGAACTTACCAATGGCCTTTAACGATCACGTTGCCCTGTGGCCCTAATGAGGGAGGGCCTCCGTTCGCCACCTTGCAGATGTAGGGTGAATGGCAGGGCTTCATTGTTTGTAGGGAAGAGGGGAAGACTGGGAGTGAGCTAGAGACCCCATGCACACCAGCTCAGGGCATATGGAGGGTTTGGAACTTCCAAACGATGTCAGTTCAAGTAAAAAATAACCCTTACCTGTTCTACTAGAGAAGAAACCATATAAACAAGGAACAAAACGCGCCAAACAAGAATTGTGGTGAGTCCAGGGAACTGTTTTACCTTTGTGGGGACGTCTAATGGCTGCAGGGCGGCTCTTCTCTGACCGGAGGCAATGGAGGACTTTCCTGGCCGGGAATGTGAGGAAGCCACAGGGCCTGCCGGGCTCCAGTCCCACAGATGGGACCGACCCCATAGAGCCTTCCCGAACCAACAGGGGGAAAAGGAGAGCCTTGTCTGTCCTCAGGGAGAAGACACGTTGGTGCTGAAGCAACGAGAAGCCGGGACCAGCCTGAGGGCCTCCCTGGGAGCAGGAGGGGGCGGTGGGGCAGCCCAACCCCTGCAGCGACTAACGCCTCGGTACATTCCAACAGCTTCACCAGGAACGAAAGCTAATGAAAATCCAGAAATTTAAGGAGAATCCACAAGTCTGAATTCTTAGGCAAAACATACACTCAGCATCACATTACCGTATTTTCCGGTGTATAAGACGACCCCCTAATTTTACAGTTAAAACAGGTTTAGGCCTATATTCGCTGTATAAGACTACCCCCCACTTCAAAGAAAAGACTTACTTTGCCGTCAAGATCTGCAGGAAATTTTTGTGCAATTTTGGTCTTTTGCCCCCGATTTTTGGTTGACTTTTTTCTTTTCAAAAGTCGTCTTATACGCCGGAAAATACGTACACTAAAAAACAAAGGAACAAAACAGAGCAGCTCACAGGCAGTGAGGAGAGGACCAAACTCCCAGCAGCGAGACTTCTGAAATGACACCTCCTCACACCCACACACCACGCTATTCGCTTGATGTTCCTTTCCTCCCGCCCTTTCTGTACTTTTATATGAAGGCTTGTGTGACAGGCATCCTGCTTCTGATCTCAGCAAGGATTCAACCAGAACATCCCAAAGCTCGTCCAGAAAGGTCGGGAGGGACGGTGCGGGGAGCACCCAGCACCACCTTGCAGGCGCCATTCTCTTCCTTCTCCAACTTGTCAAGGCAGCGACGAAGCCTCAAACATCCCTCCCCTGGGGCCCAGGGAAGAAGCTCCAACCTCTCCCCACAGTGGTTTGCAAACAAGCTCGGTGAGCACAGGAGATACGATATTATTCAGAGAACACACTCCTTCCCGCGGACCGCCATCAGCCACTCTAAACAAGCGGACACCTCCTCACCCATGGAATTCACGGTGTGAGTGCTCATTACAGGGACATTAGATAAAGGAACTGGGTGCTGGAACTTGATGCCACACTGCATATTATAAGGAAATATTCCTTGTAAAAAAGAATTATTAGCAGAAAACAAAGCCCAACTGGAATGCAAAGCAGAAGCAGGTGCCAGTATACAAACCAACCTGGAGTTTCCCTGGGTCCGTCCATTTTCAAGGGATGGGATCCAACGTGGGGATCTCCCTGTTGTCGGCACCCAGGAATCTGTTTTCAGGATGGCTCGGTATCTGGGGCCCTGGAGACAGACCCAATCTGCCTGCAGGCCCTGAGCTGGGGGAGGCGGGAACCTGAGCTTCCTCCTGTTGGATCCTGCACATGGTTCATCTTTGCATTGCACTACAGGGAAATAGACATCTGAACACCTACAACTCTTATTTCATACTAGAGGCCCAGTGCACGAATTTGTGCACAAGTGGGGGCCGACTGGCCTGCCCTGATTGGGCTGATTGGGCCAGGTTGGCCAGGGGAAGGGGATATGGTCAGTTGGCTAGCCAGCCCCGACTCTGATTGGGGGTGTGTGATCAGGGGCAGGGCCAGCTGGCGGGGGGGGGGGGGTGCCAAGGGCAGTAGGACTCCCAGTAGAACTCCTGGTCGAGGGGACATTTGCATACTAGCCTTTTATTGTATAGGATGCTCCATCTGATGTGGCTGGAAGGGGCTGGTCTGTGCTCCTCAGCAGCCCAGCCCGCAGAGCCCTGAGGCCCAGGCATACCCCACACCCACCTGGGGAGGGACGCTTCACCGCCCACCAACCTGCACTCTGAAAGGTGCAGTGTGTATGCTGCCCTCTCCTCTCTCAGGGGCACTCACTGGAGCTGGGCCCACCCAGACAGCCTGGCTGACCCCAGGACAAGACCCTTGCACCACGGGAGGCCAGGGGCATGGGTTCCCGGGGCCTGGGTGGGAACATGTCTGGGAGCCCCTCCAGTGGCCTGGCTGCTGGTGGCAGAGGAATAATCTGGGGATCTCAGGTGTCCCAACCCTACGGATGCAGAAGGGGCAGGTCGGAGGGTATGGCAGTTCCGGGAACATGGAGGGCCAGGCTGAGCGTTGGGTGCGGTCCACACGGGAAGTCACTGGCCCAATGGGGACTAAAGCTGAGGCCACCCTGACACACCCACCTGCCATTGCCTCAGTCAAGCAGGGTTCCTGCTACATAAGAAGTTAGATAAACTCTCCCCAGGAGCCCCAGATCAGGGCTCAGCCTCAAAATGTTACCCTTCAGCCTGAACTGCTCCCAATCGCCCATTAAGAAAAGGGGTGTTGAATAATTAAAGTCTATAAATAGAACTGCACAAAGTATGTGCAACTGATTATAAATTGCCCATTTTATTGCAAATTCACAAACACATTCACACACTCATATACACACACACATACACTCACATATATACACACTCACACACATACACTCACACACAGTCATACACACTCAGATACATACTTATACACATACATTCACACATACATACATACACTCACATATACTTACACACACTTACATGCATGCACTCACACACAGTCATAGACAGTCAAACACATTCTCATACATACTTACACACACATATATACACTCACATGGATACACACATGCACACACAGTCGTACATGCATACACACACTCATACATACATACATTCACACACACTCAAACACTCACACACTCTCATAGTCACACACACCCTCTCTCTCTCTCATACACACACACACACACAAACACACACACACACACACTCACAGACACTCTCACAAGCACTCACACACACACACTTCTAGGGTCTGCTCTCTGGACACCGCATGAGCTCACAGAGCGAGGTGTGCAGTTCTGCTGGCGTGGCCTTCTTCCCAGTCGTGCAGAGCCAGCTCCTCTCTGGGCAGGAATACCAGGGGCGGCCTCACAGGGCCTCTGAGATGGCAGACGCCGAGGGCAGGGCAGGGGCCGGCCAGTTATGCAGGGCGTTTCCACACAGTGCGTGTGTGGCACCTCCAGGAAGAGAGCCCCGTGCCCGTT
Source organism: Nyctalus aviator (assembly GCA_036971965.1). Lineage (NCBI taxonomy): Eukaryota > Metazoa > Chordata > Mammalia > Chiroptera > Vespertilionidae > Nyctalus > Nyctalus aviator. Next base: position 89,197,274 of record CM072925.1, read on the forward strand.
CATTCCCTTGAGATGTTGGATCCGAGAACATGAGACAAGCCCCAGCCAGCAGCTCTGGGGCTACCTGCGGAGTCAGCACCCTTTTCTGTCCTGAACCAGCCAGCGCGCAGGAGCCCGGTCTGCTCCCCCAGGGGCAGCACAGTGACTTCTTCAGAGACTGCCAGTGTTTGTCTTGTTGCCCGTTTCGGTGCATTAGAGTCTAACAGTTAGAGCCTTTGTTTCTTTGAAGCTCGGAACACTGCACCATTTGACTCTAAAATCGACATCAGAGGAGCACTAATTAAAGGCACACGTTGCAGTGGAGACAGAGGTAGAATTATGCTGGGAGGCATGGTGTAATTAATTTTGTACATGGGAGATGTGAAAGGGGGTGAGCGACCTGGAGGAGTCCCTGCCCATCTCATTGTAGAAACACAATGCGGATCAGACAGCATATGGAGACACGTGTGGTAATTAGATGTCGAGGTGGGGAGCCCAAACAGGTCACTGCTAAGCTCTCCAGACAGCAAGACGAGAGCGCACCTCCTTCCTCACGCATGTTCCCCGGGGACAGTCCCCTTACCTGGGGGAGGAGGGGCGCGGTGACTATGAGGCAAATCTGCTAAGGGCTGGACAGTGGAGCCGGGCAGTGGGAGTGACTGGCCGGAAGCACGCTGTACCCTGAGGCGGGGAAGCGCGAGAGGCTGTGATAGAGCCGCCTCCTCTCAGAGCTGCCGGCTCCGAGGCGCCTCGCCCAGCACAGCCAGCCTCTCAGCTGGTCAGAGGGCTGACATGATTATGACTCCAGTTGGAGGGCATTGGACTCGCTGCGCGTGGACCAGTCATGCATGCCCTGTGAGAGTTACAGACACCGCCTCAAAGGGAGTCTAGGAGAGAAGAAAGGCATTCATACAAAACGTCCTCCACAGGGGACTCCATCCTGTGCCTCTGTGGTGACGATGCAGGGCACAGGTGGCACAGGGGCACAGGTGGCGCAGGGGCACAGGTGGGACAGGGGCACAGGTGGGACAGGGGCACAGGTGCCATGCAGGGCAGAGGTGGCACAGGGGCACAGGTGGCGCAGGGGCACAGGTGGGACAGGGGCACAGGTGCCATGCAGGGCAGAGGTGGCACAGGGGCACAGGTGGCGCAGGGGCACAGGTGGGACAGGGGCACAGGTGCCATGCAGGGCAGAGGTGGCACAGGGGCACAGGTGCCATGCAGGGCAGAGGTGGCACAGGGGCACAGGTGCCATGCAGGGCAGAGGTGGCACACGGGGACAGGCAGCGGCCGGGCTTCCTCAGCACAGTGTGCCACTGGCTATGCCTCATGCCCGAGGTTTTGTTTAACCAGAGGTCAGGGTGCACCATGCCGTGCCCTTGTACACCGCTCCAAGCTCAGCGCTCAGCGACAGCAGCTGGAGGAAGGGAGGATGTTGGCCCCGGGAGTGTGCATTCTGTGGCGCTCATTTGCTGGAAATGATAACTCCTTTATCCCGCAGGCCTGGCTGTGTGAGGGGCACGGGAGAGAAACTCAGTCACCTGGGAGAGCCCTGAGGCTGCAAGCAGATGGCAGGAAGGGAGGGCATGGGAGGTGCCCCGGGAGGGTACAGTGAGCTGGGAGCAGCGCTGAGCACTGAGCCTGGAGCGGCGCTGAGGACCGAGAGCGAAGGACACGGCCCTGGGGAGGTCAGCACGAGGCGGTGCGGACAGGAAGCAGCTCAGATGCAATGGCAGGATGGATGCTAGGGACATTTAGAGCCAAGGGAACTTGCAAAGTGGATACCTGACCCCTCAGTGTGTGGGCAGGAAAGGAGACAACATGTGAACCAAGACCAGAAAGCCAGTAGAGCCAGGAAGGTGGGGGAGGGGAGAAGCCAGCAGGACCTGAGAGGCGCCTGGAAGGTGGGAGGTTGTGGGGGAGACCGTCAGAGAGGTGGCGGCCTGCAGTACCGGGCAGGGCTGCCACATGAAGAGGTGGGTTCCGGAGGTGATGGGTAGCTGTTAAAATACTGGGGTGACCAGGTGAGTGTGGAAATGAGGCCAGGAACTCCTCTGTCTCCCTGGACCTAAGTAGCCAATCCCTCCAGGGCGGTGTCAGCCACGCGGGCCTCCTGGAGCCAATCAGAGCAGGCCCCTGCTCACAGGGGTGAGAGATGGGGTGCTCTGCCCAGGGACCCGCCACAAATCACACGTTCCCACCTTTCTCCCTCCGTTCTTGTCGCCCTGCACCCCCCAGGAAGCCTGCGGGGAGAGCTGGCTGGGAGCACGCCTGGCATGGCTCCATCCAGGGCCCACCCGTGCTGGGCTCCCTCCTGCTGTCATCCGTGTCAGTGTCCAGACAGGCCATGCTCCGATGACCCTGCCCAGGACGGCTGCGCTGGCCAGGCACCTCCTGCTGAGCCGGCCTGACCAGCGTGCGACGCCGGGCCGGCCCCCGGGGCCCCGGGAGCCGTGGTCTGCATTTGAAATGTAAGCAGAGTTTCCGGGATGATCATTCTTGTCAGAGCAGAGGTTCGTGATAAGACGGAGCGGCTTTGATACAGGACGTGTGGACGTGGGCTCCGGGGCTTTCCTTTGTGGCTGGCACCGCGGCCATCGGGCAGCTGTGCCCGCTCTGAGAAGCTTCTGAGCCAGCCCAACCCGGGCAGGGCGGAAGGAGCCGGGGCGGGCCCTCCCCTTGGTCCCACTTCAAAGACCCCTCTTTGCCTGGATCCCCGAAACCAGGCTCAGAGATGCGCTGAGGGTCTGCAGACGGCGCCTTCACTTTTAACTCCCACATAAAACAGAATGAGAGATGACCCGGCCGGGAAGGCGTCGGCTCCCGAGGTAATCGATGCCTGCGCACGGCCAGCGCGGCCAGAGCTGCCAGCGGCCGTTCCTCAGGAGCTCGGCTGGGCTGCAGCCGCTTGAAAGCTGTCAGATGCGTATACATTGCGATCTCTATTTATACAGATACACACTTCCCCGCATCTGAACACACACACACACACACACGCACGCATTTCCCACCCAGCCCGTTCTCTGTGGGCAGCACTGTTCCAGGGGAGGTGCTCCCAGTGAAATATCTCCAGGCCTGATCCGGGAGGAACCTATGGGGTCATCTCACCCCTTGAATGTGACCCTGAAGAATAATCCTCCTCCTACTCCTTTTTCTCCTTTTCTTCCTCCTCCTTTTCTTTCTTATTCTCCTTTCCCTCCTCCTTCTCCTCCTCCTCCCCCTCCTCTTCCTCTTCTTCCTTCTCTTCTTCTTCCCTTCCACTTCCTCCCCTTCCTCCACCTCCTCTTTTTCTTCCTCCTCCTCCTCCTCCTCTTTCTTCTTCTTCTTCTTCTTCTTCTTCTTCTTCTTCTTCTTCTTCAATCCTCACCCAAGGATATTTTTCCCACTGATTTTTAGAGAGAGTGGAAGGGGGGGACAGGAGAGAGAGAGAGAGAGAGATGGTTTGCCTCTCGCACATACTGGGCTGGGGTTGTACTTACAATCCAGGTATGTGCCCTTGACCAGGAATCGGACCCTCAACGCTGCGGTGAGCACCCCAGCCAAGCCCTGAGAATTCTCTGGAGGGAACGGCTGGGCCTGAGGCAGACATGGGCTTGCTGGATGTCTCTGAGAATGCCGTTCTTCGGGAGCACGGCCACTGTCCTGTGCCCCACCTTTGGGCGTTCAAGGCAGCTACTGACCTGGCGTCTCATTATGTGAGAGACCGAACCCCAGCAGGAGGCTTGCGATGAGGAGGAGCACTTAAAGGTCCTCAGCTCGTCCTGACAGTCCAGCCTCAGGAGGAGCCCAGCGGGTCCCAGAGAACCAAGGCAGATGGGAGACAGGGGAAGCGGCCTCCGAGGCTTGGGAGAAGAGGCAGAGGCCGAGAGCCCGGTCACTTTCTCCAGCTGAAGTGAGACGGGCACTGGGTGAGGGAGGGTCAGTGAGTGGTGCTGGGACGGGCACGGGGTGAGGGAGGGACAGTGAGTGGTGAAGGGACAGACACGGGGAGAGGGAGGGATAGTGAGTGGTGAAGGGACAGGCACTGGGTGAGGGAGGGACAGTGAGTGGTGAAGGGACAGGCACTGGGTGAGGGAGGGACAGTGAGTGGTGAAGGGACAGGCACTGGGTGAGGGAGGGACAGTGAGTGGTGAAGGGACAGACACGGGGAGAGGGAAGGACAGTGAGTGGTGAAGGGACGGTCACGGGGAGAGGGAGGGACAGTGAGTGGTGAAGGGACGGGCACGGGGTGAGGGAGGGACAGTGAGTGGTGAAGGGATGGGCACGGGGTGAGGGAGGGACAGTGGTGCTGGGACGGACACGGGGTGAGGGAGGGACAGTGGTGCTGGAACAGGCACGGGGTGAGAAGGGACAGTGGTGTTGGGACAGCTCTGGGACCTAAGCAGCTGAGGGAGAACATGTCCTGCAGTGGCTGAGGGAGGCCATGTCCTGGGGCAGAGGACTCCCCAGCTTGAGCGTTTGTCTTTGATGAGGACACACTGCTGTGGTCTGACTAACGGGGAGCAGAGGAGGAGAGATCCAGCCTCACCCCACCCTCTGGGCTGCTGGTGCTCCCTGGGTGCTGAACCCACAGGAAGCCAGCAGCCAAGGGGGTAGGGGGGCCCCCCGCAGTGGGGCGCTGAGCGGGGGAGCGCTCAGTAGGGCCGTGGAGGAGAGGACCAGGGAAGGTACAGCAGTTTATGTCGCCATGGATGGAGGAACATATCTTAAGGCCAATTTCTATCTAAAGACATTCTAGGTTTTCGGAGCTCCCTGGATTCAGCTACAAGGCTTGTGCGTTTGTACTGGGTGGGGGCCAGTCAGCAGCTGGAGGGGGGCGGGGAGGGGGAGGCGGGAAGAGTGGATGGGAAACTGGGGGAGCCCCTGGAGGCTGTGATCCGGGGTTCTGGGGGCGTGTGGACAAAGGACCGAAAGGAATGTTTATAAAGTGATGTCCACAGCCAAGCAAAGGTGAGGACAGGGGCGTTCGGATGAGTTCTGGGGGAAGCCGTGTGGATGCAGTGTTTCAGCAGGGGCGGTGGCAGCAGGACGTGGTGGAAGGTGTGTGTGTAAGATCAAGTCACTGGAGTCAGTAATTGTAATAACATTTTGTTGAGCCGCCATACCAAATACTCTCACCCAACACGCAGCCATAAAGTGGCTGATGGGAGGCTGTGTTCATTACTGATGCGAAGTCATTGGGATGCAGTGAGTGGTGACACTGCCCGTCTCAGTGGGGACCTGCTGTGTCTCAGGTGCCTGGAGCCACGCGGGCTGGCGGCTGCTCAGGACGGAGCAGCGGTGCAGGTGCCATAGGATAGAGAAGCCATTTGTGAGGTCAGGATGAAGGGCCTGAGTTGTCCCCTGCGGGTGGGGAACCCCCGAACATGCAGGGGAGCTGTGGGCACAGCGCTGGGCCTGCAGACCCAGGGCGCTGGGAGGCCGGGCCGGAGCAGGCCTGGATCAGTCAGGCAAGGGACACACGTGTAGCCACGAGACAGCCGAGTGCAGAATGACAGGCGAGGAAGCGCAGGACCCCTCACCCACCCCTGCCCCCTACCCCCACCCCATGCCCTCACCCCCACCCTACTCAGACCAGCGCCTCCCCTGGGCACTGCTGTCTGTGGGAGGGATCCCTGTGGGTGGCGTCTTGGACACTGCAGGTGTCACACCACCCCCACCCTCCACCCTCTCAAAGCCAGGGCACCCCCACCTCCATCCCAGGTGTGACCATCAACCAAAATGTCCCGAACCTGGTCAGTGTCCCGTGGGAACTGCCCTGGTTAGTGACCCACAGGCTGGGCGGAGAGGAAGCATCGGTGATGGGGCGGGGAGGGGACTGTGATGCAGTAAGAAGAGAGAGCAGGCTTGGAACTGGTGCAGAGCAGATGGCATGTGCAGGGACCGGTGAGGGTGGGGGCTTGTGGGAGGGGCTTTAGCTCAGACCTGACTAAGGAACGGAACGGGAAGGCTGTGCCCTTTGTGTAGCCCAGTGCAGGGGCCGGCGTCACTCCGGTCTCAGCCTCATGGAGCACCCCGGGTGCCCGAGGCCGGTGAGCAGGGAACTCTTGACGGAAAGTGAAACGTGGAAGTCCCAGGCGGTCACTCACACGCTGCCCAGTGCCTCCCTCCTGGGCAGGCAGAGGCTGAGGAAATACCCCATCGAAGTACTCACATTACGTAACACAACGGAGGAGAATTAATATTTTTCAGAAAACACAAAGCCATATTTACTCCACTTTCTGCAACTTTAATTAAATTCTCTGCTACAATAATTACAGCTGTGCATTGTTAAAGACGTACAAACATGCAGAAACGTGTTACTGCCGGAGACCATTATTAAAGCCACGGCATTTGCCTACAGAACGGCACCAGCCAGAGAGGAAGCTGCTGAACCTCCTGTGCAGGCGACGGCCTGTGTGCCGGCTGAGCCACAGCAGAGCAGGACCGGATCTCCGGGCCTTCCCTCAAAGAATATCAGCAGCAGCTCCGCCGCCCCCGGCGGCTCCGCCCCCCAGCGGCTCAGCCTCCCCCAGTGGCTCAGCCTCCCCCAGCGGCTCAGCCTCCCAGCAGCTCAGCCTCCAACAATGAATCAGCCTCCACAGCGGCAGCCTCCCAGCAGCTCAGCCTCCCCCAGCGGCTCAGCCTCCCAGCAGCTCAGCCTCCAACAGCGAATCAGCCTCCACAGCAGCTCAGCCTTCCCCAGTGGCTCAGCCTCCACAGTGGCTCAGCCTCCCCCAGGGCTCAGCCTCCACAGCAGCTCAGCCTCCCAGCGGCTCAGCCTCCACAGTGGCTCAGCCTCCCCCAGTGGCTCAGCCTCCACAGCAGCTCAGCCTCCACAGTGGCTCAGCCTCCACCAGCGGCTCAGCCTCCACCAGTTAACCGCTGCAAGCCTGGCCCTCTTTGACTGCACCCCAGGTCTCTGTAGGCTGCTTCTGGGGATCCCCGCAGTGCATGCAGGCTCCTCAGGGGCTCCGCATCGCGCTCGCTGAGGAAGATGGTTGACTCCAGAGAGGTCGGAGCTCCGCTGCCGCACAGAATGCTTGGGGGCGCATCGCTGCCGGCCAGTGTGGCCTGGTCCTGGAGGGCTGCCCCCACTGCAGTGCTGTGGGCTTGGTTCCTGGTGGGCGGGCGCATAAGGGAGGCGATAGATTGATGGATGCTTCTCTCTCTCCTCCCTTCCTCTCTCTCTAAAATCAGTGGAACTTATCCTCAGGGGAGGGTTTAAAGAGGAAAGGAAAGGAAATGCATCCTGCCAGGGTGGGCACACCACACTCCCCGCCTCTCTCCAGGGGACATTCCAGAGAGCAGACCCCTGTGGGCCCTCCATGACCTGTTTCCCCTTTCAGACCTGCTTCTCCCCCAGGAAGGGGCCGGCTACTCCGCAGACGGGAGCTGCCCTGGGCCCGGCCAGGAGCATGCGCTTCCTTCAGGGAGCAGCGCATCTTCAAGCGGCGGCCACGGACCGGTGCTGGTGCAGGACCACGGAGGAGGAGAAGCTGTTTCCCCAGGAGCTCAGTCTTTTGGCCCCACATGCAATACCTCTTAGTCCAGAAGATCCCACCGCGGAGAGCGGAGGGCCTGCCCGGGGCTGCTTTCTCTGGGCAGCTCACTCGCACCTTCCAGGACGCTGGAGGAATCTCCGAGGTTCCTGCTCTGTTAGAGTGCATCCCTGAGACAGTGGCCCCCAATGCTCAATGTCCAGGAACACCTGCTGCACGTTCCGGTCCTCAGGCCCCGCCCGGCAAGCCCTCTGAGCAGAAGCCGGGCGGGAGGCGTTGAGGGCGACTCAGGGGCTGGGAGCACTGGGCATGAGCACCGAGGCCGCTGGTGCTACCAAGCCCATGAGCACACTTCTGGCTGGAGGGTCTTGAGTTATTTTAATAACAGTTTTTGCATTTCTCAATGCAGACTCGGGCTTTTAAGGTAAATTCTCTAAAGAGTGGAAGCATACGTTTCTGGGGAAATATGCTAATTGCTACCTGTAAGGAGCAGTGCCCTTCAGACCAGGAGCCACTGGGATGTGGGAGTTGCTCCAGGACAGAGCCCGCTCACTCACCCGAGTCAGGCAGGGCGCCTGCTTCAGACGGAGTGGCTCCCACCAGCTCCTCCCCCAGGCGAGCAGGAGCAGACGGGGAGAGGTTTCCTCGCTCTTCTGGGGAGTTGCTTTTGCCCTGAGAGAGTTATTTCCAAATTAAAAAGACTTGCCTGCACTGTGTCTTCTTTCTGGATAACTGAAATAAATGCAAAAGTTGGAGAGTATCATGTTCTCTTAGTTTAACCATCAAAATTGCAGTTTACTTATTCGCCATTGCATTAGCCTTTGAAATATTATGCCGTGACTAATGAAAATGCATAATAGAGTGTTCACACTATTGGTCTATTTATCTTTTTAGTATACTAGAGGTCTGGTGCATAAAATTCGTGCATGGGGGGCGGTGTCCCTCAGCCCAGCCTGAACCCTCTCCAATTTGGGATTATGGTGGGATCGGGCCTAAACGGGCAGTTGGTCATCCCTCTCCCAATCCAGGACTACTGGCTCCCAACTGCTCACCTGCCTGCCTTCCTGATTGTACCTAACCACTTCTGCCTGCCAGTCTGATCACCCCCTAACCACTCTCCTGCCAGCCTGATTGATGTCTAACTGCTCCCCTGCCAGGCCTTTTGCCCCCAACTTCCCTCCTCTGCCAACCTAGTCACTCCTAACTGTCCTATTCTGCAGGATTGAATGCCCACAACAGCCCTCCCTTGCAGGCCTGATCCCTCCCAACTGGCCTCCCCTGTTGGCTATCTTGTGTCCACATAGGGGCAGTATCTTTGACCACATGGGGGCAGCCATCTTTTGTATTGGAGTGATGGTCAATTTGCATATTACTCTTTTATTAGATAGGATAGAGGCCTGGTGCACAGGTGGGAGCCAGCTAGTTTGCCCTGAAGGGTGTCCCAGATCAGGATAGGGGTTCCCTTGGGGTGTGGGGAAGCCTGGGCGAGGGGCCTATGGTGGTTTGCAGGCCGGCCACGCCCCCAGTGACCCAAGTGGAGGCCCTGGTATCTGGGATTTATTTACCTTCTACAATTGAAACTTTGTAGCCTGGAGTGGAGCCAAACCTCCTGCTTGCTCTGTGGCGGGCAACCATTTCTGTTTGGATTTGTTTACCTTTTATAACTGAAACTTTGTAGCCTTGAGTGGAGGCTTAGGCGGGTAAAGGCAGGCAGAAAGCTTGGCTTTCTCAGTTGCTTGAGAGAAAGCCTCCCTCCTGCTCTATGTGGCTGTAGCCATCTTGGTTGGGTTAATTTGCATATTTGTTTTGATTGGCTGGTGGGCGTGGCTGGTGGATCAGAGCGATGGTTAATTTGTATATTACTCTTTAATTAGGTAGGATGACTAGGTAAATTCTGAGAAAAGATGTTAGAAATTGGCAGCCAGACATAGTAGGGTAAATGGGTCAGGAAAGGTGTAGTCAATTGTAAAATTTTACCAAGCAAAGTCTCAGATGTGTCCATAATTCTAGTCCCAGAAAAAAATTGTATAATCCATATAAATAATTGTGTTTGCATTTTAGAGTCTCAGAAAATAGAAAACTTTAAAAAATATTGTTCCTTTTTATTTAGAAATTATAAAGCACCCTTTCCTTAGGCAATTTTACTTTAATATTATAATAAGTTATTGTGTGTTTTAGGGATAATTTAATTTGCATCTACCCAATTACTTTACACAGGTTAATAAATAATTTAGTAAATACTGCCTAGCAAACTAGAAATATATATATATATATATATATATATATATATATATATATATATAGTGAAAAGACTTGTGCTCAGAAAAGGCAACTGATTTTTGTAAACATTGAAATCTTTCTTGAGTTGAAAGTTAAAAGGGGGGATGAATGGTGAGAGAAGGAGACTTGACTTGGGGTGGTAAACACACACACACACACACACACACACACACTTGTGCATACACACACATACTCACACATACACTCCTACTCACATGCACATGCACACTCATGCACATCACATGCACATGCACGCTCATGCACATGTACACTTAGACACATATACACATATGCAACACACTCACATGTGCACGCGCACACACGTGCACTCACAGGCACACAGTGGAATACCGCTTCCCTGCCTGGCCTAAACCTGCACCCTCCAGGGCCAGGCCATGTGGGGCTGCCCGGTGCCCATGCCTTCAGCTCTCAGCTCCCGGCGAAGGCCAGGAATCCTGCTTCAAAGGCCGCTGTTAACAGTTTGCAGCATATTTCAAATGACATAGATGGTCCGGTCACCTGTCACGGCGCTGCCAGCTTCCATTAAGCATCAAAGGCATACCTGTGCTCCTTTGATGTGGCTGCAAGTGTACTTCCTGAGAATGGTGGCAGGTTAACTGCTATAAACAGACCCAGAAGGCATAACTGTAATGTGCCAATCGCCCCACTGTGGGGTCAACCTGCATTCCCACTTAAACATCAGCTTCTTAGCAGTTTCAGCGAGGTGCGTGCACTGTGTAAATTGGGCAGCCTGTTTGAAAGGCATGCCGCACCTCGCTAGATGTACTGAAGCTGATACTAGGCAGACTGGGCTGCATGCGGTAGCTCACAGCAGACACAAGGCCACTGAGAGCAAGAGAGACATGCAGAGAAGCATCTGGTGGAGAGTGTCCAGAGCTGCCACTGTAGCCAGTGGTGCCAGGGCCCGGGGTCCTGGTGAATGAGCCCACCCGTCTGGGAGCTTGTCCACACATTTATTGCCTGGTGTGTGGATGGGAGTGGGGGTGGGCCCCGAGACGGACACCAGCACAGCTTCCTGCCTCTCACTAAAGAGAGATGGAAAAATGGACTTTGGAGAGATGAGGGGCCAAGAGCCTTTGGAAACGTGGAAGATTGAGAGTTGAGCCCAGTTCTCTGTAGTTTTTACCTTGAACTGAGAAGGGCAATGAGCTGAGAAGCCAGGAGAGCAGACAAAAGTAGGGCAGGGTTTCTAGCCACCTTGGGGTTAAAAAGAGAAAAATGACGTGAGTGTAGATCCTGCCAGGAAGTGAGGCCTGGTAAACGCCCAGGCTATCATGGGGCCCCGCAGTGAAGCTTCCCCACCCAGACCTAACCTCTGGAGTCACAGAGGAAGGGACAGCCCTGCCGAGGGGAGAGCCCGGTCTTGTCGCCGAAGGGCACAGGGTCGTTCAAGCAGCCACATGGGAGAAACAACAGATGTTGAATCAGGGCACCATGTGCATCACCCAAACTGGGCCGACCGCCGTCTAAGGTGGGACACAGACACCAGCAAGCATTCGAGCAGAAAGCACGGGCGATCTCACTGCTTTGGGGAAGGCAGTGTCTAAAGCAGGAACAAGCAGCACGAAGCACAGGGGAAAGGGCCAGGATTGGCGACCGCCAGTGGACAGCCAGTATCTGAAGGGAGTTGACAGGCTGCAGTGGGGACGAAGGCCCTTGGCACACATGCAGCCGACAAAGGCCTTTGACCCAGGATGCAACCAGCAGCTCTTACAAACAGCAAGGAACCATGTCCAGCAGAAAAGAAAACAGACTAGAGAACTAGAGAAGGGTGTTTTTATTATTATTTCCACCAGGTAATCCAATGGTCACTACATTCATGAACAGAGGATCAGCAGCGTTAATCATACAGAAAAGCAAATTCAATCCCAAAGGGGATGCCATTCCGTACTGCACCAGAAGGACTAAGGTTAACAGGACAGAAAATACCACACATCGGTAGGTGTGGGGCTGTCGTGAACTCTCATGTGTCACTGGCTGGAGATCAGTGTCACAAACCACTTTGAAAATTGCATTGGAAGTTTCTACGTGCAGATAATCTATGACCAGTCAGCTCACCTCTTAGGGGTGAGCTTAACAAAAACACACATTTCTATGCATTAAAAGGAAGTCAGAAGTCAGGAGTGATTCCAGCAGCGGTACTTGCAACAGACAAAATATGGCAGCAACCCAATTGCATGCAAACTATGAACTGTTTATAGTGTAGGGCAGCGATTTTCACCTGGTGTACCACAAGCATGTTTAACACATGCAATACCTGACTATTTAGTCAGGGGTACCGGCCTCTTTTCCCTTACATTGTCAAATTAAAAAATGGCAACAACCAACACAACAATGGCCATCTAGTGTGAGTGCCCTCTCTTGAACCATAAGTATATAGGCCATATAATAGAGTTGCATCTTATTGGTTATGTTGCATAATAAGGCTAGATCTGATTGGTTAATATTTGGTTGCAGAAATCCTTATATACAAGTAGACACACTAGGTTGTTATTTTTTTTATTTATTTAATATATTTTATTGATTTTTTAACAGAGAGGAAGGGAGAGGGATAGAGAGCTAGAAACATCGATGAGAGTGATACATTGACCAGCTGCCTCCTGCACACTCCCCACTGGGGATGTGCCCGCAACCGATGTACAGCCCTTGACTGGAATCAAACCCAGAACCCTTCAGTCTGAAGACTGATGCTCTATCCACTGAGTGAAACTGTTTTCGGCATGCACTGGGTTTTTAAAAAGGCCACCTTGGAGCAAAAAGGGTAGGTACTATTATTATTCTTTTGTAAGTCAATAAAATTATACCTATCTTTTGCCAGGTAGGCAACAAATAAATCTTTTGTTGAGCTGCAGAATTTTAGTGATTAGTCTATAGGTGCCAAAAGGTGAAAACAGTTGGAAATCGCTGGCTTGAGGTGTTATGCAGCAATGAGAATGTGTGATGCATTGTGAACATGTGGCCACATGTCACACACCTGCCACACAGAAGAGACCTCTTTGTGCTGCCACTACACAAACTTCCCAAACAAGGAACCCAGTGGTGGTGGCTGGGGTGGGTGGTGGGGTCCGTGGGCCCGCGATCATGTCTGTGCAGCCATGGCTCCTGTCCCCCCTGGGTGCAGCCGCCTGCAGTGCTCTCTGTGAGACGCAGCCTCTGCACACTCTGACCCACACATTTTCTGTCTGGTTGTTACATTTCAATGCAGACCTTCCTTTAAAAACACACACATCCCGACACCCAGCATCCCCTCTCAGACTTTTCTTGCAGATACACATGTACAAAATGAAGATGCAAGTAGAAGCTGTTGTGTGGGTGTATTGTGCAGCATCTTTTACTGTAGCCAGCATTGCAAACAACTTCCGAGGCTCTGTTTAAGTGAGTGACGTGGCAGCTATACAATGCGGCAAAGCTGTGAAAGCAAAGTGGCTGAATGCAGGCCAGCAGTGCACCTCCATGTGCGGGTCCCCTGCAAAGAGCACATCGCAGAATGGCACACAGTATCTCTCCCGTAGCAGCTGAGCACAGAGCCCTCGCCACCTGCCTGAGGAGGCACACCACGCTGCTCCCGGGGTGATGCAGGAGAGCCGAGGTGTTCTGGTCTGGACAACACATGAATCGATTTAGACCTTTTGCTCTCTTTGGCTTTTTAGAAAAAAACACAGTCATACTTGGTTTTCCAGCCCCACCCTCCAACACACACACACAAAATCTAGTGAAAAGAAAGCACAACAGGAACGTAAGGTACTGTGAGTAATTTATGGTTATACTAGAGACACAGTGCACAAAATTCATGCACTGGGGGAGGGGGAGGGTTCCTCAGCCCAGATTTCAAGAGTGCACAGGCCAGCTTGAGGGACCCCACAGTGCACAATCAGGGCCAGGGAGGGACACAGGAAGTTGGCCAGAAAGGGAGGGAGTGTGGGAGAGTTCCAGGGCACATCCAGCCTGTCTCTCATTCAGTCCTGATCTGCCAGACCCCAGCAGCAAGCTAACCTACCGGCAGAGTGTCTGCCCCTGGTTGTCAGTGCATGTCATAGAGAGCAGTTGAGTGGCCTTAGCATATCATTAGCATATTATGCTTTGATTGATTGAATGACCTGCTGGATGACTGGACACTTAGCATATTAGGCTTTTATTATATAGGATTGTGTGTTGTCTTTGGCACTGATGAATTCATGCCACTTCTCGTTGTAAATGATTATGTGGCAAGTAATACAGTGATGTGCTATTTACTCTCAGCAGCTGCACAGGAAGGGAGACCCCAGGGAGCAGGGCATGTGATCATATCCAGGAGAGGGTCAGTGACGGAGCTCAGAATAACAGTCACTGATAGATGAGATGTCCAGGCAGGGCTTTAAAGCACAGAGGGATCCATCCTGTCCTGTTCCCCAGGGTGCATTCAAAGGGAAGGGTGTGTGCCTGTTGTGTACCTGTGAGAGCACACACCTGTGAGAACACATAACTATGAGGGCATGCACTTCTGAAAGAGTGTGTGCCCACCTGTGAGAGTGCACCTGTGAGAGTGTATGCCTGTGAGAGTGTGCGCCTGTGAGAGTGTGCTCCTTTGAGAGTGTGCACCTGTGAGAGTATGCATGCCTGTGAGAGTGTGTGCCTGTGAGAGTGTGCATGCCTGTAAGAGTGTGTGCCTGTGAGAGTGTGCATGCCTGTAAGAGTGTGCGCCTGTGAGAGTGTGTGCCTGTGAGAGTGTGCATGCCTGTAAGAGTGTGTGCCTGTGAGAGTGTGCATGCCTGTAAGAGTGTGCGCCTGTGAGAGTGTGTGCCTGTGAGAGTGTGCGCCTGTGAGAGTGTGCGCCTGTGAGAGTGTGCGCCTGTGAGAGTGTGCGCCTGTGAGAGTGTGTGCCTGTGAGAGTGTGAACCTGTGAGAGTGTGCGCCTGTGAGAGTGTGCGCCTGTGAGAGTGTGCACCTGTGAGAGTGTGTGCCTGTGAGAGTGTGAACCTGTGAGAGTGTGCACCTGTGAGAGTGTGTGCCTGTGAGAGTGTGTGGGCCTGTGAGAGCGTGTGCCAGTAAGAGTGTGTGCCTGTGAGTGCTCACATGCCTGTGAGGGGCATGGAGAGTTTTGCCTTAAGGCAGTGTAGTAATTAGGTCGGAAACTTGAAGTGATTACAGTACATCCTGGGGTGTGCAAAAGTAGGCTTACAGTAGCAACACAAATAAATAATACAACAATTAATAAATAATACAAGGATATGCTCTGTGTTTTGCGTACCACATCTATAAGCCTGCTTTTGCCCACCTCAGGAAGTGGCTGATGATGCTCTTCATCAGTTCTCACACAAGGACCCTGGGCTGTCAGGGAAGCCGCATAAACTATGCAGAACAGGAGCTGGGCATCCCTGCGGGGCGTGAAAGGATTCGTGGGGGGAAGGCGGCTCCAGGAATCAGAGGGAAGGGGCCTGACAAAAAAAGCAAGTGAGATAGATACCATCAGCACACTAGGACCCCACACACCACACCCTTTGTGGATGGGTGACTCAGGAAAGCATTGTCCACCTGCAACACCACAGCAGCCTGTCTGCCACACACTTTAGAAAGAGAAATAACAGGTCTCACCGAGTACTGATCATCAGTGCCTGAATCTCACATTGAGTTCAAAATTCAACCCTCACATGATCCCCAAACTGCCAAGCCAAGGACTTAGCATAAGAAATAAAGCTTGCAAAGTCCTAGGACATCTGGCAGGAACAATATCAAAGTGTATAAGGTTCCCACATCAACACCCCTGTGCATAGGAATTCACAACTGAAGTTGGGAAACTCCTTAAGTGAGCATTCGTAGATGGGACAAATGGCAAGATGAGAACCCCAAGCACCGTGAGCATAGAAAACTTTTATTGTAAACGGATTATGTAGAAAGTGACATGAACACAAAAGAAAGAAGCAAAGCCACATGAACAGACTAGAATCTGGAGAAATTCCAGTGGGCAGCCTTGGAGAGAGCCACATAAGACTTCTCTCACACAGAGCCTGAGAACTCCATCAATGAATGTGTGAAAGTCAATAGCTAAGAGATAAATAGCTAAAAGAATCAATATACTGGTGGTTGATATACAGTAATTACGCAGAAAGCAGCACAGAGAGAAAGGGAGAGAGAAAATAGGTAAAGATTCAGCCACATGGAAAACAGAACAAATTGGCCCAACATACATGTAATAGGAACCCCAAAGGGAGAAGAGAGACAAAGGATGGCAAGCAACACTGTAAAAGCAATGTTTTATTTCCTACTACGGATGAAAGTAAAAATAAGTACCAAACAGGATGCATTTTGAAAAAGAAAGCCATGCCTATTTATGCAAAAAGCTACTGGAGAAAAAAGACAGATTTCCTATGAAGGTGGGACAATTCAACAGGGAACAGGATTCCCAGCAGTAGCAAGGTGCTGAGAGGTGCCCGCCAATGCCAGTCTCTGCCTGGGGGAAAGTCAGAGCCTATGTACCCCAGGTTGAGAGCAGAGGCGAATCTCAGGCAGAGGCCAGAGAAGAATCTCTGAAGCATAAAGAACAGCCTGACGCGAGGTCCAAGATGAAACCTGAGCAAATCTGGAATATCAGGATTGGGCTGCCACCTTCCCTTCATCTGAAAATACTTCTAAGGACCTCAGCATCCTTGACATAAGGCTTCTTTTGGCGAGGTCCCATGCCTCTGTGCTCATAATGCACTTTCAGCTCCAATCATTTTTGGTTAACCGATGAGGCAGCTGAGGCTCAAAGAGATCCAGTGCCTCCTCCAGGTCCTGACAGACTTTCATTACGGAGTGACGTCCACAAAGGTTGCCTGCCCACACAGGTCCCAAAAGAAATGAACAAAATCAGTAGGTTCTGCATAGATGGCCGTGGCCTGCAGTCTTGGGCTCTGACCAGGAGGACTCAGCCCTCCCAGGCATTAGGAGCTGAGCACACCATGCCACCGACAGGGTGGGACAAATACCAGGACTCACAGGAGAGATTGGCCCCTGAGGGAAAAAAGACCCTGTCTCTGGTCTCCTGTTATCCTTCAGTAACTGACAAACAGGGAACAACTGGAAGGCACAAACAGGGTGCTATAAGGTGTTAGCAAGACAAAGGTTAATTTGAGGCTAATTAAGGGGCATTTGTCTTGGTGACTGGAAGTGAAAGAAGACATTTTCCACATTCCTGCAGTCTTATCAGGGGACTCAGTCACATTCCCCAAGGAAGACCTAAAGTCAGTGCTGCAGCCACCATGGTGTCAGTCCACTGGAACTCAGTGGATTCGGGGCAGGAAGACTGTGAATGCAATGCCACCCCAGAGAGCATTTCAGCCTTCAGAGCAGAATGTCAGCTAAGAATCTTCACCTTGTGAATTACAGCACATTGGCTTCAATCCAGCCAAAGCATGATCAGTAACTGCTCCTGTGACTCAAAACAAACTACCTGGTTGGAAAACTGAGATTTGTGGGCTTAAACAATTCTATCTTCACCAACGGAGAGCACACATGGTCCGACACTGCCTCGCAGTTGTTAAGGAGCAGGTAGGAAACGAATGTGATAACTGTGTTGTCATGGTGATCGTTGGTGAGTCCCTGTCTAGAAGGGAAATAGCGGAAGGGCTTTCATCTGTGTCACCCATTCAATCGCCCTGGTCTCCTTGCTATGCTTCTGAAGCAGCACTGACCAGGGTCTGCAGCCTCTACTCCCCCACCTCCCTCCACCCCGCCCCCCACACACACACATCACATCACCGTCCATCCTATGCCACCGCCCAGTGAGAATTTGAACAGAATTTCCGTTGTTTCCACATTAAAGGGCCACAGGATGGAAAGGGGCTCCCCTGCAAGTGGCCAGCTCCCGAGAACCGATGCAATTTGCTGTATGGCCTTGTCCGGAAAAAGCCACCGGGGTCTCCGCAGGTGAGAGACGGACCATGTCACACTGTGTTCTAAGGAGAATGTGGAGTCAGACACCATTTTAAGAAACTTACCTGGCCTTGCTTTGTTTATCCCCTAAACCTGGTGTTGGCAAGATGTTTCTGTAAAAGGCAAGACAGTAAGAAGCGTGGGCTCTGGGCCACGAGGTCTCTGTCTAGCTGTTCAGCCCTGCAGGAAGCAGCCGAGCTGTGAGGGAGGCATGGCTGGCTGCCTTCCCCTAGAACCTTTACTGACAGCACTGCAATCCCAATCTCCTATCTTTCTCACAGGTCACCAAGTATGAGTCTTCCTTTGATTTTTTTTCAACCATTAAGAATGTACAAACCCTTAGATTGTAGGTCCTAGAGACACTCCAGGGAGTTTGGCTTTTTTGCTCCACGTGGCCACGGCCACTCTTTCCCCATCACCGCTCTGCTCATAAGTACTGGCGCCCAGTAGGTGCTCAGGAAACCGGTTGGGTGGACGGTGAATGAGGCTGGAGGAGAGCACTCAGTGTGATCACAGGGCATGAGGCACAGGGAGCCCACGGAAAGGCTGTGCATGGGATCATTCCCGCCAAATCCTTCGCCCGGGCTCCGTGCTCACAGCGCTCCTTTCTGCTCCCTGTGCAAAATGACAACTCAACCTGTAGACACAGCTGAGGCCCCAGATGTCACTAGCCACGTTTGAAAAGGCCGTACCTCTTCCTGTCACCAACGGGTGGTAGTTACTGAGGGCCTACTGTGCTCTCACTTCCCAGCCCTGGCAGCATCAGGGGTCTACCAGCCGGCGGCCCTGAGAGCACAGAGAGAAACAAAAGCCCCGTAACTTCCTGGCCCACACTCCACGTGAGCCATTCCTCTCCTCAAACGGGTGCTACCGTGTTTCCCGAAAATAAGACCTACTTACAGGTTTCCTTCTGAGTGAAATATAAGGCATCCCCCCAAAAATAAGCCCCCCCCCCCAGGCTAAACATGAGAGATTTGGTCCACTGATTCTGAAAAAAATGGAATCACAAGAAATTTACCAAGAAATTCAGGAACTGGATTGTTATGATGATGTTCCAGAAGATGATGACATGATTGTCATTAAATAAATGAGTAAATTCTTGATACTGTAGGATGCACAGTTTGTCTGGTTTGTGTTGACAACTACCATACTACCGTACCGCATACAGGTAATAAATTTCCTTTATTTTCATTTAACAATAAATGTGTACTGTATTCTTCTTCATGGAAAAATGAGACATCCCCTGAAAATAAGACCTAGCGCATCTTTGGGAGCAAAAATTAATATAAGACACTGTCTTATTTTTGGGGAAACAGGGTAGGAGGCGCACACGTGCAGCCAGGGCAGAATCCTGGGTGCACTCACCTCTCCAGACTCCCGTGTTTTGACTTCTGGCTCCAGACTGTGGGATGAGGAGCATCTACATCCAGAACGAGTGAGGAAGAGAGGTGTTGGGCAGGGCCTCCGCTCCTCGGGGACCCGCTCGCTGGGAGAACGTGCTTTCTGCTGTTCGGGGTGTGAACTTCGGCGGAGTCTGGTGGAGCGTGTCCGGAAAGCAGGCCCATCACAGGGACGGAGGCTCAGCAGGCAAAGGATCAGTGCCTGTCTTCCCACGGGATGCTTCGAGGGGCCCGGCCTGTTTCTCAGAGAGGACGGGGGTAGGGTCAGACTCGCCAGAGAACAATTTGGGAGATATCAGCACAAATGGCAAAGCGCTTGATGGTGACAGCAGGCAGCAGCCGACAGTGCGTGCCCCAGAGACACGGCTCTTCCCTGCTTTTAACCTGGCAGAGATGCGGATGTCTCCACAAAGCTGGCCTCTGCACACTTGCATTCTCACTGGCAGGTTTCCCTCGCCGGGCAGCGGACCCACCCAGAGGTGCCGAACAGGTGCACCATGGGCATTCAGACACAGGGGCCGGAAGCAGGGGCAGGAGGTACTCGTGCTAATGGGAGAAAAGGTTGTGAGACTTAAACTTGGTTCTCTGGTCATGGAAGAAGATATAAATACTACCTCATAGAAAATAAATACCTTCCTCACAGTTTTAAAAAAATTACAGTCATCTGCAGACGATTCATTCCAAGACCTCGAAACTGCGGAGAGCGCCTAATGTCACCAGCTTTCCCACCCATGCTCGCTGCGATAACTCTTACATTTAGGGCTGATCAGTGATATCAGGGTGATGGGAACACAAGCCCCGTGGCACCTGGACAGTCCACCGACAGCCCAGACGCTGCTGAGTGACGGGGGTGGGGCGTGTGTCCAGTGTGGGGATGCTGGACAGAGGAACAATTCACATCCTGGTGGGACGGAGTAGAACGGTGAGAGGTTTCATCACGCCACCCAGGATAGTGTGCGGCTTGAAAGTGATGAATTGCTTATTTCTGGAATTTTCTGTTTAATGTTTTTATACCACGGTTGATCGTGGGTAACTAAAACTATAGAAGGGAAACCATAGCAAAGGGGGAGCTGAGTGTCTCTGTTTTAATCCTGTGCCCTGGTGTCTGCTGTCATTGAAAATACGGCATCCTGTGACTCAACAAAGAAGGGAAGGCGTGCGAACGGGAAAAGCAATCTCAAAGCTCGTGGGAAAGGGGTCTGAGGGAGGCAGAGCAATCTTCCACTTTCCCACCGTGAGTCCTGCAATTACCCAAACACAGAGGCGGCCCACTGGCAGGGGGCGGAATCAGAGGTTGGCGAAAGTAATAGGAAACCACTGGCGCTAAAAAACAACACGGAACACACAGGCAGCCGCTGGTTCTGATGTGACTGAAATGGATAACCTGGGTCCCACCACCGCCTCCGCGCTGACTCCATCCCGAACTGGCATTTGTCTCCATGCCGAGATCCAGGCGGCGGCTGTGCTGACTCAATCAGATCTGAAAACCAAGCTGTCCCTGCCCAGGGAGAGACTCCATCCCAGCCCGGCTGGCAGCCCGGCCTGGGGGGTGGGCAGGGTGGTGCTGGCCATGTTTCTCCTTTCCCTTTCCTGTGGCTTTCCCCCCAGGAGACACTTGAGAAGTACTGTCTTTGTCTGGATGCCCCAGACACCGAGCGGAACCTAGGGAGCAGGTCCCAGCTGGACCTACGCCCTCATGGGCTGTGCAGACAAGACCCCGCACGCCCTTGTCCTGGCTGTGGAGTCGCTGTTGTCTCTTTATGTGACTCCAATGGCAGCCAAACGCCTTGTCAACACTCATTGTGGCAAATTGTAAAGAAAGGCTTAGTACTTTTTTTTTTTTTTTTTAACATTTTATTGATTTTTTACAGAGAGGAAGGGAGAGGGATAGAGAGCTAGAAACATCGATGAGAGAGAAACCCTGGACTCCCCAGTCCAAAGACCGACACTCTACCCATTTAGCCAAACCGGTTTTAGCAGGCCTAGTACTTTTAATCATATTGTCAAACTCCAAAAAGCCGATGGATCAAGTTGTTTCTCCTCAGTGTGGCTTAATTACATGAGAACAATCCCCACCGGGGAAAAGGAATAGCTGGGAGAAACACTTTTCCTAATCACACCGAAGCTGGCCGGTGGGGCTCCCCACGGGACAGAGAGTGATTACCGGGCTCCTCACACGCCCCCGGAGAGTCGTTACTGCCGAGGGATTCCCAGGGGGCTCTGGGGAAAGCAGCCTTTCCCGGCGTGCTTCCGGGAAGGAGGATGGAGCCGTGGGAACGGGGGAGGATGAGGACCAGCACGCGGACCGGCCAGATGCAGACAGTGCTGGGAGCAAAGGTGAGCTGCTGACCCCTCCCTCTCCTCCTGGCCTCGGTGCTGAACGCGGGGGTGGGTCATTTCTCCAGGTGAATTCTGTTTCCAGCACACATTTGTTCACAGGATTTCTGAGCATTAAATATCACCGAACTTCACCTAAGATTTGGAAATTCATGGGGGGCCTGGAGGCAGCCAGGAAAACGTGTGGAAAAATACTGAGTGGTGTGGGAATGCAGAGGACACACGTTAAACGAAAGAGCGGGCTCTAGAGGCTGCCCCCAAGGCTGTCAGAAAATGGGCCCTAGCCCAACTGCTTCCTCAAAGCCCTCTGCAAGCAAATAGAACATAAGAAACCAGAGCAAGGACATCGCAGCTGTGCTGTGGGTGAGAAAGGAGACGGACCAAACAGGTGTGACACTTAGCCGCCAGGTACTTTGAAGCCTGGACAGAACCAGGGAGAACAGGGGGTGCAGTCAGAGGGCCCATCGGTGAGGGAGCCGGGAAATGCAAGACCCCAGCTAACCTGCTCTCAGATCCCAATAAGTGGCTCTTTGTGAACAGCCCCATACAGCATGGGATGGGCACTCCCTGAAGCTCCCATTGCCCATCCGATGCTCCCCTTGAGCTGGGGCCTCGGGGCCTGAGTGTGGCTGGAGCAGTGGAGGGAACCTGCTTGCTGTGCTTTTGCAATGGGTTTAATGTTTTAATGTACTGTCCACATATGTAACCAAGGAGATGTCCCTGAGAATGTAGGTCTTTAAAAGTGCGACCGTGTGCCCACCCTGGACACCAAGCCCCATGTGGCAAGGATAGCCTGGGAGTTTCAGCATTCCCTTTGAACGATGAGTTCACGCTCAAGTTTGTTTGTTTGTTTGTTTGAACATATTTTACTGATTTTTTACAGAGAGGGAGGAAGAAGGATAGAGAGTTAGAAACATCGATGAGAGAAACATCGATCAGCTGCCTCTTGCCACCCCCCACTGGGGATGTGCCC
Organism: Nyctalus aviator; assembly: GCA_036971965.1. Lineage (NCBI taxonomy): Eukaryota > Metazoa > Chordata > Mammalia > Chiroptera > Vespertilionidae > Nyctalus > Nyctalus aviator. The sequence continues at coordinate 89,219,635 of CM072925.1, forward strand.
ACAACCAAGGTACATGCCCTTGACTAGAATCGAATCTGGGACCTTTCAATCCACAGGCCAACACTCTATCCACTGAGCCAAACCAGCCACGGCTCAAGTTTGTTTTTAATGTACGTGACGCCCTCAGTTCATTGGCGTTGCTGCTCAGCTCTCAGGAGTCCCGTTTTGTGTGTGTTCCTCGCTCCCTTCACCTGCAGGGGTGGGGCTGTCCCTCAGGTGACTTGGCCTGATGGTGGGGACCCTCCTGGTGGCTAGGTCTGAGCCTGCCAACTAAGGGATCCGCTGGGAGTGAGGGGCGCTTCTGAGAGCCTCGCGAGGACCCCATTGTCTTGAAAGCCATGTTGAGACGAGCTGCCCAGAGGCAGAGAGGAGAAGCAAGAGGGTCAGGTCTTGGCGGCAGCTGGCTCTGGAGATGCTCCCAGCAGTCCCTCCGGCTCTGTGCTGACCATCACACTGAAGGCCAGGGTGCTTCCTGCACTGACACAGCACGCCCACCACCACCCTTTGTCTGAGAAGCATCCATTTCTCTTATCAGCACAGACGCTACAGAGAGATGCTGGAACAGGGGTGGCTAACTACTGGGAGGAGGGTTCAGGCCATGGCTTTTAGTATCCTTCCTTGAAATATTAGGTATGGCTGTATGGCTTGAATTTTATATAATAATTTGTATTAATTTGACCAAAAATATAAAAGCCTTCATTCTTAACAAACAGAATGATCTACAACTACCCCCAAATATATACTATGCATACAAAAAATAACTAGTTACCCCAACTGTAAATACTAATGGTTGCTCTGGGTGATAGATTGGTCTTGTTTTTATTTTGCATTTTTGGTGTGTGTTTTCTATATTGCCCACAATTAGTATGCATTAATTTTACATTTAAAACAATAAATGGTAATTCTTTAAAAAGAGTGGAAAGCGGACAAAGACTGAAAAACAAAGCTCTCTGGTCTGACCCATCCTGAGAGCAAGGCGACTAAGAAAGAGTTCCCTTCCTTCTCCTCAGTGACCCACTGATATCCCACACCCAGTCTCCCCAGCACCCATTTCCCTTCCAAATGGCCCTGGGCGGTCAATAAACCTGTCCTTTTTACAACCTTATGTCAGCTTTCTCCCCACCCACCCCGTTTTATGTGGAGAGACCAGAGCCTCTGAGCGCCTCCGCCCTCCCGGAGTTAATGTATTCATTAGTTATAATTGCCTCCAGAGCGTCCTCACCAATCTTAGTCTCCCGGGTACTTAATGGCTTTGATTGGATGTAGAACACTTTTATCTGGGTTAATTTACTATTCATAGTACAATGATGGAGTATTCATTTTGTTACCCAGATTACAGCAGTAAATGGAGTGATATATCATCCGGGAACGCTGCATGGGAGCTTAGTGGTAAATGCCTTTTAGGCATCTTAAAGTGGAAAACAACACTCCTGCCAAAACTTGGTCATTTTCGGCATTTCCTGCCCAAACTTGCAGGTGTCCGTTGCCTCTGTGTGAATGGATGTGCTGTTCAGGCCTGGGCTGCCCTTCCTGACCCTGAGAGCTGGCTCCGGGAACTCGTGGCTGGACGCAGGGGACGGACCTGCTGCCGGGATGCCGAGGCGAGAGGTGAGTGGGAGGCCAAAGGTAAGGCAGGTGGGAATGTCTTGATTTGCTGAGACACAATTTGTCCTTGGAACTTCTGGGAAGCCCTGCTCAGAGCTGCCCACCCGGCTGCCTAGATTCTACTCAGATTCAAACACAAATTCTAGTTCCCACCTTGCCCTGACTTTCGATGTGGCGGCCTAGCGAGGGCTCTGTTCTGTCTGCTGAAGTCACCTCCCACCTGGCCCACGGGATGCAGCCCGCCTGTGGTGCCTGGGAATCAGAGTTCCCCCTTCCCCCCTCCGAATCCTCTCTAAGAGTGGAGACAGCATGTGCCTTTTCCAACCAGAGTCTGCTTCCTGGAATCCACTCTGGTCTCAGCTCTGCCACCTGAGACAAGCCACACAATCACCACCCCTCCATCTGCTGGATATGCAAATGTATGCAAATGCGACCACTGCTCCCTCCCAGCCACAATGTTTCCCAGGGAGGCCGGTGCTGCAGGCTGGAAGCTCTGCTTGGATGGGAGGTGGAAGGGAGAGCCCTGCTGGTGGGGGGAGTAGGGGTGGGGCCTCCAGGAGGGTCTGGGAAGCCGCTACCACCAGTTCTCAGCACATCTGCTCTCCCCTTGGCGCCCAGGACAGCTGCAGGCAGGGCTGACAGGAGGAAGCAAAAGTGGAAGAGATGCTGCCTGCAGCCCCGCACCTCTGACCCCTCTGAGGAGAGAGTCCCGCCTGAGCTTCTTCCTGCCGGGACCAGCTCTTCCTCCACTAGGGGCAGTGCGACCAAAACAGCCTCCTCCCCCGGTGCCTGTCCCTCGGGAAGTGAGCTCAGGGGAGTCAGTGCCCCTCTCCTCAGCGCGCAGGGCTGTACTCCCTGCGAGTGAAAGGAGTGAACGGCCCACAGGATATAAATACAGAACCATCTTGCAGTGCTGTCGCCTCGAATAAAAAAAAGAAAGCAAAGCAGGGCCAGAAACAAAGTGGATGCCCATGTCCGGGGCAGAGGCTGCTGACGGGTGGTGTGGCCGCACGAAAATAGTGCAATCCGTGTTTCAGAATCTTCTCTGCTGTTAATGGACTTGGCAGGTTTCCTAAATGAAGGCAGCAACCAATCCATCCCTCAGTACAAATTATGGAAAGAAGCGGATAGAAATGCGTGTGTGTAGTATGTCTAAAGACCTGCATGGAAAAACACAGTTGCCAGAAGTGTGACAGGGTTTGGATTAGGGTGATGGGGATTACTTTCTTCATTTATTTTTACATGTTGCTTTAACTTTTGAATAATGGACATGAATTATTTATATAATCAGAGGGGAAATATACTCAGTGTGGTGGAGTGAACAGAATAAGCATGGCAACACCAGGGTGAAGTCCGCCTGAGCGTCCGGGCTCGGACCCGGGGCCAGTCTCCCCACTGGAAGCTGCCCTGGAGTTTGAATCTTCGGAGAGTGGGATGGAGGAGGGAGGTCCCTTAGGGAAGTGCTCCGTGGTGAGAATGATGGGTTCCTCCGCCCCCCCACCCCCACCCCCTGCACCGCCAGCCTCTCCCTCAGGCCTGGGCACCTGGGGGAGACATCCGTGCAGACTCCAGTGCAGCCTTCAGTTTGTAAATGAGAAAGTGAGCCCCTCTGGCACAGCAATCTGAAGCAAACAGAAGCATCTGCTGGAATAATGAGCTGTTGTCGGGCGTGTGCAGAGGCAGGAGTCAACTGCTGTCCTACATGGACGTCCAGGACCCTGGCCCGGGCGACGCTGGTTCAGCGCCCAGCTTCTGGGGAGGCTGCACCCCGTCTCCAGGCCCCCCAAGGCCTCGTACCCTCCCCGCCCCCAAGCCAAGAGGAGCTGTCCCAGGGTGAGAAGGGAGGGTGGCCTTCTTGATTTTCAGAGAAACAAGCACATCATACCCAACCAGTCACGGCCCGAGCGCTCTCCTGCCTTCGGGTGATGTGGCTCTGGAGCCGCCTGGCAGGACGCTCTGCTCTGTGCATGTTGCATTGCAATGCAGGAACGTAGCTAATTATCTCGGGGAAGCAGTCATTACACACTGGCTTCGGGCTGACCTGTGGGGCAGCCGGCTCGGGGCTCCCTGGGGCAGCCAGTGCGTTAGCAGTCACTGTGACCTGCGATTCCAAGGGGAGCGCCGTCCACACCCGGGACCCACTGGCTCTGGCTGCAGCGGGAGGGGGTGAATGGAGCCCCCGCAGTCTGAGACGCCCTGAGCACAGTCCTGATGAGAGATGATTGGCGTGTCTCCGCTGTCGGCTCAGAGAGCGTTAGGAGGTGGTCTGTGCTGGGGGCAGAGCGGGTGTGAGTCAATTTGCACAGTGGCCTCACTGGTGTGAGGCAGACAGGCTGTGGTGAGCACGTGGAGAATAATATATAGCGAAGTAAGTACCCGGGCGCTAGCGCGGAGGCTGTGGTGCCCCGTGGGCACGGCATTGTGGGCAGCAAATTTCATTTTCTTCCCCTGCTGAGTGCTTCCGGCTGGGCCGATAGTCACATTGGAAGGCATTTTAGAGCCCAGAGAGGCAGTTTTCAGGAAGGGGTCCATGGGAGAGGAAGACTGCGTAACAGGCGGGGCCAGCTCCCAGCGGCCAGGTTGCTTCTGTTACCTTCAGAGGAGACGGTGGTGACAAGGTGAGGGGAGAAGAGGGGCACAGGGGGCTCCAAGGCCTTGAAAGGGACCCGTGCGGGAAGCCGGCAGTTAGAAGGGCGTGGGGACAGGAACTAAGGGGAAGTTCGATCAGAAGGTGGGATGGACAAAGAGCTCCAGCATTTTAAAACCCAGAGACAGAGGCTCCGCGGACTAGATTTTTTTCCCACTAGAAAGAGAGGGCAGGTTCTCGGTTTGGGGGAGTTTGTATACACTTACAATAAAGCCCTACATTTTTGCCTAAAAATCTATTCGTTGGCAAATGTATTCTTCAAATTTCATGAGACAAAAACCTGCAAGGAAAACGGAGCTCGCCAAATTCCACGCCCCAAAGTAACGGGCAGAGTGACATGGATGTGCCAGTGCCCTGAGGTCTGCGATTGGCAGGAGCGGGGCAGGGCGGGCTCGCTGTGCTTGGACCAGGGGGGCGGAGCAGGTCTGGCTTTCCGAGGGGGGGGGGGAGGCCAGCTCTCGCAGGTAAGTGAGAAAGCGCAGGTGGTGACCAGGAGCTGCGCCCCCAGAAAAGGTCATGGGCATCTAACACGGCTCCGCTGGATTCCTCCCGTTAAGTTCAGAGGATGGGGCTCAGGTGGCCACTTCCTGGGTCACCTGAATTCCCTGAGGCAGGTGGAGGGGGGCCGAAGCTTCTTTCTGAGTCTTCTGTTTCTTAATAACCAGCTTAAAACGAATGTCCTAAAAGGCATATTTTGGGGTAGCAAACTGCGGTCCCCTCAGCATGGTGTGTGTGAGCCAGACATGTGTGAGGCCGGCAGGACTGCATGCTGGCCCAGGTACACACTTGACGCCCCGCAGCCCAGGGACACGCACACGTTAAAATGCAAAAGGCTCAGCAGATCGGTGTCACAGCACAGGGTTTCAATAGCAGAATCCCATTCCACAGCAAAAGCCCCAATCAACAACAACAAAGAATAAACCCACAAACCAAGGGGCGGTCAGAGCCATGGCTTCTGCTCCCTGGATGGCTCAAGGCCGAACCCAGAGGCGGCCGGAGTCTGCCGGTCCAGCCAAGCGGGACCAGCCTTCCTGACTTGGTGGCTGCTGGCTCTAGCTTCTGGCGTGGAGATGGGGAGGTGAGGAGTGACCAGAAGTCACCAATATAAGAGCGGTCACTGGAGGGGAGGTTCCCAGGCTCTGCTGGATGTGCTGGCCACACCCCATGCTGCCAAAAGCAGTTTCCTAATTCTGCCCAGGTCAGGCCAACGCCTCCCATCTCCAGAAGGGCTGGGCTGTTCCCCAGCTGGCCCATCACGAGTGTGTCGGCCTTTTGCCCTTTACCCTCTAATCCAGCCCTCAGGGTGTGTTTTCCATCCAGTAGCACCTCAGACCCCCTGCCCTGCTCACTCCTGGAATCCTGCCAGCTTGCAGGATCTCCCCGGGAAGCAGGGCTCACACACCCAGAGGTCCCTCCCCTGCTCACCTTCCCCCGGGCACCAGGCTTGACATCGGAGCAGCCACTGGTGCTTTGCACCTGTCACCTTGGCAACAATAGCCAATTTTTATTGAGCTCTTAATGCATGCCACCTGTGACCAATGCCCCTGCAAACGCCCATTTCACAGATAGGGAAGCTGAGGCCCGGAGAGAGTAAGTGAGGTTTGTCAACATAAAACCATTCAAACCTGTAAAGAGTTTTTCTGAGTTTACTGGAGCCAAACTGTTGACAATTGCTGAGAAGCAGAATCTCAACATATAGGGGTAATACTCTGGAGGTGGCAGTTTTTCACCTTGTTTTATACATTACAATCAAATGAGGAGACATAAGTGGGTTACATAAAATCCATTGGTGATAGATTAGGGAGGCTAGAGAAAGCAAAGCGAGAGAACCTCTGGGATTGGATAAAAAGTAAAATGATAGACACAATTAAAAATATATATATATATTTTTTACTTAGGTGGGTGCGGGATAGTTCACAGTTAACCATTAACATGATAACAATGACAATGAAGGAATTTGTGCCTCAGTCCTGGCACATTTGATTGTGCCCTCAGAGGTCCAGCAAACCATTCCTATAGCTAGACAATACTCATCTAAAATACTCATCTAGACTAGACCCACAAATAATTCCACCAGGGGAATCATTAGTGAGGTGTTCATGGAGGGATTTGTACAAGGATTTGTACAATCTTTATAATAGATTAGCCTGAAAAAAATGTACCAAAGATTAATTGATAGCAGAAGACTATCATTGTGTGGCCAACAAAACATTAACTTCATTATCATAGCTGATAGTCAGAATATCACTGTCTGGGAGGTAGGAAAGATTAAAAGGTTCCCAAGTTAAATTTTTCATGTCTAATAGGGAAAGGGGTCTAGGGAGACATGTATTGTTTCCACTAGGAAACCATAAGGAGGAAAATACAACATAAAATCATTTTATATATATTCACTCAATAACAATTAGATGATACAAGAACAAGCATCAATTTGAGCAGCATCAATCTGTGAGCAACAGGCCTTGTTGACGTCTTGGGATGGCTGTCTACCTCCTCTGGAATCAGCAGCTTCTCATCCTTGAGATGAAGGCGAGTGTCAGAGACAGGGGCAGATGTCCATTTGTGGTTAGGTGCCTGATAAGTAAGGTCCCTTTAACACTGTTGGAGAGAATATTTCATTAATGTATTTCCCAATGGACAAAAATATCTCTGGGTTGTCATAGTCTTTGAATCTTTGTCTCCTGGGAATTCTGTGAAATGAATGTTACTGATTTATTAGTTCCTATAATGCAGAATGTCTGCTTTTTAATTTTCCTTATATTTGGGAAACAAAAAGATTTAAAAATCAGCAACATTTTAAATGGAGTCATAAGAATAGTTATTCTCAATGCATTTAGTCCCATAACTATTTTTGCTTATTTTTTTAATTCAGTTATTCCTTGAAGTTATATAAATCTTCATCCAGTTCAAAGATATGACCTGCTTAGAAGCATGCAATTTAGAGTAAGTCAGAGACCTTTTCATGGATTTCTCTAAAGATAAAACATGCTTATAAATGCATCAGAGTAACATAATGACTGTTTATGAATAACAAAACTTAAAGTGGCCTGGTGATATATCTATATATACAAAAAGCCAATGTCTGTGATGACCATGACAACCAATGACCCATCACCCTGAGGTTCATTGAGCACCTCTCCATCCCTCCCCCCCCACAGCAGCAGCGGTGGCAGAGGTGCCCATGTGAGCGACCCCGAATGGGCAGCGTGTTCCATCAGCAGCCAACTTGGTGCATGTGAATGGAGGTGAAATTGCCAGCGCCTTCTTTTCCGCAGGCCTGGAGCCCTGAGCATCCAGGGATGAGCTTCTAAGAGTTAAAAGTTCAAATTATTTTATGCTACTAACTAAAAGACAGTAATCAAAATTAAACCAGCTTTAAAATTAAAAACTTTGTCCAGACCACAGAATTATGCTTAACTTATATAAGTATTTAATCTTTTGTTAAATAGGGGCTTCTAATCCCATATAATTTCCCAATGGCTTGGCAGTCCAGCCACAGAGGTGATGAATGGGCAGAAGATGGCCCTGATTGCAGGAGGCTAGGCCCTAGGGACCCTACCCACATGATTTTGTGCACTCGGCCTCTGTTTTATTATAATGCAACTAATTTAAAAAAAAAAAAACACAAAATCTTTGCTTTTCTATAAGCTGTAACATTCCAAGACAATAATTTCTTGGTAAATAATAATTACTTTTAAATGACATGGAAAATAATATAAAATCTGTATCTGTTTAGACTCAATATATAATTTCAGCATATAAAGAACAAGTAATATGTAAGATTATAAAATGTGGCACATGGCTTATTGGAAGGGGTGTATTGAGCATTGAAAATAACTCATAAACTGCTAAAAGGTGAAATGCAAATACCCAGAGTATGACTGGATCACTGGCAGATCCCACCCTCCCCCGCCACACACATACCGCTACAGAAAACCATCACTTTGGCTTGCCTGGTGTCCCTGTCTGGACACCTGCTAACCCTGAAAGCTTCCTATTTGAACTTGGCTCTGAATCTTTGCAAGGTCCTTTCCGAAGTAGACTGAAATTTCTATAACATTAATTTTTAAAAAATAAATTTTATTTATTTTTTTACAGAGAGGAAGGGAGAGGGATAGAGAGTTAGAAACATCGATGAGAGAGAAACATTGATCAGTTGCCTCCTGCACACCCCCTACTGAGGATGTGGCTGCAACCAAGGTACTTGCCCTTGACTGGAATCGGTCAAGGACTTTTCAGTCTACAGGCTGATGCTCTATCCACTGAGCCAAACCAGTCCCGTTCTCTATAACATTAATTTTAACAAGATAGCTATACTAATAAAAGCCTAGGTGGTGCCTCGCCCTCACTTCACCACAAGATGGCCACCTCACGTCGTCACAAGATGGCCAGCAAGGGAGGGCAGTTGGGGGTGACCAGGTCAGCAGGGAAGCAGTTAGGCATTAATCAGGCTGGCAGGGGAGCAGTTAGGGGGTGATCAGGCTGGCAGGCAGAAGTGGTTAGGAGCCAGCAATCCTGGATTGTGAGAGGGATGTCCGACTGCTGGTTTAGATCTGATCCTGCAGGCCCAAGCCTGCAGGGATTGGGCCTAAACTGGCAGTTGGACATCCCCCAGGGGGTCCTAGATTGAAGAGGGTGCAGGCTGGGCTAAGGAACAACCCACCAAGTGCACAAATTGCATGCACCAGGCCTCTAGTATGTATATAAATAGAACATAGTTATTAATTTTTATTTGACAAAGTAATTTCAAGTATATAAAGTAGGCCTAATTTAGTTTTAAAATATTTCTTTTAAGAAGAGAGAATAAATCCTTAAGTTATTCCAGTGTCCATTGCAACTAATCAAAGTCATCTCTTGGTTAAAAGTCTTAAGTTTTAAATGTTGGAAAGATTGTCAAATATACTTAACCAAAAGATTATATCATAAATTCTTTGTAAATCTAGAGAAAAAAAAACACATATATTTTATGGTAATGACTCTAAAAGACATTTATCAAAATTAAACCAGATTTAAAATTAAAAATTTTGTCCAGACTACAGAATTCTGCTTAGCTTATATAAGTATTAAATCTTTTTTAAAAAACAAACAAACAAAAAAAAAAAACGGGGCCAATAAAAGATTATATCCTAGTAATGCCATCCGGAGGCTGAAAGTTTACTTCAGGTAATACACAGGCAAACACATGCCACATAAAGACCAAAACATAATTTGATTTTTGCAAAGAAAACATGAGAATTTGTCCCTTCAAAAGTGAATCTCCATACTTCGTGCCTTCTATTATCAAATCCATATAATTTCTCCCAACTTAATTTGAACTTTTAACTCCTAGAAGCCTCAATTTCCAATATTAACCAAAATAAAATAAGTGACTGGCATTCCTTAAATGGATATTTATGAACACATTTTAAACACACTCTCACTTTCAATAAACACACCTTCAAAAACAAAACATTCTATCAACAGCTCAAATCATTTTATAGACTTTTGACAAAAAAGACAAAAGCAGGAGAATTTAAAAACTTATTTGGAAATCAATGTTTCAGTATTTCATGTTATTTCAAACTATCTGGAAATTCAATAACCTTAATTGAAATTGACTAATTTAGAAAGGAAAAGTTGAAATAAGTTAAGTGACTTGTTCCAGAGATTGTATTTTAAAAATGGCCCAGACCAGAGTTCCTGGTGTTTGCATCTCAAAGGTCCTGGGACTTTGGTTTGGAAAGCCAGTTATCTATGGGCATTTGAGCGAAACAGGGGGGTTTGGGGGGTGTAAAAGGATTCAGTGGGCTTTCTTATTCTGGACACACAGCTTCTAAACCTGTAAAGACTGCATAGTAAAGCAAGGACAGTATTTTTAAAAATATATATTTCTTTATTGATTTCAGAGAGGAAGAGAGAGGGAGAGAGAGATACAAACATCAATGATGAGAGAGAATCATTGATCAGCTGCCTCCTGCACGCCTCTTACTGGGGATCAAACCTGCAACCAGGGCTTGTGCCCTTGGCCAGAATCGAAGCTGGCATCTTCAGTCTGCAGCCCAAAGGCTCTATCCACTGAGACAAGCCAGCGAGGGCAAGAACAGTAATTTTTAATTCCTCGGGGATTGGCAGATGTTGGCAAAGGCCTAACAAATTCACCATTATGAAATGTTTCTTTCTATTTGAGAATATTTTCTCTGAGGCTCTGCAGCAGTTACAGAGAGATCTAGTTACAGGTAGCATATAGCTGAGCGCCATTTCTGATTCATAACGGCTTACATTGACCTCAGAAGGCCTCCTTCTCCATTCACTTCCCAGGAATGAGAAAGCAGGGTCAGCTGCACAGCAGCATTACACTGAATGGTGCCAGTAACCAAACCTCTCCATTGTCCATGTTATAGTGGGGCCAGGCCATGTGGCACAAGAAGATTAGCCTTTTTCCTCAAGGGACCCCACATCCGATTTCTCCCAGTTGAAGAGTGTATACCCCAAAAGAAAAGGGGACTCTCAGGGCCCTGTGGCTCTGCTCCCCATCTATAGAGCACGTGTAGCAAGCGGAGGGTTAGGCATCTCTGCACGTCTCTGGGCCTTTGGGGCATTCTGAGGGGCAGGTCCCCTGTTAGGCCTCCTCCAGGCTCTCATGGAAGTTAATAAAGAATAGGTGGTTACTAAAGATTCAGTCAGTCTCAAGGTTAGTTTCCTCTTGGGAGATTCCTTTAAAATCATAATTTTCCCTTTTTGGTTCAATATCTGGTTCACTTAGTTCTAAATACATATTACCCTTCTGCAAAAAAAAAAAATATGTGGACATCACTGGTTTTAAAAATAACTTCCCATCAGGTGAATTGGGGCCAATAAAATATATGTTGTCCCTTAAGAGGCCCCAGTTGAGAGGGCACAGGTTCTGATTTTAAAACAGCCATTGGTTGCTTAGACACCCCTACCATTTGTACAGAAACTTTACTCCAAGGGAGAGGGAAACTTGGATTGTAAGGTTAAGAACAGATAAAGTAGCCCCAGGATCTTCAAGGGCTTTAGTAACTTCCCCATCCTATATAATAAAAAGCTAACATGCAAATAGGCTAAACAGCAGAATGACCAGTTGCTATGGTGCACACTGACCACCAGGGGGCAGATGCTCAATGCAGGAGCTGCCCCCAGGTGGTTAGTATGCTCCCACAGTGGGAGCGCCTCTCAACCAGAAGCTGAGCTCATGGCTGGCGAGCGCAGCGGTGGTGGCAGGAGCCTCTGTGGCAGCGCTAAGGACCCCTTAGAGGATGTCCGACTAAGCCATCAGTTGGACATCCCTCGAGGGTTACCAGACTGAAAGAGGGCAAGAGGACACAGGTCAGGCTGAGGGACCCATTCCCTCAGGTCCACCCCCCCGCCCCCCGCCACTGAGTACATAAATTTTGTGCACCAGGCCTCAAGTTTATGATAATTTCACTTTCTCCTAAAGTATTAGTAAGGAGACGGGGGAACACCCTCTCATAATCCTGGAGCAGCCCTATGTTTGCTTCTGTTTTCTCTTTGTAAACCACACTTCAGTTGTTTGTTTTACAATCTTTCTTATGGTGCCCTGGCTTCTTACAGCAAAAGACTCCTCTGCAGTTTCACAGCAGACCTTACTGTGTGATTCCCTGGCCTTGCTCTCAGAAACCTGGAGCTGTTTATTGGATCAGGTCAGAATAGCCCGATTTCATGTTCTAGCAGTTAAATTTTTGTGAATCCATCAGGGTCCTGGATAAAGTTGGAAAAATTGTTGATTCCTCTGTAGCTGAGACCAGCTTTTTCCAAAGAGAGCTGTAAGAATTCCTCTTCTCACTTTTCTTCCAGTCAGTGTAGGAGGGAAGATGGGAAGGGAAGGAAGAGGGAGAGGAAAGGCAAGTGCAGACAAGGAAGCTCGGGAAGGAAGGGAAAGAAGGGGGCATAGGCATTTATTAGCTTCAGGATAGTTCTGAGACAGTCTCTAACATTTCTTATTCATTTTTTATATATATAAATATATTTTATTGATTTTGTACAGAGAGGAAGGGAGAGAGATAGAGAGAAACATCGATGAGAGAGAGTCATTGATTAGCTGCCTCCTGCACACCCCCCACCGGGGATATGCCCACAACCAAGGTACATGCCCCTGACCGGAATCGAACCTGGGACCCTTCAGTCCCCAAGCCGATGCTCTATCCATTGAGCCAAACTGGTTTCAGCAAACATTTCTTATTCATTTTTAAGGAGATTTTTTTGCTATGCTTCTCCTTTAATTTATTTTATTTTATTTTATTATTTATTTTTTTAAAATATAATTTATTGACTTTTTACAGAGAGGAAGGCCACAGGCTGACGCTCTATCCACTGAGCCAAACCGGTTTTGGCTATGCTTCTCCTTTAGAAGATCCTAATTTCCAAATCAAGATATGCTTCCTATATAGTCATTCAGTTTAATTTTAGAGATGGCATTTTTCTAAGTTTTGCATGCAAAATATTAATTTAGGTAGCCAAGACAACTGCATTTTGGCTATTTTTAAGTTGATATTTTCTAATTAAATCTTCCCATTTCTGTAAAGCACTTTCAAGTAAAGGCTTCCTATCAGGAGTCTTGAAGGAGGGCTGGGGTTTGGGAGTTTCTGGCCTTGCAGGTACAATTTTCCATGCCAATTTCTATTTATTTTTTTATTTTTGGATATCTGTAGTCTGAGCAAATTTTCTAGGGATGTTATGTAGTGGGTCCAAGTGAGCTGCATATGTGTTGAGCTCCATGAGGCTCAATCCAACCCTATTGCATGCCCCAGTTTCTCTCCCAGCTGTCTAACACAATCAGAAGGGCTCGGGAACCTGGCAGACCAAGCCTGTGGGGCCCCTGGAAGAGCTGGGCAGTTAATGACAGCTGAGTTGGGACTTCCCTGAGGGGCTCCTGCACACTGTGAGGAACTCTGAGATCTGCACAAAGGTTCTTCGTCACCTAAGAACACCCGAGAATCGGGCTGGAGGGAGGATGTGCCCCTTTATCTCTGGAGCTGAATGAGCTCAGCTCTCATTTATATGGTGAAGGTGTTTTCCTCAGACTCTCAGAAAGTAATACCAACTGGAAAGCCAAAATCAAAACCAGCCACCTACTTTTTCCTCCAGGCTAGCCTTCTAGCCTGGGTCCCATCAAGCACTGACCTTAGTTACAACTTGAGGATTTTAAAACACAGCTCAAATAAAGTCAGACCCTCTACCAAAAAGCAAGGAAGTTCCTGGATCCAAGAGAACTCACCAAGTTCACCTGATGGCTGGGAACCAGGGAGCTCAATGTGCCCCTTGCTGGAACCTAGCACCGGGCCTGGGTCCACAGGATGGTCCTGGGTGAACTTCTTTGGAATCCTTCCAACTATGCTAATAAATGTTAACTTAAGAAATATTTAAACTTGTAAAGAATTCTTGTGAGTTTATTTGAGCCAGACTGTTGACAATTGCCAAGAAGCAGAATCTCAATGTATTGGGATAATGCTCTGTAGAATGATAATTTTTCACCTTGTTTTATACAATCAAAGGAGAAGACATGTGTTAGTCACATGAAATCCATTGGTGATAGATTAGGGAGGCAAAGAAAGCAAAGTGGGGGAACCTCTGGGATTGGATAAAAAGTAAAATGATAGACACATATTTCTTTTGCTCAGGTGGGTATAGGTTAGTTAACAGTCAACAATTAATATGATCCCAGTAACAATGAAGGAATTTAAGGTCTTAGTCCCTGCGCCCAGGGCATTTGGTTGTGCCCTGAGGGGTCTGAAAAAAGGGAAGTTACAAGTTACCCTGACATTTCACAGGTATGTTACCATAGATGCAAAATACAATAGGCTGAGTTAAATATTGACCTTTGTCAGGAAAGAGCTGGCCTTGACATGACTACCCATCTTAAGTGCTTTTAAAGTTTTAATTTCAGATCATCTTTTGTGGTTATTTTAGGACTTTGAGTTTGCAAGACCGCCATGCAGGCCTCCTCTGAGTGTCAGGTTAGCATGTGGCCCCTTTTCTGTCCACAGGTTCAAACACAGGCAGGCTGGCGTGGGACCCTTATTCAGCCCCGAATAGCACCACTGTGACCTTCCTGTTGTCTCCATTGCTTTTACTTCACAGGTCAGCACTCAACTTTGTGGGAGCGGGCGGGCCCTCTGCATGCCCTCCACCTCGGCCACCAGCTGACCTTGAGGTTTTCCCTCACAGGATGTTAAACTTGGACACTGGACACAGCTCCCCCACCCCTGTAGGAGAAAAGCCCCTGCAGTCAGTCCCACCTCCCCTCCCCACCTCTAACACTCCATGCTGGACCTGTGGGAAGGTTCCCTGCTCCGGGGCACATGGGCACCCTCCCAGACCTCGGATCTCCTCACGTGCCCCATCTCTGCACTGGCCACCAGATGTCAGCCCGGGCGCCCTGCCTGGGGCTTCTCCTTCCAGTCTGATCCCCCATGGTCACTGCCCCTGGTTAGGAGTGGCCAGACCCTGCCTCGGCTATCTGGATGCACAGCCCAGTGCAGGCAGAGGGACAGGTGGCTCCTTCATGACTGACAATGAGTGCCATGAAGCAAGTACACAGGTGTCCTGGCAGAGAGTGACAAGGGAGTAACTGCAAGCCTGGAGCGGAAGGAGGCTGAGGGGCTGGAGGGCCATCGTTTCATTCCCAAGGCAATGCTGAGAGGGGCAGACATAGAATATTGGGGACCAGCTGGATATTAACGCTGGTCACTTTTTATTGTTTATTCTGCTTAAAGAAGGTGCATTCTAACCTGCTGGCAGCTGCACGGGATCCAGGAGCTCATAGAGATGCAGCCCGCCCGCCATTGGGAGCTGCCTGTTCGGCGGAAAGATGAACAGCCTGCTGCAGAAAGAAGAAGCACCAGCTCTTTGAAGACGCCAGCCCTTGCGAACCCGCAGGCCTTCACAAACCTCCAGACCTGTAAACTGCCGTCGGCAAACCTCTGCCCACTTCCCCATGTCCTCTTTGTCCTTCTACCAATAAAAGCATCCTTACGGTGGGGCACAGAGCAGATGTCTGTGGCTGGCCTGCTGCTCTCCCTTGCTGCTGGCATGACTGGAATAAACGCTCATAACAATTCAACCCTGTCTCTAGTCAATTGGCTCAGGTAGTGACAGGCAGCCGGACCCACTGATTGTCCGGTTACAATGCCAGGCCGCGTCCCTGGGGGAAAGGACAGGCATTCTGTAGGACATGGCAGTGGTGGTGCGGGGTTGGGAGGTGGGGTGAGGGACAGGACCGGGGGGCAGGCAGGGGTCCTGGCACCTGGAGCTGCTGTGACAGACAGAGCCTGGCTGGCTGAGGAAGACCTGGTCCCCGGGAGCCTCTTCCTCCAAACCATGAGCTGCACCACCCCCTCCCTGATGTCCACCTTGGTGTTCGGCCAAGGTCAGACCTCCCTGTGGGCGCTTGCCACCCTCAATAAGCGCCACAGCCTGCTCAGCACCCACTAGGCACCATGCAGGGTCCTCGCGGTCACTACACCCTCAGCCACCATGCCTGTGGGCAGCTCCTAAGGAGAGTGCTCCTCCTGTGCATGCTCCCTACCTGCCCACTCCCCACCCCGCTTCCAGCTTATGCCCAGAGCTGGAATCTGCTCTATCCGCCACTGGGAGTGGGTCTGCAGGTCTGTTTACTGCAGCAACTTCTCTTTTACCAGCAAGAAGGTGACTATAGGACTTACCAAGCTGGGTCCTCAGGTTATGAGAAAGTATCTCGTTTCTTTTTTATGACAAGATGTTCACCTGTCACCCTGGCGGCAGCACATCTTCGGCCAGGCCTGCCTTGGTCAATGGGTCAGCAGCTTCAGGGTGAGGGCAGTCCCTTCTCTAAGGCACTGGAGTGCTGACTGCAGCCAGCAGACACCTGCCACACTAACACCGCCCCCCAGCCGTCCCAGTCCCCCCACACTAACACCTCCCCCAGCCATCCCAGTCCCCCCACACTAACACCGCCCCCCAGCCGTCCCAGTCCCCCTACACTAACACCGCCCCCCAGCCGTCCCAGTCCCCCCACACTTATACCGCCCGCCAGCCGTCCCAGTCCCCCCACACTTACACCGCCCCCCCAGCCGTCCCAGTCCCCCCACACTAACACCGCCCCCCAGCCGTCCCAGTGCCCTGACACTTACACTGCCCCCCCACCCCCCCAGCCATCCCAGTCCCCCTCCTGACACTTAGACCGTACCCCCAGCCGTCCCAGTCCCCCCACACTTACACCGCCCCCCAGCCGTCCCAGTCCCCCTCGGAGAAGAACCAGGCCTGTTGATCCCTCAGAGAACTCACCCAGGGTCTTTTTAGGTGGTGATGCAAAGGGCAGTCCTGTGGTGATCACAGCGCAGGGGGAGCAGCCATGCCGCGGTCAGGAAGCAGAAGGCCTGCCCGGGGAAAGCCTCTCTGCCAGCTGCACGGGGAAAGCCTCTCTGCCAGCTGCACGCAGAGCCCTCTTCCCCGGCGGAGTTAGCACGGTTTATCTTCCTCGGCGAGACCCTTGCGGCTCAGGCTGACGGGGATTGGCCCACGGACAGGAAACAACGGCGACATTTGACCTTTGAAGCCCAGTTGATGCCTCAGGACGACCGTTCAGCAGGAAAAAAAAAAAACTCATTTTGGCTCCGGCTTCATGGCATGGCCTCTTTCACCATCTCCTTTGGTTCATTCTCAACGCACAGCAAACTCTCACTTCTCTGGCCTGGAACCGCTCTGAGCCGCCCAGGTAAGCGGTGAGCAGGCTGTTCTTGCCCTGGGCCGTCCCTGCCACCCTCGGGGCCTCCTGGGCGGAGGGCTGTGTGGTGGGAGGCTCCAAGGAGCAGCGTGTCCGGGCAGCAGCTGCAGGGACAGGGGTCCTGGGTGAGCATCGTCCTTTAGGGGCCGGCCGAGGCCATGCACCGTGGGCTCCTCTCCACTCAGTCCCCAAGACCCACAGAAGGAAGACGTGATACCCCAATGACAGCTGGAACCACGTCTCTCATCCTTCACTGGGCACAGGAAGCACCGGGGATCTTATTAACGTGTGGAGCCAGGCTGGGCCCGGATCCCGCTCCCGTGGATATCAGAGCTGGGGAACTGCCCTCTGGCCTGGGGAGGAGGGCTGCACTGACCCCTGGAGCCCTGGAGCGGGGCCCTGGAGGAGAAGCCCAGCTGCTGAGCGCCTGGCTCTGCTGTTCAATGCAGCCTCACCTCCCCAGCCTCTTCTCTCCCATCTGCTCCAGGGCCCCAGACTCCCAGGACCCCAGCCCCTCAGAACCACTAGCCCCTCAGAACCCCACCCAGCCCTCAGAACCCCAGCCTCCAAGAACCCCAGCCTCTAAGAACCCCAGCCCCTCAGAACTCCAGCCCCTCAGAACCCCAGCCCCTCAGAACCCCAGCCTCCCAGAACCCCAGCCCCTCAGAACCCCAGCCCCTCAGAACCCCAGCCCCTCAGAACCCCAGCCCCTCAGAACCCCAGCCCCTCAGAACCCCAGCCTCCCAGAACCCCAGCCCCTCAGAACCCCAGCCCTGGTGCTTCACAAGGTTCTTGTTGGCCGAACAGTGGGCTGGTCATAACGCTCACCATGGCCCAGAGCCCGTGGGCCCGCATGCCGTCCCTGCTGTGGCTCCAGCCTCTGCCTCGCCATCCCCGCCACCTGGACGTGTCTCAGCTCGCATCCAGATGCAGCAGCCAGGGCTGCAGACACAGCTCCGCATGGCCGCTCCGGCCGGACTCCCAGTGCTCCCGGGCGTGAGGAGAGACCACAGGACAGGGTCTTACAGAGGCTAAGGGATGCCGCCTGCTGCAGACACTGTCCCTAAACTGCTGGTTTGGTTCAGGCCCTCCTGTCCTCCCACCCCACAGCTGGGCAGGCCAGACCGCTGAGCAGTGAAGGGCCCTGGAGGGAGCTCCCCATCCCCCCAGCAGTGACAGAGGAACCCCCCTCCAACAGTGATGGAGGGAACCCCCTTTCAGCAGTGACAGGGCCTCGAGAGCCTCCAGGCTGCCCCTGGAACCTGCATGGCAACACCCTGTCCCCCTTTCCCGGAGCCTCTGGCTGCCTGGAGTCCCTTCCTAAGTGGCCTGTGGCTCCGGCTGCTGCCTGGAGGTCTGGGTTGGGCACCAGCCCCTGCCCTCTCTGCACTGTTGGCTCTGGAGCTGGACCGAGGCTGTGCCAGGTCTCCCCCGGGCACCTGCTCCTTCCCCTCGAAGGTCCTTAGGAGAACGCGGGGGGGCGGGGGGGTATTGCAGTTACACCCAATCCTGGTGAAAACTGGCTCTTATCTCCCAGAGGCGCCCTACAGGCTAACGCCATCATCAGGTGGTAAACCAGCCTGGCCCCCCAGGCACAGGGGAGTGGGGCGCGTACAGGGTCCCTGCTGTCCTCCCAAGGACCCGCAGGGCAGCCGTGGCTGCGGGAGAGCAGTGTCCACGCCAACAGTGCACATGCAGGACGCGGAGAGGATGTCAGGCCACTTCTCATGCATAACGCGCTGTACACAGAGCAGCGGCCCCGGGAGAACACTCAGTTGTTCTGTTGAATTTCTTCACAGTGAATTCTGGGACAGATCAAAGAAGTTATAAAAAGGAATTAGGGGGAATGTGGGTGGGCTTGCTGGGAGGGGATGCCTGGCTGGGAGGGGGTGCCTGGCTGGGTGCAGGGGGTGCCTGGCTGGGGGGAGCGCCTGGCTGGGAGGGGGTGCCTGGCTGGGTGCAGAGGGGGGGCCTGCCTGGGGAGGTGCCTGGCTGGGAGGGGGCGCCTGACTGGGACGGGGGGTGCCTGGCTGGGAGGGGGTGCCTGGCTGGGAGGAGGTGCCTGCCTGGGAGAGGGTGCCTGGCTGGGTGCAGAGGGGGTGCCTGGCTGTTGGGGGGAGGTGCCTGGCTGGGGGGGGGGCGTTCCTGGCTGGGTGCAGGGGTTGCCTGGCTGGAGGGGGGTGCCTGGCTGGGGAGGGGTGCCTGGCTGGGAGGGGGTGCCTGGCTGTGGGGGGGCGCCTGGCTGGGAAGGAGGCACCTGGCTGGGAGGGGTTGCCTGGCTGGGGGGGTGCCTGGCTGGGGGGGTGCCTGGCTGGAGGGGGGTGCCTGGCTGGGGGGGGTGCCTGGCTGGAGGGGGGTGCCTGGCTGGGTGCAGGGGGTGCCTGGCTGGAGGGGGGTGCCTGGCTGGGAGGGGGCGCCTGGCTGGGAGGGGGCGCCTGGCTGGGAAGGGGTGCCTGGCTGGGTGCAGAGGGGGTGCCTGGCTGCCTGCTCAGCAGGGAGAGCAGGGGTCAGGGCTCAGGTGCTGTGAAGGGGAGGACTGGCTCTGGTGCTCTTGGAGCAGCAAGGTGCCCTCATTGGCAGGCTCCTCGTTGGAAATGGTCGAAGGCCAGGGCCTCTGTCCGTGTCCTCTGATGAGCACAGCGCCATGGCTTCTTGCTAGCTCTCCTGCCCCCTCTCCCAGCTCCAGGCGGTGAGGGCTGCCCTGTGTTCTCAGGAGACGCCAGGGTGGTGTTTACAATTTGCGACTTTGGGAGCCAGTTTGACACCTTGGTCCTGACCTGCCTGGTAGAACAGGTCCTTCAAGGCCGTTGGGTGCAGGAGCAGGTCCACATCGGCGAGGAATCCAGGTGGTCGGGCAGGCTGGGTACAGTCGTGAGCCTACACTCTTCTGGCTGTGTGACCCCGGCCAGCCACCCAACCTCACTGGTCTTCAGTGCCCTGGGGTGTGAAATGAGATGGCGCTGTCCCTTCTGAGGGTGGCTCAGAGGGCTGAGTGAGAGGGTGGAGGGAAGAACTTCCCACCCCAAACAGCCACCAAATATAACTCACAACTGCGCCGAAGACGCCACCGAGCACAGGGCACATCCTCCTCACCCCACGCCCATGGCCGGGCTCCGCTCCTCAGCTCCGCTGCGCACACTCAGCCAGCCTGGGCGCAGGGTCTGGGCATGGGGAATGGGCAGGGGGGCCGGCCGCCCACAGCCGGGCACCCCACTGGCAGCCCTGGCCCCACCGTTTAAGGCCTGGATCCCAAGCTCACACCAGGGGCTCCGGGTGCAGTCCCGCGCTGTGTGAAGACATGATGGGCTTATGCAGAGTCTGCCTCTGAGGCACTGGTCACTCAGGAAGCAGAGCAGTGATGAATGAAGGCAGGTCCAAGCTGCAGGTGAGCAGGTCACCGGGACTCCGAACCCCAAGCTGGGCTTCTGTGGGCTCTCCTGGCTGGCTGAACCACTGAGCCCAGTGCGAGTGGCCAAAACAGAGGCAGTGTCTGCTCATCTTCCGGACCCAGCATGGACTTCAGCTGCCACCTGGCTCACTGACCCTCCAGGCCACCTCCACCAGAACCACACAGCTCTGTCCTGGGCACACTGGCTTCTCATCCCCACACTCAACGTGGCCCGCAGGGTTGGAGCCGCACGTCCAGCCCCAGCCCCGGGGAGTGACAGGTGTGGCCCAGAGCCAAGGGGTCTCCAGGCCAGAGGCAGAAGGAGGCCCGGCTGGGGCAGAGAGGAGGGCCCCCGTGTGGACAGGCCATCCGCTGTGCCCACACACTCTCCCTCGTGCCAGCCCTCCACTCAGATCACAGGTGCTTCAAAACCAGTGTCTGCTCCTTCGACCAAGTGGCTTTAAATTCAGTCCACAAGTGGCATCAATGTTGTATTTCCCTGTGACAGGCTGTCAGGGAGCTCACGGGGTAAGTGTGATGGGGATTTTGTTGTTATATATCGGCACCCCTCTCCCAAGCATAAAGAATTCTCCTTGTACCGCCCACAAGGGCCTCTTCCAGGAGAAATAGAGCATCTAAACGCGCCCGGGCTGTGCAGCCTCCGAGAGAAAGCCCTGCAGCCTCACCTCAGGGAGGCGGCCGCTCAGGCCAGGATTCTCGTCACAGAGTGAAGTGCTACACACAACTGCGGGGACCTCAGAGCCCCCCAGGAAACTGCACTGACCTGTGCTTCCCAGACCTTCCTCTCTGCTTCCTAACACTCAAACAGCTCCCAGAGCAGGTGCAGGGCGGGCAGGGACCCGCTGTGGGGCGGGGCGGGGGCGGGGCAGGGCATAGGGGGGCGGGACTAGGGCAGCTGGTGACAGAGGTGGAAGATGGTAGAACTGACTTCACAGGATGCAGGGCTTTACTGGAGAGAAGTGCTAGCTCTATAGTACAGGACGGGGACCCCTGGGGGGACAGGGAGCCCCTGAGAGGACAGGGAACTCCCAAGGGGACAGGGAACAAGCCGGGCACGCTGAGATCAGAGGAGCCAGCCTGCCCTCGGAGCCACCAGTGCCTGGAAGCCAGTTTGCAGCTGGTTCAGAACCCGGTGGAGGTGAGTCCCTATGGTGCACACCTCGCTGAGGATGTGCCACACAGGAAACCAGCTTGTTTTACAGAAAGGAGGTGCTTCTTTTCACGGTGTCCCCAGTTTGTGAGTGGCAGGACTTCCAGGCGCCCTACTCTAGGTGGGTTTCTGTAAGAGCAGCGGGGTCTCTGGATTCCCATGTGCCCCTTCCCATCGCAGCCCCTTCCCATCCCTGCTGCTCAGCACCAGGGCGGCTCTCCCTCCCGTGGCTCCCGCCCCCTGGAAAGCTTTGCCTTCACCTGGTGTGGGGGCAGAAACAGAATGTGGGGACCAGCTGCAATTACAGGAATATTAATCCTGCTCTGTTAACGTGATTGCTCTGTCTGATTAGAAAGCACGTGCTAACCTGGCTGGGAGCTGCACGCCCTGGGACATGGGCACTCCCATCAGAATGCAGCCCGATCTCCTGTCCTGAGAACGGCCCCTCATCCTGGGAAGATTTACAGCCTCTCCGCTGACACAGTCCAGTCCTGGAGACACCTGCTCTTCTCAGCCCCAGCCCCATTACCTGTAGTCTAGTCCCAGGGCGCCCAGAGGTGCTCCCCTCTGTGACACCCCCCCACTTCCCCATGACTTGTAACCTGTAATAATTATCCCGTGCCCACTTTCCCATACCTGCAAGTCCTACTTCCCCTGTAATCTTTGTCCTTCTACCCAATTCAAGCAGCTGGCTTATGGTGAGGGGGAGCAGTGTGGGGGTGGGAAGGGCTTATGGTGAGGGGGAGCAGTATGGGGGTGGGAAGGGCTTATGGTGAGGGGGAGCAGTGGCGGGGGAAAGGGCTGCTCTCCTACACTGCCCTCAGTATTGGAATAAACGCTCATATAGGTTTCAACCCTGCCTCTGCTGAATGGGCTCAAGTAGTGACAGGCATCTGGACCTCTTGGTTGTCTGGTTACACTGGGGCCCAGCTCCCAGCAGCCTCTCCCACAGCGCAAAGGCTCCCCACCCTCCTACCCCCCTTTCCCTCCCAGAACCCGGCCTCCAGAAGAGTGGCCAGGCAGCTTCCTGTCCCTTAGTTATTCACAGACCCGCTCCCCCATTAATTACAAGGGCTTCAAGTTCAAAGTTGCATCTTATTTGTTCCTCCACAGGCCGCATGGTTTGCTCCAGTTTTTTAATAAATTTAACCAACACATGCTCAGAGGATCCCATTTCTTTGCTGCCTTATCTGTTAATGTCATGCCAGGCTTCCAAGATCTATCCCACAGCCCCAGGCCTTTCTTCTGTGAGTAAATCCTTCCCCTCCTCACCCCTGCCATGTGAACTTGAATTTGCTTTTATATTCTAACAAGGTGCAAATTAATTCATTCTACAGATTGAACTCCCGAAGATTTGAATCCTTTGTCTGTCTGAGCCCTCTTGGGGGACAGTACAACACCCTCTGAGAAAACAAGGTCAGTTTGAGCAAGTCACAGAGCGCCTGTGACAGGCAGGCAGTGTAGAGCCAGGCAGTTTCCATGAGCACAGTCTCTAGGCCTTGGCTCCTCACCATTACCATGGGGGCCAGGATGTTCACAGACAGGCTGGAGAGGTGATGTCAGGCCTGTGGCTTTCCTGGAAGATCATCCTTCCAGGGGCCTGTGGCTGCTCCGGAGTCTGCAGTGCTCACGTTTGCTTGTGGTGCATGATTCTGTCATACATCACACGGGCCGGTAAGGAGAGTGTGGTTCAGGGGCGCTTTCTCCAAAGTGAGTTGAAATTAACCAGCCTCCACAATGCACCTGCCACCAGACTCACAGACAAGGAGGTGCTTCTATTCCCAGCCTTGTGGTGCCCACCAACCCAAAGAGATGATCCTGCCCTATGGAACAGTGGTTATCAAACGGAAACACCAAGACCTGTCTGAACCGGAAATAACAAGGCAAGGCAGTGATGGTTCGTGGGCTGGGGCCTGCAGTCAGGGACCCTGCGTGGCCAGAGTGTGATCATTTTCTGAGGGAAAGATAATGGACCAGGGCTGGTTCACAGGAACCATTACATGTAAATTTCCCTCAGACGTCCATATCCTTCAATTGGGGATGGAAAGGGGCCACAGGCTAATCTGATGTTAACAAAACCATGGAAACCTATAAGGAATTTTTGTGAGTTTATTTGAGCCAAACTGTCAACAATTGCCAGAAGTAGAACCTCAATGGATTGAGACAATGCTCCAGAGAATAGCTGGTTATATTTGTATTTATACACTAGAGGCCCGGTGCATGAAATTCGTGCATAGGGGCGGAGGGTGGGGGTTGTTCCTCAGCCCAGCTTATACCCTCTCCAATCTGGGACATCCCTCTCACAATCTAGGACTGCTGGCTCCCAACCGCTTCTGCCTGCCAGCCTGATCACCCCCTAACCACTCCCATGCCAACCTCATTGATGTCTAACTGCTCCCCTGCCGTCCTGTTTGCCCCCAATTTCCCTCCTCTGCCGGCCTGGTCACCCCTAACTGCCCTTCCCTGCAGGGTTGATTGCCTCCAACTGCCCTCCCTTACAGGTCTGGTCCCTCTCAACTGCCCTCCCTTGAAGGCCTGGTCCCTCCCAACTGTCCTCCCCTGTGGCCATCTTGTGGTGGCTATCTTGTGTCCACATGGGGGCAGGATCTTTAACCCCATGGGGGCAGCCATCTTGTGCGTTGGAGTGATGGTCAATTTGCATATTATTCTTTTATTAATTAATTTAATTAATTAATTAATTTATTTATTAAATTAATTAATTTAATTTAATTAATAGGATAGAGGCCTGGTGCATGGGTGGGGGCTGGCTGGTTTACCCTGAAGGATGTCCCAGATCAGGGTGGGGGTTACCTTGAGGCATGGGGTGGCCTGAGTGACGGGCCTGTGGTGGTTTGCAGGCCGGCCACACACTCCCAGCAACCCAAGCTGAGGCCATAGTATCTGGAATTTATTTGTCTTCTACAATTGAAACTTTGTACCTGGAATGGAGCCAAGCCCCCTGCTAACTCCATGGCAGCAGCCATTTCTGTTTGGGACTTATGTATCTTGTATAATTGAAACTTTGTAGCCTGGAGTGGAGGCTTAGGCCTGCTAGGGCAGGTGGAAAGCTTGGCTTCTTCTGTTGCCAGAGAAACCCTAGCCTCTGTGGCCATAGCCATCTTGGTTGGGGTTAATTTGCATATGCACTCTGATTGGTTGGTGGGTATGGCTTGTGGAGTGGAGTGATGGTTATTTTTGAATATTACTCTTTTATTAGGTAGGATTAAAATCAAAGGAGGGTCATAGGTGGGTTACATGAAATCCATTGATGATAAAAAGGGAGGCAGGAGAAAGCAGGGAAACCTCTGGGATTGGATAAAAGGTAAAATGATAGACATGTACTTAGGTGGTACAGGAACAATTAATATGATAACAATGAAGGAATTTGTGGTCTCTGTGTTGGTGCCCAGGCACATTAGGTTGTGCTCCAAGGGGTCCTGAAAGTGAAGGCACAAGTTACCCAGACATTTCAAGGGTATCTTATATAATAATCCTATATAATAAAGAGGTAATATGTAAATTGACCATCACTCCAACAGACAAAATGGCCACCCCCATCTTTGGACACAAGATGGCAGCCAAAAGATGGCCAGCAGGGGAGGGCAGTTAGGGGTGACCGGGCCAGCAGGGAAGGAAGTTGGGAGGGACCAGGCCAGCAGCAGAGGATAGTTGGGGGGGACCAGGCCAGCAGGGGAGAGAAGTTAGGGGCAACCAGGTTAGCAGGAGAGGGCAGTTAGGGGTGAACAGGCTGGCAAGGGAGGGCAGTTACAGGTGACTGGGCCAGCAGGGGAGCAGTTAGGCGTCCATCAGGTTGGCAGGGGAGTGGTTAGGGATTGATCAGGATGGCAGTCAGAGCGGTTATAGGGCAATCAGGCAGGCAGGCAGGGAGGCAAGTGGTTGGGAGCCAGGAGTCCTGGATTGTGAGAGGGATGTCCCTCAAGGGGTCCCAGATTGGAAAAGGTGCAGGCTGGGCTGAGGGACACCCCCTCACACCCTGTGCACGAATTTTGTGCACTGTGCCACTAGTGTTATCATAAGTGCAAAAGGATAGATAAGCTTAGTTAAGGTGAAGGTTGACCTTGTCAGTGAGGATGGCAGCCTAGCAGGTGACTATCCACCATCACTGCTTTTAGCTAAAGTTTAATTTCAGGCCATATTTTGTGATTACTTTAGGTCTCTGAGTTTGCAAGACCACCATGCAGGACTCCCCTGAGCTTGTCAGGTCAGCATGTGGCTCCTGCGTCCACACCTGGCCCCCAGGTCTGCGCAACGGCTCTCTCAGCGAGAGGCTATGCTTCACAGATAGAAAAGTGCCCCTGGATTAACCTTCCTTTAACATCTGCTCTGCTCACCTGTGCCAAGCATGCTGTCATGAAAAGGAAAATGGTGGTGGTTGGAGGGGGCGATTCAGTATCTAGTTAAAACTTCTCCACTCTGACCTGGGCAGAGCTGCAGAGCCTGACCCCAAGGCCCAGCCAAGACTGACTTAGGGCAGAGATGCAGGGACCCTCAGGGGCCGCCACTGGAGGAGACATATGAGTCAGAGTCTCCCCAGGAGTTCAGTTCAGGCTTTGGATCTGGAATTCCCCTGGACCAGCAGATGTGGAAAATTAGGTTAAACTTTCCTTCTTCAGAATACTGGCTGATCGCTCTCCCTTGCGTTCTGCCACAACAGCCACATGCTGCACTGTCCTTTAGCAAACTCGGAAACTGGTAGAGATGGCAGTGCCCAGGCCGGAGTGAGAGTGGTGCCATGAGCAGCAGGCAGCTCTGCCATCTTCATTGGGTGCCAGTCCATTTTGCAGATAAAGAAGCTGAGGCACAGAGAGGTTGAGGAGCTTGCCCAAGATCAGATACAGTCCTGCCTCAGGGGCCAGAGCGCTTATCCAATCCAGTATGTCCAGCAGGCCTGCCCCCTGGGAACCAGTGTCCCCTTCATCTCACACAGACCGGCTTTGCATCTGCAAGACCCAAGGCCTGGGGACATTTGTCCTCCTGTGGCATTCAATCATCCCAGACTCCTCTGAACTTCTTATGCTGCCTGAGAGAGTAGGGACCGCTGGACCCTTCTGTAAAGAATCTGCTGAACAAACAGGGTCTGTTCCCTAAGAAATGCACACACCATCCGCCTTGGAGTCCCATCCCCGGACTGCACAGACCCCAAGTCCATCGTGAGCCTCCGGCTAAGCACTGTCTGCTACAGTGCCTCCTATGACATCGGCCCAGAAAGGCAGACACCTCTGCAGGATGCTTTGTGCTAATGCATTTGAGGTCTGCCCTGGAGAAATTCTTTTATTGTATTAGATGCGTTTTGTTGTCATCCTGATTCATGTTCAGAACTGTGTTAAGTTCTGTGGAAAAACACCCATCAGAAGGAGTAGAATCCTTTACATAGCCTTGAGACTCCACTAGGCAGGGGCATTCGCTAATTGGATAATTACCATGCAAATGAGGAGCTCCATGCAGGGCTCCACCCTGGCTGGAGACAGCACCCCTGCAACCTGCAGACCACCCAGGATATGAGGCCCTAGTCTGCTTCTTGATCTGCTGCTTCAATTGCCTTGAGCAGGAATCAGCCCCCAGGCTGTTATATCCAAATTAAATACTTCTGCTCTTGAGCAGGGGCTGAGAGTCACTGGTGCTTCTGCATCACAAAGAGAAATGAGATAGGAGGCTCCTCAGCAGCAGGGGAGGGAAGAGGCCCAGGAGAATGCCAAATCACTACTCATCAGCAGGAACCAGTTGTTCCCTCCATCTGCTCCCTCCCTCCCTCCCTCCCTCCCCCCTCCCTCCTTCCCTCTCTCCCTCCCCCTCCCTCCTTCTCTCCCTCTTACTTCCTCCCTCTTCTTCCTCCATCTTTTCCCTCCCTCCCTCTCTCCCTCTTCCCTCCTCCCACTTCCTTCCTCCCTCTCCCTTTCCCAGTTTCTTCTCTTTCTCTCTCTCTCCCTCCTCCCATCTTCTCTCTCTCTCTCCCTCTCCCATCCTCTCTCTTCTTCTTCCTCTGTGTTTTCTCTCTCTCTCTCTCTCTCTCTCTCTCTCTCTCTCTCTCTCTCTCTCTCATGTTTTGACCATCCTGTGGTTGCTGCCTTCCTGCTAAGTTCCTGGAAAGGTGCTGTGGACTGTGGCCTGAGCCCAGGGAGCCCTGAGGATGGGGAGCAGAGCTGGAGCCTGCTTGCTGGCTCCCCTCACACCTGAGAGGAGATGCCCCCCGAGTCGCTCAAGTTCCGTCCCTGAGCAGATGCCTTGTGCTAAGGGCTAAGGGTCTGCCTTTCCCGATCCCTGATAAGGAGTGAGGAGTGGATGGAATTCAGCTTTTAAGCTCTCTAGTTCCAGTCAGCCAGGCTACCTCAAAGGCTGAGCACCAAGGAGGCTTGGAGGCCAGGGAGACGTCACTTTTGTGGAATTGAAGTCTCATTTCCCGTCCCCAGGAAGCCTCATTAGCTCTCGTTCTGCAATGTCCACCAACCAAGGCCTCGCTCAGCCAGGGAGGAGCTGTGCTGGGGAAGAAAGCGGCCACACGCTACGCTGCCATGGAAGGCCTGCGTGGCTGCCTTGCAAACACAGAGACCTAACGTAGCCACAGGATGGTCTGAAATTAAACTTTTTAAACTAAACGCAGTGACGGTTCGAAGTCCTGTTCTGGGTGAGTCTCTTCCCTGCCGAGGTCCATCTCCACCTTAGCTGAGCCTGTTGTCTTCTGCATCTCAGACAACCTGTCCCGGAAGGTCAGAGTGATTTCCCTTTTCTGGACCCCTCAGAGCACAGGCACCACTCTGCGGAGACACAACCCCCACCCCACCCCCCTTGTCATGGAGTTAATTGTTAACTATCCCGCACCCACTGGGTAAAAGAAGCAGGTGTCCATCATTTTACTTCTTATCCAATCCCAGAGGTCTCCCGCTGTGCTTTCTCCCGCCCCCCTCACCCACCACCAATGGAGTTCCTGTGACCACGCCGCCCTCCTGTGACGGTGACGCATGAACAAGGTGCAGCCCGCTGTTCTCCAGAGCCCTGTCTCCACACTGGAGGTTCTGCTTCCGGCAATTGTCCACAGTTTGGCTCAAATAAACTTGAAAACACTCTTCACAGGCTGAATGTTTCTTATGTTGACAGACTGAGGGGCTGGGTAAGGTGCCCTGCTCCTAACACATCGCCCCCCCTGTGGGGTTTAGAATAAGACTCAGTGAGAGCCTCTGGGGGAAGGGAGCAGCAGCCAGCGCTGCAGGCCGGGTGCTGAGCGCCCGGGAAGCAGTGCCAGGCAGATGACAGAGGAGACAGCAGGTGACACGGCCCCTGAGGGAGGAGCCCTCGCACTTGCAGCCTCCCCGTCACTGCCACAAGCGGCCCACACCCAGCACCACTTGCCAAGCTGCAGAGCAATGTGATCGAGGCTGAAAGTCTGAAGCGTACACGACAAGACCAGCACGGCCCCTAGCCTCAGGCTCAAACTACCTCTTGAGACTGAGCTGCATGATCTGGACCAAAATCCCCCACCTGCTACCCAGCACACGCCCCTGAGGAGGGCTGTAGCAGGTGCACAGAACACGGAACACAAGCCAGCGTGGGCACAGCGGGAGCCAGTCCATGGCCCGGATGCACTCACGTGCCTCCCCCCTCCCCACCAGCGGCCGAGGCAGAGCTCCTAAGGGAAGGACTCAGGGTGAGGGTGCCCCTTCTCCCTGTCCCTGAGAACAGGGGAGGAAACATGGGGGCCTGAGATGGGATCTTAGGGGACCTCTCACCTCCGCCCCTGGGACTGAGCTTTCTGGGTTTGCAGCCCACCCTTCCCACCGGAGAGAAAGAGACGCTCATTGAGAGCTACCTGGCCGGGGACAGCCATGCATCCGGCCTTTAATGATAGGGCAGTGCGGGGGCACAGTGTCATGACATGACGGACACAGAGCCTTAGGGGGTAATTATGCCGGTTAAATGAGGTCTATGGGCAGAGCCCTGACCCAGTGAGGCTGGTGTCCTCCGAGGCCAAGGAGGACAAGCTGAAGATGGCCCGAGACACCTCCAACTAGAAACCAAGCCCTGAACGTTGACAAACAGCTTCCCGTTGTTTAAGCTGCCAGGTCTGAGGTGATTATCATGCAGCCAGAGCTGACTGAGTCAGGCTTTCCTGAACGGTGACTGTGTCTTCTGAAACAGCACAGAAGCTGTCCTGGTCAGTGGAGCCCACCATGGCCTGCAGGAGCACCCTGCCTCTAGGAGCCCCATGTTATACTGATTTTGAGGTGAAAAAGCCCCATGTGATCTGCAGGACTGAGAGGTGGTCTGGAGGCTTCGGGTTGGGCACTTGGACTGGAAATGAGCAATCAATATGCTAAGTACATGCAAGTGTGCAAATGTGTGCCTACCTCCAGCAAGGCCGCACCTCTCATGGGAGATGCCCTGCAGAGTAGAGACCTGCTGGGCTTTTCCCGCACCTGCAGGCTGTGGCTGGGAGCTAGGAAAGCAAAGCTGGATAGTTTTTTAAAAAGATTTCACCACCACAAGCAGATCATTTCATCATTTGTATCTGAGCAACCAGGATGCTTCGTGCATGTACACATACATTCATACTCACACACTCTTACGCACTCACACGCACACCTGCTCCTGTCTAACATATGAAAGCAATGAGCTGCCCGTGAGCTCGGGTGGAGGAGGAGGCATTTCAGTCAGGCCTGCGGAGAGGGCCGTGGGCAGGGAGACCATGGGGCTCCGTTACATCTCAATCTGAGGAAGTAGGAAGAAGAGGAGGGGGTGTGGGCCGTCCTGCAGGGGAGAGGCAAACCAGATATCTGGGGAGTAAATGGACTGGGATAAGCTTTAGACCAAGAGCAGTTACAGGAAATAAAGAACCAGCTCCCCAGGCTGTGCGGCTGACCAGCATGGGGACAGTCCATGGGGTCTGGCTGCCAGAGGTCAGGCTTGCGGGCAGGAGGCAGGGGGGTGGAGGGAGGAATGGTCCTTTTGCTTCTCCACTTTAGCTATTGGTTAAAGAATGTGACAAGTACCACCTTTCTTCACAAGATGGATCTGCGGTCCGGTATCTTGGCCAGGGTCCTGCCTCCTGTGCCGCTGTGAGACCTGGGCAAGCTCTTGGCCTCCCTGAGTCCAGTCCTCTACCAGACGGCCGGATGGCACAGCGGTGGCCTCTGGGCTATTTGTAAGATTAGCAGGGACGGTGCCCGCCAGCTGCTGGGATGCCCTGCCCGGCGCAGGGAGCACTGAGCGATGCCAGCTGCTGTGCTGGATGCCGTAGCATGGACTCCCTCAGGTTGGTGTGTGCACTTTGAGGCTGCCAACAGGGCAGCGGGCTCTGGGAGAGCATTTGGTCCACAGCCCGGGCAAGGAGCAGCTTCCTGTCCCTGAGGCTGCCAATGCCACGTCCTTCCTGCCAGCTCAGCCAGGGGCTTCTCCTGCGCGACCGGCTGCCACTCTCCTTGTAGAACGTTCACCAGCTCAGAGTGAGCTGGGCGGCCAGGGGCTCCACTTTGCAAACCTGAAGCTGATTGTTTTTGGGGTGCCACGTGTGTAAGGCTTGCAGCTGTCAAGCTTGGGAAAGAGAGAAGTTGGATGCGATAATGCCTACACTACAGCAAACTCCAACTCTAAACTGTTCACATCTGTCCGACATAGAAATTGGCTAAATAAATTATCTAGCAACAGTGAGATGAAACTCCCCAGCTGTGTATGGGATGGGGACAGAGACGGGATGACAGTGGGGAAATGCTCATGATACAGGATGAGGGGAGCGATGACAAAGAAGTCTGTCCTGAACAGCAGTTTTCAAAAAATGCAAACAGCAGCTACCGCTGTGTGCACACACCTGTCTGCACGTGACGGAAGGGATGGGAGGTAAAAACCAGGCCCCTGGGCTCTTCCTTCCGTGCTTTTGTGTGTCCAAAGCCTCGACTGTAAAGAAGTGAGGCCTTCCTAATCAGGAAAGAAAATATTTAAAATGTTATAAAATTAGCAAGATGCGTAATAGACTTATTTTATTGCTGTGGGAGGCTGACAGTAACGTTTAAGTGTTTTTATTGTGGTAAAAAACAAACAAACAACCAAAAAACCAACCACACACAAATGGTACAATTGGCATTTTAACAGCTTTAAAGTGTACAACACAGTGGCATTATGCACCTTCCGGCTGCTGTGCCCCCATCGCTCCGGTACAGCTTGAAGCTGTCCACGCCCGATGGAAGTCCCCACCCAGGAAGTACCCTCCCCTCCTGGGGTGGGCAGGGGGTCTCACCGAGGCTTGGGAGCGGGTCCCTGTGGGTGCTGATGTGGAGCCTCCCTTTAGGTGCTGTTGGCCATCTGTGTATCTCCTTCCCTCGTTTAATTGGACTTTAAGTGTTTTGCTGGTTGAGTGTCAGAGGTCTGGATACCAGACCCTTATTGGGGAGGTCATTGGTGAATTTTCTCCATTCTTTGGATTATCTTTTCACTTTGAATAGTGTTCTTTGATGCAGAAAAAATATCTATTTTATGCTTTTGATGCTCCTGCTTTTGGTGTCACATCGAAAAATATCATTGCCCAATCCATGGTTATGAAAATTTACCCGTTTTCTTCTGAGTGGAATGATCTATCTTAACAATACCAAGTCTTCCATCTCATGAACACCAGATGTCTTTCTATTTCTGTAGATGTTTTATTTCTTTCAGGGATGCTTTATCTCCTAGAACGAGGTCTCTGAACCATTTTGAGTTAATGTTTACGTTTGATGTGAGGTAGAGATCAGCCCTTATTCTTTTGTATCTGGATGTTCTACTGACCTAGCACTGCTTGATGCACAGGCTATTCTTTGCCCATTGGATGGTCTCAGGACTCTCATTGAACATAAATTTCCCATCGATGCACCCTTTCCCCAGCACCCTCACTCCTATTCCATGGACCTGTGTGTCTAGATTATTCCAGTGCCACACCGTTTTGGTTACTGTGGCATTACAGTAAGCTCTGAAATGAGAAAGTGGATGTCCTCCAATTTTGTCTTCGCACTTCAAGATGGAGTCGGCTGTTCTAAGTCTCTTGAATTTTCTTCTGAATTATACATTATGCTTTTCTATTTTTACAAAGAGCCATTGAGATTTTAATAGAAATTAAAATGAATATGGAATTGCCATCTTAACAATATTAAGTTTTCCATCTCATGAACACAGGGCATCTTGCTATAGATTTAGGTCCTCTTTAACTTTTCTCCAGGAATACTTTGTAGTTTTCAATATATAAGTATTACAACTCCTTGGTCAAATTTATTCATAGATAGATAGATAGATAGATATAAGCCAGCATCCATAATGAATGGAAAAATTGATGACCGCTTGCTATGATGCCCACTGTGGCCAGTGAACTGTCCTGATCAGGGGGTGGGAATAACTGACCAACCTCCTGTGGTCCCTCTCCCCAGCTGGACCATCCCTGATAGGCCCCCACTATCCTGATCAGCCTCTCCCCTCACCCAACCTCACCCCAGATTGACCTCCCCACCCATATCAGGAGCAGGGACAGCTGGCTAACCACCCATGGCCCCTCCCCAAGGCTGCTGGCCCCTGGTCAGCACCCCCACCCCGTTCAGGGGCAGGGCCTGCCAGCCAATCACCCTCAGCCCCTCCCTCTAGCCAGCCTGGGGCAGGACTGGCTAACCTCCCACCATCTCCTACTCCTGACAGGCCCAACCCTTATCTGCCCCAATTGGGTCCAGGCTGGCCAGACCCCACCTGTGCACAAATTGGTGCACTGGGCCTCTAGTCCTATATAATAAAAGGCTAATATGCAAATCAACTGAACAGCTGAATGTCCTGTCACTATGACGTTCACTGACCACCGGAAGGCAGACACTCAATGCAGGAGCTTCCCCCTGGTGGTCAGTGTGCTTGCACAGGGGGCATGCCACCCAGCCAAAAGCTGGTCTCTGGTGAGTGCAGTGGGGGTGGCAGGAGCACTAAGGATGTCTGACTGACGGACATTCCCTGAGGACTCCTAGACTGTGATAAGGCTCAGGCCAGGCTCAGGGACTCTCCTGAGTGCATGAATTTTGTGCACCAGACCTCTAGTTTCTGATAATATTGTTATTGGAATTCTTTTCTTTTCTTTTCTTTTTTTAAAATATATTTTATTGATTTTTTTACAGAGAGGAAGAGAGAAGTATAGAGAGTTAGAAACATCGATGAGAGAATCATCAATCAGCTGCCTCCTGCACACCCCCCCTACTGGGGATGTGCCCACAACCAAGGTACATGCCCTTGACTGGAATCAAATCTGGGACCTTTCAGTCCGTAGGCTGATTCTTGATCCACCGAGCCAAAGTGGTTTCAGCTGGAATTATTTTCTTAACTTTTTTCTAAGACAGTTCATTGCTGGTGATAGAAATACCACTGATTATATCATCTATAAATAGAAATAATTTTAATTTTTTTCTTTCTAATTTGAATGACTCTTTTTCTTGCCTAATTGCTCTGGCCAGAACAATGCTGAGAAATAATGAAACTGAATATTTTTGTTCTGTTCTTAATCTTGGGATGAACTTTCAGTCTTTCATCATTAAATGTTATGTTATCAGCTTAGGGTTTTTTTTATATATATAAATGCTGCTTATCATGTTGGAAAAGTTCCCTTTAAATCTAGTTTGTTTGGTTTGGCTTTATTTTACCTTGAAAAGATGCTGGATTTCATCAATTTTTATTCTGCATCTATTGATATGACTATGGTTCTTCTTTCTTTCTTCATCCTATTAATGTGGTGTATTACACTGATGGGTACTGGAATGTTCAGCCATCTTTGCCTTCCTGGGACGCATCCCACTGAATTATGGAGCATAGTCCTTTAAAATGCTGTGGGCTTTGATTTGTTAGTATTTTGATGAGGATTTTTATATCTTCATTTATCAGACATGTTAGTATGTATTTTTATTTTATTTTTATGTCTTTGACTGTGACTTTGGCATCAGAGTAATGCTAGCTCCATAGGATAAGTTAAGTATTTCTTTCTTTTCTATTTTTTAAAAAATATTTTATTGATTTTTTACAGAGAGAAAGAGAGAGGGATAGTCAGTTAGAAACATCGATGAGAGAGAATCATCAATCAGCCACCTCCTGCACACCCCCACTGGGGATGTGCCTGCAGCCATGGTACATGCCCTTGACCAAAATCCAACCCAGGACCTTTCAGTCCAAAGGCCAAATGCTCTATCCACTGAGCAAAACTGGTTTCGGCTCTTTTCTATTTTTTAGGAGAGTTTGAGGAAGATTGATGTTGAATCTTCTTTAAATGTTTGTTAGAATTCACAATTAGAACTCTGTGGTGCTGGGCTGCTTCTGTTTGTTTGTTTTGTTTGTAGGTTTTAGATTAATAATTCAAGTAGTCAAACTTTTAACAGAACCATATCAAGATATAGATTGAAGATTTTAACACAAATATTCAATTCATTCTCTTCTAACCTTGGCTAAGCCCATATCATTTTTCTGTTTTGATAGACAACATCTTCACTCAAACAAACAAGCTGCTTCCCAATTAATGCATATTTTTCCAACCAATTAATCAAATTTTAGAAATAATAGATTTCTCTGACTTTTCATTGTATGTTCAAGCCCTCTCCTGCTTTAGGGTTTATACTAGGTGTACAGGTTAATAATGTGGATTTTTTTCAATAGATGGAGTTACACATATGTTGATATATAAGCGATTTGATATGTATGCTATTTTGTTGTGTTGACAACAAGCTTCAAAACTTCATATGTCAAATTTTCTGAAGGTGTTGACATCATAGATATTTTTACACTTAAAAATGTTTAATTTTGTGTAAAAAAAAAAACGGGGGAGATTGCAGGGGGTTTAATTCATTACTTTATTTTGAAGAAAAGTGCTGCTGAATACTTCAGGAAGCTTATGATGAACACGCTCCATTTCAAGATACTTGTGAACACTGGTTTAAATGCTTTAAAAGTGATGATTTCAATGTGAAAGACAAAGAACATCCAGGTGAACTGAAAAGTTTGAAGACCAACAATTACAAGCCTTATTGAATAAGATGCGTGTCAAACTCTAAAACAACTTGCAGAAAGATTAAACATTGCTCAGCTGTCTGGAGCCGAAAAAGAGTTAGTGACTACTTACCAGAACTCCTGTGACAAGCTGAGGTTTGGCAGTTAACTAGAAACAATCTAGCAGCATATCTGGCCATTGATCAAGGCACACCTGTTGTGATAACTCCGCCCCAGGGGGTCTGCTATATCCTCCCCTGCAGGCACATCCTGCTGATAAGATTCCCTCCCCGCCCTGGAATGTCTCCCCTGCAACTTCCCCCTACTACCCGTGTATATATATTGTGACTGCAACAAATAAAAATGGGGGCTTGACCAGAACTTTGTCTTGCCCCCGTTCTTCGTTCTTCGTGTTCCTTGTTTGTCTCATTCTCTTAGGAGGTTCCGGCGTGCCCCCGTTGATGCCCCGCAGGTCGGGACACTCAGCAAACAATTTCCAATGATTTACAAGCAATGGGAAAGATTTTAAAGGAAGGAAAACGCATACCACATCAACTTAATGAAAGGCAAATAGAAAACCAAAAAGTCATCAGTAAAATGTTGCTTCAACAGCACAAAATTCTTTTTTGTATCAAATTGTGACTGGCAATAAAAAGTGGATTTATTTTGAGAATCACAAATGCACAAAATTATGGGCTGATCCAGGTTAGCCATGAACATTGACTGCAAAGCCAAATCACTTCGGAAAGAAGATAATGCTCTGTGTTTGATGGAATCAGGAAGGTGTGGTGTATTATGAGCTTCTAAAACCAGGTGAAACCGTTAATATTGATTGCTCCTGACAACAAATAATCAATTTGAACCATGCTTCAATCATGAAAAGACCAGAATGTGCCAAAAGACACGGCAAAGTAATTTTGCATCATAATGATGCACCATCACACACTCCAAAACCAGTTAAAGACATGTTAAAAGATCTTACCTGGGAAGTCTTAACCCACCCACTGTATTCACCAGACCTTGCTCCTTCAGATGACCACTTGTTCCAACTGATGGCACATGCACTTTCCGAACAGCATTTCAAAACATATGAAGAAGTGGAAAATTGGGTCTCTGAATGGTTTGCCTCAAATCAAGAAAAGTTCTATGGGGTCGGTATCCACAAATTACCTGAAAGATGGGGAAATGTGTAGCTAGTGATGGACATTACTTTGAATAAAGCACTTTTGATGTTTTTCTTGAAGTTATTGTGTTCTCTTTGATTACAAAATCTGCATTATTAACCGGTACATCTAGTAACTCATTAAGCAAAAAAGGCCCACAAATATAATCACTTATAATGTTTAAGTATTGAATGTAAATTAATTAAAATGCAATTCTGACTTTGAGAGCTTAGTACTATCAGAAGGCCAAAATCACACTCTAATCTTCACACTACCGGCTTCTCATCCCAAGTGTAACGTTCCGTGCACCTCTGGTGGAGCACCTGTGCTCTTCCTGACCCAGTGAAGTGTGTGCTCCTGACACTGGGCCCAATGGCTGC
Organism: Nyctalus aviator; assembly: GCA_036971965.1. Classification (NCBI taxonomy): domain Eukaryota; kingdom Metazoa; phylum Chordata; class Mammalia; order Chiroptera; family Vespertilionidae; genus Nyctalus; species Nyctalus aviator. The sequence goes on from CM072925.1 coordinate 89,256,681, forward strand.
CCACAGGAGTCAGCACACAAGAGAACACCTCAGGGTGCTGAGCTATTCAGCGCCTCTCAGCTTTGCTTCTGATGGATGTGGCTATTGGCATTGAAACTGGTATTTGATCCTGGTGATTTTTATCAGTCCTTCCCATGCAGTTCCTGATTCTAGAAAATTTATTCTTAATGGCAAAGTCTTGGGTTCACTATTTTTCAGTTTAAATATAAATATTTGGAAAACGTATCTTATACCTGAAGCTACAACAGAACTTAGGAAATTCAACTTCAGTACAGAAACCTGACTTTGAAAACAAAACAAAACAAAAAAAACAACCATTCACCTAGACACCTAAACAACTGCTCAAATAGAAGACATGCCTTCCATCCGCATGAAATGCAGCCAAAGACACAATCCCCAAGTAGGCACATGCGCGTGTGCATTTGGAGGCATAGGGTTAAAGACATGGTCTCCCACTGGACTACATCGTACCTGTGGAGTCTTGGTAACTTTCTTAGGCTGTTTATTTCTCCGTAAAACTGGCATGACAATAAGACCTACCCTATTGGATTGTTGAGGACTAAGTGACAGAAGCCAGCTGACTTTATTATTTTTTAAAATGAGATGGAGAGCTAAACATCAAGGGGAGATCAACCAGCTGCTTCTAGCACGCCCCCTACTGGAGACTGAGCCTCTAACCCAAGCATGTGCCCTGGCCAGGAATTGATCCAACGACCTCTTGTTTCATGGATCACACTCAACCACTGAGCCACACCAGCCAGTTGCCAGCTGAATCTATTAGAACCACACATGGCATGCAACAAGTGATGGCTGGCAGTAGCAACAGCTGCAATGAGAGCTCCCGTGCTCAGTGTTCTTCACCTATCAAATCTTCTGCAAAGGTAAGCCGTTGTCTCTCATCCTTCATTCAGGGCTAAGCTTCTCTGCCTGTGAACTCAGCACTCATTTGTCCATTCATTCACAAATGTTCAGTGAGTACCACCATAAGACGTTACCCCAGTTCTGACCAGGAAGAAATGCCAGGACCTCTGACCTCGCTGTGTTTAGCAGGGGTCAGCAGACTTGTCCTGTGAGTGCTCAGATGGTACTTATTTTTGGATGTGTGAGCTGTGTGCCTCTGTTACACTGCTCAACTCTGCCTTGTGACCTTGTGGTGCTACAGCAGCCCCAGGCCACACAGAGTGGGTGGGCATGGCTGTGTGCCTGCACAGCTTCCCTGCAAAGCCAGGCAGTGCACCGGATGTGGCTCAAAGTCTGTGATTTACAGACTTCTGGTGTACAGTCCAACAAAGGCATAGATAAGTAAGTATAATAAATAGGAGAGCTACTCTGACGGTCTCCACGAGGGTTAGAGGAAGCTTCCCAGAGGAAACAACATGGGATCTGACTTCTATGGGCCAATGGGAGGCAACCAGGCAAGGAGGGAGAGAACAGCATCCTAGGCAGAGGACACTGGAGAAGAAAGAGGAATCAGGAGACAGAGACACAAACACAGACAGAGAGGGGGTGCTAGAGACAGGAGTAGACAGAGGGGAGGAGCTGCATACTGAACAGGGCTGAGCTCTTGGGGAGCTGAGACTGCTAAGCAAAAGGTGAAGCCAGAGGGAGCCTGGGGCCATGGTGTGAAAGGCCATGGACACCAGGTTCACAAGTCTGGACTCACCCTGCAGGTAGTGGGAAGTCCTTGAATGTTCCATGGGGAAGGACTGGGTGGGTCTGTGTCTCTGATTGTCATGTGGAGAAGGAGTTAGACATGGAGCAGGAGGAGGGGGGCGGCTGGAAGGGGAAGAGACACGAGGCTGGACAATAGGGAAAAGGGTCTGGTTAAAGGGTGCTTTGTTGTGGAGCAAACATGAAATGAACGACCACTGGAGTCCAGACCGAATTAAAATTTAGGGAGCCTTTATTATCCTGCTGGCCACTGCTCTACCTTTCTCCTCACAGGGAGTCCAGAGAGCAGCCCTTTTTTACAGGACCGCTTTTAAGCACATTTACTACATCCTGTTTTTGCAGAGCAAGCAATTTAAGACAAAACATTTTTTCTTAAGTAATGTCAGGGTCATGTTATCTATGACCATGTTATTTGTAGGGCCAGCCTGTTCTTCAGAAAGCTGACAGTGTTCTATTTTGCAAGGCTTACATGCTGGTAAGGGGCCATGGGACTGAATCTCAAGGCCTGGCCTGGTGTCAGGACTGACAACTTTATCTGGGGTATAGTCCACGGCCTCCCTGGAATGGGAGTAGTACTAAGTGGAAGCATGCTCAAAAATTCCCACTCTCTAATAGCTTGAGTGAAACATCTTAATGGACTAGAGGAGGAGTGGTGAGTGGCCTCAGAAGCTGCCTTTGCCATGTCTTTCTGAAGCTTGCCTGCCCTTCCAGGTCCTTCCCTGGGCCTCTCGCCCTTGTCCTTCCAGAGAAATGGACACCTACCTGGACCTGCTGTTCCCTGGCACCTCACAGATGGCCCGTCTCTCTCCTTCAGTGACTGCTCTCAGACCACAGGGTTAGACATCTATTTATACTATCTCTTCTCCTGAACACCCTGAAAACGAGAAATGTGCTAAAGTGAAATCTAAAAAGAGATCAATTAAAAGAAGGACCGTCTGTCTACTCAGGGACTGACTCCATGTTCAACAGAAGCGTCATTTATCCCCAGACCCTCTTGGTTCGGCAGGACCATGGACTAAAATGAAACCACTCGCTCATGGAGGACAAGGAACTAGATTTACAGGATTGGCATCCTCTCCTTTCAGAAGCATCCTTTTCACACGTTACCGGACGGCTTGACAGTTCATTCCCAAGGAATAGCAAATGGTCAACTTTACTCGATATTTTGAGGTGACAGGTCTCTGAGTATCGAGTGCCAGGGACACGCTTTGCCCTGTCTTTGGAGACAGATGCCTCTCCCTGCGGTTGGTGGTTCATGGTTGATGGTTGACAGTTGACGGTTGAAGACCTTGGCTCCCAGCCTTGAGGTGGACTCACCCGCCATGTGCTCCCTCCTCTCCGTGGTGTTGGGAGCTAAGGAAGTGGGTGTGAAAAGAAACAAACAAGAGAATTTAAAAGTAAATAACCACGCTTGGCTTAAAAACAGACCAGGGAGGGGGCTCATTCATAAACAGTCAGGAAAACCAGCATAGACCTGAGTGCCCCGTCTGAGCAGGAACAAGGACAGATTCTAGCACCGAAAACTGGCCTGCAAACCATTTACATCTGAGCATCTCCCCAAAATCTATGGAAGCCTGTTCTCTTCTGTATTCCACAATTTCCTTGAATTTTGAGCCTCATTTAATTTCCAGCTCCTGTAGCTTATTAGCTCACCCGCATATGCCCATGAACACAGCCATAGATGGAAACATCACTCCGAATAGATTTTAGCTGCTAGAATTCTGCGTGCAAAGAGCTATTAGTGCATCAAACCTAACCCAACATTTCATTCTTTTAATGGGAGTTGAGCTGAATTTTTATAGCCGGGGTCAAGTAAGAGATTTTGGTTTCATGGAGACCCATTTCTGGTGCATGACATTAACACAGCATCACGGGGAAATAAATTGAAATTTGAAGTTGGAAAGGGCAGTCGTATTTCTTGAATATTCTGAATGTCAAGTTCTTGATGGGAAAAAAAAAATATTACAATCACTGCGACTGTATCCATAGGACCCGCCTGGGTGTCTGGCGTGGGTCACAAAGTTTAATTTGTTGAGCCCTGGGTTTTCCATCCCACTGCGTCTGGGGCATTTATGATGTTCTCTTGAAATGGCAGCTCACGACGGCGTGGGAAAGGTCACTGTTTCCTGGCCATGTTTTTAAGGAGAGGCCAACTTTACATGTGTTCTCCGATGAAAGGTGATCTTCCAGGTGCGCTCCTTTCCAAAGCCGAGCGTGTGTGCTCCTCTTCCCTGAAGCCATTGCTCGCCCTCAGTTTCCCTCGGCCGCAGGCTCCGCACACCTGCGGGGAGGGCCGTGTGGTACACCTGTGCACTCCATTCCAGGCCAGCAGCTCAGGGCCAGGCCACCCACACCCCAGGACAGCAGCACAGGCCCTGCCATAGGAAGGCGTCTAGCCCTTTACCACCTAGGTAACAATGAAGAAATCATCACCTTCTGCCTAAGGCTGTGGCTGTAGGACGCTGCTCACCAGCCTCTCCTGAGGGAGAGGATGCTCTTTGAGCTTAGCTGCAGCAGGAAGTGTTGCTGTTTGCTGTGCATTTGGGATGCTGCTGAGATGACGTTTTTGCATGCTGGTCATTTCGTTGTTAATTGTTGGTGAGATTTCTTTTCTCGACGTGGAATACAATGACCCTCCCCCTCTGCTGTTGGTGGAAACCGAGCAAGGAAAGAAGGTGAGTCTACAGCTGGCTTCTCTGGAGGGACGTTCTCTGGAGGTGTCCATTGTCCGCCAGGGGGAGGGCCTGGGGGTCTGGCATCACCCAGGTAGACCAGCAGTCCCACCGCTGGAACCAGTGGGAACGGAGGGCCAGGGAAGTGGGTCAGAGCGGGATCAGGAAGTCAAGGCCGGGGACCAAGGTGAGAACTCAGGCCAAGGGCTGTCACAGAAGCACTGAAAGACCTGGAAAGTCTGGCCACGAGGGAGTGGGGCCGGCGGCAGGTCAGGTGGAGGCATGGAGAAGAAGGGCATTTGAGACCACACGACATGGGTGTGTGCATGCCACAGAATGTTTCGTTGGAGCCTCCGGGGCCGGACCCACGTCAACAAAATGCAGGCTTGTGCGGCATTTTCAGCTTCCTGGGTACTTTATGTCTCTTGGGTCTGAGCTGCCATATGCTGATTCCCTCTGTCTGCGGTCCTCCCCAGGGGTCCTGCCACCTCGCCCGGTTGGTTCTCTGATGCCCAAGTGCAGCCTTTCTCCAGAGCCTCCTGGGCTCAGGCACTCACCTGAGGGTTCAGAGTCCGTGGCTCAGGGTAAAGGCAGCAGTGACGCAGCAACGAGGGCCCCATCAGTGCAGAAAAGCCCAGGGCAAATGCCCTCTAACTACAGAGTGTTGTTCGGTGGGTGGGTGTCTTGTGCTTGCTTTTCTATGGAAATCCTATTCCTGTTTCCAATTCCATCCTAATCATCTGTTGCTGCAACAAACCACCACCAAGTCAGTGCAGCACAGAGCAATCCTGCGTTTGGCGTCTGACCCAGCCCTGGGGTTCTCAAGAGGCTGGGGGTCACCCAAAAGCCTCCCAGGGTCACATCTGTAGTTTGATGCTGGGGCTGGATTAAAGCACATTCCTCTGTTTTAATTTTTTTTTTTTTATAATTAGATATTTTAAAATAAATCTTTATTGTTCATATTATTACAAATGTTCCTCATTTCCCCCCCACCATTGCTCCCCTCCACCAGGTTCCCACCCCACCCTCTGCCCTTTCCCCACCCCACATTGTCCTCGTCCATAGGTGCACAGTTTATGTTCAGTCTCTTCCCTCACCCCCGACTCCCCTTTTCCCTGAGAATCGTCAGTTCACTCCCCTTCCGTACTTCTTCTGATTCTATTATATTCAACAGTTAATATTGTTCATCAGGTTTTTTAATTCCCTTAGTTTTTAGATTCACTTGTTGATAGTTACATATTTGTTGTTCATAATTTTTATCTTTATTTTCTTTCTCTTCCTAAAGAACTCCCTTCAGCAATTCATATAATTCTGGTTTGGCAGTGATGAACTCCTTTAGCTTTATTTTATTAGTGAAGCTCTTTATCTGGCCTTTGATTCTGAGTGATAGCTTTACTGGGTAGAGTATTTTTGGCTGTAGGTTCTTGCTATTCATCACCTTGAATATTTCTTGCCATTCCCATCTGGCCTGCATGGTTTCTGTTGAAACAATCGTATGGGTGCTCCTTTATCGGTAACTACCTGCTTTTCTCCTGCTGCTTTTAATATTCTCTCTTTGTCTTCTGATCTTGGAATCTTAATTATGATGTGTCTTGGTGTGTTCCTCTTTGGATTCCTTTTGTTTGGGGTTCTGTGTGCTTCCTGGACTTGTAAGTCTGATTCTTTCACCAGGTGGGGGAAGTTTTCTGTCACTATTTCTTTCAGAATGTTTTCAGTATCTTGCTCTCTCTCTTCCTCTGGGACCCCTATAATTCTGATGTTGGTTCTCTTGAAGTTGTCCCAGAGGTTTCTTACATTATCTTCAACTTTCTGGATTCTCTTGTCTTCTTGCTTCTGCGGAGGAGTGTCTTCTGGCTCTTTATGTTCCAAATCTTTGACTTGATTCTTGCAATCTTCCATTCTGTTTTTAGGACTCTGTATATTTTTTATTTCAGACAATGTATTCTTCATTTCTAGTTGATCCCTTATTATTTCTAGTTGATCCCTTTTCATATCCTCATAGGTCTTCTTTATTTTATCGGCCTTTTCTAGGAAATTCTTGAAAAACCTTATAAGTGTGGTTTTAAACTCTATATCCAGTCGCTTTTTGTCATCCATTTCTTTCGTATGTGATCTGTTTCTTTGTCTCGGCATTTTCACAGCTTCCCTGAGTTGGTAGCCTTAAAAGTCTCCATGTTCAGCTTGGATGGGGAGGAGTTTCAAGGTGGAGCCTACAGCCCTGCCCCATGAGGCTCCTGAGTCTCAGTGTTCCTCAGTGTCCTTCGGTACTTGCTGCAAGCACCTCTGAGAGAAAGGTGCCCTTGAGTTTCGCCAGCTACCAAAAAGTCTAGGCTCTCCCCCAATGAGCCGGGAATTGGAGTTCAGTTCAGTTGGAAGTGGGGTTGGAAGTGGGGTTCAGAGCAGTCTGGAGCTTTTGTCTCCTTCCCACTAGGGCAATCCAGCGGCACAGTCAACCATCCATTCTCTCTCTCTGCGTGCAATGTGCGTGCCTCTGGGATTTCCTTTCGCCACTCCCCTGAGTTTCAGCCTTACAGCCCAGACTCCCTCCTTATGTGTCTGGGTCCCCAGGGTATCGCCCAGAACTGGGGTTCAGTGCTGTTGGGTCTGAGGTTCAGCACAGTCCAGAGCTTTTATCTCCTTCCCACTAGGGAATGCCAGCCAGGCACTCAGCCCCCTCTCCTCTCCAGCTCAGTCCTCTCTGCTTGCATTCTCAATGTGTCTCTGTACCTTAGGCTTTTACAGCTTTTTTGATTTTCCTTCTGGTTTATTCTTTCCTTCTAGTTGTAGAATTTCAAGTCAATCGACTTTCCTGTAGTTTTGGGTAATTTCCATTTTGTATTTTAGTTGTATTTTATTGAAATTGTTGTGTGAGGCTGCAGTTAGGTGTTTACCTATGCCACCATCTTGGTTTCTCCTGCACCTCTCTCAAGCACATTTCTCTTAAAGGAAGCCTCTTGCATACCACTTTGCAAAGCAAATAATCATTTCTAGTTGTCTTCAGATAATTTGCATTAACTTATGCATACAGGGAGGATTGACTAAATGAACAAAAGAGAATGTATCTGTGAATATATCTGCATATGTACTAGACATGCACACTGGGATATCATCAATTTTATAGCCTTAGATATAGCAAATCAACCCAAGTCTTGCATCACATGCCAATTTTTTATTTTATTTATTTATTTTTTCCATTCTTAGTTCACTGTGAGTTATCATGAGTGGATGCTGAATTTTATCAAATGATTTCTGAATCTACTGAGATAATCTTATAATTTTTCTTTTTTAATATAATAATATGGTGAATTACATTGACTACTTATTTGTTTTTGTTGCTCCTTATCTAAGAATATATTTTCCATTTAAAAAAAAAATATTTTATTGATTTTTTTACAGATAGGGAGAGGATAGAGAGTTAGAAACATTGATGAGAAACATCGATCAGTGGCCTACTGGGGAATGTGCCTGCAACCAATGTACATACCCTTGATCAGAATAGAACCCAGGACCCTTCAGTCTGCAGGCCCACATTCTATCCACTGAGCTCCGGCCCATTCTTTTATTACTAGAGGACCAGTGCACAAAATTCATGCATGGGGTGGGGATGTGTGTCCCTCAGCCCAGCCTGCACCCTCTCCAATCTGGGACATTCCTCTCACAATCCAGGACTGCTGGCTCCCCACCGCTCACCTGCCTGCCTGCCTGCCTGCCTGATTACCCCTAATTGCTTTTGCCTGCCATCCTGATCTCCCCTTAACCACTCCCCTGCCAGCCTGATCAATGCCTAACTGCTCCCCTGCCAGCCCGATTGCCCCTAACTGCCCTTTCCTGCAGGCCTGGTCACCCCTAACTGCCTTCCCCTGCAGGCCTGGTTCCCCCCAACTTTCCTCTCCTGTAGGCCTGGTTCCCCCCAACTTCCCTCCCCTGCAGGCCCATTCCCCCCACAGCTTCCCTCCCCTGCAGGCCTTGTCTTCTCCAACTGTCCTCTCCTGAAGGTCTGGTCCCCTCAACTGTCCTTCCTGCTGACTATCTTGTAGTAACCATCTTGTGTCCACATGGGGGCAGCCATCTTTGACCACATGGGGATGGCCCATCTTGTGTTTTGGAGTGATGGTCAATTTGCATATTATTCTTTTATTATATAGTATAACAAAATTAGGCTGAAAATATTGCTAAGGCCATCACTACCATTCCATTCCAGGATTTTAAGGCAATTGTTTGGGTAAGGTGCCATGGATTGGTGGCCATAAGCATGCATTTTAAACATTTCAGTGAACATCCACCACTAGCCAGATTTGTCTTAGATGTTAGGATACTGCAATGGAGAGAAAGGGGTTCCTGTCCTCAGGAACTTAACATGTAGAAAAATGTGCTTTATACAATGAAATGCATTTGTCAAAGAAAAAAATTACTGTGCATTTTCTTTGACTTTATAATAAAGATTAAAAGTAATATTTGTATCTATTTTCTTGTCCTCTGGTGGTCGGGGGTAGAGAAGAGGCTGAAGTGAATGCACTGAGGGCAGAATGAACTGAGGGCAGAATCCTGGTTAGAACGCCTTAGGCTTAAAGTGCCGGGATTCCCTAGTGGAACCACACGTTATTTATGGTGTATATTTGGCAATGCCAGAGTAATTGACACTTAAAACTAAATAAAGCAAAGGCCCAGTGGTATTCTGAGAGCCCAAAGTCCCACATGCCATACTGTATACTACTTGAGGATCTTTTATTCAGATTAAAATGCATTTTGTGGGAAAATTGCTTTAGGAACCTTCACTTGGGGTGATGTTAGAATGCCACAAATATAATGTTAACAAAGAATTCCCAAGTCCCATAAAAATGATGTCTTATTATAGTTCAAATTCTGTGCCATAAAAATGCTCACAAGTTTAAGGTCAGAATACTTCTGAGCAGGGCAACGCAATAGAGCAGGGGCCAGATAATTACCAGCGAGCCATCAGCACACACCTCCTAATGCCTGACAGTGCATCACACATGTCCTGCTGATATGCACGTCTGTCTTTCCTAAGCCGTGCATCTAACATTTCTTTAACTGACCAAGGTTTCAAGGTTTATCTTATTTGTATGAAGAAATTAACCAGAAAGAGCCACAAAAATAGCAATACTATGAAGATAGCATTCTTTCACATTCTAAACCACTCTTTGAAAACACACTTACTGAAGAAGACAAGATGGGAAAACCAACAACTTGGATATAGGTTCCAACTGAGTCGCACTCTCTCCATACTTTACCCAGTGCCCAGTAGGGACGGGATAGGGGTGTTCAAACTGTAACATCTTTCTGGCCCTAGCATTTGTCCATGCTGAGCCCTTTGCATTTCCATCTGCCGAGCACCACCCTTTCTCCTGTGGGTAACAGCGCTGCATGTGACACTTGTGGGCAATCTCAATAGAGCTGTCAATCAGTGTGCCCAAATACCCCAGTCTAAGGGTTGAACCCAAGATCCAAGCTGGGCCTCTCTGGCTCTCAGATTCTTAAGGGGATCAACCCGAGGAAGGAGAAGGGGTTGGCCACTGTGCCCCTTATTTCTGAGCCCAGCAGGAAATAGCCTTTAGTTATGACTATGTGGATTCAGGAAACTGTCTTCATTCATACTTTTCTGCAAATTCGTGCCTTGGCATTAAAAGTAAAAGTCACTCCTTTTCCCTCAGAGAGTCAAGGTAATTTCAGTAGAGGGGAAGGCTCTCCAATCTAAAAACAGTTAGACTTCACCATGTTTGTTATTAAAATACTAGAGGCCCAGTGCATGAAATTTATGCCTGGGGGTGGAGGGGTGGTCCCTCAGCCCAGCCTGCACCATCTCCAATTGGGAACCCTTGGGACATGTCTAATTGCCGGTTTAGGCAGGTTTAGGGGTGTCTACTGGGACATCCCTCTCACAATCCTGGACCATTGGCTCCTAACTGCTCACCTGCCTGCCAGCCTGATCACCCCCTAACCACCTCTGCCTTCTGGCCTGGTCACCCCTAACTGCCCCCACTACCAGCCTGGTTGCCCCTAACTTCCTCACCCCCTGCTGTCCTGGTCACTCTCAACTGCCCCCCACCACTAGCCTGGTCACCCCTTACTGCACCCTCTGCTGGCACAGTTGGCCCCAAATGATGCCCCTGTCAGCCTGATTGCCCCTCACTGCCCTCCTGCTGGCCTGGTCACCCCTGCTAGTCAGTCCTTTGGTTGTCCCTCACTAACTCCCCGCTGACCTGGTTGCCCCACACAGCTTGTGTTCAGTCATCCATCCGGTTGTTTCGGTCATGATGGCCCCTGGCATTTTATACATTAGAATCACTAAGACGCCTTCTCTCATTCTTAAAAGAATCAACCGGCTGGCTTATTAAGGGTGCAATACACTCTGGAAGTCCCAGGTATAGAAGAAGACAGGGGAAGACAGAGAGGAGGCTCCCCTGAAACAGGGTGGGGTGCTGGTTCCACTCCTGGCTGACCTCAGGAAAGAGGGCCACAGGCCAGCAGTGCCCACGGGCCGGCACGCACTCACAGGCACTCACAAGGAAAGAGCACGAAGGTGACGTGCGGGGACAGCATTCCGCTCAGAAGACCTCCAGGCATCCCCCGCCCCCAACCATGAGCAGCATCGTGTGAACGGACAGAAACGCTGTGGCTCTGGGTTCCCTCCTCTGTTAAATAGAATAAATTCAACTTACTGCACAGGCCGCTTTGAGGTGTAAAGATCATTAAATATGATTAAAGTGCAGTAAGTGCGGCTCTGACCCAAACAGGTGGAACCCTGGGAAGATTCCTGGAACAGGGGTGTCAGCCACCAAGCAGAGCTGAGAAAGCTGGGCCAGGATCACAGGGGGAGCAAACCTGTGGTCATACCAGGTCAACATCTGGAGGCAGCGAGAGGCTGAGCAGCGGGCGAGGGAAGGCCCAGAGCTGTGGCCACTCTGACAGAGACTGAGAGGAGACGGAGGCCGAGGCCACTGGACCCCCGGCAGTGCCCTCAAAGGGCAGGGAGCGCGGGGACTGCAGAGGTGGCCCGGCTCTGGCTGAGGATCGAACTGCCGGCTGTGAGCTGGAACCACAAGCCCGGCAACAGCAGTGCCCGGAGCCGGAGGTGGGGGTTCTTGGACCCACCGTCAGGCAGGGAGGACCCATTCCCACCGGCCAGGCCCAGACCTAAGCACGGGGCACTGGGCAGAGTCCTCAAGACATCCCAGGCTAATTTCACAACACGGTCTGCTCAAGACCACCATTATGGAATTTAAACAAAAGTCAGAAAAGAATCTAACCAGTCCACTATTCACTTCATTCATGCCAGAGCAAACCCCAATCACCCAATAATAAAAACTGTGTAAGTTTTAGCATCCAATTAAAAATTGTTAGAGAAGCACAGAAGCATAAAAATATCACCCAAAAGAATAAAATATCAATTAATAGAAAGACCCCAAAATTACAGATATGATGACTTTAGTTGACAAAAACCATGAAAAAACTACTTTATGTCTTATTAATATGCTTAAGATGTAAAGGATGAAGAATAAAAGGAAAGGTAATAAGTCCCAAATAGAACTAGAAATGAAAATTGAAATAACTGAAGCAAAAGATAGAAATAAAAAGGAGGGATTAAAAGATTACACATCACTCAGAAAAGATCAACGAAAGCAAAGCTCAGGACAAGCTGGGCACCAACAGAATACGAGGTGCTGAGAGAGAAAGGCTGATGTGGAAGCGGCTTTAGGTCCCACAGGGCATTTCCCAGCCCCCGCCGCAGTCTGTCTGTGCAGTGCGAGAGGGTGGGAAGCTTAACATATTTTAATAAAGTAATAACCATTCCCAGTCTGACATATTGAAGAAACTAAAAAAATACCAAGGAGAAATAACCAGGAACCACATCAAAGCATATTAGACCACATCATTGCTAAAAACAAGTAAATTTAGCTCTAACCTAACAGCCATGTCGTTAATTTCCATCAGTCTTGGTCTCTTTTAGTTCAGAAATTATAATCACCAGCTCCTGTAATCGGGTCTCCCCGTACATTTAATGATTGGGGGCGGGGGGGGGGGGGTATTTGTTGTTTTTGAAATAACACCTGCAGAACAATCATTAGCACGTTGATTAATTTTGTGACATGTGGGGAAAAATGAAATAATCATTAAAATGCTGCAGGGTTTTCAGGGTGAATAATTTGCTGAATATTCTAAGAAGGAGCACACTGTTGAATATGTAACAGTAGAAACACACACACACACTCATTCACACACCCTCACACAGACACACCCACTCTCACACCCATTTACACTGCACACACACTCATGGACTCACGCACTCACACACTAACACACACTCTTGCTCACTCACACACACTCACATGTGCACGCACACTCATACATGTGTGTTCATACACACAGCCTTTGTGGGGCCCAATGTGGCCACTGTAATAATAACTCAGGGGTGCCCTGTAACCGCCGCTCTCCAGAACCTTCCACAAGGTGTGGGATTGCACCAAGTGAGCTGAGAGGAAGCAGGGCTGTGAGGGGCCCGCTGGCTCTGGGCCCAGGGAGCTGAGCCCTCCAGCTCACAGGAAATGACTCTCCAGGGGCTGTGCCTGCACGGAAATGCGTCTTCATTAAGCCCAGTTCCGTGTCAGTCAGACCACTTCTTACCCATTTCCCACCGTTTAGAAAGAGGCACACGTTCAATCACACAGGGAGCCACACAGAACAGAGATTTGGCCGAAGCATCCCAGCCACTGCCACCCCAGGAGCAGCTGCCGGAACCTGGCAATGATGGGCCAGCTCACCACAGTGACAGCATCACTGTGAGCGGGGCCTGGGGTGAGCTGAGGTCGTGGCTACTTTGAACTACCTCATAAAACCAAGCCGTCTTCTGTGTGCCCTGAGAGAGGGTCTCTGGAGCGAAGGTGTGCCAATGGGGCATCCAGCGTCTCCCTGGTCTGAGGTGTGGATCAGTCTTCTCCAGGGATGAGCGGGAGGAGGTGGCTGCAGGTGCTCCCAGCTTCTCCATTGGTGGGTACAAAGGAGCCACCCAATGGTGACAGTGATGTTTAGAGCTGTGCCCTTAGCAGAAACCGTCCTGACATTGCATCTTTTATCATAAGTAGTTATTTTATGACCACCACAGTGTTCTCAAGCACTTCCCTGAGATGGATTTTGTCTCAAAACAGAATATCATGTTCATTATCTTGCAATGATTTTGACTTTTTGATGATCATTATTCACTTTTTTTTTTTTAATGGCGCATTGGGGCAGTGACATTGTAGAAACACTAAGTTCTTTCCATTATGAGTAGACTTGTAGCAAGTGCTTCTGAAAGTACAGTGGTCCAAGTTTTGAAGCTGGCAATAGAATATTGTTAAACAAGGTCGAAATTAAAAATTCAGAATATATTTTACATAATTGGTATTTTAAACTTGTGTGATTTGAGCACCATTTAAAAGAATGATTTGCCGTCCTGTAATTTCCACCATGAATCTCGCCTGTAGTATATACATTAGAGCACTTTGATGGCTGTGGAATGTGAATGACTAAGTGCTGATGGATAATTGTGAATAATGTGGCTGCTTTCATCACTGAGTGGAAAATTAAGATTGTGGCATCGCTCTATTTAGAAATGATTGGTGTGCAAGAGTGGAGCCAGCAGCTGTGCGGCCCTCTCCAAATGGCGGTGCAGAGGGTTCCATGCTACAGGTTCCCATGGGCAGACGGCTCTCCTTCTGGCTCCACTCAGACAAGTTTCTTGGAAACTGCCGAGGAAAGAACGGAAACTCTATGCCACCTTGCGTCGTGAGTGCATGTGGGTGTGTGCTGGCCTGGTGACAGGAGCTCTGGGATGTTGTGGGCGGGTTTGTGAGGTCAGAATGTGAGTACCAAAGCTACTGGACTCTTGACTCATGGTGCCGCGGAGGGCTCACCTCCGGTGCAGGGGAACGCTTTCCCAGGATGCAAAACGCTGAGCACCGAAACGGGGTGTCTGCAGCCAACAGGGACTGCTGGTCACCTAATGATGGTGGTGATGGTGATGGTGGTGGTGATGGTGGTGATGGTGATGGTGATGATGGTAATGATGATGGTGGTGGTAATGATGATGGTGATGATGGTGATGGTGGTAGTGATGATGATGGCGATGATGGTAATGATGATGGTGATGGTGGTGATTAGGTTGGTGTTGATGACAATGATGATGATGGTGACAGCATGATGGTGCTTATAATGCTATCCTATATAATAGAGAGCTAATATGCAAATGACCTTCACACCCTTGCACCATGGCTAGGGGACCTGAGGTCAGGCCAGGGGACCTGAGGCTGCACTCCTCCCCCTCCCCCCCCCACCCCCCACCCCAGCCCAGCGGAGCTGGACTGGGTACCTAAGGCTGCAACCCTCACCCGGCAGGGCTTGACATGGGACCTGAGGCTATGGCCCCTGCCCTGCGGGCTTGACTGAAGTGGGGCCAGCCGAGTCTGGGTCTCATGAGATTTTGAGGCATGTATGGGTGTGCAGGGACTTGACTCTGGGGCCCATAATGTGCTCCAGACTCTGACAGGAGGAAGATTTTCATGTACATTTTACTAATTTTCTTTCATCTGTGACACTTCCATTACAGAGAAAGTGCAAATAGCAATATTAAATACTTCCTCTAATTAATTCCCTTTTCATGTGCATGGATTTCGTGCACTGTGCCACTAATTGCTAATAATAACAATAGCTAACTCTTGCATAGTTCTTGCTACATTCACAAATGTTGATCTCTCCAACCCCATAATGATCTCATGCGTAAGTGTGTCCTCTTCATTTTACCAATGAATAAAGTGAAGTCCAGGCAAGTTTAGTAACTTCTCCAAAATCACAAAATTAGGAAATAAAGTTGCTGCCCAGTCTCATGGCTCAGTGGTTGAACCAGGAGTCACGGTTTGATTCCTGGTGTGGGGCACATGCCTGGTTGCAGGTTTGATCACCAGTAGGGAGCATGCAGGAGGCAGCTGATCTCTCTCATTATTGATGTTTCTATTTCTCTCTCCATTCCTCTCTAAAATAAATAAAGTGCCTTTAAACTTTTTAAAATATATTTTTATTGATTTTTTACAGAGAGGAAGAGAGGGATAGAGAGTTAGAAACATCGATGAGAGAGAATCATCGATCAGCTGCCTCTTGCACCCTCCCCCACACCCCCACTGGGGATGTGCCCACAACCAAGGTACATGCCCCTGACCGGAATCGAACCTGGGACCTCCCAGTCCGCAGGCCGACGCTCTATCCACTGAGCCAAACCGGTTTCGGCTAAACTTTAATACAAAACTGCCTGTCTCAGTCCCGGCTCCTGACCACCTTGTTAATATTAAAACAAGTAAGAACAACACCCGTTTCTTGGATGTTTACTGTGAACCAGGTATTGTGCCAGGTGTTTGACTTACTTTAGCATGTTTTACCTTCACAAGTATTGTCCATTTGTGAGTATTTACATCCCTGTGTAAATAGGAGGAAATTGAGGTTCTGACGGAGAAATATCCTGACCAGATCCCACAGCTTCCAACCAGCGAGGCCAACAGGCACGTCTGACTGACTCCTCCCCACTGTCCTGCTCTGCCTCCGGTAGCTCCCCAGAGCAGAGCTCCTCACCTCTGGGCATGGCTGCTCTCGGGAGCCGACATGGAGGAGCAAATGGGGTAATTTGACCCTGATGACTCAGGTGTAAGGAGGTCCTTCCCACTGTGTATTCCTCATGGCTGAGTCCCATGATGGCTGTGGGAAGGGGAGCTCGGGGAGTCCCATCTCGGGATGCTGTGCAGCCTCCAACGCCTCTTTAGCTGCACTTCCTGCCAAGAGGTCAGAACTTGCACCCTTAAGGACAGGACACTCGCTGTTCTGTTTAAACACACTGGTCTGTCTAACGAGTCAGTTCCTCTCACTTCTCCTCATGCTAGGAAAGATTATCTTCAAAACTAATTACGGATCTGCTGAGAGCAAACAGAGGCAGCCAGGGTTCAAGAAGACAGAAAGGCTGGATTTCTGGATAGTGGATTATTGAAATAATCCCTGAATTCAATAGCTCTCAAGTGCTGGCCTGCACACTTCCCCTCCAGGGGAGCCCACACCATGATCGTGAAGGGCCGATCTCTTTCTCTGCCATTTGCTCTGCGTTGGCATCACACCAATCGATCAACAGGCAAAGGCCATGGTGGGGAACCTGCTGGGATCAGGCCTGGCTTGGCACAGGCAGCAGCCGGATCTCACCATCACATCCCTCACCGCCGCACACAGCCAGTGTCACTGCTGGTTGTCCCAAGAGGGAACATGTGATTGCTGTTTTAGTTGCTAATTAAACTAGTGCTTTATCATAGAACACTATTCCTACTTGGAAAGAAAGGGGGACAGACAAATTCTGGTTTTTGTCTTCAGACTCAGGTATTTGGGGTTGTTTCTAGAATTAGAATTTGGACACATTGTGCTTCCCACCATGAGTTTTACAGGGTCCGGTGCTGGGTGGTGTGTGCTGAGTCAGTGTGAGGTGTGTGCGCTTTGGGTGGGCAACTGTGCAGTCTGAACACATGAAAAGAACACGCAATGGTTTGATACGTGCGAGAGGGGGCACACAGGAGTGAATATGTGACAACACAAGAACCGCGGGAGGAAGCGGAGGAGCAGGCGGCATGTGCAGATCTGTGTTCCTGTATGTTTACATTTTTATAAGAAAACATTGGAGGGAACTGCAATAGTTCAATGTCAGCGAGCATTCTGCCCAAACAGCTGCAGGACAGCATGCCCCGTGCCATGAGGAAGGCGGGAGACCCGGGGGGACCGTGTGCTGTCAGTCACGGAGGAGGGCACACGGCAGGACTGGGGCCAGGGAACGGAAAGCACCAGTTGAGGGTGGTGTCACGGGCCGCCGACCTCACACTGGGCACGGGCACGCTTTAGAGCGCACAGTCCACACCCTCTGCCACGCGTGGGAACATTGCACAGTGGAGGGAGAAGACGCGCCTGTAGAATGGGAGCACAAGTCGGGGAGATGGCTTACACATAGCACACCTGACCCTCTGTGACATTGTGACAAATGCTTAGACGTTGTTATTAGGACATGTGAGAAACAAAGTCACTAAAAATATTATTTCTGGAAAAGGAGAAATAAGTGCAGGGAGTGAAGAAAACCATACTTTACCCCTGTCCGTCTCTGCATTCTCTATTGACTTCGTATGAACCAGGCATTGTGTGATTTCCTTTAGAGTATTATTAAACAGTGGTTAAAACACAATAACGTTAGCTTCTGCAAAAATAATCACAAAGTGAACGAGTTTGAAATCCATTCGCAAAAAAACAACTGAAAGCCAGGTGCAGCCTCTCTAAGGAGTACTGGAGCAGAGCCCGGAGGCTGCCCCTCTGGCCTGTCCGTGGCGGGAGACGGGGGGGGGGGGGGGGGGGCACCTCGGTCAGCGTCCGTATAGGGGCAGCTGCTCCGTGAGCTGCCCGGCCTCCCGGCTGGGAAGGAGGCCATCAGGGTCTCGGAAGTCCCTGTGGTGGAGCGCGGAGGCTGGAATAGGGCTGGCACAGCACTGAGACCTTGGCCGGAAGCAGCAGTCCCAGTAATGTGCTCTGGAGGGAGGGCGGTCGGAAGGCCGCTCCATATCGTGAGGTGTGAACACAAGTGGGAAAATACACCCCCACAGGCTGCAGAGGAGGCCTGAACACGGCTAACCAGACCAGACTGGACTCAAAACCAAAACCAGACCCTGGGCCTCGCTGCCAGCCACTTGAAAAAGCAAACATCTAGTCCGGCTGTGGTGTCTTGCAGGTGCTTGTTCAAGGGCCCGAAGGGAAGGGAAGGGCTGAGGAGAAAGGACTGGCCGAGGGCAGCGCGGGGACAGGGACAGCACCCTGTTTAACAGCCAATGCTTTGACCTCTGAACCCGCTGCCTGACGAGGTCCTTGCACCCTAAGCAGCGGCTGCCCAGGAGGCAGCAGGGCGGTGTGGGGGGCTGCTGAAATGAAAATCACTTCTATTTGCATAATTCTGTGCTGTGCTGAGGAGCCTCTGCACGGCCATAGTAACGGGTCATTAATTCAATAGGGCCTCACAACATCATCCCTCAAAGTGCTCCCTGGGGAACACGTGGTTGCAAGGAGGAGGACTCTCCGGAATCAGGGCTGTCTGAGGAGCAGTGCAAGGAGCTGTCATGCACCCGCCAGGCCTCCGGCACCCACGGCCAGGTCCGCAGGCCCAGCGCACAGGGTGGAGAGACGTCGCCCCGTCACCGGTTCCTGGGTGTCCTGACCAGGAGGGCCCAGCTGGGATCACTCTCAGGTCCACTGGCGACCCCAGAACCTTGGAATCTGTTGGGAATGCACGTTCTCAGGCCCCAGGACAGACCTGCTTGGTTAGACACTCAGGGCCGGGCCCAGGGACTCGTCAGCCACTTGGTCTGAGAAGCCCACCCCTTCATTCCTCACAGCCCGCCCTCAGGGGGCTCACCTCCTCACTCTGGGTGCCACAGCTGTGCAGCAAGAGCTCAGCAAGTCTGTGTAGGATGGATGAATGAGTTCACTCACTGGAGGCTGCCTGGCAGGCACGTGCAGAGTGCAAGGGACTCACACAGCATGGTCCCCCAGCTGCCCTCATGGTCAGCACACGGCTCTTCCTCAGGCGGGAGCTGTGCCCTGTGAGCGTGGCACTGTGGCAGCCTAGGAGTGGACACAGACCCGGTGAACCGGCTCACCCACCACAGGACAAGCTCAGGCATCCTATTCTCCAGTTCACAAGGGGTATGAGCAGTGATGGGAGGGTTCTGAGGTGTGAACAGTGGAGGGAGGTGCTGGGGTATGAGCAGTGGTGGAGGTGCTGGGGCGTGAGCAGTGGTGAGAAGATGCTGGGGTGTGAGCAGTGGAGGGAGGTGCTGGGGTGTGAGCAGTAGAGGGAGGTGCTGGGGTGTGAGCAGTGGAGGGAGGTACTGGGTGTGAGCAGTGGAGGGAGGTGCGGGGGTGTGAGCAGTGGAGGGAGGTGCTGGGGTGTGAGCAGTGGAGGGAGGTGATGGGGTGTGAGCAGTAGAGAGAGGTGCTGGGTGTGAGCAGTGGAGGGAGGTGCTGGGGTGTGAGCAGTGGAGGAGGTGCTGGGTGTGAGCAGTGGAGGAAGATGCTGGGGTGTGAGCAGTGGAGGAGGTGCTGGGTGTGAGCAGTGGAGGAGGTGCTGGGTGTGAGCAGTGGAGGAGGTGCTGGGTGTGAGCAGTGGAGGAAGGTGCTGGGGTGTGAGCAGTGGAGGAGGTGCTGGGTGTGAGCAGTGGAGGGAGGTGCTGGGTGTGAGCAGTGGAGGAGGTGCTGGGTGTGAGCAGTGGAGGAAGGTGCTGGGGTGTGAGCAGTGGAGGAGGTGCTGGGTGTGAGCAGTGGAGGGAGGTGCTGGGTGTGAGCAGTGGAGGGAGGTGCTGGGTGTGAGCAGTGGAGGGAGGTGCTGGGGTGTGAGCAATGGTGGAGGTGCTGGGTGTGAGCAGTGGAGGAGGTGCTGGCTTTCCTTCCTTCTGTGTGCCTGGAGAAGATGCACTCGCACTCTCTCAGAAACTTCCCCCACAGGCCCCCTCGAGTTGCAGAACCACAGCCCCCCATAACCTACTCCTGTGAGCCAGCACTGTGAGAGCCTCGGGCTCCATTCCTTCTCAGACACACAGGCTCAGGGAGGGTGTTGTCCGGGTTTGGTGTTTAAGGAAACCCGGATGGGCTGCCTCATATGTGCGCCACCCTGAATCCTTCCTGTGCCTTGCAGACATTTTGCATTCGTTAAAGAGTTAGCCACATGGCTGCTCGGGTGATGTTTTCTCCTGGGTAAATGGACTGAGAACTAGTAAAAGCGATCTCATGTCTAACAGCTGCAGCTCTCAGTCAGGCAAGGTGAGGGCCGTCCCTCCGAGGCCTGGCGGACGCCGTGTGGAAGGCCGGCCCAGCCAGATGGAGGCGGCCTCTTAGGTTAACATGGGGCTGAGCACGGGGCAGGCACCGCCGGGGAGCCAGCCAATCCTTGCAAACAATGGCCCACACCCCGTGACCCCCAGACCTTGCAAACAATGGCCCACACCCCGTGACCCCCAGACCCTTCCGTGACCTCAGCGCCCAAGCCCGCCCAGAAGCCCAGTCCCGGTGCAGTCCACCCATCATTCCTCTCCTGTGCATCTCCTCTGAAGCCTCCTTTCGCAGTGCTTGAGCTGAAACCGACATGGACCATTGTATCAGTATAACCACACGGAACTAGTGTCATGTCAGACATCAATTCCGGAAAGCACGGGGTCTGCCTCCGCTGGAATTCCAGAAGACGGAGACCCTCCTCCTCCCCTTGGTCACTCCACATCAACACCAGCATGTCTGAAAATACATATAAAGGGCCAGGACATGCTCCTAACGTTCATTCCCGTGGCCTTTTAAAACCTTCCATCCCAGCGTGTGGATTCCACAGGGCCGCTGCCACTGCCTCTGCAGGGCACAGTGCGTTCTCCTTGTTCCTGGAGAGAAGGGGCCTCTGACGTCAAAGGCAGGCAGTGCCCTGGGGGCCAGGAAGCTCTGGGCGGGGTGAGAACCGCAGTGTTACATGAGTTGCCAGTTGGGAGCCGCGGGGTCCGGGCAGAACTGATCCAGACGCTGTTCCCACCAGCAGCGCGGCCGCCCTGGAGGTGAGAAGGCTCTGGTCCCTGCTGTATCGCAGCACCTGATGGGCGCGCGCGTGCTCACACACACACAAACACACACACACACACACTGTTGCATGAACACACACCACGCACGTGGGACAGCTGTGCGCGTAGGCACGCACACACACACACAAACACACACACACACACACTGTTGCATGAACGCACACCATGCACGTGGGACAGCTGTGCACAGACCATGCAGAGGATGCCGCTGTCACGGGATCCCGCCTCGCTAGCACAGGGACAGCTGCTGTGCAGACGCCCAAGCGTCTCCTTGCCTCCTGCATTTGTGAGCAGACTCGGAGCACCGCTGTGCTTGCAGCTCTCCGTGCATGGCCTGTGCCTTGTGTTCCAGGTCTGCAGTCCGTGCGGGAAGGACCACACGCTGTGTCCTTGTGATTCCGGACACTTTGGGGACTTCCTCACCAGGCCCGGCCCCGGGGCGGGAGGCAGGCCACGTTCCTCCTCACGATGCTCAGGCTCACTGCCAGGTCTTCCACACACATCCAATGACTTATTTTTCTTTAAAAAGTGCATGAGTTGCCTGGCCTGTGTGGCTCAGTGGTTGAGCATTGACCCATGAACCAGGAGGTCATGATTCGATTCCTGGAAGGCACATACCCAGGTCATGGGCTCCACACCCAGTGGGGGGTGGGAGGGATGCAGAAGGCAGCGGATCAATGATTCTCTCTCAACACTGATTCTATCTCTCTCTCCTCCCTTCCTCTCTGAAACCAATAAAAATATTTGTAACAGTGCGTGAGTCCTAGAATGGGGAAGGACAGCTGGGTGGGGTGGGCCTCTCCATCCACCTTGCACAGTACGTGTCACCTCCGGGGCAAGTCCCCCCGAGCCAGGTGTGTGCCCGCTGGACCCGAGAGTCAGGAGGGCACTGGAGGCCGGACACCACCCCTCTGGACAGAGGACCTGAGGTTTGGAGCGCTGTTGTCCTGCTCTATGACAAAGGGTCAGCCAGGAGTCTCCAGAAGCAATGGCTGCGATTGAACTGGGGAGCAGGGCTGCTGGCAGAATTCGGTCTTCGAAGCTGGTGACTGAGAGGCCTCAGCTCAGCTCCCCATGACTTGGGTGCCAGGAGGGAGAGCGGCCCGCGCAGGGCGAGGCGGCCTCTCCTGTAGTCCTCCGAGGAGTGACTTCCCATGGTCACCATTTCAGTGGTTACCAGGGAGCCACTGACCCGCCTACTCTGAGGAGAGGGGCTACAGAGGCCAGACTCTGAGAGGCACAGACTCTGAGAGGCACAGACTCTGAGAGGCACAGACTCTGAGAGGCACAGACTCTGAGAGGCCGCTGAATCAGCAGCCCACCCCTGTGGCCCCTGGATCCTGCCTGGGCCTGCGGAGGAAGGCATAGGCCCCTCATCTGCCATCAAACATCAGTTCTAGAAACACAGGGTGAAGCCGACATTGGGACAAGTGGTGACCGGACACTCCCGATGGCTTCACTAAGTGATGTATTTGCCAAGTGAGAGGAATAGCCTGGCGGCCTGACTCTCACCCGGGGCCACCTCCCTTCCCCCCCTCCCCACTCCCAGGCCAGGGAGGCAAAAGGCAGAGAC
The DNA here is from genome assembly GCA_036971965.1 of Nyctalus aviator. NCBI lineage: Eukaryota > Metazoa > Chordata > Mammalia > Chiroptera > Vespertilionidae > Nyctalus > Nyctalus aviator. The sequence continues at coordinate 89,279,261 of CM072925.1, forward strand.
ACAACTTGGCAGCCACAACCATCTTTTTAGAAGTCCAGTACAGAGGCTAATAATTGCTTTATTCGCTCTGAGTAACTCATCACCACGTGAGCCAAAGGCAGGCTCCTGTCCTGTCTGCTTCGTGAGGCAGGTGTTTATACACACACTGGCCTGTCTGCTCTGTGAGGCAGGTGTTTGTAAACACACAGGGTTCCCTGAGCGCTCTGCTCTTCATCCTGGGAGACGATCAGCAGCACCTGGAAGTCGTCTTCAAGGATAACCATCCACATTACGCTGCCAGCCTTTTCCAGTACTCAGCTAAAGGCAGCCTCTGTGGGGAGAGCTTCTGTTTCCAACCTGGGGTTCGTTTCCAGCTCTGCACCCCAATCAGACCACTGGCTGTGGTTCCTCAGAGGCTTGGCTTTCCTGCAGTCGGAGCAGGCCTGGGGTTCAGGCACCCGGACTCATAGCTAAGTTTTGAATCTTACTGAAGAGGCAACATCAGATGAGTTGCCCAACCTCCTGAAGATCTGTTCATTCATCTACAAAACAAAAATGCATGTGCACACACATGCACGCATGCACACACATGCGCTCGTAGGAATACCCCTCTCAGAGATCAGCAGTCACAGTTCAGAAGACTCCTGTGAGCTCTGAGCATGTAGCGCCCAAGTTCCAGGCAGAGTTTGTTTTCTTTGTAACCCCTGCAAGATTGTGACAGCAAACAGAGGAGGCTGGCACTATTCTCTGCCCCTGTCGCCTCTCCATCAACAGCCGGCAGCACCGTGCCCCGATAATGAGGCACCTGACGAGGAAGCAGAAGCAGGGACCTGAAGAGAGAGGCCCTTCTGGCGCTCAGAGGGGCACCAGGCTCTGCACTGGAGAGTGTCCTGGAGGCTCCCGCTGGCCTCTGGGACAGCACGTCGCTGGCCCCTCGCGCAGAGGAGAGGACAGAGGCGACGCTCCCTCGGCCTCACAGCCGCAGCCAAGTGACTGGCACTTGCGTTTCTCTCCGTCTCCCTCCTAATCGGTTTTAATGGCAAGGTTGCTTCTGGAACATTCACAAAAAGCAGCAAGCGGGGCCTTTCGATCTTCGCCCTTGTAAGATAAACACCACTTTGGTGGCAATGATGCATCCCCTGTCCCATACAGCATTTTGCTTTTAGTGTGTGTATTTTTTCTCTTTCACCTGAAGAAAATAAAAAAGACATTGGTGTATCGCTTGAAAAGCTTATAAATGACTCTTGCAGGCATAATAACACTGCTGATCAGTAAGCAGGGAGACGAGACACGCGCTGAAAAGAAATTATTTTTCTCCCAAAGGGACAATGCACTTAGCAATAAAGTGCCCATTAGCAGTGCCGCCTGTAGGGAGAAAGGAGGCTCTTCCTGTGCCAGGTGGGGTGTGCACACAGCTCCTGGCTGGATGCAGAACCACTTCACTGCTAGAGGCCCAGTGCACAGAATTCATGCACGGGTAGGTTCCTAGTGGCTGCTTGCTGCTGGCTGGGGCCTCCCTTCCTATGGTTGGCTGGTTGGCCCCGCCTGATTAGGGGTCCGATCAGGGGCAGAGCCAGACAGGGGGGAAGAGCTGCAGGTGGTTGGCGAGTTGGCCCCACACTGGTCAAGGGGACAATTTGCATATTAGACTTTTATTGTGTAGTATGAGAAGACTCTGGATGTGAAATTGTGCTGAGAACAGGGGTTGGTGGAGAAGAGAAGCACTTTGCTCTTAGGTTCCTTTATTGCTCAGCCACTAAGCGCACAGCACAGCCCGGAGTGTCATTACAGCCTGTTGCAGGGTCAGAGGAGAACCTGAACATGGACTTCACGCAGGTGCGGCTTGTAACGGTTCCCTAAGTGGATAGCCAGTTTCCTTCATCGAGCCTACTGTCAGCTGAGAAAGGAACACTCGAGTGGCAGATGTCCAAAAGAAACACAAAGCGGGCTCTTCCTCTGGTCCCGACACCCCAGGAGCGCTGGGGCTTCCACAGGGCACTCGGTGTGCTCCTGAGTCCCAGCTGGCCCTCTGGCAGCCAGGCCCTGTGTGGGGAGGGTGGCTGTGCTCACCTCTCCAGCACCTCCTTCCCGGTCGCCCACCCCCACCCGCTCTGCTGCTCCTTAACGGTCGGTCGGTCGGTCGGTCGGGTTCTGGGCTGCCACGCCAGAGCCTCCCTGGCTACTCACAGTTGAATGGGAGAGGGGAGCTGTTGTCAGGCTCTGGTGGGGTGCTGGAGAGCCAGGCTTAGGAAAGGGGACACTCGGCTGGCACCCCCCTCTCCCAGGCTGCCTTTGCCTCCGGGGAACCAGAGGAATTCTAAACTGCACACTGTGCTGGCTGCACCCTGGCCTGGGCTCAGGGTCTGGGAGGAAGGCCTGGCCTGGCCTGGATGTTTCATGGAGACAAGCCCCACCCTTGCAGCATCACGTGCTGGCTGGTCCCCAGATACTGGCAGCTGGCACGGACAAATGACAAGTGCTCCATATTTCCATCACACTCTACCCCCCATCCCCCTGCCCCAGTGACTTCTCCTAACTCTGGTGTCTGAGCCCTATCCATCTTGGAGAGATGAGTCCAAACTGCTCTCCCAGCTGCCCCTGGCCCCCAGGCCACTCCACATTCAGAGCCCTGGCAGAAGGTACCACAAAGGCCGTGTATGTTCACGCACTGGCTGTGAGCTGTCCACCTTCCCAGTTAATGCATAAAAGGTCTGAGGGCATGTCTCATTCCCGAGGGCTTAGCTGAGCACTTCCCCGTGTCCCACCCTCGCCTTCAGGAAGGTGCAGTCTGGATGTACAGGCCAGCCCCATTCACGGACACGGTGGGGCTCCCACACATGCAGGGAGGGCCTCTCCTGGGGAGGACAGGAAGAAAGAGTGGGGCTCCCTGCTTCGAAGTTCTTGCTGGTCAAAAGGCTGTAAGTGGGTCCAGTGACTGTTTTTTTTCACTCTTGTATTTTCTATCTACTCATCTACTTATCTACCCGTCTATTTATCTACTCATTTACCTATCTGCTCATCCTCTTATCTATCTATCTATCTATCTACCTACCTACTCATCACTTATCTACTCATCTGCTTATCTACCCATCTACTATTTGTCTACTCATCTATCTACTTATCTACTCATCTATCTATCTACTCATATTATGGACTCTATCTATCTACCTACCTATCTCTTATATTCACAAAATAAGTCTTTTCACAATTGAAAGCAATCTCTGTCATAAGATCCGGCTCGCACAGTTACGTGGTTAACACCACAATGAAGGCCAGGCTGTGGCAGCGCAGGAGGAAACTACTGAGCCTGCCACGTCCAGTCCCACTTCCTCACAGGGCTGCCCCCCACGGGGGTCACTAAACACACTTTGAACACACATTCACCTTACTGTGCTCTGGAGAACAAGCCCGGGGACTGAAGATGCAAAGCTGGGGTGAAGGATCCTGTGTCCATCCCGCATCTGCTCCATCAGCAGAGGGGCAGGGGGCACTTCCCCTGTTCAGGCCACTGTCCCCAGAGAGAGGGACACGCTAAGACACAGAGCCCCAACTTGTGCCCCCTTCACTCTGCTAAGCGTCTGGATGAAGCTGCATAGGGCCTGTGAGCCTGAGATTCCTGCATTGGTCTCTCCCTCCTGCCTGTCCAGGGGTGCAGCTCATCATGGCCTCTGACTCCAGGACTTGAAACGGTACTTATTTCTCCTACGACCTGACTTCAGGATGCCAGCCAAGAAAGACCTTGCACTTTAGAAAAGATCAGCAAACAGTTTAGAGGCCCTGTGTTCGAATCTGCCTCCTCTTACCATGTGTGACTTTGACCTTGTGTCTTAATATTTCAGGACCAGGAGGGTGCCCACACCTTTCTCACAGATTTTTGTAAAGGTTGTATGTGCTCCTTAAGACACGAAAAGTGCCCGGTCTGTAGTGTGTGCTTCTGACTATAAGCTACTATGGATATTATTTTACCCAGGACTCACTGCAGAGAGCGGTCTGCTCCCATGCTGGAATGGCTAGAATGGGAGATCTGGAGTTCGTGGTGTTCTCGAAGCAATCTCACCTCTACAAGAGCTACGCTTTCTGGCCTGACCTTGGTCTCCACCCAGAGAGGGTCCCTCTGAAGCCACAGCTCAGTACTAGCCACAGCAGGTGTCTGGGTTGGGGGAGGGTGACCAGACAGGGCGTCACTTCCATGGCTGTGGCCGCAGTGCCATGGCTCCATATAACCTGTCTTTCAGACAGAATAAACCTGCTCCCATCCCCAGCACGTAGGAAACATTCACTCCAAATGAGCATTCTCTGCATCCTCATGGCTGAGCGGGATCCTCACTGGCACCCACAGCTGTGCCATAAAACTGGGGGACCAAGAGACAGAGGGTCTTGCCAACGTGGCTCTGATTTTCTGAGTCTCCTCCGGGCACAAGAGTCCCAATCTCAATGACATGTCTGTTAGTTCTCACAGTGAGGTTTCGGGCCAGGGCAGGAGCAGCAGCACACCCTGCAGACCTGGAGCCTCTCCTGTCCTCGGTCGCCTCCCAGAGCAGTGACTTGATCCCTTGTGTGACCTGCGAGGATGTGCTCCCTCGGAGGCAAGTGTCAGCCACCCATTCTACACCCGGCCCAGGCCCTGACTGCGCTGGCGCTCCTGAGACAGAAAGGACCTGATTTCTGACAGGTTGCTCCAGAAGAGAGAGCTCTGCTGAGACGCCTTACTAACAGAAAGCAGAACTGAGAAGCAAAGCAGATAAATAGCACCTCCACCACCAGACAAGCTTCTCTGTTCCTCATGCATTTAATCCCATCTCCAGAGAGCAGGCACTACAGATGCCATTCTATAAAAGGAAAAACAGAGAGATAGGGAGGTGAGGGAGCGTCTCTAGAGCGCATAGGAGGAGCTGCTGAGCTTGAACTGGAACCAGACATCAGGACCAAGTCTCTGCTCTGAGATGACTACCCCATTCCTCCTCCACCAGGAGTTCCCAAGGCAGAGATGTGAATAGCCTGCTGTCCGCACAATGGCCTCCTTGGTCCTCTGGTTCTCAGCTAACTCAAGTAGCCCAGCTGCTCAGAAATCGAGAGCCTTCTATGAACAAGATCACAGATGGGAGTGTGGTGCAGTGTGTACCCCAGTGGCCTTCAATAGGGGCTTACACCAGAAGCAGCTGGGAGCTGTTAGAGTCATCTGCTGGGACACGCCCCTCCCTGCCTCAGCATTCCTGCTTAGGGAGGCCTGGGGTGGGGCTTCCCAGGTGATTCTGCTGGTCTGGGCTCCATACCTAGAGAAGAAACATGGTCTCTCCCAAATAGAATTAAAGATTTGGGGTTCAGCAAAGAGCCCCAAAAAGTTTGGACATAGGTCATTGAAAACGATAAAAATAAGATTCCAAAATGGTGGCAGAGAAGGTGTATGTTACACTGACATGATCCCAGGACCAAACTGGAATTGCAACTAAAATATAGGAAAACTATCCTATATAATAGAGGTAATAGGCAAATTGATCGTTGCTCCAACACACATGATGGCCACCCCCATTTGGACACAAAATGGCTGCCACAGATGGCCAGCAGGGGAGGGAAGTTAGGAGGGACCAGGCCAGTGAGGGAGGGCAGTTAGGGGTGATCAGGCCTGCAGAGGAGGATAGTTGGGGGCAACCAAACCTGCAGGGGGAGGGCAATTAGGAGCGACCAGACCAGCAGGGGATGGCAGTCGGGGCGACCAGGCTGGCAAGGGAGGGCAGTTGGGGTGACCAAGCCAGTAGGAGAGGACAGTTAGGGGAAATTGGACCAGAAGGGGAGCAGTTAGGTATTGATCAGGCTGGCAAGCAGAAGTGGTTGGTGACAATCAGGCAGGCAGGCAGGTGAGCAGTTGGGAGCCAGTAGTCCTGGATTGTGAGAGGGATATCCGACTGCCCAGTGGGATCGGGCCTATATGGGCAGTCAGACATCCCTTGAGAGGTCCCAAATTGGAGAGGGTGCAGGCTGGGCTGAGGGACACCCCCCCCCCTTCATGCATGAATTTCATACACCAGGCCTCTAGTCCTGAATAATCAACCAGCACATAGAGTAAGTGCAGAGGTGCAAAAGGCCCCCACAGACAGCAACTGAAGTTTCAGAGAGGTATCTCAGCTGTGAGGAGTTCCTCCTGAGAACTCTGGTATCTAAACCCCAAGCTGGATTCCCCAGCAGAGCACACCACAAAAGAGAAAGGTGTCTATAAAACACCTGGCTGTGAAAAGCAGCAGGGTTGCTGTCTGCCAGGGAGAGATAGCTGAAAAATGAAGGCACGCTCTTAAAGAGCCAACACACAAAATTTTGTATTCATCCTCTCATCTTGGGCTTCAGCAGAAGGTGGCAGAATGGACTAGAGTTGTTTGAGCATAAACCATGGCTGGGGACTCTAGGGTAGATCTTGGAAGGCAGACATCCCAGTTTCTGGTGCTGAGTCATTCCCTCACACTATAGAGGCCATCTTTTTCTGGTGGAACTTTGCAATCCAAGTGGTTTTTGTCTGGGAGTAAGGCAGTTGCCCCCACCATTTTGGAAAACCTCTTACCCTAACCTTGTGGAGTTTCTGGGGCACATTAAAAGACTGAGAGTAACAATCAGCCTGCAGGCAGAAGCAATTTCCCCCTTGCCCTGTGGTCAATAGCCTGAGGCTAATCAAGACTGAAAACAGTCAGACTTCAGGCAGAGGTGGGACTTTGGAGGCTTTGAGTCTTTGCCTGATCTAATTTGGGACCTGGAGCTAGGGAAAGCCGAACTTGGTGCATATCTTGGTTCTTTCCAAAGGCACCCAGCCCAGGCAGAGGGAGCCACAAACAGTGAATTGATGATAGCAAACAGAGTACTCATGTCAGTCAGAAACAGCATCTGACACTGTCCTGCACTAGAGATTGGGAGGCATAGCAGATTCACCTAATACATAATCACAAACCCAAACAGGCAACCAAAATGGGGATACAAAAAAACAAACACAAAACAAATAATGAGCCTCAAACAAAGAACAAGAGAATACTCAAAAAGAAGAGCTGAATGAAATGGAAATAAGAAATTTATCAGGCATAGAGTTCAGAAATGATGGCAAAAATGCTCAACAGCATGAGAAAAGATATAGTGACTATGAAGACTGACATAGTACTAATAACAAACAGTGGAAAGAATACACAGCAGATTAGGGGAAGCAGAGAATCAGATCAGTGAATTAGAAGACAGGGTAGAAAAAAATCAATCAGAGAAAAGAAAAATCAATTTAAAAATAGGAAGGAAGCTTAAGGGAGCTGTGGGAGAGTGTGAAAGATAAAAATATTAGCATCACAGGAATACCAGAAGTGAAAGAAAGTGAACAAAGGATAGAGAACATGTTTGAAGAAATAATAGCAGAAAATGTCCTAACCTGATGAAATAAAAAGTCACACAAGTTCAGGAGTCCCAAGAAAAAACCAAAACAGGCCCACCCACAGACACATCATAATTAAAATGCCACAAATTAAAGACAAAGAGAGAATCTTAAAGGGAGTAAGAGGAAAACAATTTGTTACCTACAAAGGAGCTCTCATAAGGCTGTCAGCTGATCTCATCAGAAACTACAGGCCAGAAGAGAATGGTATGAAGTATTCAAGGTAATGAAAAGTAAGGATCTGAAACAAAGATTACTATATCCAGAAAGGCTATCATTCAAAATAGATGGTAAAATAAAGAGCTTCCCAGGCAACAAAAAGCTAAAAGCGTTTGTTACCACCAAAGCAGCACTGCAAGAAATAATAAATAGACTGCTATAATGAGAAAAATATATATAGAGAGAGAGAAATATAGGCAAAAAGAATTAAAATGACAATTAAGTATCTATCAATAATAACCTTAAATGTAAATGGATTAAATGCTCCAATCAAAAGGCATAGGGTAGCTGAATGGATAAAAAAACATGGCCCAACTATATTTGTCTAAAAGAGACCAACCTCAGAACAAAAGACTCACACAGGACAAGAGTGAAGGGATAGGGAAGAAATTTCCATGCAAATGGAAATGAACAACAACAACAAAAAGCTGGGTTAGCAATAATCATATCTGACAAGACAGACTTTAAAATGAAGGCCATTACAAGAGAATAAAAGTCACTACGTAAAACTAAAGGGGTTCACCCAACAAGAGGACATAATCTGATAAATGTATATGCACCCAATATAGGAGTACCTAAATATGTAAAAAAACAACAACAAACAAACAAACAAACAAACAAAAACACTTCTGGGGGGCTTTAAGGAAGAGATTGACAGCAATACAGTCATAATATGAAACTTTAAGGTGCCATTGACTTCACTAGGTAGATCTTCCAGACCAAAAATAAATAAATAAATAAATAAATAAATAAATAAGGAACAGTGACTTTTCATGACACACAGGATTAGATTGATTTAATTGACACTTATAGAACATTTCACCCCAAATATGCAGAATATACATTCTTCTCAAGTGCACATGGGCCATTCTCAAAGATAGATCACATGTTAAAACACAAAACAAGTCTCTACAAATTCAAGAAGATTGAAATCATATCAAGCATCTTCTCTAGTGATGAAATTAGAAATCAATTACAATAAAAACACCCAAAAACATTCAAACAGATGGAGGTTAAATAGCATGTTATTAAACAACTAGAGGCCTAGTGCAAAAAATTTGTGCACAGGGAAGTGTGTTCCTCAGCCCGGCCTGCACCCTCTCCATCTGGGACCCCTCCAGGTCTGATTGCCTGTTTAGGCCCGATCCCGGTAGGATTGAGCCTAAATGGGAAGTCAGACATCTGTCTCACAATTCAGGACTGCTGCCCCAACTGCCTGCCTGCCTGCCTTCCTGATTTCCCCTAACTACTTTTGCCTGCCAGCTTGATCACCCCCTAACCACTCCCCTGCCAGCCTGATTGATGCCTAATTGCTCCCCTGCCAACCTAATTTCCCCTAACTGCCCTCCCCTGCAGGCTTGATCACCCACAACTGCCCTCCCTTGCAGGCCTGGTCCCACTCAACTGGCTTCCCTTGATGGCCATTTTGTGGTGGCCATCTTGTGTCCACATTGCGGCAGCCATCTTGTGTGTTAGAGTGACAGTCAATTTCCACATTATTCTTTTATTAGATAAGCTAGAGGGCTGGTGCCTGGGTAGGGGCCACCTGGTTTTTCCTGAAGGGTGCCCTGGATTAGGGTGGGGGTTCCCTTGGGGAGTGGGGTGGCCTGAATGAGGGGCATGTGGTGGTTTCTAGGCTAGCCATACCCCCCAGTGACCCAAGCAGAGGCCCTGGCATCTGGGATTTACTTATCTTTTATAATTGAAACTTTGTAGCCTTAAGAGGAGGCCAGGGCCAGCCAGGGCAGGCAGGAAGCTTGGCTTCCTCCATTGTCAGGAAAAACTCAAGCCTCCTGCTCTCTCCAGTTTTACGGCTGCCAACATTTTTGTTGGGATTTATTTATCTTCTATAATTGAAACTTTGTAGCCTTGAGTGGAGGCCAGAGCAGACCAGAGCAGGTGGGAAGCTTGGCTTCCTCCATTGTCAGGAAAAACTCAAGCCTCCTGCTCTCTCCAGTTTTACGGCTGCCAACATTTTTGTTGGGATTTATTTATCTTCTATAATTGAAACTTTGTAGCCTTGAGTGGAGGCCAGAGCAGACCAGAGCAGGTGGGAAGCTTGGCTTCCTCCATTGCTGGGGAAACCCAAGCCTCCTGCTCTCTCTGTGGCTGCAGCCATCTTGACTAGGATAATTTGCATACTCACTCCTGATTGGTTGGTGGGCATGGCTTATGGGCATAGCAGAGGTGCAGTCAATTTGCATGCTTCTCTTTTATTAATGTAGATGAATTGGTTACCAACAAGATTAAGAAAGAAATAAAAAAACATCCTGGAAACAAATCTCTGTGACACAGCAAAAGCAGTCATGAGAAGGAAGTTCATAGTACTATAGGCCTACCTCAAAACACAAAAAAATTAACAATAAACTATTTAACCCTACAATTTAAAGAGTTAGGAAGAGAACAAGAAAATCCCAGAGTAAGTAGAAGGAAGGAAATAAAGATTAGAGTAGAAATAAATAGCATAGAGGCAAACAAACAAACAAACAAAAAAACCCAAAACAAAACAAAAAACAATACAAAAGATCAATGGAACCAAGAGCTAGTTCTAGGAAAAGATAAACAAGATTGATGAAACTTTAGGCAGACTTATAAAAGCACAAAGAGAAAGCACCCAAATAAATAAAACCACAAACCAAAGCAGTGAAGTTGATCTCATAGAAATAAAAAGGATTGTAAGAAAATACTATGAACAATTCTATGCCAACAAGCTGGATAATGTGGATGAAACTGACAAATTCCTAGAAAAATACAATCATCTAAAACTGAATTAGTAAGAATCAGAGAACCTAAATAGGCCAATAACAACTGATAAACTTGAGGCAGTAAGAATAATTTTAAAAAGCCCTGGTGCAGAGGGATTCACAGGAGTTTTACAGAACATTCAATGAAGAATTAACACCTATCCACCTCAAACTATTCAAAAAACAAAAAAAAAATCCAAGAGAAAGGAATACTTCCAAGCTCTTTTTATGAGACCAGCATTATCCCAATCCAAAAACCAGATAAAGACACTATAAAGAAAAAGAATTGCATAGCAATATTCCTGATGAACGTAGGTGCTAAAATTCTCAATGAAATATAGCAAATCTGATCCAGAAACACATTAAAAAGCTCATACACCATGACCAGGTGGGATTTGTTCCAGGATGCAAGGCTGATGCAATATTCGTAAATCAATAAATGGGATAAATCACATAAACAAATTGAAAAACAAACATGATCAGATAAATAGAAGCAGAAAAAGCAGTCGACAAAACTCAACACCCAACTTGGATAAAAACTCTCAGCAAAGTGGGAATCTTAGAGGGAGCATACCTCAACACCATAAAGGGAACATATGGCAAACCCATAGAGAACATCATACTCAATAGGCAAAACTAAAACTATTTTCCCTAAGAACAGGAACAAGACAGAGATTTCTGTTTTCTCCACTCATACAACAGCAGAGGCTCAGTGCATAGATTTGTGCACAGGTGGGGATCCCTTTGTCTGGCCTCAGGGATCAGGCCAAAACTGGCTCTCTGACATCCCCCAAGGGGCCCTGGAATGTGAGAGGGTGGTTCTCAGGTGACACATCCTGAAATTGGACTCCCTTCTCTGGTCCTGAGAACTGAAACTGCCAAGGGACCACAGGTCAGCAACTCCTGCATTGAGCGTCTGCCCCCTGGTGGTCAGTGCATGTCATAGCTACTGGTTGGATGGTTGAACAGTTAAATGGCCAGATGGTCGTTTAGGCTTTCATATATGTAGGTAGACCTGGAAGTCCTACCCACAGAAATCAGACAAAAATAAAACATAAAAAGTATACAAATTGGAAAGGAGAAAGTAAAATTCTCATTATTCACAAATGAAATATTAAACAAAGAAAACCCTGAAGACTCTACCAAAAAACTACTGGATTTCATAAAGAAATTTGGCAATGTAGCAGGATACATAATTAACAACTAGAAATTGATGGCATCTTTATACACCAATAATGAATTCATAGAAAGAGAAACTAAACAAATAATCCCATTTACAATGACAACAAAAAAAATTAAGACACTCAAGAATAAACTTAACCAAGGAGGTAAAAGACCTGTAGTTAGAAAAGTGCATGGCATTGGAAGATATAAACAAGTGGAAGAATATATAGTGTTCATGGATTGGTAGAATTAATATAATTAAATGCCCATACTACCCAAGGCAATCTACAGATTCAATGCAATCCCTATTAAATTACCAACAGTATATTTCACAGATATAGAACAGATACTCCAAAATTTTTATGGAACCAAAAAAGGCCCTGAGTACCTGCAGCAATCTTGAGAAAGAAGAACAAAGTTGGAGGAATCACAATACCAGATTTCAAGTTATACTACAAAGCCACTGTAATCAAAACAACCTGGTACTGGCACAAGAGCAGGCATATATAGCAATGGAACAGAACAGAGACTCCAGAAATGGATTCAAGCCATTACACTCAATTAAAATTTTAAAAAGGAGGTTAGTGCATACAATAGAGCTAAGACAATCTCTTCAATAAATGGTGTGGGGAAAATTGGACAGATACATGCAAAAATAAAATAAAAAATGAAACCAGACCACCAACTTATATCATACATAACAAACTCAAAATGGATAACAGACTTAAATGTAAGCCATGAAACCATAAAAATCCTAGAAGAAACCATAGGCAGCAAAATCTCAAACATCTCTCATCATAGCAATATGTTTGTGTATACATCTCCTAAGTTAAAGGAAACTAAGGAGAAAATAAACAAATGGGACTACATAAAAATAAAAAGCTTCTGCACAGCAAAAGAAACCATCAACCAAATGAAAAGGAATTCCACTATATGGGAGATCATATTTGGCAATGATACATCTGATAAAGGGTTGTACTTGTACAACTTAAAAGGAAGACAAAGAATCCAATTAAAAAATGGGCAAAGGACCTAAATAGACACTTCTCCAAAGAGTACATTCAAATGGTCAAGAGACATACAAAAGAATGCTCAAAGTCACTGATATCAGAGAGATGCAAATTAAAATGACAATGCAGTATCACCTCACATTGGTCAGAATGGCTACCACCAACAAATCTACAAATGGCAAGAGCTGGCAATGATGTGGAGAAAAGGGAACCCTAGCACACTGCTGGAAATGCAGACTGGTACAGCAACTGTGGAAAACAGCGTGGAGTTTTCTCAAAAAATTAACTATGGAACTTCCATTTGATCCAGTGACCCCATTTCTAGGAATACATCCTAAGAAACCTGAAGCACCAATCAGAAATAATGTATGCACCCCAATAGCTAAGATCCGGAAACAGCAAAGTGCCCATCAGTAGATGAGTGAATAAAAAAGCTATGGTACATTTACACCACGGAATACTAAGCAGCAGTGAAAAAGAAGGATCTCTTACTCTTTGAGACAGCGTGGAGGGACATGAGAGTATCATGCTGAGTGAAATAAGTCAGTCAGAGAAAGAGAAGTATCACATTATCTCACTATTATGTGGAATCTAATTAACAAAATAAACTATTAGACTATGGAATCTCAGAGGGTAGGTGGGGGAGAGTGGTTGAGTGGGAAGAGATCAACCAAAGAACTTCTATGCATAACCCATGGACACAGAAAATAGAGTGGTGGAGGCCTAGGCAGAGGGGGAGGGGGGTGTCAATGGGAGAAAAAAGGGGACATATGTAATACTTTCTACAATAAAGATTTAAACAAAACAGAGCAAAAATAAAAACGTTAAAGATAAATTTGAACTCCTTGGGACAAGCTGTCAGGAATGCTACTCTCTCTCCATTGCTATTTCTTTGCTCCTTTCCCCACTCCACTTCCCACAATGGGGGCCTAGGTGGTGTGGGGAGAGTAAAGTGATGGAAGGGAATTTATAGAATATGGAACTTATGAAACCTTTCTCAAGAGTGCTGCTTTGTTACTCGGGCCTGGCCAAGGGCATGTTGGAAGCTATCCACTGTCTTCACTGTCAGAGAAGTGTAAACAAGGAGCCTGCACTGCTGGTGAACCTGGAGCCCTGGCTAGGGCCAGAGCTATGCACCAATTGTTTAGTCGAGACAATTGCAGCTCAAGCACTTTTCTGACCAAATAATCTCAGAGTAAATCTTTATTAATATTTATTGACCTTTAAGATAGTCTGTCTGTTACCTGAATTGCCTTCCGGACCAATGGCTATTTGTATATACAAAATTGAATGAAAGATTGGCAAGGCCTGGGCAGCAGTGAAGTCCTTCCTCTTGAATTGGACTTCCCAACCTCCCCCTCGCCCCCACCACCAATTTCCAAGTTATTTTTTCATGTCATTTGCATGAGGCTCTTCTCTAGATCCTGAAACCTAAGCCACATGGAATGTGGTTCACACATTCGGTGCTTTGATGGGACATCTGGAGGAGAAGGTTTCGCCTAGAGTGGAAAAACGAAGTTCACCAGATAGGTGGGGAAGACAAACTCACCAAAAAGGTGGGGAAATTCACCATGTGCAAAGCCCATGGTCAGCTGTAGAAGTCGCAATCTATAAGTAGGGTGGGAACATATATATATATATTATTTTTAGCCAAGCTAGTGGGGCAGAATTTGGTTAAAAATTAAAAAAATTTATTGTAGACTTTTGCTTTGCATGCTTAAGGATAAAGGAATTAAAATGTCAGGAGGTATTCTTTTTTAGTTTTTACATTATAGAACATAACACTTGGTTTCCTGAAGAAGATACATTAGATCCTGAATGTTGGGAAAGAGTTGGCCAAAACTTGAAAAAAGCTCAGCAGCAGGGGAAAATCTTGCCTCCAAACTGTTTCTCCTTGTGGAACATGGTATTGCATTTGCTAGAGCCTTTTAGAGAGGCTAAGGAGGATAAACCTCCTCCCCTTACACCCTCCATTCCTAAAGAGAAGCAAAAAGGAAAATTGGAGAAGAAACTTCCTTTTCCTATTATACAGGCAGCTGACCCACAGCTCCTGAATCATATAATAAGAAACTGTGAAAAATTTGACTTTAAAATGATAAAGTCATGAGAGCAGGGTTCAAAATGGTTCGACAGCTCCTTTTACAGGAGAAATTATTAACATTTCTGAAGCATTCTTAGCTCCTTGTGATTGTTATTTCTGGCTCATGCAACTCTGGATGGAAAAGATTATTTACTATGGAAGGGAGAATTTTTGGAGAAATGTCAGGAGCAAGCACACACAAACTGCAGGCTTAATGCTCAAATAACTTATAAATGCTGGCAGGACTGGGACAGTATAACAACAGGCAAAATCAGCTAAATTATGTACAACAGGCATATGAGCAAATTAGACTTTGTGGAAGAACAGGACATTTTAAAAAAATGTAGGCAACCAAGAAGAACACAAGGTTGCACACCAGGGAAAGGCGGGAGCATTCTGCTTCCTGATTCAACCAATGCAGATTCAACCTCTTTCATGCCCTAGATATTAAAAATTCTTGTACGGTTATCTATTAATTGTTATTTTATTTGTTTTTGTTGTTTATTGTTAGTCTATTAACCACACCTTTAATTTAATTTAGTAGAAAAGAAATGGTAGATTGCCAGGCCATTGGTGAGTTTCCCCAGAACAAACAGAATGCGGGAATGGGGAGAGAGAGAATATGAGCAGTACATGTGGCTAATAATACAGGTTCCAGAAAAATTTCATACACAAAGGGAAATAATTAAAAAATTATTAGGTCTTCTGATGATTTTGTAAAATCAATGCCCCTCCCAATAATGTTATTAAAAGTCTAATTTTTGCAATGTTTTCATTTACCAGTCCATCATTTGAAGTTTAGACAAATAAGACATTTCTCATAATTTAGAGATGGGTCTGGAATTTTTGTACCTATGAAGCGAAAGGCTAGCTTAAGAAAAAGGCACCCCACCTATTTTGCATAGCTCTTGGAGCCCCATCTCTTCACAGATGCTATAGAATAAACCCAAGACTGTTTTTTCTTTAAAAGATGACAAAAATGACACAAAGAAAATATACAGGCTGTATTTGGGCAATAGGATTAATGTTTCCACAATAATAGTAATTTTTGAATAATAATGTACTGCATTCCAAAGTTGCCTCCCAAATCTTAAGGGCACTCCTGTTTTGATAAAATAAAAATAAAATAATACTTTAGCACTGAAGCCGCAAAAGTCAATAAGTTATCTCTGATACAAAATTGCCAAAAAGAAAATGCCTTTGATTGTAATTAGTTTTAAAATCTCAAAGTTGTTAAAACATAAATAATAATAATTGTATCTAAAATGAAAAATTTGTGGTAAAAATTTTAAGTAATAATATATTAATAATGAAAATCCAGTCACTCTTCTCCATGTAAAAGTGAAGAACCAGGCAGCTGCAGCAGAAACCTTACTTGTTATCTCTAAGGAAGACTGTGGCAGTTTTTGTTTTTTGTTTTGTTTTTTAATATATTTTATTGATTTTTTACAGAGAGGAAGGAAAAGAGATTGAGAGCTAGAAACGTCGATGAGAGAGAAACATCGACCAGCTGCCTCTTGCACACTCCCTACCAGGCATGTGCCCTCAACCAACATACATGCCCTTGACCGGAATCAAACCTGGGACCTTTCAGTTCGCAGACCAATGCTCTACCACTGAGCCAAACCGGTTTTGGCAGAATGTGACAGTTTTAAAATCCTTTCCCCTGCCTTTTCACCAGAAACATAGTTTTCCAAAGCCTTCAATAACCTAAAACTTTAGAACATTGCTAAATTAAATAATAAAACTTATTAGATATTTAGGTATTTTTAAATGACAAAAATTATAATAGAATTGAATCTATTAATTAAATATGCCTTGTATTTTATTTAAATTATAGTCTTAAAAATGTAAAAATATAATTAATTTAAGAAATACTAAGTATTGAGCCTTCTATAAGTTTAAAGTTCAAATTAAATTAGAAGAAATTATATAATTGTAATAACAAAATGCATAAAGTTTAGAAATTCATTTTTGAGAAAAAATAATTCTTAATTAAAAAAGAGAATTAGGTCCATGGTCTCAACCAAGTTTTTAATATAAAAACTGGTTTAAATTTAATTAATTTATTTTAGAAAAATTACAAAATGTGTATTAATAAATGTCAATCAAAAAATGCTGTTTAGTTTTAATTATCATTGGAAAATTAAGGTTTAAATATTATATAGTTTTAATAACAGAAGGCAGGATATACATTTTAAAGGAAAAGGAGGAAAAATTTCTATACAAATAGCTGAAGGTATATACAAGTTAGGAACCAAAAGAAAAATATAGGAGAGTAAAAATACATTTTTAAAGGACATAAAAAGAAGGTTTAGTGGCTAATTTAAAAGTATAAAAGTTATGAAGGTAATATATATAATAAAAAAACAAAAAAAAGTTTTTAAAAGAAATTCCCTAAATGTATCTCAAAGATCACTCTGGGAGGAAATAAAGGGAAATGTCCTTCAGGTATTTAGAAAATGTAATTAAAAGTCAATATATTAGGCCTTAAAAAGTAGAAATACAAAAAGAATTGCCTTGAAACATTAAGGACATTAATTGGTTAATATCTTATCCAAAAATCCCTATAGAAGAAATGACAAATTTGTTACTCAATTAAAATGATTCAGTTACACAAGCAATCATTTCCAGCAATTTTTAAAAAAGTTTAAAATTTAGCCGAAACCGGTTTGGCTCAGTGGACAGAGTGTCAGTTTGGGGACCGAAAGGTCCCGGGTTCCATTCCAGTCAAGGGCATGTACCTTGGTTGCGGGCATATCCCCAGTAGGGGGTTTGCAAGAGGCAGCTGATCAATGACTCTCTCTCATCGATGTTTCTAACTCTCTATCTCTCTCCCTTCCTCTCTGTACAAAATCAATAAAATATATATATTTTTTAAAAGTTTAAAATTCAGCACACTGCAGGATTTCCAAAAGCCTCTTAATATTATTTAAAAACAAAAATGGGAGATTAAGGAGAAATCATCTGTAAACAGACTACACCAAGTCTTAATTACTTTAAAATTTTTCACTTGTGATGCTGATTACAAGACATCCATAGAAATACACTTGTGTCAGAATAAGCCAAAGGAAAGTGGTCTGGTTAAATGGAAAGATCCCTGAGTTTGGTTTATGAAAGGGCCCCAAACCCCTCTTAACAGTTGGTCAAGGATACGCTTGTATATTTTCAGAAAATTTCTCGAAGTCCGTGTGGATTTCCACAAGAAATATTAAACTTCAATATGGATCTGAGAAAGGAACTGACCAGGTTCATGAGGACACTGCACCTGGAGCCATACATTGTATCTGCAGACCAGCTACCCCAGCCACAGACAGCAGCATCCCCAAGCAACCACTGAAGATAAGGAGTGGGAGGAGGGTGAAGTGGATGGCAAACAGCCTGGAGGTCACCTGGGGCATGGTGAAGAAAATGGTCCAGAAAGCTGAGCGAATTTGTGAAGAGACCAAAACCCCAAGAACACCTGAGAACATCCTTCTTGCCCTGGTAGCAGTCATCAGCTGTGCAGTAATGATATCAGGGGCAAATGGGAAAGTATTTTAGACTTATGTTCCTGACCCACCATGGGTAAGACCCCGTATGTGGGCTGATCCCCAACCTAATGTAGAAACCAATAACACCAAATACCTTGGTCAGGAGGACCACGGGAGGGGCAAGGAAGTGTACAGGCAAAGTATAATTACATGGGTGTCACCACCCAGCTTCCCTTTTGTATGACAGAATCTAACCACTGCTCCTTTGTGTGTAAAATTAAAGACAGGCTTCTGTATAGCATGGGCACCAAAGGAGGGGGAAGCAAAAGCCCAAAGACGTCTACTATCACTACTGGCTCCTGGGAAAGGTGCAGAAAATGTAATCTTACTAAGACCCCCCCCCCCCAAGCCATTATGTAAAAAGTCTTATAAATGGCACCCCACCGAGGAAGAAATTAATTGACAAGACTGTTATAGTGACTATCCCATCATCAGCAAACTTAATAACAGTTTTCCCCTAGGGGTCTGCAAAGAGTAACACTTGCATCCTAAAATGGAAGGGAAACACATCGTATCTATATGTTGAAGAAGATAACTCCATTTCATGGCATGGAGGTGGATTTGTTTGGCCCCTACAAAATAGGCAATGGAAATTAGCTGCTGCACTTGCACCTGTTAAATGATATAGTTTTAATTATAGCCCAGATAATTCCATTTGTACCTTATGGGGAACTCCCAATAAGACAGTATTTGCCACCACCTGTGTGTTTGATCCATTTGTACTCCTCTCAGGCCCCATCCAGATGTGCCTTAATGCAACAAGCCATCTGTATGAGGTGTCATGCACAGGCTGCACACTATCCCATGTATTAATTCTACATTCCAAAAGGATTCCCTCATGATTTTAAAACAACCAGCTTTCTCTTGGGTTCCTACTAACCTAACAGAGCCTTGGGAATCTCATAAAACCTACCAACTGTTACATGATCTGATAAAAATCTTAAAAAGCCAAAAAAGATTTCTTGGAATGTGAATTGCAGGAATCTTTACCCTCTGATGTTATTTACTTCTGTAGGCATTGCTGCTTCACCAATGCCTACAGAAGTAAACTTTTCAGTTTGTACAACAAGTTCAAACTTCTCAGTTTGTACAACAAGTTAAGGAAAATGTAACTAAGACCTTGTTTATACAGAAAAAGAATTGACAGCCCATTTGAGATTGAATTGTCAGCACTAAACTCTACACTCTTGTGGATGGGTGATAAAATCCACAGCCTAGAGCAAAGAATATCCTTGCAGTGTCATAATTTTCCCAAATTAATGTTGTTACTCTTGTTCTCTATAATAGTACCTTGCACCCTTGGGAATCAATAAAAAATCACCTTCTTAGTGCTTGGGGTAAAGGTAACACAATCCTTGAAATTTTAGAATTACAACAACATATTATACAATTACCCCAGGTGAACTTACAAACTAATTCCTTAGATGCCTGGCAACAATTTAAAAAGTGGATAGGGAGTAATCAGACTGGCAGGCAGGGAATATCAGCCCCAGAATATCTGTCAGAATGTCCCCCTTCCCCACTGGAGGACCTCGTTCTTACCACCACCAGGGTCAGGCATGAGCCTGTTGTGAAAGAATTTAACCCCTTCTACTGGATCTCCTTACATTTTCCTCTTAGCATAACCACTATTGTTTGTCTCATTTTTGTTCTCACCTGTTTATTTCTAGTCTGCAGATGCAGAATGAAGAGTCTCTCTTTTTTTTTTTTTTAATATATTTTATTGATTTTGTACAGAGAGGAAGTGAGAGAGATAGAGAGTTAGAAACATCGATGAGAGAGAGTCATCGATCAGCTGCCTCTTGCACACCCCCTACTGGGGATATGCCCGCAACTAAGGTACATGCCCTTGACCGGAATCGAACCCGGGTCCCTTCAGTCCCCAAGCCGACGCTCTATCCATTGAGCCAAACCGGTCTCGGCAGAATGAAGAGTCTTAAATGGCCTCGAACCCTTCAGGTGGTATTCGCTTTTCAAGGTTTATTAAGGAAAAGAAAAGGGGGACATGTTGGAGGCCACCCATTGTCTTCATTATCAGAGAAGTAAACAAGGAACCGAAACACTGGTGAACCTTGAGCCCTGGCTAGGGCCAGAGCTATGCATCAATTATTTAGTTGAGACAATAATGGTTCAAGCAATTTCCTGACCAAATAGTCTCAGAGGAAATCTTTACTAATATTTACTAACCTTTAAGATAGTCTGTCTGTTACAGGAATTGCCTGCCTGACTAAGGGCTATATGTGTATCCAAAATTGAATAAAAGGTTGGCAAGACCTGGGCACCAGTGAAGTTCCTCTTGAGCTGGACTTTCTGCCTGCCCCCTTCTCCCCCCCCCCCATTTCCAAATTATTATTTCTTGTCTCATCTCTGTCATTTGCTCGTGGCCCTTCTCCAGATCCCAAACCCCAAGCCACACAGGACGTGGTTCACACAAGGACACAGCTCACTCCCCATAGTGCGAGGCATCACAAGCAATAAAACTGCTCAGAGGCCACAGCCCTGGCCTAGGGATACAGCTGTGGAAAGGGACGCAGAGCTACAAACAGACTTACCCCACCGTCAACTGTTCTCCTCAGCCCCAGAATATCTGTCAGAATGTCCCCCTTCCCCACTGGAGGACCTCGTTCTTACCACCACCAGGGTCAGGCATGAGCCTGTTGTGTATGACATGTCACAGTGGACACACACCATCACACTTCAGTCCAAACCCACAGACCACAGCACGAAGCCCTAGTGAGCGCTAAAGGCAGCTGTGGCTCATTGGCTGTGTCCAGTGGACCACCTGAGAAGGTCAGCAGGGAATGGGTGGGGAGAGGGTACATAGGACTCTCAGCACTCTGCTCACTTTCCTCCTATAAACTGAAACTTTTCTGAAACACAAAGTCCATTCTAACATAGCAAGAGAGGCTATCTTCTGATGCCCACCCTACTGTTATTTAAACGACAGCATGTCTTCTCCCTCCTCACCTCCTTCCCCTGGTTTGGAGGTCGCCTGCCTTTAGGGACAAAGGTTGGACTGAAGTCTCAGAAGAGGAGCATGAGAAGGGATGAAGATCACAGCACTCGGGCCTCCTGCTCCCACAGAACATGGGAGAAATTTCCACCCCTCTCCGGCTTTGAGCTCACCCTGCTGTCCCCTGGGAAACCTGGGCTTGGTCACACATCACTTTCTTGCCATTGCTCCCTTGGGCTGTCACTGGGGGTGTTGCCATGGTGATGTGTTATTCAAGAGGACCTGGACTAGGTAAAGAAGGCAGCACTGCCTGGACCAGCTCTCGGCGTCTCCTGGGTTTGTGGTGAAGGGGGTGCCAGTGCTAAGGGGATCCCCTTGACCAGCTCCCCAGTCTAACCTCAACTCTGCAGACAGCGCCTACATGTGTCCCCATCAGTGGGAGGACATACTGTATCCAAACAGTCCCAGAGCTCACAGTGCTTATATTTGGAAGGTAGAATCACGGCAATCTTTCTCCCGAATTTTTTAGTTATTTCAAACCTATAGAAAAGTTAAGAGACCAGCACCAGGAAGCCTCTGGCCCCCCCGTTGGGGTGTTTGTGTATCTGTAAGGATAGATAGATAAATAGATGATCAATAGATAGATAGATGATAGATAGATAGATAGATATTAGCCATGATATTGATATGGAGACATTCTTGCTGAACACATTGATGTTGTGGAGCACACTTTGAGCATTGGGAGCGTGCTTCCGCCCCCTCCCTGCTGTGAAAGACACACTCTTGGGCAGCTGTCCTCATTGTCCTCTTATTGCTGTGGGTGTTGAATTTATGGAAGAAAACCAAACTGTACCCAGCACTTTCTTTTCAGGGCTTCTCGGGGGAAATAAGAAGCATTACTAGGACCCTCAAATATTTGAAGTCAGCTCTGTAAACAACTTGGATTTCAATGCCGACAGCTTTCGAAAACAGCTTAGGTCACAGACTGAAAAGTTAGGAGGGACCCCGTGTGGTTATTTCAATCTGAGTGGGCACTCAGGGGCTTCCCATCGGACCACAGAGGACAAGGCCACGCTCAGGCATAGCCTGCTGAAGTCCTGCCATGTCACACCCCTCCCCCCGGGCAGCCTTCTGTCCCATTCTATGGCAGCGGAATTCTTCCTCCCACAGACCCGCCCAGGGGCCCCAGGGCTGCTTCCTGAGGCCACAGAGCTAGGGGCATGGGCATCCCCCGCCCTCGGCACTGGCAGACTTGGCCTCACCCTGCCCATCCAATCCCTCTGCCCATAGGCCCCAGGCAAGTGCTGCAGACAGCGAGCGTCTGCCTTAAATATAACTGTCATATAAATAGTGAAGTCTGCATATCAATTAAAATGTCAAATATTTATTTAAATATCTCTATAAAGGGCATGATTGTGCAAATATTTAGATTTCTGAAAAAAATATTATCAATCATGACAAAGTACTGAACTTCACTGACTCCAGGTATGTGAGTGCTCCTGAGGCTGTTTGAAGACTTTTTGCAATGCAAATGCATGATTATTCTCATGCAATCACAAGATTAGCTATTTGTTTGCCAATAGCTAATATTTTTATGCCAATGATTTTGCTGAAGTTATAGATAGGGCTAAAATGCATAACTTGACTTTGATGGCTTGGTTTTTATTGAATAGAGAAGATTTTGATGCACATAATTATTATTAGGAGAATCCACAACATTATCCTAATAAAAGAGTAATATACAAATTGACCATCACTCCAACACACAAGATGGCTGCCCCATGTGGTCAAAGATGACTGCCCCCATGTGGACACAAGATGGCCACCACAAGATAGCCAGCAGGGGAGAGCAGTGGGGGGAGGGGGGGCAGGCCTTCAATGGAGGGCAGTTGGGGGGGGGCAACCAGGCCTGCAGGGAAAAACAGTTGAGGGGGACTCAGGCCTGCAAAGGACAGGAGTTGGGGGGGAATAGGCCTGCAGGGGAGAGCAGTTAGGGGTGACCTGGCTTGCAGGGGAGAGCAGTTAGGCATCAATCAGACTGGCAGGGGAGTGGATAGGGAGTAATCAGACTGGCAGGCAGAAGCAGTTAGAGGCAATCAGGAAGGCAGGCGAGCAGTTGGGAGCCAGCAGTCCTGGATTGTGAGTTAAATGAGATGTCTGACTTCCCATTTAAGCCCGATACCAGTAAGGGTCTCAGATTGGAGAGGATGCAGGCTGGGATGAGGGATGCCGTGCCTGCCCCCCCCCCCCTGCACAAATTTGTGCACTGGGCCTCTAGTGGGTTGAATAACTCTTTGTGAAGAAAACACCAAAAGGACAGAAATAAAGTATTAGGTAGACTGTTCACTGTGAGCTTTAGAGAAACAGAACAATATTACCTTAGACTTTTGCTTCTGCATGTAAAAGGTGCAATAAGTTGTGATGATCTGCAAACTGTAAGAGATGTAATTTATGATACATTCTGTGAAGATGTAAAAATTGAGGATTATTAATCGATGACACTAAGTGGAAAGATATGATTGACGATGAGAACATCCTTAATATGCCCAAACAACTACGGCAACTTTTTGCATATACTAGTATACGTGTGTTTGCATGTCCTTCTGATGCAGACAAATTATGGAATGAGAATAAATCTCATTTTATTGAAGATTTTTGTTGGAAATGGCACCAAAGAGAAGTTGCCTGTGTGAAGTGTGAAATGCATGCCCTTAACAAAATTCAAGAAGTATTCACATTGTATGGAATGAAATGTTCATATTTCAAACTTCTGAACTATCCTTTATTAACTAATACAAATACATGTGATGAATTGTTTGAGAGACATGAGGCAGAGGTTTTGCTAAATTCTCTGAATGATAAACAGTTGGCAACCTTTCAGACTATAACTTCAGCCATTGAAGATCAAATTGTACACCCCAAATGCTTTATCTTGGATGGTCCAGGTGGTAGTGGAAAAACGTATCTTTATAAAGTTTTAATACATTGTATTAGAGGTCATGGTGGTACTGTTTTACTCACAGTGTCTACAGGAATTGCTACAAATTGACTTCTTTTAAAATATATTTTATTGATTATTTTACAGAGAGGAAGGGAGAGGGATAGAAAATTAGAAACATCAATGAGAGAAAAACATGGATCAGCTGCCTCCTGCACACCTCCTACTGGGGATGTGCCCTCAACCAAGGTATATATCCTTGACAGGAATCGAACCTGGGACCTTTCAGTCCGCAGGCTGATGCTCTATCCACTGAGCCAAACCTGTTAGGGAAAAATTTACTTTTTGGTGAAAGAATCTTTTATTCCCAATATAAATTACCAATTCCATTAAATGAAACCTCAATTTTTAGACTTAGATATAAAGAGTGAAATCGATAAAACCATTAAAAAGGCCCAACTTCTTATTATTGATGAATGTGCCATGGCATCCAGTCATGCTATAAATGCCATAGACAGATTAATAAGATAAATTATGAATTTGAATATTGCATTTGGTGGGAAAGTTCTCCTTATTAGAGAGGATTTTTGACAATGTCTCAGTATTGTGCCTCATGCTATGTGTTCAGCCATAGTACAAATGAGTTTGAAGTACTGTAATATTTGGGGATGTTTCAGAAAGTTGTCTCTTAAAACAAATATAAGCTCTGAGGATCCTGCTTATAGTGAATGGTTAGTAAAACTTGGAAATGGCAAATTGGATAGCAGTTTTCATTTAGGAATAGATATTACTGAAATCCCCTGTGAAATGATTTTTAACAAATCTATTATTGAAGCTACCTTTGTAAATACTATATATATATATATATATATATATATATATATATATAAAATATTAAAAATATATCTAAACGTGTGATTCTTTGTCCAAAAAATGAGCGCATTCAAAAATTAAATGAAGAAATTTTGGATATACTCAATGGAGATTTTCACACATATTTGAGTGATGATTCCATTGATTCAACAGATAATGTTGAAAAGGAAAATTTTCCCATCAACTTTCTTAATATATTACTCCTTCGAGAATGCCATGTCATAAATTAAGATTGGAAGTGGGTGCAATCATCATGCTACTGAGAAATCTTAGTAGTAAATGGGGTCTTTGCAATGATACTAGATTTATTATCAAAAGATTGCTACCTAACATTATCGAAGCTGCGGAAAGAGAAGTTGTTCTGATTCTAAGAATTGATTTGTCCCCATCTGACATGGGTCTTCCATTTAAATTAATCCAAAGACAGTTTTCCATTATGCCAGCATTTACGATGACTATTAATAAATCACAAGGACAAACTCTAGACAGAGTAGGAATATTCCTACAGGAACCTGTTTTCACACATGGTCAGTTATATGTTGCTTTCTCTCGAGTTTGATGAGCATGTGATGTTAAAGTTAAAGTTGTAAATACTTCATCACAAAAGAAATTAGTTAAGCACTTTGAAAGTGTTTTCACTCTTAATGTGGTATACAGGGAGATATTAGAATAAATTTAATCAATTTATCAGTCATTGTATCAGTCTTGTTTTTACATTATGTTTTTGTTAATTTTATATCATGTCTTTGTTGTTGTTATATCATGTTGTGATTATTTATTAATAAATTTATATATTATTTTCATACATATTTTACTAATTTTCTTTCATCTCTGACACTTTTATTGTAAAGGACAAATACCAATATTAAAATATCCCCTCTAATTAATTCCCCTTTAATGTGCACAAATTTCATGCACCAGGCCACCAATCCTACCTAATAAAAGAGCAATATACAAATTAACCATCACTCCATAAGCCATGGCTCCATAAGCCATGCCCACCAGTCATGGCCACCAGCCAATCAGAGTTAGTATGCAAATAAACCCAACCAAGTTGGCTATAGCCACAGAGAGCAGGAGGGAGGTGTTTCCTTGTCAATGGAGGAAGCTAAGCTTTCTGCCTGCCCTTGCTGGCCTAAGCTCCCACTCCAGGCTACAAAGTTTCAGTTGTAGAAAGTAAATATATCCCAGATACCAGGGCCTTCACTTGGGTTGCTAGGGAGCATGGCAGGCCTGCAAACCACCATAGGCCCCTCACTCAGGCCACCCTTTTTCTTGCTTTTCTATTATTCGATCTACTGCCTTTTGGCTTTGTGGGTATATTTCCCCCAATACAGTAATTATCTGGTCTAATTTTCACACTCAGGGCTCCTTCACAGAGACTGTTCCTGTAATCAGCAAATGGCAAGAGTCTGTCTTCAGGCCCCACAGAGTGGCCTTTGGAGCGACCAGAAGTGTCCACCCCCTTAGCGTGTGGGTGGTACTGCCTGGGCGGAGGCCGGCCAGGCAGGTGGGAGCTCAGTGGTCCTGGCTGAGGCAGGGGATGAGCCGATTTGTCATGCTGGGGACTCAGGAAACCCCGCAGTACAGAGGGAGACGATATGGACCAGCTGACAGGTGTGCACGCCTGTCCACTGTCTTCAGTGATGTCTCAAACCTCTTAAGGTGCCTTAGTTTTTCAGTTCCAGGGGCCAGCCCCAATTCCTCACACCCAGTGTTCCCTTCGGCCTGATTTCTCTGGCCCTGTCGCCAGAGGCAATTCCCACCTTCTGATGCATTGCCGTCTGGACACCCTCAGAGGCCACAGTTTCTTCTTCCTTCTTTCCAGGCTTGTGCCTTTGGAGTGCTGGGCTTTTGATATCACCTATCAATTTTTACCTACCTTTCAATTCTGTCTCAAGAAAGTAATGTAAAGCGAAATACACAGAAACAACAGACAGCCCTCCGACAAAGTGCACTCACCCTCACCCTGTTCCCACAACTGCTTCCTGGGAGTCTGACTGACAGTGTCCCTCAGCTGCCCGCCACCTCCTGGAACCTGGGGCTCTGCAGAGCGGTGCGGGGAGGGAGGGAGGGGTGAAGGGCGCCCAAGCAGCGTGCTTCGCAAAGACCGGTTCTGGCATGCACACCCCTGCCGGAAGCTCACCCCCAGCAGCCTCCGGGCACTGCCTCGCTGGGAGCCTCTGCCGGGCCTATGGAGGCTGCTATCAGCCCCCCTGATGTCCTGATGCCCTTTGTCCCCCAGGAACCAGGAGCCCAGAGGAGCTCTGTACAGAGAGGTGGCTGCGGCCGGGCCCTGCCTCTGGGTCCATACCCACCCGATCTCAATGGGTTCCCGAGCGGAAAATCAGCCGTTCCCGGAGTGGTAAGCTGTGGTCCTAAAGGAGACGATGAGACCATCTGAGCAGAGGCAGGCGAAGAACAAATGTTTTCTCTAAAATCACAACGTGTTTATAGCAACATGGCTGATGGAGCCCCACTATCTGCAGCAGGCGCCCGTGCCATTACATCATCACATCTCTGCTCGGGGACCCTCCGGGACTCAGGAGGAAGGCAGGCTCCTCAGATCTCCTGCCCCCGTGTGATGGCAGCTTCCAGGCTTGGCAGGTGTGTGTGTGTGTGTGTGTGTGTGTGTGTGGCAGACAGAGCTGCCAACACAAACGTTTTCGATGAGAGAAGTGGGAGCAGGGCCTGAGGGTGGGGGCTACAATGCCGCTCCAGACAGGGAGGAAGAGAGAGCATGTGACAAATGGACCGTCTCCCATCCTGTGGCCTCGGTCCGGCCACGGAGCAGGAAAATGGAGATGTCTTCTAGAGTGTTCCTCCTTGACACATGCCAGCTCAGTTTTTCCCTGCAGGAAGTAGGTTTTTGCACTAGTGTGCTTTGATTTTCATTTCTCCCTGTGTAAATCGGATGCGCTGAGTGTAGACCCCATATGCGTGGGCACTTGGTGGGTGGAAACAGGAACACGCTGCTATTTTAAAGCCCTCGTGACCATCTGGGCCATCTTGGGAAGGGAAGATTGCTCGTTAATTTCAGGAAAACAACACAAAACAAAGCATTTCAACGAGCCCTTGATTTTGCAAAGGGGAAGCCGAAACCCCACCTGGGGGGGGGTTTCCAACCATGGCAGGGAGCGGCCCTCTGGCTGAGGGTCTGCATGGACGGTGTGTCCTGGTGGTGTGTGGGGAGAAGGGGAGAGGAAGGTGTTTCTCCTTCTGTTGGCTCCAAAATATTCCCCTGCCGGCAGGCGGAGGCGGCCTGGGACTGTGGCGGCTGAGGGTGAGGAGAAGCCGTGTGGGCAGAAGGTCCACTCCCAGGTGGAACGTGGCTAGAAATCAGCCTCTCAGCTTCTCTCCGCCCCTGCAAGCTTTCAGGGCCTTTCTGAGGAATGGTAAAGGCGCTGGGTTAACCCCCTCTGAGGGGTGAGGGAGGGCTTAGTCCTCATTTACTGTAAAGAGAGGGGGCATGAGCAGTGGCTATGGTTTGAGACCGCCGCCTCACCCGGCTCCTGGCTTCTCCTGGCTTCAGGCTGCTTGCCTAGCCCACCGCATGCCGTCCCGGGGAGGGGGTGGGGGGTGGCAGCAGGAGCGTCTCCTGTCACTGAGGTCTCTCGCAGGTCTCTCCAACCCTCTTCTTCTGTGGTCCCCTGTGCTCATACAGCTAAACCCAAAGGGTAATGTTGGCGGCTTCGTGCGGCCTCGCTCTCACCTACTGAGCCTCAGAGCTGCTCACAGGGAAGGTGTGAAGTGCTCGCCCTGGCTCCATGTGGTCCCAGGCCTGCTGGGCCTGTGGGGGGGTGGGGGTGGGGGTGGTGGTGGAGGGGGGATGGAAGGGAGGCAGATGGGGGGTGGAGCTGCTGGGCAGGTGGCCTCTCCCAGGGCAGAGGGAGGATGCTGGGAGACCACTGGTGTGACACTGCCTGTCTTCGTGGTGTTTGGGGGATGGTGAGGGCTGGCAGTGACCCAGTGCCTCCTGCCCCGAGAGAGCAGCAAACCGGCAGCATCCAGCTCTGCCCCCGCCATCCCCGTCCTGGTGCTCTGGCGCCGCAGGCTCTGAAAAGTCTGCCTCATGCCAGCTGCTGGGGCGGATTTACTCGCAGCCAGCGTCTCCCTCAGCCAGTGATTGCTCACCCTGTCTCGGGAGCCGCATACGAAGTGGCCGCTCGCTCTGGCACTTGATTTAAGTCCTTAGTAGTTCAAGTTATAAAAACCGTAATTTTGATTCTGTGACTAAGAAAGCACACGGAGCCCACGTTGCTCTTAAACCTCCCTCCGAAGACCCCAGCCAGTTCTGGCAGCGTGATTTGTCTCTCTCCAGCATCACGCGCGCCCACCACGGCAGCTTCGGAGCCACAAATCACCCCGTGTCCCACGTACAAAGGGGAGACCTGTGCCGTGTGCTCTGTGGGGGGAAGCGATATGGTGGCTGGAGTGGCGGTCACGGGACTGAGACAGGCCAGCGGGGCTGCTTCAGGGCCTAAGGATGAGACAATCTCAGCATTCTGGGTGCGACGGTGTGAGTGCCTGCGGCTGCCATCACACATCACACAACCCCGGCAGCTTAGCACAGCAGACAGTCATTGTGTCACTGATCTGGGGTCCAGAAGTCCAAGGTCAGGGTTCCAGGAGGGTTGGCTCTCGCTGGTGGCTCTGAGGGGAGCCCACTGCTGGGGCACCTACAGTCTGTGGCATTCCTGGGGGCGGCCCTGGGCCCGTCACTCCCATCACCCCTCCATCTTCACATGGCCGCCTCCCCTCTCTGTGGCCGCCTCCAGTTTCCCTCTTCCTTCCCTCATAAGACCACCGTTGTTGGGTTCAGGACCCACCCTAAGTCCAGGGTGATCTCATCTTTAACTTGATTATATCTGCAAAGACTCCCCCCCCAGCTAACGCCAGAAGGACATGCGAAGGCCAAGCTGGAACAGAGAATCCAGGAAGCAGGCAGGAGTGCGGCCCAGCGAGGCCTGTGCGTGCTCCTGGCCAGCAGCTGCGTGACCCTGGCCGCCTGGCGTGGTGTGCAAGGCTCCGGTAACTGTGGGAAGCAGCTAGTGACTTTGCCAGGTCAGAGCATCCGAGGGCGGAGTGTGGCCTAAGGCACGCCAAGCAGCCACTGGCTGCTCCATCGCGTTCCCATGATGAGAGGGCGGTGGTGGCGAGGCTGATGGGGGCCGTGAGGTCATCTCTCGCCGTTCTGTTTCTAAGCGACGAGGTCTGCGGTCTATTCCTCATCTGAGTTAAGGATTTATCCCAGAGCATTTCAAAATCAGACGCAGACCGCCTGGGCGCTCATCAGGAGGAGGGGCTGCCCTTCCCCCGTTACCGGGGCGGCAGCTGGCGGTGTCTCAGGCTGGCAGTGCGGTCAGTGCGGGGCAGTGCGGTCAGTGCGGGCAGGATGGGAGGCAGCGGCAGGCACAGCCCTCCCGGGGCGGGCTCTCTGAAGCCGCTCCCCCAACAGCTGTGCCTGCTGCCCGGCCGCCCCCAGGGCCCCGGAAGTCACGTCCAAAACAGCCAGCCATGCAAAGTCAGCACAAAATCAGTTTCCTTAGAATTTCCTAACATATAACAACTTTGAGTATCTCCACACCCTAAACATCATACAAACATCATTATATTTAAAAGTCTCCGTTTATCTGAAACTGGGCATTCCGTGTCACTGGCTAAGCCTGGCGGCCATCGGAGGGAGCTGAGCCAGACCCAAGCGGCACCTTCCCGCTGAGGACTGGCCCTGCGATGACCCCGGGCTGTGGCATGGCTCCTCCTCCCAGGAGAAACGACTGCCTCCCCCCCTCCACACCCCCGCCCCGGCGCTCCTTGTGACCCGAGGGCGGAGGGGCCAGGACGTGCTCAGCGCCCGCAGAATGTGGCGGTGTCACTGCGGACCCCCTTCGCCAGTGAGGCACAGGGATCAAGTTCAACCACCCTGAGGCGGCCACACGGTGGGGAAGCCCAGGCACACGGAGAGGCCACGTGGGCGTGCCCTGAGAGCCAGCCTCCCCAACAGTCCTCGGCAACAGCCGGCATCCAAGTCAGCAGCCCCAGCCCGGAGCCGCCTGCGTTTCCCCTCCCACTGGTGTCATGGAGCAGAGGCAGCTGCCCGCCCGCTCCACGTGCGTTTCTGAGGCACAGGGTCTGAGAGCCCAGCAGGCGTGTTTGCACACTGGCCGAGGGCGGGGCACACGCAGAGCCGAGACCAGTCACGCCTCTAGCCCTGTCCTGTTCACACCAATTCTGGCCACTTCCTTCCTGCGTGAAAAGCCTTTGCTGTGAGCTGTGAGCGGGTGCACAGTGGGCCCAATAAGAGCATCCATTGAACGGCACCCGCACACCAGAACCTCCTGTGGGTCAGGGGGAGGGCAGCTCCCCTGAGCGGGAGAGGTTGGGGGAGCCGGATGAAGGCTGTTGAACTGCCTTTGCGATGGAGAGGGACATCAGCTGAGAGGCTCCTTGTGGGCTGGGAAGACGAGGGGGCCCTGAGCCCTGAACAGCCCCAGAAGCCAGAGCAGGAGGAGGTGGGCTCAGCCCGCAGAGGGCCCACAGCCCTGACAGACCTGACGAGCCCGTGGGCACACCGGGCGGCTGGCCTCCGCCGTGCACAGCCTGCCCGTGGGCACACTGGATAGCTGGCCTCCGCAGTGCACAGCCTGCCCGTGGGCACACTGGATAGCTGGCCTCCGCAGTGCACTGCCCTGCCCGTGGGCACACTGGATGGCTGGCCTCCGCGGTGCACTGCCCTGCCCGTGGGCACACTGGATGGCTGGCCTCCGCAGTGCACTGCCTGCCCGTGGGCACACTGGATGGCTGGCCTCCGCGGTGCACTGCCCTGCCCGTGGGCACACTGGATGGCTGGCCTCCGCAGTGCACTGCCTGCCCGTGGGCACACTGGATGGCTGGCCTCCGCAGTGCACTGCCTGCCCGTGGGCACACTGGATGGCTGGCCTCCGCAGTGCACTGCCCTGCCCGTGGGCACACTGGATGGCTGGCCTCTGCAGTGCACTGCCTGACCGTGGGCACACTGGATGGCTGGCCTCCGCAGTGCACTGCCTGCCCGTGGGCACACTGGATAGCTGGCCTCCACAGTGCACAGCCTGCCCGTGGGCACACTGGATAGCTGGCCTCCGCAGTGCACTGCCTGCCCGTGGGCACACTGGATAGCTGGCCTCCGCAGTGCACTGCCTGACCGTGGGCACACTGGATGGCTGGCCTCCGCAATGCACTGCCTGCCCGTGGGCACACTGGATAGCTGGCCTCCGCAATGCACAGCCTGCCCGTGGGCACACTGGATAGCTGGCCTCCGCAGTGCACTGCCTGCCCGTGGGCACACTGGATGGCTGGCCTCCGCAATGCACTGCCTGCCCGTGGGCACACTGGATAGCTGGCCTCCGCAGTGCACAGCCTGCCCATGGGCACACTGGATAGCTGGCCTCCGCAGTGCACTGCCTGCCCGTGGGCACACTGGATAGCTGGCCTCCGCAATGCACTGCCTGCCCGTGGGCACACTGGATAGCTGGCCTCCGCAATGCACTGCCTGCCCGTGGGCACACTGGATAGCTGGCCTCCGCAATGCACAGCCTGCCCGTGGGCACACTGGATAGCTGGCCTCCGCAATGCACAGCCTGCCCGTGGGCACACTGGATAGCTGGCCTCCGCAGTGCACTGCCTGCCCGTGGGCACACTGGATAGCTGGCCTCCGCAGTGCACTGCCTGCCAGTGGGCACACTGGACTGCTGGCCTCCGCAGTGCACTGCCTGCCCGTGGGCGCACTGGACTGCTGGCCTCCGCAGTGCACTGCCTGCCCGTGGGCGCACTGGACTGCTGGCCTCCGCAGTGCACTGCCTGCCCGTGGGCGCACTGGACTGCTGGCCTCCGCAGTGCACTGCCTGCCCATGGGCACACTGGATGGCTGGCCTCCGCAGTGCACTGCCTGCCCGTGGGCGCAGTGGATGGCTGGCCTCCGCAGTGACACTGGGCTGTGCTGCTCAGAACTGCCGAGGCCTGGCCACAGCGACGGCAGCGATCAGGAACAAGGCCGACGGCAGGACATGCTCAGAGGGACTGTGACGTTTTGAACTGTGACTATGTTCTCTCAAAGTAGCCCTTTCCACCTGGGGATTGGCCTCTGCTTCCTCAGAGACAGCCAGCCCTGACTGCACTCTGGCTCCGGGACCGTTCTGGCCTAGGCTATGCCCAGGTGCCCTGCCCGTGCGCTGCCTGTGCCCTATCTGTGCCCTGCCCGTGCCCTGCCCACAGTCCTGCCTGACCCACCCGAAGGATCCCAGCTCTTCCGGGCCAGAAGCTGTGCTCCCGCCAGCTGCGCAGGTGCTCTCGGCCAGGTTAGCAGCCTCTCCGGCCCCCTGCGGCTCCGCCCTCCCAGGACCTTCCCCAGGGGCATGCCTCCCCGTTCAGACCTGCTCTGACCCTTCCCACAGCTCTTGCTCCGGTAAGTCTGGGTGGAACATAGCCTCATGGAGAGAGAAGGGCCCGCCCTGTCGCCATTTGAAGTGGCCAGAGGAGGGCGCTGTTGTCCTCACTCAGAGAAGCAGTGCCGCACTGTGAGGGAGCAAGGCTCCCTCTGCCAGGGGTACCACAGGCCCCACCACCAGCAAACCGCCCAGCCACGGGCGAGAGACACACTCATGGCCAAACGGGGCGGAACACGGCGGCTTTCAGCCGCCACGTCAGGTGTGAATGGGAGGAAGGACTCTCTTCGGACGCGGCCCAGGGACTGACCCGGGACGGCCTCCACCTCGCTGTCTGTAACCGTCGGGGGAAAGTTGGCCAGCTTAGCGGCTTCTACTGCAGCGTGCTGGCAGACCTCCCAAGCAAGCCACTTGTTCCTATTGCTCTCTGTTCCCTCGTGCCTTTGGAAAACAGATATTAAAGGTCACTATAAAAAAGTTTTAAATTCATCGCCCAGACTAAATATTGCCAGAGTCCTGCAGGACGAGTCTTAGTACCCAGCACTTTAAGCACAGTTGCAGCAGTTAATTAGGTTTCTGACCTGAGAAACTTTAAGGGCTTCTGATGACTCCCTTCCAACTGATAATTTTTGTGTTGGAAACAGAAAGAGTAACAGACAGACAGGGAATAAATACATCCTCACAGCTCTTCCCGTGAGTACAGAGAACATAGCTCTGAGGTTTAATTAAATACCAACATGTCCACAAAGGGAACAATAAACTACTCTGCACGTTAAGGAAAAACACATTTTGCTGGAACCAGCCCTTTGGCCCCATGACCCATGAGGGCAGGACTGCTCCCGGCCGGGAGCCGCCACGGCCGGAGGGCGCTTGCCAGGCCCAGCGGCTCCCGCCCGCCTGCCTCTGCGGGACATGTTTCACTTGGTGCTGGCGCTTGTGCATCTGGTGGAGAGAGATGCCCCCCGGTTCAGAGAGGTGAGAGCGGTGGCGTCAGAGCTCAGCCAGAGATGATAAACCGGTGCTCTCACACTCCTCAGGGAGCACTGCGAGGTCCTTTGCCATCCTCCCAACGCGGAGAGCAGGGGGCCTGTGCGGGAACATGTGGAAAGTGCCAGCACAGTGGCCTCACCTCCTTAGCAATGACGGCGCCTGGTGCTCAGTGCGGGGTCCGGGGGCCACGTGCCAAGACAGCAGCGGGAGCCAGGCACTGCAGCTGGCACATGGGGAGAAATGCGTGCATGTTCAATGATCCCCATGGCCTTCTCACAGCAGCGCCAAGCCTTCAGCCTGTCTCTAACCCTAAGTGCCTCGCGTCCAAACAGAAACCATCTCACACACCATGGTCTTTTGAATTTAATTAAAAAATCCATTTGAAAAAACAAAATTTGCAATGAGTATATTGCTCACAATTTGGGTGTTCTTGAATATTTTCAGCTGAAAATTCTCACGAAAAAATGATGTTAAAGTTGGTCAGGCTGCCACTTATGGAAACGTTTTTTTGTGAACACGCGTGGCGTGCAGGGCAGGCCTGCTGTGTGCGTGTACCAACGCTGATGGCGGACAGCGGGCTAACGTTCCTCCACGCTGCTGATGTGTCAGAGCCTCTGTGGGCACAGTCCTGGAGACCTCTGCGCCAGCGCCTCGCGGGCCATGTTCTCCGCTTTTCACCCTTCTGGCTCAGGCAGTGCTGCTCAGCCTCCTGCAGGCTGTGGTCCCGTCGCCCATGAGGGTGGGAGTCACTCCTCTAACGGTCGCGGTGGGCCAGCTCTGCACGGGGCTGAGGGCCCGGGGGAGAATGGCGATGACAGGGAGAAGCCCCCGGGGGGCAGAGACCGAGCGGGGAGAAGAGCAGCTGTGAACCAGCGATGTCCCAGGAGCCAACAGCCCAGATGCTGGCAAGAGGCAAAGGCGCCCTCCACAGACGGCTCAGGGGCAGGATGGCCGCCGACACCTGCCTTCCGCTTCGGCCTCTGGGACGGTGAGCCTATGTGTCTCCTTTGCCAGTCTCCCGCTGAGACACTCTGAGAATGTGAACGCTCTGGCGAGAAACGGAGGCTGTCCAGTGAAACCCGGACAGAGGACGCACAGCGGCTGGTGTGGGCAGACGATGACCGGCGGTGACATCCAGCTGTCCCGGGGAGAGGCAGCTGCCGTGGGGGCGGCCGAGCTCCCCAGCGACCACACAGACCACGATGCCCGACGGCAGTGCCCTCCGCACTGCTCCTGGCAGTTCATCGCTGGCCACGGGTGTGGCCGCTGCGGGGAGAGTGGTGGGCACAGACCGCATTCTTGCTGGCTGGCCACTGCCTGCTCTGCGTGAGGCGTACCTGGGCCAGTGCTTCCTCCTGAGGCTGGCCAGGCGCCCCGGGGTGCCCTGCCTGCGGAGGAGGCCTCTCTCACTGGCCGAGTCTCCCTGGTCCCTCGTGGCCAGCGCTGGGCTCCTGTGCCGCGGAGCCTGGAGGTGAATCCGGGGGGGTTGGGGGGGGAGGGGACTGGAGTGAGGAGGCTGAAATGACTGGAGCACCGCTGGGCTCACCAGCCTGCCCTGCAAACACGGGGCACCGTCCAGGGAGGGGGTGGGCACTGGGAGAGCCACGGTGAAACCACGTCAGGACAGTGTCCCAGGCAACTTGTCACTGAGGTTTCCAGCGACACCCGTGGATCTTGACGCTGGGCGACCATGAATCTTGACGCTGGGCAACCGAGGGGGAAGGCCTATCTGTCCGCAGCTCTCCCTGTCACCGGCCATTGGGGCCCCGGAAACCTGCCCTCCGTAGTGCTGGGGAGAGGAGGGGCTGTCTCAGAGAAGGGGTGGGCAGTTCCACCTGGAAGTGAGGGAGGCCTGAGACGCGGGAGCTGAGAGAGGGAGTCACACGGGGTGCAGACACAGGAATTCCGTGCAGAGCCCCTGGTCAGAGCAGGGGGCATAGGAAGCAAAGATCTGCACACAGTCCGCAGGCCAGGGCTCACGGCTGAAGTGTGCGTGGACCTCAGAGAATGTAGGAACAAGAAACAAGCCAGTAGTGTGCACCCAACGGGTAATTCAGAGCATCTGCATGGCCACAAGACAGGGATCTCCACACTCCCCGCCTCATCCGGAATACAAATCCAGTCACAACAACGTCCTCCACTGGTCCCTGCCAGCAGTGTGATGGAGGAGGGCTTTCAGCTGGTGGCACTCAGGGCAGGGGCAGGGGAAAGGGGGGACAGGCGGGAGAGTGGGCAGAGGCCCCCAGGAGCAGTCAGGGCAGGGACAGCAGCGCCCACACAGAAAAACTTGGGGGTGGAGATGCCCTGTCTGCCCCTCCTCCTCAGACCCCCGTGTGGAGGGCACCTTCCACCTGCCCACCCAGGGCGCCATCTTCTGGGCATCTCTCGGGCGCCTCCATGTCTGCACAGCTGCTCCTGTGCTGGGGGCTCTCAGGCACAGAGGTAGGAGCTGTCCCAGATAGCATGCTGACACCGGAACCTCCCCTGACACGGAGGGAGAGGCCCTCGAAGATGGTCCCGCTAAGCACCTCCCCTCAGGCCCACAGGCAGCACTGCCTCTGGCTCAGAGCCTGTGTTCAGGTGACCTGAGCATCTAGCAAAGGAGGCCCAGAACCCGCAGAGTCCCCAGGTCCTCAGCTCCCTGGACCTCACTGTGGACCCTTCAGCAGGGCCCGTGGGAAAGACAGTGACCACTGCCCCGCCTCCCTCCCCCTCCACCAACTGCTGTCCACCCACTCACACCCAGCCCCCAGCCAGGCCCACCCTTCCGCCTCTCCCTCCCCATCCACCACCTGCTCTCTACCCAGTTACATAGGCCCACATTCACACCCCGTCACCAGCCAGGCCTGCCCTCCCCACCTCTCCCTGCCACTCCACCAACTGCTCTCCACCCAGTTACACAGCATTCCACTCACACCCAGCCCCCAGCCAGGCCTGCCCTTCCCACCTCTCCCTGCCCCTCCACCACCTGCTCTCCACCCACTCACACCCAGCCCCCAGCCAGGCTAGCCCTTCCTCCACTGCCCATGCGTTCTCCTCCAAACCTCCACAAGCTCCCTCCACTCCCCATCTGCTCCCTGCTGTGCACACACACTCTCACACTCCCCATCTCCAACCTGCTGTGCACACACCCTCTCACACTCCCCATCTCCATCCTGCTGTGCACACACCCTCTCACACCCCCCCATCTGCTCCCTGCTGTGCACACACCCTTTCACACTCCCCATCCTCACACCTGCTGTGCACACACCCTCTCACACTCCCCATCTGCTCCCTGCTGTGCACACACCCTCTCACACTCCCCATCTCCATCCTGCTGTGCACACACCCTCTCACACCCCCCATCTGCTCCCTGCTGTGCACACACCCTCTCACACTCCCCATCTCCAACCTGCTGTGCACACACCCTCTCACACTCCCCATCTCCATCCTGCTGTGCACACACCCTCTCACATTCCCCATCTGCTCCCTGCTATGCACACACCCTCTCACACTCCCCATCTGCTCCCTGCTGTGCACACACCCTCTCACACTCCCCATCTCCATCCTGCTGTGCACACACCCTCTCACACCCCCCATCTGCTCCCTGCTGTGCACACACCCTTTCACACTCCCCATCCTCACACCTGCTGTGCACACACCCTCTCACACTCCCCATCTGCTCCCTGCTATGCACACACCCTCTCACACTCCCCATCTGCTCCCTGCTGTGCACACACCCTCTCACACTCCCCATCTCCATCCTGCTGTGCACACACCCTCTCACACCCCCCATCTGCTCCCTGCTGTGCACACACCCTTTCACACTCCCCATCCTCACACCTGCTGTGCACACACCCTCTCACACTCCCCATCTGCTCCCTGCTATGCACACACCCTCTCACACTCCCCATCTGCTCCCTGCTGTGCACACACCCTCTCACACCCCCCATCTGCTCCCTGCTATGCACACACCCTCTCACACTCCCCATCTGCTCCCTGCTGTGCACACCTCTCTAACACTGGTCTTCACTTCCTCTCTTGCTCTCTGCTACCCATGGGAGGCGAACACCACTCTGGATGTTGCCTGGGGTACTAGCAGCCTCAGGTGAACTGCTCTGACTCAGCATCCACTTTCACCCCTTCTTTTCCCCCTCTAAACAGCTGGGCCCAGGCCTGACTGTGGTCCCTGGGATGGGCCATGAGCTCTGCTGCCTCCACCCCCACTTTGGGGGCTGCGCAATGTAAGCTCAGGGTATGATGTGTGACAGTTGGGGGGAGAGGCAGTGAGGACACCCCAGTGTGGACTGAGCCATAGACTAGGTGCTGAGAATGCGTCCGAGGAGCCCTCTGGCCTGAAGCAGGATGAGCAGAAGGCCGATGGGCCAAGCAGTCTTTTTCTGAGGCACAGAGAGGGCTCAGTGTGCTGGTGCAGCCTGCCCCGGGTGGCACACTGCTGCTGCCGGGCACCTCTCCAGGTCCATGGAGACTCAGAGCTGTCTGAGCCCTGCCACCTGCATGCAGCTGCCACCAGCCAGGACTGATGATGGAAGCAGAAACGAAGGCTGTGCCCGCTGTGTGGCACACTGCCTGGCAGAGCAGCTGCACTCTCCATATTGACTGAAAAAGGAGGGGGGAGGGAAGAAGGGAGGGGGGCTGTGAGACAGGACTGGGGACAGTTATCAGTCTTTCTGCTCAGAGAAGACACAGCCAACCCAGTCAGGCCTCTGAGTCTGTGAGCACGTCAGTCAGAGGCATAACTCAGCACATAACTCATCCCGGAGCCTAAAAGTTGGGGGACACTTCCTTCCACATTTGAATGTCATGCGTAAAATCTGCATGCATAGTACCCCTGCCAGATGCTCACAGGTGCTGGACTTACAGCTCACATCTTTCTTCGAAGCACAGCAGGTCACCTCCTCATCTGCAGGTTACTGCTAGGAAAACCCTCCAACTGCCAGGCAAGCACCCACTCCTCCCTGTAGATCCCTCACATTAGTAATTAAAGAGCCACCGCCGGGCTGCCCGGGAGCTTCCCCATGAAACGGGCTTCCAGACTGGGTCCTGATCTCTCCAGGTGCCATGCGTTGCTGGGGACAGGCACCCAGGCTCTCGAGCTCTGCCTGCAGAGAAAGGTCACCATAGGTCACAGTCTAGCCGGCTGGGCAGTGTGGGGGCCACTCCCAGGAGAAGCAAACCTCTGTCTTGGCTGAAGCCCTGGAGGGGCAAAGGCTGCTGGCCCCACCCAGGAACCTATGGCAGAGCGGAGCTGTAGACAAGCTGCCCCTCCCCTCCCAGATGGCTGGCCCAGGACCCTGGATCTGGTCCTCTCCAGCACCTTCTCAATTCAGCACATGGTTTAACCTCTCTGAGCCTCAATTTCCTCAGCTACAAACTGGGAACGGGAATATGCATTCCAGGGTATAAGCTGATGAGGACATGGTTAGAAGCGTGAACTCACCACTATTGCCCCCATCACCGCAGTTGCTATGCCATGCTCATTGCTTCTCAATTCTGATACAGAAGAACATCTCAGCTCCTTGACTGGTACCCACACTTCAGAGGCAGCCATTCATCTTGGCAACAAAGGAAACAAACAGATCTTGAGCTCAGATCCTTTGACAATGAATGGCACCCACTGAAAGGCACTAACTGTTCCTGGTCTCCATTCTTTCTGTTCCCCCTCTTAGTGCGAATGGCACTGGTTTTCCATCTATGGTGCCGATTCCTTTCAATCCAAAAGTCAACTCTGCATATTACTAAGTGAAAGAAGCAATCTGATCCCAACAGTATGACATTCTGGAAAGGGCAAGGCTGTGGAGACAGTAAAATGGGGACCTATTCTGTCTGACCCTCCAGGTGGTGGCATGGCATTGTCTGTCTTCCTGAGCCCATGGCACCCCCGAGGGCCGCTAGCGTGCACTGGAGACCAGGTTGATATGGCGGCCGGGCAGGCTCAGTGAGTGCAGTGTACATGCTGCTCTGGTGAGAGGCACCAAAAGCTCCCGATGGTGATTACCAGCCAAGGCCGAGAAGCACTGCTCCTGACCTTGCACCCTCTATGAGCTCAAACCAAGCTCCTCACTCATGGAAACTATGCATCCACCTCCCAGCTGCCCAGCTCCAATGACTCAGTTGCATTGGAACCTAATTCTCTGGATAAGGGAGAAGTGCATGGGGGCACTGGAGTCTGTAAAGTCTTAGTACCCTCTCCCCAATTTTGCTCTGAACCTAAAACTGCTCTAAACAATACAGTCTACTTTTTAAAAAATTCAACTAGAAGAGGAAAGAAAAAAAAAAAAAATATATATATATATATATATATATATATATATATATATATAGCTAATATGCTGTGTTCATCCAACCAGTCACTATGACACACACTGACCACCAGGGGGCAGAAGCTCAATGCAGGAGCTGCCATGAAGCACACTAGCCACTTACAGAGAAATGTCACTGCAGTCCTGGTGCCCATAAAGCAACATTTGGCTTCCCCCAAGTGGGACACAGGCCCCACTACCACCTTGGAGCCACAGCCCACCAAATCACAGCTGTTGTTTCTGAGACCCCCATAGTGCAAAATGTGGACCACAGTCCAGCCCATCTCAGAAATGGTGGTTGTGGGCACTGGGTAATGACATCATGTAGCAATGCCCAGCTTCCTCTCCCCTAGCAACTAGCCCCCTTGAAGTTTCTTCAGCCCAGGTACATGACTTGCTTTATAGCCAGGTGCAAACATTTTACACTTTAACCAAATGCTTATGAAGTGTTTTCCCATGTCTCATCTCATTTGATCCTCACCGAATTCCTGGAATAGATAGATAGGAGACTCAATGGAATCCTATTTTCTCTTCATTAGCCAGAAAATGTAGAATTAGAAAGTTTAGAAGCTTGACCCGACTGAAAAGAAGTAAGAAATAGTGGACCTTGAAAATGACCTCAGGGTTTTCTCACTACCCAGAATGTAGTCAAACACTGCTGCAGTTACATATTTTACCCTTTATTCTCCCTGCATGATCTATAATAATCTGCTTCATGCTGATATTTGCTACTGTGTTTCTGACAATTACCTGAAAGAGAATTTGGGATGCTTCACTGGACTGGAAAAAGTTTAGCTAAATCAGAAAGCAGGTCTAATTAAGCAAGTTTATTCTATATCTATAAAAGGCTAAGTTGACTCACACATGTGTGATACATATGAAGCTCTCGCTGGGGCCAATTGCTGGCTTATGTTTTGATCTGTCATTATTGATTGTCACTTCTATTATAGAGAAAGGGCAAATAGTGATATTAAAATATTTCTTCTAATGAATTTCCTTTCAATGTGCATGAATTCATGCACCAGGCCTCTAGTGAGTAAATAATAATAGAGGTGGCAAAATTGTGAAGGTGGCCAAAACCATGGAGAAGGGAGGGATGGCTGCCATCAGTGTCACACTTCCTGCAGCACGTGGCACACAGGACCCAGTGTTGCTCATGTGTATGCATGTGTGTGTTTTGTGTGTGTGTGTGTGTTTATAGGGAGAAGGAGAGGAAGATCATGTGGTATGGCACCTGGTGTTGCTCATACCTCTGTGTGTGTGTGTGTGTGTGTGTGTGTAGCCAGGAGAGGAAGATCACGCGGCAATGGGACCCGGGGAGGACCTCGAGCAAGAGCAGAGTATCGCATGGTGTAGAGAGACTGGCTCCAGCGTCCAGGCAGCCTCTGTGACAGCCCTGATTGTGAGGCTGAGTTGTCTCCTCGCAATGCCCTGCAGCTGGGTTCTAGGTGTAGTATGGGCCCAGCGGGAGGCAGGAGGGGAGGTGGGCACAGCTGCCCCTGCTGCTGGTGTGTTCATTCTTACTCTGCTGGCCAGTCAGGGAGATGCTGGGCTTCCACTCAGCTGCTGCCCCGCCCCTGAAGTTTGCTGGGGTATTGGGAGCAGTTGGGCAGCCCCAGAATCAGATGGGGCATCCTCTTCCTGGATTACCTTAGGTAAAGAAGGGACCCACAGGCTGTGTCCTGGCATTCTGCACCTCCCGGGCCCCGGAAGTCAGTGCTGGCCTGGCAGGCCACTGCAGGGGCCCGGGCGGAGTGGGCGCCAGCCTGAGACCCTCCAGCTCTTCCCACAAAGACTGCGAGCACCTGAGCTTTGCCTCTCCCACCTCCACCCACAGAGCGTCCAGTCTTGCACCCAAGTACCCGGCCCCTCAGCTTCTGCCCGGCTGGCAGGGCAGGGAGCACACAGTCACAGCCATGGGTTTAGCTGTGACAGGAGTGGGCATGGACTCAGATGTCTGACTGTCCTATCACTGGGAGTGCAGACTCCCCAACCTTCTGGAGATGCCCACAGGGAGACCCACACCGAGTAAAGCCACCAGGCCGGGTCTGCCACGCCCTGTCCCAGGACAATGATGCCACCGAGTCTCCCACCCCCTGCCCGTGGGCACAGCTGCCGGTGAAGTCCCGGAGTTCCTGCAGACTGGTCCCTCTGCCCCGAGGCCCGCTCACCGTTCCCGGGTGGAATGTTGCTTCACAAAAACTGTGCACACATTTCCACAGAAAAGGGGGGAGAGATGCGGCAGCTAGATTGCCAAGGGCCAGAGGGATTTAATGTCTTTAGCACCGTCTCCCGCTCTGCCACACGGTAACTGTCCTGGGACAGACCTGTGGAAACAACCCCAGGCCCTGTCACCCTATTCAGGCTCCTGTGCCAGTGCAGTGGCTTCCCCAGGGAGGCCCCTAATTAGATCTACGGGGCGTCTCTGTTGCTTCTGCTGATGCATCGATCAAGCAACGTGGTCTGATTTATGCCCACTGCATTTGCTTCGTGCTGCAATTTGTATCTGGAGCGAAGGCCCACTCTGCATCTTGCTGGGGAGCTCCGTGCGAAGTTAATTACTGTGAAGAAAGAGGAGGAGGACCTGGTGTCCCTCCAGCAGTTCCCTCCAAAGTGCCCTTCAAGGCAAGCGGAGCCCAGTACAGAGGCTAAGGGACCTCAAAGTGCCTTTTTTGTTTGTATTTTTGTTAATCCCCACCCAATGAATTTTTCCATTGATTTTTGTTTTATAGAGAGTGGAAGAGAGGGAGAAAGGAGAAAGAGAAAGAGAGAGAGAGAGAAAAAAAAACATTGATGGGAAAGAGACACATAGATCCATTGCCTCCCACAAGGGCCCTGACCGGGGCCAGGGATCAAACCTGCAACCCAGGCATATGCATTTGAACAGGAGTCAAACTCGAGTCCCTCAAGTGTGCTGGCTGACACTATAACCACTGAGCCACACCAGCCAGGCGTCATTGCAGAGCCTTTTAACAGGAGTAGGGTTGGGGAGGCTAGAGACCAGCCCCCCTGCAGCTCCCCGGCCAGGCACGCATGTGAGAGGAACGCAGCTCCGTGGCTTCGCCTGTCCTTAAGGCGCCGTAACTTTTCCTGGTCTGTTGGCTCCTTCTCGCTCACCTTCGGAGCTGCAGTGCGGAGAAGCCCTCTGTAAGCTTTCAGTGTCATTGCACTTGGTGTTGGTGTGGGTCACACCCTCCTCCTGGCCTTGGGGCTCTAGCTGGAGCC
Organism: Nyctalus aviator; assembly: GCA_036971965.1. Classification (NCBI taxonomy): domain Eukaryota; kingdom Metazoa; phylum Chordata; class Mammalia; order Chiroptera; family Vespertilionidae; genus Nyctalus; species Nyctalus aviator. Next base: position 89,323,084 of record CM072925.1, read on the forward strand.
TGTGTAGACTCGCTGGGAGCCAGGCAGATGCATGCTCTCCAGGAAGGCGTGCAGGTGGAGGGCTCAGTGACAGGCCCTCAGTGGGACAGCCTGGGAGTGAGCACAGCCAGGGACGGCTCCTCCTTCACTAAGGAGGGAGGTGATGAGACCAGGGGAAGTGGAGGCTGAAAGAAACAGGTCATGACGAAATGGATGGCTTGCTGGGTCAGGCAGCTGGGAGGTGGGGTGCGTCGATTCCAGGAGTGGAGTCCTGACAGTGAGCTCAGAGAGAGCGCAAGCTCAGGCCTTGGCGGGGAATGACACCATCTGGAGGAAGCTTTCACGGTGCGCCCTGAGCTCTCGCCTGCCCCATGGATGACGGAGTAAGGGTTCTGGCAGGGAGCTGTCCAATGTGCCCCAAGAGTGAGAACCAACAGTCTGGCTTGTGACCAGGGGACTGAGGGGCCAAAGTGGAAACAAGCTCATTGCAGGGGACAGAGTCAGAGAGTGAGCGCTCCAGAGGGGGAGCCACCATCCAGAAAGAGGCAGACATTACAGGAACTCCAGGGCGCAGAGAGCTGGCCAGCTCCTTCCTAAGCTCAGTGGAGGGGAAGCAAGCAGCTGCAAGGGCCCCCTCCCCATTCCCATCCCTACACTAAATTTCAATGAGCTGCTGAGAAATGTGTTCCTTTATGTGTCTCCACAAACCGCCTATTTCACTGCTGTGTGTTTCTTTTTATTAGAGAAGGAGCTAAAAAGGTTAAAGAACCTACATGAGCTACATCTTACCTTCTGAAAGATACTGTCTTCCGTCTAGACAACCCAGGGGGACAGGCTTTGCAAGCAAAACGTACTGGTGGCTGGGCAGCCCCTTCACACACAGGACATGCGATTCATGTCAGGCGGCCAGTGCCGGCCACCCTGGGGACGGCCACCCTGCGGAGGGACACCCTGGGGACAGACACCCTGGGGAGGGACACCCTGTGGACGGACACCTTTGGGACAGACACCCTGGGGACAGACACCCTGGGGAGGGACACCCTGGGGACGGACACCCTGGGGACAGACACCCTGGGGAGGGACACCCTGGGGACGGACACCCTGGGGACAGACACCCTGGGGACAGACACCCTGGGGACAGGCATCCTGGGGACTGACACCCTGGGGACTGACACCCTGGGGATGGAAACCCTGGGGACAGACACCCTGGGGACAGACACCCTGGGGACGGACACCTGGGAACAGACACCCTGAGGACTGACACCCTGGGGATGGACACCTGAAAACAGACACCTGGGGACAGACACCCTGGGGACTGACACCCTGGGGACAGACACCCTGGGGACGGACACCTGGGAACAGACACCTGGGGACAGACACCCTGGGGACAGACACCCTGGGGACGGACACCTGGGAACAGACACCCTGGGGACAGACACCCTGGGGATGGACACCTGGGAACAGATACCCGGGGACAGACACCCTGGGACTGACACCCTGGGGACAGACACCCTGGGGACGGACACCCTGGGGATGGACACCCCGGGGAACAGACACCCTGGGGACAGACACCCTGTGGACGGACACCTGGGAACAGACACCCTGGGGACAGACACCCTGGGGATGGACACCTGAGAACAGACACCTGGGGACAGACACCCTGGGGACTGACACCCTGGGGACAGACACCCTGGGGATGGACACCCTGGGGACTGACACCCTGGGGACGGACACCTGGAAACAGACACCTGGGGACAGACACCCTGGGGATGGACACCTGGGAACAGATACCTGGGGACAGACACCCTGGGGACAGACACCCTGGGGACAGACACCCTGGGGACGGACACCTGGGGACGGACACCTTTGGGACAGACACCCTGGGGACAGACACCCTGGGGACAGACACCCTGGGGACTGACACCCTGGGGACAGACACCCTGGGGATGGACACCCTGGTGACGGACACCCTGGGGACAGACACCCTGGGGATGGACACCTGGGAACGGACACCTGGGGACAGACACCCTGGGGACAGACACCCTGGGGAGGGACACCCTGGGGAGGGACACCTGGGAACAGACACCTGGGGACAGACACCCTGGGGACAGACACCCTGGGGACGGACACCCTGGGGAGGGACACCCTGGGGAGGGACACCCTGGGGAGGGCACCCTGGGAACACAGAGACCACCACTGACCGCTGCACCCTGTCCCCAGGTCAGCGCTGCCCCGCCCAGGCAAGCCCAAAGGGGCTGCTTCTGCCACCGGGTGAGGGTGGGTTGGCTTGGCCTTGTGTAAGCTCTGCTCCCCATGCTCTGCCCGGCAGGGTTTACCAGAAAGGCCTTCAGAGGGTTACAGAACGCTCACCAAACACTGGGTGCTTTAGACCCGGGACCAGGACCTGGACGGGCAGTGGCCCACACCTCCCACTCCAGGGGCACACTGCCCTGTCACTGCGCCCGCTCAGCACACACCCTCCCAGCCAGCACGACCGGGACCCCACAGGGAACCTGAGAAGCCAGGGAGAGGGAGCACCTCAGGGCGACATGTGCCATAAACACCCTAAGGAAACGCAGAGATTCACTCAGCTCCGCACCCGCCCATCCTCAGGGATCCCCTTCCTGGCGGGCTGGGGTTGCACCCCCACCCCACCCCCAGCACCATCCCATCCACTCCACCTGCCTGAGGAGGCAGAGAGGCACCCTCAGCCAGACCCCTTCCCCCACCCTCATGGCTGCCACGGGGATCCATGTGAAAGAAAGTTTGGTGCTTTGCCTTTTGCTAGTCTTTCAGCTGTTTTTACAGGCACGACAGCCTCCGTTTGCATTTAGATGTCATGCTTTGTAGGCTGTTCGGTCCCGTGACAGTAAGCTGCTGGGCCAGTGGCATGAGCAGATCTGGGCACAGCCGCCACCAGTGTACCCCATGGCCTGGGAGCCTGGCCCTCTGGTGCCCAGCCTGGGGAGAGCTGGGCGTGAGTGCGGGGATCTCCCGTGTTCCCCGCCAGCCGGCAGGTGTCCTGAAAGCCTGTTATCCTGCGGGCACAGCCCCGGCGCAGAGCAGGCACCCTGATGCTTGCTGGGAGGAGGCGGGAGGAGCTCCCAGGCTGGCCATGGGTGATGAGCTCAGGAGGAAGCTGGGTGAGGAGACGATGAATGGGGCTCAGAACCAAGACGTGTTGAGGGCACAGCCTCCAATCCCGGGCCCCCAGCAGCAGGGCCCGCTTGCGGTTCAGGGCTTTCAGGCCTGAGAGAGGAGACTCCACCAGGTCCCAGCTGGCTGTGGGACACTCCCTCCAACCGTTCAGGGCGGCCAGGGGGACACTGAGTGGTGCCCTAGCCCTGCGGAGGGCGGGCTGTCAGCTCAGGGGCTGGACTGGACAGCACCCCGGCCAGGCAGGAGGGCCAGGCTTCTCCAGGAAAACATGCTGCACCCTCACAACCGGCTCCCAAGGAGCACGAAGCAGACGGAGGAGACCGTCCTCCACACGTGTGGGCGGGAGTGGGCACTGCCAGATGCCCTGAGTCTTCCCTGCCCGTGAGGCCGGCTGCCCTTCCTCATCATTGGTTTTCACCAAAGGAATGTCTGCGGGTCACAGTGAGAAGACACACAGTGAGTCTGCAGGTCACGGTGGGAGGGCACACAGTGAGTCTGCAGGTCACGGTGGGAGGGCACACGGTGAGTCTGCAGGTCACGGTGGGAGGGCACACGGTGAGTCTGCAGGTCACGGTGGGAGGACACACCGTGAGTCTGCAGGTCACGGTGGGAGGGCACACGGTGAGTCTGCAGGTCACGGTGGGAGGGCACACGGTGAGTCTGCAGGTCACGGTGGGAGGGCACACAGTGAGTCTGCAGGTCACGGTGGGAGGGCACACAGTGAGTCTGCAGGTCACGGTGGGAGGGCACACGGTGAGTCTGCAGGTCACGGTGGGAGGGCACACGGTGAGTCTGCAGGTCACGGTGGGAGGGCACACGGTGAGTCTGCAGGTCACAGTGGGAGGGCACACAGTGAGTCTGCAGCAGTAACCTATGAGCATGAGGATCTGCCTGCGTTCACAGTGAAGTGAATGCCACGTGTCAGTCACGTCTGGAGAACAGTCCAGCCGCGGGCAGGCCCGTGTGGCGAGTGGAAGGAGAACATGCGTGTGGTTCTGCCTTTGGTCCCGACACCAGGTACACTGGGTTCCCGGCCCAATTCCCACGTGTGGCGGCTTCTCCTCACCAACAAGCAGCTCGCAGGCATCCATCTGAGAGCTCAGTTCTGACTCTGCTACCCGGACAGAGACGAGACCTCACAGTGAAGAGCCGGGGCCACAGCACTGCCGCCTGCCGCAGACGCCAGCAGCAAGCCGGCCACCACCCGCCCTCTGACCGCCTGGCCACCATCAGAGGCCCCCACGCCTGCTCTCCTCGGGTTTGGTTAATTTGCCGGGATGGCTCACGGGACCCAGGAAGCCGTTCATTCACAGACCATTGACCAATGGCCAGGACACTGACGGCTCTGAGGTGATAGCCAGCTGAGGTTCGTGAGAACCTTGGTTCCATGTTTGGGAGCTCCCTACGGAGGCCCCAGCTGCTCCTCTGGGCATAATGGGGGCTTCATTACATCATGGCTGGCGGTCAGAGGCAGTGCAGACAACTCAGCCGCAACCTGCTCCTCTCCCCGGAGGCCAGTGGTCTATCTCCTGGCCACCAGCCCCGCCCTCAGGCGCAGTCCGACACCTCATTAGCACAGCAGACACCTTCCTGGCCCTCCCCACAGGGGCTGAGGTGCTCTGTCACTGGACCGAGCACACACTGCTTATTGTGACTTACAATCCCAGACCAGCTGTCCCCGCCGGCTCTTCAGTCCATTCAGACTGGAGCGCAGCCCCGGCCGAGACCCACTGGCCTCGCAGCCTCTGGACATGGTCATTCCGTCTCTGCGAGCCCCTCCCTGGGGACCCTCTCATGGGCACAGGACATGCGTGATGACTGTGCCTACGTCTTGGACTCTGCCCTCTGAGCGCCATTTCACACAAATCTGCTTCCCAGCCCCAGCACAGGGGAGAGGAAAGCCCGGAGGACTGCATCTCATCTTGCATCCTCATTAACTTCCGGTTTTACACCTCACCATTAAATAACTGATTAGACACCCACTGAGCGTGACAGACAAGCTTAAGAAACTGACGTGTGACCCGCCCCCACCGGAGGCTGGAACCTGCATTCTCTCCAGGAGACACGGGTCTGCAGGAGGCAGCAGGTGGTGCTCCCCACGGCCGTTTCCTGTGGCCCCTCCCCATGCCCGCTCCTTCCATCCACTTCCCATCTTGTCATGGGAATGATGCCACTCTGTCCATCAGCTCCATCCCACCCGCAGAGTGACAGGAACCTGCGTGCTGCTTTGCTGAGGAGTGATGGGGACGGTGAAGAGGGCTGAGGAGGAGGGCTCTTCACATTCCACAGGAATGGCCTCTGGCTGCAGCTGGTGCTTGAACATTCACAGCGAGTACCGTCCCACTTGACGGTGAGTTGCCTCCGTATTGCATTGAGAGAATACAAGCTCCGCTCCAAACATCGGCCTTGGTGGGAGGAGAGCTCTGGAAGTGAGGCCTTCCTCTCACGTGGTTTCCAGTGGGAGGCCTCCCGCCCACCTCCTTCCTGCAAGAGCGGGACTGGTCCAGGTCCAGCCCAGATGGAAAGCTCTTTGCTAAGAGCAGCCTGTGACTTTGCCAACCAAAGATGGGAGCACATCTCAGAAATTCCCGGCAGCCAACATCCTACCTGCGGCAGGTCCCAGCATTCCCCCTCTGCCCTCGGGGTGAGGGGGGTGTGACCGTCCCACTGGCCTTTCCTGTAAAAGCTGCCTATCCACAGGGCAGGAAGGCGAACTTTTCAGAGCTGAGCCTCAGCCCACATCCTCCCACTACTTAGCTATCCTCTGGAGAAACCCTGAGGCCAGTGGCCCCTCCTGGGCCAGGTCACAGAGAGCAGAAATCCTGGGGTGCTTTGGGGTGAGCACCCCACAAGCACCAACATGGGATCGCTTTCTCTGCCTGTTAGGTGTGGAATTTACTTTCCTTTTCATGGTTATTGGACCAAGCTCAGACCATATTAATGCCTTTCAGGCTGTTTATCTTAAAACAGAAAGAGAGACTAGACACTGGGTCTGATCACATGCCTGGGTCTTTCCACAGATTGCAGGGACTGCGTGAAGCCCTCTCCCAGGGAGGAGGTGGGGGGGGTAAGCCCTTTCCCAGAGAGGAGGTGGGGGGGGTAAGCCCTTTCCCAGAGAGGAGGTGGGAGGGGGGGGTAAGCCCTTTCCCAGGGAGGAGGTGGGAGGGGGGGGTAAGCCCTCTCCCAGGGAGGAGGTGGGAGCGGGGGGGTAAGCCCTTTCCCAGGGAGGAGGTGGTGGGGGGTAAGCCCTTTCCCAGGGAGGAGGTGGGGGGGGTAAGCCCTTTCCCAGGGAGGAGGTGGGGGGGGTAAGCCCTTTCCCAGGGAGGAGGTGGGGGGGGTAAGCCCTTTCCCAGAGAGGAGGTGGGGGGGGTAAGCCCTTTCCCAGGGAGGAGGTGGTGGGGGGTAAGCCCTTTCCCAGGGAGGAGGTGGGGGGGGTAAGTGCTTTCTAAGAGAGTAGGTCGCGGGGGTAAGCCCTTTCCCAGGGAGGAGGTGGGAGGGGGGGGTAAGCCCTTTCCCAGGGAGGAGGTGGGGGGTAAGCCCTTTCCCAGGGAGGAGGTGGGGGGGGTAAGCCCTCTCCCAGGGAGGAGGTGGGGGGTAAGCCCTTTCCCAGGGAGGAGGTGGGGGGGTAAGCCCTTTCCCAGGGAGGAGGTGGGGGGTAAGCCCTTTCCCAGGGAGGAGGGGGGGGGGTAAGCCCTTTCCCAGGGAGGAGGTGGTGGGGGGGGGTAAGCCCTTTCCCAGGGAGGAGGTGGTGGGGGGGTTAAGCCCTTTCCCAGGGAGGAGGTGGGGGGGGGGTAAGCCCTTTCCCAGGGAGGAGGTGGGGGGGGTAAGCCCTTTCCCAGGGAGGAGGTGGGGGGGGTAAGCCCTTTCCCAGGGAGGAGGTGGGGGGGGTAAGCCCTTTCCCAGGGAGGAGGTGGGGGGGGTAAGCCCTTTCCCAGGGAGGAGGTGGGGGGTAAGCCCTTTCCCAGGGAGGAGGTGGGGGGAGGTAAGCCCTCTCCCAGGGAGGAGGTGGGGGGTAAGCCCTTTCCCAGGGAGGAGGTGGGGGGTAAGCCCTTTCCCAGGGAGGAGGTGGGGGGGGTAAGCCCTCTCCAGGGAGGAGGTGGGGGGTAAGCCCTTTCCCAGGGAGGAGGTGGGGGGTAAGCCCTTTCCCAGGGAGAGGTGGGGGGGGAGGGGAAAGCCCTTTCCCAGGGAGGAGGAAGGGGGGGGGGTAAGCCCTTTCCCAGGGAGGAGGTGGGGGGGGTAAGCCCTCTCCCAGGGAGGAGGTGGTGGGGGGTAAGCCCTTTCCCAGGGAGGAGGTGGGGGGGGGGGTGGTAAGCCCTTTCCCAGGGAGGAGGTGGTGGGGGGTAAGCCCTTTCCCAGGGAGGAGGTGCGGGGGGGAGGGGGAGGTAGGGATAAGCCCTTTCCCAGGAAGGAGGTGGGGGGGGGTAAGTCCTCTCTCAGGGAGGAGGTGCAGGCGGGCCTGCTTGGAAGGAAATGCTCATGAGCGTGGTCTGCTTTTAGCTTGGGAGCCAGAGCTCCCTGTCCCCACTACTGCAGTTCGGTGGGGGGAGTTCGGTGCACTGCGCAGGCCCTCAGCCTCGGTGCTTTGGGGGATGCACACTCTAACCCGGGAAGCCCCCCAACACTCCAGGACCAATGACACGCCTGCGGGTTGCAGAGATGTGCCTTTTTGCAAAACTGCGCCTTGCTTCTTTTAAACTGGTTTGCCGGCCACTGTTTCAGACCATCAGTGAGTGCTCTTCAGGGTCAGGTGCAGGGCACGTGCACCCGTTACAATACGTGTCTCCCCTCAGGACAAAGTGGAGACACGCTCTGTTTCAGGAGGAGCAAATGGCGTCAGTGCCCCTGAGCCAGGCAGCAGTTAAGGCATGCACGGGGCATGGATGGCACTGGTCACCTCACACCCAGCCTCTCAGTTCCGCACACAAATAGGCATCGAGGTCCAGGGGGGACGGGTGGGGAGGAAGAGGGGTGCTCTGCCTGCCAGATCATCTGCCTCACACACAGGGCCTCTGCTTCTGCGCTAGTGACTCCCCAGGAGAGACACTCTCAGAAAAGGAGCCGAGTACAGACCTGCTTCCCAGCCTGTGGAAGCGCCATCTCCCACGGAGGAAATGAAGTGTTCCAGAAGCTCGTGTTTTCGAAGGACCGAAGTCCAAAGCAACATTTAATCAATTGCTACCTGGAGGGGTGGGGGCTTATAATCTGATTGATAGAGCTCCGGAATTAATCTGAAAAAGAATCACATGATTTTAAATCTTAGAACACATATATTTATGTGAATCGGGAGTTAATTTTTTTACATTTCCTTTGCAAGGCCTGTGTTAAGCAATTAGGGAGGTGACTCAGCCGTGAATCCAGCAAGCAGAACCCATAAGCATGGTCAGACTGAGCCACCAGGAGTGAAACATCATCTGGTCAACATCATCTCACCAACAGCATCTCCTGTCTCCTGGTTATGAAGGAGAGTGGCAGATGTCTGCACACCTCTAGGGCTGCACCTGGCTGCATTCCCTTCCCAGCCTCACCCAGCCCAGCCCCTCTATAATCCTGCCCCTGCACCTTGCAGGAAGAAAGGATTTGAAGCTTGCAATATCTTCTTGGTGGGCTGGCCTTCTCCATAAACACCTTATATGATTCAACCTGCCTTCCTTACTGGACACAGCGAGAGGTAGCCCCAGCCCACCAGGGGTTTCCCGGTCACATATTTTTGCGATTCCACAGGACACCCTCCTCTTCGGGGAGTGCCAAGGGACCCGCCCGGCGGGTGCCTGCACTTGGGAAACCTCCGGTAGGCACCTGTGGAAACTCCCTAGCAGCTGCTGAGTTATCTAATCGGGCACTTTCCTGAAGTACTTACAAACTTCCCCAGGCGCCTTCACTATTGGTTAAATCAGCATTCTTTCTGCACACCAGGAGTGGCATAGTTAAGTACCGTCTGTTTCTGCTTCTGTGTGTGGGTACTGAATACCTCTGTTTCTATTTCTGTGTGTGGGTGCTGAGTAACTCAAAAAAACATGGGAAATGCATTGGCAACCCCCCTGGCAGCCTCTGGGCCACATTCTGGCTGATGGGTCTACATCTTCTGAGAGATCTTTCGAAAGGACTCTGAGTTATTTTAAGCTACATATCTCTGAGAATAAACTTTCAGCTCCTCCCCTTGAACTAGATGAAAATTATGGGAACTCTATAGAGTATCCTAAGTTATATAAATACTGGCAAGAAAAATCAGGAGAAACTGAACTTGATTATAGGACTGAGTGAACTGAAAATAATTATAGTTTTTATAAGTTTTTGAAAATATTACTGCTTTTTAACCTTGTTTTCCAGACATAAAGAAACTTGTTTCTTTTCTTAAAGCAATTTGGTAAATTATATTGAGGCATTTATATTTTTCTCCATATCTGATCCCTACAATATTTGGAAACTCCCTTTGTTCTAATGGTAATGTGCTTGTTTACATAAATCCAATAAGAATCTGATTTCTTCATAACAGGACATAAGACAGTTTCCAATTGTGGTTTTATTAACCAAATCTTTACTGGAATGTCATGTCTGAGAGAGACACGCCAGGACTCTGGGCATCACCAGAGGCTCTAAGGAATGAAGCCTGACTTTGAAGCCGATTAGCCCCTTGGATAAACAGCCCGGTACCTTGCTTGGTCACATGGTTCATGGCAATCTTTCCAGGTAAGGGATGAAGGTTACTTTCCTGAGAGAGAGCAAGAAGGAGCCTCAAGACACCTGTGAGGGCCTCAAAAACGGAGGAATTGACCCAAACCTTGTAGGCAAGGCCTGATGGCAGCTATGTGGTTTCTTTGCCCTGAGAGTAAACTCTCTCATGAGATTCCAGCAAAGCATATTTTTTTTTAAAAAATAGCCTATGTGATCAGCTGTTATTCTTGTTGCATTTATGCAAACAATCAGGCCAAATTGTAACCAGACTTACTACAGTAAGTAATTTGGTCTTAATTTGGCTCTTTAATAGAAATGAGGGTGATTTTAGAGAGAAAAATTGTGTTTCAACAGGAAACTAATATTTTTTTTCTTCCACCAGACAATTTGTCATAATTCTTACTGTTCTAATTTTTGCCCAATAATGTTAAATTTTATAACACGGTTTGTCTCCACCAGGTTACAAACCCTACTCACACCTAGGAAATAATACCACCTCTAGACACCATTGCCACCTCCTCTGTGCCAGGCCTCATCGTTCCTCTGACAGAGAGCAAGGATCTCTAGCTCTGAGAGAGACCTTCATCTCTCCTTAGCAGGAAGTAGTTTCAGAAGAGATCCGATGGCTCCTTTTCCTGAAAGAATTCGGAGCCTAGATCCTTGAGGGGATGTGGTGGGCAGTTAGACAGCCATGAGCAGAGCAAGGACGATGGGCCAATCGGAGGAGAAATGGACGGGACCCTGAGATGTGCTTCCCACCACTCCACCTGTTCAGAAGCTGCAGTGGAGGAGCCTGTAGAACTGACCTTACATTTGCTGAGTAGGAGTGGGATACTTATGCTATGTCACCTAAAAATAAAGGTTTCTCCGGGTTAAGAATTTGAACTAAGTGGAAAGAATTTGCAGTTTTAGTGTAATAAAATGCATAGAGATGCATTTTAAAGGAAAAAGAAAGCAGGTTAACAAACTGAGAGGGACTAGGTAGGTTGCAGAAGGTATGTGTAAAGCGCAGAGAGTGTGTGCAAGTTAAATAATTAGAGTTGAGGAAGTAAGAAAGGCGAGAAGGGATATAACAGGAAGAAAGGATGTTCGAGTAGAGTACTTAGGAAGGGAATGGAAAAGAAGCTGCATAGTTTTGGAAATAGAGGCATGAGGTATAGAGATACAAATGAAGGTTTGTGAAAGTTGTAGAAGGTTGTAAAGAGAAATCTTAAAAGGAAATTATAGACATACTGAATAATAAATCTAATTAGATAAATAAACCTAAAGTAAACTAATAGGAATTTGGTTCTTTCCCTTAGCATGAAAAATTATTATAATTTGTTCATTATCTTGTTGCTTTACTCAATGTATGTCTTTCTTTTCTAGTGCATGTCAATCCATTATATTTAAAAAGGGTAATTGACACATAGCAGGAGCAAAATTAGTGGCAGTACTGCAATATAATGAATTTAGAAATAGAATTTAGTATAGTATAAGGTTGATAGATATCAATTAATCTACCTAATGAGAGGAGGGAATAATAGGGGGGGATTTATAATCTAATAAAGCACCTGAATTAATCTGAAAAACCATATTACTTTAAATCTTAGAACACATACTTACGTGAATCAGGGTTAAGTGTTTCTCAAGTTTCATTCTCAAGGCCTTTGCTAAGCAATTAGGGAGGAGACTCAACTGTGAATCCAGTAAGCAGAACACATAAGCATGGTCAGGCTGACCCACCAGGTGTCAAAACATCAGCTCATTGTGGAAGAAATGGGCCACGTACCAACCTGACAAGCTCAGGGGAGACCTAAAGTCACCACAAAGGATGGTCCGAAATTAAACTTGAACTAAAAGCAGTGATGGATGGTGGGCAGTCACCTCCTAGGCTGATATCCTCACTGACAAAGTCAACCTTTATCTTAACGGAGCCTATGTGTCTTTTTGCATCTATGAAAACATACCCCTAAAATGTCTGGGTAACTTGTAACTTCCCTTTTTCTGGAGCCCCTGAGGCACAACCAATTATGCTAGGCATCAGGACAGTTACCACAGATTCCTCTGTTATCATGTTAATTGTCCCTGCACCACCTAAGTCTGTGTCCATCCAATTCCAGGGTGTTCTCTGCTTTGCTCTCTCCCATCTCTCTAGTCTGTCACCAGTGGATTTCATGTAGCCCACCTATGTCCCCTCCTTTGATTGTAATGTATAAAAATAGATGAAAAAAAATGTCATTCTCCGGAGCACTATCCCAACACTCTGAGATTCTGCTTCCCAGCAATTGTCAACAGTTTGGCTCAAATAAACTCACACAAATTCTTTATAGATTTGAATGTTTTTACATTAACAACATCAACAGCATTTCACCAACAGCATCTCATCGCCTGGTTACTAAACAACAGTGGCTGATGTCTCAGACTGCATTCCCTTCCAGCCTCCCCCAACCCCTCCCCCTGTATAATCCTGCCCCTGCACCTTGCGGTAAGATAGGATTTGATGCTTGTAAGTGTGTTGTCTTCTTGGTGGACTGGCCTTCTCCATAAACACACCTTATATGATTCAACCTGCCTTCCTTACTGGACACAGCAAGAGGCAGCCCCAGTCCACCTGGGGGCTTCCTGGTAGCAATACCTCCCATTAAAAAGCAATAAGAGGGCCGAAACCGGTTTGGCTCAGTGGTAGAGCGTCGGTCTGTGGACTGAAAGGTCCTGGGTTCGATTCCGGTGAAGGGCATGTACCCAGGCACATCCCCAGTAGGGGGTGTGCAAGAGGCAGCCGACTGATGTTCATCTCTCATTAATGTTTCTAACTCTCTATCCCTCTCTCTTCCTCTCTGTAAAAAATCAATAAAATATATTAAAAAAATAATAATAAAATAAAAAGCAATAAGAGGGACCTGGAGAGGATCATGCTAAGTGAAAGAAGCCAGTCAGAGAAAGACAAGTATCACATGATCTCCCTCATGTGGAATCTAATGAACTACATAAACTAATGAATGGAGTGGATCCAGAGCCATGGAAGCCTGGAACAGAGGGCGGAATCACATAGGGGAGGTGGGGGAGGGGAGGTGGGTGGGAGGTGATTAACCAAGGACCTTGTGTGCATATATGCATGGCCCATGGACTCAGACAATAGGGTGCTGAAGGCTGGGGCGGCAGGAGGCATGGGGGGGGGTCGGAGGCAAGCTGGAGGGGGTCAATGGGTGGGTGGGGGGAAGGGACATATGTAATACTTTCAACATTAAAAATGTGGTCTGCAGGAGGTGGCTCCCTCCCCCTGGCTTTCCCCTTTCCTGGAAGCAGAAGGAGACAGAGACAAAGGCATTCCAAAGGGCTCCACTGGGACCTTTTTAAGATTCTTGTCGCTCCCCCCTCCCCTCCCAGACCAGCTGAGGCAGGTTTCCTCTACTTGCATTTCAATTCTTACCTAATCCCAAACTTAAAGTTACAGGCTTCTCCCAGCGGCTTCTGTAAATGCTACATTATCATTTTGAGGAAGCATCCTGTGTAATACATCCAGTAGACAGAGAATTGATTGAGACACAGTTGGGACAGAAAGCCCAGGCCTCATTCTGTAAACCTGTTATTGTATAGTAACCCCCAACGAGTCTGGCCTTCAGTCTCCTAATTAATTTTTAATTAAAAAGCTCAAAGATGCTATTACGCTTGCTTGTTGTTGTAAATGGCAGCCTCGAGGCTGGATGAAGCTGGACGGTGCAGATGAGGCCCCGTTAGAATCAGTGCTCAGGGCACTGCTCCCTGGGCTCCTGCACAGCCAGGCCACCGCAGCTCTCCCTCCTCATGTGTGAGCTGTATGCACTGGGGGGCGGTGAGTCTGTACACCACAAGCTGAACAAACCTTTCCCTAGCAGACCCTGCTCCTTGCCCTCCCAGCCTGCTAACAGCAAATCACACCGAATTCTTCTGAGTCTCAGAGGCGACTGCTTCCTACAGGGACATTCACCGCCCGCTCAATGCCATCCCCATGTGAAGGCATGCACTCCGTCTCGCTGCCCTGAGGGGCACACCCACCTCTCCCTCCTACTGTCTCCATCCCTCCCGGACCAGGGAGCACTGGGTGGAGCTGCAGGAGTAAAACTGCTTCTCTGGCCATGGGGAGGCAGGCACAGGGGAGCTGTTAACTGCACCTGCAGCGTCTCTTCTCACGGCCACCTCTCCCCAACAGGAGGGAAGTCATTCAGAAAAGACCAGCTTGTTCTCCGGCCTGTGACGGCTGTGAGCTCGTGCCTGCCGCTGGAGGGCTCCGATCGGCACCTAGGGTGCTGTTCCTAGCCTTACTCTGTGATTAAAGGAAAAGTCTCCAGAGCCGCCATTGTCTTCTTGTTCTTAATACTAACGCAAGATTTGTAAAAGGCATGGGTAGCATTCGGGTGTTGCAATCACATCCCTAATGTTTTCCTGTATCTCTGATTTACCCAGGGGCAGGAGAGACCTCTAACAATGACTTAGCAGCCTTCTCTACCCATGCAAAACGAGAGGATGGATTCAGATGGTGCTGGAGAAAGCACTGAGCACAGAATGTTAAATTACCCCAGGTGGGCGCTGGCCGTGAGGAATGCACCTTCCCTGCCCGGCGCCAGCCTGCCAGGCCAGGCTGTGGGCTGAGGAGGCAGGAGCTGCTGGGCCTCCTGCTGGCACAGTGCCTCCCCGTGTGCCAGCGCTGAGGGAGCTGGAACGCGCCATGCACAGGCAGCGGCAGGCGCCTCTGCTCCTGGCAGAGCACACTTAATCTCCGCATGGCCGTGGACAGTAATCAGTAATGAAGTCATTACATGCAGGAGGGGTGGAGAGAGACTGTCTGCCAGCCTTCCCCATTAAGCGCAGGTACTTCGGCACATCTCTAATTAAGATCGAGGCTTGAGTTCCAATTGACAAAGCACTCCATCCCCAGGATGTGCAGCCGGGAGGCTGGAGGGCAGAGCTAATGCAGTGAGTGGGTAATGGCGTGGATAATTCCAATAAAGATTTCCAATTACACCAGATTCTGGAGGTTAACTGCGCTCCTCAGAGTGGAGCCCGCCCTCTCCCGGATGTGTCCTGAGCCTACGAGGGGCCAGGTCTCTCCGTGTGTGTCAGGAGCCCGTGGCTAAGTGATTTGCCTGGGGTCGAAGGGCAGCTCCTCAGGTCCCAGGACTCCCCTGAAGCTCTCAGGTCCTCAGTGTCAACCATTCCCGACAGGATTCACCCCAGGAACACGAGCAGACCCTCAGGTCCCTCGGGAAGATGGGGCCAGGTAACTCCCAAGGGAGTGACACGGCTTTATTTTCACTCATTCAGACCTTTGGAGAAAACATGTTGACATTTGCTAAGGATTCTACTCTTTCCCGAGGGAACCAAGCTTGACTGTGTTAACGTTAACTTCATACCTAAGGAGCACACATCATATGAGAGTGGGGAGGAGGGAGGACTTGCAGTGTTTTGGCCATTGTGGATTCAAGCATTAATTTCCCTTTAAATGATTAGGAGACAGAGGGGTAGGGGGGAGGCTCCCAGAAGAATGTCTGTGAAGCGCAGGAAGGCTCCTCATCCACCAGGGGACGCTCTCCAAGCCTGGCTCACTTTGCACCCACATGAGTTCTACCTCCATGGCCAGCTAGCTGACCTACCCTCTCACCTGCAAGAGGTAGGTGCCTGCCCACGTGAGCTCTTAACCAAATATTTGGGTTTGCTCTGTTTCCTTGCTCTTTTTCAAAAGGCCAGCTACCATGAGTGACCAAAAAGCCTCCAGGTTTTCACAGATTATCCCTCCCTGTGGTTTTTGTGATGATGGCGCTGTGGGTGCCGTGGGTCCCCTCTGCACAGTGGACGTGGCCACTGGAGCTGTGTCTCTGCACCTTTGCACAATCCTACAGAACCCAGCGGACTCCTTAGGCCACGTGGCCTTAAAGACCTCTACTAAGGCAATTCCTGAATTCTATGCACATTATTTTCTTTGGAGGCATTATCATTAACCCAATTTTATGGGCCATTTTAAAGGTTATTTCACAAAATACTTGTTATATGCCTGCATCTTGGAAAGCAAGGGCTGCTTTTGAAAAAAAGGTTGTGAGGGGGGGAAAAATCAACATTACCAAGTCCCCAAGTCCTCTTTTATTGTTTAAAACAATTCAATAAAGGAGTTTGCGATGGTCATACATTAAAAACCCTCCCGCCGGCCGCCCCACACCCAGGAGGCCCTGAGAAGAGTTTGGTCTGCGAGTTTTCAGAGCAAAGTTGGAAAAGTTATACTTTTGTCACAAGAGAAGTGGCTTTAATAAAATATTTTAAAATTTAATAAAGTATCCAAGAAAGCAAGTAATAAAGCAAGAGAAAGGAAATCTTGATAAAATTATCTGGATGAGCAGACCACAGCAGGAATTAATCTAAGCCCCACAAAGGAGGCGCGGAGCAGTCCTCAGCCCCTCCCGCCCAGGCCGCTGAGCCCACCCTCAGGAGCCCTCGCCAGCAGTTTCTGCAAGAAGCCTTGAATGTCAAACACAGAGTCTTGTCACTTGGGGGGAGGATTATGGAGATAGGCGAGGAGAAGGCAAATGAGCAGGAGGCCAGTAACAATGGATTGTGGGGGGGGGGGGTTGACATCCCTGCAAACTCGGCTCTCCCTGCTTTCGGTGGTTGCAAGACTTACGGCTCCCTCCATTGGACTTACAGTTTTACAGCTGACTCCAGTCACGTGGAGGTTAGGGGGCCAACCCCACCACCTGTGGTTGAAAATCCATGTATAACTTTGGTCTCCCCCAAAACCTAACTACTAATAGCCTACCACTGACCGGAAGTCTTACCAATAGCATAAACAGTCAAGCAACAAGTTTTGTATGTCATATGTGTCACAGACTGTGTTCTTACAATAAGTGAGCTGGAGAGAACATGCCGTGAAGAAAATCACGAGGAAGAGAAGAAGCATTTACAGTAACACGTGTATCTATTGAAGAAATCCTCCTGTAAGTGAGCCCGCTCAGCTCACACCTGGCTGCTCCAGGGTCACCCGCGCTTCCCCGGTGGCCCTGGAGAAGGGGTTGGTGGGAAGGGGCAGGGAGCAGCACAGCTCTGTCTGATGGCAGAAGTGGATGCAGCTGTCTCCTCTGCTGGCACCTGTGAGGCTCTTCCCAACTGTAGTCGATAGAGTCGGCCCCTGGGAGGCCAGGCAGGCACAAAGCCAGGCCATCAGCACCGGCACCTTGGGAGGCACCGTCACCTGGCCAGAGGAGTCCCAGCTACACAACAACACAGTAGCTGCAGCATTCAACAATGTACTTTAACTCAGACACTCAGTTCACACACCACACACACACACACACACACACACACAGTGTGTGGGAGGTCACAGAGAACTAGAGGTTGTAAAAGACATCTGTGAAAAGTGCCTAGAATATAGTAAGCACAACAAATGTAGCAAACATGAGTGATGGAGACAGTGAGATGTATGACAATAAGGTGGGGCCAGGGCCCTGACGGAGGAATGCCCGGTGCTCTGCCCCGCCCCCATGCGCTGGCTCACCACCAAGGCACAGCTGGTTGACTGGGTTTTGATTGGGTCACTCATGACTGCGAATAAACATGGGGGCTCCACTCCCCCAGCCAAGCAGTCACTGAGCATGTGCTGCTCCAGGCCCTGTGCTCAGCACTTACAGGCAGACCCTCCAACCCTAAGCGCAGATTCTGTCAGCACCCACCTCCCTGACAGACTCAGGGGCCAAGTTCACGCTGCCAATACAAGGTGCTTGGGGCCTGAACCCAGGCTCCAGGGTCCCAGGGGCCAAGTGCCTCACCCGGACACATACACCGCACACACGCACGAGACTGCCCGGCCATGCTCCCTGTCCTGCTGGTGCAGAGCCTTGCACAGGGCTGTGGCCAGATGGGGGGGCAGAATGACCAGCCCACTCCTCCCTGTCCCATCCGCAGCCTCTGCTGGGGAGACACCCAAGATCCCCTCCCCTTTTGTCTTTCCTCTGGAGCACAATTTGCTGCCATGTGTCTGCTTGTCTGGCCTGTCTTCCCTCAGGCTGTCCCTGACGCGCCCGTCCTCTGGTCCCAGTGGGACTTGAGTGAGAACCTCGAGGGGCAGGGTGGCTCTCAGCTGAGGCTGCCTGGCACCTTCTTGGCCAGCACTCCGGCCCGCTCCACAGCAGAGGCCACGCGGCCCAGCCACTGTCCTCACTGCAGCACGCTTCCCTGGGCTCCTCCAGCAGCAATAGCCTGGCCAGGCCAACGGAGCGGGGAGCTGTCACCAGCCTTGGGAGCACTCAGATCAGGAGTGGGGTGGGGTGGGGGGTGGGGGGAGAAGGAAGTAAGGAGGGGAGAGGAGGAAGTCCTGGGCATGTAGCCCCAAATCCCAAGTCTCTGGCCTTTTAAGGATTCTGTGAGCTCCCCAAGGTCGTGTAGGGAATCCCTGTATGCCGAAATGAGCTGAGCTACAGTGGGTTACTCACACCTGGGAACCATGAGCAAGATGGGAAGCAAAGGAAACATTTCAGAAAAGTGAAGGGGAAGTGGGTGGAGGGAGGGAGTGGAGGGGGAAGACAGTCGATCCAGTTTGTAGTCCTTACCACGCATGCTCAGCTGCCCGCCTCTCCTGTGACCCGCATCCCTGTCCTCTGCTGAAGCCTGGATGCTGCTGGATGCTCTGTGGGGCCTCACACAGCTCAGCTGCCGCCTCTATCACACCCAGCCCGGCACATGCAGGCATGGATGTTCTTGGTAACACAAATTCTTACCAACAGGAACAAAGAGGTTTTTGTCCTGCTGGGTTATGTCTGAGGTGTGGGCAGGAAGGTAGGGGTCCTACTGGGAGAAAAGTTAGGTGTAAGCCAAACTGATGATTTCAGGGTCACTGGGCCTCCATCACCGGACCTCTGCCACGTCGGCTGAGCGGCTGTCAGGACTTCCAGAGTGAGGGATACAATCTGTTGGAACCAAGCATTCCATATTTAAGGGCCTGACTTTTCAAATAAGAAGATCCCCCATGGGAATGAGAGTAAGTGACCATCAGCCTGAGCCTCAGCCCTGAAAGGGTTTGGGCTGGAGCAGGCGGGCGAGGACGAGGAGAGGACGCTGCAGCTCACACCCTTCCAGTTTTGTCTCCCAGACCTGGGAATGCTGTGAGATGCTGACACAGACCCGGGTACACGCCCCCACAGGCCTGCCGCACCCCTTATCCCCCACCCAGGTCTGCCCGCCTCACATAAGGAAGATGCCCAGGGCCAGGCTGTGTCTCTGCACGCGTCCAGATCCCAGGCCAGAGGGCTCCTCCTGCCCCTCGGGCTGTTCTGTGGGGTCTCACACAGCTCATCTTCATCGCAGGTGTTGAGGGCCATCGCAGCCCGGCACAGCTCACCTTGAATGCGGGAGAGAGCGTGCCACCGTGGGCTCTCACGTCGCTGCGACCCTGGAGTGGAGCATGTGCTCTGACTGAATTTTGAATGTCTTAAAACAGATGCACTTGGTAGTGGGATCTCAAAGGATGTGTTCCTTGTTCCCTCCCCTTCACATCCCTGTCCTTCAAGAAAAATTAACTGTGGCCTTATGCATTGCTTTCTAATGAAATTTCAATGTGTTGGGAGTATTTTCAGCCTCTACAACTTTACAGAAACGAAAATATAAAAACCCTCAAAAGACTTCAAAATGGAGTTAGCCACGACATATACCAGTTATTTAAGCTGTATTTCTTTTTGGCCTGGTTTGTCTGCTCTCCCCCTCTCCTCTGTTTTCTCCCGGATCTAAGCCGCAGAGCCCAGGGCCTGTGCAGTGCTGTCCAGGGACTGCACTATGCCTGCAAGGACAACCTAACCCAGTAGCGAACGGCCCTCAGGGCAGGTGACACTGCGCTCTCGGTGACAGCCCAGGGGCTGAGCCTGGAGGCCACGTGGGTGCGTGAGCCGGAGTCTCGTGCTTCTTGACCAGACACCGTGCACGCGTTCCCTGTGCACGCACTGCTCTGTGCCAAGTGACCGTGTTACATCCAGGCCAGGAGGCCGCACGGCCTGAGGTGTGGGCAGGTGTGTCCCCCGGAGTTCAAGGGAAGACAGTGTTTTCCCAGGAGGTGGGCCTGGCGCACCACAAACCTTATAGGTCTGCTCCAGAAGGAGACCTCTCCCCCACCCACCCTGTGGCTTCACAGAAAGTCCCACCATCAGGCATGTGGCCGTTTGAGGTCCCTTTCCCACCCCTACACAGGACACCGTGGCCTGTGGGTGTCACCTCCTGATGGCGCAGGTCTGGGTCTCATCTTCCCATGGGGGGCGGAGGGACAGTTGTCTCATCTCACCACCTGGTCTGCACAGGGCCCGGGAGACTGCACATGTAGGAAGCAGCAGGCACACCGGGCACCGGAGCCACGCGGACTAGTCACCACATTCCAGTGCTATCCTCACCGCCATGCTCACTCGTGTTAACAGATGTGACCGCAGATGCCTTCCGGGGCTGGTTGGAGAAAGAAGACTCTTCCATAAAAGTGTGTTGGTAGGTAAAGGCTCTGGAGATTCTAAAGACCTGGCAAAACACGAAGAAGGTCTTTTTCTTTTTTCTCCACAAAATGAGGTCTTTGAATCTAGGGGACTTTTCCCAAGGATTATGGTTACTCCTACATTAAAAGGCATGAGGCCAATGAAAACGTAGCAACTTTTAAAATCAATAACCGATCATTCAATCAAAGGATCTGGCAATAAAGAAAGAGCATTCCTTCCCTTCCTCCTCTGGAAGAAGCAGATGCACCCGCTACAAATGAATTGGCCTTTGCATCGCAAAAGCCATCCTCAGAACGACCCGGATGCTGGCTGACATGCCACCTCCTGGCCCCAGTCCAGGCAGGGCTGAGTGTGCACTGCTGACATCTCTACCGGCTCCCAGTGCCATCCTGGCTGCTCTGGCCTCGGGTCCCACACTGAACAGCCCCTCTCTGGTATCGGAACAGAGTGGCCCCGGCGGTATTGCTGCAAATATCAAATCCGTGAATTAGAAAAGGAAATGGGTTTATTTTCTCTGAGTGGAAGAAATCTTTGCATGAAGAATGACTATAAGAAATGCAAACTTTTGTAAAACTTACAAGATGTCTCCTTATGGATGCATATGTCTTAAGGACGTATTTTTTATTTTACAAACAAAATTAGTTTTCCTCTTAATAAAAGTTGTGTGATTAAACTTAGTAAAATTTGATTTTTAAAAACAAAAATCTAGGTTACCATCCTGACAAGTGAACAGCTCTATGAAGAAATGCAGGGCTATTTTTGTTATCAACATTAATATTGTCATTAGCAGTGTCACCCTCTGGGTCTGCCGGCACTCGTCCCTGCACCTGTCTTCTCCTGAAGCCGAGAACTCACCCCACAAACTGAGTCAGGAATGAGGCAGTCCCAGACCATGTCTTCCATGGCGTTCTGTTGTTCCCATTGTTATTCTCAGAAGGGGGAGGTGGCACCAACAGGAAGACGGAGCCACACCGCTGGCTCCCCTGCACTGTTGGTGAGCAGGACTGAGAACGTATTTGTCACTGTCACGTCCATTTCCAGACAGTTCGCCATGATGAGAGGAGTCACAGGCCTGGCTGGCAGGGACATTCACCCTCCTAATCACTGCTAGGAGAGAAGTAAGTGCATCTCTCCATCCTGTGAACAAAGAGCACAAAAGGGCTCAGGAAGCGATAAGGAAAATAAATACCTTTGCAACAAAATTTGAGCTCCAGCAATTTTCCATTTATCTCTTCTCCCTGAATCATGCAGCCCCGAGCCGCATCGTTTCAAGTCACTTCCTGTCTAATGCTTCCTGGAGAACCAGGCTTGTAGCCATGGTGCCTGGAGGTGCACAGTTCGCCCCAGTAATAGGGATTCCCAGGCGATTTCCTCGTCTTTCTTAGGCCTCAGTCTCAGCATCCTCCAGACAGGGGGTGCCAGCCAAGCCCTCTCCGCACAGGGCTTAGAGCCAGTACCCGGGCACTCAGTGTTGGAAGCGGACTGCGACCGTGGTTCTCCAGGTGAGACCATGGGCGTGGGGCGCGCTGTCAGCAGCAGGTGTAGCCCCGTTAGCTAAGCGATTGCGAGTGCGCTAGGGGACACCAGGGAATGTACACAAAAGTATACGTGGTGACACTATGGACAAAGCAGACAACAATGGACAGGTTTGTTTTCAGTAAATTAACAGCTTTAAGATATAATTTGCATAACTTAAGTTTACAGGATGAAAATATACAGTTCAATGCTTTTTTTTTTTTTTAAATCGAGTTGTGAAACCACCATAATCTAATTTTAAGACCCGGTCCTCACCCCACAAAGAAACCTTGCACCACTAGTGGTCCTCCCCTCCTGCAGCCCCGACAAGCACGAAGCCAGCCTGTGTCTGAGCACTGGCTGTCCTGCACATTCCCTGGATGTGGAATCATGCAGCCTGTCCCTGTGTGAGTGCCTGCTTCCCGGAGCACCCTGCTGGGGACCCGCGAGGTGTGTGACCAGGGCTCCATTCCTTTCCGTGGCCGGTTAGCAGCCACAGAATGGACAGACCATGCTGTGATGAGCCTTCACCAGCTGGTGGACACAGGCGCTGTCTTCACCAGGCCAAAGGGTGAAGAATTATGACTCAATTAGGTCACCTGGAAACCCAGAGGGGCTGAACCCCCAACACCCAACGATGGGGAGCCGGTGGTTTTTAAATGGCCCAGGCGTGCATTTTCTGAGTGGAGAATTCTCTGTGCAGGTCCGGATTGTGGGAAACTGCAAAAGGTCATTCCCAGGGGAGGGAGCATCAATTCAATTATTTGATCAGACTTAACAGGACCATGCCACTTAACCCTACTCACAACCCTGTGACAATTTCCCTGCTTTACAGAAGGGGAAACTGAGGCTTGCCCAAGGTCACACACTAGGAAAAGGTGGAGATCAGACTTGAACCCAAGCTTGTCTGGCTCCAAAGCCCAGGTTCCCGGCTGGGCACTCTGTGGAGATCCCGGGTGGAACCGCGGGGCAGGGGGAAGGTGGGCCCAGTGAGAGGGTGGAGGGCTTGTCTCTCAATCTCCCCCCAGCAGCACCACCTGACCATGCCCCCTCCGTAGCCACCACTCCCCGCAGCCAGGACACTCCCTGTGCCACTGTCAGCAAACTGTAGCCACCTCTTAAAAGCTGCCTCTCATTGCAGGCATTAATCCTCCCACAAGAGAGTCCCCCTGAACCAAATCTCATTAATAAAAGACAAGAAATAAATTTGCTTATGGAGCCTCCCTGCAGCAGTGCACGCTGTCACCCGGCCCAGAACTAAAAGACTTTTCTCAGCAGAGCCATCTCCACTCCTTCGTGCTGCCCACCGATCACCAATCACCAGCTGGAAGGAGCCCTCTGGACTGGAATTTACCCGCGTGCTCCCACTTCGTGCCTCCTCTGAGAACAATGAAGTCCTCCCCACCGTATTTAAATTGAGCCATTCGTCACTGAGCACTGTCTTGGCTTGGGAGAAAAAGAGCACATAGTTAGAGACCCCTTCACTCCGGAGATGTTCCGGAACACGGGAGGAAGTCATGGAGTCTGTCACCTGTGGTGGCAGATCTGAGCCCTGCTGGCAGGAGGCTGCAGCCTTGCCTGGTGCACCCTAGCAGGCCAGACCTGGCTGTACTGCACAGTCTGCAAATCTGCTTGAGGTTGTGGAGCCCAAGGGCAGGGCCCAGGATGGGCATGGGTGGCAGGCAGCACAGGCATCCACAGGCTGCAGCAGGAGCTGGGCCAAAGCAGGTGCCCCACGCCAGCCCCAGGCAGCACCAGGCTCTGAAAGCTTGGGGAACTGGCTTTGCCTTGTCTCCCCCATGGCTTCCTGTTTCCCATTTGAGTTTACATGGGCTTGTTCCCCACAGACAAGTGGATTCCCTAGGACCCTCCTACCCTCTCAGAGGCTAGCAGACCAGGAAGGGCATCTCCTTGTGCCTTCTCTGCCCACAGGGGACAGTTCAAAGAGCAGGGAGGCGCCAACCCCCAGCCAGCACCGTGGGCCTTGCCCGCTGCAGCTGCCTCCGGCTGCAGGCTGCGGGCCTTTGCATCTCTTCAGGAGCCTGAGTTCCGCTCCCTGTGGCACCCTCAAAGCAGAAGGCTTAAGGCTATCACTGATGTGCACAGGGAGGCAGAGAAAGGGGAGCTCACAGAGGCCTACCAGCAGTTCTGAACAATGTCTTAATGCAGCCTAGGCTCCCAGCAGCGTAGATAAACTGGAAACATTCTCACGTCCTCCATTGTTGGGCTGTGACGCTGGACTGTGTGCTCCCCCTTAAAGACCAGGGTGCTGGGCTTGGATGCAGGGACTCCCCCATAAGACCAGGATGCTGAGGCTGGACATAGGGGCTCACCCATACAGACCAGGGTGCTGGGGTGAGATACAGGGGCTCACCCATACAGACCAGGGTGCTGGGGCTGAGTACAGGGGGCTGGGAACCAAGGATGCAGGACTGGGGACAACCACTCCTGCTGACATCCTTGCAAAGCCCTGGGGTCTCACTCCCACGGCAGCTTTAAAATCTGAGGACATTTGGGGTTTGTCGTTAGGGAACTAACTCATCCCTGGGACTTTGTTCGATTCAGCACTGAAAGCCCCATATCTGGGGAAACCCCTCATCCTGGGAAAACTGGTGTAGGAGGTGGGTGGTGGTCATCTTAGCTGTCTTCCCAATCTTTACTGGACAATTCCTACCACATTTGTATTCCTGTCTTTCATAGTCTGCACCCACAATGTGCCAGGAGCTGTCCTAGGTGCTGAAAACACAGCCTTCAGCAGAACAGGCCACGCCCAGCTCTTATGAAAGAGGCCCTGACATGCAGGGTGTGTGCTGTCTCAGAGGCACTGCAAGGAAATTGCTGGGCCTGTAGCAGAGTGAGTG